>JARFTL010000004.1:0-1493899 GCA_030407095.1 Macrocybe indica
CTAACCTAACCTAACCCTAACCTAACCTAACCCTAACCTAACCTAACCTAACGCCTGCCCTTCGTCATCGCCCCGACTCTTTTCAATACCGGTCTCACCATCCGTTGTTGACGCCGCCTCTTTCCGCACCCATATCGCCTTGCCGCCATCGCCCCCGACTGCATCATCCCAACTTGCCGTCCGTCATTGACGCCTGCCTCTTCCACACACTGCCACTCTCCACCATCGCCCGATTTCTTACATCCGTATCGCCTCACGTTCCGTCCGTCGTCGACGCCCGCCTTTTCCACATACGTATTGCCTTGCTGCCATCTTCCATCATCGCCCCGGCTTCCGTTGCCTTCCGTCATTGACGCCCGCCTCTTTCTCATTCACGTTGCCTTGCCACCACCCTCCGTCGTTACCTTGACTGTATCATCCCACCTTTGCCGTCCGTCCTTGATGCCCACCTCTTGCACACCTGAATTGTCTTGCCACTCCCCTCCGTCTTCGATGCCCGCTTCTTCTACGCACGTATTGCCTTGCCACCATCTCCCATCATTGCCTCGCTGCTCTGCCGTCCGTCGTTGACGCATGCCCCTCCACCTCTGCATTGCGTTGCTGTGCCATCCTAACCATTATCTCGTCGATTGATGGTCGTTTTCTCCACGTCCGATCGCTCTCCTCTCAACTCTTTGTACTCATATGATCCTCGTTGTCTGTCAGTCGCTGGCGGTGTGTCTTTCTCAGGCGGTAGTGCAGCTCTTTTTTTTTGGTGAGTCTGCGATTGTCTTGATCAATTCTGCAGAACTAATCGCCTTTCTTGATTTACTGTCAATTTTATAAAGACAGTCTCCTACAATCCTCTTCAGAAATGTCGCAAAACGATATCAATCTCTTGGGTGGAAAAAAACTTATACAGTATGCCAACAATCGCCCCTTAGTAATACTATTCTGATGACATTTCCAGAACCTCTCAATGCTTATGATGGACAAGTCGCGGCTTTTGTTGGAGGAGGGCGATTTGTATGCACAACACCTAATCAGAATCTAATATACCGCCCGCAATTGGTAACGTCGATGTCTCGCGGCAAGGACTTTCGTTTTGGCTTTCAATGACTATACTCTTTGGCCCCAGCCTGGGTCCGAACGTATCCTCACCTTGGTGCGATCCCCAAAAAACCGTTGAATTCAAATGATCCGCTGTCCATCATGTGGTGGGATCCTACCCTTGCCAATTTCTCACCTTTAACGGGTGGCCTTGTGAATGGCCTCGGCCAACTCGTGAAGACGAAATTTGATGTTTTCGAAGGGATGGAACAGGAGATGCAGCGTCGCATCGGACAATATAAGTCATCTACACCAGAACCGAACGCTTTTCTTCTAACTCTAGAGCCACAATGCATTATGCCTGCGTTCGCCTCGCTCTCTCTATACAACATATGAACAGATGCGATTCGGCGTAACAGACTATCAACGCCACTACCTCGAAATGCACGGGCTTTTGGATTACCTTCAAATCTACAAGCCTCGAATGGACGGTAGACTCCCCTGCAACAGATATCGCTAACTGTATTGGTGCTTTCACAAACATTGTCCGCACCGCCGAAGACTTCTTCACTGCTGGACTGCCCGTCTGGCTTATCCGGAAACAAAACTCTTCACGTCAACTGGGTTCAACTGCAACATCTGGGAAGTTGTCCCAGTTTCATACGCGCCTAGTCTGATCTGCGTCGAACCTCATAATCCCCCCTTTCCGACCATCTATTCTGGCAGCTCATTGAGTCCCCACAAACACGAGGCTATCCATCGTTATCTGTCGACAATGGCTGACATATCTGGGATGCGTTCGAGACAACCTCTTTCCTTCCGCAAATGATACATCTTCCAGGGCATCCGATACTCTAGCAACCCAGTCCCGGAATGCCTTTTCTTTGCAGTCTCACCCCCTCCTCAACTATCAGCGATGGAGCAGACAAAATATAGTGAAGGAAACCGTCGTAAGGCTTCCTTGCCGTTGTATATTTATTTTTGACATAAATTTCTAGCGTCCAAGTCTCGGTAACCCTCAAATCAGCTGGGACGCGATTCATTTTCCCCCGTTCGAGAATACGCTCGCACCTTTTCTATCTCAGCATGGAGCTCTGCCCTTCGACAAGTCGTTAGGCCCATTCAATCTAAACCCAAGACAGCCTACTACACTTTCCCCGATGGCAGTCTCTTGATTAGCAGCACGAAAGACGAGAGAAAGGCCAAGTTCATCACATCTTGATTACGAGCGCGTTATTTCTGGCTCATGCGCGTCAAGACGGAGAAGCACTTGGCCATGTCAAGTCAATCATGGCGCGACTTTCTGGCCACAGGTCTCAAAATGGACATCCAAGGAGATTCGCGAGGAGCTAAACACTACCGAGCCATGCTCGATACTATGCTACCGAAGTCCGGAAGCTTTGGCGAACAACTCCTCCAAGCTCGCAACAGCTATGGCGAACCTGTTGTGTAAGGCACTGAGTATCTGCCAGAGCAACTACCTCCTACCCGCGTTGTTCAAGAGATCGTCTGGGAGCTCTATGAGCTCAACTTTGCCCACGAATTTGTCTCATTGGATCTTCGCGCCTGCGTAGACTTCAACGCATCGAATGCAGGTCATTGTTTGTCCCGTCAGGAACTCATTTCGGACTGCTTCGTGCATAATCCATTTATATTGCCCGTTATTCCTCGATCAAATCAAGGCCTCGCTGCTAATAACATTAGGGATCGACTTCCATACATTGTCGCTATGAGTCGTGTCCTCCGATTGTGGAGAGGGTCTCCCTCCATATTTGTCTTATCAAACCGATCCCCTCGGGACATTTCTGATGAGCAGGCAATTAAGCTGGAGTTCACGGTAGCAAAGTTTTATATGCAGACCTTTTACGATTATTTCGGACGTGCCGCTCAAATACCTCACCGCCTCTATCCGACTAATTAGATACGAATGGACAACGCCTGTATTACAACATCCCTCCCCTGCCGACGAATGAAAAACAATCCTTTGCCTCATTTCTGTAATACGTGAAGCATGTCGAGAAAGCCTGCAAATGTGACGATCACCTATTGATTGATAGATTCATTTCAAAAAGAAAGGGCGGCTTTAGGGACTTGAACCATGTGCTGATCAGGAAGCGATTGCTCGGCAGCGTCTATGACGCTGCCATGCAATGCGCTCCAAGATCAACACATGGTTCAAGCCCTATAAAGCCGCCTTCTTTTGCTGGCTAGTCCGGGACTCAACGACGCCCAATCTCTTCCAATGCAAAGCGCAAGTGCATTTCACCTTGATTATATCAATATCGCTCACTTTTTCTATCTTTAGAACCGCCGTCAAGCTGATAGCTCCCCCGACGCAAAACCCTCCCATAAGAAAAAACAAAAACTTGAGCTTGCGGTATTATTATTATTATTATTGCGCATACGTACTAATATTAATCAATTTCTAGCCATACGAAGATGACCAGGCTGTTCCTTCCCCCATTTTTATTGACGGTATTCCAACGGATCCGCTAATGTCGAACACTGGCTCTACTCGGAGTGAAAACGTCCGTCTAAAAGAGACAATCGCATGAGCTAAGAGAAGAGCTCTCAGTTTTCTAAAATATTCGGACAAGTATCACTTACCATTTACGTTGGAAGAGCTTCGGAATATTTCCAAAGATTGGCATACTAAAGATCAACTGCAGGATCATTGCGTCTCTCTTCTGGCAGCGGACGTCCCTTCGCGACCATTTTCTGCTCAATATTATGATGCCAGCGGGCGGCCGATTTTTTTTTACCTCGGCGATCGGTTGAAGACAGATATTCAAGTCAGTCTTGAGCTCGTAGAGGAGGATGGGGCGAATAATATCCAAAGCAACTTTGACGCTCAGCTAACGGAGCGTTCTCTAGCAAGATTAGAAGCGGAAGAGGTTAACAACAAATCAAAATCTGACACAGAGAGGAATATTCTTCATGACGGTTTGACAGTCACCTCTCTTTTATCTGTTTATTAATGCTTAACACTAATGAGGAATTTTTTTAGAGCAATCTACTAGAAAGTTATACCGAACAAATGCAAAAATTATTTTCTCACATACAACCAACTCTGAACCAACCCGAAAAGCGCCATGAATGGGACCTGGATGACGAAAACCCGCGGATCAATAGGTATACGGATACAGAGACAATGGAAAACATGAAGGAGCGAAAAGGTCTCATGCACCTCGTACACGCTTGGACTCAGCGAGGCAAAGAGAATCAGGTAAGCCCAATATTAACATCAAAAAAAAAAACTACTAACGAATTCGACAGGGATTGTACCTGTGTTCACTTTTTACTAAGAGTGGCATCTCAACCATGGCTATTGTTCAATACTATTGATTAACACGACCAACCGCACTTGTTCTCGCAACAATGTTCGAAGTTCTCTTTCCTGGAGTCTACGAAGAATACAAGAAAGCGTTCGAGGCGGGCGTCTGGTATTCAGAAGATCCCGGTCCATGGTTAGGCCGCGCATTAATATTCAAGCTTCAAGGCGATCTTCATATAGATGACCGAGATATTGGTCCTTCAGCCTGTTTTCCGTGCGGCAATTTTAGAGGAGGTGAAATGGTCGTACCTCAGTTTAACATCAAGTTTTCGTAAGTCATAATTTTAATAATTTAGTCTAATTATTTACAAAGGATTTAGGTATCGTCCTGGGCATGTTTGCCTTTTCTATGCAGTAGACATATACCATGAAGTTGCGCCATTTGAAATGCCAATGAGGGAGAGTGATGATACATTGACGCCTGGGCGTATGAGCTTGGTTTTTTTCTTTCCAGAGCGTAGCTTTGAGATCTTGCGGGATAAGCCAAAGGGATGGGGCAAAGAGACAGGCTATGGTATGAATGAACATGTATAAATAAAAATACAACGGTGTCATAGATGGATATAAATTAATGACTTGAATCTGAGGGCGTCTAGGACAGACAAGATTTGAGCAAAATATAAAAATGTCATGAGTGGGACTTGAACTCAAGGCCTCACATAACTATTCTATCAAGAGCGTCGTAGACGTCATAGATCATGTGACTACCATGGCATCAGAAATTCATGGCCTCGCAGACGCCATTGATTTCCAGTGCCATGGCAGTCACATGATCCATGTTGTCTGCAAGGCCATGGAGCATCAGAAATCCAAGGCCTCATAGACGCCATGGATCACATGACTGCCATGGCACCTGAAATCAATGGCATCTGCGAGGCCACAGATTCAAGCATGCTATCCAAGTCATCAAGTCAAATCACAGGCGTCTAAGATGGCCACCAAAATGTGTGAGCAAATGTAAGTCAAGGTAATGGCAGGGAAGCCAAGGTAACGCAGAGTAACAGAAAGTCATGAAGCAGATGTACTGCCAGAAAAGCTGTTTAGCAGTAAAAAGTACTCATCCTAGCTACAGGAACCACTCATCCTAGCTCATCCTAGCAGTGCAAAAAGCCATCCTAGCTCATCCTAACCTAACCTAAAATAGCCCAACCTAACCTAACCTAACCTAACCTAACCTAACCTAACCTAACCTAACCTAACCTAACCTAACCTAACCTAACCTAACCTAACCACGGCGTGAAACATAGACCGTATGCCTGTCTGGGTTGCCATTTGGGCGTTCTGATTAGTAGTTAAGCCTAACGCTGATTACTTTTGATAACATAGGTCTGTCTGTTCACGAGGATAGTTATAAGGTATTCCAATGTGAAAACGTTTACGTTCGGGTGCTGTTTGCAGCCAATCTGCGATACGATTGGTAATGCAATGATTATTTTTAGCACTACGGTGAGTCAGCTTTGCTGGGCATGCTTACTGATTATCGTCATAGGATGAGTAATAACGGGAAAAAGAACGGTGCATACTGCACCGTCCCGGACTGCTCACTTCAACTTTACAGGAAACGGATGTTCTGACGAGCCTATAAAGGCGAAACAGGATGCGGTACTGGATCCCCAGTCACCTGTTGACATCCTGTTGCGCAGTCCTACTTCGTGACTTCTCGCTTTGCTCGCAGTCGCTTGAGAGACGCCCTCCTAACTTGAATGGGAATGGGAATGGCCATTTTCTTTGGATATACTGGCAGAAGACCTTGGCCATTTCTGGATGGGAATTGGAGTGAAAAAACTAGTCAAAAGTTGAAAAGAAAGCTAACTGAATTGTGATTCTCAGAATCATGAGTGTCATAAGAAAAAGTTGTGGTCTTTGAAACTTTGGCAGGCCAGGAGTTTAGATTGATGTCAATGAGGACTTCTGGCTGTTTCCTCTTTGATTGCATAATGGCATGTTGGAATTCAACCGTTTGAGGAAATTCCACTGGGGTCACGTGACCCCGGTTTTTCACCCCACCCCCCCTTTAAACGGTTGAATTCCAACACGCCTCTGCTGCTCACTCAAGCTTAGGACCAGGCGAAATGATTCTTCACAGGCGTCACAACACTTGGTCATTGAATGGCACCGGGGCGGTTCACATGGGCACGCTGGCTACGGAGCTTATGCAACACCTTCTCCCTAGCGACTTTGCATCAGCGCAGCTCCAGCCACGCAAATCTCGATTCTCCTTTGACAGATCAAAAAATACGCAGTCGGTAAACCCTTCAGAATCTTAAAGGAAACCTCGTGAAGCCTCTGTTTCCCCTCTCCTCCTTCTCGTCCGCCATGTCCTCGGCTCTCTCTTTGTACGCATTCGCACCGACTCTGAATCTCGAACGCGATTTCCGCGTCGAGCAGATGAAGTACCGTATGCATGCACACACATAACGAAGGAAGCTCCCACAATTCAAGAATGCTTGTTTAGGACACGTCTTCCGGGCCGCGAAGGCCTTTGTAGACGCCTCGATCGATGATCCGTTCGTGAGATACATCCACAACGTATGTGCTACCTGTGGCACGAACCATCTGCTCACCGAACGATCGGCTGATTGCATTTGACCGCCTCACCCAGGGCAAGCGCCCCTCGCGCGCATACAAAGCTGTCCAGCATATGATGCTCGCAGCACTCATCACGCTCTCTATCCAGTCCAAAGTCGTGCTTACTGTACGTGTGGGCAGGGCCAATATCATCGCGCAAGTGTCCCAGGGCACCTCATCAGCTTGATCTTATCTCTCTGGTTTATTTCGGATGTAGGACACCCCCAGAAGCGACTTCGGGCCCTAAAGATCCTTGTGCGCGCCTCGCGGAGCGTCTGCTCGCGTTCTTAATGCGAGCCTTTCAAAAGATTCTCGGGAGCGACGTCCTCGAGCACAAAGTTCGCTCCGACATGCTGAATTCCCATATATCGACTGACATCAACACGCAGCGCAGGAAAGAGTTCAACGAAAAGATGTCGTTCGCCGTCGCACAGCTGTTTGGAACGTGAGTAGGATGTGGTACGTCAGCAACCTTGCGACGGACCCGTCCTACCAGCACAGGGGGTACGGCGGTGCACTCGTTGACGCCATCAATTCACTGGTGAGCAACCCCAGGTTGATTGGATCCACGTCGCCAGCGCAGCTGAATGCCATCCATATCTTTTTTTTTTTGGACGGGTGGTCGGACAGGCGGAAATGACGACTCAGACGGTGTGGGTACAGTCTTCGAACGTGGCCAACACAGGATTTTACGAGCAACACGGGTTCGTCACCGTCGGCGAGGTCGTGCTCGGCGATGAGGATCCCGAATGGCATGACGCGCACGTCGTGATTCGCATCGTGAGCGACTCTGCATTCCTCCCTTGCGTTTTTGAATAAGCTGAAATGGGTTCGCGATAGATGGTCAGAGTGCCAGAGAGCGAAAAGGTCGTAGATTAAACTGTATATTCTTGCTTTGGAACAAAACACTCAAATACACACGAGTCCAAATGTGGGAAACATTAAGAATCGGCCGTAGTAGTCGTACACGGTATCAGAGGGTGAGATTGTACTCGTATTCGTTTGGGCCGCTCTGTGCTATCCAGAGGACAGCGGCAGACAGCATTAGCGCGAGGCTCTGCGACACGTTGGCATATCCGTAATACTTGAATTGCTCCGGGTACCCGTTCAGGACGTACTTGAGCACGAGCAAGCTCTGAGCGAAATTCAGGTATGGAACGATGATGACGATGATGAAACAACGCACACAGCTGCCCGCCAGGCCGCCGGCCATGAGCGCGAACCCAATGAACAAAAACAAACGAGCGCGCCACACTGCGCGACGAGTCACCGAAACCCTTCCTCGCCACGCACGCGGTCCTTGTCAATGAGGTTGATCACGAGGTAGCCTAGCAGTGCGCAAAGGCCTGGTATCCAGTCGATGAATGTGACGTGCACTGGCGGCTCCTCAGCCCCAGGTTGCTGCCCCCACGGGGACTTGGCGTGCGCAGAGAGCACCGCGGCGTCGATGAAGGTCCAGTTGGCGAGGGCGAACTGTGTTAGGGTGAAAGGAAGGGTCAAGAAATGCTTTGCTAAAAGCAAAGTTAGGTATAGACATGCGAGTGCACCGGCAAGGTGACCCCAATCGTGCGTCGATGTTTCCCTAGAGGGTGGTCTGGGAATGGGTTGATACAGACCCGCCGTGGGTTCATATGTCCGGACGCCCTTAAGACGAAGGTAATGAAGCGGACCTCGTCTTCGTACGACAAATTGAGTGAGACTCTAACCGGTGGCGAAGTAGAGATGCTCCCTAAAGGACAAGTGAGTGACGAAAATGGAAAGAACGACAGAAGCACACTTTCTTCGTCACTCTCGTGGCAATATTGCTCACTTTCGGCCATGTGTGACCTGAGAAAACGCTCGAGGGCATATTGGACACCAGCTATATCGTCGAGGTTAGGGCTAACTGGCAATAAGAGTCGAGAAAGTGGGAGGCCTGCTTGCAATGACGCGGGGGCAGGGTCAGCTGATGGTGTGGTGTAACGAGCTGAGAGCGGTGGTTGTAGTCGAAGGGGAGCGAGGGAGGAGGATGCTAGAACGAGGGAAGACTGATTCTGGAGAGGCGACGGAGTGGACAGGAACGAGCTGCCCAGCTGCCGGGCACGTTGAAGTCGCAGCACCGAAAGGTCATTGAGAAATTGTATGGTTAGATTGTTATACTCTACATGTTTGCCTATATGCTGAACAACGGCATCGAAGAGAAGTAGCTATAATCAGGCAAGACGCTTTTAATTTACTTTACGTGGTTAACTATTGATTTCTTTTTCGTTACTCTCAGATGTATGAAAGTCGACGTCTCGTCGAGAGGACAGAGCGAACAACTATCAGTAAAAGAAACATATAACTACGCCGAACGGGATAGGAGCCCGTGTCTACCAGTTCCCAGCAAAGATGCCACATGGAAACAGTAGATGCTGCAGGAAGAGAACCATCGCGCAGCGAGAAGGAGATCTGATAGCAACGAGTGTTGGTATTCGAGTGGGCAGAGGTAAAGAGCGACGCCTTGAGGTTGGATTTGATGAGTCGTGATGTTGACGAAGAGGAACGATTCGAGACTTCAAAAGCGGCAGCGACACGGCAAACGTCGAAAGAGTGAACAACGTCGCAGGAGAGAGGAGGGAGTGATGGCTGGGTATAAACGCGAAAAGGAAAAAACCACCACGCAAGGTATAACATACACAGCAAACCATAAGAAAAGGAAAAGAAAACAAATTCCGTCGAAGGAAAGGCAACTAGCAGGAAAAAAGCAGAGGGGAGCGAATTAAGCGCAAGCAGCAACGTGTAAGCAGGGGTTCGAAAAGGCAAGCAAATAAAACAAAGAGCATAGAAACGTCGATGAGGAGGCCAGAATAAGTGACGGATAACATAGAAGGGAAGAGACGGGAACGTCGCGTCCTTCTTCAGTTCATCCCTACACCGATGCCAACTCCGAGCCCGCCCGCACTGACGGGCGAAGCGAGCATGTCCGAGGCTGCAGAGACGCCAGACATCATTCTAGGAACTCCTCCGATGCCCATTCCGACGCCATATTCGCCGTGAGACGAGACAGCAGCACCATTCGTGTTCCCGAGGTAGTCGCCTAAGCCGAGCTCATAGGCGGGGGAGTGGCTGCCTCTGGAACCGGCAGAATGGTGTGATTGTACGCTTCCACTACGTTCTCGGGCACCGCCTCGGAGCGCACTAACTTGAGAGTGGGACTGTTGGTCGATCAGGAGAGGAGGTGAGGGAGACGCGCCAGGTGCGATGCCAGAGCTAGTGGGCGATGGGGTGGGGAGACCGTGGGATGTCGCTGGCGGTGTGAAGAGGCTCCTCTGGGCCTGCATCATCATCTGTTGCTGCTGCTGCTGCGAGTACGAAGGAAAGGATTGATTAAAGGGACCGCTTTGCTGCTGCGGAGGCATACGGGCGGTAGGCGAGGGCCCGCTCGGATTGGAACTCGGGGCCGGGTACATCATTCCGTTCCAAGCCTTGTCCTGATCCTGACGATGCGGGATCATGTGGTGGTCTCGATCGCGCGCATGCTGCTGCTGAATGTATTGTTGCTGCTGGAGATGCTGAGAAGGCTGCATGTGGGGATGGTCGTACATTCCGTCATAGACGTGTGCGGGAATATTCGTAGCGTTGCTGCCGACGGTAGGGCGAGGAAGGAGGGTCGGTAGCGAGCCCCCCGACGGGCCCGCGGAAGGAAGGTTGTGTGAGAACGGGTTGCCATGGGGCGAATCGGGATGGCCTTGAGACTTGAGCATAGCCATCATCCTTGGATCCTCAAGGCCGGGCATGCCATCCAGGCCGTCGAGGCCAGCAAAGTCCTCGGAGTTCTCGTACCCTCCATATTGATTGTGCGGATAGCCAGGAACTTGTTGGGGATGATGACCAGACAACCCATTGGAGGACCCGGGAGGGGGAAGCTGGTCGTCGGGGCCCACAAGCTCATCGTCTTCGTCCTCCTCTGCCAAGCCGCCTGGACCGACAGAGCTGACGATGAGATCAAGCTCTCCGCTGATGACCATGCCAAAGCCTTCACCGCGGACGGGCTCTTCTACGCGAGCGATACCTGCGCGTTCGCGCCACTCGTTGACTTCACGCCGGAGAGCGTCTGCTTCCAGCTTGAGCAGCCTGAGCTCCCTAGAGGCGATATTCCTGTGACGACGGGAGGCATGAATGTGGGCGATGGACGAGTTGACGATGGACGACTTGGACGGTCGTCGGATCTGAGAAAGATTGGGGAGTAGGGCGGCGAGGTCCTAACGACGACGTCAGATCGTCGGCCGATGATAAAAGAAATTGCATACGTACAAGAAAGCGGCCGTTGAGGGTCTCACGGCGTTGACGCTCGACTGCGTTGTGGGTTGCGCGACGCTCGGCGGTGTTGGCACGCCGGCTAGGCTTTCGCTTTATCTGTGCTTGCTGTACTTGCGCGTTTGTCTGCTGGGAGGGGGACGTCTGCTGTTGCTGGGCTTGCTGCTGCTGCGGGGAGGACATGGTCGGGGAGACGGGCGTACGAGGAACTGCGTTGTTGTTGTTGGTCGCAGCGTTGGCGCTGCTGCCGTTGAGGTTCTTCTCGTCCTGGGGGGAGGAGGAAGTGGGTGGGATTGTGATGGGGAGAGTCGTGATGGCCATTTAGCAATGCGAGTCCGAAAATCTACAGGTGGAGATGGTGTTTGGAAAATCCAAGTGGGTTACGCGATACCTCAGCGGACGCCCGGATGGAAAATGTCTTGAATATAGTTTTACGGTTCGCGAGCAGGGCTCAAGCGATATCAGGTCCTAGTTATGCTGCTTTCTGTTTCGGTGGGAAGGTCGGGCTGTTAGAGGCCAGCAAGAGTCGCGAGATCTGGTGAAAAAAAAAAAGTGAAAAGACGTAAATGAGTTCTGTATCGACCCGGAAGCCATTCAATCATACACCAGGCGTTATTCTTGCGGCGGGGGCTAGGGCGGATAAGAGGGAAGAAACAGAAAAGAGACGGGGGGGAGGAGGACCGTCGACTCAGTAGATCATGGGAGGAGGGCGGGTGAAGGGGTGTCTGCCGAGTCTCTGTGATATGTATTGCCGAGTATCGCCCAGGCACTTTGCATCTCCGGAGCCACCGATCTCCATCAACCAAACAAATAATTACAATCATTCGGCAACTTTCTTTTATTTTATTCAGGGTTCCTGCCGCTTTTGGCGCCCTTCCTACCGACATCTCTCCGCCCGAACCAAGCTCCGCTTCAATGCTCTCCGGCTCTGACTGCTCCCCCGGCCCACCGACCCCACGGACGACCTCGCAGCGGTTTGCCTCATCAGAATTCCTCCCCATGCCTTTTGTATCGCGCGTTGCTCGGCCCCTCCTCGATCAACTAACTTCCGCTACATTAACTTCAACGCTACAAACTTTCTGTGCATCTCGCTCGTCTTTCGACGATCTCTACAACACTCCGTTTATGGGCGGTGATGGATGGCCTGTCAATCTGCTCGTCTGCTATAACCTAAAGACCGACGACGATTGATGCCTATCTCTGCTTTGATTCTGATGTTCTCTAACCGATCGCTCGTGACCAACCTGTCCTTGTTTTCCAATCCCCCTCCGATCCTGCATGTCCTCTCCCTTCCCCTTCGTCAATCACCATTAGGGGATTTGCGGTCCCAGAAAGACAACAAAAGGTACGTAGTCAAACCGCTTCCGACCAGCCCTTTGTCGCCCGCCATCGCCAGATGACATCATGTCAATCTACCTCCTTCGATCCCATCAGTCGTCTCCTCAGCCGATTGTCATTCATTCAAAGTGAGATAGAGCTATCCATTGTGTCTTTCATCCGAGCGATTTTGGAGACATAGAAGAAAAAGGCGACATATGGTACTTTAGCGACCTTATTTTCAAATTTCACTTTGTTTCCATCGTCCTTTTCTTGCCTCATACACTGACCCTGCGTCAAAACGAGCCTGGCAACGCGAACCAAGTAAGCCGCTTGCTTGGGAATCATCCAAGTCGCCGAGATAATCAAAATTTCCAATTTTGTCACCGTGTATGCACCCACTGAAAGGCCTTATCGCGAACGTGCTATCTTACTACAGAAGCTCTTTGCTACTCAACAAACGATTGCCAAGCAACCCAACAACTCTCGGACTGCATCGAGAATCGAGCTTCAGAATGGGTCTACCAATCAGAACGGAAAAAAAAATTGGATGGCGTTTCTTATTTCCTCCGACTAGCAAATCTCAGCTCAGGGGGAACAGAGGGTAAATAAATTTGGCAAAGATTGATGTGGATGGCATCACCCCGAACGGGGAAGAACACGCTTTCGAGCTTTTAGCAACGTCTTGGATAGTTTCCCGCCAAACATGACGATTGCAATCATTTTAATTTGTTGCGCTGGACCCTTGGAATAGATAGTAGGATCTTCGACAGCATAGTGAGGCGAAGGACATGGACATAGCATGCAGACGAGAGCGATTCACACAGGATGCTAGAACCAACCTGGGGTCGAAATCCTTTTTGTGAAAGTCGAGGCAAGTCATTGAGATTCATTCCGAAAGGCCTGATCGTGTTATAAAGGTAGGAAATTACAATGCGGCCATGGCGAAAATGTCGCGAAACAAAGAAAAGGAAAAAGTAGCCAGTTTCGGCTGTCTAAACATTTTAACATGAATCCTCGATGGTTCCAGCTGCCGTTCAATTTGTGGCTTCAATCATGTCTGGATTTTCCAATGCCGAGGGGTCAGAAGTGCATTGAACTTCGCGTTTCCACGAAGTCTGGGAGCCTTGCAGATGAAACATCTCTCGAATTCGTCCGGACCGAGGTGTCACCCGCACCATTCAGAGATACCAGGCAAAGCACCAGTTGCGAAGGATTGAGGCAAATTCCCCCACGTCCGGTCTTTTGATCTCCGGAAACGCAACGGCAGGCACTGTCATCGATGATAGTACGGCCTTGCTCGAGCGCTTCGGTCGCAGCAATGCACTGCCCGAGCTTTGCTGAATGATATAGGGCACATCGCTAGTCGAGGGATGATGCAGGGTGCCTAAAAAAAAAGAAAAAAAAAGCAACACGCAGAGGTTAAGCCGAAAGGATGTCCGAGCCACATTTTGGTTCTCATAGTCGTCGAATTTCAAAAAGTCCTCCGCCTGGTCCGTTCGGAATCAGAATTCAATCCTGGGGAGGCGTTTATCCTGAAACAAGGAGGTACGAGGATTGAAACATCGTGAAATCACAGCGAGTGGATTTTCGAAATGATGGTTTTCGACTCGCCTCGACATTTGGACGACGACCGACACAGCATTCCCGAATTCGCAGAAGGCCTGACGCTTTAAAACTCCGCCTATTTTCTGGAGATGTATTTTTATGTAATAAAAGTCGGCAGCTGTCTCATGTCCATGGTTATCGTGGCCGAGTATTGCTCTTTGAAATTCATTCAACAAGAACATTGCGTGGGGGACTTGTATGGTGAGTAAGTTACAGCGTTCAAGATAAGCAAACGGACTTGGCGTCTAGAGCCCCAATACCGGATCCACGTCAGAGTGCTCCTCTGCACAAGCCCATTCCTCGCACTTTTTTGTGCCAGCTCAGCGCACTCGTCATCCTCGGCTCCGAGCAGACAGGAAGGTCACAAAGAACTTCACAGGACCGTCGTCCCGGCGCTCCCACACTCGGCGTTCTCTATGCTGTCTCAGTCTCTGCGAGATTGCACCCGGACCATCAAAAGAAGGGCCAAGTCCACCGCGAACGTTGAAGTGCAGCGCTGTGTGGACTCGCCTGCTTCCTGCTTCCTTGTGTTCTACTTCTTTTCTCGTCTTGGAGGTCACTTTGCGAACAGCGCGTCCATTATTCACTGCGCTCTCGATGTTCCCATCGCATCCCCATGCTACGCAGGGTGCCATTGTCGGCTACTATGTCCGACTCTCACTACTTCTTGATGAAAGATGACATTTCTAAATTCTATCTTTCACCGCCTCTCCTTCACCTCCTTGATCGAGCTACATATGTCTTCCTCAATGAATCGCTCATCTCTATACGTGGCCGTCTCTCACATGGTCATGTCCCATCAGTGACCTTTTTGGCCATCAGTCTTATCGATCGAGGCCCGCAACCGAACGGAGCACCCATGACAAGTCTTTTCCTGACCTGGCTTAAGCTTTTTCTTACCATATAAATACTTATCACCCTTTTCTAGGACCTTCTGCCCGATCAAGTGATCATACGCACACTTTGTTTTTCTTTTGGTAGGAGCTGTCGTGTCCGTCAGGGCGGACACTTCGAACGTCAATTGTTGCCTTGATACTGAGCCTGTTTCTCGACGAGGGTTGCGTCCCAGACAGGCCTGCCAGAAACCAGTGAAACGCATTTTCCCCTTAGTCCAAGACGAACCGACAGGCGAAAGGCTTGTTCATGAACGCATTGGTAGTGTGAATATCGACCCCAAATATGGTGATCCTCGTCTCCTGCCTCTCCCATGTCGCCGAGTGGCGGTTTCTGATTGAGTGGTTGACATGCTTCAGTTACCCACTCTGCTCCACCGTGGAACGAATGGGGCTAAACTTACGTTGCCTGATTTTGGCTGGATTTGTTTTATGCTATCAGAGTAATGAGTAAGCCGCCTATTCAAATTCAAAGAATACACTGTTTGTCTGGATTCGGGTGGTTTATTTCCAGGTGCTTCATACTGTATACTCACTTTTCCCCGGAATCTCTGGAGGTGTTTTGTTCCGAAGACGTACATCACCCGTTCTCGCCCAACAAACAGAAAGGTTTGAAGCGCATCTGACTGGCCGTTCCGAGAAATGGCCACGCTCTACTCGTATCCTTGTGAAGCTCTTGAAGCACGCTCGAGACGCCTTTCTTACTCCTCGAGGCTATTCCGCGCCACCACGGGAAGTTAAGAAACCAGAGAAACGCGTAGTCGCTTTGACTTAGCTAGATTGCATATCCTATCACTCGAACCCGGTATCCCTCAAACATCAATGAAATAAGCACGAGTTCCACCCTACTTTGCGCTCCCGACGTACAGGTGACCTATGCATTAATAACCTTGAGAAATCTGACCTACGCCCCAAATGATCGTCATTATAAACGATCTAGAGCCATGCATTTGGTCAGTCAGATGCATGCTGCCTCCACGCGTTGCTCAGAACGACTGACCTCCCTACGCATGTATGCATTCTTGCACAGGCGGACGCAAAGGAAATATTTGTATTGGGCTAACAGAGCATACATACGTCCGCAAGCCGCGATGGCGCTGACGCAGAATCCGACGCTTGAAACATCTAACATAACTCCGGTCCCCTGGCCACTAGAAAAAGACAGCGAAGTCATGAAGTCCCCGCATAAGCGAAGTCGCTATTTGCCGTTTCAAAGTTTTTGAATTATATGGAGGAGCTGAGCTTTCGGTTGCACAATTGGATGTGGCGATCAATACGATAGATAGACGAGATTCTTCACTCCATGATTACTGTCATGTTTCCAAGCACATAGCCACAGCCTATGCGCAGCATGAGCTGAGTTTCAAGAAGTTGAAATACCTTGCGAATTGCTTGTTCCCCGCTGCTTTCGGGATGGATTGCTCGTCGCCCGCCATGTTTAAACTTTGGCTGAAAACAAAGCACCAAAAGTCCTGATGAGTTTCAAGAGACGAACTAAAGAGGCGATGCGGGGAGCATAATCCGATCTAACACTCGTCGCCAGCAACTATGGGCCGACGTTTCAGGACACTGCCACGGCCAAGAGTATATAACGAAGGGTCAGACGCCTAGGACTCATCAGAAAGCCGGACTTTCCACCAAGCAAAGTAACGACCACTTACGAAATGAAACCAACAATCCTTCTCGTCTCCGTCATTGCGCTCGTCGCCGTTCCTTCTATGGCGTATCCTCACGAATCCGGCGAGGATGCGCTCGTTCATCGCGAGTACAATGAGGCGGTGACGAGTGACCTTGCTTCTCGCGAACTAGCGGGTGCTTTTGTGGAGTTTTTGGAGGAACGGGGATACGACGACGAACTTATCGAAGAGTTCGCGGCGAGGGGTCTGTTCGGCAAAAAAAAAGACAAGGACACGAGGTGGGTTTGCGACATTATCATTCCGTTCTGTCTGCTCATGCCCGCATTTACAATGCCAGCAAACATGATATGAAGTAAGTCCATTTCTGCACTATCCATAATCAAGGACGACTGAACATACCGTCCTCTAGGGCATGCAGGAAGTCTTGGAATCCATTTGCAAAGAAACCGAAAGACATGTCGGCCAAAAGTTGTTTCTCGAAGAAGGGCAAGGGCTGGTATTACGAGAAGCAGTGCTATACGCCCCAAAATCCACCCATGTCTGAAGAGGACGACAGTGAGAAGCCGACGGAGGGCAAATGTTATTTCTAAAGTCTTGTCAGATCGTCCAAACATGAATTATCGCACCCTGCACCATAAGCACTGAGAAAGAAGGCGTGAGAGCCCAGCGAGAATCCGAGATAGGGCTTTATCGATTTATCCATGGTCTGGCTGCCTCGTGAGGCAAGTGCCGCCATGCGACTCGTTTCATGTGCTGTCACTATAAACAACCTGAGACGAGTTTGTGGGCGCTTGTGTCCGTTTTTGGCGTTGCGTCAAACATCATTGTCGCTTCGCGTTGCAGAACCATATGCTTTGTTATCGTCATTTGCTCTTTCCCTGACGTCCACACCGCACCACACCGGGACAGGTGCTGCAGTTAACCGGGGACGCTCGCATGGGATTTCGAAAGCCTTCATTTCATTTTGACCATGGCGTCTCCGAGTCTTCAGGCCTTGCAGACTGAGTCGCGCAATGCTGACAGCTCTGAAATCGATGTCGTCTCTACTCTGGATATTTGCAGTATGGGTGGTTAACGTTTGCGTCTTTTCCATCCATCTAACAGACTTATAGGAATTATCAACTCTGAAGACTCGCTTGTCGCACCCGCAGTTCAAACTTGCTTACAAGGTATAGCAGAAGTCATCGACCTAATTGTTGATCGAGTCAGGAGAGGTGGTAGAGTCATCTATATTGGCGCTGGGACAAGCGGAAGGTTCGTCGCAACACCGATATATATATTTATTCATAATCGTTCGTAGATTAGGTGTCATCGATGCATCCGAAATGCGAGTCATTCTACTCCATGTTCTATCGAACCAACTAACGCTACGAAAGACCTCCGACGTTCTCAGCTCCTTATTCTCAATTCATGGCGTAAGGATGCCCAGATACACCGGTTCGTAGCAAGTCACTGATATGTCCCATAGCCTTATCGCGGGCGGCGATTCTGCACTTCGTCGTGCAACTGAGGGCGCGGAAGACTGTGTAGACCAGCCAATCAAGGACCTAGGTGGAATCACACCTCCGCTTACGTCTCTTGATACGCTCCTTGGGATTGCCACTTCTGGTCGGACACCATATGTTTTATCTGGTCTATCGTATTGCAAGGGGTCGTTGAAGATGCTTACGATCGGAATATCTTGCGTGCGACCCAGTGCAATGAGAGGCAGATGTGACAGAGTCATTGAATGCGTCGTTGGCCCAGAGGTTGTCACGGGTAGTACAAGGATGAAAGCAGGGACGGCAACCAAGCTCGTATGTACTTCACTAGTATCGTCTTGACGTATCTTGATATAGACACCTTCGCTCAGATCCTGAATATGATTTCGACGGGGGTGATGATTCGGATAGGGAAAACTCATGGAAACTTAGTATGAACCGTATGATCTTTGCATTTGCGAATTGTCTGTTCTTATATACGTGCTCTCTTTCCAACAGATGGTCGACCTCAAGTTATCCAACACCAAATTGGTCGACAGGGCGCGTAGGATATTCAGGATTGTCCTACCTGAGCAAAATCCCTCCGATTCTGAGATAGACGAGCTCATTTCTTCGTGTCAAGGCAGCGTCAAAGCGGCCCTGGTTGTGGCGAAGCTGGGCTGTTCTTATTCCGAAGCACTGAAACGCTTAGATGAAGCAGGGGGTATCCTGAAATGTGCATGGCGTTCCCTGTCCACCATAGATCCTATTTTAACAACGCCAACTCGAACGGAGACAAAATTTGTGTTATGCATCGACGCCGGGGGAACTAAATGCGCTGTGGTTATCGCGAGTAACAACGGCATTATCGCCAGGGCTGAAGGTGGCCCAAGCAATTTGTAAGTCACTCTAATGATCAAAGACAATTCACTGAACGCAAAATTCACAGCGTCACTCTTGGACATGATGCTGCTCTCTCGACTATTTCGACTACAGTTTCGCATGCAATTGATAGCTTACCGAGTGCTCTCCGCCATAACGGCTTATCACCAATACTTCCGCTTCGCCAGGCGGTTTTCGCTTCTGTGTGGATCGGTGCCGCTGGTTTAGGTCGTCAAGCGGATCTGGAGGCCGTTAAACCTCGACTTTGTGCACTTTTCGCCATCACCGATCCATCCACCCTTCACATCACCAATGACGCCGCATTACTCAGTGCAGCGTTTATCGATCGTACCGGAAATATCCAAACGAAACAAGGTATTGTCGTCGTAATCGGAACTGGAAGCGTTGCCTTCAGTTGTCGCATCTCTGTAGCTGGCAGGTGTTTGAGCACTGTGACAATAGGTCGCGCTGGTGGATGGGGATACTTGCTGGGTGACGAAGGCTCTGCTTATTTTGTTGGACGGGAGGCCCTTCGAAAAGCACTCAGGCGACGCGACTTGGGTCTGCCTCCGACGTCGCTGGACCAGGCCATCATTCAAAGATTTGGATGTGACTCCGTCGGCTCCATTATCCCGGCCATATATGCCTCACACCGGTCCAACGAACAAGTGGATATTTCATCACTTGATCCCGACCCGAAGCTTCGCATAGCGACTCTTTGTCCTCTGGTCTTTAAAGCCGCCTTTCCAGAATCACGCCATGAAGTTGACATGGACGCGTTTTCGATCGTCGAGCAGGCAGCCTTGTCGATAGTCGATGACATTCTTCCTTTATTACAAGGCAAGGACGGTATCGCAGCTAAAGACAGCACTCTGGCGATCGGGGGTGCCTTATCACATATTTCCCGTTTCCGAACGATGATACTTCAGCAATTGGAAAAGCAAGGTGAGATATTCGGCAGAGTAGATCACATTCGGGATCCTGCTAGCGTTGCTGGACATTTGTTGGCTAGACAATTCCTTGTTTAAATACTCGCGACATAAATCTCCGCAGGGGCAATTCGTTTATGGTGTCTGAGCACGCTCGGTCGGTACCGTTTCATATGCCCTGTAGGGCATTCCAGAGTGTAGTATACTGCATCTCCAGGTAATATTCCGCCCGTAGGTATTGTAAAGTAATGCACACTACACGTTGACAAATGGCGGACTCCTGAATATCAAATGCGACATTCTTTTGCACAATGACTACCCGCACTCGCGGTGCTAATTAGCAGTGTATAGCAGTTATGGCACCTCCAGAGGCAACTCGCCGAGACGGCTTCTGAGCTCACGGACGATGACTGCGAAATTCTGAATCGAAACATCGGTCCCAAGCCGGATAATATCTGACAACGTATTATATCTCCGGGCCCTGGATAGATCCTGACGCAACACTTGTATGTTCATAAAGGGGCGGAGCTGTGCCTCATCGTAATGCTGGGCCACAACTGTTTTCAGGTTCCCCCGAAACGGCACTCTGGTCATCCTGGGTCGACCGAAGCCTGTTGGTCCGTTTCTTCGTGAAACCTTATCTTGCGTAGTCAGCCTAGCTCGGGCTGAGTTATATCTTAGGGACTGAGACCATTCGATATGAAGTCTTGAATGGTGAGTTTGGCACGCCAGGGTGGGAGTACGCGAGTAGGAGCGGTCTTTAGACGAAGGGGCGCTTTTCTGGCGGCAGGGGTGAGCGCAGAGGAATCCGTGGGTGCTTTCAGCGAGCTGTTCACTGATGAACGGGTCGCAACCATCCACTGCCACCAAATACCGGCCGCCATAGCGAGTATCATGGTCCCTGGATCCGTTTGATGGGTGAACGTCGGCCCAGCTTGATGATACGTATCAATCTGGGAAAGCAAAAGAATGCCGCCGAGGGAAACTGTGATACCAGTTCACCGTTCAAATCCGGCAGAGAATGTAGGAGAGGTGAAGGGTTGTTGCAAGAGAAAACACATCGGACAAGCAGAGCTACGAACTCCGGGATATGAGACGATCTGGATCTTGAGGTCGGGTCAACGGAATCTCTTGGATTGGCGGTTTCACCATCGAAAAGCGGATGCTGCGGCACTAATTGCGCAAATTCATCCACATGGCGTAGTAAGTTCCGTAAAGATGACTTTCGAGGTGCCTAGCATTCTAGCGTTCGATGTAGGCATGTGCCGTCGCGAGGGTCGCGCCCAAAAAGGAATAGTAATTCTGCGAAGGCAACGTGAAAGGCCTAAGATTTAATGGCACAGGAAGAAATCCTTCGCAGTTGTTGGTGTTTGACATGTTGGCGGGGGTTGGTCATAGATTTAAAACGAAGGAAGCCTGATTTCATATTCTTCTCCATCTTCGATGCGTGACAAACCCGTTAGTCAAACGTGGAACGACATCTTTTCCATGCTGTCATCTGACAAAGCGAACTGCTGTTGAGTACGAAATGTTGGCATCTTTATATAGAGAACAATGCACTAGGCTCAAGGTAGACACGCTGGATGCAATTTGTGCGACATTGCGCGCCGATGTTCAGGGTTTACTTACACCCGTTTCACAATTTTTACCTGATGCAAGACACAATGAGGCATTTTCAACTGTAAAGCTTGACAACAATAGGGTGTTTCAAAGTAGCCATTTTGGGGCCCATTTTGGATCCCCTGTTGATGTTCATTTTGACTTTTTCGCGGAAAATGGGATTCAAAATGGGATCACCAGGAGCCCAAAATGGGCTACTTTGAAACCCCCCGAATTGAATATTGCTCAAAATGAAGGCCAACATGAACATTACGAGTCGAGAAGCCTTCCCTGGCAGCTGTCCGGCAGCTTTTTTTTTCAAGCTCCGTTTCGAAGTTCTCTCCCACGACGCCCTCAGACTCCGGAGTGGTTATGCCATCAGTTCCCCTTCACCGCAAGCTGCTTGAGGAGCTCGACAGCCTCGATCGTTCAGTCAAGCACACTAGGATCGAGAGATACCTCGAGGAGCTTCAAGTTGTGGACAATTTCCTCAGCCTTTCATCGGATTCCGAGGCCGAGTCGAACAGCAGCGGCGCCTCATCTCTTTCCTCCCTATCAGATGTGTCGAGTATCAGCGACGTCTCGTCCATCTCTACCGACGACGAAGCATCCTCATCTGATCTGGAAATATCCAGTAACATCTCCGACATTTCGTTCTCCATATCTGACCTCGAGGACTATTGGTACAGTGTCTTTGAAGCCGAGCTGGATGCTCTCCGAGAAGAAATCCAGACGACGCGTGTCCTAGAGCCCAATCCTCCCATCAAGAAGATCCCCCAAATTCAGCTTCTCGATGAGTGGAGGAAAGGAAACCTTGCACAATATCAAAGGAAGGTCCGTGTCCACCCAGCTACGTTCGACGGGATTCTTGTGAGGATAGCCCACGACCCAGTTTTTCACAACGACTCCAACTCACCTCAGGTGCCAGTTGCCATTCAACTTGCCGTCTTTCTCTACCGGGCAGGCCACTATGGAAATGCTGCTACTCCAGAAGCAATTGGTCACTGGACTGGCATGAGTTCAGGATCCGTCATCAACTGCACCAACCATGTGATGGTGGCTTTGGTATCCTTGCACGATGAATTTATCTGCCTTCCAACCAAGCATGAGAAGGAACATGCAAAAGACTAGGTTGCAGCGCAGGTGTGTCCTGAATGGCGCGATGGCTTTCTCATGGCCGATGGGACAAAGTTTCCGCTCTTCCAAAGGCCGGAGTTACATGGAGATGCGTGGTTTGATAAGAATAAGGACTACTCGATGGATTGTCAGGTGAGTCTTCCTTGCGACGTTTAAAGGATGATTAACTCACTTTAAGTAGCTCGTAATTCTTCCAGATTCTCTTCAGATTGTCGACTACGGGCTTGGTCATACAGGAAGTGTTCACGATTCCTGGGCATTTCATAGCACCCAAGTATTCAAGGAGCACGAGACAATTTTCGCGGCTGGTGAATGGATGTGGGCCGATTCTGCATATCCAGCTGAACTTTGGTCTGTGTCACCATTCAAGAAGCTGGTTGGTGGTGAGCTTACACCTAATCAACGGACGTTTAACTATCACGTTTCGAAGGTAAGTCAAAGTAGTCACTTTCTTGTGTTGCACCTCAGTAATTGGTCTGCTAGGTTCGAATACATGCAGAACATGCCATTGGACTTCTGAAAGGACAATTCCAAGCTCTTTGTGAACTCCGAATTCAAATTGATTCTCAAAAGCGCCACAGATGGGCTGTCCTATTCGTGCAGTGTTGCCTTATCTTGCATAATTTCATTATTCACTTCGAAGGCAATGATTATGATGCAAGTTTTCGAGAAGAGCTGTTGGTGCGAGGGCAAAACTATGAGCCAGCCCATACAAGTGATGAAGAGGATGACGAAGTGCACATAGCACGTCAACATGTTGAGACTGTCGGTCATCGGTTTCACAGACAAATCATGGAACGTCTATTCAGTAGTCCAACTAGTAGTGTAGTCCATAGGTAGAAGGTGTTGTAACATACATCTAAGTTCTATATCTTCTAATGCATATCCAAAACTCTGGAGTCTGTGTCCTCACCACTCAGTGTCGGGAGAAAGTAGTTACTGTCTAATCCTGATCCCATTCCCAATGTTGTCTGTTGGAATTCACCAACTCCTTGGAATGCAACTGATGAAGATGAGAAAGAAGTTTGTTGTGGCATATTCATCTGATGGCTAGGACCCGCCATTTGCTGTGCTTGCATCTGCACCAGTTCGATTCGCATCCGGAGCATGCGTTCTTGATGCTGATGCTCCTTCTCCTGCAGCCGCTCTTTCTGAAGCAGCACACACTCTTCGGCCTGATAGCGGAGCTGTTGGCACTTTTGTTCGTGTTCTGCATCTAACCTCTGGCATTTGACATCCAGGGCGGCTGTCTTGTAAAGGAGTTTCTGCTGGGTAAGGTCGACAAGCTTGGCGGGATTTCTCCTCTTGCAGACTGTCAATATGACTACGCTTAGAGGCTGAGCTCTTCCTTGTCCCAATCTGAGACGTTGGCTTCGAATCCTTTGATGGCAAGGTGATTGATGAAACGGATGTCGAGCGTGAATGAGAGAAGTAGTGTTTAGAGTTTTTGCTGATGGAAGCATCACCCTGTAACGAGTTTGATGCCTTCTTCTCGGAACGGAGGCTGTCCTGATATACAGTATTTGTATTCTAAGTGTGATAAGGATCAAGAGCACAGACATCGATTCATGTCTTCCACACAGTTTTCCCCCTTTGCTTCACCACTCAAGTCCAGAGCATCACAGTACTGGTCCCCGTCATCATTGCCACCAATCTCCAAGTCATTTCCAGAATTGCCTTCCAAGTCGATGTCCTCCATCCGCTCTTCGTCGCTCTCTTGGCCAATTTCTTGTGTTCGAAGGAATTCTGTGGCCTCCGCTCTGAGATTCTGTCCAGGTTCTGCCGCCACAGTATATGGGTTGAAATTGGGGAGAGTCCTCCAAAAACCGTGGAGGCGCTGCCAGTAGGGAAACTTGTCGGTGAGCTGGGCTGATTGTCTAGTAAATACATGGCAAATTGGATATAGGTGAACGTCTGCCTTGACTCACTGATTTGATTGGAAAGGTTTGATCCAGGTGTAATATCCTCCACTTTCAGGCCAGCATCTGTCTGACCGATGATACAATTGATTTCACGGTATTTTGCCTTCAGTCTAACATCATGGATTTCAGTAAGTCTCGATCCAGAAGGGCAGTGGATACTTATGTTCCAATTCTGTTCTCAACAGATTTGGCGTACTTATCCGGACTGCTTCTATAGTCGTCCCGGATGGCCTTGTCAGCATCTTGAGAGAAGACAAACTCCGCAATTTTTGCATGAAACACTGTCTTTGAACCTTTTGCTACATGTTGTGAGCAATTTTCCTCCTTGGCGTCCTGGGCTGAGTCAGAAAACAGCTTTTGATAATCAGCAGGATTTTGCTCAAGCCAGTCCAACAAACAATCTGTCCTGGTCGAATCCTTCTCCCAGTAAACCTTTGGTCCTTTCGTCAATACCTCCTTTGGGGCAACTTGGTCTCCGTCATCGTCCGCAGATGCAGTCACCACATCAGATTTCCTTTTGCTCCGCCGGGAGCCAGAAGAGCCTGAGGAGGATTTGGGTTTGGGTTTGGACTTTTTCACCTCTTTCAGTGTCATGCGCTGGGCAGGAAAGACGTCAAGCAACGAGTGATGGTGGTGGAACGAAAACATGCCACAAAATTCACGTCTGCTATGCTAAGGGTCCTGGAGAGAAATAGAACTCCGCCATTTCCTGCAGGAAGTCCAACAGGAGAGGCAAAATGGCCATGTTGTGCAAAAGGAGCGTTAGTCGTCCATTTTGGTGAAAATGGCCATTTTGGACTTTCATTTTCGTTCTCATTTTATCAAAATGGAATTCAACAGGAGACTCAAAATGGGATCAAAATGGAGTCAAAATGGCTACTTTGAAACACCCTAATATACCAGTGTAGTCAACGGTTTTCTGTGCAAAGCAGAAACAGGGAGGCGACTTGGTGGAACTGTCTGAAGTCACGAGATACGTACATGGACAAAAGTGGCCAAGGTTCGGGTTCAAACGTTCAAACCTGAGTTTGAATTCCGTGTGCCACGAAACATGACACTACGGTACGCCCGGCCTACCAAGTAACTAACAATTGCAGTTCACTGTTTTGAATTTCAGACCGGAGGATGCTACCGATTCTTCTGCCTCATCTCAGAACAAGATTGCACAAGAACTGCCTTCGTTATACGGCGACGGCGATCCAAATGACGATCCTGTCCTATTTCAAGTTTATGGATTTGTTCTTCCATATGCCTTCTTCGAGGCGTGGGCGGACCTTTATGAAATCTGTCCCATGGATAATCCTCCAATGGTAAAAAGTCGCAAAGGAGCATCTGAATGTGCGCGGTTGATGCGTTTTTGCTCAAAATTGACCTTCACCTAGGGGAGAGTAGAAGGAGAGCCGAAACGACGCAAAATACCTGTGTTCTGTTTCGCGCCGAACAGTACGGACTGGGAGCTTGAAATGGTGAAGAAGAATGATCGCACCCTCTTGGAAAACATCGAAGAGGCGAAAGACATATTCTGGATAGACGCGGATCCACGATGGATTCCCGTCGCCTTGGATTGAAGCGTTCGGTGAGCAGGTCATTAAGTTTTTGTTTGCCCACCTTGAAACGCTCATAATACTTAGAACCAGAGCCCGACATTTCCCCTTTCCGCGAAACCAGCATTTGACACTCCCGTATACAAGTATAACCCCTATTGTAGTCATCTTACGCTGTCCTCACTTGTCTCGTCACAATATATGTGCCGAAAGGCGCAGCCTCTCCTCATGGTTGATCTCTGCCAGTCTCGAGATGTGTTGTAAATCCAACAACTACCGGACGAAATCGAGTCGCTCTCATACTGACTGCTATATTCATTGGAGTCTAAACTTTGTCTATGCCATCTCGTGTTTTGATGTTAAGATGCCTGATCCATACCCAAGATGCGGAAAGGAGACTGTACCTGCGTTAGACATTACGAGAGCAAAACCTCCATGCCAGGACTAGAAGGAGAAGTGACGTTGGTCTGCCTCCATTCTCACCTCAAGAATCCCAAACAGTGCCAAGCTTCTGCCACGTAGATCGTCACAGCTGCGATACTGCAAGTATGGCAGCGCATCTCTCCAGCGATCCTGTCAATGCCTTGGTCAATCGGAGCCTCTCATTCCATCGAACCCTGAACACCAACAATCCTCCGCCACACGATGAAATTGCTGGTCTTCGTTCCTTGCTTCATGATGCGGAATACCTCCGCGAATCATGTCTCTTAGATGGGGGAGGTGAAGGAGCCATAGTCGATGCTCTTAACCTTCATGACCTCGACAACTTGATGTTTGCTTGCAGGTCAGCGCTTTCTTCGTGTCGAAGAATTCCTCCAGAAATACTTTCGTACATTTTTTCCCTGGCTCTCCCCCAATTCTCGACTCTTCCCGCCTCGAATAGCCTCGATGTCAATTCCTTTCCCTGGGCTTTCGGACACATCTGCAGAACCTGGAGATCGGTAGCGTTGTCAAGCTCCGAACTTTGGTCTTGTATCTCGCTGGACACGAATAGTCTGTTTTGGATGAACGGGATTCCCGGACCTGCAGCACTGGAGACCCACTTGCACCGCTCGCAGAATCATCCATTATCCGTTTCCTTTTTGGCCACATACGACCGATCGGTCAGAGCACCGAGACTGTTTGGTCTCCTGCTCTCCGAATCGCATCGCTGGAAGCATGCATCTTTGAATATATCCTTCGATTTACTCAATCAGACGAGACAAATACGAGGGCGGGTTCCCATATTGGAAAGTCTCGAAATAAAGGCGTACGGTGCAAATATCTATGGTACATTCGATTCGTTCAGCGTAGCACCGGCTTTGCGCGAGGTCTCTCTAGACATCGGCGATCCCTTCACTATCTGTCTTCCTTGGACACAGCTCACCTCCCTCGAAGGGGTTTTTGACACGCCCGAATCAGCGCTCAAAATTTTTGGCTCGGTTCCTGTGCTTGAAACTTTCACAGCGCACTTAATGTCTGAGGATCTTCGAGCAGCACCAGTTATCACACACCCTGCTCTGCGCAAACTGTACATAAATGCGCCTCATTCACTCCGTCGTCTGGTCCTACCTGGACTGAAAGAGTTGGTAACATGTTCTCCTGTTATCGGAGTACCTGATGTTACCGCCGCTCTCGCTGTTTTCTTGCGGAACGCCTCCTGCTCTCTTAGGAGGCTACAACTCATTCAGTATTGGGCTGGATGCGAGGAGGACATGAAGACTATACTGCAGTATATTTCCGATTTGAGAGATCTCTCAGTCGACTTCGCCAGCAGCGGAGAGGAAGTATCGAAGTTTTTCCATCAACTCACTGTTACAAATACCGCCGTACCGCTGCCCAATCTCCGAAGAGTAGAATTCTGCTTCAACCACGTCGGCATATCTGGGCTCGCTCCGATGGAGGTGCAATCATTGACGAACATGGTCAAATCACATTGGTATGTCGAAAATCACGACAATCTGGCTCAGTTGGTATCGGTTCACATCGGTGGGGGGACCTCGATAAGAGCGGTTCTGGAGGGGGAATTACACGGGCTATCATTAGCTGGTTTGAACATCTACTGGTCGTAAGCCCGTTCGGGGTAAGGAGGACAGGCTTTCAAATAGAACTATACCGCCCTTTCGTACGTCCGACGGCTGGCTCCTGTATCGGCGAAAGCTGGTCAATTCTCGGCACAAGTGACTTCGATTTAGCGTATTGTACATGGATTCCTTGACAGCGTGATGCGATGATAAATCTGTCCTTAGGATTAAGCGCAAGGGCCTGATAAGTCCATGCTGTCCTAGGTATTCACAAACCAGTCCGCGGATCGCGGAGGAGCTGAGGCCCGAGAGCGTGCTATGTTGCTGCTGCCGAGGGTCGGCTCGAGGCAGGGTGATGAACAGGTCGGTATCGGTTTAGGATTTAGACGTCTACGCTGACCCGGGCGGAGGTCTGCTCGCTCGCAGTGGAAGTTGGAGTCGGTTCTAGTTGGCTACGCCGTTAATAGTATCACGATACGTTGACATGTCAGTCACGGTATCATTACATATATTGAACAGCTGCCTGGAAGACGACAGCCTTGGCCCCGAGCTTTGTTTTTCGTCTGCGAGACGGCTGTTGTAACCAATCTTACCCTTTCTATTCCCGTGTAACTCCCTTCTGCGCTCAACTAACCTCTCAGAAAAGCATGTCGGCCGTTACCATGATGGTAATACCATCGGCCATTCTTGTCAGGCTTTCGACGTGCGGGACGTCCTCTATCTTCTTTGGCGATGACGGTTTACATCTGATCAGCCAAGAGGATCTTGGAAAGCGTACCGCATCCTGTACGAACCATAACCAGGATATGTTGCCTCCCCTGGCCATTCCTGACGGTTTCAAACGTGTTGGTTGATTCAAGAAGGCCTCCAAGTGAACTCTCTCATCCCATTTCCGAACCAGTTGATTGACCTTGGCGTTTCGTTTAGCATGAACTACGAAAGGCGTTTAATGTCGGGCGCTTTTTAAAGAAGCACAACACTTCGAACCCCTCAAGTTCTTCGTCCAAAGAGAAGTACGCCGCTCCCATAGCGAAGAATCCTACGACAGCCGCAGCGCAAACCACCCGCACTCGATGGTCGGACAATGAGCGAAATTGTGACTGTCTAATTTCGTACATAGTACACCGCCGGATCGCATGCGAATATACCACCCTGGCTACTCCGACCACTCGGCGAACGTACCTACGAAGTCTAGTAATTCACAAAGAGATCGTCTAGTGCTCTGTACGATGAGTTGGCGAGGTTGGCAAAGGAGCACATTATTGTACGGATGGCTCCTTGTCTTTCTTGTCGAAAGTCGTTCCTCTAACTACGGGATCAATTATGTCAAAGAATACACACAGACCATGCGAACACTACTAGATACAAATACACATTGTCGTAACAATAGTTACGTTTCATTATAAGACAAGGACAGCAACGGCTACGCAAACTCTGGCTCGAATATCACTCGTTCCTTCCGAAAACTATTATACACCTCTTTGACTTCGGGATGCAGGCGTAGCGGAAAGGTTCCAGCCTCCACCATAAGGAGATTCGCGACATGGCCGTTCTTTACCAACGACCTTGTCGAGAGACGAGACCGAATAAGTTCCTGCAACGCGAAGACTTGGTCAAACGTCCAGCCTTGGATGTCCAGCCCGAATTTGATCAGCTTCGGGCACAAGACGAATTCTTTAGCTGTGAGCAGCTTGAGCAAATACGTGATGTCAATGGGCTCGTCGAGGAACCAAAAATCGAATTCGATCACGTTCGGGATGAGTCTGAAGAGTTCCTCGAGCTTCCTTGGGTGAATCAACGGGACGTCGCGTATTCCCAGATGCCCTAAGCGGCAACCGGAGCGGCGGATGAACGAAGCGATGACACCTGGATCAACAGGTCTGATCGACGTGAATTTACCCTGGATGACCACAAGCACCTCGAGGTTCGGCAGGTCCAGATATGGCAAGCGATGAATTTCATTGAGATGAAGGCTCCGCAAATGTGTGTGGCGAACCTGCGGCGGCATAACCGCCGTCTTGTAGTTACTCTCAAAGATGCTATAACACAGCTTGGCTGATGTGCAATTGGTCAAGATGGTGTGAATGTCCGCTCCATTGTGCTGCTGTACCTCTTCGAGCTGAGACCAAGGAAACACAAATCGAGAAGTCGCCGGGTTCGCCCTTGAGGCCAGAGCGATGAGGCGGAGACGAGGGGCGTCCTCGAAAATGCTAAAATCCAAAGCGGAAGGGGGATCTGATTTGTCGACGAGGAGATGGAACTGTTCGAGAAGGGGCAAGCGGCCCTTTATGTCGTTCAGGAGGCTCATCGCCCACCAGGGTAGGCAGAGGTTAAGATACCTCCATCGATGACATTCGGCAACGAGGGGCTTGAGGACAGGTCCCAAGATGCGGAGATTTGTGCTGGTGTCGAGAATGGGAAGCATGAAATGAACGTCCAGGGGCAAGTCACCGGAACGTGACAAGGCAGCCGATATTAATGATGGAGGGTAAAACTGAGCGTTAATCTGGAATTGAGTCCAGAGTTCCGGAGACGAGAGCATAATTTTTCTCCAGCGCTTGCAGACGCGAGAAAAGGACCAGGGCTCATACTGCATAGGATCCCCTGTGCGATAGGCGAGGTAAAGGATCACCCCCGGAGGCTCGGAAACGGCTAAGAAAAAAATTCGCCGCCAGAGCTGGTCGGGCAGCTCTCTGGTCGGATGGACGATGAATGCACACATCTCCAGCCAATGGCTCAATTGGCGGATCGCCCGATCACAACCTTCCTGGGGGCTGTGACCGTGCTTGTTTTTCGAATGTATCCGCAGCTCTCGGTGCATGTCGGTGGCCAGGTGGTAGAGGTCCTTGAGTTGATCGCGTCTAGCTCGTTCATTGGAGATGTACAGCTTGCGAAGCGGCTCAAATCGCGGGCGATAGTGAGCTACAGCTTCGCCACAGGGCTGGAACTTCTTTTTGGATTTCTTCTTGGCTTCCGTCTTGGGCATTTTCCCCGGGTTCGAATGCCGTTTGGCGGAATCTTTGGGCTCTTTCTTGCGGCGAGAAGTGCTGGACTCTGGCATGGTCGTTTGTGAGGGAGCGTCTATTCATTCCAAGTGGCGTTCCTCGCTTGTTATCTCATCAGGTTCTATCACGATACCCTTGAAACTGTGCATCGTGGTCAACATGAGGCAGAACCTGTCAGCTCGACGGCTGACTAAGCATTTGCGTTCGGTGGGTCCTTGTTTGTCCTCATCTCTGTTCTGATCTGCATCGCGACTGACGCGTTTTCACCACAAGGAATTTCCTATATTAACCACTCCTGCCTGCACAGGATGCCCTCGGGTTCATCAATCCCATCCCACGACGCCATTTCAGCGCTCTCGCGATTTTTACAGCGGAGGCAGATGCCTCCCACTAAAAGTTTCGTCGAGACATTTTTCCCGTCTACTCCTATGTCAATAGAGGCATACGAGACGCAAATTCGAGGCCTTCTCCCTTTCGGGCCCCTTCGTACACGTTTTATTCACGCTGAGGTCCAAAAGGTCCTGCTACTCAAAGATAAGAATGCCAGTCAGCACGAGAGCGTCGTGATGGTTTGTATTGACGAAGAGAGAGGTCTTCAAGTCGAGCGGACGCCCGGCACACAGACCTTCAAGAAATCGACAAAGCTCTTGAAGTTCATCGTAAGCAAATATTTTTCCCAACCGTTCATCTGATTACTGATAACGATCTTTCAGCCAGCTTTTTCGAGGCCATCGGAGAAGCAAGAGTCGCCTAGGAGTCCTTCATCAGATGAGATCACAAAGACATTGAATGACTCTGGCTCGCAAATGGGCCAGCTGAAAGGCGCATCGGGCGCCATTCCATCCCCCGAATCTGCCGACACGCTTCCCTCTGAGCCCGCGGAGACACCTTTGTCTTCCGATCCTTCGTCCTCTCCGGATTCATCCTCCCCTTCCCATCCGTCTTCCCCAGATTCGTCTCCTTCCGCCTCGGATTCTTCCCATGCTAGCAGGTATTACAAGTTTTTGCGCTTGCAGATGGCTCGGCAATTTCTTTTCAGATTGTTGTCTGTATCGTCAAGCTCAAGCAGCTCATCGGAGCGATCTACCTCTGACACCGGCTCGTCGAGTCCGGTCATACTAGTGTCCGAAGCCGGCCAGAGTGACCCGTCCTCAAATTCGAGCAAAGGTACTCCAGGGTCTGGCTCCAGTGGGGACCTATCTCTCTCGAGTGAAAATTCTCCCGTCTCCCGTTCTGCCATCTTGTCCAAATCGAACGGCTCATCATTATCACCCAAGCTAGACGGCACATCTACGTTATCGACGCACAGCGAAGGCAAGATACTGGCGGCAAAGACGGGGAGATCGTCTCCCACCGCGCTGTCCTATGGATCTGGGGGACAATCGTCAATCCTGTCCAATGCATCCTCATTGAGCGGCTATGCAGCCTCTGCGGAGTCTGTCGATCTTTCGTCGTCTGTGTGGATGGAAGACATCAGTGGTGATGCGCCAAAACCCCTCGCTTCCAATGCGTCCGACGCCCCAGACAGACCGCCTACCCCTCCTGAATCGCCTCAACCAGATCACTGGACTCTACCCCTTCCCCTCGAGTATCCACCCCCTCCTGAAATTGACGAAAAGGGAACTTTGGTTCCAGCGTCGTCCTGGGGTGGCTCGACGAAACACCCGACTTTGGTGCCATCTGAGGGCCTGACAAAGGTGGCTTCGGAATCGTCAGCGGGATCTGGTTCCTCATCGTCCGGCTCAAGGAGATCCATGAAGTCGATAGTGCGCAAAGCCGCGCAGGTACTTAAATCGGGCCTCATGATGACCGGTGTTGTGTCGCTTAGCTCTGTAGTCGAAACGTTGGCCTCGGACCGGATCGTCGCCTATATTCCCACAGAAGACGACACCACACTGGAAGACTGCACGGTGAGAGTTATGACCTTCGAGGAGGGACAATACCCTCCCCTCTGGAAGGTCATTCTCGGGTGTTTGGCCGCACATCAGTTCGATGAGAAGTACAAATTGTTACTTCATCAGTGTTACTGGTACGCCGGAACCATCTTCTTCCTTCTCCAACGGATGGTGGGCGAGGGCCACTATGATATCGCCGACGGACCAATCAGACCTGAGAATGACAGTTTTGCACTTAGGCCTAAGGAGACAAAGAATTTGAAACGTCATCGTCGGGCAGGAAATTGGAAATGGGGTCTTCCTGTGCATAAACATCGAAATTCCGAAACCGCCGCCTTGATGGAGTTGTTCGCGAAGCTCGTTGAAGAGTTTGAGGACGAGGTATGGTCTGATCTCGTTCGGCATTCGTTTTGAAAAATGTAGTCCTTCGCTCTCTCAGGTCTTGAAAGCCGAAGAAATTGAACAGCTGTTGGCGGAATCTCAGAAACAAGCCGGCCGGGATGAAATCCTCGCGGAGACTGCAGAGCAGCTGGCGAGAGCGGAGGAAGCACGCCATAAGCTGGAGCGGAAAGCTGAAGCGGAACGTCAACGAGCGGAAGAGGAGCGTCAACGATCGAGGAAGCGCCGCGCCGGAGCGGAGCTGAGGAGGCGCAACGATCCGAGGAAGACGTCCGCGCTGGAGCGGAGAGCTGAGGAAGAGCGTCAACGATCCGAGGAAGAACGTTGCGCGCTGGAGCGGAGAGCTGAGGAAGAGCGTCAACGATCCGAGGAAGAACGTCGCGCGCTGGAGCGGAGAGCTGAGGAAGAGCGTCAACGATCCGAGGAAGAACGTCGCGCGCTGGAGCGGAGAGCTGAGGAAGAGCGCCAACGATCCGAGGAAGAGCGTCGCGCGCTGGAGCAAAGAGCTGAACAGGAGCGTCTGCGAGCCGAGGAAGAACATCGTGAACTGCAGCGGAGAGCAAAGGAGGAGCGTCGATGGGCCGAGGAGGAGCGCCGTAGAGCTGCAGACGAACGCAGACGAGCCGAGGAAAGGGAACGGGAGCTAGAGGAAGGACGCAGACGAGCCGAGGAGAAGCTAGAGGAAGAACGCAGACGAGCTGAGGAGCGAGAGCGTCAAGCAGAGGCTGAACGTCGCAAAGCTGAGGAGCGAGAGCGTCAAGCGGAGGCTGAACGTCGCAAAGCTGAGGAGCGAGCGGACATGGAACGCCGACGCGCTCTTTCGTTGGAGCGCGAACTTGAAGTGCTACGGCGGTCAGTTAGCCCAGAACCAAACTCAAGATCACCAAGGGTATATTATCCAGGCCGCGCATACCATAGCCAACCTTGAGCCTGAGTCGCCATCAGTATTGGCACATATCCTCACGTCCCCACAGTCAACCGCTTTCGTTCTACCTCCCTTCTCTCCCTTCCCCGCTCCCTGTTCTCACATCCCCACTCAATTTCCTAGCATATAGCATGCTGGCATGTGCTGACAACGACACATAGCTCTTGCGATCGTGATCTTTTGTCATACCCTCCATACCCACTCTGATCAACGCATTCACCTTTCACATTGCCCATCGGTTACGCAAAACAAAGACATTCTACCAGCATTTTTATCAATCATGTAAATCTATATCCCAAGCTATACAAGCTCTTCATGAGTAATTGACATGTTCTTAGCCCCATCGTTTTAGCTACATTTGTACCAATAGATGGCATTTGCATTGGCTTCAGGTGTTGGCATCCTATTTGGTTCGGACAAATCTGCCTGGATTGCGTCGCCTTTGTGGCAAGATAACGTACTGATGGTGTGTAGCGGCGAGCGCCAATACGGCCTTCGACGATATCCTGCTCTAAAATACGCCTCATTGTGATGCACGGGTCCGAAGAGCTTGCAAGATTGACGCACGACATGAGCCGTTGAACGACCTCCAGCGGAGCCGCGCCGATGATCTTCGTGATACCACAGAACACAGCTTCTTAAGGCAAGAAAAAATGAAAAGGCTCCATCACGGAGGCAATACACCATCGTGTTCAAGGTCGAGACATAATGTGTTACGCCACATTCACATCCGCTCCATGTCGGTTCTCTAAAACGTCTAAAAAGAGGCAAAACTCACCACCTCATGTAGATGAGCGCCGTTGCTCAAGCTGACAATTCGCCAGAGACCACTGAATCTTGAGGAGTGAGGTGGAGGGCTGGCTCTCAAAGCCATCTGCAGCCCAATACCGCACCCGGGCTCCCTCGAGATGACCATGGAAAGGTTTATTATCTGGGGTTTGTATGGATCAGAGTCGTGTGACTGATGCCGCATATGGTTGTAGGCGCTAACAAGAAATTCTCGAACGCCGATCGGATCATTCTGCATGCTCTGCGGTACAAATTTCACGATAGCTGGGGCCGGTCATCCCTTCTGATCAGTCGAAGGAATAGTCTCGCTGACTTGGCACTTCGTTTCGGGTTATACGACAGAATGTTCTCTGAAGAGACCCGCTAAGCTTCATCCAGTCGGGTTCGGTGATTTGGACTCCGGTCCGGGATTCAACCTGCTGATATGCAACACGAAATCAGGACATCAGGGACCTACCGCAGCGCCTGCAAAAATGCTTCCCGAGACGAGGCTGCGGATCATCAATGGCGCTGGCTTCGCCTGGAGGCGCGGGCCTGTTAATGACATGGCACGAGCGACCGTTTAGGGCCGAGCAGCTTATGCCTTCATACAAATTCGCGAAATTCCACTCGGGCAGGTCTAGAAACCCATGGTACGAGAGACGCCGATCGGTGAGACGTCTCTTGACAGGGTTCGCCACCAAGGTGTGTCGGATGATCGAAGGATCGAAGATAAATTCGAAAGGTTGAGGGCGGATATCCTTCGCCTTTGGCTATCAGGATACGTGTCTGCGAGCTGTCGGTCAGCTTTGAGCGCCACGCCTGGTCACGAGCGGGGAAAATGCTTGCTTGCCAATAAAGACACAGTTACGTTGACCTCATGCTGGTTTACGGCGGTTTTGTAAAGGTAGTTAAGAAAGTTAGTTTCCGAAGTTCGTCTCAGTAGCGAAAGGCCAGGCCCCTTCTCTGCGAAGTTGAACTTGACGCGCGGAAAGATCGGATGCTCCCTTCGACGGCGAAAGCTGAGTCGGTATACAATCATTAACGACATGCTGCTGTCAGATACGTCATTAAACAGAGTAATATGATGATGGAGCAGGGCAATATGGAGTCCGAGGAAACACTTGAGACCGTTGAGCAAGGAGATGGAAGAAATCGTGGAGGGTATCAGCCTTGGTCTAGCCTCGGTTCACCAATTTCTACGCGCGTCTTCTTTCTGCATCCAAATCTTCGTCTGATAATCCAAAATCATAGGGACGAAATCGAATAACCCAAATTCTGGCCAGTAAGTTGAGCTGAACTGTATTTGCGTGTTCTCGCAACACTGAAAGTTCATGAGGTTGTTTGGAGATGAAGAGATAAATTATGCCGACGTACCTGCCATAGAAAGAAGTCGCTCAACCGCGTCACCCCGCTTGTCCTGATCAAGATGTCCACGGGTGGACTACCACCCCGTGTCGTCATCAGCTGAGCATCGACATCTTTCTCGGTGATAGACCTGGCGATGACCATTCAAATCAAGCAAAAGAGATACATAGGTTGGACAAACGGAATGGGCGAGCCGCATTTGGTTGCATTGTTGACGCATCGTTTGACGGCGGTTGTGATCTCGTCTCTTGACGCGTATGGCATGCAAAGATTGAGCACCGCACTGCGATATCCAGTCAGCAACGATGGCGGCTCCGCTGCAAAAAAGAATGACCGTTTGTTATGTCTCGTTATAGACTCCGCTTTGTGAACGGCACTTTGGACCGCTTGGGGCAGCAACTGAATATTTCCCAATACGTTCAAGCGCACCCCATACTGCTCAAGCAAATCACTGTAAAATACTGTCGGCATCGTTGAAGAAGGAGAGAAAAGATGCACCGTGCGCACCCGTGTTCACATAATTCCAAAAGCTTTTCCTCGGCCAACGTCATCAACGTATCCACCTCTTCCGGCGACCGTTTGAAGTTTTCAATGGCGAAAGCGTAAGCAGAAACACATTTCACGTCAAGGTATAAACAGATCTCCAACATCTGGTCATTCACGCAATGAGAAACTGCCTGGAAATGTGGCAGTAGACGGCACGCACCCTTCTCAGCGCAGCAAAGCCGTCGGTGTGGCCCTGCTTTATCGCCTTGTGGTTTCTCCGTGCATACCTGCGATTTCCATCCATAACGAAGGCGACATGCTTCGGTATCGGTCCTGCTGCCAGAACCCTTAAAAGGAGCTCTTGGGCCTTGCTAGCGATTTTCTGGTGTAGCCAGCTCAGGACACGTCTTAGCATTTTGAAAATAATGTAATCGTGGGAAAGTCGCGTTTTCCTGATTTCTTTACGCCTTGCTCCTTTCGGCCGTCTTAATCACAATCACTTCTCCCAACGCCAACGAAGTGACCGTAATTCGGAACGAATGGAATCTAAAAAGCGAAAGAGATACACCGGATCCAATGAAGCTCTACCATCGTCTAGTGTGAGGTCTTGGTTTTTTTGATTAGTCTTACTATGTGTTTTTGAAACACCAGTCCTAGGCGTATGCATCACTTCCCAACACGAAAGGCAACGCAATGGAGGCATATCCCGCCACTTCCCTAAAAGGTCAATCGGGCCAGCCTTCAGCGTCGATATCCCTTCCGTCCTCCTCTTCACGTCCTACCAAGAGGTCGCGCAAGAAGAAGAAAGACGAGGACGCACCCGAGCCAGAGAAACGTGGGGCTAGGTTCAAACCTGCTTGTCCGCAAGCTATCTTAGAGCGAGTCAATCGCGTCTTGATGCAAAGGCATGTTCCATGGCACCTCGCCTCGTACCTTTGTCCTTGACATGTTTGGCGTAGGTTTTTCATGATCGATCGACATAGGAATGGGGATGAACTTAGGGAGGAATTTAGCGTCCTCGGATCTACTGGAAATGTGCGTGTAATACGCGATATACCTTTGGGGACCGCTCTTACATTTTATCAGGTTTACACCGTGATAATCGACAGGATTCCTAGTTGCAACTGTTAGCTTCTTTTCACGTCACGGTTTGGAGGTACTTTGACCTGCGGTCCAGGTCCCGACGCAATCAAAGGAAATCATTGCAAGCACATCGTACGTCGGATTTGTTCCAGAGCAATCAAATAATCTCTGACTTAGATGCCTATCAGCTATTCATATATCTCAAAGGTATGAAAAGTGTTGATGCTACGAAGAAGAAACAGACGCGGAGTTAATCCGGCTAGTTTTGCAAGTCCCGCAGTCTTCAGGTCTTTGGTATCAAAAGTGAGTGAGCGAATTTCCGATTAAGTGGTCCAGCCATACCCAAGCCCCATCAGAGCGCTTCTTTCTGCCGAACTCGAGACAATTTTTGCAAATGCTCCATTGGCACCAAATTCTGTCGCTCATCCTCAAATCCGAGAAGCCCACGCGAAGGCTATGGGCAAAATTACAATGTCCGCAACATCTGAAAGCGTCGGATCATCGAATAAACGCATACCAGGTCCCGACGATGACTGCCCAATCTGTTACGAAAGCATGCACAAGGTCAAAGAGGCAGCGCTTGTGTTTTGCGAGGAATGTGGCAATGCTTTGCATAGAGAGTGTTTTCAGCGATGTAAGTCTTCGCGATGTTTTGCTCTTCTTTTTCATCTAACATCTATCTCAGGGAGAGCAACTAGCGCTCGCGGCGGAAAAAACCTGACTTGCGTCTACTGTCGCGCAACATGGGTCACTAGAACAGACGCCAGCACCTCAAAAGGCTCCAGGCTCAGCGAAGGTTACTTGAATCTCAGCGACGTCGCCGGAATCAGCCCGGTTCGCGACACTAGCACTTGTCTGTTCCCTTTTTTCTTCCTTCCGCTCAGCGCTAATCAAATTTCGCAAGATTATCACGGTCGAAGGAGGGGTTATTCAAGTTATGATTACGACTAACTTAATCAATATTCACCCCGCTCATTTCAGCGTATGAGCAGCCTATGATTATCGTCAAATTTCCCTACAAAGTCTTACATCTAGCATCTGTTTCTAGCGTATATCATACCATGTCGATATCGTACATACCCATTTAATTCACGACTCTCATGATTTGACAGAAGCTCTCATGACCTCGGAGGGCAGCCATGTCTCAGTCAGTTTTATCAGATAAGATTCCTACGTGGGATTTGAACGGGTGCCACGTCGCGATCGGACGAGACGGCAAGCGACGCGACTTGAAATGTCGCAGCAAAGCGACCTCGACGCTGTCGAGAACCATCCGCTTGCCTTGGAACTTGCAAGTCTCAGGTCCGCAGTTGCTCGCTTCCAGGCAGGATATCGCATTAGAGCTGCTGGCTCCTCAGCTTAATACTGACTTGTCCCCTTGTTGCGCTTCCAGGACGAGTCTCATAATGCCGCGATCAAATTCCAGCGACGCTCCCTCAGTGCGTCGAACAACAACGACCGGTTGTCATTCTTGGAGCGCGAAAATGAGGCATTAAGCGCAGAGATTGCCGTCTTGCGGGCACATCCACACCCTGACGCTTACTCGGAGGCCCATCCCGCCGCCGAACAAATCCGGCAGCTCACGCTTTCACTCCGTCGCCTCTCTATCCAATTGGCCGAAACGGAGAATGCCTTGATGGAAAAGACGACCGAACTTGTCCATGTGAGGGCTGAAGCAGGAAGTGCCAAGCTTGCGGCGGAGGGCGCGTACGAACTGGCGGCTCGCATTCGTGGACGCGAAGAGGCCAGAAGGGTCCGCGAGATGGAGCTTGAACGGAAGGTTAGAGCTGCTGAGGAGGCCGAAAAAATGTCGGACCTCGTGGTGAAGGAATACGCTGACCTAGTCAGGTCGCTTGAAGCAAGAGGGAAGGATCTTTCTACGCAAAATGGCGACCATTCGTCCATTGAGACTATTTCTAGCTCGACTGTGCTATCAGATCAGCTCTCTGAGGGTAAAATGGGGTTGAAAAGGCTGCTGTCCGACTTCACTGCCGAGACGGAAAAGCTGGAGGCGGAAGTAGCTCGCCTGCAGGGCAAACTTGAAGCAGCAGAGTCGAAGGTCTCATCGGAGAGAAAGGGCGCAGAGCAGACTCGACTGGAACTAGCCAAAGCTCAGTTCGAGCTGCAGAAGCTGAAATTCGACGACACTACCGCAACGAAGATGGTTTCGAGATACATGTACGTCGCCGCTCGGAATCTTTTACCCTATTATCGACAACACACCCTATAGGAAATTTTCTCAGATTTCAACCAATAATCTTCAAGAAGCCATGACATCTCTGAAAGCCCGGCAGGCGGCGACCGTGGAAACCCTTTCAACGCAGCTCTCCCAGTTATCATCGAAACTACGCTCATCTGAAAACGACGCCGAGAAGCTAAGAGACGCGTTGGACGAACTAGGCGGAGAAATCATGAAAGAAACGTTTGGACGACGAAGAGAAGTGGCCCTTCGGCTTCGTGTGTTAAGCCGGGAAGAGAGACTACGCGAGGGACTGGATAGATGGATCTTACGCGCGGAAGAAGCAATTCACCAAGGCGGTCAAGATGCACACGGAGTATGCCAGAAGATGATCCAGGACGCGCATCATATACTATCGTCCTCGCTGGACAACAGTGTCAACATTGAAGCTGCCGCCTCCGCATCGTTGGCACGAGTTATTGCGGCGCAGGGTGCTGTGGAAGCCTTGCTCAAGGAGCTAGACGTAGAAACTACACGTCGGGTACGCCTCGAGAAATTGCTGGCTCAAAAGATCAAGACTTTCACCACAGACATTCCTGTCGAATTCAAGCAACCGCTGCTGGTCAACGGGACGCCAAGAGCTGGTGCGACGGATTCTGAAACGTCGTCGATGAACACTGTATCCCAACTCTCCTTTTCTCCTGTTCCCCCCTATGAGCCCGACTCCTCTCAAGCTACTCAGGCAGGCAAGAGCGCGCTGGTATTCTCCTCGTCACCTGGCGTCGACCTTTCCCCCATGGCATCCTCGGATAAGCCTCGGGTCGACAGCAGGGAATTTCATGGCCGGGTAATCCCACTCGATGGTGAGGCGCTGCACGACAAACCCCTGCCGGAAATTGTTGTTGAACATACCGAGAAAGACGTGGAAATGATCAATGGACCACCTGTGGACGCCAGATCCCGATCACCAATCCTTTCGACGGATTCCGCCATCCCGAAGGAAATAAAACACGACTTCGATGCACCGGTATCTGACGGCGAAATCAAAGGCCAATTTGATGCAGAGCGAAACAATCCTGCCAATGTTCCAGCGACACCACAACTCGAGGTCCCATTATTACCCGCCGGGTCCCTCAGTAGAGGTCAAGATGCCCCAATTTGTGCCTCCGGCCAGTCTGCATCGACGTCAGGTCTCGAGACCCAAGACACAATTTCTGAATCCGTGGAGCCGAATACTGCCCAGTCCGAAGAAATTACACCCATGGAACCAGATTTGTCTCCCATGGCTACTCTGCTCGTCGGTTTGCCCTCTTCCGGTGCCGCCACTGATGTTGATGATAATGTCCCGTCTGTACTACCAAAAGCCCACGATAACGTTGCAGAACCACTGCACAACTCTTCGGATACTTCACAAACTTCCACAGCCTCCGAGCCAGCGCAACCACAGCGCCATCCTCTACTCGACAGGCTGAAAGAAGTGAGCCACCGCTACGACAGTCTGCAGAGAGCATTCCGGGATTGCCACCTCGCTCTGGAAGCCCTCACGAGTAGCATCTCCTCTTCGGGCTCCCTCGATTTTCCAGGTCAGAATATCGTTATCCCTGCTGATGCGTTACGCACGGCTTTGGGTCGCTTGAATGACTATACCGAGGATGCTAGAGTCGAGCTCGAAATCCGCGTGGCAGACGAGGCCCTCATGACTCGCGGATTCGAGACGTTGCTTTCTGTTCCTGGCGCGATCGGTGGACCTGGGACATTTCAGCACTTTTCGACTGCACTCGAAGATGACGCGAATGACCCGCCAACACTGACCGAAGTGGAATCGCAGGTCGAATCCTTTATTTCTGGCGCCGACCCGAGCATAGAAAAGGCGCAGCAATCGTTTACGCGAAAGCTCGACGATATCCAGCATGACATCGCCGTTCTCAAACGCGCGATACACGATGGGATCCTGTCACCGGCACTAGCGACGCCTGATACGGCGCTGGCTGTTGTCAGCGGGAACGGCGGGAACGGCTGGTCATCATGGATCCGCAGCTCGCCTTCCCTCCCGGTGAACAGTCCCCCACATAGTTCCGGCCCAGCGCCCACGTTTGGGAACATCATGACGACGCCGAGGCTGCGACACTCGCCTTCTCTCAACTTTGTGGGAAGCGCCAAACGCACAGCCGCGCCAGAGGATCCGCTCGCCCACCTCGGCTTCCGCGTACCGATGCCTGCGTATGTTCCTGTCGCACAGGCTCAGCAGAGATCGAGGACTGTGTCGACGATGTACATGCTCGGCCTCGGAGCCAGACAACCCACGGCCTCGTCGTTTGCCTCTCCAACTCGTAACGCACCGAATCGTCCAACGCATTTGAATCTGACAGATGATGCCAGCGAAGAGGGCAACTCCACCTCTTCGGATGAAGATATTGAATAACTATTTGCACTAGGAGCATTCTTTATGTAGACCAGGAACTCTTTCTATCATGGATAGTAGATAGCATCGGAAACATCAAAAATACGAGATACAGGGATGTCTTCAAAAATATGCACAAACAAACACGCGTCGAGTACGCGTAATCAGCTGCTCCTCCTGCTCACTGACATCGACGCACCATGGTTGCAACAACAACAGAACAGGTGGGTATTAGCGCAATTCTTGCTTTCGCAAGGCCTGACGGTTGAATTGTAGCTCACAGCGCTAGCTGGCACAACAGTCAGTACGTTTCTCTCTTTCGCGCGCCCGTCACATCAAGGAATTGCGTCTTTGCGCCCGCTATCGCAACTCGTGTACAGAGCGTACTGACGCGAACCTGAATTTTCTTCTCGCAGTTGTCCATCCACTTGTCCTACTCTCTGTTACCGACCACCATGCACGATCGGTCTCTCGCAATTCGCACAAGCGGGCTGTCGGCGTGCTGTTGGGCCAGGACAACGGCACAACGATAAATGTCGCCAATTCGTTCGGCATACCATTTGAAGAAGATGAGAAAGACCCAAAGACGTGGTTTCTAGATCACAACTACATCGAAGGAATGTATGATATGTTCAAGAAGGTTAATGGTGCGTTCGAAATTTGTGCTTTGCCGTCAGATTTTTCTGACGTTGCCCGCAGCAAGGGAACGTATGATCGGATGGTACCATTCTGGCCCGAAACTTCGAGCATCAGACCAAGAGATCAACGAGCTGTTCAAAAAATACGTTGCGAAACCAGTCATGGTCATCGTGGACGTGCGACCACAGACGGTCGGCATCCCGACAGACGCCTACTTTGCGGTGGAGGAGATCAAAGACGTGCGTGTTCCGATTGAAATTGCTCTCGCAGGCCTGTGGTCACTGAGTTGTACATCAGGATGGCACAGAGACGCGCAAAACGTTCCTTCATGTACCATCGGCGATCGAGGCTGAGGAATCTGAAGAGATCGGCGTAGAGCACCTCCTACGCGATATCAAAGACTCGACAACAACGACGCTGGCCACACGCGTCGCCGAGCAGCTGTCTTCTCTTCGTGGTCTCCAATCCCGCCTATCAGAAGTGCAAAAATATCTCGTGGATGTTTCGACGGGCGCCATGCCGATCAACCACCAGATCATCTACCACCTACAAGACGCGCTGAACCTGCTTCCAGACCTGAGCGAGAAGGAGCTGCGCAAAGGGCTCGAGACGAGCATGGGGGATGGACTCTTAGTCGTCTACTTGAGCAGTCTACTGAGGGCTGTCATCGCGCTGCATGGGCTGGTGGATAACAAGGCGACAATCGGGCGTGCAGAGTTGGAAGAAGGTGAGGAAAAAGACAAGGAGAAAAAGACGGCCAAGGACGATGGCAAGAAAGAAAAGGAGAAGGAGAGGGACAGCAGCGGCAAAGGACTTTGAGATGTATGTACGAGTATGTTTGTTGGGACCAATGCCGCCCACGCGGATCTGGATCAGATTAATGCATTTGACTGTAGCAAAATCTCGCTTACATAACCTCCTCACACCTTGGTCACAACGTTCTTCTCCACTTTTCAATCTTCGTTCCCGCTGCTCAAGAGCGTCACTGCATTGAAAAGAAACACCAGTAAATCTCGCCCGCAAAGTTTGTATTGTTACGGTGATTGAAACTGGCCTAGGCTTACTGTCCTTCGCCGTCACAGAAACATCTGCGCCACAAAACAAATTATCGCGCGCTTAGCAGTCAGAGAACCACAGAGATCAGAGTTTTGAAGGAGAAACTCGGACACTCGAAAAGGTTTGTAGGAATGCTTGGCTCCGGGGTCTACCCCGCGTCGCCGCACGCCTCTGATGTTGTCACGCCGTCCTATTCAAATTTTCGACATACGACGAAGCTTCGTCTGTAGTTCCCATCTTCTGGTTGACGAGCTTATCCCCGCTGTATTCGGCCTCGTTACCTTTTCTCGTTCAGGGTCCCGAAACACGTTGGGCTATTTAACTCGCCATTCCTATCTTTTTTTTTTCCCCTCGAACGCTCCTATCATCTTTGTGCTCACTAGTTGCTGCCGTGACAGTCGTACGCATTCAGACGAAGAAAGCCGAAAAAAAAATGTCTGCTCGCGGATGCTTCAATTGTGGTGGATGTGCGTGTCTCGTCTTTCTTTTTTTTTTTTTTCCTCCTCTGATCAAACTCCAGTCGGCCACCAAGCTGCCAACTGTCCCAAGGCGGGGACGCCGCTCTGGTAAATCTTTCGCCGGGGAATCCAAAACGCTTTGTCTTCGGTTCCTTTTCACTCGTTTCGAGAGGCTGATGCGATCGGTCTTGTTTTTGCGTCGTTCTGTCATCGTTTTGCGTCCACCGTGAAGCTACAACTGTACGCCATTTTTCTTTTCATCTTTTTTTTTTGTAGCTAACGTAAGTCGTGCAGGCGGAGGAGAAGGACACTTGTCGAAAGATTGCACGTCTGAAGCGAAACCAAAAGCCTGCTACAACTGCCACAAGGAAGGGCACATCGTGAGTATTCTTTTCCCCCCTCATAGCCAAGTAAGCATCTCAATGCCCCTGTCTTCAGTCGCGCGACTGTCCCGAGGCTGCAACGGGGGGCGGCTCGTCTCCAGAATGCTATCGATGCGGCAAGTTTGGCCACATAGCGCGCGCTTGTCCTGAAGTGAGCTCTGCTGGATTCGGCAACTCTCAAAAGACATGGCGAGTCGAGGCACGGCATTATCCGGCGGCGTTGATTTTGCTGATCCGTGTTCGTTGGCAGTTATACGTGCAAGGGAGTTGGACACATCTCGCGTGACTGCGTTCAAGGTTCGAAATGCTACAATTGTTCTGGCCTGGGTCACATCAGCCGCGATTGTCCGCACCCACAAAAGCGAGCTTGTTACAACTGTGGTTCAGAGGGACACATTTCTCGCGACTGCCCTAGCGTATATCAATCAACCTGATCGTCGAATAGCGATTTCAATGTATTTTTTTTCTTGTCGTTAGCTCATAATCCGAAACTCTGACTTCCGGGTCGTTCCGGACTTTTGGGCCAGACAAAGTCTTTCGGGAAAAAATTCCCACAGGCATAGTCGGTCAGAAAAAGGTTGCAACAACCTCCAACACACTTCATTTCCTCCTCCTCCTCCCCCTTCCGTTCCGTAATGCAGTCTGCTCTTCGTCTGGCACGCAGTCCCCGTCCCTTCAAAGCGGCTTCCTCGTCCTCTTCCGTACGTTGCCTCGCGACGACAGCCAACGCCGCCGCCTCGGCCGCAGGCGCGTCTCCGGCACCCTCTGCGGCGAAGCCGTCCTTGATCCCCTTGTCCAACATCGAGGCGCAATGGGCCAAGATGGCCCCCGAAGACAAGGTCACCGTCCACGAGCAGCTCGAGGCGCTGCAGAAGAAGGACTGGAAGGACCTCTCCATCGACGAAAAGAAGGCCGGTCAGTCCCGCACCCTCCCTCCTTCCGTCTGTCCCTTTGCGGTGCCCCGTCCAAACTCACAACATCTTTTTTTTTGTCTTACCATGCATTCTCGCGTTTATTGCGCATGTCCTCATAATTGGCTCACTCGACACTCAAATAGCATACTATGTCGCTTTCGGACCCCACGGACCTAGAGCTCCGATAAACCAACCGGGAGACGGTTTCAAGATCTTCCTCTCGACCATGGCTCTTGTTGGCCTTGCTGGCGCCATCGGCTATGCTGCCCGCGCCTTTGGTGCGTGTCCCCGCCTCTTTTATGCGCCCAAGCTCTGCGTCTCACCCAACATATACCAGCCGCTCCTCCTCCAAAGACAATTACAAAAGAGTGGGAGGAAGCCTCGACCCAGCGCGCAAAGGAGATGAAGATCAACCCCATCTCTGGTAATCGCCCCTTCCTGCTCCGTTATTTCCCGTGTGTGCTTTTTTTTTTTGACGTTCTATTACCCCAGGTGTCTCGTCAGAGGGCTACACAGGCAAGGGCTTTGTCCAACACAAATAGACGAACGATGGGCTTTGTTGTCGCCGAGCCTCTCTCGCGACCAGAAGGAAAAAGATACGAAGGACGCATCACAATTCTCACATCCTCTCTTGATAGAAGACAGGAAGGAAAGAAACCCTTTCAACTTCCTCACTTTTGTCACCTTGCATCCTCTTTATAATAAATTACAATCTTTCTTTTTCCTTCTTGTCGACCTGTGTGCTGTTGAGGCAATCGTCAAATCATTTTTTGAAAAATGCGACACCCCCAAAAAATGTGCAGAGAACAGTCTAAGTGTTCATTCCGCCGAATCAATACATCACAATCCGACTTGACTATGAAGTCGCCTTTTCCGCTCCCGATGCCTGCGCTTTTTCCTCGGTCAACAGAACCTGCACCATGAGGTTCAGCATGTAGCCTCCCAATCAAAGTGTCAGAGTTCGCACCTGTTTACCGCCCTGTCCGGCTTCCCAATTCTGATACCTGAGCGCTGTGAGTCCCCTCTTCTCGGCGGCGACGCGTTGCTCCTCCTTGAACGAGGCCCGCACTGCACGCGCCGTGATTTGGGAGTACTTGTTGTACCTGTTCAGAAAAAACCAGTCCAGCGTGCTTATCGCCGTTCAGTGCAAGTCTTGCAACGCACGAGAATATGTTGCGCCAGGTAGAGCTGCTCATCGTCAGTCCGAGAATATGTCTTTTGGCGAGTGTGGTTTGTTGCTGGCATGCGCCGACTGAGCATGATCCGGAATAGTCCGGTGTTGTCATGTGACTGAATGATGATGTAATACATAGTGTTGGACTTGCTTTTGCTTGCAGAGCTGAGAGTGGCCATGTCCACGATAACCTGGCACTATGTCCTCAAGTTCATCATCACAGGTCAGAGTCATTAATTTTTATAAATGGTTTTATTTACTGACATATACTCATTCAGGCGACGCCGCCGTTGGAAAGTCCTCTTTGCTTGTCAGATTGACGGACCAACGCTTTCTGGCCAACCCCGACCCGACAGTGCGTGTTCTCTAGTCATCTCGTTCGTTCGTCTTCTTATACCGGAATGCGCAGCTCGGCGTGGAATTCGGTTCAAAGCTGATCACCATACCCGACGAAGACAAGATCGTCAAGCTGCAATGTACGCTCCTGGTTTTCATTGCTCCGCTGACATGAAAGAATTCATCGCTGCTCTAGGCTGGGACACGGCAGGGACAGAATCCTTCAGGTCGATCACGAGATCGTACTACAGAGGCGCCGCAGGCTGTCTTCTCGTCTACGACGTGACTTCTCGAAAGAGTAAGCAAACAGCCGCCCATATCACAACGATTGATTTCATTTCGTTTGCGCGCGCCGGCTTTAGGTTTCCTCAACGCCCGCTCGTGGCTAGCTGACGTGCGAGAGCACGCCGATCCGAACCTCACCTGCATACTCGTCGGCAACAAGGTCGATCTTTGCCTCCGTGCGGAAGCACAAGCACCCACAGCCACCGCCACCGAAACAAGTCCTGCCTCCGGAGGCTCGACCAGCAATAACGCTAACACTTCGTCATCGCCATCATCACCACCACCGTCATCATCGTCATCTGCATCATCGCCACCGCCACCAGAACCGCATCGTCAGCGCTCGGTTTTCGTCAAACCTGCGTCATCGACTGCGACATCCCCGAGCAAGCGCAGGGAAGTGACGATGGAGGAGGCCGCTCAGTGGGCTAGCGAGGAAGGCCTGCTTTTCGTCGAGGCCAGCGCCAAGTCGGGCGAGAACGTCGAAGAGGCCTTTGTCCGCGCCGCCACCGACATCCTCTCAAAGATCAGGCGCGGCGTATTCGATGATGACCGGGTGCGCCTTTGCGTCCCTTTTTTCGTCCTTTGCATATCAAATCTCTGACGCTCGAAACCTTGGCCAGTCGCCCGGAGTGAAGCTCTCAAAGCCAAATCCGAACAGTCTGACACTTGAGCAGGCTGGTGTCCGGTCGGGCTGCTGCTCGTGATAAAGCAACAGCAACAGCACCATGCACTCGCCGCCCCACCCGCAGACCTGAAGCAAGTCGTTTAGCCGTTTCAGCCCGGGGCTTTTAGCAACGATGCACCACGACCTCCTCTCCAGATCCATCGACGTCGCCTCTCGCTGCCCTTTTTTTTTCACGATCACCATGACGACCTTGTCTCCCTTTTCCCCGTCCAGCGTCTTTTCCGTCCTCGAGGCCTTTTTTTGTTTTATCTTTATTCTCGTCATCCTCGCAATCTTACAGGGTGTCCTTTTTTTTTTTCCTTTAAATTTTTGTTAGACGCATTGCACCTCTTGGCGACGGTTAATATCAGCAACACCCCCTCGCACCTTGCTCGCGTATAACCCAATCAGTTCATTGGATGTACACATGTGATATTGTAATATATACGCTCCGTATACCAGCCATTACCTGGACGAAACACGCACGAACTTGTAAGCGGTCTCATGTTCCCCATGAGAACCGGCTGTGAGCACATGCTTGTAAAGGGCAAACAATCTTTGGTTATCGTTCCGCCAGAGCATAGAACACGTTTACATTCATAGGTCTAATTAGTACGGGGTCTATACGATACTTTTATCGCAAAGGGGGGTTCATGAAGGTATGACAAGAGGGCAAACGTTGGACACGCATTAAGACGCTCTATGTAATACGAAAGAAAGAAATACATCGAGTCCTTGAAACTTCAAACCAGATCGCACAAGTATGACAGATCGACGCCCCACGGGCGCTACCACGGTGCATGCCCATACCCGCTTACGGGAGGGCTGCTAGGACTAATCAGCCCGGCGCTGGCGCCGGCATGCGCTCCGCCAGGACCGGCCACCGCAAGGCTCCTCGCGTACTCGCCGAGCTGCTGAATAAACCCAAAGTTCGGGTCGGCCACGGCGCGCCTGGACTTGACAAAGCGCACCGCTTCGCTCGGCGTCCAGCCGTACTGTGCGATGAGGAAAGCGGCGACGACGCTCACGCTGCGGCTGATGCCTTCCGCGCAGTGCACGAGCACGCGCGTCTCTCCTAATCCACTGCCTGGGGGTACGGACGGGCAGTGCGACGGCGAGGGCGGCAGCGACACGGCCGTCGCGGCGAACGGAGGCGCGCGGGAACTCGAAGTGGAGCCTGGGGATGACGCGGAGCCGTACAGCGCGTCGCGGATGAACGCAGTCGTCGTCGGCAGATGCGCCGCGAGCTCTGCGAACGGAAAGTCCTCGAGTTTGACCTGGAGCCTCTTCGTAGGCGGCCTCGAAGCTGAGGGCTGGTGCGGGATGACGATCGGGTCCGGGAGTACAGAAAGGACGTGCGTGATGCCGTACGCAGCGAGGCATGCCGCGCTCTCGGCGAAGGAGAGGTCCGAGATGTACAGCCTGGGTATGATCTCCGAGGCGGTGCGCATCGCGGGTGGACGTGACGGAGTCGGTGGTGGAACGCGCGTCGATAGACTCAGGCGCTGACGGTGCGGCGGTGGGTGGGGCTGGGGAGGGTATGGCGAGGATTGGTGATGGTGCGACGGCACGGGGCCCGCGGTTAGGGGAAATGAAATGCAAGAGTGCGGCGACGAGACAGGTTTGGTCAGAGAAAGGCGCTTCTTCGCGAAGATCGCGGCAGAACGCGTGGAAGAGGGCTGAACGGAAGAACTTGAAGGATCCGCGGATGTTGGCCACTGTGACGTATATGACATTTTGTTTGGTAGAGCGAAGTCAATGGTCTGTTAGGATCAGAAAAGAAAGGTCCATCAGCTATATAATCTCCAGGAGTGGCGAAGGAAGGGCATAGAAAGGCCCAACGATGATTGGCTCTCATGACAAGGCCATAACAAAGCTTAGAACTTGCCACTTGGAGCAAAGGGCGACCTGCAGCTTGTTGGAGAAATATGGTACATACCATTGGAGACACAACTTCAACACAAGACATAGAAGAATGCAGCAGCGAGGGGTTGTCAAGCTCAAAATGGCCGGCGTCGGAAGAAAGCTTCGATTGGATCGTCCGTTTAAATATAGCTGTCGGAAATGGAACACTGGATTAAGAGGAGCGTATTTATTGCAACGAAAGCGAGGTGTTGTCGTGATCGTGTATTGTTTCTCTGTCTCGTGGTCGGATAGTATGCAAGGCTCTTCTCCTCGTGCACTCAAAGGTGTGAATTATGAAATAGAGGCGTCGGGAACGAGGGACGTGGCGACGATCTTGGGAGTAATATAAACGACGTGTGTAGGACCTCAAATGCGAGCGAGACGAGGGATATGAGCTGTCGGGGGGCTGTGGGTCAGAAGACTGGAGCACGATCGGGGTCAGGAGAAACGCTGTCAGGGGAGCGACCGAGATCAGTATACACGATGAGCCTGAATGTGAGATCCACTACCTTGGGTAAGCGATCACAAGCGAGGGATAACCGGAATATGACACCGATCAGCCAGCGATGTCCGAACTTCTTTGGGATGTAGACGGCGAATGAGTAGAAGCGTGGGGGGAGGGACAACTGAAGGAGGCTCGAACCTATATATGCAAGGCACGAGGCTGATAGGCCAACAAAGGAGGAGCACCGTCCCGGAAACGTCACTGATATTATTGCAGTGTCGTATAAGCCCAGCCAAGGTGCATCGGGCCACCGTACGTTACCACGTTGGCCTTGTCCAGAACAAGCGGACGACAAGATGCTGTGTAAAATCGTAGTTGGTCCCAGGACAGCCACTTGTCGGATCTCGGGTGCATTCTTTCCTGGATCAAACAAGGGGGCGGTGTCAACGCCGGCGCTAAACTTCTGTAGTACCCACTGACGTACCCGAGCAAGTCCTGCGGACTGTCACTGTGACTGAGCTCGTCTGCCAGCACAGCGTCTTGTTTCCCGGCTACTCGCTCCCAGTAAATGGTGCTTTGCAACAGAGGCAAACGCAAAAGATTGGACACACACACAATGTGTGTGAACCCGTGAACCAAGATGGAAATCGGCTGTGAGGGTCCAGGTTTGCTGGACAAATTGCCGGAAGGCCCATCAAGATCGCCCTTTACCAAATCATTGACGACCTCATTGGCAACAGATGCACAGATGGCAGTCATGTCGTATACAAAACCGAGGAAACAAACATAGTCCAACGTCTGACAACTCGTACGAAACGTAGAGCAGCGAGATGAGTCCGGAGCAGATGTCTGCCTCGTCTCCCAAACCCCAGTCTCCACAGTTTCGATATCCATCAATTCTCGTATCACGATCGAGAAGAGGCTAAATCTTGGATCAAATATCTGCGACCGTTATTTCACGCATCAGCTCGAGTTGTTAAACATCCAAACGTCACAAATGGGCGAGGAGATGGTATGGAACGGACATGAGGACAGCGTAAAAGACAACTTACTCGAGATGTGGGGCCAACTCATCTATCGCAACGTGACACTCTGTTCAGAGCAACGAGACACATCAACATAACGACCGAGGAAGACATGAAACGACATAGAACCCACCAGTCATAATTTTGGAAAGGATGCTTTTATCTTCCTCGGTGACAAAATTGATAGCGACGAACCGACATATTGGGGTCGGAGGTGCACGACGCTGGAGATGCATATTCACGGAACGAGCTACCCGAAGAGTGTAGCTATCTAGCGTCTCAGGCAAATCGTAGTTGATGATGACCCGCGCCCCACGGACGTCAAGATCACGAGCAAGCGACTCTGTGGTAACAAGGACAGGGGACAGTCCTGCACGAAACTCCGTCATCATGGTTGCTCGTCCTCGCTTGTCCGCCTTGCTATGCTGCAGAATAAAGAGTTGGCTTGTCGAATGGCACGAAGCGGAGCGTCGCAGACCACTTACGACAGACGCTACTCTAAAGCCTCGATCGCGCAACTTTTGAAAGACGACATCCACTTTTTTCCTGCTCCTACAAAAAATGACAGCTCGAAAGTTTTCTGCTCTTTCTGAGCTAGCGTCGGATTTGACCTCGTCCGGCTCATTGATCCACCCCAGCAGCCGGCTGCAGACCTCCGCGAGTGATTCCAGCTTCTCGTGATTATCCACTTCTACAAAGTATTGCGAGACGCCTTCGAAACCAGGTCCGGACTCTGAAGAGTCTTCTTTCGCACAGATGCGCAGAGGTTCGCGGCGGAGGAGTTTCTTCAATGTTTCCTCGTGTCCGGGGGCCCGTGAAGCGCTCAACAGGACTATTTGAACATCGCGCTTAGAGCACGCGAATTTAAAAACTGACCGACGGAAGCCTCTTCAGTGTCCCTTCCATGTGCAAGCCACCAACGTACTTCGATTCAATTGGTCCTTGAACCCTCTGCCGAGCAGCTCATCCGCTTCGTCCACGTAAACGGCCCTTAAGCCGTCCAGATCTAACGCACGACGGTTTAACATGTCCACAATCCTTCCAGGCGTTCCGCATACGATATGTATTCCTTTCCCCCGTAACCCTGCCGTATCCTGACGCACAGAAGTTCCACCAACAACAACGTAGACACTCACGGGTGGCGAAATATTGGCACCTAATTTTGCCATGAGTTGGCTGACGTTCTGCGCCAGTTCTCGCATCGGAAATATGACGAGAACTTGGAGATCAGGAGAAGAGGTATCGACCTGTCATAAAGTTTTCGTCAAGACAGGAAACCAGTGTTTTCGGGATACCAATGGATGACCTTCTGGAGTATGGGAATCGCGAGCGTTGCAACCTTTTCTATCCCCGAATGAATACCCGCTATCCACACATCTCTTCCCTGAAGTAAAGGCGAAATGGCGCGTTTCTCGATTGCCGAGGGTTCTTCTAAACTGGTCGAAGTCATCAATCGAGAACTCGACTCAAGAATGTTCAACAGTATGTACCGACCCAAACTCGGATATTCCCTGCCGGAGTTCTGTCTTGAGGTTCATAGATGCATAGCTGCCGTTTCGTGGTGGTACACGCGCGATAATGCACAGTTACACAAATATTCACTCATCAAATGCTTGCAAGCCGTCCCATTCGAAATCGGCCCCCGAATCCATCATTTCTCTGCAAAGGTTGAGGAGAATGACAGGAAATGTAGAGCGAGTGACATACGTAGCTGAGATCGTTGGAGGGTCAGAACTGTGAAGGCCTTGTCAGCTGTAGTGGTTTTTGGCATCGGACAAAAGTCGACGCTGCCTCATGCCCCTGCACGCGCCGCAGTTCCATCGATCATCAATTGTATTCAGTGCGATATCGATACGACATGGGTTCTGATTCAGCCCCACAAATAGGCATGGGATGTTAACTGACTTGTCGCAATAGTTCAACGGTTCAATGGCACACACTTACCTCCAAGGTGTATATCTCTTGTCCAAGTACCCGACAGCAAATCACATGAATGCAAAAAAAGAAAAGAAAATGCATTGGACTTTCTTTCCGTGCGATACATTGCAATAGTCTATGTCAGAATGATACGAATGAAGGGATATCCCACCGTGGCAGTCCGAAGCGGGTCGAGAATGGAGGGAAAAAGGAAGTGATTAAGGAACGCAACATGAAACAGGAGGAGAAGCGGACAGAAGACGGGGTCACAGAGCTACGCTACCAAAGTTCCCGTCCAATGTTTTCGAACCTATGTATACAACGGTGGGATGGAGACTCCATCATGGAGTCAAAGAGTAACAGATCCAAAGCGGGAAAAATTGAAATATCATCTCCCCATCAGGATATTTTTACGGTTTTAGATGAGATCTCTGTTGGGCGATTACAAGTCGTTAGCAAAACATTGATCGGTGTGATGAGGCGGCTTATGCAGATGAGGCGGGCACTCACGCAACGTTGAGGGGCATCTCGTCGATTTGCGTGTTGTAAAACTCTGTTTTTCAAAAAATTAAATAAATGAAAATTAATTGATCGGAGGATCACCTGGGAGAGCAGGAGGGAGAAGCACGGATACTAACGTTCTATCTCCCGCAACATCCTCACATCCTCGTTAGTAACAAAGTTGATCGCGACACCCTTGCGGCCGAATCGTCCACCACGACCGATGCGGTGGATGTAGTTTTCTCTGTTCGTGGGGAGGTCGTAGTTGATGACTAGGGAGACTTGCTGGACGTCGATTCCCCGTGCGAGAAGGTCGGTCGTGATGAGCACGCGAGACGAACCGGATCGGAACTCCTTCATCAGCACTTCGCGTTGCTTTTGTTCCATGTCACCGTGCTGCAAACAAATAGCAGTAAGCGTCAAGTGAGGAAAAGGCTTGAATAGGCTGGCGGGCCACGTATGGCCCTCAAGTGCCAAGAGTGAGACGGAGATGACGTACCATAGCGGAAACGGTGAACTCGCGCGAATGCATTTTCTCCGTCAACCAATCGACCTTCCGTCTCGTGTTGCAGAAAATGACGGCCTGGGTGATTGTGACGGTCTCGTACAGATCGCAGAGCGTATCCAACTTCCATTCCTCTTTCTCAACTGCGATGTAGAACTGTTTGATACCTTCGAGGGTCAATTCGTCCTTCTTCACCAGGATCCTCACGGGATCCCTCATGAATTTCTTCGTGACTTCCAGCACGTCAGCAGGCATCGTAGCCGATAGGAGGACAACCTGGATATCCTGTGGCAGTAATTGGAACACTATAACAAGACGAGCACATGAGTCGTGCAGTCCTGCAGGATCGAAGCTGGCCCTCACCCTCGTAGATTTGATCCTTGAAACCGCGGGAAAGCATCTCATCAGCCTCGTCGAGACAGAAGAGCTTGATGTGGTCGGTTTTCAACGCGCGGCGGTTGATCATGTCGTAAACACGTCCTGGAGTGCCGACGACGACGTGAACGCCGTCTTGTAGCTTAGCCATGTCCTCTCGAACGTTAGTTCCGCCGACGCACGCATGGCAGTCGACGTTCATGTAATCGCCGAGGGCAAGGACGACTTTTTGGATTTGTTGAGCCAGCTCCCGGGTTGGCGCAAGAATAAGGGCTTGTGTCGCCTTGACGGATATGTCGACCTATAAATATAGCAAAGTAGAGTTTATCAGGGATATAATCAGGAAATATGGGGCACAAGGCCAGGAAAAGGCGGCGCGTACTTGTTGGAGAATGGAGATGGAAAATGTGGCTGTTTTGCCAGTCCCAGACTGTGCTTGAGCAATCACATCGTGTCCTTTGATAACAGGTATGATGGCACGTTGTTGGATGGCAGACGGTCGTTCGAAACTAGCCACCGCCAGATTAATTAGCGATGCACGTCCGGTCATCGTCCTATTATTCAGAAAAACAATAATTGCTCACCCATACGCATAGATGCCACGGAGCAGGTCTGGCTTCAAATCCATGTTGTCAAAGCTGTCAAACAATTCAACAATGTTTAGATGCCAATCTAAAGTTAACCTGTTTCACGAGTTACTTGTCAACGACCTGGTCCCAATTGGACTCGATCTCATTCTCGGCGATATCTTGAAGGCTTTCTTGCCTAGATCGCGACCAGAAGACGTGAATGTCATTTTAGATGCGCGTTAGATCGCCAAGAACGTACGCAGCCATTATTCCTTTTGCACGGATCTTTTGATCAGAAAGTGCAGACGTCAGGTCCGATACCAGTGGCTATAGCCGATTTTTCGCGTAGTCGTTGCACTGGACGATGTCCTCGTTACCTCTGCCTATGATAGGCAAGCAGAATTTTTCGATCGTGTGCGGAATGTGAAATCTTTATCGGCATCAGATAAGATAAACATGTGGCTCAGCGCGATCGACTTTCTCCTCCTTGCTGGCCAGGCAAGATACTTATTCCCTCGTCGGCTGACCGCCTGGAAATTGTTCCTGAGCGACAAAAAGTGACGGATGACGTAGACGATGACAAGCACAAGTTATCTGCGGAACTCGGCATGGGGTCTTGGCAGTACCGTATACGTACAGCTTTTTGATTACCCTCAGCATCTGGGCACTGCACGTCTTCCATATCTTCATCACTCCGCACACCCCCGCATGGTTCCACTTAACAAAACATCCGGATCATGGTGACTGAATGGCCCAGAATGAGGCATCTGAGCAGTTCCTGTGATGATCATCCGACAGCCTGAGAGCAAATCAATTCGAACGTGGTGCTCGATATCGTATATGCTCTGCGTGATGTGGAGACGAAAGCTCCCGTCGCATGAGCCTTGTGCCGTACTCTTTGCATCTCCAATTTCACCAATCGCTTCAATGATGTATAGACTCTATGTGCATTCGCGTTGAACAGCAATACCACAGCAATACCGGCATGTCTAGAACTGCATTAAGGTGATCGAGGCAGGTCGCCGAACTGTAACCGGTCGGTGATAATCTAAAACGGCAGATTGCTTGTTGGACGCATGGGGGACTCGCGAGGCCGAGGTCAACGCAAGTATGTGCCACTCGCTCAAATCGCACGTCAAGCATTATCAAGCCCAATACGAATGGGGCATGTACCACTGATGATCTACAGTATATCGAAGGACTAGGTATCTCTACGCCGTACTAGTCTTAGGCTGCTTATAAAGCTTCAACAGCAGCGAGCTGCACACCACGGACGTCGACCTGTGTCGGATACGATGAGTCTTCCATGTAGAGCGTAAGCAAGGTGAATCACGTACGATAATGCCATAGCCAAGGAGGACCAAACTGGGCCGAGGCGTGCATGACCAGCGGGGAAGATGACGCCAGCTGCCAGAGGCACCGCCACAAGGTTGTACACCACCGCCCAAAGCTAGAGGACCGACCTGTCAGCAACTGCGCTGTCCTCGCTCAAGGATGTGACAGTGACTTACGAAATTGAACTTGACCCGATTCAGCACCTTGCGCGACAGATCCGTCAACGTGAGGAGCGTTTGCAGGTTAGCCATCACCAAGATGAACTTTGCGCTAGAGATGGCGATGTCACCTGTCGTGGGAGCACGTCAGGCACCGAGCTTTGGCCACAAACAGAGCGACTTACTTCCGGAACCCATGGCGATACCGACATCCGCGGTAGTCAACGCCTACATAGGGGGCAACGTCAATGACGTTCTATGCGGATAATCCTCCGTCACTCACGGGAGCGTCATTTATGCCGTCGCCCACCATTGCCACGATGCATCTGTCGTTGGACCTTTTGCCAAACATGCTCGCTCGCTCTCGTTTCTTTCCAATCCTCTGTAAATTCAATACATGCTCTGCCTGGGAACAAAGCATCGAATCAGTTCATCCGATCCACAGCGAAGGGACCCGGATACAGCGTACCTTTTGCTGTGGAAGGACGCCAGCGATGACGTTGTATTCCGGTATTCCGACAGTCTTGGCGACAGCTCTGGCTGTAATCTCGTTGTCGCCGGAAATCATCCACGTTCCGATGCCTTGCTCTTGAAGACGAGCAACAACATCACGCGCTTCCTTCCGTACAGGGTCGGCGATGGCGAAGCTAGCCACGATGGTAAACATCCCAAGAGGAATTGCATCTTCGACTCCGCCCTCCCCAGATTTCTCGGCCGGATTGTTAAGGCGGATCGCCAGCAAAACCACGCTCTTCCCCTCCGATTTCCATCGTGCCAAGACGCTAGTGGACGATTCGCCGAGGGATGCGCCGTGTTCGGTCATCCAGGCTTCGTTCCCGACTATAGCATCGAACTCTGCAGAGCTCCGGAGATCGAGGAAGGTGCCTTTGATTCCTCTCCCAGGAGTTTCTTCGATCGCGCTGCCCTTGATGTCGACGCCCTCTATTCCTTTACAATAGTTTTCCATCGCAAGGGCCAGAGTATGGGAACTCGTGGACTCGAGAAGGGCAGCGATCTTCAGAATCTGCGCTCTTCTATGCGAGAAGCCGTTCTCCGTCTTCCTTTCCGAATCGCCGGGAAGAGATAAGAGCAGTTCGTCAGTGACGACGGGCTCCCCGCCTTCCGTGAGTGTCCCGGTCTTGTCGAAGACGATAAGATCCAACTCGGCTGCTTCTTGGAATGCTTCGCCGCCTCCTCGAGCCAATATTCCAAACTTGGCAGCAAGGCCCGAACCGACCAAGATCGCAGTCGGAGCAGCCAGACCGATACCGCAGGGGCAGGCGATCACAAAGACTGCAATGGCGAATTCGAGCGACCATATAGCTGATGAGAAACGGAGAAGGGTCAGCAAGGGGCGGAAAGCTTGACAAGAATGACAGACGTACGCCAGCCGCCGATGCTGTTGGCGAGTAGATCCTTGGGCAACGCGCCTCCCAAGCCGAGGCCCAGCCAGATGAGCCAGGTACAGATCGCCAGGAGCGTGACGACGGGAACAAAATAACCGGTCAGAACGTCAGCGATGCGCTCTATAGGCGCGCGTTTGCTACTGCCTTCACGAACGACAGTAACAATCTTGTCAAGCCTACAAGCGGTGTGAGTTTCAGAATCGCGCAGATCACGAAGAAAGACAAACATTGTTTCCCCGCCAATGGCGTCAACTCTGACTTCCACCATCCGCTGTTTGTTGATGGTCCCTACGAACACCTGGTCACCAGCCTCCTTTTTCACCGGCCGACTCTCTCCCGTCAAGGAACTTTCGTCGAAAAAGGTAGTCTCGTCGGAGACTATCGTTCCATCTGCTGGAGGCGTAGAGCCCGGCTGAACGCGGACAATATCACCGACCTCCAAAAGGTCTACTTGGATCTTCTCGACTTCGTATTTGTCAGAGAATGGAGCGGTATCGGTGGATAAACGAGATCCTTTTTCCATGGCGTCGATATTATCCGCATAAATTACGTCCTTTCCTTGGCTACGCGGAACGATGACCAAGGCTTCAGTAGGGCGCAACTTGCCTAGTAAGCTGATTGAACTAGCGGCCTTGTTCTTGCTGAATGCCTCTAAATAACGACCTGAGAAGAGATCAGCTCGAGAATCCTTGCGAAACGAACGAAACTCCACTTACCAATGAGCAAGAACATAGTAAGAAAGACCACCGAGTCGAAATATGAGGTAGAGGAGCTATCCACGGCATCGCGTCTCGTAGCCGCAATTCCCAATGATACAAGAGAGGAAATATATGCGATGGCGACACCAAGGGAGACCTGCGAAGAGTTGTTCAGGCATAGGTTCTACGAGAACAAAATCAGAGTAGGTACCAGAAGGTTCATGCTACCAAAACGAGTAAATCGCCGGATGATGGGCGTAGGACTTCCTGGCCTCCAGAGGCTGATAATTTCTTTGATAGCACGTTCGTGGAATCCCTGTAAGAAATGTGTCAACCACAAGTCTGCAGAATAGATAGCCAGAACAAACCCAGGCACTATAAAACATCACGGGAGTCGATAGAATGAGCATGACCCACTCTCCTCGCGACACTTGGCCCGACCAGATGTGCTCTTCAAAGTACTCCCGTCCCCGCGAGCTTCTCGGCAGCAGACTCATGTATACTATGCCGATGATAAAAGTGGGTATAGCGCAAGCCACTGATACGGCGAGGCGCATGAGGAGCGTGGTTTGTTCTTTCTTCTGCATGAGCTGCGCGAGTTCTTCGGGAGACGGTGGATGAACAATGGACACGGAAAAAGACGGAGATTTGGCGTTCGATATTGCGGCGATGATAGTCCGGATGGTGAAGTCGGGAAACGAAGGAGTGTAGCTGAGACGGACGATGGGATCGTTCTGACTCGTCACAGGTTTAAGAATCGTAACGCGTGAAGAAAACTGCGACAGAGCAGCCATGACCTCGCCAGGACATTTCCTAAGTGGCGCATTGAGTTACGGTCAATCGACTGTGAAGGCAAAAGACGATACTCACGGGCAAAACATTCCATTGACCCGAAGGCTGACGACGCGGGGCGGCTGCTGATCGTCGACTTCATGGAGGTTCTTGTTCTGACGTTTGCCTTGCGGTCGCTTTTTACCGGGCCTGGTCTGTGCTTTGTGTTGTGCTACCGGCTCTAGCGAAACGAGGCGGCACTCGTAACCAATGTCCTCGATGCGCTCGACGACAGCGTCGGCGAGCTTTGCTTCGCGCACAAGCACCGTCGCAGACATGGCCATCAAGCTGACGTTGATTTCTGACACGCCATCCATTCCCGAGACGGCATCGGTGATGGTATTAACGCAGGACGCACACGTCATCCCACCGATAGACAGTCGGGCATTGTAAAAGCACGTCGTAGGATTGTCTTGGAGCGTGTAATGCGCATTGGTGCTAGACAAACGCGAACCCTTGGTAAGTATGAGTGCCGAACTTGAGCTGAGGAGGACATACGACGTTTGGGCGTCGAGGACGTCGTGGCTGGAGGATGAGATTGTTTCTGGCATGTTGAGTGTTTGAGTCAACCGCATGTCGCCAAAGACCGCAATATATATAAGAACTGACCAAATATACGAGACCAGGGTTGTCCAAAAAATAATGGCCCAAAAGAAATAATTAATTGAATGGCGGTGATTTAACGACGCAAAATTGCCTCAACTCACCCGATTCGGAAATCTGATCGGGCTTAGTCAGGCCTACGCCGCTCTGCCAACAAGCACGTCAACGACCCAACGGAACCTAACTTTAAAAGACTCTTCAAGCTAGCACCGACGCTCAGTCACGTTCCACCGCGTCAGTCAGCAATGCGCTTACTCCTAAGCCATTTTCATCCTGCAAATTATCAATCTTGCTTCATACAAGCCACGCGATGCCGTATTTGAAACATTTTGAGGCCTTTAGTGGATGATTGCGCGATTTTTTGGAGAACGTCGCAATTTGTAATCAACAACAACGAGGCATGTATTCTTCCGCTTTCGTCTTACGTTAACGCCCAGATCCAGAGTGACTCTGATACCCGGCCCTCTGAACGTCGAGAATATGCTCTGGAGGCTCTGGGTCAGACCTGTCACACTCCCGAAGATGGGCCAGCTCAATCATATGCCCTGAGGTCTTCGGGCTTTCCGAGCGTAAGATTCGAGCGGTGCGGCCCATGCTAGAGGCACGGAATCCAACGTTCCACAGCATCTATTGTCACGCCAAAGCAGTCGCATTGATTACCATCTTCGAGGATTTTTGACGGACCTTGCCGCAGCAGCGTATCTCCTCTTGATAATAACGTATGAAACTGTCATGACGCGCGACGGCTGGAATGAAGCTCCCAAGAACCCGATGAGTCGTCCAGGGTCAGGCAAGTCAAACCCTAACGATATAGCGTTCATCGAACCGTAAGTCCCATTGTATTTAGATGCATCTGCGACAACTCCAGTAGGTGCACGCACCGACGAACATGGGATGATTGAGACATCGGTTCATCTTCATTCCAGGTTTCGGAGCTAGGCCTTTCTCGACAGCAGCCGCAACTGCACATATGTCCATTCATCCATGGATAAAGTGCTAAAATGCCGATAGTTATATTGAGATGTATAGACATTGCGATGTGCAGGCCGAAGTGCCGTCGTGTCGAAAGTATAAAGGAGAAACGCGAATTATCGTTCCTATCAACTTCCTAAGAGCTATCTAGCAGTGTCCCAAAACGAGGACAGAGCTAGCGAACAACTCACCGCTACATCAACTGTGCTTGGTCCAAATAAATCATAAACATGGACCCCCTTTCCAAAAGTGATGTTCGTCGACCTGTTTGGCGCAATCACAGACTTGAGTTGATTCAGAACAGGTACCGCCCATAGCTTAGATGCTCGTCTGACTCTCTGATAAACTCGAATGCAGCTACCATGACACACGGGCGCATTCCGAGTAACGATAAGGTCGCATCGACCAACAGAGATCCGCTCCAACTCAAAGTGGCGCACAAGAGAATTCTAGCCAACCTTCAGAGCCAAGCAGATCCTTTATGGCATATACTACACTCAAACGACACTCCTTCAGATAAGCAATTGAAAAGGGTGGCTGATCTGTTGATGGTTGTAAAGGCTGAGATCTCGCGGCACAAACGTCTGCACATTGATTCGCGCTCCTCTAACCGGAATTGCAAAAATTTCGAGAAAAACTTGGACAGCCTAGTTGCACGTTGCAAGCGTGTCTCATCGGCTTCCAGGCGCCTGCCCACCGAGGTCCTCGACGTCGTATTTCTCCATTGCGTCCGATTTTCTCTGTCGACTAGATACGACGGATACTTTCCGTCCAGGCAGCCGGTCCAGCAAATTCCTTGGAAAATCGGATGGATCTGCAGTCGCTGGCGGTCAATTTTACTGTCACGGCCGGAGCTGTGGTCACACCTTCAGCTTGACGCCTCCGACCTCCACAAGTCTGCCCTGGAGATCGCGATAGGACGCTCGGAGGATTATCCTCTCAATATCCTCCTCCTAGTCCCGAATGCTGAATCATACATCTCTCCTGCCCTTAGCCTCCTGCTTGAGCTGCTCCCACATTCTGAGCGGTGGAGTGACGTTGCGTTGCATATACCCCCGGAGCTTTTGTATCTCGTGGAACAGGCCAGAGGTCGGCTATCAGCCTTGCGCAGAATCGCCATCCACCCGCCTCCTCCGCCACCCTACAAACTTCCCATATACATGTCCATGCTTCAGGATAGCCAGTGGTTGGACGTTGCTCCTGCATTACGCGAGGCACGCCTGCACGCTGGCACAGCTTATTCTCCGATGTTTCCATGGTCGCAACTCACTTCCCTCCATGAAACCGGAGACCGGGATTGTCTGACAGCACTATCGATGTCTCCGAATCTCATAGAATACCGTCGGTGCCATCCCACATTCACGCGAAGCGTACCTGCCACCGCCGTCATGCACGTCAACCTACGTCGGCTCGAACTCACTTCAGTCAAGTCTCTTCAACACCTCACTTTACCGAACCTTGAGGTCCTCCGGGTCAGTAACGATGAACGAGACAGAGGCCCAAGCGGAAACATTGTCATCTCCTTCTTGTCTCGATCGAAATGCCCCCTCAAAATCCTGAAACTGGTCAACATTCGTATCACATCAGGGCGAGATATGTTCGATTCTCTGCTCAAAAGTATCCCCTTGATCGAGGAGTTATCACTGACGTTTAATTTTGAGACTAACGTCGCGCCCGTTACTCGAGCCTTGACGATGCGGGTGGACAATCGACCCGTTCCGAACTTGACCTTTCTGAAGATATATGTGCCGAGCTGGAAGTCCGGTGACACCCCTGCGTTGGTTGCTATGATTGGTTCTCGGCGGCGATTCAGCATCGCGAGCCGTCGAGTAGCCCGCCTTCGATATGTTACAGCTGGGAGGACATTGCCAGAAACGAAGGTACTCGCAACAAGATGGGTTCAGGATGAGTCTACAATTCGTTGGATTACCGCAGCGGATTGCAGCGGACTTCCCTTTTACTTCCCCGGTATTAACCTTTTCTAAATTGTTGTCGTTCTCAGTTGGACCCTAGTCAGCTACTCTCACAGTGGCTTCTTCTCCTGATTCTTAGATCATCATGTGATGGCTGGATAACCATATCCCTATCTCAATTCTCGGCCATTTACCGTGAACATTCTCATAGCCTAGTTGTGGAAGGGATCCGGTCCGAAATGTCCTTAAAAGCCGTGGTGTCTCGTCATGTATTTCTCACTGTTCACTATGACCAACGCTAATCGACGCTACACAATCGCCGTCCTGCCAGGGGATGGAATTGGCTTAGAAGTGATGCCACCAGCACTGCGTTGTCTTGAAGCTGCTGCCGCAAGATTTCAGTTCAATCTCGAGTTCAAAACCTTTGACTGGGGATCGTGCACGTATTACTTGAAAAACGGCACCATGCTGCCATCCGACTGGAAATCACACCTGCAGCAGTGCGACGCGATATATTTCGGTGCAGGTATGTCGTGGAAATGTGCTAAAGTCCTTAAGATGTTGATTTCGTGCTAGTTGGCGATCCAGCAAGAGTACCTGATCACGTATCGCTTTGGGGCAGCATCTTGACCTTCCGGCGTGAATTCGATCAGTACATCAATTTGAGACCTTGTCGACTCATACCTGGAGTTCCATCGCCGCTCGCCAATCGCGAAAACAAGCCCATCGATTTCGTGACAGTCAGGGAGAACACCGAGGGCGAGTACAGCTCCATCGGAGGAAAGATATTCGAAGGGACAGAGAGGGAGACCGTAATCCAGAACACAGTTTTCACGCGCGTCGGCGTCGACCGCGTCATCCGTTACGCTTTCGAGCTCGCACAGAGTCGGCCAGCCAAGAAGCTGACGTCTGCCACGAAATCGAACGGGATCTCCATCACTATGCCCTACTGGGACCAAAGAGTCGAGGAGATCGCGAAGGAGTATCCGGACGTAAAGGTGGAGAAATACCACATCGACATCCTTTGTGCGCATTTCGTGCAAAGGCCTCACACATTCGACGTCGTCGTTGGATCGAATTTGCTTGGAGATATCCTTTCCGATCTAGGTCCTGCTTGCACAGGTACGATCGGCATTGCACCGTCTGCGAACCTCAATCCCTCGTCAAGACGGGGAGATCCCGATAAAGAATGGCTCCCAAGTCTGTTCGAACCAGTGCATGGAAGCGCCCCGGATATTGCGGGGATGGGAATAGCCAACCCTATCGGCATGATTTGGGCGGGCCAGATGATGCTGGACTATCTTGGTGAAAAGGAAGCGGCCAAAGTGTTGATGGCGGCTATTGAAACGGTTCTGCAGCGGTCTCAGCGAGACGTCTTGACCCCTGATATGCATGGGACGGGAACAACGGAGATCTTGGGTAAAGCGGTTGAAGAGGAGGTCATGCGGATTCTGCTTTCAGAGGAACGCGTTAGCATAGAGTATGATGCTTTTTGAGTCGATAGAAATTAGAATCATCAGTATGGAGAGATATTTAGTCTAAAGATGGGGAAAAAGTCGGTATTTGGCCGCGACCAAACGCATCGACGATTGTCTTGCCTGCAGTCAACATTATAAAATGAGATCGACACTTTTTGATTTGCAACTGTCCTAGGGTAAATTTTTTACATTTACGCGCCGCACCTTTAGCCTCACTAAATCTAAGAGCGTATTCACGGCGACGAGTGTGACAATCCGGTGCTCCAGATATCGAATGAAATAGTTCTCGCTCTCAACCCTGTTTCATCAGATCGGCAGCCTAGGAATTCACGAACAGATTAGTCCGATGCATCGGGAAAACAGGGAGCTAAAACATATACCTATGGCCCATATTCAAGGTTCCGGTTGACACGATGACTTCTTTGGTGATATTGGCAACATACGTGCTCGTTAAATCGCCTTCGGGGAAAAACTCGACACCAGTCGGTTTCGGTAGAGTTGCATTGCTCTTCGGGGCCCACACGATCCTCGATGCATGGTGTTCAACCAGAATAAACAGATTCGGCCTCTCCTCGGGTTGTAGCGAATATATATAACTCTGGGTGCTACCACGCCGGTTATGCCCAGCATTTGGGCCCGAGCTGGGTCCAGGAAGGACAGAGAAAATGCACCGCGCGACGCCGTTGGGATTGCCACTGCACTGGTCAACGCCTTCGCTGCGCAGCGTCGGGAAGACGGTGACAAACGCGTCAATTAAGGTATCCCAGAGCTTGCACAATGGGCAGGGGTATGTGTTCGGAAAGCCGGTATCGACATGATCAGCAAGCCCGTGTGCGGTCGGAATGTAGGACACACCGAAGGAAATCTGGTCGGACGTAGGCACATGGAAGGACTCTGATTTCTTGATGTAGCTGCACACAGGCGTGAGCTGGGGAACATAGCGGTAAAAAATAAAGTTCGCACCTTTGAAACGATGCAAAGTTCCAGCCAGGGTTTCCCAGTTGCTCAATAGCGTCGTATTGCTCAGCGTTGCCTTCGTCCATTGCATACCGTTGATGGGAGAGCTTCCACCCAATGCCTTCCCGCTTCATTTCTCTTAGTACTCCCAGAACCTCGACAGAATCAAATCACTGACATCTTATAATCCTCAATCCTGCCACCTAGCGACTAATTCGTAGTCTTGTATCCCCAAGTGAGATCCGGATAGTCCGCAACGTCAAAGCTTTACAGAAGTGAGCTGGTGAGCATTACTCTTTCGAAGCCAGCTTAATTTGCCGGATTTGTAACTTGCAGATCGGTACGAACGTCTTTGCCTGTTTCGATGACCAGCACGGTAGTGTGTTTGTCCACGGTGAGCCAATTGGCAATCGTAAGTCCTGTATTTTAAAAGTTAACTCGGGATCTAATCTAGGATAAAGAGAGTAAAAAAAAGACCTGCTGTGCCACCACGGACAACGATATAGCTGTACGTCCTGTTCAAGACATCGTTTGCATTCTTGGTGATCAAGTATCCGTTGCACGCCGAAAGCGCGAGGAGGACTGACGCCGTTACCCACGCTGTGGCGAACATTGACAAAATATGGGAGAGAGTGGGCGGAGATCTGCAACCGCGCCTTTATGATGCTTTGTATGCCATGGCTGCGGACCCTCATCGCGAGTGGTGCACTCACAGCATACTCACAAACATCGTATCATTTCGGCCAGATGGTACACTGGGCCGTTGATTGCGCTAAAATAAGTACGAGTGAGTTCAACGAATACATTAATTTCTAATGCTGTGAAGTACAGCTGTCCGGGTTGGGGAAAGACTTGACCACGCGTGAGTGCACTCACAGACGAGAATGGAATGCCTGCCTTCCAAGGGACGAAGTGAGCGGACGTAGGTAGGATGAGATGGCTTGAATGAATTGAGTGAGAGGCGGTGTTTCTGGTGCCATAGAGAGGAGTCTTGATTAGAACGTGCATGAGGGCTAGCCGTGAGACGGATTGTACAGTACAAAGTGCATCAGTCACTAAGCACAACCGGACTTCTGAAAGTCATGATCATTGCCACGGAAAACTGTCTAGTACGGTCTAGTGATGTGCTCTCATCTTCCATACTTATAAAACCTGCCTGTTCCCCCGCCGTCAGCATTGCTCAGATACGTGCTTTTCCAAGTTGTTGGCGAACACCACAATGTGCACGCGTTCCAATCGCCACGCATTGGGCATCTCCGATTTCCGGGAAAGGGGATCCACGATATTTACATGCCTTCCCATCGATATTTTCCTGTTAATTATCAGCAACCTATGCATCCAAGATGTCCTTGTTCTCCGTCAGGCGAGTCATGATGCTGGTTTTTTTTTCAAGTGATTCTTTTGCTTAAGTGAATCCTCTACGGGTATGATTTAGGTCTCTCGAGCCATGTACTTGACAACGAAGAGCCGTCTTGTCTGGAACCATCTCTACTACAATCTCTATCTACCAATGCTGTCACGTCCACCTGTTCTGGAAAAGCCGCTTGCCGCTCACTCAGACCAGGAATTGGAGAAACTTGTCATTTATCGCTGCCGCCAACTTGCATTGTGGAGAGACGCTCCGATGTATGAAGTTCAGGACCAGCAAGAAATCGTGATGCCCTCTCATGGCATGCCATCAGTCTTGGTACGAGGCGGACGGTGGTTTTTACGTCCCATGAGTGGTGACTGCGGTGTCTTGGCTGTGTATGATCTTGACTCCCCGACTGCGACAGCACAAGTGCTGTGTAAGGCAGCGCCTTTCACTTCCGAAGACTTCACCTCATATGAACCAGATGGCAATGGGCTTTCTGTGAATCTCTCAGAAGCGCTTGCAGGACCACTTTTAATCCCGCATATCGCTATCGACATGGTGGAGAATGCTTCTACGCTTCGATTTAATCTGCTCGTAGAGTATGTCCCTTCGATCTGCACCCTGGGCCATTCTAACGACATTCCTTAGATTACATCCCGAGGAGAGCACGCATCTCATCCACATCTGGCAGATCTGGCAGGTTTCTCTGGTTGGCGATGGTCAGAGTGCGAAACTGAAGGCCACGCATATGCGAACCCTAATCCTTTCGACCATACGTGCAGATGTGTTCACCAAGGACTACATCATGTTGGAATACTTCAGGAGTTGTAGAGAGAATGACCGTATGCCGTTTCTCATCATAAACTGGAGAGAATCAACATCTACTCACCTGAATATGGCCGTCATTTCTGTTCTCTCTCCTGGGGATTCCGACACAGAGAAGGAGGTATACCTTTTCTTTTGACTGTCTTCTTTCGGCGATTCTGACTGCAAACACATGCAGGTGATTGGGTACCCGATGCCGAATAATCGGCTGCTTTGCTTCACTCTGTGCGACATGATGCTCTTCGACATACCCGAATTCAAACTTGTTGCCAGAGAGTGCTTGCAAACCCAAGCATTCGAGGGGCAGAGAACGCCGCTTTGGCGTGTGTCAACAGAAGACACAATCACAAACTTCTCACCTGCATTCCCTTGTGGTGATGCCTTTGTGCTGTTTTTTCGAAATCTCCGAAAGCATAGGCAAGCTAGTGCTGAGGCCGCACGACGACGCCTTTTCGCATGTGCCTCCAAGGCCCAGCCGCGTCATTGATCTGCCTCCTGATATTGAAAGGCTCTTTCTCAGGACCCACTTCGCGACGCCGCAAGGCGTCTTTCTGACTTTAGGCCCCGAGTGCGCGTTCGCGTTCTATGCACTCTATGACAGTCATGGCAAGCCCACTGGGCGCTTGGGGCTTGCCGATGGTTCCCAGCAGACCTGTACGTGGAAGGAGTTGGTTAGCATCCCTGAAACAGTTGGAAACACTGCGAGGATCCCGGACGCACGATGGAAAAGGCTGGGGGCGCTATTGAAACACCGGATAGATGAGGACTTTATACATTACGACGAGGATTCGGGCAGGATAGTGATGCTGGAAATGATTCGCCACGGAAACGGGTATGGCACTGCTGCCCGGGTGACTAGAATTGGTGTTTGTGCATGAAGCCAATCCCATGTTCACGTCAAGTTGAGTATGGCAAGGCGGCACACCTTCGATTGTCTGGCTATCGATGCGTACCATCCACCGATTTTGATCACCTGTACAAGAAACATGATATCCCACTTGCTCTTTCTCTTCAAGAATGAAATGCTTTGTTGTCTTCCACATCACGCTCTGAACCTTACAGCCCTTCCCGTTCAGCAAAGCACGTTCGCAAGCCCTACCCGGGCCAACCAATGACACACGTGCAAAGATTTGGAGCTTCTTGCAAGTCGGGTCATTCCGAGGCCTGACAGGCTTTGCATCACGGAGCGTTTCCCCTACATCAACGTATCAAGAGTGGAGGGCACCACACAGTCAAGCACTCAAGCCACTCCCGCACCCGATTCCACGATGTCAAGAATGACAATCAGTGAGATCTCCCTCCCTTCCCACCCTCTTTTCAAGACGTGCCTTTGATCACCATCAGAGAGGAATATCTTCCGACGTCTGTTGCTGGGAATGAACAATAACACATAATGCATCGAATTCTCCTCAGGCACCGTGGAGTGATTGAGGGCGAGACTTTGCCTTCAAAGCCTGAGGCCTGGTGCCTTACGTGCGCAAAACTCGTCGAGATCTCGCATTCGGAACATTCAAAGAACGGCTGCATCGACCATTCCAAACCCCATACATCCTCGTGACCGGCGGGGAAAAAATCTAGCGTGAGTTGCGCTACTGATACATACTGTTACATCTTGAATAGCTGACAAATTGCAGAAAAGATACGAGCTGAGCTGAGTAGTGTAATGAGAACGAAGGAAAAGCAAAGCAAAAAAAAAAAAAAGCAGGAATAGAAAGATTTATAGCAAATAAACAAAAAAAAAAAGGACATCATGTTCCGCGGAACTGTGCTCTCCCGTGCTCAAGCCGAATCCTCAATCCATGAGCTCGAAACGGCTCTTCTTGCCCTCCCGATCGTCGACAGGTTCGTCAAGCGGGCGCTTCTCGCTGCCAGCACCGCCGTCCATCGCAAGGCCCATGCCCGTCGCAAAGCTCTCCCCATTAACAATGTTCTGCAAAATCACATTGTACTGCTCGTCCGTCAGGCCCATCCCCGCCAACGGGTTTATCCGCCCGTCGTCCTCGCCGAGGCCGAGGTTGAAGAACGTCGAGGACGAAGAGGACGACGCGCCGGGCGCGAACTGCATCAGCGACGTGCTATCATTGGCGCTGCCATCCTGCGACGCGGGGCCCAGGGCCAACGAAGCCTGGGACGTGAACGCCTGCTGGAACGAGCTATCGGAAAGGGGCGGTATTCCGACCGAACGAGGAACGCGGGACATTTGTTGTATGACTTTAAGATGCATAAGATGTTTCTGATGCAGAAAACGGTTGGCTCCAACAAAGCTCCACACAAAGGCGCTCAGCCTGGGTAAAGCTCACCTCGAGCATGTCCAACAGGCCTTGTTTGGTAAACGGTTTGGACAAGATATCATTCATGCCTGAGAAAAACATTCCGAGCGCCCATTCAGTCCGTGGTAAGACAAAGGAACGGGTAAGGCGAAACCGCACCAGAAGAATAATAGGTCATGATCTCATTGGGCTTCGCGTTGCTGGTCATGGAGATGATGGGCGTCATGTGGTCAAACTTGCGAATCATAGACGTAGCCGAAACGCCGTCGAGCTTCGGCATGACAATGTCCTGCACACGCGAGCATCCCAACAATTCAGTTAATCAGCATCGGGCAAACCCAGCGGGCGCATCGCATAAAAAGACAAAAAAAACGCCAAACGCACCATGAGCACCAGATCATACTTTTCCAAGTTCATCTTGTTCACCGCCGCCATGCCATCGACGGCGACATCGATCGTGCACCCAAAGACTTGCAAAAACTTGCTGCTCAGTTTTCTGCTCACCGCATCGTCGTCGACGAGCAACACGCGCGGTGGGACGGCCCAGCCAGGGACGAACGTCGAGCGACGCACGCGCAGTTTCCGCGACGAGGTCGAAGACGACGCCGAAGGACCAGCAGCAGAGGACGACGCGGAAGGTACAGCCTGCTGCGTCGTCGTCTGCGCGGCAAGCGAAGACGAAGGTTGAACGACGGTAGGCAACACCATCTCCTCGTCATCGTCCGACCCGCCCTCCCCAAAGCCAAGTACCCCCTCGCTCGGCACCTCCGTGATCGACGCACTCGGCGCCGCGGCCGCGTTCGGCGACAAAGACGCGCCGCCAAGGCCCACGAGAGAAGATGGATCAAACGTCCAATTGCCCGACCCGTCGTCGACACACGCGTTCCGAGGCAAGAGATGCCCAACGGTGTACACCTGCAAGCCCTCGTGCATCATCAGCGCAGAAGACGCCACAGCGTTCGTCGCAGTGGGAGACGACGACGTGCCCGTGGGCGTCGACGCCGACGCCGAAACCGGAGCCGAGGTCGAAGCCGCAGCGTGGGTCCACATGTCAGAAGTGACATCGGCGCCAATGTTGGACGCAGACGCGGGTGCAGTCGCAGACGACGTGGCCATATCATAACCACCAACGCCCTCTTTACGCACACCGCCATCCCACGCCGCGTCACTCCTCAGTGGCACGGCAGAATCGCCAAACATCAAGCCAGCCTGCGCAGCGGCCATCCATATCCTGGACGACGGCCGATCAAACAAGCCCACCTGTTGCTGCTGTTGCTGCTGCTGCTGATCAGCCGCAGGAGCAGCACCCTTTCCCGAATCCTGCTGCACGGCTGAAGGCGAGGACGAGACCGACGACGACGACGCAGAACCAGCGACAGGCGGAGCGACATCCCGACTCGCCATGGCCTCGAGCTCCTCAAACGTCACACCGGCCTCTTCAGCACGGCGCGAAATCTCATTGAGCTGAAAGAGCGTCGCACGACCGACGTCCGACTCGGAACGGCCAAGCATCTGCTGCGCGGCCGGTGCTGCAAGGAACGGGTTCGGACCTGGGTCCATCGCCTGCAGGTGCAAAGGGGACTGCTGCTGCTGCTGCTGTTGTTGTTGTTGTTGTTGTTGTTGTTGTACCGGTGGTGGTGGTGGTTGCAGTTGCGGTGGCGGTTGCGTCTGCGATTGTCGTTGTACCTGAGGTTGCGATTGACGCGGTGAAGTGCGCTCTTGCAGCTCATCTTGCCGTCTACGGTCCTGCGGCGACGCAGGCGGTGGCAGTCGTTCCTGCTGCAGCGGCGAAGCCTGCGACGCCTGAGCATTCGTCGCGGTCGACAAGTTCGGCGAAGGCGTCACCGAACCAGATACCGAATTTTCGCGTGACTTTGGACCTGCAGAAAAAAAAAAAAAGAAAAAAGATGACAAGCAAAAAAAAAAAAAGAGAACCCATCACAATACAATACAAAACCCGGTGCCGCCCGCACAGAGACATCAGCCGTTTCCACATTTCGACAGATGTGATCAGTTACCAAGGATGCCCGAGGATGCAAAGGGAAGCGCCGTCACAAGGGACAGAAAAAAGAAAAAAGGCCAGTCAAGAAGCGCATCGGGTCGAGACCGATCAAAAAGGTTTTCCGAACAGGACGCAAGAAAAAGAGAAAACCAACGACGGGGGGTCCAGAACGTCGAATCGAGTCCAGAGTTCCGGAGGGTCGGGCAGATCCACAATTTTGCATTTAACGCCGCGGTCCAAAGGGAAAGAAAAGGGAAAAAAAAAAGTCGTTCGTTTTTTTTGTCGCGGCATTTGAGAAGGCCGAGAACCGCAAGGACCAGAGTCGGAAAAGACGAAAATGCGGCCCAGAACGCAAATTTTTATCGTAGGAGGACATGTTAAAAAAAAAAAGCAAAAAAAAAATAGCCAAGTCAGCTATCTGCTTTTTCTTTTTTTCGAGAGCAAGAAGGGAAAGATGAAGCGTCATGATGGAAAAGAAAAGCATGTGGTACAAATGGCATGGCATGCGGGTTATTCAGTTGAGTGGGGGGGGCGGAAAGAGAAATTGTATGGTATGATAATTTCGAGAGTGGGCAAGAGAGCGGACTCATTCTGGCCTCGCCGCCCCCTAGCTTCATAGCTTCTAACAGAGATTTACGCTCCCCTGGTCTGCTGGTCGTCGCACATATCAAGCCCCTCCCTCGCCCCAAGAAAAAAATTGCAGGAAGAAAAAGTTGAACTACGAAAAATTCCATCTTTCCAACTCTCTTCAATAAGCGACAATTTTCTTTCTTTTCAACTCTTTTTTTTTTTTTCCTTCTCAAATTATTCCTCGCTTGATATATGCGCGAGCAAGCATGACCGGCGGGGGAGAACTCTTTTTTTTCCTCCTTTGGAGGGGAGGCAAATCCGAAGCGAAAGCAGGGAAGCGGATAAGGAAAAGAAAGAGCGCATAGGGAGACACGGGGTGAAAGCAGCATAATAAATACGTGCGCAGGAAAGCAATAAGAGAAAAGCGGTATACGATAAAGAAAGAAAAAAAAAGGGGGGGAAAGGTGTAGCGATCACTCACCCAGTCGGTGCTGTGATTGCGAGGGTTGCGACGCGGAAGAACTGCCACCACCGGCAGCGGCAGCAGAAGTGGGACTGCCATCTACGCCAAGGTAGCCACCGAGGAGGTTCTGCATGAGGCCGTCCTGCTGTGCCATGCCGCGTTGAAAGCCGACCATCTCGACGAGGACGTCCTGGTAGCCTCTCTCAAGAGCGCCAACGCGGCCCTTGACGACATCGTTCTCGCGCCTCAGAACGCCAGCCTCGCGAGCAAGACCGGCACCCTCCTGTCGCGCAATACCAAGCTCTTGCTTGAGCGCACCGCTCTCCATACGAAGCGCGCTCGCTTCCTGCCGCAGCGCACCCGTCTCCTGATGCAACGACGCCGCTTCTTGCCGCAGCGCCGCCGTTTCGGCGATGAGGAACGTGTTCTGGTCGGTCAGTGTGCGTATCTGCGACGAGAGCGCGTTGTTCTGCGCGGAGAGGGAGGAGAGCTGGGATTGTAGCGTGGACACTTGGGCTTGGAGCGAGGACATCTGGGTCTGGAAAGAGTCGTAATGGTGATGCGAGTTGGACAGCGCTGCGCTAGAGCCGCTGCCGTCCCTCCCGCCAGCACCACCGCCACCACCGCCGCCACCACCACCACCACCCGACGACGAGTAGGGCGAAGGCGAGCGGCCGTGCCCGATGCTGTGATGTGAACTGGAGGCGTGGGATTTGCGCTGGGCGGGGACCTTGCGCTTGATGTTTTCGAGCGCTTCACGTCTGTCGGCGTGGAAATCGGGATGACGAAACGTCCAGCTCTGAAACGACAACGATGAGCATATGCGTGTTCAGCTGCCGGAGGAGACAAAGAAAAAAAAAAAAAGAAACGAACGTGCTCGCCAAACTGGGCATCGTCTGTGTTTTTGACTTTGTGAAAGTCGTACTTGTTGAGCTGCCGGACAAAGCTGGCAAAGTTGGAGTGCTTGAACATGCGAGGGAGGATGGATTTCGTGAATTCGTTCATGTCCTGTGCACGAGTGCAAAAACGTCAGACTGGCAGGAACGGGGGGAGATAAGGATTTAGACTCGCCTTGACGACGAAGCAGTCGCCTTGCGGGCCCCAGGATACGACGGGCTGAAAGGCAGGGTCTTCAAGCATCCTAGAGAGCAAAGATAAGGATCCGGATGACCGTTCAGCAAGCTACGTGACGCAACTTGTATAGCTTTTTCACGAAATCGCTGGTGGAGGGCATGGACTCGTCTATCGAGGACCTGCCCACGGCTGGGTCCTTTGTCTGCATGAGTGACGACGAACCGTTCTCGCTCTTGACGCCGAGTTGTTGTTGCGAAGACGGGTGAGGCAGATGCTGAGCGTGATCTTGCATGAATGATGCGTGAGACTCGTCTCTCGTGGGTGGTGTCGTCCACTGGTGAGACGAGGAGGAAGAGGAGGAAGGTACGGCGAAGCGACTGGACTGCGGCGGCGGCGGAGGCGGCGCGGCGGCAGGAATGCTAGGGATCGGGGGAAGAGTGACTGTGGAATGTGGGAAAGAAGATGAAGGGGACAGCTGGAGCTGTGCCGGGGACGGAAGCTGGGCGGACGTCGGACCCGACGCGGAGGACGGAGAGGACGATGTGGTAGGTGACGAAGGGAAGAGGACGTGCGGACGTTGGTGTTGTTGTTGTTGTTGCTGGCGATAAGAGGTGGTGGCAGCAGACGCGGAGGCGGGGTAATTAAGGCGATGGGCCGCGACGATGTTCTGGTCCATTTTTTTTCAGCCGTTCGCGCGGTCGCGGCCTGGCTCTTTTAAACCCGAAAACGAAAAAAATACGGCAGAAAAGCAGAGGCAGCGAAAGGGGTCGAGGTTCTGGAATGATGGTGCTGATCTTTAAGGGGGGGGGAGATGTATCCCCAGTAGATGTTCTGCTCGAGCGCTTGTCAGTTGCTAGATAAAGGCTTCAAGATGACTTGCTGGAGCTCCGCTCCGCCATATATCCCTTCGTGGTTCACGTACTCTCTGCTCCCTACCTTGTCCACCCATCGTCCTATGGCCAGACCCAGAGTCGAGAACTCGGCATGGACAAGTCTAGACCCGGCTCGCTAAGCTTTGTCAGCCAACACCGTCTAAACTCCGACACGGCTTTTGCCGCATAACGTTGTCTAGACCCTGGTCGAGATTTTTTTTTTCTCTAACAAGGAACAACTCGGGACTGTTGTCTTTTGACGGATCTTTTCGCGACTCGGATGACTCGAGTGAAATGCATGTCATACGATTGGCCACGTTGACAGATTTGCGTGAGTATCATCAGATTACGTATCCATGACCCTTTCTCTTTCCTTTGAAATGACCGAACAGATAATACAACACCCCGTCTTTTGGTTCGACGATGCCTCCTTCGTCTTTAGAGTCCAAGATCATCTGTTCAAAGTGCACAAGACACTCCTAGCAAGGCACTCTGCCTTTTTTGCCGCCATCGAAGAACCCGATCGCGACGAGATCTCCACCATCGATCCAGCGCGGGGTGTCCTAGCGCGAGACGTCGAGGTCCTCCTAGGACACATCTACCACGACACGTCCGTCCCGTTCATCACGTCACTCACCCGTTCGCACCGTTTGAAACCCTTCAGACCAGACCGCTGCACGTCGAATCGGCGCTCGCCCGCGTAGTCGCCCTCCTCCGCGTCTCCAGCCCTCCGCAGCTCGATTTCCCCTCCGTGCACACTCTCGCGAAGGAGCGATTTCGCGCGATCATACCCACAGCGCCAACGCCCGATTTCCAGCCAGATGGCTTGCAAGAAGCGCTAGAGCTCGCCGTCCAGCACGGGTACACCTCCGTCCGTCTCGCAACTTCTACTTTACTTGCTTGCTCCTCCGGTCACGCTGACTCGTCATTCGCATCTAGGCCCTCAAGCCGCTGTATTACAGCCTCATGACGTCATCCGATTCCGACACCGATGCGAATGCGAACGCCGCGGCGCCGTCTCCGCACGCCCAGCGCTGCGCAACGCTCATGTCGCGCGTCATCGACCATTTCACGCCTGTGCTCTTCACGCCGCCCGCGACGTCCCACATGGCCTGCACAGACGCGCTCGCGGATGCGTGGATGCCGCTCGTGATCCAGCCTGCCATCGATGAAGACGGCGTGTATCGACCCCTGGAGACGCTCGAGCGCATGAAGCTCATTGATTGGCGCGCTAGGGGGCTTTGTGAGGCGTGCTGCAAGGACAAGGTAGATGAGTGGACAGAGGAGCAGCGCGTCGTTTGGGACCGTATGGACGCGTGGCTCGAACTCGATTCCTGAGCGTGGGTAGCGAAATGTCATCACATGATTCAATACCCAAGAATGTTCCATCTAAATATCTCTACGGACAATCCTCAACGCCTGTTCCTTCTAGTGCCGCTTCTGTCTCTGCTACTCTCCACGCGTGCGTTCCGAGCATCTACCTGCTTGATGTTCCTCGGTGTCTTATCCCGATTAGGTCCTGGGGCGCCTGGCAAATCCGCGGTGCCCTGAGCAACCAGTCGCCAATCCAACCACGCCGCTGTCGCCTCCGGCAAGACCTTCCCAGTGCTTCGCAAGCTTTCCCAAGAGCGTCTTTCTTCCTCCCCCCTTTCCGATAAACGAACGGCTCGAAACGATGGCGAGCCCCTTCTTGCACCGCGTGAGCATGACGTTCATGCGGTTCAGCGACGTCAGGAACCCTGGCTCCTGCGATCGCACGACGGACACGATCACGTAGTCCGCCTCGTTTCCTGGAGAACCAAGAGTTGAGCGGAAGATCAGAGGTGCGCTGCAGCAAGGCGGGGGCTCCCCCCCTCTTACCCTGGAAACTGTCGACGTTGAACACCGACTGCCAGGGCAGATTTTCGTCTTTTAGCTGCCGCTCAATGGCGGACCGTTGCGCGTCGTAGGGCGTGATGATGCAAAAATCCTGGTGCCGGTAGTACGTCCGCACCATATGTGCGATCGTCTGAATCTCTCCTGCGTTCTTTGCCAAAACAAATGAGTCGGCTCGCGTTTTTTTTTTCTCTTTGGCAGTCCTCTCACCGTCCAGCTAAGACCGGCTTTGGCCTCGAAACCCTTGTCGCAGTCGATGAACTTTACGCACGTCTGCGAGTTGTCCTGATGCTGCGACTTGACCTTGTTTTCGTAGACGTGTCTCGAAATGAACTCGCCCAGAAGCACGGGCATCCTGTCTGTAAATCGCAACTTCCTTTGGTCAAAAATGACGGAAAAGGGCTAAAAAAAAATAAATAAATCACATTGCACGTCGAGCAGCTTTGCTGTGTGTTTTAGGTGTTCGACATCAAAGATCGTCTTCATCTTCGGGACCTTGTCTTTGCCGTACGGTGGCACTCGGATGGACATCAGCGGCGGGTGCCCAAAGAGTCGGAAGCGAAGCGGGACTCACGTTGCTTTGGGTCGCCAAAGAAGCATACCGTATCGAGGTCGCCTTTGAATTTTTGAAACGGTGACTATGCGCGGAGGGCAATCACAAACGACAGACGTTTCAAAAGATACCATGGGCTACCTACCATGAATTCGAAGAGTCGTATCTGAGAGGCTTCGTCGATGACGAGCTTCTTCACTGGCACGAGGCGAAACACGCCGGCACTATCCAAGCACGGATTCGACAGCATGCTCAGCGTAGACAGTATCACAGACGATCCACACAAAAGCCTCTCCATCGCAACAGGGTCCTCAGGAATCTCGTCGGACCGTATCAACCTCGCCTCAATTTTTCGGTAAATATGTTCGTGCCTAGTATGCAAGTCAACATGGCTCCAAGAAAACAGAGCGAGAACTCGCGCGTGCACACCATTCAAAGTGAAACTCTTTCGAAACGATGATCCTGAAATCGACGGCTTTGTCGTGTAGCTTCTCGGCGATGTTTCGGACGGCTACGTTGGAGTGGGCGATGATCCAGACGGACTCCTTGAAAACGACGCTCCATAAAGCGGCTGCGGCGGCGATCGTGGTCGTCTTTCCGGTTCCGGGTGGTCCTTCCAGACACGATAGTCAGACGATATACACGGTGCAAGCAACGACCACCCGTTCACCGTGGACGATCACCAAAGACCGCGAGGAGATCATGGCAGACACGACGTCCGTCTGGGAGGGATTCAGCCAAAAGTCCTGCGGACACTTGACGGTCCCCGTCGGGCGGTTTTCCTTTGCTTTCTTCGTCGGAAACCAGATCTTGCGAACGAAAGGACTGTCGAGCTGTCTCGTTCCTTGGAGCAAACCGAGCACCAGCTCTCTCGACGCTTTTTCGCAGTTCTGCAGTTCTTGGTGGCCGACAACGCGTACGCATCGGAGCGTGCCGAGCTTGGAAACGTGGACGGTGGCTTTGATATCGGTAGTTCGTCCGCTCGCCCTCCGAACGTCGCCAAGAAACTCCTGTCCTTCGGTGTTCGTCATGACCACCTTTGCCTTGAAACCAGATCCAGTTCAGTCTCTCAAGGAGTAATACGGAGTTACAGACGACCGCCTCACAAATGGGCTTTTCTTGATCCTCGTCTTGTATCGCGCGTTTTGGACCAGAACGCCGTCGCGGCCTCGGTATTTGAAGCTCGTGAATTCGCCGATCGTTTCACGGGGGTTCTCTCGGGTCAGTAGCTCTTCTTGGCGTATCAATTCGGCGAGACAGTTCAACTCCTGCGAACAGGTCAGAAGGAGAAGAGCCGCTCTACCGCATGTCATACCCAGCCTCTGAGATTTTGGGTATTGACCTTTCGGCTACCCAACGAGCATTGGGGAGCGCATCTGCTGCAGATGTCAATGTACGGCAAGGACGAGAAAGGCGAGTCGCTGACAACGCTGAAATCCATGCACGCATGCAAACATTCTTGTACGTCTCGTCGACCCCTCCACTCCAGAGGTCTTCTAGTTCCACTATATTAACATGCTCATAGACCCGGGATTTGACGACCTCTGACGGTCTCTTCGGCGCACGCGAAGAGCATGTTGAAAGATCCAGACCTCGAACGTGCAACTTCAAGTCACGGCGTATCAGAAGAGCAAGTCGAGCCATCTCAAAGCCTGCCAGAAGGCGGACTCGACCATCTCCAGCGTCGTTTGCATCCTGGGGCGATCCTGCGAGAAGTTTCAAGAACCGTTTATCCTCGGCAGGAAGGGTAGCGCCCGATTCCATTGTAATCAAGAAAACTTCCTTCGGTGTGGCAAGTGCCACGGCGTTGAGAGAGCCTTTCTTGTTGAGCTGAATCGCCGTCCCGAACGTCGTCCATTCCGATTGGTTGAGTGAATGGGCAGCGCTGCCCGCTGTCTTGACGGAATACCTTCGAGCAGGTATTTCAGATGGGTATTTGGCGAAAAACGTTTGAGGGATTGGTTTCATTGTTGGAGCAGATCTTGCAACGAGCAGTGAGACGGAGAGGTTCGTGCAGGTTGGATTGAAAAGGACGGTGGATTGAGTTTTCCACGTGTGTGGCGTAAGAAGGCCTCAAGGATACAATGGTACTGCGGAGTGAGTTCTATTGCGAATCACATAAAGACGCCCGTTTCTTAAAGTCCTTTTATTCATCGAAGACGACGCCTTGGATGTTAGGGATGCTGGTTGAAAGGCGCAAGATGGGATTTAAACTCAGTCTTGTGTTAAGGCAGTTGAGCCGGGTTCCTTTCCGGCGACGGCACGAACTGAGCTGTTCGAACAAGGAACGAAATATCCTTCTTTTGTTCGTTGATACGTAATTGTCACAGTGAATGCAAATTTGCGGTGTCTGTGTCAGAATGCCAGAATGTAGGCCGCAAGCGCGAAGATTTCTGAATACGTTGGACACCAGTCGATACACAAGACGAAAAAAATCATGGCAAAATGTGGAGTCTGATATCCTTCTGGTAGCGTTGGCTCTTATCGTCGCGCTGTTAACATGCGAGTCAGCGTACAAACAGGGGAATGTACTGTACAATAAACAAACCGAGCGTCTCCCTAATCAGCGACTGCCTCCAATTTCAAGAGCTCGCCAAAGTCGTCCTGCGTCTCAAAGGCAAAGTCGTCCGCGGTTCTACCCTCCGGCACTTTGACGCGGTGATGAGTTCCGTCTGCAGTCGTAAACGCGAGGATATCAGGCGTGGCGCACTCCTGTGCCGAAACGTCGCGTTGAGCAGCCGCGCCTGCGGGTGCCTCGACCACCCAGTTTCCTGTCACCCATCGAGTGCCGAGTCTGCTCTCGCCTGAAACAGTCGGAGAGACATCAGATACCAGGTAGACATCTCACGCCGAAGCACCTACAAATCCATGCCAACGGCGTGTTGATGCTGGTGTCCAACGTTGCGCAAAAATCGGTGTAGCCTCTGCCCCACCAGGTGACGTTTTGAGGCATGTTCTGAAATAGGATGGCATATCCCCACGTCGACGTCCAGTTGCAGCATATGCCTACGTCGATACCGGAGCAGCATGTGAAGACGCCGCTGCAGCCTTGGAGTGTTCCGGCGCATACGTCTCCCCCAGCAGTGACGGACGAGAAGAAAAGATTGAGATAAGGAAGGAGAAGCGCGAGGGATAGGACTGCGAGCATTGTTAGGTCGACGGGTCCGTACTCATACAGACAGGGCCATTTTTATATCGTGGACATTCGCGAGCGAGACCTCTGGCTGATGCGAGAAGCTAATCAATGACTGCAGGGGCTTTTGCATTCCAGAGCATAATCAGCGAGATTTCGCATCGACAGTTACTGATCGTGATGTCTCGGATTCCACTCAATGGCCGTGATGAGCAGGATGAGGCATGCTCCAGAATCCAAAACATAGCATACAAGTAAGCTTGACGCATTTCCAGGGTACCAGAGTGAAGAATGCCCGCTGCTGTCGGTGACATGGAATGAACCTCAGCCAAAAGTCCGCCGATTTGACAGCGGTCTATCAGAAGCAGATACACCCTTGGTCCGGTGGTCATCGGCAAAGGAGATAAAGATGTCGCCTGTGTGGGGATTGCACGGCAGCAAAGAAAGCATCGTGACAGGACCATCACAGCGATATTATTAGAGTCAGGCCAATGTGCCAGTAGTGCGTGAAAAAGTAAAAGATGATGTCCTCTCGTTATTGGAAGGGAGTCGACACAAGGCACATCCAAGCAGCAGTGAGGATTCAGCTGTGGAGAAAGAGCGCGTTTGCGCAGCGGCAAATAGATCTTGACGTCCTTAGCTTGAGCACTTGAATGAAACCTTCGTAATTCCATTGCGCCACGCACGTGTCGTGGAAACGTACCTGAAGAAAAAGACAATGCGCCACACGATTTGCGTACAGCTGATGACATGGAGCTTTGCCTATCGACACTGCGTAGTCTCTTAGATGCACAAGGGGAGCTCTACACAGGCATCGGCAAAGGTGGCAGCGAGGGTTGGATGCGTTCAATAACGAAGCGAGGACGTGGGTCGAAGGTAAACCCTTCAGTCAAAAATCCATTCGCAAAGGGGGTCGTATCCGGAGTCCAAGCAAAGCACAGAAATCCGAGTGCACTGTCACGAATAATTGCTTGAATCTGTGACCATCCATGGGTCCAATACCCGAGCTAAGAGGGCATTAGAAGATTCATCGCATACCGTTTGACGATCGGGACATAGAGGCGTCACGGCCACCTGTGGTGGTATGACTTGAGCGAAAAGAAAATTGATCAACCGTGAGGAACCTTCAACAATTCTGGCGCACAACCTAACGCGTCCTTCAAACCGTTCAGAATCAAAAATGCCGTTAGATGTCCTAGGACGCCCTATCACTCGCAGCTCTTGAGTGGACGAGTGAGCCAGGGTTCGGTAGGAAGTTTTGGCAGTGCCGAAGTGTGGACCATACCAACCGCCATGAAGAGGACTGCTCAGAACGTTGAAGAGGTAAAAATCTTCACAGACAAGAGCCATCTTTTGTCTCGTACCAATTTCAGGACAGATAGAACAGCCCAACAAGACATGCGAATCCCTTGTCGGTCCTGAAGCCGATACTGAGATGCGTTTTGCCTCTTTCCAATCCAGGATGCAGGGTTCGGAGGCTAGCCGTTCTAGTCCTGCGTCATTGTGCTTATGCAACGCTGCGGTCTTTCGAGCCCTGGGCGGCTGCGCCAACACGGCGTCGGTAGTGATTGCAGAAATGAGGGCTCCAGTTATATTTCTGCTGCAGATAAAGGGGCGGTGAAATCAATTTTGACGTGTCGAAGAACGAGGGCGTCCGCAACACGGAGGTAGTCTAGGATTAACAGAAGACGTGGAAAGACAGTCGAGTGTGCTCTCAAACTTGAATGAGAGCTTGTTCGTCTCTGAACCGACCGAGGCGTAATCGAAATTGCCGTGGGAAACTGTCCACTGGTTGAGAAATCGAGTGTTCGCCGCGTTCTCATCCTTGTCCACTTCCCGACGGATGGATTCCGATGTCCAGTTCGCCGGCATCACGTCGTCCTTCTATTCACATCTTACCCTAAATACATCCAGTGACCGAAGCTTTTTGTACAATTCGTCTCGCGGTTAGGCCCTTACGAGGTTGACTTGAATGTTGTTTTCGTTTTCATCAACTTCTACCAAAAGAGGTTCGATTAAAGTTGATTTCTGCGCGGCGTCCAAATGCGACGCAGTCCTCATGCACGTTCTACCGAAGATTCCTCTCTATGGCACCAGAAACACTGCTTCTCGCTCAATTCGTTCAAGCCACCCCATCCTACCTCCGCTCACTTCGGCCCTTGAAAAGCTGACGTTCCATTTTTGTCTGTCGGTGCACTCACTCTTTACCCTGCAACCCGTACGGCTGTACTCCGCCGCATCAGAAGTTAGTGCGCCCGTGGAACTCACTTGCGCTCATATGCGATGCAGAATTGCCTTTTGGCGCAATCAACGGCCCGGTGTATCATGTGGCGGAGATGATACGATATTTATGAGTATGCTGTGATGGCACCACCCGCGATGAGGGTCGGCAGCCATGGCATATAAAGCATCATAAAGGCGCGGTTGCAGATCTCTGCCCACTCTCTCCCATATTTTGTCAATGTTCGCCACAGCGTGGGTAACGGCGTCAGTCCTCCTCGCGCTTTCGGCGTGCAACGGATACTTGATCACCAAGAATGCAAACGATGTCTTGAACAGGACATACAGCTACATCATTGTCGGTGGTGGCACAGCAGGTCCTTTTTGTCACTCTTTATTCTGGATTAGATCCCGAGTTGACTTTTGAAATGCAGGACTCACAATTGCCAATCGGCTCACCGAGGACAAACATACTACCGTGCTGGTCATCGAAGCAGGCAGAGAAGTTCGTACCGATCCACGAGTTACGGATCCGGCATAGTGAGCTGGCTTCCAAAGAGTAATGCTCGGCAGCTCACCTCTCCTGAATTCTCATGAAGCTTTGGCATTGCGGACTATACGGATCTCACTTGGGGATACAAGAATACAAATCAGTCGCTAGGCGGCAGGATGGGGGATTATAAAATGTGGGTAATTTTATCCTGTCGACATTCTGGGAGTGCTAAGAGAAATGAAGCGGGAAAGCACTGGGTGGAAGCTCTTCCATCAATGGCATGCAATGGACGAGAGGTAACGCTGAGCAATACGATGCTATCGAGCAGCTGGGAAACCCTGGTTGGAACTTTGCATCATTTCAGAGGTCCGAACTTGATTTTTCATCGTTACATTCCCCAGCTCATGCCTGTGTGCAGCTACATCAAGAAATCAGAGTCCTTCCATGTGCCTACGTCTGACCAGATTTCCTTCGGTGTGTCCTACATTCCGACCGCACACGGGCTTGCAGGCCACGTCGACACCGGCTTTCCGAACCCGTACCCATGCCCTTTGTGCAAGCTCTGGGACACCTTAATTGACGCGTTTGTCACCGTCTTCCCGACGCTGCGCAGCGAAGGCGTTGACCAGTGCAGTGGCAATCCCAACGGCGTCGCGCGGTGCATTTTCTCTATCCTTCCTGGACCCAGCTCGGGCCCGAATGCTGGGCATAACCGGCGTAGTAGCAGCACCCAGAGTTATATATATTCTCTGCAACCTGAGGAGAGGCCGAATCTGTTTATTCTGGTCGAGCACCATGCGTCGAGGATTATGTGGGCACCGAACAGCAATGCGACTCTGCCAAAACCGACTGGTGTCGAGTTTTTCCCCGAAGGCGATTTATCAAGCATGTATGTCGCCAATATTACCAAAGAGGTTATCGTGTCTGCCGGAAGTGTGAATGTGAGCCATACGTTTATGTTTGATCTGCCGTTTCCTGATGATGAGGGGATATAGACACCGAAATTCCTGGAGCTCAGTGGAGTCGGAAATCAAACGTGCGTGCTTGCTGGCTCTGTACTTTTCTCCCCTCTGATAATGTTCTATTTAGCTTACTGGAAGGCTTTGGGATTCCTGTAACCGTAAGAATACCTACGCCTTCGTTTACGCGATTTGTGCAATGCTTAACTTACAGGTCATAGGTTGACCTTCCTTCCGTAGGGACAAACCTGCAGGATCAAGCAGGATCCCTTACTGCCGTCAACACGACGCTCCAGCTCAACAACACCGAGTATCATGCACCCGGTTCTGGTGTTTCTGCCTATGTCACACTTCCTCAACTTCTGGGCCGAGATCGCGCCAAGGCATTTGTGCAAGAACTGCGATCCACCTTGAAGCAACGCGCAGCCAAGATCGTGGCAGAGGGTGCTGCGGTCAGTCAGGTAGGAGTCGAGAAGATGCTGGAGCTGCAGGCGAAGCAGTATGGGGAACAGGAGTGTGAGCGCCGTGATTGTCTTCACCTATCATATTCATAATCTGATGGGTTTGAATCGTGTAGCGGCTGTGGCGGAACTCGTCAACGTCGGGCTTCCAGCTGCATTCATCTTTCTCACTTCAGCGTGGCCACTCCTTCCGCAGTCGTACGTGTTTAAATTCCATCAGGGTCGTTGTGGCCTGCTGATAGCGCTTCCAAAGCCGAGGGACAATTCACGTCTCGTCGCCTAACCCGCTCGATCCACCTGCAAGTGCGTACTATATTGCAACGATGGCCTTCACTGATTGATTTTTGCATCGTGCAGTCAATCCAAACTATCTTGGGTCATCGTTCGATTTTGACCTCCTCGTCAACCTCACCATCGCCGCAAACCAAATTTACAACCAGTCTTCCGTCAAAGCTTTCTATTCCCAGGAGATTTTCCCTGGTCCGGCCGTGCAGACCGATGAAGAATTCGCCGCATATGTGCGCAACAGCTACAGCGGCGTCTCGCATCCGCTGGGTACCGCGTCGATGATGCCACGCGAATTGGGCGGCGTAGTCGACTCGCATTTGAGGGTTTATGGAGTGCAAGGCGTGCGTGTTGCAGGTTCGTCAAACTTGGAGAGCAGTTTGTTCGGGGCGAAGATGCTGACGTGTGGACTGTAGATGCGTCAATATTGCCATTGCAAATATCTGCTCATCCCTCCTCGACCGTGTATGGGATTGCCGAGAAGGTAGTTGATGTTTGCTTTATGAGCATTGCATCGGACTAATCTGTTCGTGACTCCCTAGGCTGCCGATCTGATTAAACGGGGTTGAGAGCGAGAAGCTGTCCTATTCGGCATCTGAAGCACTGGACTGCCGCACTCGTCGCCGTGAATACGCTCTTAGATCCAGCGAGACTAAAGGTGCTGCGCGTGAATGTGAAAGTTTTGTCGTAGGACAGTTGAATATCAGAAGGTGTCGATATCACTTTATAATGCTGAGTGTGGATAAGGACTGTCGACTGTCTTTGGTCTCGCCCAAACCGGTGTTCCTCCGCCGTATACCAACTTTTTCACTGTTTTTGGATCGAAGATTTCTCCACGCCGATGATTTTCAGTCCCAGGTCTTCCGGTGTTCTGCCCAGTGCAGAAGGCTGCCCGGGCTGGCCAGCAGGTCATTGAGTGGCCTTCTGTCGCACGTCTTCCAGTGAATCGTAACCGCAACTGCCAATCCACACCAGTCGTCATCTCAACCTCTAGCCCCAGGGCCGTGCCTCACAGACAATCCTGGCAGTGAGTGATTTTATTCAGAGGCAGATACTGTGGCAGCAGTGGTTAAGAACGCTTCCTTTCCTCCTGAAAGTCCATGCGTCGTCATGCGCCCCGTCGGCGTGCCATTACTCCTTGCGATTTGCACCGCGCACGGAGTTGCCAATCACCAAGGTACTGTGTCCATCACTTGCGTCAAAGTGCTCATGTTATTGGCTTGTATTGGTTTCGTCGTGATCCACGGCTTTGAGGATGAAGTGAGGAACAAGCAGCGGACGGCGAAAAAGGGAGCCCTCTTCGTACAGGGTTGCCAACAGATTCATGTTCGCCACACAAGAATCAACGTTAGAAAGGCTGCTTTTAGTCCTTGCCAACTGGGGTGCTGGGGAAACAGGGAGAAAGTGGTGAAACCCCAGGTTCAGGACAACGATTTCGTTGTGTACCGAAAGTGCTGAGCCGAACATTCATATGCTCTTCACAAGAAAGAATGAGCCAGTGGAATATTATGTTTCTTGTACAAGTAATCAAAATCGGTGGATGGTACACACCGATAACATTGATATATGGCCAGACAAGTCATCAATATAATAACCGAAATTTGAACTTCATGGCGGTTGTAGAAGTGTGACGGTCGACATCACCAGCGAAGGCCTGGCTGATGCTGTAATGGAATGCCACACAATCGAAGGAGCACCTCCCTGCCATACTCAGCTTGTCATGGATACGGGATTGGTTTCACGTACAAACACCGATTCTAGTCACCCGAACAGCAGTGCACCCCCTCCCCTAGCGAGCCATTTCCAGCACTACCAACCTACCCGAATCCTCATCGTAATGTATAAAGTCTGCACTTATCGAGTATTTCGACAGCGCCCTCAGCTTTTTCCATCGTGCGACCGGGATCCTCGCAGCGTTTTCAGCTGCTTCTGGATTGCTGGCCAGCTCCTTCCATGTACAGGTCTGCTGAGAAAATCAGCAAGCCCCGAGGGCCCAGCAGGCTTGCTATGACTGTCTAAAGTGCATAGTATGCATAGTATGCGGACTCGGGGGGGGGGGGGGAAGTCACAAAGACGACTTGCGGCGTCGCAAAGTCGATACAGGCCAGTTGCTCTTCACTATGAGGCAGATGGATGACGCGGCTGGGCCTTGGGGGGTACGTGCGAAAAGGCATCATCGTGCGGCCTCAGCACTAGCTTGCCTATGCTTTCAGAGATATGGAAAAACAGCACGAAGGCATCTCCACAAGAGAGTGCGGGTGAGAAGTTCATGATTGTGCCTTCTGTCGACACACGTCAAAGCGGTGTTCTCTGCCCCTCGAGTGTTTGAGTTTGCAAGCACTCTTTGGCAACAGGCTTGAATTCGGGTATGTCGAAGAGCATCATGTCGCACGGAGTGAAGCAAAGCAGCCGATTGTTCAGCATCAGGTAGCCAATCACCTGCATGTGTTTGCGGTCAGAATTGCCGAAACAAGTCCGTCGAAGAAAAAGGGTATACCTCCTTCTCTGTGTCGGGATCCCTGAGAGAGAGAACAGAGATGACGGTCATATTGAGATGAGTAGATGTTGATTCTTTCCAGTTTATGATGAGAAACGGCACGCAGTCATCCTCTCTACGCCCCTAGTAGTGTTCTAACATGATGTAGTCCTTGGTGAACTCATCTGCACGTAAGGTCGAAAGGATTAGGGTTCGCAAATGCGTGGCCTTCAGTTTCGCACTCTGACCATCGCCAACCAGAGAAACCTGCCAGATCTGCCAGATGTGGATGAGATGCGCACTCTGTCTGGGATATAATCTAAGGAATGTCATCAGAATGGCCCAGATTCAAGATTGAGGGGCCATACTCTACGAGCAGGTTAAATTGAAGCGTAGAGGCAGTCTCTACCACGTCGACAGCGATGTGCGCGATCAAAAGCAGTCGTGCAAGCACGTCTGAGAGATCCACGGGAAGCCCATTGCCATCTTGTGTATACGAGGTGAAGTCTTCGAAAGTGAAAGATGCCGCTTTACACAGCACCTGTGCTGTCGCAGTCGGAGCGTCAAGATCTTACGCGGCCAAGGCACTGCAGTCACCACTCATGGGACGTAAAAACCACCGTACGCGACGTACCAAGACTGATGGTAAGTTATAAGAGGGTATCACGATTTTTCGCTGGTCCCGAAGTTCATACATCGGGGCATCTCTCTACAATGCAAGTTGGTGGCAGCGATAGGTGACACGTTTCTCCAATTCTTGGTCCGAGTGAGCTGCAAGTGGTTTTTCGAGAATAGGAAAGAATCGGCAGCATGGCTTGCCTGACGGAGAATGAGGACATCTTGATAATTAACAAGAAAATATCAATGGCAAGACATGTTAATATCGCAGATCTGCTTTCTTGGAAATCATGGCAATTGGAACGCCCGAACATTGTTGGTGTTCGCCAACAACTTGAAAAAAATGCGTATCCGAGCGTCACAATGGAAAGTGACACTAAATAGCTAGGTGAGCACACATACAAACTGAACTCTTCAGTATCTGACTTGCTACCATTTTCCATTACATTCTGATACCTGTCAGAACAACAACCATGTAATAGTACATACTCCGTCTCTGTTGAAATGTTCGTCATAGTGGAGAAGTTGTATATATCAGCATCTCTACGCTACTTAAATGCACGATGGTGGAACGGCGTGGGGCAGTAGCAATCCTGCCTACGCGTCCATGAGCGGTCCACTAGGTGAAAGTCACAAAGCTGGGGATCTCGTTCATCACCTTCTTCACATCCTGATACCAGGGAAGCAGCAGCGCGTTAGCCATTGCGTCGCAGCATACCCAAGCCTTCAGCGACTGTTCGCTGAGCGACAGAAGAAAGTTGACATCAACGTGTCGGTGAAGATAGCCCTTCGCGATGCAGCCAGCGAGTACCTGTTTCGCACAGAAGCGGCAGCACGTCGGGCCGGTGTTCGACGGCCAGGTGTATATAACCCCGCTCTCCGGTGGAGTCGCACCCAGCGTCGTTGTGACGGCAGGAAGTGGCGATGGTATGGGTGTCACAGGGTTCACAGATGCCGGTTTTTTGTCGAAAGAGAAATTTGTACTGGGCGGTGTAGGCATCGCAGTCGGTTTTCCGATAGCAGCAGAAGGTGGGACGCTTGTCTTTGGTGCCTCAAAGACAGTCGCATGAGATTTCTCGCCGGATCCGGATGAACCCGTTCTCGAAGGCCCAGCGTCGGCAGCGTCGCCTTTTCGAGTACCGAACGAAAATTTACTAGGGCCCGATCCTGACGAACCGCTGTCATTCGTACCATTCGAAGCAGTTGCTGAGGAGGCCGGTAGAGAGGCCAGCTGTTGGACAAGATCACTGCGCTTCGAGGCCGCATACTCGGCAACGGCATTCCAGCGCTCGCGATAGCACACCTGGAGGAAAACCAAGGATCAGCCGACTTGAAAGGCGGTATAACGTGTTTGGGTTCACCCAAGGCGTCACCATATCCGTGGGCAACTTCCTTATGGTCGTGTCCAAAGGCTTCCCGATGAGAAGCGGTGCCACCTGCGTAAGAATATCTCTGTGTCCGTGTTTAGCTGCATACACCATAACTTCCTCAGAATTGCTGAGCAAGAAGCGCCTGAACTCGATTTACACATGAACAGAACGGAACGACTTCGGTTTCCCGGGCTACGGCTCACCTCATGTGCACTTTGCATTGCTGGACGGCATAATAAACTTGGTATTTCTCCGCAGCGTCCGCAAGCGAAGCGAGACTCGGGAACGGGACACTGTCCAAGGTCGGCAACAGCTTCGGATAGACAAATTGGAGAAGGAGCTCCAGTGTCGCAGACGTTTCGGGCAGCTCGACGACTGCACCATGTGCCTTGCATTCAGCGGGAGGAAGTTTGCCAGTCGTCACTTCGAGGCATTTGCGGTGGACGTGAAAGGATATGTGATCGCTCGATTGGAGAATAACATCCGCATCGGTGGCATTGACTGAAAGGTCGTTTCACATCTTCAGTACAGCATCCCAAAGACAATAAAAGGCGGTAGGTTGACCCACAAATCTTTGAGGTTTGCGATTTCACCAACGTCTGCCCATTAATCTCGTCGTTCGCGTTCTGTTTCATCGTACTCACAGTGTCAAGCAATGGGTTAGTGTTCAAGTTTCAGTGCGGCTTAAGTAATATCGCCATTTTTGATCACGGTCTTGGTATGTCCATAGTGCGAAAGACCATTGCCTGAGCGTTCGAAGATAGCGCTGGGGGCATGGTCTAACAAACGATCGACGAGTCGAACGCAGGAGGGAATCCAGAACAATTAATAGTCATGTTATTAACAAAGTATACATAAGTAACGATTGCGTGACGAAATAAAACAGAAAAAGTCCAAAGACCCTAACTAAGTGCATACTGATTTTGAAGCAAGGTCATCAAACTCGGCATGTTCAGCTTCTTTGACCTGATGTCTTCAAACCACGGTTTCAAGTAAGTGCGAACCATTTCGGCACAGCAGGTCCATGACTGCAACGACTGTTCGTCTAAACGGGTCAGAAAATCGATGTCGATGGGCTGGCTCAAAGGCCCTTCAATCGATAATCCCTCCCCGCAGGAACGGCACCGATGTACGCATCCTCTGTCTGAGGTCGGTTTGTTCAATAAAACGGAGGTCTCTTTGTCTGGTGGATACCAAGACGCGATCGGGGGCAACGGAACAGATCGTCCAGGGGAGATCAACTCCGACTCCGCAAACATTCGGTCGATCAGCTTAGACCTCTGAGATTTGGCGTCTTCACAGAGGCCACGCCAGAGCCTTTGATAAGATACCTAGCAGATGTCCACCGTGATTAATCCCAGAAAGGCGAAAGTCGTTCAATAATACTCACCAATACTTGCATGACTTCGGGATGTAGTCTTTCCGCGAAATCCGTTAGAGATGTACGGATAAGAATGACTCCTGTCTCTCCAAGGAGTTCGCTGCGTCTGCATCTACCTGCATAGGTGAAGATATCCAATGTGCGCACAGCGAGATGGCGTCTGGATTGGAAGCGTCCATTAGCACAAAATAGTTGGGACCTCGCGTCAGCGACGTACTTCAGTTGCATTTCACAGGACTCGACAGCGTGATAGACTTTGTATTTGTTCGCGGCCACGGCCAAATCGATGATGATCGGAAACGCAACGTTATCCAGAGCCGGCGCAGGTGTAAAATAGATGAACCGGAACAGATATTCTAACGTGACGAAAGACTCTGTCAAAATGACTCCCCCTTTCGGCTCACGACAGGGGGGAAATGAGCACGAATTAGCGCGAAGGAATCTCTCGTGCACACGAAACACGACGTGTTCGCGGGACATATAGAGCCGGTCGGCATCGGGTTGGTTGACTGTGGACCGTTTATCTGAATGGAGACGCGTGTACAAGAAATGCTTCGTCTACTCACAAGTTCTCGACATCTGTGTCATGGCGGGCTGGGGAATTGGAAGGCAGGTCAACTGTTGAAAGTCCCTCCTGACAGATCAACCTTTTTAAAGTCGCACAGAGTGTGGACCAGATCGACAGCATTGATCGCATGTAGTGGCCAAAGATACTGGACGATTGAACCTGCTAAAGCTTGTTCAAGCCCAGGTCCACTCAACGACCACTCGCCGCAGTGGACTAAGCGCGCCCTGTTTAGCCGGGAAACAGATTTGACCGCTGACTTCAACCCACAGATCATCGCAGCATCTAGGGCCAGTCGTGGGGCCATTGAATGGATATATTGGCCAGAAGAAAGTTCGATCGTCGTTGCGTTCAGTGGGCAAGTGCAGGAGTATACACAAACCCAAACAAACCAGGTCTATCCCTTCGCTGAACTCAAATTGTCGCTCAAAAATGTTAGGTACTTTCATCGCCTTCTTGCCCGGCTAATCACGCTAATGGCGGAATAGTCATAGGACTGACAGGCGGCATCGCTACGGGGAAGTCGTCTGTTTCTGATTTGCTCAAGGCCAAGAATATACCTGTCGTAGACGCCGATATCCTAGCTCGCCAGGTAGTTGAACCTGGCACACCTGCGCTTGCACGGATAGTCGAATTTTTTGGACAAGACATTCTTTTCTCGGATGGAACTCTGGATAGAAAGAAACTTGGCTCCATCGTCTTCAACGATGAGCAAAAACGACGAAAGTTGAACTCTATCGTTCATCCTGCTGTCCAGCGAGCCATGGCGTGGAGCGTGTTGAAACATTGGTTCTGTGGCGAGAAGTATTGTATTGTGGACGTCCCATTACTCATAGAGGGTGGTCTGTGGAAATGGATGGGCAAAGTCATCGTTGTTTACTGGTTCGTCTCTCCTCTTGCTCTAGAGTCGTCCGCACAGAGTGCAAACTCTATTGATTCAAGCTCTCCAGAGATACAACTACAGCGTCTAATGATGCGCGATAATTCTTCAAAAGAAGACGCATCTTCGCGACTCAACGCCCAGCTTCCCATATCAGACAAAGTCAAGTACGCGGACGTGGTGATCGACAATTCTGGATCGAGGCAGGACCTGGAACAGAATGTGAGCACTTTAGTAGACAAACTGAACGAGGAGGTCGGATGGTCTTGGATCGTTAGTTGGGTGGTTCCGTTTGCTGGCCTTTTCTCCGCCGTTACTTTGCTGGGTTGGAGGTGGATGAAAAGACGGTCCCGGAAGAAGGTGAAGGAGAATTAGTACTAGCAAGCTATTGGAGCACGCCATTGCTTTTTCAGGAAGTTATCAGGTCAGCATTCTTAATCTGCGCCATCGCAGGTGCTTCACGTCTTGCATTACATGGCATGATTCCGACAAGGTGTTTAGAAGGATCCGTGCGTTGTGATTTTGAATGTCAGAATACATGGTCGTGATAGGCCAAATTGCAAAGCATTGTCAACTTTCTATTGCTACTCCTCTCAATAAAGCCATCGTCCGACATTCGCCCTCTGGACTCCTCGCGATGATGTATGTTTTATTCTTCTCAGCTCCAGAATCGTCTCGAGGCACTGATGTTGGCGGAACCAGAGGGTCTGTTGAGGTCCTGGATTGGTGCCGTCTGAGGCGCATGCTACTTAGGCCTCGACGCGGGTCGACGCCGCCAGCCAGTACCACAAGGACTTCAGTGTCAGTTGGAACAATGTCCGATGTCCTTTGTCTTAACGTCATTGATGACCTTCCAAGGTAAACACCACCGCCGTCTGCCTCAGATCAATAACATTAGTCCTTGCGATTTCCACTTGAGGACTTCCGGTCTATGCTGTGGATGCAATACATGGATGCCGCTGTCCATTTCTTCTTGTTCAATGCGCGGTCGAATATGGGAATGCCGCGCACCGAACGATCTTTGTTCAGGATTTGAGGATGCTCACCAGAATGCCGAATGTGTATGTAGCGAACCTCGTGGTTGCGTCCGTAGTCAAGTTCATCTAAGGAACGAAGTGCACTGCCTGCTGCACGCCCTGAACCGACAGATAACTCTTTGTTGTCCGAATTCGGATACCTAGTCTGTATAGTATTCCTTTTCATCTGAGTATCGTGCCCGCGGATAATCTTTAGCTATCACACAATACGATTCCTTACACTTTTTTTCACCAAAACTTTTTTTTTCGCATCTAGATCTAGTTGAGAGTAACTGCTGTACAAGTCATTGGTTGAGCAGAGCACCGTCATTGTCCATTTCCTGTCAACGTAAAGCGGCCTTTTGAGCACATTCTAGGGGCAAGGGTCGGAAGATAGTTTTATTCAAAATTTTTTTCGCGTGCTAGAATTTCCCTCGGATCCGACGCAGGACCAGATATCTCGTCGTGAGCATCATTATGCAGGCAAGCAACATCATGCTTCCTGTAATAAACGTGGTGAGACCCATGCCTAGACGACATACCAATGGCCGTTGGCCTACCAGCATAGTAACCCACGGTCGAGAAGCCCTTTGATGCACCGTTTATAGCACCAGATATTGGGGGGCCTGCTACAGCGCCAACCGCAGAGAACATCATGGCCAAGCCGGCCCGACGACCAACATCCTCGATTTCACCCAGCTCGTAAATCGGCATTTGGAACGTGGAAACGTAGGCGGAGGACGCAAACCTAGTAATGGCACAATCAGAAGCGGTCCCGTTCAGGATGCGCAAAATACATTACCCATAAAGAGTCACAACCGCAATAAACTGACTTTTGGTGTGAGCCAATGGCCAGACGTAGGTTACCATCGCAGCGGCCACTGTCATTGGGACGATGAAGTTGACGGCGCCTAGACGATGCGCAGATGAGCTTAAGGGGCTACGAGACACTCGGCGTGCACGAACCGATTCTATCGACGACTAAGCCTGTGGCGAGTCGACCAAAGCCAGATGCCGCATTCGATATACTAACTAGGTAGAAGGAAAAGTTTGAAGGAACGCCCGCAGATACCGCGCTGATATCCACGAAAGTGAGGACTGGAGGGCACAGGTGAACTCATGTATGAGGTAGACGAGGGGCGGTGAATCTCGCTTACGGGTGTACATCCCAAGATATGCCACGAAACTCGATAGACAGTAAATTGTGAACGCGGGCGACTTCAAAGATCTCCAGTTCAATAGACCGCCTGGCACATTCTTGCCGGGAAGACGCCGGGTCATAGTAAGAAAAGAGAATCCCAAGGTTATGATGAGAATGAAGGCAATAATCCGCATCGTCCACGGAAAACTAATGGCAAATGTCAGCCTAAGAAGCAAATCGAGACGCGGTCTACTAACCCGACTTTCGGAATGAGCCCTCGGGCTGCTATGGGAAATATTGTTCCACCGACAGAAGAACCCAAAGCCATTATCGACAAAGCGAGACCCCTTCGTCGTTTGAACCAGTGACCGATGATGGCAATGATAGGACCATAGCATACGCCGCAAGATATCTGTGCCAAATGGAGACTTGAATTAACGGATCCTCGAACGGAAGTGGAAACGAGGATGCACGCACTCCCATCAAAATCCCTTGGCAGAGAAGGAAATGCCAATAGCGCTTGCATTCAGCAGTTAGAAAGGTTGCAATGACGACGCATATGCTTCCCAATGCATACGGCAACCGGAACCAACCCAGGTCGAATAGACGGCCGACGAGAATCGCTGGAAAGAATACGAGCGCGTACTGCAGCGATCCTATCCAAGCGCTATGTGACATCAAGCTCCAGTACTCACGGCACATCGGTGCCCCTCTTGCTCACATATTGGAAGAAGATGAATCCTTCAGGGTGTGAGTCTCGTAGTAAGCTTGGAAGACCTGACATGTCCAAGGAAAATCAATGTTCGCGGCAACATGCACAATACCAAATGACGCACACCCCAAGCATTTACTAATCCAAAACTATGAGCACCTGCTGGTCAGCTAGCGATGGTTCGACGAAATCTCAAGCATACGTCGAAAAGGTAGAACACCATGTCTTCGAGAGGACATATGAGCAACTAAAACAAGAATTCAGCAGCAAACCGCTTACGCCAGCGACGACGAGCCATGCCCTCAGCCCTCCATCTGGATAGTCTTCGTCACGCTTGGGCTCAAAAGCCGTTTTTTCAATTTTGTCTAATAAAAAGGAAATCAAACCACAAGACCTTGAAAAGAACAACGAAAGCAAGACACACCATCAAGCTGACTCACTTCATCCTGAGCTGTAGCAACACCCTGCGACATCGTCAATGAAGCGGTCATAAAAATTTGCAGACAGCAGTTTTCATGACTCGTGGCTGCACACGAGGCGCTCGATACCTGAACTCTTCGGAATTTAGCTATTCCGATCAGGATCACTTGGTCAGATCGGACCATTGGCCGTTCCTTGCGGCGCGGAACATCGATTAGCACGGTCCCTGATCTTGTATTCTGGGGTAATTGAGCTTGGGGGCACCGGAAAATGCTCGTATTGAATACTCGATACATGTATACGATAAAAATGTAGGATCCATCTGTCAAGTTCGAATGTACGTTGCGGTCGTGATCTACTAGAATTCTAGAACGGTAGAGTAATAAATAGGCTCACTGCAGAAATGAACGATAATGCAAACAATAGCCAGCTCGTTTTTGTGGAATGGCTGGATCGCAATCAGAATTTACCAATCCATCGACGAAGCACCAGGTGCCGCACAGTGGCCATCAGCAATACCCCCAACATCACCGTTGAACCTGAGGAATGCTTCAGATGAGACCGTCGAACTAAACTCATCATTTTCGTCGTACCTGCATAGTATCCAACCGCCTCAAAACCACCTGTCGCGGTGTTGATCGCGCCAGATATGGGAGGACCAGCGAGGGCGCCCAGAGAGAATATCGTCATGAACATGCCCAATCGACGGCCGACGTCCGTTGTGTCACCAAGCTCCATCATTGGATTTGATAGTAATGAAACGTAGCAGCCCGATGAAAATCTGTTCAGAAAAGGACGAAGCGGTAGGTCTCTTGTGCGGACGGTTGAACGAGAGGGATACATACCCATACAGGACGGTGACTGCGATGAGCGAGCTCTGTGTTCTTGCAAACGGCCAGGCATATGTAAAAACACCGGCTGCAGCCGTGAAGGGTATCATGACGTTCATGGGACCTGGAAACAGATATCGGTGCAGAGAAACAGAAGGAACAGTAAAGGATGCTCACCAATGCGATCGCAGAGCAACCCCGAGGCATATCGTCCAAACAATGAACTAGCATTCGCGATCGCTACAAGATAGAATGACAAGTCGGGCGAGATGCCGACCTGCAAGGCGCTGATATCGATGTATGTCAGGACTATAACAGTCATTTAGGTGGATCGGTCCCGGTATACTTTGATCGAGTACTTGCCTGTGTATATTCCTAGGAAACACACAAACGCCGATATGCAGTATACCGTAAAAGGGGCAGACTTGAAAGCGCGCAGGTTCAGCAAGCCACCTTCGACTTTCAATGGTGGCAGCCGACGTTTTAGAAGCTGTGACACCCCATGAGCAGGGGCGGGGTCGAATGCACGGAAAAGACCCGATTACATACCAAGTTTGCGATTCCGAGAGTCACGAGGAGGATGAAGCCGATGATCCGCATTGTCCATCTAAACCTGCGTGTTTTCCGGGGTGAATTTCAATTCTTGTCCCCGTCACGCGATGCGAAAGAAATGGACATACCCGACGAGCGGAATGAGCTTGTGCGCGGCGATAGGGATCACTGTACCTCCTACAGATGACCCAACCGCCACGAAGCCCATGGCGATACCGCGTCTGCGCTTGAACCAATGAGCAATTACAGCGGTAGTTGGGCCAAAAATGCCTCCACAAGCGAGCTGCACGAAAAGAAAAAAAAATGAGAAACTAACACACCACGGAGAATTGTCGGAATGTAACACCTACACCAGCCGCGATTCCCTGACAAAGCAGAAAATGCCAATATTGCGAGCATTCTGCAACCAAAAAGGTTGATACGAGGAGGATGACGCTGCTCGTGAGAAAGATTGATCGGAAATAACCAATGTCGAAGAGACGTCCAACAACAAGTCCTGGGAGGAATATCAGAGCATACTGTTAACGCCGCGGAACGATTAGTTTGTTGTCAGCTTGGGGATGTCCGTGGATGTGGGTTGACCGACCTGTATGGATCCTATCCATGCACTGAAGGTCAAGATGAGAGCGTGCTCAAGATGTAGAAGTGCAGGAAATACTCACATGCTAGACGGTGGCGTATCGCGTAACAGATCTTGTTGATAGTATGCTTGGAAAGTCTGCTCAGTGAAACAAGCACATGTCAGTCAAGTATGCCGAAGAGTCGCCGGTCACCTACACCCCATGAATTCACAAAGCCGAACCTTTAAAAATAGAAAACGATATGTCAGTCAGGACGTCAGATGATTTCATGATTACAGAACGAAGGCAAAACAGGGGAAGATTGACAATGGACATATCGGCAAATCTGCCTCGAGTAAGCTCGGAGTCTCGGCATGCTATGGCGGCCGCAGCGGCGGAAAGTGTCTGATGGGGCACGCCGATGGCAATGGAGGTGTGAGAAAAAGAGGAAAGGATGAACCACAGACACACGTTGAAAATGTGTTACACATCGCCTGCTTGGACCAAAAAGAACATGGGGTGGGTCAATCGATGATGAAGTTGGGAGAAGGAGGGTTAGAAGTGAAAGGAAGGAAAGGGCATACCCCAAGCACGATGAGCCAGGCTCTGAGCCCGCCGTCCGGGAAATCAGAAGCCCGGTGAGCGTCCGCATTCTTGACCTCTTCCGACGTTGTCGACACCTCGCCAGCCTTCTCATCATGTTTCTTCCCTGGTATCGTTACGCTCGACGCGGGCGAGGAATCTGTTGTGCGGGGGCGCTGCTTCTCATTCTTTTCGGTCAGGATGCGATCGTCTTGAGGGAGGATGGGCACTGTCGACATCGCGACAGGCGAGGAGAAGGGAAAGAGGTTAAAGGAAAAGCGAAGCCTCAGAGTCGCGCGGGGTCAGTATTTGAGAACATGGGAAATCGGTTTTGGAAATAGGCATCAATCAGCTACTGTCGGTCCATGTAACGGAAGTACCTCCGTTGGTCTTACATAACACGCATCCGCATTTGAGTTTCTGTTATTTGGCATTCATTGTGCCGGCAGAGGTATATTCCGCTAAGAGGGGGGAGCAGCGGCGTGTGCGTTTGCCCTGGACGCTTTAAAGTCGTACCAGATCCAAGAGGAAAAGGCAGGGCTTCGTCGTTGGTTAAGGGGCAGGTCTGTTTCGAGGATTATGAAGGACAGACGCTTGGCGGCGGCCAGGAAAGCACTGAAGGGAAATATATAGATTGGCTTGTTGACTGCATTGGAGCACGAAGCGAATGACATGAGAGATAGCCGAGCTCCTGTGATCGTTTACGATTGACAACCGCTGGTGACTATGAGCTTCTGCGTGCTTCACGTATGGCCTTCAAGATTGGTTCCGAGACCGGATTCCACCGACCGTTTCGCGAAGGGAGCCCCCGGTGACAACGGCGACCGGTGCTACGCAAATTTGCAGACGAGTGAATGTTCCATAGGAATCGAGGCCAAGCAAGATTCAGAGCTTGAGCACGACGACTGAGCCTGAGAGGAAACGGGTATTCCAAAGGGTAAGCGGAGACTCCTGAACGGACGTAACCAGCATGTAAGTAAGAATGAATCCATCCCTTTCTAAACTCAGGTTCGGGGAAAAAAAAAGAAGGTGGAGATAAGATAAGATGCCCAATTTGAACATGTTTGGCTATTGCTTGGCCTTTGTCCAAGTTTGGAAGCGTGAAAAAAATTTGTTGGACATTTTGCAATACGACCGACGAATAAACCAACGAAAGAGCGACAATAAATGGCTTTTGGTATGTATGGCGCTGTAAAACGCATTGAATATTGATTGAATCGTGAATTGCAGGCGCACCTGGCGGTCGTGGCGGTTTTGGAGGTAGGGGAGGCGGTAGAGGCGGTGGCCGTGGAGGCGGCGGCGATCGGGGCGGTTTTAGAGGTGGACGCGGTGCGTCCTTTCCATGATGACTGCTTATTGCAAAAAAAAAAATTGATCTGGATTGCTTTCAGGTGCGGCTCGTGGAGGGGCAGGTGGCCGAGGCGGCGCTGGTCGAGGCCGTGGTGGAGGAGGTAAACCTATGCGGGGCGGTCGTGGCGCTCCAAGGGGGAGGGGTGGCAGAGGCGGAGCGAGGGGCGGTTCGAACACGGTCCTCGAACCTCACAGACATCCCGGAGTGTTCATCGCAAAGGGCAAGGACCACATGCTTGTCACCAAAAATCTTGTGCCCGGCGAATCGGTCTATGGCGAGAAGCGGATAACGATCGACGGTGGCGTCGAGGGCACAAAGACGGAGTACAGGGTTTGGAATCCGTTCCGTAGCAAGCTGGCTGCTGGCGTTCTTGGGGGTCTGGACGATATCTTCATCAAGCCGGGCGCTAAAGTGCTGTACTTGGGTGCGGCGAGTGGAACCAGTGTCAGTCACGTTGCGGATATTGTTGGACCGGTGCGTTTGATTTTGTTCCCCTACTTTCTCCATTCAACAAGGCTGAATATATTTTCAGGAAGGAGTGGTGTACGCAGTGGAATTCTCTTTGAGAACAGGTCGCGATCTGATCAACATGGCCAAAAAACGGACGAACGTCATTCGTACGCGACTACCTCAGATCGACCTTTTTTCATTTTGCTCAACCATGGTTTTTTTTGTAGCTATAGTCGAGGATGCTCGTCTCCCGAACAAATACCGGATGTTGCTTTCCGCAGTCGATGTGATTTTTGCCGATATTGCACAACCCGACCAGGCCCGTATCGTCGTCCAAAATGCTCAAAGCTTCCTCAAGGATGGAGGTCACGCCGTCATCTCTATCAAAGCGAGCTGTGTAGATTCGACACTCCCTCCCGAGGTTGTGTTCGCATCGGAGGTCCAAACACTCAAGCAAAACCAGTTCAAGCCTCTGGAACAAGTTACGTTAGAACCCTACGAGCGAGACCACGCGATGGTATCAGGCGAGTTCTCTGACAAAAAAAATCGTGTTTCTATGGCAAAATCTAACATAAAGACGTGGGCGCAGCTGTGTACCAACGGCATCAAAAACAGACATGATTCATGCTTCTGGAGTGTTGCTTTGTGATGATTAGGGCAGTGTCTGTACTTGATTCTAATGATTTTCTTTCTTGCTGTACATGATGAACGTGTTATGATTCTGGCTGCCTTTGACGTGGCAGGCAAGGTCATGTGCTTGGGCGCAGTAGTGAACGGTCTTGAGGAGTAGCATCCATACAGACTTTATCTTTGTACTTGGACTGTCATCTCTCGAGCAGGCCATAGGCCTCTACAAACCACCAGAGAAGCCAAGTCTCGCTAAAAACCGTCGGCTCGTTAGCTGATGAAACCTTCCGCCGTCGCTCTGGATTTCGGCGCTTCTGATCCTGACACACCACCAAGCTCTTCGTCCGAATTTGAAGAAATTCCATACCCGTCGACCAACTGGCCTTCGTCTCATCAGGAGGAGCTGCCGCTGCATTACATGACCGAGGAGAAGGCTCGGAGACGAGTAGTCAAGGGCCCTGAATCCATTGGTATGCAAGGCGCGTCGGAGAAAGAGTACATTAGGGAGTACGACGACGAGGGCAAGGATGTCTACCGCAAAGCCCAGGCGGTCAGGAATCGCGTAGGCAGCGGGCGCCTCCCCCAGCCACCTCCTCCGCCTCCAACGTCCATCGTGCGTGTACCAGGCCGTTCCTTTGTCATGAATGATCTGGCGTCACTAACGTCGTCCACAGCGAGAATTTCTCTTTCAGAACCTCGAGCACATCCCCCCGATCATGTATACCCTCCTGTCCTGCTGGACGCGATACCACAACATCGGAAAATCCAACATCGTCGTCTGGGACGAGGCCCACTTTGGCAAGTTCGGCTCGCACTACCTCAAGCGCGAGTTCTACTTCGACGTCCACCCGCCGCTCGGGAAGATGCTCGTCGGCCTCGCGGGCCTGCTGTCTGGCTACGATGGTGGCTTTGATTTCAAGAGCGGCGCAGAGTACCCTGAAAATGTGCCCTACGTGGCGATGCGCGTGATATTGGCGACATTTGGCGTCGCGATGGTTCCGCTGGGCTGGTATACCGCTGTGGAGCTGGGCATGTCGCCTTATGCCTGTCATCTCGTCGCTCTTATGGTTCTTCTTGGTACAGCCTTTGTTTCTCCTTTTCGTGGCTTCTGGCGAAGACTGACGCAACGCGCAGATGTGGCTTGGTTATGCATCTCTCGTTTCATTTTGTTGGATTCCATGCTTTTGTTCTTTACCTTCCTTACCGTTTTCTGTTTGACAAAATTCCACAACCAACAACATCAGTGCGCATCCTCGTTGGACTCTTCCATGTATTCTACTCTGACTGCGAACTTATGGCTCCTAGATCCTTCTCGTTCGACTGGTGGCTTTGGCTTACTATGACTGGCATCGCAATCGGCTGTGTAACTAGGTATGCATCGTTCGCCGTGGCGACCATATTCCAACGCTCACTCGAGGTAGTGTTAAAATGATCGGTTTATTCGTCACGGCTCTGGTGGGAGTATATACTATCGAGGATCTTTGGGAGAAATTCGGTGATCTTAGAATGTCGGCTGTAAGTACATTGCATTACCTCTTGTTCAGTCACGTAAGCTGACAATTTTCGCTACAGCGGGACCAAGCGAAGCACTGGGGCGCCAGAATAATGTGCTTGATTATCGTCCCGATACTCGTCTTTATGTTGTCTTTCAAGATTCACTTCATGGTCCTGAACCACTCTGGGCCTGGCGATGCGCAGATGAGCTCTTTGTTCCAAGCAAATCTGGTGGGAAACGATTTTGCGAATAGTCCCCTCGGTAAGTGGTGACCATCATTGTTTTCCTTTGGATAACAGCACTGATAGATTGCACTCCATAGACGTTGCGATCGGGTCCAAGGTTACTCTTAAGAACATGGGTTGGGGAGGCGGCCTTTTGCATTCCCATGTCCAAACCTATCCAGTCGGATCCGGACAGCAACAGGTGACGTGCTACCACTACAAGGACGATAACAACCACTGGACGATCCTGCCACGCTGGGACGAGCGCGAGTACAATCCTAACGACGATATCAGGTATCTCGCGCACGGCGACGTCATCCGCCTGAGCCACACACCGACGACGCGGAACTTGCATTCTCACACCATCGCCGCGCCCCTCACGAAGCTCAACTACGAGGTGTCGTGTTACGGAAACTCGACCGTCGGAGATGTGGGCGACTTTTGGGTCGTGGAGGTCGTGGACGATATCAAGCAAGGAACGCACGTCAAGCGGATCCACCCGCTCACCACGCGTCTGCGCTTCCGCCATCGCGAGCTGGGCTGCTATCTCCGTGCTGCGAACGCTAATCTGCCGCAGTGGGGCTTCAAGCAAGTCGAAGTTAGCTGCGATAAGGAGAACAACCCGAAGGACACGCATACCTACTGGAACGTCGAGAACCACTGGAATGACCGCTGTGAGTCCAAATTCCCATTTTTGTCGCGCTGTCTTTTTTTGTACTGATTATATCACGCTTCGCGCAGTGCCTCCTGCTGACGTGAAGTACTACCGCTCGCCATTCCTGCGGGACTTCTGGCATCTCAACGTAGCGATGATGACGTCCAACAACGCTTTGATTCCCGATCCGGACAAAGAAGACATCCTTGCTTCCAAACCGTTCGATTGGCCATTCCTTCATCTTGGACTGCGAATGTGCGGCTGGGGCGACAACCAGCTCAAATATTACCTCCTCCCTGGCTCGCCCATTGTCGCATGGGGTGGTTCAATTTCGCTCATTGTCGGCCTCATCTCATTCCTTGTGTATATTATACGAAAGCAACGCAAGTACATTGACATGGATCCCCGTAAGTCGATTTCTAGAATCAGCATTCTCGTCGGGATTAAAGCTTCTTGAATGAATGTGCAGGTGAATGGGATCACTACCTCTATGTTGGCAAGATTGCCTTTTTCGGCTGGGCGTTCCATTACCGTACGTTCTTTCTTGGACGCAATGCGCATTTCTCATCCTAGGCTGATCGTCGACCTCCTTGACAGTGCCTTTCTTGATCATGGGTCGAGTAACCTACGTTCACCATTACGTGAGTCCACTCATTCTTCCAAACTCCCGCCTCTAAGCGCCATTCAATCCTTTGTCACGTAAACTCACGGTGACTGCTCTCCATCGGCAGCTCCCAACGCTATACTTCTCCGTCCTCATGTGTGCCCACATCATGGACCACTTCATATTCTCCTCGAGGCGTTTCACAGACAAGACGAAGCAGATCGTCTTTGGAGTTTGTGCGGCCCTGCTCCTGTTCGCTTTCTGGTGGTTCAAGGGCATGGCGTTCGGCATCGATGGTCCTATTGCTGAGCATTGGGGCCTGCGCTGGCGTAAAGTAAGTGACGGTCTGGTTTTGAAGACGTGCGCGAGGTGCTGATGAGACGTTTCAGAGTTGGAACATCTACAACAACTAAAATACCTAATTTTCATATTCTCAATGGACATTACTGTATGCCACGGGAAGCGGTCGGTTTCTTTGTAGAGTTGCTCCATAGCGTTCCGTAATGGGATTATCTTTAACAACTCCCCTTTGTTTGAGTAAGAAACAAGCTAAAGTAGTTATTAGTAACCTCGTCGTGACCGAAACATGCCCCAATCGCGGCCGAGGCCTAGCAGCCCGCGACGCAATGCATGAATATCATAAATCTGTTCTCATTATATCTAGGATGTGGATAATAATCAATAATAACTAACTACGTAGTGAGTCACCCAGACCATTCGTGAGTCTTGATCTATGCCTCTTCAATAATGGACATCCGGTTTCCGCGCTCCTGCTGGTAGCGGACGATGTCCGGAATCACGACAGGGAGGTGCTGAGATGCGCAGTTCGGGCAAGGGTTTCCTCCGCACTTGTGGATTCTATTGCATCCGGCTTTCAGCAAAAAAAAAAAAAGGAAAAGCAAGAACCAGGGTTACGGACGTACGGGCACGTGTCGGGAGCAGTCTCTGGCACGAAGACCACCTCGCCTCGCGTTACGCCCTTCACATGCAAAGGCGTAGGAGCGAGGCTTGTCGGATGCGCTTCTTCTTCGGCTTCCTGGCAGTCGGCGTTGACGGGACGAAGATCGGATGAACCCAACGACGCCTGGCTGTGGATGAGGCTGCTGCAGGTCGTGTGGAAGCTTTCGTCGTCGTCTTCATCGTCGGGATCGAGTTCTCGTTCCTGGTCAACGAATTCGGAAAGGTCGAGAATCTTGCCTCGCATAACGACCGGCTGGGAAATCTGAGCGCGTAAAAGATGTGTTAGTTCCTCATCGTTAATAGTGAAGCAGAGATGGGAGAGATGGGAGGCTTACGCGTTTGTCTTTCGGCTTGGGTCCACGGACATCTTCGACGACTACAAAAGAACTTCCGCTGTCCCTGTTACAAGCCACCGTGCGGTTCCCCATGGTGATAACCTGATTCTCGTCTTCCACGGGCGGGGGCGAATCGGACACGGCTCTTTTCGATCGTGTTAAAGTCGCTCCTAGCTTGTTCATAGGGAAAAGCATGGCTTTCCGGAGCGCGTAATAGATTCGCTGGAGTTTCGCTGATAAGGGGGTGAAGAGGGCGACCATTCACGCTTGGACGTTGGGCTGTCCGCTGCGATGAGCGGCAGGAGCGATGTTGAGAGCTAATAAACTGGACCTGGCGAACATTCTGGTATGTGGCCGATAACGTTTTTATAGACATGGTCAGCGATGAAGACGAAAGCGTACCCATTCTAAGGCCACCAAGTGGCGAGCTTTGTCCATTGACTTGTCTGCGAGTGACAAGTAATGGAAAGGAATGGAAAGGCCCACAGACAGCACATAATGCAAATCACCGCCTGCTTTGTTTTCGAAAGCTTTTTTGTCCCAGTCGTGCACGCCATTCCGTCTCCGTCGAGGAAAGATCTCTATCCTGGATTCAGGTTCTGAAATTGTCGTGATACGGCAAAGAATAAAACAAGGACAGCGAACAGCGACCTCCCAGCCCGTTTTTGGCGTTTATGCTCGACTCCCACTCACTGATGCTGGAAGACATGCGCGCAAACGTTTCTGGTGACCGGACACTAGACATGCAGAAACGTAAAAAAGATCGGGCTCCCTCCCAGACGTCTCGTTCGTCTTGTGTAATTTACGGTATCGATCTCTCGATCTCCTGGCGGGGGCAGCAAAACCTCACCGGGGCCTCGTGCAAGGTTGCGTTCCTCCACCGCTCAGTAAATGCAACACCTGTGCTCGGCCATACCATGTCAGACAACCGCTGGTTCTTTGCCAGAGGCAAATGCAAATACGGCGACGATTGCAGATATGCGCATATCAGAGGCTCAGTAGGTTTACTCCGACTTTGACGCCGTAGTGTTCGTAGCCGACCAAAAGGACACGACTCGCCAACCCCATGGCGATTGGCCCCCTGCCAGGGGACATGCTGACTCGAAGCAGCTCAAGGCTGAATTGTTCACTCAGGAGGTCCAGGGAACGGGGTCCAAGAACCCAAAGTAAGATTCAGCATCCTCCGTTCCGTCTTCTGAACTAGTAAACATTCCGGCAGGCTTCAGGATGGCGACCCTAACATTTGCCGATACTGGAAATCCGGAAAATGTTTATACGGAGTAAAGTGCAAATTCCAGCACAGTGCAGATCTTCAGGTTCGCTGCATGTCTTCGTTTGCTTGCCTTTGATTTATTGACTTCTCTCACTGCTAGACAAATGCTAATAGGACCTCGGTCGCCCTCACGCCAAGGCAACTGGAAAAATCCAAGCTCGTTATCAAAGACGATCAGGAAGCAGAAGCGAGTCACGGCAACGACTGGAGGCGGAAAGAACCTAAACGCAATGAAGAAGCAGAACGAATACGACGTGAATTGGAAGAAAAGACAGCCAGACAAGAAGCCATCCGGAAACAACAAGAGGCCAAGGAAGAAGCGAACCGAAAGCAGCGGCAGGCTGCACAGGAGGAAATTTGGAAGGAAGACGCGGCTGCGACGACCCAACACATCTTTCTCGGCTCGACCTTAATCACCTGTGCTGCTGGTCTGGAAATCCGAACCGTCGTCAGCGGCTTCGAATCCTGTCGCCTCATCGTCAAAGGCATTCCCGCGGCCGCAACGCAACGTGATATTGCGGACTTGTTTCTGCAACAAGGAATGGACGCCAGCGAGTTCATCATCACGCAGGTCGCCGCAGCACGCTGGGCTTTATTTCCCGATAAGGAGGCCAAGGGCGTTGAGGCGACAGTCATTATAAGGAGGGAACACGCACAGGTTTTGGCCATCGGCCTGGATGGCATTCAGTTCTGGGATCAGACCCTGGAGTTCACTCTCGGCAACAACCACGCCACGAACGCAATTGGAGAATCGAACGCCGAGCTTTCGAATGTGCTCACAATAAGCTGGCCAGATGCTTCGGCAAGATATGTTGCGACCTACTTCACTATGGACGAAGCCCGCCGGAAAGTGCCAGAGCTGAATAACATGGTTGTTGGGGGTCGAAAGCTCAGAGTAAAGATGAATGAGATGCCTACAGGGTACCGACCAGCAGGTTACCGCGCCTCGTCAATCGTCATCAATGGATTGCCTGTCGGCACCACGTCCATGGACATCATAGAATTGGCGGGAACGGTGATTGTCAAGCCTCTGAAGGCAAGCACGTATCATCGCGACGAAGTCATGGAGGTGCTACGCGCTCACCTTGAGAGTATCCCCGAGAGCCGTTGGATGCGGGCACTTGAGCTTTTACCAGAGCAAAAAACGGAGGACAAAGCGACCGTCCGCGTGACGTTCGAGAGCTGGGAACAAGCCGATCGCGCGCGTGCCTCTCTCGATGGAAACACCCTCCACGCCCATTTTCCAAAGTTCTGGTCGGACTTGCCAGAACCTATCCAGTTCGTCAGTACCATGCCGGCCGAGCAGTATCGTGCAGAGAAGCAGATCTGGGACGAACTGGTTGCCAAGGACGGCGCACGCATTCGGATTCAAGTGAAAGGGAACCAGAGAACTGTCGTACGGGTCTCTGGAAATGACAAGAAAGCCGTTGGTTTGCTCAAAGTCAAGGTCGAGACGCTGAATGCCGGTCAGTCTCTGGGACACGCAATGTGGCACAGATGCTTCAGTTCCGCCGGCGGGCGAGACTTTCTTAGGAGAGTCGGAGTAGACACCGGCACGTTCATTAGAGCCGAAGCGAGGACAAGGACCTTGAAAATCTATGGCAGCCAAACTTCAAAGGACGAGGCGCGGGAACGGATTAAGATGGAGATTGAACGTCTCTCGCAGCTGGAGTACACGGTACCACTCAGGAGGAAAGCAGCTGGCTATCTCGTGCGGAATGGGCTGCTCGCATTGCAGGAGATGATAGGAGAGGACGCTGTTACCCTGAACCTGACGACAAGGCCGTGCACTATCACGATACGCGGGGGAGAGGAGGCGAGAAGCGCTCTAGCAACCGTGCTCGACGAGTCGATGAAGAGCGCCGAGCCCGCCGAGAGTGCCGAAGAAGGCGAGCAATGCCCTATATGTTACTCAAACGTCTCGAATCCCGTTCAACTCGGATGCAAGCATGTTTATTGCATTGGCTGCATTCGCCACTACATCGTGACAGCGGTCGAGGCGAAGAATTTTCCCTTGGCTTGCATGGGAAATGAAGATACCTGCAAAGCCCCAATCGCCATCCCCGTCATACAACGATTCCTTTCCCCACAGCAGTTTGACCACCTCGTCCAAGTCGCCTTCTCCGACTATCTCGACAAACACCCGAATGACTTCAGATACTGCCCTACCCCGGATTGCTCGCAGATCTATAGATGTGCCAAAGACGTGGAGCTGAAATGCCCGTCTTGCTTTGTGGAGGTTTGTGCCAACTGTCACGAGGAGGCACATGAAGGCATGACATGCGACGAAATGCGAATATACAGAAATCCGGAGGAACAAGAGAGATTGAACGACGAATGGGCAGCAGGACTAGGAGTGAAGAAATGCCCTTCTTGTCGTGTGTGGATCGAGAAGACGGAAGGGTGCAATCATATGACATGCAGATGCGGGGCACACATTTGTTGGATATGTATGCAAACACTTGACGCCGCAGTGATCTACGCACACCTTCAAGATGCACACGGCGGCTTATTTGATGATGCTCCCGAGCCAGAAGATGATTTTCTGCCAGGAGTGAGTACCCCATGTTTTTTCAAGACTACGTAGTGCGCGCCCCACAGCCTCATTTTGCACCTCTGCAACAGGACCGCCAAGCCGTGGAAGCACAGGCTGAAAGAGATCGCATTCCGGCGGACTATCTGGCTCAGGCCATGCGCGAACAAGAGGCGCGCGAACAGGAGTGATTGGAGCGGGTCAGGCGTGAACAGGAGAGGCTGGAATGGGTCAGGCGTGAACAGGCGATGCAGGAATGGATGCGACGCGTGAGAGAGCTAGAGCAGGCAAGGGAAGCAGTAACTGCTAGGTTCCGGATGGCGAAGGAAGAGGTGGCTAGAAGAGAATTAAGGCGAGAGACTTTGTTGCAGGCTCAAGCCGAACAAGAATCAGAGAAACAAAGTGGCGGATGGGGATGCCAGATTATGTGAGGCGCCAGAGGCTGGTTCGTCTTCGAGTTGTCGCAGTCTTTGTAGATGCACCTATGGGGTACTGAAGCGGAGAGTCGTGTGTGTTCAACATGCTTTTGTATATTATGTATTGTATCAGAATTGAAATGCTTGATGACAAGGAGAGATTCATCGAACATTTATGTTGCGACTTTCTTAGATCGAGGGTGCAAGAGTGATGAATCATGACACTGCGAACATATTCGACGTACAAGCATGAGTGGAGTCAGACTGAATGCCAAGACGCTGGCAATACTTCTGAAGATCAACGTTCAACAGCGAAACTTCAATCACTCATACTTCAATTCAACAGAAGAAGTATGATATACGACTGGTATACACAGCACCTCAAATGAATTCCACATAAAAACAAAACTTCATGCAACAGTGGCACAGGTTTTTCCCAAAGCAAATGACAAGACATCAGCAGAGGAACCATCTGAGGCCAAAACCTTCATATCTTCCAGCTTCCTGTACATTGCTTTGATGTACTCTGCTGCACTGGAAAGATGGGCCACTTGGGCCCATGCTGCATGCAAAGCAAGGTATTGTGGATCCAGCAAAGGCAACTGTTGAAACTGGACCTAAGCGAGGAAGCTCTTGAGCTGGAAGGACTACTTACATTAGTGGATTGTTAGGACTTGTCTTAGAGTGCAGACTCAGTTGAGGTGAAACTCATTATAGAATTGGCATACTACATATGTTATATTTATACATATCTAAGTGGCACACAGACCATCAGGGTTGAGGGTGCACTCACTAATCATAGTGATTATAGCACAGGGTATGACTGAGCATACATGCTGTGCTTATGAAGCTAAGGAAATTAGGGCAAAGGGAAAATGGTAGGGCACAGGGTTGCTGCCACATTTTCAACAGCAACTCGGGAAATGCAGACATGAGTGTTATAGTGACAGGAGGGTTAAGTCCAGCCAAGAGTGATGGATGTGAAGTACATATGTTGTATCTGTGGATGACTGGCTTGATGTTTGAATCGGCTGAGTCACATGAATTCGGATATTATTCGATCAAGCGCTCACCATCACTTCAAACCACATGCAAAGGGTATCAAAAGCAGCATGCACAGAGGAAGACATTGTCATCACATTTTCAAGGCGGTGTATCTCAGGTCCATTCAATTCTACGAGCCCACTGACTTGCCCGAAACGTTCCATGACGGTCCATACTCCGCTTGCATAGTCGTGTTGCAGATGGCACATAGGACAGGCCTTGACTTTCTCCGCTTCAGACGGTCCAAGGTTTTGATTCGTTAAAGGGGAAAAGATGTGCGCCAGTCGAGTGAGACACGAGCCAGACAACCCAGGCACCACCAAGCCGCTTTCGACACTTGCGATTTCACATTTCCGAGTCACGACACAGAGAAAACCATCACGTAGAAGGGCCTCAGGTTGTCCCTCACCACAAGATATACCAAGCATCCGGGCGAGTTGCTCACCTTCTCTTTCGCCGTAGTGTAGTCTGCTGGCGCGTCTTCCATGAGGTATTTGAATGTATCCTGGACATTGTCAAACGATGGCCTGGGTGGACACTCGCTGGTCGAAGGAGTAGAGCCCTTGGTAGACCTAACTGAGATGCCGAGGCATGTCAACAGACACGTGTCACAGCACCGCACACACTCACAGCAACACAGGAAACCATCAATATGCATCTGCAAGCAAGCCGACCGAGCGCGGCTCTACTCTGACAGTCGGCTATTTCGTTCGCGATGTTATTGTGACCGGTTTGCGTTGGGGCATGTAAGAGCATGTAGCCGAGCAACCTCACACAGACAAGCGTCGAAGGGCCATGGCCGCCGGTTGGAGGAGGATCAGCAAGCGCGTGTCTCTCCATGCTCAGACATGCGATGTATGCATCCGAACTGCGTGAACCGGCGGCGTAGGGGTTGACGGGAAGAGGTTGAGGAGGCATTGTGGATGATCGACGTCGGTTACACGTGATCTTCATAGCATTTTAGCTGGCCGAAGTGGGATCCTCGACCCTCGTCCGTATTCCCTTTCGCTGGCGATGCCATCCGTCCCACGACCGGACCATCGCACTTATCTCCGCCCGGCGGGGGGGCTGCCGCCTCGCACTTCTTTTGACTCTTCCGGGGATGGCGAGCACCAAGGAGCGGTTTCACCGATTGGATGACCCTCAAGCGCCAGTTTGGCCGTTGCATCGCGACAGCATCTGATCAGTGCATGAAGTCGGTCCGAGTCTCCACGCCCGAAGGATGTGGTCTGGCAATGATTCAGGACAGAAGATAGAAATTTCGACAGGTGAGGAACGAAACGAAGCAGGCGAACCACGAAGGGGTCAACGCGTGCCCATCTCCATCGGACCTTAAGAAGATAAACAGATGCGACCTTTGATGTGACAGGACATTGACTGGCGACGGGCAAACTTCAACTTCAGCTGGGACAGCGCGAATTTCACAGAGATCAAGATGAAACACCTGCTCCATCTCTCGCCTATCTGCATCCAGCGCTCTTTATCGGAATGCATACAGTCATAGTAGTGAGACGAGGAATCTTTATCGCCTCATGCCAGCACGGCACCTTAGATGCCAAAAGCGCAGCAACGTCCTCGCCTACTCCTCGAGGCCTATGCGTCTCTCCCGCACTTCATCTTTACCACCATTGTCATGGCAGAAAGCTGTTCGTTCTTTAAGAAAGGCAAATGCAAATTTGGCGAGAAATGCAAGTATCTGCACAGTGTCGAAACCGTCGTACGTCTCCCGTCCAAACACACACTTTACCAGCACGAGGAAGCGAGCTAATTTTTCGAAGCGGCACACACCGTTTGGTTCCGCGAAGTCCCCCAGTCCAAACGGGCCTGAGACGATTCCGAGCCAAGATAACCCGAGAAAACGCACTAAAACGTTAGTTGACAATCTTCTATTTTGTATCCGGTGTCCCAAACCTCCTACAGGTTTGAGTCTCAAAGCCAGATCATCTGTCGGTACTGGAAAACGGGAAGCTGCACATATGGTGACCATTGCAAATTCAAGCACGAGCGCCCTGCTGAGCAGATAAACAAAAGCCAAGCCACTGACGGAGGGAACGGCTCACATTTTCCGGCTGACGATGTTCATCCAGAACAGAATCTAGAGCCTGAAAAGCAGCCGCTAGCGAAGACGGAGGACCAATGGATGGCCGACGCTTCAGCGACAACACAGCACATCGTTCTCGGTTCAACGTTGATTACTTGTGCCGCAGGGCTGCAGATCAGGGATGTCATTAGCGGCTTCGAGTCCTGCCTCGTCATTGTGAAAGGTATTCCCGCAGATGCGACACGCTCCGATATCCAAGCGTTGTCGTTACAACAAGGCCTCGACTCTAGAGACTTCTGCATTACCCAAGTTGTCGTGGACCATGAGACCTCCCAGGGCACCAAACTGCTCGAAGTCACGATCCTCCTCAGGGCACAGTCTGCGCGGGCGTTCTCCAATGCTCTGAATGGGTTGCTGTTCAGGCGTCAGAGATTGACGTCCTTCATCAAGGACAATAATGCTAGTAACGCGATGGGAGAGTCGACCACTGAGAATTCCCGAGTGCTGAGCATAACTTGGCCCAGTTCGTCGATCAGGATGGTAGCGACGTACGCTTCTATGGAGGAAGCGCAGAGAAAAGTGGTCGAATTGAAGGATCGGCTCTTTAGGAATCGCAAGGTCGTCGTCAAAATGAACGAGCCCCCTAAGCGCCGGCCGTCCGGCTACTGTGCCTCATCAATCGTTATCATGGATTTGCTTGTCGACACTTCTCCGGAGGATGTCGCGGGCTTTGCTGGGACGGCTTCCGTCAAGTTGTTAAAGTCGCCCACATATCATCGCGACGACGTGATAAAGGCGCTGCGCATTCACCTCCAAAGCATACCGGAGAGTCGCAGTATGCAATCTTTTGAGGTTTCCCCGACCACCGAAGCAGACGGCAAAACAACCGTCCGGGCAACGTTTGAGAGCTGGGACCACGCCAATCGTGCGCGCGCCTCCCTCGAAGGGAAGAAGCTCCGTCCTCATTTTTCCAAGTTCTGGTTATCCTTGCCAGACCCTGTCCAGTTCACCACTTCAATGCCGATTCGACAGTACAGAGCGGAAAAACGGATCTGGGATGAGTTGGCCGCTCCGGATGGCGCTCGCGTACAGATTCGGGTCAAAGGGGATCAGAGGGCGGTCGTACGCATATCGGGCGACAACAAAAAGGCCGTTGGTCTGCTCAAAGTCAAGGTCGAGACGTTGATGGCTGGTCAGTCTTTAGGACCTGCATATTGGCACCGGTTTTTCGGTTCTTCCGCCGGCCGAGCGTTTCTGGACAAAGTTGGAACAGACACGGAAACGTTCGTCAGAATTTACTGGAGGACGAGGACGCTGAGGCTTTACGGTCGGCAAGCTTCGAAGGATGCGGCACAAAAGCGAATCATGGCGGAGATCGAGCGCCTTTCGCGCTCCGAGTTCACGGTGCAACTGAAAAGACACATGGTCGCCTACTTCATGCGAAAGGGGTTGACAGCGTTGCACGAAATTCTCGGTGAGGACGCTGTCACGGTGAATCTGACTACGATCCCGTCCACCATCACAATTCGGGGAACAGAAGCGGCGAGGAGCGCGCTTGCTTCGTTGCTGAATGAGTCGAACGCGGACGCTGCAATTACTGAGCACTCGGAGACGGGCGATTTGTGTGCTATATGCTATTCGGGCGTCTCGAATCCAGTCCAGCTCGGATGCGGGCACGTCTACTGCTTCAGTTGCATCCGTCATTACATCGTTTCGGCCATTGAGACGAAGAAATTTCCCTTGGCTTGTATGGGAAATGAAGATACCTGCAAAGCCCCAATCGCCATCCCCGTCATACAACGATTCCTTTCCCCACAGCAGTTTGACCACCTCGTCCAAGTCGCCTTCTCCGACTATCTCGACAAACACCCGAATGACTTCAGATACTGCCCTACCCCGGATTGTTCGCAGGTCTATAGATGTGTCAAAGACACGTCGCTCAAATGCCCGTCTTGCTTTGTGGAGGTTTGTGCCAACTGTCACGAGGAGGCACATGAAGGCATGACATGCGACGAAATGCGAATATACAGAGATCCGGAGGAACAGGAGAGATTGAACGACGAATGGGCAGCTGGAAAAGGAGCGAAGAAATGTCCTTCTTGTCATGTGTGGATCGAGAAGACGGAAGGTTGCAATCATATGACATGCAGATGCGGGGCACACATTTGTTGGAAGTGCATGCAAACATTCGACCCCGGAGTCATTTACACACACCTTCATGACGCACACGGCGGCGCGTTCGATGATCCCGAGCCTCGAAACGCTGCAGCTGTACATCCCAATATGGCACCGATGAGGTACGACTACCTTTTCCGTGAAGAGGAAGAAGAGGCACTGCTCGCCAGGGTAGAGGCAACTAGACTGGTGAGATACAGACATGAGATGCTGCTCCGTGATCAGGCCGCGCGTCCACAAGCGCAGGCACAGGACAATGGTTGGGGCGGTTGTCGAATCATGTGAAGGTTGTGGACGGCGCTTTCCTGGTTAGTGTAACATGTGGTCGTGTATGTATGTACAGTACATTTATGGAGTCACAGAGAAGACGGAAGTTTGACTTGCTGAATTTCCGGATATCGAGTCCGCTCAGTCGAGTGCGATCTGGCCTTCGTGCATACAATTGGTCTCCAAGTGTCCAGGCACAAAGGACGTGGTCCGGCAAGCCTTCAAGCTTCATGCATCATGACAGAAACTTCCGCAGGCCGGGAAGAGAATCGGCATTGCAAATGAAGTAGCCAAAAAACCGCAAAGGGGTCGACGCATGCCGATTCTCGATCGAACTCTTGAGAAGAGAGAGAGAAGCGCCCTCTGACGTGACAGGATATTGATATTGGCTGGCAACGGGCAAACTTGGAAAGAACACCTGCTCCGTCTCTCGCAGACGCTTAATGCCTGCCGCTTCCCCCTTCGTATTCGTCGACTGGATCTGGTTGTAAAGCGCGAGCGAACGTTTGCTGTAACTGAACGTTCAGGCGAGGTGTGTATCGGCTACACAGTATCCAGCATCCTATGTAGCGCTGGTTTCTGAAACCAGGTTTTTGAATTTTTGGGAATGTCCGGTCCAATTTTCTCCGGATCGCGCACTTTGCTTGAGCTGTGATCGTGTTGGAGCTTGACGGGATGTCAACCTGAGATTGCGAACGGGACGTATCGAAGAACGTGGCTGAGTGAATGTTCGTTCTTAATGTTTTTTCCTTCAACGTCTGGAAGATGAGCTTCTGCCCGACTCTTCGCTGCGAAGGATATAAGAGGATGTTCTGCACAGGTCGAGAATGCGAGTCAACGTCCGTCCTTGAGAGTTGGTGAGTAGAGTGCGCTCCAAGCTCCAGTCCCTTGATCCTCGACTCTAAACAACCTAATCACCAGTCAACAGCGCCGCCCCAAAAAACTCGTCAAAGACACATATATCTACAGTCGCACAAACCAAGTACATCGTCGGTAAGACGTTCGATTTGCAACAAGCCAAGAGACCTAACGTCTCGCGCATCTATTCCCAGCAGAGATGAAGCACTTTACAGCTCTGATCGTCGTCGCCGCCTTCTTGAACCAGCTGGTCGCCGCACGCCCAAGCGCAAAGAAAGTCCAAGTGGAACTCAACCTCGTGTCCAGGGCCTGCTGGATGGCGTGCTTCCCTAAAGAGCCCGAATGCCCCCGTGGGATGGAGTCCGTTCAGATGGGAGAGTGCTGGACCTGCTGCACATCTGACGGCGACGACGCCAATGTCGTAAAGTTTTACTGAAAAGATGCGCGCTAGTCGGGGCGTTGGCGGTTCCTTCCTGATGTGTAATCGAAGAATAGACTGAAATGATGAAATGTATTGTACTCGTTCTCAAAGCTCGAGCCTCGGTGTCGAGCTTGTCTAGGCGGATGAGCATCAAAGACGATTTTGCGCACGTCAAGATGCCCCAGAAGTCTAGACTCTGCAGGTCGTGCCCTGGTGGCATCAGGACTCCAGTTCCCTCGATGGTTAGTCTAGACTGACCTACAAAAACATCCGTTTGGATAGACTCTTGACCAAGAATGGCTGTTTGTCAAAAATGAAAGGAGGATATTTGTGCATATTTAGCAACAGCCTTAAAGATGAGATAAGTAATGACGGCAAAGCCATCAAGCAGAGTCTCTCCTTCGCCGTCTGCCATGGCCACCAGTCAACAAATGACTCTGGCAAGGCATAGAACGCCTATAAGCCATGTACAGAGGCCTACAAGGCAGGTTGTTCCCGCTTTTCTACAAAAACTATACGAGTGAGTGCTGTTGTACAGTTTATACCCTTTGCGAACCACTGACGCACTGTTAGGATGGTCAATGACCCCAATAACCACGACCTCATTCGCTGGTCGGAGGCCGGGGATTCGTTTTTTGGTTAGTATCAGTCTCTTCATCATCACAAGCATTACCCTTACCGAAGCGCCTCGCTCGTTGTCGACTCAAGTCCTAGACCATGAACGGTTCGCTCGCGAAGTCCTGGGGCGGTGGTTCAAGCACCAGAACTTCAGCTCCTTCGTGCGCCAGCTGAACATGTACGGATTCCACAAAATACCCCATCTGCAGCAGGGCGTGTTGAGGAGCGATACCGACACGGAGTTTTGGAACTTTGCTCACGCAAACTTTCATCGCGGCCAGCCTGACCTCCTTTACCTCATCCAGCGCAAGAAGCAGTCTCAGACGGGCGAGGACGTCGCCCTCGACGGCCGGGATCCCGGTTCGGGCGCCGGTGCAGGCGGCGCGCTGCCATCGAACTTGTCCTCGAACCAGCTGCTCGACATCCAGTCGATTGTGAGCGGCATTGCTGCCATCAAGCGCCATCAGACGACGATATCGGCCGAGCTGAACGAGCTCAAGCGCTCCAACCAGCTCTTGTGGCAGGACGCGATGGAGGCGCGCGCCAAGCACCAGAAGCAGCAGGATACGATCAACCGCATCGTCAAGTTCCTCGCGGGCGTCTTTGGTAATCGCACTAATCAGCACCATAAAGAGGATATCGTTGATTCCTTACCTGCCCATGCTGTGGTTCCCCGCAGAAACGCACGATTGATGATTGAAGATGGCAGGGTCGCCAAGGTCGGCGTTGTGGAGGGCGATAATGTCAGCGGAATCAGGCCTGCAGATGGCTCCACAATATCACAAGGTTCGTTTCCCTTACCTTGATCCCCGTCTGCAGCCTTGTTGATTGATGATCCCTCGTTGAAGAATTATATCCTACAATAGAGACACCACAATCTGCTCCCTCGCCTACTCCATCCGAGAACACATCCACAGATGTGCCATCCTACCTTGGCAGCTATACTCAATCCACGTCACCGTCCACAGCATCCCAAACGTCCACCTTCAGCCCTTACCCTGACCACCCTGTCGCCCCACCCTCATCCACCCCCTCGCCTATTATCAATAACAGCACCAATCACCACCGCGCCGTTACGCCGACTCGGGGGCTCATGGACGCGTCCAACATCAGCATCCAGAGCATCCTCAGCCAACTCTCGAACGCGCAGATCCAGCAGCTCCTAACTTCTCTCGCGTCGCAGCCCATCGACTCCATCTCGCCTAGCGGTGCTAATGCCACCACGCTCTCCGCTGCCGCGGACCCCTCATCGCAGCTCACATCTTACCAGCCACCCTTTGACTTCTCGCAGTACCTTTCTATGCTCTCCTCTGCACCGAGCCCAGGACCCGGACCTGGCTCTCCCCCTCCGCCGACCCTACCGGCGACGCAGCCGCCTCCTACCGAGGGCCTCATCTCGTTCGACGCTGGCCCGCACACGGCGGAGACGTTTGAGAAGATGGACCGGGAATGGAAAGCTGCCGAGGACATTGACAAGGATGTCAATGCGCTGAATACGAGCATCAGTTCGTTCATTCAGAATTTGGGGCTCGACCCGCACCTCCTTGAGACGGCCTCGGATCATGGACAGGACGAGGACGCGGACATGGCCAGCGTTCTGCCGGGCCCGTCAGATGCCGCACAACAGCCCCAGCCAGCATCGCATCAGCAACAACCGCAACCCAACCCACTACGCGCACAGACACAGCCGCCCTCCGCATCCGCGTCGGGCATCACGGGCGTGGGATCCACACCCATGTCCGTATCGTCCTCGCCGTCAGGGGCCGCGGTTGCGGCAGAGGCGGAGACGGAGACGCCGGTGCAGGATTTTGATTTTGACTCGTTTCTCAACACGTTCTCCAATAATGTTGCAGACTTTCAGGACCCGTCGTCTGCTGCGTTTCTCGATGAGGTGCCACCGCCTCCACCTATTCCTTCAGCACCTGCACATGCACATTCTTCCGCGAGCATACGCACGACCGTGCCCGCAGAAACGCCGGCGCTGCTGCCGTCGGACGGACCTGATTCGCCCATCGCGCGCGTGAGGACGCTGACGCTGCAGCCACAGCAGCTGCATAGTCCCCTACCGGCACCAGCAGCGAATGGAAGCACGAAAGCGGCGGCGGGGACGAAGCGCAAGTCGGACGTCTCGGATATGGAGGTGCGCGGACTCGGGATCGATGTGGGTTCTGAGGTTCCGTTGCCGGTTTCGGCGGGGGTGGCGCCTGTGACGTCGTCGGTCGCTGCTATGGCGGGCGGTGCTGCGCCTCCGGCTTTGTCGTCGTCGTCGTCTGTCGCTGCGACGGGGACCAAGTCGAAGCGGAGGCGGGACAAGTGAGGAACATGATCTGCGCTCGGATGATGGGGGGGAAAAAGGGAAAAACGCAAGGCAAGACGATGCATATAGATTCCTCTTACCTATTCTTTTTTTTGCCGCTCATGGTGTTCTGTTCTCTTTATCTTCTTTTCCTTCCCGTTGGCTCATCTCACCCTAGTCTTCCGCTTGAATCTCTTTTTTTTTTCCCTTTTTTCTTTTGACAGAGAACGTACGCCCACTGATATATCGTTAGACCAAGAACCCGCCAAATAAAAATCCTACGACAATCTTGTACTACCAAATCTCCTCTCCCCTCTCCCACCGTCGCCCCCTTCATGCTTATCCAGCTCTTTTTGTATTCTTCCCCGCCCTAACGCACCCTTGCTCTACTCTTTGCCCTTGCCCTTTCCTGCTCCACGTATTTACAGCATATACACACTCACCACATCCGCCCCTCAAACTCCGCCCCACGACACCAGCCCCCCAACTGCTTTTTATGCTTTTTTGTTTCTGGTTTTTTCAGTTTTCTTTCCTTTTTTTTTTTTCTCATTTCTCGCCTTTGCTGTCGATTACTTACAACATTGTGTCATTGACCTCACTGGTAATCTTATCTGCCATTGTATGAGTATATAATGGGTATGACATATTTTTATCAAATCGGTTTAGGTCGGATGGAGGGCGAATTACAAGTTCCACATTGATTTGTTCTGCACTTGAAGCAGTGCACAATCCAAGATACTGATGCCAAGTGAAAACGCAATCAAGGCATATGAATGCTTGCTCGAACTCGCCTTTGAATCTGCGGAACATGAGGTTGAATATCAAGCCTCCGAGCTAACCCGCTGGTCACATTTGGACAAGAAGTATGATTGCGAAAATGGCGTGTCATACAGTTGGACAAAAACTGAAGAATATCATGGCAACTGAGGTTCAAATGGACATTGAGGAATAAACGAAACCAATCAAGAAGGCGCTGTCACGTCTATGGGAGTGAAACTGCCCAGCACTAATATGTATGAATACAGATGTGATTAAAGCAGATGACAATCGTGACATGGCACTATCTCAAGACAGAACCTCTGCATTCTTCAGCATGGCTTCCATTTCATCTGCCGCCACCGTAACCTCATCTTCACCCTCTTTACCATGCCTAGGCAGATATTTCACCCAGGGACCTTTGGAAAGACTAGTGCCGTAGTCAACGATGACAAATTCCAGCTCGCGACCGTGCTGCTCTTCGCAACGGATTTTTCGACCAACAAGATCGGTAGCCTTCAAACCAGCATCTTTCTCATCCGAATCATCAGGGTCACCGTCCTCCCGTGGCATGAGCTCCCATCTTAACGTCGACATTAGCAAGAGAACGAAAGTCGAAGTTGACACTCACGTTCGAGCCGAAGCTACATTCATGATTTGGAGCTGATGGGGATGCCCCCGTAGCTCATATGAAGCGATCAAAGACATGGCAAATGATCCGGTGATATACTGGATGTACAAGCTACAATATTTAATTGAAAATCCAATCGAGCGAAATGAAGGGGTTTACAAACGTACTCCTTGGCGCTGTTGGCATTCCGTGCAAGTATCCTATCGATTTTTCGCCACAGGTCTGTATACTCAGAAGATCCGATGGTGGGAAGCGGGTGCATAACAGGATACAGGTCTTGGTTGCTGTCATATTCTGCACGAGCGGCGTCATATGCTCTGTCGGCATCCCTGCGTTTCGGGACAACCTGCCTGATCTGATAGCCACATTGCTCAACCTTGATCCCATAGTCAGATAGCCGAAGTGCATAGGCGTTCTCTGTTTCGTTAAGAGCTTGAGGTTTGCGTGCTCGGCTTCGAGTCGACTGCATGATGAAAGCAGATGTTGAACGTTGAACGTTGGACCCTGGTTTACTATAGCAATTCAAAAGAAGATAGTTTGAAACAGATCTGACCTACCTTTGCAGTTTTATGTTATGTACTGTACACATATGCCTGCCCCTTTATCTACGGCAACATTAACAAAGTTGAAGATGGTCATGATCACAAATTATATACACTTCTGACGCTCCATTCGTTTTAGCTTTTAATCGATAAATAGGATTATCTTCAAGCATTCCCGCACTTGGCATACCCGCCAGTCGAACTGCCGCATGTTCAAGTACAATTTCTTCGCCTGAATAAACGTCCTGCGCAATGTATCGTTGCCGCGATGGAACCATACATTGAGATATGGTCACAAGCCCACATAACGAGTAGTATAATCCGAGAAGAGAAAGGAAAGAAAAAAACAAAAGGAAAGAGTGATGCGTGGGTAAGCCGGGTAACAAGCGATTGGGATATGTATGTACAACGTGCACCGAAAGGAAAGAAAACAGAAAAAGCAACCTTTAGCACAAGGCGGGGCGCTGAAAAGTCGTTCGACAGATTAGGAGAGCAAGTTAGAAAGGAGATGAGAATGAATAAATATATAGCATATGAAGAACCGGGATATTGCTAATCAAGATTTAGCACGCTAAATGAGATTGTCTTCATTCTCCGGCGGGTTTTGGAGGGAGGGGCGGTGGCGGGCCTGGGGCTTTGGTCCCCAGGCGATCAAAACCAGGCGAGAACGGCGTAAACGGCGACATCTCCAGGTGCCGCCGCCCGCCGTACCCGTCCTGCGCGTCGTTCAGCGAAGGCGTCAGCCCGTTCAACACGAAGCGCGACACGCGCGCGTCTTCTTCTCGCGTCTCTCGGATGTACTCGACAGGCGGCCGCGGCGCGAGCGGGGGAGGCACTGTTGTGGACGGGTCCGACGCGGCGGGTGCTTGGGGAGCCGTCATTCCGGTGGTGGCTGTTGTTGTTGGAGGACTGTTGCGGGGTGCTTGGAGAGCCGTCATTCCAGTGGAGGCTGTCGTTCTCGGAGGAGGACTGTGGCGGGGCGCCTGAGGTTGCACGTAGAAGCTGCTCGAGCTGGAGCCTGGTCGAACGGTGCCGCTATGATCAGCCACGGGTGGCGGCGCCACCGCATTTGTTCCATTGACGCGCGGTGGAGTCTGAGCAGGGGCCGCCGCTGCGTCCTCGGCAGCATACTTCGCTCTCAGCATCGCCTTCTCCTCTGCAGCCGACAGAATCCTGCTTCCGCTAGCAGCAGGAGGGACCGGCGTCGGCCTCTGTGTCCGTTGGCTGCCCACGGACGTGCTGCGCGGCGGAGGCTGCGGTGGCGAGCCGCGCCCAAGCGCCGCCGCATCCTGCGCTTCGTACTTCCTCCGGAGCCGCTCCTTCTCTGCGAGCGCCGAGTCGGGAATCGAAGATGATGCAGCAGCAGGGTTCGGTGGGGGTGGAGACGTGTATGTTGGAGCTGGCTCGATTTGAGCAGTTGCCGCCACCGCCGCCGCTGCGGCGTCTCGCTCTTCATAGGCGCGGCGCAGTTTCTCCTTTTCCGACAGGACGGAGGGAGGAAGCGAGGAGGATGTTGCCGCAGGCTCGAACGGAGGTGGAAGGTCGTCTGGCGGCTCGTCGAGCGCGTCGCCCATGGGTGCAGCGGCGCTGCCATACGTGGCATACTGCACGCGTTCCACAGCGCGCTTCGCCTCCTCGTAGCGCTTGTACGCCGCCTTTTCCTGCTCTGCGGTCATGTACTGCGGCATCGGCGGGTCCCGCGGGGGCGTCCGCGGCTGCGGCACGCTCTTCTGTCGCTGCAGCGCTTCGTTCCGCGCGGCCATGGCCTGCTGGAAGAGCGCAGCGCCAGTCGGCGCGTTCGTCGGCCCAGACTGGACGGCGCCCGCTGAGCGGGCTCGCTCCAAGTCTGAGGAGGATCGGGTATGTTGCGTATGCGGTGGGGAGGTGTAGGGTTCGAGCCCTTGCGTTCTTTGTACGGCGGCTTGCGCTTCGTTGAAGAGCCGCAATTTCTCATCTGCAGCGGTCGGCCATGGAGTGCTGGTGGCTCCTGGTCGGTTCGTAGACTGAGATGTGGCAATTGGGGGCGTTGCGACTTGAGGTGGCTATTAAAAATATATCATCGGTTCGCCTCCGTTGGGCTGCTAGGAAAGACATGAGAAACGCACCGGAGTGACCACACGGTCTACCCTGCCTTGCAGCCTCTCCACCTTGGCCTTTGCCTCATTATACAGCCGCTCCTTCTCATCCACAGCACTGGGCCACGGCCTCGCGGCTCCTCCCCCTGTCGCCGTCGAAGCCACAGATCCATTACGCGGGCGCGTCACGCTCTCGTTCCTGCTCAGATTCTCAACACTATCAGGGAGGTTCGTCACAGTGAAGCGCATCGACGGCGTCGTGGTCATCTGCCCGCGCGTCGTCGTCGACCGGTCGCCTTCCGAGCGCGAGCCCGCCAGCGAGTTGGAGCGACCGTGCGTCGAGCTGGGTGAAGTGGGTTGTGCCGCGATCATCATCGTCGTGGGCGTGTACCCGCCAAACTCGTCCACCCTGCCCAGGGGGGTGCCGTAGCCGGCGTTGCCGGTGACAGGCGCGGTGTTGTATGCCGGGCGGACCTGGGGCGGTTGCGTGGATTGTGTGATAGGGAAGCGTCGCGTTGGAAGGGAGTCGCGCTGTCGCGTTGAGATTTGGACTGCCGACCTGGGGTTGGGCAGGCAAGAGTGACAGGCTGGGAACGGGACCGATGCGCCTGAAACAAAGAACGAATTAGCCCGAACTCACCACAAGGTCAGCTGCTCGGAGATCAAGATATACCTAATCGCTTCCATGGAGACATTCCTGGTTCCAACAAAAATGTATAAGTCATCGCAGTGGCCAGAACGCTGGATTGACGACTTGCCTTTGCCAGTTGGAGATGATGACGGGAAGGTCGAGAGATATAGGAGGGCCAGTCCCAAACCGCGCCGTGACGTTGAGCACGTACGTGATATCGATGTGTCTCGCCGAATTGAGCGACGTGGTGGTGTGGTCCGGCGGAAGCAGGCAAACGAGATCGCGAGAGCACTGCGTGCCGCCAAACACGGTCGTGTTCACGGCCGACTTGCTCTCGGCGACGACGACGGTCTTGGCCTGCGACGCAGACTTTTTGCTTGTCGCCAGCGGTCCAGGGCGGAAGATGGTCGTCTCCTTGAGCGAGAACTCGAACCCGCGCAGGATAACGGTGTGCAGGTTGTCCGACTTGAGCGTCGCGTGCACCGAGATGGTGTCGCCGGGGCCGTAGCACGTCTGGTTGCGGTCCACGATCAGCGTCACACCCTCGTTGGTGGCTTGCCGCGATTCGGGCTGCGCGTAGACGGGCCATGTCGAGTGCAGCTCGTGTTTATCGATGAAAATGTCCGTTTGCGTGTTCACAACGACCGTCTTGCGCCTGCGGAAGAATCCACTGAGCAGCAAAGAGCCAGAATATGTGAGAAACCGGTCTGAAAGACGAAACGACAGCCAAGACGCACCGTTTGCCCTTGGTGCACACCGTCGCCACAAGTTCGTACTGGATACCGGCTTCATGAAATACGCCTCTAAGAACCGCATTACAAAGTCAGAAAAGCTGAAATCGCACACCTCGATTTTCCAGCGATATGCTGGGAGGTATCGATTCCGGTATACGAATCAAGAACGAAAAGTTTTGCTAGAAATGAAACCGGAATCAGAGACCCCACAGCGCATCCGAGTTGCGGGGGATAATACTCACTGAATGCAACGTGCTAAACTCGTCGCTCGCATTCCACAGATTGACAGGACTCGGTCCAACAAAGTCCGAAAACGTGCTGCCGGTACCTCCCCCTGGGAGCGTCTCGACCTTGCGCAGCTCGATCCTCACCCACTTTGCCTTGACGCCCTGCGGACCAGTTCGGACTTCCAGTGCCTATAAGCGGAATCAGCACATCGTTCGTTGAGTCATCGACATGCGGACGTCGTGGGGAAGATCAGGAAAGGGGGCGGGGGCGTGGGGGAATGAACGTTTGGTGGTGTCTGACACGTACGCCTTTCACTGCAGCCTGTGGCCTGTCTGGACCACCAGGAGGGATGCCGGGGTAACCTATGTAGAGTCGGAGAGGGTCAGCTCGTACATTTTGGGGACTTTGAGGTTGCGCAGTTTTCGCGACGCGTGGAAGTGGAGCACGGTCTCCTCTCACCTTGCACATACTCTGCGTTTGGAGGAGGTCGGAAAGTGCTTCGATCCACCGCAGGGGCAAGGCGCGATGTCAGTCAACAGATCCTCCATCCGAACAGCTAGAAACGTGAAGATCCTCACAGGCTCGTCATCTGGGACATGAGAACCCTCTTTCTTCCCGTCTTATTCCCTGGCACGTCTTGCTTCCCAAATTCACCGCAGCGTTTTTTTCTTCCTTTTTTCTTCGTTCTTTTTTTTTTTTTTTCGCCAAGGCGTGGCGTGTTCTTGCGAAATATTAAGAGAAGGTAGGAAAGAGCGAGAGGAGACGACGGTGAAGAGGCGAAGGAAAGGGTTTCAGGATCTGAAACTCGCGAGAGAAGAGTTCGGTAAATAGGTTGTTGGCCAACAAGCCGACCGTCTGTCGGACAGCAGGGCAAGCGCGCAGGTGCCCAGAAATCGCGAGCGTCAAGTAGCGTCCTGATGGCTGTGCAGTCAACTCACCCCTCCATCATTGATCCATCATCCATATCAATGTTTCGTGAGTATCCGACACGAAGCTCACATGGATTCAATTATTGAGGAACAGGACCGTAAAAAAAAAAAAAAGAAAGTACATGTACAACAGGGAAACAAAGAGACCAACATTAGAACTTGAACTCCTTGCCGCCTCTCTTATCCTTTTCTCGTTCCATCTTTTGCTTCTTCTTCGCCATCTCCTTCGCCACCATGTCCGAAAAGTCTTCTTTGCTCCCCGGCACACCAGCACTGCCCTTCGAATGCGCCTCGTACCTCCTCCGCAACTCCTCTTCCGACATCCCTTCCAGTTCCGAGGCGTCAATCGAAACATCAACACCATTGCCTTTGCGCTGTTGTTATGAGTGAAACAGAACGGCAAAGCCAGTAGATCAGCAAACATCGCGCTGATTCCGGCCAACAAAGCTTGATAGAATGAGAACACTAACCTTGGTCCCTCTATCATCGCCAAGAACTGGTATGGACGGCTGTGCACCGGTGACGGCGGCGACGTCGTACCCACGCTCGCTGCCCATCAGACCCCGCACAGAAGTCTGTTTCTCCGGCATGACTTGATACAGCGAGCGAGGCCCAGTCTCCATCGCCTCTGTTGTTGTTCGAGTCGACTGCTTGCGCAACTCCAAAAAGTCGGGCGTCTCGAGACCGCCTGCCACCGTCGAGACGACGCTCGCCATGCCGGATGGCGTCTCCAAACCGGAGGGCGTCTGGAGACCGTCAGTCGGAGCTGCTTCTGCCATCTCTTCCTCCTCCTCTTCCGACTCGCTTTCTTCTTCCGACTCTTCTGCATTCATAGTTAATACCAGATAGATACAAAAATAGAAAGACAGCGAACCTTCTTCTGGCTCCAGCTCTCCCCATGGAGTCTTGTCGACGGGCTCGCCCATCTGGAATACGTGGTTAATGCAGGCATATCAGTAATAACGCTTATCCACTTACTCCTGTGTCCGTAACTTTGGGCAATACACCAAACACGTCACCGTATAGAGGTCGATTGTATTCGTCGAGTGGCGGCTTGCCCCAACCACCAGGGTGGAAGCCCCACTGGGCGCTGAAAATAGCGGTTTGAGCTCCCACGAGCAAAAACGGCGTGAAAGGAAGACGCACCCTTCTGGAATAGGAGCGTTCAGTCCGGGTATCCGTAGGGTCGGATAGCTTGGTGGCGGGCCGAAGCGCTGCATGCTGATAAGCCATGGCGGAGGTGCTAAGGGAGGTATTGACAATGCTTCGACGAGTTCAGGTGACAACTCCCCGGGCCGTTTTTCTTTTAGTGATGTTTCAAACTCTTTGCCTTCGTAATACCTAAAGGAAAAAAAGTCAGAAAAGAAGAACAATAGCAAGAAATGTTGCAATACATTTCACCAAAGCCCGTTAGAGGCGGTTTTGTCTGATATTTGAAGAACGCATCGTGCAATTTTTGGTAGTCGATGTCGATCTTGCCCATCTTCGGCTGCACGCGTTCGCGAGTCTTGGCCTTGAGCGACATGTTCGCCTCCTTCTCCTTCACTGCGTCGCGCATTGTAGCGATGCCCGTGTCCGCGATGTACGCCGGGAGCTGGAACGGCGGCTTCTCAATCCCACGCTTGCCCTGCAGGTAATCGCGCTTGGCGCTCCAGTGCGCTGGAATCGGGATCGTGTTCCTGTAGCTCTTCAGGTGCAGCAGCAGGCGCGGATCGGCCGCTGTGACGTCTGTCCATTCGACCACCTCGGGCTTCTTGACGAGCTGCTTCAGCTCCGCGACGGTCAGGCGCGCTAGCTTGCGTTGCTTCTTCTTGGACAGGGGTTTTTTCTCCGTCTCGGAATCGGCCTCGGACTCCATGTCGTCGTCCGAGTAGATGACCTCGCCTTTCGCTGGCGTTATGTCTTTCTCGTCCTGCTGAACACGGCGAGCGACATCGTCGGTCAGTGGCTAAGACTTCTAACAAAGATATGAATCTAGACACGCACTGTTGTCTCCTCAGGCGGAGGCTGGAAACGTGCAAAGACGTCGGAGAATGCTTCGAGGGCGGGGCCTTTAACATCCAACTGTTCAGGTACGTACACGACATTAGAAGAGTCCGTCATCTCCGTGTCCTCTTCCTCCTTCTTTGGCGCTACAGTTCCATTGATTCCGTTCTATACAAGCGAATATGAATAATGAGTGGGGTGTATAGAACAAGCCTCTTCGAAGTGACGCACCGTTGTACCATTTAGGGCTTTCTTCTGCTTTTGCTTCAGCCGTCGAAGCTGATTTTTGGACTTTATCTGCCCGTTCGTCATCGGCTTGACTTTTGCTGCGTCGCCGTTGACTGCTGTCGTGATTTGCGCAACCATTTCTTGTGGAGGAGCGGATGAAGAGGTCTCAAATCCGGAGGCGATGTAGACAAGGTGCCGTGAGAAAAGGCCCTGCTTATAAATTTTATGACTGGTTGCCAAATTCGTGTCTGCGTTCCTCCTCCGAAATCTGACCATCTTGCAGGTCAATTTACAAGCTTAGAATTATTTCATTGAAAAGTCATTCTGTTGCGCAGTGCAAGGATTCTTGCTCTGTCTATGAAATTAGGGTTATATTATCTGATTAGGGAAGAATGGTCGATCGTTTGGAGCCAAAGGACCCTAGAAAAAAAAAGTCCTTCGACCATGTTGCAAAACCTTTTCTTTACCAGTAGTTGTGAGCTATAATGCCCGGACCCGGTAACAAGAAAGCAAAGCCCAAGCCCAAGCCTCAACAAACTCCAGGGAGTTACAAGGCCGAGTCCAGGGCAATGGAGGTGGAGGCGTACGTCGGCAGGGTCGACCGTGCGGACGGCTGGGAGATGGTGGTCGATATATTGTGCAGCGTTTTTGACCTCCCAGGCAAGTCTGAAATCCTCCACCTACGACTTTTGAAGGTGCGACGGTGGCTCGGCTGATGCGCATGAGCGCGATCGTTCTCAGATCTCTCGACGCGCAGGGGGCTGAAAAAGGTCCACAGCAATTTTGACTCGATCTACAGACGTCTCGAGGCGGCGTACGAGATGTATCCGGGAAGCGTGCGCCTGCGAGGCGGCGTTGTCGGGATCTATGCCCGAATGTGCGTCGACGCCATCTTGCGTAACAAATTGATGGACCGAGGTGAGCGTGGCTCGCGTCGCCTCGCGCTGGAATTAGAAAATCTGATGGTGCCCTAAACTTAGGCATTCTGAGAAAGCTGATCCCGCTGCTCGACATCGACTCGACGCGGTACCTCGCCCTGCGCGCCCTTGCGACGATAACCCACCATGGCGGGGAAGCGGCCAGGTTAAAGATAGCCGAGCACAGCGCCGTGCTCACGCGTCTGGCAGAAAGCTTCCCGGACGACCGGACCGTCATCGAGCTCGCCCTCACCGTGCTCTCGCACTGCGTATCCGCGGCCATCGAGCCCGAGCATCCGCCCAACGCACGCCTGCTCGCCTCGCTCGACATGCGTGCCATCCTCAAAGTCGCGTCGGAGAATCTGAGGAAGGGATGGGCTACAACCATCCTCATCGAACACGCTGCGTCTCTGCTGGCCGCGTCCACCGTGAACGCAGCGGAGACGTTCAAGTCATACCCTCCTGCGATCCAGGCGCTCGTCGCAGGCCTGCGGAGCAAAGACTGGATCATGCGCTGCACGTGCCTGGGTGGGCTTATCCGCTTGCACTACAAGGGCGCGGAGCGCGACATGGTGTTCTACGACCCCTCAAATTCATCGCCAGCATCTACAGCTTCCCAGGACACCTGAAAGACGTCATGATGGACTACGGCCTGCCCAACTGCGAGCTGTACGTGATGATGCAGACGCAGACGGACTTTCAGAAGGCCATGTTCCAGTGCGTACAGGACCACGACTTTTGCGCCCTTGGCATGAAGCTCGGCGGATTCGTCCTGCGCACAGAGTTCTCCATCCCTGACGGCTGCTTCCAGGAAGAAGACCCCAGGACGGGGCACCGCAAGTTCTCCGACGTAGGGCTGCCGTTCACGATGTGGCGGGACGCGCTGCCGTACTGCGCCAAGGCGCTCCGCAAGCGGGGTGCCGGAGCGGAGGCCGACACGGCCGACGTCCTCGACACCAAGTACCTCGTCATGAAGCAGAAAATCGGCGACGCGGTCGCGATCGCGAAAAAGGGTCTCGCGCGCAGCCCCGGTTTCGCGTACTTCCACTACGCCATCACGCTCTCCGCCAACAACGTCGACGGGCTCCGCGCGGCGAAGAAGGGCCTTAGGTGCAAAGACCTCACTCGGTTCCTCCGGTTCCAGCTGTTGCAGCGCGCGGTGGAGCACTCGGCTGAGCTGGGCATCGTCACGCTGAACGATGCCAAGGCGGCTACCGATGAGGCCAAGTGGGAGGAGGGCATCGCGTTCTTGATGAGCGCATACGAGGACGCGAAGACCTTTGTTCGGGAGGCTCTGCCTGATAACCGTCATAGACTGTCGGTAGGGTACTGGTACATCTTGCTCACAGTTGCCATCCGGGAGTCCCTTTCGCCCGATCTAAGGGAACTACGAGTACGTCGCGGCGTTATCTATACGTTCTTGAAGATACTTATTTTCCTGAGCCCATAGGACGCCATAAATGGACTTAAACAAGCCGAAGACTTCTTCGCTGCGGTGGGAGTGAAGCCGCCCGAGACGAATCTGCGGCTGGCGCAAGACACGGTCGTCAAGATGTACCCTGCTGTGATCATTCAGTATGGAAACGTCTTTGCAAAGCCGCACCCCGTGCGAGAAGACAAACAGGACGTCCCACCCGAAAAGCTGCGTGACGATCTAGCTGCGTGGCTGGAAGGCACGCATTTGGACGACGAGGACGAGGAACAACGTCTCGACACGAAATGCTTGCATCCGAATATCAGCAGCAATCACGTTGATATGTATAGATGCTCGTGGTGCAGGAACACCTCGGCTGCATTGCGGAAATGTTCGTCGTCTTACCTTTCTTTTGCTGTGTTCGATGCCTGCACTCACCATGTACACCTACGAACAGGCAGTGGTTGTTCTAAATTCTTTTCCAGCGTATCACATGAGGGCAATTTCTACGTAATGAGCGAACCACACATCATCTGATCATGCTTCTCGCGTTTTTGCACGATTTTCGGGCAAAATAAAAGGGGCAGAGCTTCGTTTGAGCTCGAGGAGCCTTCTTTTCACGACGCCAATGTTTGTGAAGCGCGATGCCTAGTCCACTTCATAAGAAGGCAAAAGCCAAATCAAACCGTCAGGGCACCCAGGGCCGGGTGGCGACGACACCGCTGTCCACAACTGCAGAAGCATACGTCTGGAGCGTTGACAATGCGGATGGATGGAACGCCGTGGTCGATATCTTACGCTCCGTTTTTGAGATCCCAGGCGGGTTTACTTGACTATTCCACTCCTGGCCCAGGATACTGAAGAAAAGCGCCCGCGGCGATCAACAGATTTGTAGACGTGCAAAGGCCTGAAAAAAGTTTACAACAATTTTGACGCGATCTATAATCGCCCCGAGGCCGCGTATGAAAAGTATCCGGCAAGCGTGCGACTCCGGGGTGGCATCGTCGGCGTATACTCCAGGATGTGCGTCGACCCCATACTGAGAAACAAACTGATGGACAGAGGTGCGCACTTGTCGTATCATTGAATGTTGAAATGAATGCATGTATCAACTCGACTGGCCGCTTTAAAGTCTTACAAGCAGGGATCTTGAGAAAGCTGGTCCCTCTGTTAGATATCGACGCGACGCAGTATATTGCTCTATGAGCTCTGGCAACAATAACCCATCATGGCGGCGAATCTACCCGCATAGAAATCGCGAAACACAGCCCGGTGCTTATTCGCCTAGCAGAAAGCTTTCCTGACGATGAGGATGTTTGTCGATTGGTGATCGTCATGCTCTCACACTCTGTCATAGCCGTGGTCGAACCCGTGGATCCACCTGACCCTCGTGTATTTGCTTCTCTTGACATGCATGGAATTCTCAAAGACATGTTGGAAAACCTCAAGAAAGAGTGGGCTGACACTGTTCTCATTGATCATGCCACTACCCTGCTAGGTGCTGCTACACACAACAACGTGGCCATATTCATAGCCTGCCCTGCAACTATTCTGGTTCTTGTTGCTGGCCTTCGCAGCAACGACTGGATAATACGCTGCACATGCTTAAGCGGCCTCATTCGCCTGCACTGGAAATCTGCAGAACCAGACAGAGTCTCCACGGGATGCGCAAAAATTCATCGCCAAACTTTGGCAGCGCATTCCGGACCACCTTTCCGACGCCATGATGGCATACGGCCCGACTCGCAATGAAATATACCTGATTGTGAATACCCAGAGAGACTTCGCACAGGCTATATGCCAGATTGCGCAGGAACGCGACCGTGACTTTTACTCTCTTGGTCTGAAAGTGGCCGAGTTCATTCAGCGGACGGAATTCTCGATCACAGATGGTAACTTCCAGGCAGAGGATCCAAGAACGGGTCAGTTTAAGACTTCTGATTTTGGTTTACCGTTCACACATTGGAGGGATGCTCTGCCAATCTGCGGCAATGCGGTTCATTCAAAGGCCAAACCGACGGAAGCCGACATTCCGGACATTATCGATATCAAATACATGCTTATACAACAGAAAGTGGCCGAAGCGGTGGAGATTGCAAAGAAAGGCCTTGCGAGGAATCCCAACTGCACCTACTTTCATCATGCTCTCTCTGTGGGCGCCGACCATGCTGAAGGGCTGCGAGCCTTGAAAAAAGGGCTGAAGTGCAAAGATCTGACCCCATTCGTTCGCATCCGGCTTATGCGGCGCGCGGTAGACTACGCAGCAAACTTGGGTGTCATCTTGCTTAACGATACCAACACGGCTGCTGGCGAAGGGAAATGGGAGGAAGGCATTGCATTCCTGATGAGTGCTTATGAGGATGCGAAGATCTTCATTCAGGAGGCCCCGCCTGATAATCGACATAGGCTGTCAGTGCTCTACTGGTACATCGTTCTGACAATCACCATGCAAGAGACCATTTCACTCGACCTTCGGGAACTGCAGGTGGGCGTTTCTTCTCATCAGCCACAAGTATCCGTGACATTTTTTTAAAACCTCAGGACGCCTTTAATGGGCTGAAAATGGCCGAAGGATTCTTCAACTTCCTGGGAATGCCTCTGCCAAAGACGAACATGCGATTGGTGCAGGAAACGGTGGTGCAGATGTATCGAACTGCGATTGCACAGTACGGTCACATCTTTGAGAAATCACATGTGGCCGAGAAACTAAAGCAAGATGTTCCTCCCGAGAAGTTGCGCGACGACCTTCCCACGTGGTTGGAAGGCACGCACCTTGATGATGATGAGGAAGGACACATCCATGCCAAGTGTCTGCATCCCAACATCGACAGCAACCAGATGGAGGTGTACAGATGTTCGTGGTGCGAGAATACCTCGGCTGCACTGAGAAAATGTCAGCATTGCCCCTTGATCATTCGTGTTCTGTACTCATCGTGCTTTTGTGCTGATAGGCAGTGGCTGCAAGAAAGCAAGGTGAGTTTCCAGTTTCTCGTGTCAATTACACGCCCAATCCTTGTTCGGAGATATTGCGATACCAAGTGCCAACGCTCTCACTGGCCTGAACATAGGAAGAACTGTAGTACCAAAAACCATTGAGGGTAATATCCATAAGCCCTACTGGTGCCTGATTATTGTCATGTGCCATCTCACTACGTTGAGAACAATTTTTGTTTCCTCTTTGCTACAAGATCACAGTAATTGCACGGTCTGAGTCGCACTCTCGATCCAACTTCCATGGAGCTGTCCTGATATGTGTTAGGCTGAAGTACAGTACCCTACAATAAGTTTTGCAATATGTAAATAAATAAAAACACATCCTTGAAAGAATTGGTTTCTACATGAGAACAAGTCTATGATAGTCCAATCTAATACTTAGTAGGCCCTCCTTGGACCTTAAGGACTGCTTCTACTCTGCTAGGCATGCTCCTAACTAAATTATTTACTAATTCCAAGTCCAATCTTTACCACTCCTCCTGAAGTGCCTCCCATAATTCCTCCAGATTTTGAGGTATAACCAGCCTGCTATTGATCCTACTTTTGAGTAGGATCCAAATATGTTCAATAGGATTGAGGTCTGGAGACTGTGCTGGATGGGGGAGAATGACCATTTGCTGATTTGTGTGCCATTCTTTTGCAGCCTTGCATCTGTGAACTGGAGCCCCATCTTCCATGACTGCTACCTGCCCTCTCTGCTCACTTAGCTCCTCATAGATATTCCAGAGGGGGCTATTGAGGACTAACTCAATATAATCAGCCAGTTCTGGCCTCCTTTGGAATTCTAATGAGTGGACCAAGCCTCTCATGTGCTATACATTCTCAAATCATCAAACTCTGCCTTCCAGACTTGAAAGTGGGAGTAAGACACCTTTCATCATACCTCTCTCCAGGCCTCCTGCACACCTAAACCACTCTGGAATTCTTCCCAATCTCCACAGATGATTCATCTGTCCAAATAACTTGGTTCTAGTCTTCCTCTCCCCAGTGCTGGTGATTCCTTGCCCACTCTAGCTGTTATGAACGTCACTTGAAGGACCATTCATTTTCTTATCTTGTCTCTCTTCCCTTATCTCTCCCTTCCTATCACACTGCACAGTGTACAGTCATCAAGTCACTTTCACTTTTCTAGTCATCCTGAGTCATCTCATCCCAGTCTTACTCATCCGCAGTCCATAGCATTGCACAGCCCATGGTCCGTGCTCGAGTACTGTAATGTATATAAGGACTGCCAGATGTACCAGTAGTGCTAGGCTTAATATTCCATTTGCCATTATCTTAAACCACTCTCGCACTTAGTCTGCCTGAGTCCTTTAAGATTTGTCTAGCCTAACAAGATATTAAGCCTCGTTGAGACTCACTCAGACTCACACACACCATGTTACGCTTTATCAAAGACCTAATCAATATTTGATGACAAGCAGTCGCCGACCCAGCAAGCACTAGCATGAGCGATGAGAACACCTGGTTCAGAGAAGTAGATCACACATTGCAGTCCATGCCATTTGCAGAGACAGTCCATGCCAACTGCAGAGACACTAGCAATTCAAACAATCAAAAGAAGGAGCATATGCCTACACCAAGTGGCAACAAAGAACAGGCATTTTTGAGAGAGTTTGCCTTTACCACCAGAGATGAGCCCACTGAGAACTTCAGTGATGAAGCAGCATAGCTCATTGCAGAACTCTTACTAGAAGAAGAATATGGGATAAGCCTAGAAGAGCTGTGGTCAGACCAGAATCTTCTTGCCGAAGAAGAGAATGAACCAATCTGCAAGAGAACAAGAGAAGAACAAATGCAAGCCCGAAACTTCAGACAACAGCAGATTGAAAACTACAATCACCAAGTACAAGAAGAGGATACACTAATACAGAAAGGATACAATGCACAGAGCATACAACAGAACCAACAAGAACAACACCAAAGTCAGGGGCATATAGGAATGAAACTGCTAAACCCCTTTAGAAGACCGACCTGCCGAAGTATAGCATAAAGAAAATTGCACCACTGTGGTGAAAGTAAGCAACAGTGACTGGAACGAATACTATTGGTGGAGGGAGTGAAAGAGACTACCCAAGACAGATGGACCAACCATTGCAGAGTGGACCAAATTCAAACAAGCCTGTAGAATCGCAGAAATCGACCTAGACTACTGGAAAGAGCAAAGAGAAGAGCAAAGACAAAAGCAGATCCAGGAGCAGCAGACCCAAGTACAATAAGCCCAAGAATAGGAAAGCCAAGACCAAGACAGTAATGAAGAAATTCCACAGACAATGGTGACAGAATACAGAGGAATTATTGCAGATCCGAAATCCTTCACAGGAGATCGAACAGCTTTCGACATTTGGTAGAGGAAGATGAAACTCTACATAACCACATATGGAGACCTCACCAATGTACAAAAGATTGGAGCAGTACTATCCAGGATGACTGATGGACCAGGAGCCCACTGGGCATCAAAGAAAATTGACACCATGACCAACCAAAGCACATGGGCTGATTTCGTAACCGAAATATAGACACGATTCAGCAATGTCATGTCACCGTCGCAAGCAGGAAGCAAACTATTCAATATCAGACAGGGAAACCAACCCATCAATGAATTCCTAGATGAATTCATAGATCTTGCAGGAAAAGCGGGAATGATAGGAACAGCCCTCTGTTTCCTACTTGAGAAAAGCTTAAACCAGAGGACAGCAGAAGCCATACACTCGATCTCTGAACTTCCAACAGATGGAGACGAATATATCAAGACAGTTCGAGCGATTGGATGAAACATTGATGAACATAGGAATGTAATGAGGGGAGAATTTGCAAACAACCAATACAAACCAGAAAACCCAAACTGAGGAATAGGACAGGCCATGAAAGTCGATAAAGTATGAAGCAACAATTGCTTCAACTGCAATAAACCAGGACACCTTTCACGAAACTGTCCGGAGCCATGAAAAGGAGCAGCAAATGTCACATGTTACAATTGTGGCTTGAAAGGACATTATACATGAAACTGCAAGAAGAAGAAGAAGGAAAAATCCCGAGTCAGAGAAGTGAAAGAAGAAGGAGAAGAAGACGAAGAAGACAAGGACAAAGAAAGTGTTAGGGTGACCACTGAGGACAATCTGGGCACGACGCATGATGCACGCGAGGGGCTCCGATGGATCTAGAGGGGAAACCTAAGGCTGGATTGGTAGCTAGATATGTACACCGATTCACCTAGAGGGGAAACCTAAGAGAACACTCTGAGAATCCCCTCTAGGGTGCTACCTAACTATATACTATAAAACATGCGGCAGACACACAGAGAGCACGAGACGAACACGTGGTGTGTAAGTGAGCAGGTTCTAATGCGAAGTGATGCAATGTGCACGCGATGCGGGATCATATGCAATCGACTAGCTGAGGGGCGTCAGATCATGCGTGACATGTTGGGTGCATTCAGGTTGTGTTGTCAAGGGGACTTGATTGCAGAAATGGGATGTCCCCTGACATTACCCCCCCCCTTAAGGATGTGCTTGCTCTTGAGTGCATTGCGGTTCATTGATATCGACCTCGGGCTCGATGAATTCATGTGGTGCATGTGATCGTGCACATAATCATGCATGTTCAGGCAATCAGCATTCAATGGGGGTGCCAGCTGCAGTCGGGTTTTCACGATAGAAGTCGGTGACAAGGTTGGGCACATGTACATGTTCTTCATTCACCCAGGAATTCTCCCCGTAGTTGTACCCTCTCTATGAGACCAGGAATTGAACCTTCCCTTGCATTCTCCGGCTATCCAAAATCTCCTCCACCACGTACTCCTCTTCTCCATCGATCAACTCCAGCGTGTACATTACACTCGCCCACAAGTTCTGATAGACTATTGATAGACTATTGATAGACTTCTGATAGACTCTTGATAGACTCCTGATAGAATGTCGAGAGTCTTGATAGAGTCTTGATAAAGTCTTGCTCAGTCTTGATCCATTCTGATTCACTTCTGATAGGGTATTGATAGGGTTCTGATAGACTCTTGTTTGAATCTGAGAGTCTTGATATAGTTCTGATAGACTTCTGATAGAGTATTGAAAGGCACCAATACTCTTGATAGACTCTTGTTAGACTCTTGATAGACTCTTGAAACCTGTCAATACTATTGATAGAGTATTGATAGAGTATTGTTAGACTCTTTATATATTCCTTTTACAACAGCTGTTGTCAGACCAGACTCTAAGATTTATGACATCCTCTCAATCAACAAGACCCTATCAATACTCTATCAATAGTTAATCAATACTCTTGTTTGTTGTGCTAGCAATACTCTATCCATACTCTAACAAAACTCTTGTATAGTTTATAAACAAGAGTCTATCAATACTCTATCAATACTTTTGCAGAGGGCACTAACAAGAGTCTAGCAATACTCTAGCCATACTCTATCAAGACTTTTCAATACTTTATCAATATTCTATCAATACTATTCTATCCAGACTCTGTCAGGATTCCTTTAATACTCTAACAATACTATTCCATCAATACTCTATCAATACTCTATCAAGACTCTGTCATGAGTCTGCCAATAGTCCATCAATACTCTTTCAAGGGTATTCTATCAATACTCTATCAATACTCTACCAATACTCTAACAGGACTCTATTGATACTCTATCAATACTCTTCAATACTCTGTCAATATTTACATTCCTATTGACATACATACCATAACCAGAGACCTTTTGATATGTTTATCTTATATATTATCCATAGTCTATCAAAAGTCTATCAAAAGTCTTGATACTTTGCGCAAGTAAATAGAAGTCCTTCACTAATTACAAGTCTGCTCTGTCTATTTCAACTCCAAGCTCTTCTGGTTCATCTTCCAAAATCACAATTCCCTGATTGTCCTTCTTTTTGATCATCTTTTGAGTATGCAAGTATAATAAAGAATGAACTGTCCAATTGAAGTTATGCATGGTCATCTTATTGAGTATGAGTTGGAATCCTCCAAGCCATGCGTTCAACTGTTCACAGGCCTAGGTATAAAGTGATTTAGAAAGGTGATATGATAAGAAATCAATGCTTACTTGAGTATTAAATGCACGCTTGTAATGTGGGTTTCCAGATGCATCATATTCCACAGTGACAAGGTTTGGTGCTGATCCATTGAGAGACGCAGGATTGCACCATTTGCGACAGAGGTAATCCTTAACATGGTGATTGATATAATGGTATAAATCAACAATAAATCATGTTGTTTGACTCCATGTCTCCCAAGACCCATTTCGAATTGCAGTTCTCAGCACTTGGCATGCTTTATCAATGCAGATATAATCTGGTCTTGTATCCGGAACTTGGTATACTTGACTTAATCAGTTTAGAATGTTTGTGGGTGATTCTGCTTTCAAGAATTTTGTCCATGCCACAACAACACCACAGGGTAGACAAAGTGTTTCCACACAGTATGAACGTGCAGCAGAGAAATAATTATCTTTGTGATAATTGCTTGCATTTGAATCGTTATCATCATCATGTCTTGGAACTGGTCTTTCACCAGTCAAAGGGAGCCAGTCTTGAGCTTCTTCCTCTGTTCATCGTATCAAATGACGAATTCCAAGTAGAGTCTGCTGACCAAATCGTGTGACATGAGAGTACCATCTCTCTCTATAGTCATTACATGTCTGGATATTGCCAACCTTGTTGTTGGGACAGCCTTTGATGCGACATCTATCTTGAAATTCATATTCATGCATGTTAAGCTAGACGAATCTTAAAGGACTCGGGCAGACTAAGTGCGAGAGCGGTTTAAGACGATGGCAAATGGAATATTAAACCTAGCACTACTGGTACATCTGGAAGTCCTTATATATCTACAGTACTCGAGCACGGACCATGAGCTGCGCAATGCTGCGGACTACAGATGAGTAAGGTTGGGGTAGGATGACTCGGAGTGACTAGGGAAAGGGGATGACTCGGTGACTGCGCGCTATGCAGCATGACTAGGGGAAGGGGATGACTCGATGACTGCGTGCTGCGCAGCATGATGGGAGTGGGGGAGATAGGGGAGAAGATAAGGGAAGGAAGATAAGATAAAGAAAATGAATGGTCCATAACATCACCCTCTCTTTAGATTCGCGTCCTCGCGAAAACCCTTAGTCCAGCTGTCCCCACCCATTGTTTTCCCAGGCGCTCATTGCGCATGGGGCCCACGTGTGAATGAGCTCCTCGTTGTAGGAGCGGATGTGGTGAAGTGTGGTGGCGAGGAGTTTGAGTCGCCGGTTTTCGGTGCGAAGCGTTTCCATTGCTTCGCGAAGCGCGATGCGTTCCGCTGTTGTGGGGGCGGTCCCATCGGGGGTCCGTCCGCTCCAAAGGTGCATACGGATGGTCATGACATAGCGCAGGTATGCGCCGAGGGTGATGGCGAGGGGGTCCATGTAGTCTTTGGCGTCGAGGATCTTCGCCAGATTCTCAGCGTCGTTCGTGATGAGGGTGGGTGCGTGGCTGTCGTCGCTGCTTTTGATGCTGATGGGGGCATTGGTGGTCATGATGTGCGTTTTCTGACCTTCTTCCCTCTTTTCGTGGTCCTTTTATCTTGCTCCGTGGTCTTCTTCAGGAAACGGTCTAGAGCTTGCTGCGCATTCCCCAGTTCCTTCTCTTTGATCCATGTGTTTTCCTCATGTCCGTATCCTTTCCATTTGACCAGGAATAGCGTTCCTCTTCCTTGTTTCCTTCTTTTTAGAATTTCTTCTATTTCGTACTCTTCTTCATCATTTATGATCTCAGGGGGTGGCGGCGATGGCCGTTCTTGTATCTTGAAATGGGGTCCTTTGTAGGGTGTGAGTAGCGCTTCATTGAACACGAGGTGTATCAGCTGCCATGATGCTGGGAGTTCCAGGCGATATGCTGAGGCTCCTTTCTTTTCGATCACCTTGAACGGTCCATATCGGAGTGCCGATAACTTCTTTGATGGTCGATTGACTGCGATATTGGTGGCTTCAAGCCATACTCCGTCCCCTTTCTTGTATTCATGGGCTGGTTTTCGCCTCGCATCATAATTGTCCTTGGCTCGTGTTTGCGCATACTGCAGCACGGCGTTTGCTTCCTTCCGGATTTGGTTCATTCTCTCGACAAAGTTCTTGGCCGTGGGGTTATTCCCTTCCGTTGTCTGTGGTTCTCCCTTCCAGGGGTGCATTCCATAGTTGAGGTAGAATGGTGTCTCCTTTGTTCCCTGATGTGTCTTGTCGTTGTATTGGTACTCTGCGATCGCTATCCATTCTGCCCAGTCGTTCTGCAGGTTGTTTGTGAAGTTTCTAAGGAAAACTTCTGTTTCCTGATGGGATCGCTCCACCTGTCCATCTGTTTGTGGATGATAGGCCGTTGATAGGTTTTGCTTTGTTCCGAGCAGTTTTAGAAGCGCTGTCATGAATCGTGCTGCGAATTGGGGTCCTCGGTCACTGATGATCTTTCATGGGATTCCATGGAGTCTCCACACGTTGTCTCGGTATAGTCATGCGAGACCTTCTGCTGTGAGTTCGGTGTTGGTGGGAATTAGATGGATCATCTTGGTCAGGCGGTCTGTGACTGCGGCGATGGCGTTAAAGCCATTCGAGCTGGGTAGCGGTCCTATAAGGTCTACTCCGATATCTTCCCATGGTTGCTGCGGGACCTCGTGCGGGTGTAGTGGTGCATGTTTCTTTTGTTGGATGATTTTGTTTCGCTGGCATGCTTCGCATCCATTGACATACTTCTTGATGTCTGTTAGCATTGATGGCCACCAATAGGTGTGGTTTATGAGTTCATGCATGCGGTATTGTCCTGGGTGTCCTCCGATGGGTGTGTCATGGTGTTCAAACATGATGTCTTCCTTCAGTTTGTTGTCTGGGGGAACGTAGATCTTCCCTCCTGCGTATACAATGTGGTTTTCTTCTGTGAACCAGTGTGGTTTTTCTTTCAGTCCTGTTGTTACGATTGTTTCTCTCCGTGTGCATTGTCGAATTTGTTCCATTCTTGGAGTTTCGATCATCGTGATTCCTCTTGTCTGCATTGTTTTGTTATTTCTTGCTTCCCCTTTCAGTGGATGTTCGTCCTCGAACATCATAAGGTCGAAATCTCATTCATTATTCTCTTCCAGGTGTCGGATGAATGTGGCTTCTTTGATCATTTGTATGTCGTCTTTTTCTGCTAGGTTGTCTTCATATCCCGCCATTCGTGATAGGACGTCTGCTTTTCCATTCGCTTTTCCTGGCACGTGTCGTAGTTCGTAGTCATATTCTTGTAGTTTCAGATACCAGCCGGTCTGTCTCGAGTTGAGTCGTTGTGGTTTTCAGAAGTATGATAGGTTCTTGTGGTCCGTCAATATTTCGAACTTCTCTCGAGCTTCTAGGAGGTATTGTCTCCATGTCTTCAGTGCCACCATTATCGCAAGGAGTTCTTTGTTGTAGATTTCGTAGTTCTGTTCTGCTGGAGTCATGCACCTTGATATGAAGGCAATTGGGTGCCATAGTCCTTTCTGCTGTTGCGATAATACCGCTCCGATGGCGTATCCTGAGGCGTCCATTTCAACTCGGAATTTTCCCTCTGTTTGTGGTAGTACTAGAATGGGTGCCGAGGTTATATGTCGGATTAGCTCCTTGAAAGCGCTTTGCTGCTTGTCTGTCCACTGGAATGTTTTGTTTCCCGTCAATTCCGTTAAAGGTTTAGCGACTTTTGCATATCCTTTGATGAACCGTCGATAAAAGTTTGTGAATCCTAAGAACTTTTGTAGTTCTTTCTTCGTTTTCGGCATCGGCCAGGATTGTACGGCTGTAATCTTCTCCGGTTCCATTTCCACTTTCCCTTCTCCTATGATATACCCTAGTACTGGGACTTTTGATGATTCCCAGACACATTTCGGTCCTTTGATGAATAGGTCGTTCTTGTTCAGTATCTCCATGACTTCTACTGTGTTCTTTTGAAGTTCCTCTTGCGTTCGTCCGATGATTATAATGTCGTCCATATAGATTATGCATACTCTTCTTCGTATTTGGTCTTGGAAGAGGCTTGCCATCATTCGGCTGAAAGTGCCTGGTGCATTGCACTGTCCAAAGTACATGACTGTTGGTTCGAAGAGTCCTCTTGCTGTTAGGAAGGCTGCTTTCCATTCGTCTCCTTTTCGAATGCGAACGTTGTTGTATCCCCAGATAATGTCGATCTTGTTAAAGTACTTCGCTCCTTGTAGTATGTCAAGGAGTTTGCTGATGCGTGGTAGTGGGAACTTGTCCTTGACCGTATATTTGTTTATCTCTCGATAGTCTTGGATGAGTCGTTTGCTACCATCCTTCTTGTTACGAAAGAAACAGGGTGCCGCGTAAGGTGATTTTGAGGGGCGTATCTTCCCTGTTCTTAGTCCTTCTTCGACAAAGGCGTCTAGTTCTTCTAGCTCCTTCTGCGTCATCGGGTATACCTTGCTCGGTATCGTTTTCGGTGCGTCTTTTGTTAAGTTTATTTCGTGGTCCCACTCCTTATGGTCCGGTAGTCGATCGAAGTTCTTCTCCTTAAAGAGGTGTTTGAATCTCGTCAGATATGAAGGTATCTGAGTTCCCGTCCTGTCATTGGCTGTGGTCTTCGCTGGTTCAGCCACTTTCTGTATTTTGATTGTCTGGTGGTTTATCCTGCATGTCTTGGGGCATCTGTTAAAGACAATCTCTCCCGTCCTCCATTTGATCGTTGGGTTGTGATAGACAAGCCAGTCGTGTCCCAGTAGCATGTCGGTTTTCCCAATGTCGAGTACAATGGCTTCCATATGCTCTTTGTGTCCTTTAATGTTGATGTGGACCTCCGCTACTCGGTCTGCTGTTTTCTGGCGGTTGGGTGATCCGTCTGCATTTATGATTGGAATCTTCTTGATTCGCCGTGTCTTTAATCCCGTTTTTGTTACTATAGCGGTATTGATGCAGGTTCTGTCTGCTCCGCTATCGACTTCTGGTGTTATCGTTGCTATCCCTTTTTGCGTTCGTATCTTCACTGGTACCGCGAGTTCCTTTCTTCTGGGTGGTTTGTCGCCTTGGATGGTTTTTCTTGGTGCTTCAGATTGCTTTGCAGGAATGGTGTATTTCAGAGTATGGGATGATCTACATCCTGTATCGAAGCGAGTCTGTTTCAGCTGTATGGGTCGCGATTTAGCACCTCTTAATCGGACCCTTCGACAAAACCCTCTTTGTCAGAGCTTTCTTCGTCCTTGTCTTCTTCGTCTTCTTCTCCTTCTTCTTTCACTTCTCTGACTCGGGATTTTCCCTTCTTCTTCTTTCTGCAGTTTCGTGCATAGTGTCCTTTCAGGCCGCAATTATAGCATGTGACATTCGCTGCTCCTTTTCGCGGCTCCGGGCAATTTCGTGAAAGGTGTCCTGGTTTGTTGCAGTTGAAGCAGTTGTTGCTTCGTACTTTGTCGACTTCCATAGCCTGTCCTGTTCCTCGGCTTGGGTTTCCTGGCTTGCATTGGTTGTTTGCAAATTCCCCTCTCATCACATTCCTATATTCGTCGATGTTTCGTCCAATTGCTCGAACTGTCTTGATATATTCGTCTCCATCTGTTGGGAGTTCGGAGATCGAGTGTACGGCTTCTGCTGTCCTCCTGTTTAGGCTCTTCTCGAGTAGGAAACGCAGAGCTGTTCCTGTCATTCCTGCTTTTCCTGCGAGGTCTACGAATTCATCTAGGAATTCATCGATCGGTCGGTTCCCCTGTCTGATGTTGAATAATTTGCTTCCTGCTTGCGACGGTGACATGACATTGCTGAATCGTGTCTGTATTTCGGTTACAAAATCAGCCCATGTGCTTTGATTGGTCATGGTGTCGATTTTCTTCGACGCCCAGTGGGCTCCCGGTCCGTCAGTCATTCTGGATAGTACCGCTCCGATCTTTTGTATGTCGGTGAGGTCTCTATGTGCGGTTATGTAGAGCTTCATCTTTCTCCACCAAATGTCGAAAGCTGTTCGGTCTCCTGTGAAGGACTTTGGGTCTGCGATAATTCCTTTGTATTCTGTCGCCATTGTTTGCGGGATTTCTTCGTCGCTGTCTTGGTCTTGGCTCTCTTGTTCTTGAGCTTGTTGTGCTTGGGCCTGCTGTTCTTGGATCTGCTTTTGTCTTTGCTCTTCTCGTTGCTCTTTCCAATAGTCTAGGTCGATTCCTGCGATTCTACAGGCTTGTTCGAATTCGTTCCACTCTGCAGCGGTTGGTCCGTCTGTCTTGGGTAGTCTCTTTCGCTCCCTCCACCGATAGTATTTGTTCCAGTCGCTGTCGCTTATTTTCACCACGATGGTGCGATTTCCTTTATGCTGTACTTCGGCGGGTCGGTCTTCTGAAGGGGTTCAGTAGTTTCGTTCCTATGTGGTCCTGGCTTCGGTGTCGTTGGCGTACGCTCTGTGCGTCATGTCCCTTCTGTATTAGTGTGTCCTCTTCTTGTACTCGGCGATTGTAGTTTGCAATCTGCTGCTGTCTGAAGCTTTGGGCTCGTGTTCGTTCTTCTCTTGTTCTCTTGCGGATTGGTTTGTCCTCTTCTTCGGCAGGAAGATTCTAGTCTGACCACAGCTCTTCTAGGCTTATCCCGTATTCTCCTTCTAGTAAGAGTTCTGCGATGAGCTGTGCTGTTTCGTTACTGAAGTTTTCAGTAAGCTCGTCTGCGGTAGTGAAGGCAAGTTCTCTCAGAAGTGCCTGTTCTTCTTCTTTGTCGCTACTTGGTGTAGGCGTATGTTCCCTTTCTCGATTGTTTGAATTGCTAGTGTCTCTGCAGTTGGCATGGACTGTCTCTGCAAATGGCATGGACTGCAATGTGTGATCTACTTCTCTGAACCAGGTGTTCTCATCGCTCATGCTAGTGCTTGCTGGGTCGGCGACCGTTCGTCATCCAATGTTGATTAGGTCTTTGATAAAGCGCGACGTGGTGTGTGAGTCTGGGCGAGTCTCGACGAGGTTTAATATCTTGTTAAGCTAGACGAATCTTAAAGGACTCGGGCAGACTAAGTGCGAGAGCGGTTTAAGATGATAGCAAATGGAATATTAAACCTAGCACTACTGGTACATCTGGAAGTCCTTATATATCTACAGTACTCGAGCACGGACTATGAGCTGCGCAATGCTGCGGACTACGGATGAGTAAGGTTGGGGTAGGATGACTCGGAGTGACTAGGGAAAGGGGATGACTCGGTGACTGCGTGCTGTGCAGCATGACTAGGGGAAGGGGATGACTCGATGACTGCATGCTGCGCAGCATGATGGGAGTGGGGGAGATAGGGGAGAAGATAAGGGAAGGAAGATAAGATAAAGAAAATGAATGGTCCGTAACAATGCACAGTGCAAAAGACCCCATTCTTTGCATTTGCCAGTTCACTGGTGCAATTTTCATATGCACAGAATGTTGGCCCCATAACAATTCCATCCATGACCACTATTCGAACAAATGCATTTGATTCAGTTGCTTCTGCATCATCATCAATATCCATAGCAGTTGCTGCATGAGCTCTGGCTTCAGCTGCATCTCGAATAGCCAAATCAGCATCATCTCCAACCAATTGTGGAACTGCGCAATTTTCATCAATCCCAACTGTTGCTGCAGGATCTTCTCCAGTCATCCTATCAGCAACCCGTTTGTATGAGTGAGCACATTCATTACAAGCATGATTTTCTGCACTTCTGATGATACCAGATTCACCAAGTATTTCAAATGCTTGCTTTGTTACTTCATTCAAGGAAATTGAATCCAGAGTTTCGATTTCTGTATCAGAGGCAGCAGCAATTTGACAAATGGTTTCATTAACATAGCCACTCCAGACCTGTCTTCTTGAAATATTGATTCCAATGTCATCAAAAAAGCTTTCATTCCAAAATGCTGCAATTGCCTGAATAGAGGCATAGAAATTATATACAGCATTGACGATGGCATTTCCAAAGATGCGATCTATCCAGAGATTCTTGCCAACTTTCAGATAAGTGGCCTTATTGAGAAACACTTGGGTCCGGGTTTTGTCATCTCCAGTATCTGCAGATATGAGACTCTCATGATCTGCATAATAAAGAGTCTTGCACCTATCACATTTGCCACTCAGAACAGCAGCATTCTGATATAGCTGAGCACCTTTGATGAGCATTGTAGTGGAAATATCTCGAGCACGAGTATTTTGAGCCAGTGGACAGCCATTACATTCCATATTTTCACAAAGGCTCGTCCGAGGACAAATAACATGCACAGCTTGAGCAGGGATAAGGTTCATCTGTTTGGCCTTTCGATCAGGAAATAGAAGCTGTCCAAGAGCATCAAGTTTGGATGCTATCATATTGTTGGCTTGGCCTGCAGATAGCCTTAGCTGATCCCGTTCTTTGGAATGCAAAAGTGTCTTGCCCTCCTTGTCTGACAGATTCCTTTTAAGAATATGAGCCAGTGCAGTCATCCAGCCAGTTGTAGTCTTTTTTTGTGCAAAATGCAGATTGAGCAAGTCAGGATTCTCCAATAATGAGAATAATAGCATAAGAACAGTCGCCAGGGAGATTTTTGAGCTGAATTGCTCATCAATAAGTCTTGCAAAAGCCTTGAATGTAATGTCTGGGAAGGCTTCCAACTCTGGAGCTGCTCTTGCAACAGGCAAAAACATAGCCACAATCCAAAAACCCAATGTGGCACTGCCTTGCAATGAGAGGCATTTAACGCCATTCCATAAAAGCCCAAAAGTGGCCTGGCAATCCAATACACCAAATTCCCACAATCCCAGCAAGCAAAAAACCCAAGAGTAATCAAAGCCCCAATATCTAAGCAAGAGACAGCACAATAGCCAAGGCAGTTGACAACTATAGATCATACAATCAGAATAGCAAAAAACTCATGTGATTTACATTGTCCATATCAACTCACTGCCTATCCTTTTTGGCCTTCTGACGTGACGAGCCCTGCTTTGGAGCCACTATTTCCTTTCCTTTCCCCTTACTCACTTTGCGTGCATCCTTTTGACGCTGAGTCAAAACCTCTTTCAATTTTGCAAATGTTGGTGTTGCAGACCCAAAAATATCTTCATTTGTAATGTCTGACTTTCCCTTGAGCCAGTCCAAGATGTCGTCGTGTTTGATCGCCTCAGGAAAAACAGTTTGATAATTGCTAAAAAAAGGGCCTTTGGATGAAATGAGGTCAATCAGTACTTCTTGAGTTGGAATCTGTTAAAAAAGACTTAGAAACACATTCAAGAAATGATTTAAAATATACCATTTCAGTCCAAGTCCCCTCATCAGCCATCCGTTGCAATTTCTTCCATCCTTCAACAATCGCATTCCATTTCCAATAGGCAAGACACAGATCCCGCTTGTTTGATGCCATGGTGGCATCTGTAACACCCATAGCAGCAAGAAAACGCTACTGAGAAGGTGGCAAAGTCGCTAGAATAGAGTTGGTCGTAGATGGACCAGGTCGAACACTAGAGGTTGATGCTCTGGACATCTCCTGAATGGAAACAGTACTATGTTGAGTTCCGTCATGTTTCTAGAATTTAAATTAGCAAAGTTCAATATTATGCACTTAAATGGATTACCGCAAGAAGAGTCAAAGTCAGTTTTTCTTGATCTTTAGCCCAAAGAATGGGTGAATCATCCCTAACAGCACGCGAATAATCACCCTTGGCAAACCAAAAGCCATCTTCGAAAGCATAGATTTGGCTCTCTAAAAATCAATGATAAATTGAAGTGAAATAATGATATAAAAATACATGATAATACCTTGGATAAAGGGCAAATAATTTGCCAAGTCTTGCAAAAGAGGGCCCAAGGTCTCCCTCACATCGACCTCACGTACTGATGCATCATTGGGATTACGCTCACGAGTCCTATAAACAAAAACACAGCCTTTGAGCTGTGGGCGGACTTCTTGAGCATTGGAGAAGTGATCTACAATTTTTATGAGATGATTTATCCAAATGATGAGAAATAGCAAAACAAAAAACCTGTGTCAGCCATGTTGATGGCATTTCCTAAGGCTCGGCTGCGAGCGTTACCTCCTGTCGCTTTGGATGAACCCTGAGGTTCAATCAGTGATGCCTCATCGTCAGAATCATCAGAAGAAGGAGGCTTAGATGCCTCTGATGTTTGATGGAGTGATGATGATGCGGATGTATGGGAGATCAATCGCCGGCTGACTTTACCTTGACGAATAGGGGATTTGGTAACCTTGGTTGACTCCGGGCTGGAGACATGCCCACGCTTGGCTGCCCTGGCCTTCGTAGGGGTTATATCAATTCCTGAAATTTTGAATTTTAGTTATGCCAATGCCAAAAGATTTTACAAGTCATTTTTTACCTTGTGAAACATTTTTATTCTTCTCTATAACCATAAAATGACTTAGAATTGTCAACAAAATGATTAACGAATGGAATTTACCTGATTTATCAGCAGGTTGAGCATCCTGCTCAGACTCAATATCAGATTTTGCATCTCCTTCCTCTAAAACCCAGTGTAAATTCATTCACATTTCATATAAAAAAAGAAAAAAAAAACAAACCGGTGCCAGTGGTGATGTTGTCAGTATCAATATTACCATCATCTTCTTCCATAGCAGAATCATGATCATTTCCAACTAGACTAGTCATCAGTAATTATATTTTGGAATTTGAAAAGAAAAAAAATACCATCAGACTTGTCCTTCTTGATATCATCCAAGTTATCTAAAAAGAAAATATATCAACTGTCGTGATTGAAAGCAAGTAAGTCAAACCTTTGTCAGTCTCCTTTTTATTATCATCATCCTCGATATCATCAGATTGATTTGCTGCTTGAATATTCATGAATCTGAAGACATATAACAATGGATAAAGAAATACCTTGATCGGATTCTTCATTGTCTTCATTCTCTTCAATATCCTCCATTTCATCAGATTTATCAGCTAATTAAATGTGAATTTAAAAAAGAAAAATCCAAAGAAAATTTTAAAAAATCAACTTACCATGCATATCGTCCTTTTCAGTGTCTAACATAATGAATGATGAGATTATGAACTGCCTCTAGCAAAGAAAGGACTTACCACCAGCGGCCTCCATCACAATGTCCTTTTCTTGAATTTCGGAACGACGAACATGCCTCGCAGGTTTGCATGATGCAGGCGGAATGGTGGCGAATGTTGATTGGGCACGTTTGGGAGGTGCGACAGATATGCCACTGCTCTCAAGGGATCGTTCCGTCCTGGAAAATATCAATAGAAATTCAAATAAAGTCAACAACACAAAAAATACCTTGTCAAATGAGCTGGCGGTCCAGCCTGCTCCATTGCCTCATCCTCCTCAAGACGTTGGGCTGAGGTTTTCCTGTTCCAAAGTTGGAGTTAAGTAATTCATAATTAAACAGAATAATTTACATACTTGTTTTTGCCCTGTCGAGACTTGGGCCTGGCTGTGGAAGGGGCATCAGGTGCATTGGATGCCACAGAAGACTTCTTGCCAGAGCCAGGAAGCACAGCTTCCTCAAGAGGGGGGCCAGCAGAGCAAGTCCTGGGCCCAGAAGACAAAGGAGCAGCAGATTCTTTGGGAACAGGGCCAGCAGAGCATGTCCTTGGTCCAGAGGACACAGGAGCAGTGGTGGAAGCCTTGGATCTGGTGGACTTGGGAGGCATGACAGCAAAATGTGCAATAAAAGCAAAAGAACTGAGGGAACAGTCAGTAACAGGATGTGGGGGGGGAAAGAAAGAAGGGAGGCATCAAATGCCAGCTTTATGTGATGACGTCACATCAAATTTCGGGCACTAAGGCCCGAAATCACACGACATCAGGGGACCCAGACCCTGATCAAGGGTCCAAGGCCCAGACTGGCCCAGAGCTCCCCTGACAAACAAGGCAGCAAAGGCTGCCTGTTTGTGAGAAGGTGCTGCGGGTAACCATCATGGACCTTGAGACCCAAAAAAGAAAAATGAAAATGAGAATGAAAAAAAAAAAAAAGATGTGGGGCCCCATCCGATCTGATCGATCCCGAATGTTGTCGTGATCAGGGGCAGCATCGTGGATCCACGTTGGCATGGCATGGCGTGGCAGGTAGGGGTGGGGCCTCCATTGGCGTGGCAGGTGGGAGTGGGGCCTCCATTGGCATGGTGGGTGCAGTGCCAGTTGACATAGCGGGTGGGGGGGTAGCGGGTGCCGGTGCAGCCTCCGTTGGCATGGCGGCCCCTGACGTGGCGGTTGCAGTGGCACTGTGCCTTGGCGTGGCATGGCAGGTGGGGGTGCGGTGGCGGGTGTGGGGTGGTGGTTGGTGTGGCGGGTCCGGCTGGGCGCCCGCTGACATGGCGGTTCCGCTCATTGGTGTGGCCGGTGGGGGCGGAGCAGGTATGGCACCCGCTGATGTGGCGGGTGGGCGGGTGCATCTCTGTTGGCTGTGGCGGGTGCGGCGCCCGTTGACATGGTGGTTTGGGGCGGGGTAGTGGGTGTGTGGCGGTTGGGGGTGGGGTAGCATGCTGGTTGGCGTGCTGCCCGCTGACGTGGCAGTTGCACCGCTCATTGGCATTGCCAGTGGGGGTGTAGTAGGTGGGGTGGGTTGGCGGTTGGCATGGCGCATTGTGGGCGGAGGTGGTGTCGTTGGCCCCCACTGACGTAGCGGCTGGGTGGCCATTGGCCGTTGGCGTGGTGGGGTGCTGATGACGTGGCAGGTGGGCGGCCTGTCGTTGGCGTGGCAGGTGAGGCGTTGAGGGGGCGGTGGCGTCGTTGGCCCCTGCTGACATGGCAGGTGGGCGGCCCGTCGTTGGCGCGTGGCTGTAGCTTGGTGGTGGCGGGTGGGCGCCATCGGGTCAGTGTGGGCATGGGGGGCCCAGAGGGGGTGTTGATGGGTGGTGGGTGCCGCTTGCTCGACGCAGCAGGTGGTGTTGGTGGTGGGCGCCTCTGCGCTCGTTGACGTGGGGGTGGGGCGCCTGGGGGAGGGCAGTGGTGACCGGTGGCGCCCGTGGTGTGGCGGCTGGGTGGTGGGCGTTGGGCACCGGTTGGTGGGTGGTGGGTGGCGCGGTGGCAGTGGATGGGCGTTGGGCGCCAGTTGACGTGGCGGCTGGGCAGTGGGCAGTGGGCGTCGGTTGGTGGTGGTGGGCGCCACTCGTTCGGTGCTGCAGGTGGTGGTGGCAGGTGTGTGTTGTGCACTGGTTGACGTAGCGGCTGCACGCCTGTTGTCATTGACCTGGCAGTTGCACCCGTTGACATGGTGTGGCGGTGGGCAGTGGCGACGGGTGACGTGGTGGGGGCGGCCATTGTTGAGGTGGTGGTGGCAGCGGGTGTGGACGTGGTGGTGGCGCCCGTTGACGTGGTGGGCCACCACTGGTGGCGGCGCTGGCTGACAGAGCACTGGCGCTGGTTCTCGTGGTGGCAGCAGGCGTTGTCGGTGGTTGTGGGTGGCAACAGCATGGGGCGGAGAGTATGAGGGAGGGGGGGAGCGTGGGGGGGAAGGAGGGAGGAGGGAGGGAAGGAGCATGGTGATGGGAAAGAAGGCAGAAGCGAAACAAGTCAACATACCACGTGAGGGGGCACATGATCAGGACATGATATATTTGTTTTGTGTTCTCCCTACTTCAAGCCCTGCTGGTGCACCGGTTAAATGCCGCAACCTGTCGCTCTTCCCTGTGCCCGGGTTCGAATCCCCTCTGTGTCAAGTATTATTTTTATGATAAGAATGACAGAGTAAGGATCTTTCGAGACTCTTGATTGACTCTGGCTTCTGTTGAGACATATCAATAGTCTAACAGAACTCTATGTTTGACTTCTGATTACTCATATCAGAAGTAGAACTCTATCAGGAGTGTATCAGAACTGTATCAAGACTTGATCAGAACTGAATCAGAACTGGCATTTCCTTGACGAGAGTGCTCATACAGTCTGGATACAGTTCTGATAGGCTTCTGATAGAGTTCTGATAGAGTATCGAGACTCTTGCAAGAGTCTTTCAGAACTTGTGGATGAGTGTAATGTCCTCACTCCAGCGGTGGGACTTCGTGTCACAGGCAGCCCGGGAACACATTGGTGGGTTGGTGCAGCAGTTTGACAATGGGAAAGACCAGGTGTAACCTACTCATGTCGCTGGTGAGCTTGAGCTGATATGCGTGCAAGCTGACCTTGCATTCGATCTCATAGGGGCCTAAGTAGCAGTGCAACAACTTTGCGGATGGTCGCGATGTGCAGATGTCGCTCGTGGTGAGGTATACCTTGTCCCCTGGTTTGAGATCGGATGCACGATGCCAGTGACGGTCGTAGTACTTTACTATGTCATCATGTGCTTTCGTGAGGGCAGCTCGTGCTTCCTCCAGAGTCATGCGAAGGCAGTCAACAAACTTGTTCATGCCTTTGGCAGTGGGGGATTCATGTGGTTCAAACCCCATGTGCAGGTGGTGGCCTGTCTCGAGATAGAACGGTGAGTACTGCATCGCGCTATAAACGTGGTTGTTGTACATGAACTCAGCCATCGGGATCAGGTCGAACCAGTTGTCCTGATGCTCGCTGATGAACACACGAAGGTACTGCTTGAGCTCCTAGTTAACGTGCTCTGTCTAGCCATCGGTCTGTGGATGGTAGGCTGTCGAAAGCATGCGTTCGATGCCAAGGATATTGTACAGCTCCTTGGTGAAGTTCGCGACGAATTGCATGCCGCAATTGGAGATGATGTGCATTAGTAGTCCATGATGCCACCAGACATACTTGAGGAAGAGCCGTGTGGCGCCGAGGGCAGTGCATGTCATGTGCATTGGGATGAAGTGCACGTGCTTGGAGAGCTTGTCCACCACGACCATGATCACGTTATACCCATTAGACTCAGGGAGTTCCACGATGAAGTCGATACTGATGGTGTGCCAGCACGATGGGGGAATGTCGTGGGGGTGAAGCTTGCCTTGCAGCGTGTTGCGCTGAATCTTTGTCCAGAGGCACATGTCATACAACTTGCAGTACAGGCCGATCTGACGCGACATGAAAGGCCACCAGTAGTTGTGACTGACCAGTTCGAGCATCTTCCAGTGGCCGGCATGCCCCACAATGCGCGAATCGTGATGGAGTTCGATTATGCACCGGCGTAAGTCCAGGTCATGGGGTATGTAGATATGGCCATGATAGAAGAGTAGCCTGTCGGTCTTGGTCCAGTCAGAGCTACAGACCATGTTGGTGTGAGTCTGCATGAGATCACGCACAGCCTTCATGACTGACTCCTCAAACTCCTCTTCACGATTCTTCGTTTGTACCTCCTTGAGTAGCCATTGCTCGGGGCCTTCAACTTCAATCACCTCAGTGGTGCGAATCGCAAACAGCTCAGGCTTGAGCAGGACAATGTCGCGGTTGTCGGATGATCCATCTCCGTGGTCTGCCCTTCGCGATAACACATTGGGTTTACCCATGGAGCAGCTGGAGTGGTGGTGCAGAGAGAAGTCGAAGTGCAAGAGGTAGAGCGACCATCATGCTTGTCGCCAGTTGAGCTTCTGCATGGTGCAGAAGTACTCGAGGTTCTTGTGGTCCATCCAGATCTCAAAGGAGTGGCGCATGCCTTCGAGGAAGTGACGCCATTCCTTGAGAGCACGAACGATCGTGAGCATCTCCTTGTCGTGGATCTCGTAGTTGTGTTCCACGTCAGAGAGGCTCTTGGAGTAGAATGTGATCAGGTGCCACTTGCCATCCTCGCGAGATTCCTGGGACAGAACCATGCCGGTCATGAAGTCAGAACTGTTGGCCTCGACGCAATAGGGCCGGTCGTTGTTGGAGAAGATCAGGATGGGCTCACTTGTGACCACGTCCTTGAGTGCCTTGAATGCGGTCTGTTCAGCTTCACCCCAGTAGAAGTGCACATCGGCCTTGGTGAGATCAAAGAGGGGGCATGCGTGGTGTGAGAAGTCGCAGATGAAATGGTGATAGAAGTTTACGAAGCCAAGGAAGGATTGAACTTCCTTGTGATTTCGCAGCTTTGGCCACTCCGTAACTCCAGTGACCTTGACCGGATCCATGCGCACCTGGCCTTCCTCGATGATGAGGCCAAAGTACTCGATGCATGTGCGTTCGAACTTGCATTTCTCCCACTTGAGGTACAGCTTGTGTTCACGAAGGTGTTCCAGGACTAGGCATGTGATGTGGCAGTGTTCCTCACGGGTCTTGGTGAAGATCAGGATGTTGTCGAGGTACACGCAGACCATGCCTTCCATGATGAGGTCACAGAAGATGTTGTTCATCATGGTCTGGAATGTCGTGGGAGAGTTGGTCATACCGAAGAACATCATGAGCAGCTCAAACAGGCTGCGGTTGGTGTGAAACGCGGCCTTCTACTCATTGCCTTTGCGAATGCGAATGTTGTTGTACCCCCATTGCACATCAAGCTTAGTGAAGTATTTCGCACCATGCAATTGATTGACAAAATCTGATATGAGAGGTATCAGATACCGGTTCTTGATGGTGATGGTGTTGAGTGTGCAATAGTCCTGCACAGGGTGAAGGGTTCCATTCTTCTTCTTGATGAAGAAGAAGGGCGCAGCCATGGGGGACTTCGAGGGGCAAATGCAGCCAGTCACAAGGTGTTCTTCGAGGAATGCGTCGAGCTCCTTCTGCTCATCGAGGCTGAGCAGGTAGATCTTGCACAGGTTCACCTTCGCATCGGGGACCAGTTCAATCACATGGTCCCAGGGGCAACGCTCAGGGAGTGTGTCGAAGGAGGACTTCATGAAGACATCCTCGAACTCATGGAGATGGTCCGGAACTGAATCACGAAAGGTGCGAACACTACTATTCTTCGCATGCATGGCAGCAAGATGTTGAGAGATATTCGCAGTGGCACGAATGGTCTCAGTCGGCGGGTTGTGCATGGGGATCATGAATATGCGATCGCCCTTCTCGATGGGCTCATCGGTCAGTTCTGTGGGGTCATGTCCCATCTCAGGAAGCTCATCGTCATCCTCAACGGTCGCGAGGTGCAGCATGGGGCCAATGTGACAGGCACAGATCACCGTTCAGGTGCACTGGCAGTCTTTTCACATATGCACGCATTGCCTTTGGCCTCATTTGCACAGGTGTGACAGGTGCACTCGCAGCAGTTGATTTTGACCATTCCCTTTTCCCAGTCGATATCGGGGTTGTGTAGCTTTAGCCAGAGAAAGCCCAGAATCATCTCCTGGTGCCCCAGTCTGGTAACGGTGAAGACGGCGTGCTCGGTGTGGTCTTGATAGCAAACCACCAAGTCCACAACTGCTACGCAAAACCAAATCTGCGTGCAGGTCACTCTAACTATTTCAGAGAGTAAGAGGCGGGGAGAAGAATGCTACTATTTAGCCAGCTTGAAGCTGAGTTCTACTATGTATATTTTGGCTATTTATATGTTATGATCCTTGAGCACAGACCATGACATACATATGCTATCCTCATGTTATGTAGAGCCCTTTACCCTATTCCGTCATCTGAACTAAAGTACGACTGTGCTTCTCATGTTGTCCTGCAGATGCTATGCCATAACCCTTTGCCCTGGTGAATGCTAATGTGTCGTTGTTATGGGGTTCTCTTCAAGTCTTCACATCACATCTTGTCAGTCTCATCATGTTTGTGTCACGTGTTCATCAGGTGATCATTGAGTCACATGTCTGTTGTCAAGATAATGATTGGTCTTGAAATCATAACATTACCCCTCCCTTAGGGATTGTGTCCTCACAATCATGTTTTTCTTTGTCATCATCGTCCTAGTCTTCCTGGCGCTCGCCCTTTCCTATGACTGCCTTGTTCCGTTGTTGCTGCCATGCCTGCCATGCCACGTCAAGTTGTTCTTCAACTTCTTTCGGATCCGACATCCATCTGGTAGGGGTCTGCTTTTTCGGCTCCACTTTCATTTGTTGATTTCGCAGGCAGACCCAGACTTCATTAGCCATGTGGTCGAAGAGGATCTTCAGTGCTTGGGTTTGATGGAAGCAGGTATGTATGACCTTTTTCAGCAGTGTTCGGGGAGGTAATTGGCATTGCCCTCGTTCTAGGGATGGCGCCTCCAGATTCTCGTGATGAAATTTCATGACCACATCCGGCACATCTTCGATAACGTTTTCCGCTGGCTCCCATGTAGCGTCTTCCATAGGGTAGCCTTTCCAATGTATTCTATATTGTAGTTTTCCTCTATTCCATCGAGAGTTAACTATGGTTTCTACTTCATACTGCTCCTCTCCCTCTATGACGATGGGGGGAGGTCGTTTAAGGATCATCACCGCTTTCTGTTGTGGGAACACCGGTGCCGTATATGGGGTGAGTTCGGACTTGTTTCGGACAGGGTGAATCCTCCAGTATTCCGGTGGGTCGAGTTCATATGCCGATTCTCCGATTCGCTGTTTAACTTTGAAAGGACCGAGCCGCTTGTCATTCAGCTTGTCAGTCAGCCAGTCGGTGGTAATATTGGTTCCTTCCAGCCAGACTTGGTCGCCCTTGTGATATTCTCAGGTGGGCTTCTGTTTTCAGTCATGGGTCTGTTTCATCATTTCAGCAGCCTTCGTCAAGGAGGTTTCAGCCTTGGTCCGGATCTCTTTCATTATGTCAGCGAATTCCTCTGCAGTTTGTGACTTGACATCATGCTTCGGGGGTTCTTTTCTGGTGTGCAGGTGTCATCCATGATTTAGGTAAAACGGGGAGTATCCCATCACAGAGTGGATCTGATTATTATAAGAGAATTCAGCCATGGATAGCCAGTCTGCCCAGTCTGTTTGCCAATGATTCACAAAGAGTTTCAGGTATTGTTCGAGTTCCTGATTAACCCTTTCCATTTGTCCATCAGTTTGTGGATGATATGGCATCAAAGGAGCTCCTTTGATTCCTAAAAGTATGTAAAGGTCCTTCATGAAGTTCATGTTAGGCTAGATGAATCTTAAAGGACTTGGGCAGACTAAGTGCGAGAGTGGTTTAAGATGATGGCAAATGGAATATTAAACCTAGCACTACTGGTACATCTGGAAGTCCTTATGTATTCTACAGTACTCGAGCACGGACCATGGGCTGCACAATGCTGCAGACTATGGATGAGTAAGGCTAGGGTGGGATGACTCGGAGTGACTAGGGAAATGAAGATGACTCGATGACTGCGCACTGCGCAGCATGATGGGGAGAAATGCACAGCATGATGGGGGAGGAAGAGATAAGGGAAGGAAGATAAGATAAAGAAAATGAATAGTCTGTAACATCACCCTCTCTTTAGATTCACGTTCTTGCAAAAACCCTTAGTCCAGCTGTCCCCACCTGTTGTTTTCCCAGGTGGTTGTTGCATGTGGGGCCCACATGTGAATGAGCTCCTCATTGTAGGAGTGGATGTGGTGGAGCATGGTGGCAAGGAGTTTGAGTCGCCAGTTTTCGGTATGAAGCATCTCCATTGCTTCACGAAGCGCGATGCATTCCACTGTTGTGGGGGCAGTCCCATCAGGGGTCCGTCCAGTCCAAAGATGCATGCAGATGGTCATGACGTAGCGCAGGTATGTGCCGAGGGTGATGGCAAGGGGGTCCATATAGTCTCTGGCATCGAGAATCTTCGCCAGATTCTCAGAGTCATTCATGATAGAGGTGGGTGCATGGCTGTCATTGCTGCTTTCAATGCTGATAGGGGTGTTGGTGGTCATGATGTGTGATTTTTGGTCTTCTTCCCTCTTTTCATGGTCCTTTTATCTTGTTCCATAGTCTTCTTCAGGAAACAGTCTAGAGCTTGCTGCGCATTCCCCAGTTCCTTCTCTTTGATCCATGTGTTCTTCTCATGTCCATATCCTTTCTATTTGACCAGGAATAGCGTTCCTCTCCCTTGTTTCTTTCTTTTTAGAATTTCTTCTATCTCGTACTCTTCTTCATCATTTATGATTTCAGGGGGTAGCAGTGATGGCTGTTCTTGTATTTTGAAATGGGGTCTTTTATAGGGTGTGAGTAGTGTTTCATTGAACATGAGGTGTATCAGCTGCCATGATGCTGGGAGTTCCAGGCGGTATGCTGAGGCTTCTTTCTTTTCGATCACCTTGAACAGTCTGTATTGGAGTGCCAATAACTTCTTTGATGGTCAATTGACTGTGATATTGGTGGCTTCAAGCCATACTCCGTCCCCTTTCTTGTATTCACAGGCTGGTCTTCATCCCGCATCATAATTGTCTTTGGCTCGTGTTTGCGCATACTGCAGTGCAGCATTTGCTTCTTTCTGGATTTGGTCCATTCTTTCGACAAAGTTCTTTGCTGCGGAGTTGTTCCCTTCTGTTGTCTGTGGCTCTCCCTTCCAGGGATGCATTCTGTAGTTGAGATAGAATGGTGTCTCCTTTGTTCCCTGGTGTGTTTTGTCATTGTATTGGTATTCTGCAATCGCTATCCATTCTGCCCAGTCATCCTGCAGGTTGTTTGTGAAGTTTCTAAGGAAAGCTTCTGTCTCTTGATGGGATCGCTCCGCCTGTTCATCTGTTTGTGGGTGATAGGCCATTGATAGGTTTTGCTTCGTTCCAAGCAGTTTTAGAAGTGCTGTCATGAATCATGCTGTGAATTGGGGTCCTCGGTCGCTGATGATCTTTTGTGGGATTCCATGGAGTCTCCACACATTGTCTCGGTATAATCGTGCAAGACCTTCTGCTGTGAGTTCGGTGTTTGTGGGAATTAGATGGATCATCTTGGTCAGACAGTCTGTGACTGCGGCGATGGCGTTAAAGCCATTCAAGCTGGGTAGCGGTCCTATGAGATCTACTCCGATATCTTCCCATGGTTGCTGTGGAACTTTATGTGGGTGTAGTAGTGCATATTTCTTTTGTCAGATGATTTTGTTTCGCTGGCATGCTTCGCATCCATTGACATATTTCTTGATGTCCGTTAACATTAATGGCCACCAGTAGGTGCAGTTTATGAGTTCATGCATGCAATATTGTCCTGTATGCCCTCCAATGGGCATATCGTGGTGTTCAAACATGATATCGTCCTTCAATTTGTTGTCTAAGGGAACGTAGATTTTCCCTTCCACATATACAATGTGGTTTTCTTCTGTGAACCAATGTGGTTTTTCCTTCAGTCCTGTTGTTACGATCATTTCCCTTTGTGCACATTGTCAGATTTGTTCTATCCTTGGGGTTTCAATCATTGTGATTCCTCTTGTTTGCATTATTTTGTTATTTTCTGCTCTCTCTTTCTGTGGATGTTCGTCCTCAAACATCATGAATTCGAAATCTCGTTCATTATTCTCTTCCAGATGTCGAATGAATGCGGCTTCTTTGATCATTTGTATGTCGTCTTTCTCTGCTAGGTTTTCTTCATATCCCACCATTCATGATAGGACATCTGCTTTTCCATTCGCTTTTCCCGGTACGTGTCATAGTTCATAGTCATATTCTTGTAATTTCAGATACCAGCTGGTCTGTCTTGAGTTGAGTCATTGCGGTTTTCGGAAGTATGATAGGTTCTTGTGGTCTGTCAATATTTCGAATTTCTCTCGAGCTTCTAGAAGGTATTGTCTCCATGTCTTCAGCGCCACTATTATCACAAGGAGTTCTTTGTCGTAGATTTCATAGTTCTGCTCCGCTGGGGTCATACATCGTGATATGAAGGCGATTGGGTGCCACAGTCCTTTCTGTTGCTGTGATAGTACTGCTCTGATGGCATATCCTGAGGCATCCATTTCAACTCGGAATTTTCCCTCTGTTTGTGGTAGTGCTAGAATGGGTGCTGAGGTTATATGTCAGATTAGCTCCTTGAAAGCACTTTGCTGCTTGTCTGTCCACTGGAATGTTTTGTTTCCAGTCAGCTCTATTAAAGGTTTGGTGACTTTTGCATATCCTTTGATGAATCATCAGTAAAAGTTTGTGAATTCCAAGAACTTTTGTAGTTCTTTCTTCATTTTCAGGGTTGGCCAGGATTGTACAGCTGTAATCTTCTCCAGTTCCATTTCCACTTTCCCTTCTCCTATGACATATCCTAGTACTGGGACCTTTGATGATTCCCAGATGCATTTCGGTCCTTTGATGAATAGGTCGTTCTTGTTCAGTATCTCCATGACTTCTACTGTGTTCTTTTGGAGTTCCTCTCATGTTCGTCCAATGATTATGATGTTGTCCATATAGATTATGCATACTCTTCTTCGTATTTGGTCTTGGAAGAGGCTTGCCATCATTCAGCTGAAAGTGCCTGGTGCATTGCACTGTCCAAAGTATATGACTATTGGTTTGAAGAGCCCTCTTGCTGTTAGAAAGGCTGCTTTCCATTTGTCTCCTTTTTGGATGCGAACATTGTTGTATCCCCAGATAATGTCGATCTTGTTAAAGTACTTTGCTCCTTGTAGTATGTCAAGGAGTTTGCTGATGCATGGTAGTGGGAACTTGTCCTTGACCATATACTTGTTTATTTCTTGATAGTCTTGGATGAGCCGTTTGCTACTGTTCTTCTTATTGCAAAAGAAGCAGGGTCCTGCGTAAGGTGATTTTGAGGGGCATATCTTCCCTGTTCTTAGTCCTTCTTCAATAAAAGCATCTAGTTCTTCTAGTTCTCTCTGTGTCATCGGATAGACCTTGCTCGGTATTGTCTTGGGTGCATCTTTCGTTAAGTTTATTTCATGGTCCCACTCCTTGTGGTCTGGTAGTCGATCAAAGTTCTTCTCCTTAAAGAGGTGTTTGAATCTTGTCAGATATGAAGGTATCTGAGTTCCCGTCCTGTCATTGGCTGTGGTCTTCGCTGGTTCAGCCACTTTCTGTATTTTGATCATCTGGTGGTTTATCTTGCATGTTTTGGGGCATCTGTTAAAGATAATCTCTCCTGTCCTCCATTTGATTGTTGGGTTGTGATAGACAAGCCAGTCATGTCCCAGTAGCATGTCGGTTTTTCCAATGTTGAGTACGATGGCTTCCATATGCTCCTTGTGCCCTTTAATGTCAATGTGGACTTCCACTACTCAGTCTGCTGTTTTCTGGCGGTTGGGTGATCCGTCTGCATTTATGATTGGAATCTTCTTGATTCGCCATGTCTTCAATCCTGTTTTTGTTACTATGGCAGTATTGATGCAGGTCCTGTCTGCGCCACTATCGACTTCTGGTGTTATCATTGCTATCCCTTTTCACATTCGTATTTTTGCTGGTACTGCGAGTTCTTTTCTTCTGGGTGGTTTGTCGCCTCGGATGGTTTTTCTTGGTGCTTCAGGTCGCTTTGCAGGAATGGTGTATTTCAGAGTATGGAATGATCTACATCCTGTATCGAAGCGAGTCTGTTTCAGCTATATGGGTCGCAATTTAGCACCTCTTAATCGGACCCTTCAACAAAACCCTCTTTGTCAGAGCTTTCTTCATCCTTGTCTTCTTCATCTTCTTCTTCTTCTTCTTTCACTTCTCTGACTCAGGATTTTCCCTTCTTCTTCTTTCTGCAGTTTCATGCATAGTGTCCTTTCGAGCTGCAATTATAACATGTGACATTTGCTGCTCCTTTTCGCAGCTCTGGGCAATTTCGTGAGAGGTGTCCTGGTTTATTGCAGTTGAAGCAATTGTTGCTTTGTACTTTGTCGACTTCCATGGCCTGTCCTGTTCCTCGGCTTGGGTTTCCTGGCTTGCGTTGGTTGTTTGTGAATTCTCCCCTCATTACATTCCTATGTTCATCAATGTTTCATCCAATCGCTCGAACTGTCTTGATATATTCGTCTCTATCTGTTGGAAGTTCAGAGATCAAGTGTATGGCTTCTGCTGTCCTCTGGTTTAAGCTTTTCTCAAGTAGGAAACAGGGGGCTGTTCCTATCATTCCCGCTTTTCCTGCAAGATCTATGAATTCATCTAGGAATTCATTGATGGGTTGGTTTCCCTGTCTGATGTTGAATAATTTGCTTTCTGCTTGTGACAGTGACATGACATTGCTGAATCGTGTCTGTATTTCAGTTATAAAATTGGCCCATGTGCTTTGATTGGTCATGGTGTTGATTTTCTTCGACGCCCAGTGAGCTCCTGGTCTGTCGGTCATTCTGGATAGTACTGCTCTGATCTTTTGTGTATTAGTGAGGTCTCCATGTGCAGTTATGTAGAGCTTCATCTTTCTCCACCAAATGTCGAAAGCTGTTCGGTCTCCTGTGAAGGACTTCGGGTCTGCAATAATTCCTTTGTATTCTGTCACCATTGTTTGCAGAATTTCTTTGTCGCTGTCTTGGTCTTGGCTTTCCTGTTCTTGAGCTTGTTGTGCTTGGGCCTGCTGTTCTTGGATCTGCTTTTGTCTTTGTTCTTCTCGTTGCTCTTTCCAATAGTCTAGGTCGATTTCTGCGATTCTACAGGCTTGTTTGAATTCATTCCACTCTGCAGTGGTTGGTCCATCTGTCTTTGGTAGTCTCTTTCATTCCCTCCACCGATAGTATTCATTCCAGTCGCTGTCACTTACTTTTGCCACGATGGTGCGATTTTCTTTATGCTGTACTTCTGTTATGGACTATTCATTTTCTTTATCTTATCTTCCTTCCCTTATCTCTTCCCTCTCCCATCATGCTGTGCATCCCTCCCCATCATGCTGCACAGTGCGCAGTCATCAAGTTATCTTCATTTCCCTAGTCACTCTGAGTCATCCCACTCCAGCCTTACTCATCCGCAGTCCGCAGCATTGCGCAGTCCATGGTCCATGCTCGAGTACTGTAGAATACTTAAGGACTTCCAGATGTACCAGTAGTGCTAGGTTTGATATTCCTTTTGCCATTATCTTAAACTGCTCTCGCACTTAGTCTGCCTGAGTCCTTTAAGATTCGTCTAGCTTAACAACTTTGGCAGGTCGGTCTTCTGAAGGGGTTTAGCAATTTCATTCCTATGTGCCCCTGGCTTTGATATCGTTCTCGTTGGTTCTGTCGTATGCTCTGTGCATCGTGTTCCTTCTGTATTAGTGTATCCTCTTCTTGTACTCGGCAATTGTAGTTTGCAATCTGCTGTTGTCTGAAGCTTTGGGCTCACGTTCGTTCTTTTTTTGTTCTCTTGCGGATTGGTTCGTCCTCTTCTTCGGCAGGAAGATTCTGGTCTGACCACAGCTCTTCTAGGCTTATCCCATATTCTTCTTCTAGTAAGAGTTCTGCAATGAGCTGTGCTGTTTCATTACTGAAGTTTTCAATAGGCTCATCTGTGGTGGTGAAGGCAAGTTCTCTCAGAAATGCCTGTTCTTCTTCTTTGTCGCTACTTGGTGTAGGCGTATGCTCCCTTTCTCGATTGTTCAAATTGCTAGTGTCTCTGCGGTTGGCGTGGACTGTCTCTGCGAATGGCATGGACTGCAATGTATGATCTACTTCTCTGAACCAGGTGTTCTTATCGCTCGTGCTAGTGCTCGCTGGGTCGGCAACCATTCATCGTCAAATGTTGATTAGGTCTTTGATAAAGCGCGACGTGGTGTGTGTGAGTCTGGGCGAGTCTTGACGAGGTTTAATATCTTGTTAGGCTAGACGAATCTTAAAGGACTCGGGCAGACTAAGTGTGAGAGTGGTTTAAGATGATGGCAAAAGGAATATTAAACCTAGCGCTACTGGTACATCTGGAAGTCCTTATGTATACTACAGTACTCAAGCACAGACCATGGGCTGCGCAATGCTGTGGACTGCGGATGAGTAAGGCTGGGGTGGGATGACTCAGAGTGACTAGGGAAATGAAGATGACTTGATGACTGCATGCTGCGCAGCATGATGGGGAGGGATGCGCAGCATGATGAGAGCAGGAGAGATAAGGGAAAGGATAAGGGAAAGAAAGATAAGATAAGGAAAATGAATAGTCTGTAACACCATGGTGCTGTCATACAGCTGTGCATTGCAAGTCTGGCCCATCTTCCTATCAGCACATGCAGATAGGCCATGCTAACAACCAAGACATCACCTGAGCAATTATGATTTTGATCAGGATCAACTCTGCTCTCAGTACATCTTGCAGAGCCAGCACAAACCAAGCAGGAGCTGCTACGCAAAACCAATTCTGCACGCAGGTCACTCTAACTATTTCAGAGAGTAAGAGGCAGGGAGAAGAATGCTACTATTTAGCCAGCTCAAAGCTGAGTTCTACTATGTACATTCTGGCTATTTATATGCTACAATCCTCAAGCACGGACCACGACATACATGTGCTATCCTCATGTTATGTAGAACCCTTTGCCCTGTTCCATCGTCTGAACTAAAGTATGACTGTGCTCCTCATGTTATCCTGCAGGTATTGCATCGTGTTCATGTCACATGTTCATCAGGTGATTATTGAGTCACGTGTCTGTCATCAACATAACGGTTGGTCTTGAAATTGTAACATTACCCCCCCTTTAGGGATTGCATCCTCGCAATCATGTTCTTCTTCGTTATCATCGTTCTAGTCTTCCTGGCGCTCGTCCTTTCCTATGACTGTCTGGTTTCAACACTCCTGCCATGCCTGCCACACTGCCTCAAGTCGATCTTCGACTTCTTTCGGGTCTGACATCCATCCGGTAAGGGTCCGCTTTTTCAGTTCTGCTTTCATTTGCTGATTTCGCAGGCAGACCCAGACTTCATTAGCCGTGTGGTCAAAGAGGACCTTTGGTGCTTGGGTTTGATGGAAGCAGGTGCATACTATCTTCTTCAGTGGTGTCCGGGGCGGTAGCTGACATTGTTCTTTGCCTAGGGATGGCGCCTCAGGGTTCTCGTGATGAAATTTTGCGACCACGTCTGGCGCATCTTCGATGACATTTTCCGCAGGCTCCCATGTAGCGTCTTCCATAGGGTAGCCCTTCCAATGTATCCTGTATTGTAGTTTTCCTCTATTCCATCAGGAATTTACTACAGTCTCTACTTCATACCGCTCCTCTCCTCCCATGACAATGGGAGGAGGTCATTTAAGAATCGTCACCACTTTCTGTTGTGGGAACGCCAGTGCCATGTACGGAATGAGCTCGGATTCGTTTCAGACAGGGTGGATCCTCCAATGTTCCGGTAGATCGAGTTCGTAAGCCGATTCTCCAATTCGCCGTTTGACCTTGAAGGGACCAAACTGTTTGTCATTTAGTTTATCAGTCGGCCGGTCAGTGGTAATGTTGGTTCCTTCCAGCCAGACCTGATCGCCCTCATGATACTCTCGGGCGGATTTCTGTTTCCAGTCATGGGTTCGTTTCATCGTTTCAGCAGCCTTCATCAGGGAAGTCTCGGCTTTGGTCCGAATCTCTTTCATCATGTTCGCGAATTCCTCTGCAGTTTGTGACTTGACATCACGCTTCTGTTACGGACCATTCATTTTCTTTATCTTATCTTCCTTCCCTTATCTTCCCCCCTATCTCCCCCACTCCCATCATGCTGCGCAGCGCGCAGTCATCGAGTCATCCCCTTCCCCTAGTCATGCTGCGCAGTGCGCAGTCATCGAGTCATCCCCTTTCCCTAGTCACTCCGAGTCATCCTACCACAACCTTACTCATCCGTAGTCCGCAGCATTGTGCAGCTCATGGTCCGTGCTCGAGTACTGTAGATATATAAGGACTTCCCGATGTACCAGTAGCGCTAGGTTTAATATTCCATTTGCCATCATCTTAAACCACTCTCGCACTTAGTCTGCCCGAGTCCTTTAAGATTCGTCTAGCTTAACAAGATATTAAACCTCGTCGAGACTCGCCCAGACTTACACACACCACGTCGCGCTTTATCAAAGACCTAATCAACATTCGACGACGAACGGTCGCCGACCCAGTGAGCACTAGCACAAGCGACAAGAACACCTGGTTCAGAGAAGTAGATCACACATTGCAGTCCACGCCATTCGCAGAGACAGTCCATGCCAACCGCAGAGACACTAGCAATTCAAACAATCGAGAAAGGGAACGTACGCCTACACCAAGTAGCGACGAAGAAGAAGAACAGGCACTTCTGAGAGAACTTGCCTTCACCACCGCAGACGAGCTTACTGAAAACTTCAGTAACGAAACAGCACAACTCATCGCAGAACTCTTACTAGAAGGAGAATACGGGATAAGCCTAGAAGAGCTGTGGTCAGACCAGAATCTTCCTGCCGAAGAAGAGGACGAACCAATCCGCAAGAGAACAAGAGAAGAACGAACACGAGCCCAAAGCTTCAGACAGCAGCAGATTGCAAACTACAATCGCCGAGTACAAGAAGAGGACACACTAATACAGAAGGGACACGACGCACAGAGCGTACGCCAACGACACCGAAGCCAGGACCACATAGGAACGAAACTACTGAACCCCTTCAGAAGACCGACCCGCCGAAGTACAGCATAAAGGAAATCGCACCATCATGGCGAAAGTAAGCGACAGCAACTGGAACGAATACTATCGGTGGAGGGAGCGAAAGAGACTACCCAAGACAGACGGACCAACCGCTGCAGAGTAGAACGAATTCGAACAAGCCTGTAGAATCGCAGGAATCGACCTAGACTATTGGAAAGAGCAACGAGAAGAGCAAAGACAAAAACAGATCCAAGAACAGCAGGCCCAAGCACAACAAGCTCAAGAACAGGAAAACCAAGACCAAGACAGCGACGAAGAAATCCCGCAAACAATGGCGACAGAATACAAAGGGATTATCACAGACCCAAAGTCCTTCACAGGAGACCGAACAGCTTTCGACATTTGGTGGAGAAAGATGAAGCTCTACATAACTGCACATGGAGACCTCACTAATACACAAAAGATCAGAGCAGTACTATCCAGAATGACTGACAGACCAGGAGCTCACTGGGCGTCGAAGAAAATCAACACCATGACCAATCAAAGCACATGGGCCGATTTTATAACTGAAATACAGACACGATTCAGCAATGTCATGTCACCGTCGCAAGCAGGAAGCAAACTATTCAACATCAGACAGGGGAACCGACCGATCGATGAATTCCTAGATGAATTTGTAGACCTCGCAGGAAAAGCAGGGATGACAGGAACAGCTCCACGCTTCCTACTCGAGAAGAGCCTAAACAGGAGGACAGCAGAAGCCGTACACTCGATCTCCGAACTCCCAACAGATGGAGACGAATATATCAAGACAGTTCGAGCAATTGGACGAAACATCGATGAACATAGGAATGTGATGAGAGGGGAATTTGCAAACAACCAATGCAAGCCAGGAAACCCAAGCCGAGGAACAGGACAGGCCATGGAAGTCGACAAAGTACGAAGCAACAACTGCTTCAACTGCAACAAACCAGGACACCTTTCACGAAATTGCCCGGAGCCGCGAAAAGGAGCAGCGAATGTCACATGCTATAATTGCGGCCTGAAAGGACACTATGCACGAAACTGCAGAAAGAAGAAGAAGGGAAAATCCCGAGTCAGAGAAGTGAAAGAAGAAGGAGAAGAAGACGAAGAAGACAAGGATGAAGAAAGCTCTGACAAAGAGGGTTTTGTCGAAGGGTCCGATTAAGAGGTGCTAAATCGCGACCCATACAGCTGAAACAGACTCGCTTCGACACAGGATGTAGATCATCCCATACTCTGAAATACACCATTCCTGCAAAGCGATCTGAAGCACCAAGAAAAACCATCCAAGGCGACAAACCACCCAGAAGAAAGGAACTCGCAGTACCAGCAAAGATACGAACGCGAAAAGGGATAGCAACGATAACACCAGAAGTCGATAGCGGAGCAGACAGAACCTGCATCAATACCGCCATAGTAACAAAAACGGGATTAAAGACACGGCGAATCAAGAAGATTCCAATCATAAATGCAGACGGATCACCCAACCGCCAGAAAACAGCAGACCGAGTAGCGGAGGTCCACATCGACATTAAAGGACACAAAGAGCATATGGAAGCCATTGTACTCGACATTGGGAAAACCGACATGCTACTAGGACACGACTGGCTTGTCTATCACAACCCAACAATCAAATGGAGGACGGGAGAGATTGTCTTTAACAGATGCCCCAAGACATGCAAGATAAACCACCAGACAATCAAAATACAGAAAGTGGCCGAACCAGCAAAGACCACAGCCAATGACAGGACGGGAACTCAGATACCTTCATATCTGACAAGATTCAAACACCTCTTTAAGGAGAAGAACTTCGATTGACTACCGGACCATAAGGAGTGGGACCACGAAATAAACTTAACAAAAGACGCACCGAAAACGATACCGAGTAAGGTATACCCGATGACGCAAAAGGAGCTAGAAGAACTAGACGCCTTTGTCGAAGAAGGACTAAGAACAGGGAAGATACGCCCCTCAAAATCACCTTATGCGGCACCCTGTTTCTTTCGTAACAAGAAGGATGGTAGCAAACGACTCATCCAAGACTATCGAGAGATAAACAAATATACGGTCAAGGACAAGTTCCCACTACCACGCATCAGCAAACTCCTTGACATACTACAAGGAGCGAAGTACTTTAACAAGATCGACATTATCTGGGGATACAACAACGTTCGCATTCGAAAAGGAGACGAATGGAAAGCAGCCTTCCTAACAGCAAGAGGACTCTTCGAACCAACAGTCATGTACTTTGGACAGTGCAATGCACCAGGCACTTTCAGCTGAATGATGGCAAGCCTCTTCCAAGACCAAATACGAAGAAGAGTATGCATAATCTATATGGACGACATTATAATCATCGGATGAACGCGAGAGGAACTTCAAAAGAACACAGTAGAAGTCATGGAGATACTGAACAAGAACGACCTATTCATCAAAGGACCGAAATGTGTCTGGGAATCGTCAAAAGTCCCAGTACTAGGGTATATCGTAGGAGAAGGGAAAGTGGAAATGGAACCGGAGAAGATCACAGCCGTACAATCCTGGCCGACGCCGAAAACAAAGAAAGAACTACAAAAGTTCTTAGGATTCACAAACTTTTATCGACGGTTCATCAAAGGATATGCAAAAGTCGCTAAACCTTTAACGGAATTAACAGGAAACAAAACATTCCAGTGGACAGACAAGCAGCAAAGCGCTTTCAAGGAGCTAATCCGACATATAACCTCGGCACCCATTTTAGCACTACCACAAACAGAGGGAAAATTCCAAGTTGAAACGGACGCCTCAGGATACGCCATCGGAGCGGTATTATCACAGCAGCAGAAAGGACTATGGCACCCAATTGCCTTCATATCAAGATGCATGACTCCAGCGGAACAGAACTACGAAATCTACGACAAAGAACTCCTCGCGATAATGGTGGCACTGAAGACATGGAGACAATACCTCCTAGAAGCTCGAGAGAAGTTCGAAATATTGACGGACCACAAGAACCTATCATACTTCCGAAAACCACAACGACTCAATTCGAGACAGACCGGCTGGTATCTGAAACTACAAGAGTATGACTACGAACTACGACACGTGCCAGGAAAAGCGAATGGAAAAGCAGACGTCCTATCACGAATGGCGGGGTATGAAGACAACCTAGCAGGAAAAGACGACATACAAATGATCAAAGAAGCCACATTCATCCGACACCTGGAAGAGAATAATGAATGAGATTTTGACCTTATGATGTTCGAGGACGAACATCCACCGAAAGGGGAAGCAGGAAATAACAAAACAATGCAGACAAGAGGAATCACGATGATCGAAACTCCAAGAATGGAACAAATTCGACAATGCACATGGAGAGAAACAATCGTAACAACAGGACTGAAAGAAAAACCACACTGGTTCACAGAAGAAAACCACATTGTATACGCAGGAGGGAAGATCTACGTTCCCCCAGACAACAAACTGAAGGAAGACATCATGTTCGAACACCATGACACACCCATCGGAGGACACCCAGGACAATACCGCATGCACGAACTCATAAACCGCACCTATTGGTGGCCATCAATGCTAACAGACATCAAGAAGTATGTCAATGGATGCGAAGCATGCCAGTGAAACAAAATCATCCGACAAAAGAAACATGCACCACTACACCCGCACGAGGTCCCGCAGCAACCATGGGAAGATATCGGAGTAGACCTTATAGGACCGCTACCCAGCTCGAACGGCTTTAACGCCATCGCCGCAGTCACAGACTGCCTGACCAAGATGATCCATCTAATTCCCACCAACACCGAACTCACAGCAGAAGGTCTCGCACGACTATACCGAGACAACGTGTGGAGACTCCATGGAATCCGACGAAAGATCATCAGTGACCGAGGACCCCAATTCACAGCACGATTCATGACAGCGCTTCTAAAACTGCTCGGAACAAAGCAAAACCTATCAACGGCCTATCACCCACAAACAGATGGACAGGCGGAGCGATCCCATCAGGAAACAGAAGTTTTCCTTAGAAACTTCACAAACAACCTGCAGAACGACTGGGCAGAATGGATAGCGATCGCAGAGTACCAATACAACGACAAGACACATCAGGGAACAAAGGAGACACCATTCTACCTCAACTATGGAATGCACCCCTGGAAGGGAGAACCACAGACAACGGAAGGGAATAACCCCGCGGCCAAGAACTTTGTCGAGAGAATGAACCAAATCCGGAAGGAAGCAAACGCCGCGCTACAGTATGCGCAAACACGAGCCAAGGACAATTACGACGCGAGGTGAAAACCAGCCCGTGAATACAAGAAAGGGGACGGAGTATGGCTTGAAGCCACCAATATCGCAGTCAATCGACCATCAAAGAAGCTATCGGCACTCCGATACGGACCGTTCAAGGTGATCGAAAAGAAAGGAGCCTCAGCATATCGCCTGGAACTCCCAGCATCATGGCAGCTGATACACCCCATGTTCAATGAAGCGCTACTCACACCCTACAAAGGACCCCGTTTCAAGATACAAGAACGACCATCGCCGCCACCCCCTGAGATCATAAATGATGAAGAAGAGTACGAAATAGAAGAAATTCTAAAAAGAAGGAAACAAGGAAGAGGAACGCTATTCCTGGTCAAATGGAAAGGATACGGACATGAGGAAAACACATGGATCAAAGAGAAGGAACTGGGGAATGCGCAGCAAGCTCTAGACCGTTTCCTGAAGAAGACCACGGAGCAAGATAAAAGGACCGTGAAAAGAGGGAAGAAGGTCAGAAAGCGCACATCATGACCACCAATGCCCCCATCAGCATCGAAAGCAGCGATGACAGCCGCGCACCCACCCCCATCACGAACGACGCCGAGAATCTGGCAAAGATCCTCAACGCCAAAGACTACATGGACCCCCTCGCCATCACCCTCGGCGCATACCTGCACTACGTCATGACCATCCGTATGCACCTTTGGAGCGGACGGACCCCCGACGGGACCGCCCCCACAACAGCGGAATGCATCGCGCTTCGCGAAGCAATGGAAACGCTTCGCACTGAAAACCGGCGACTCAAACTCCTCGCCACCACACTCCACCACATCCGCTCCTACAACGAGGAGCTCATTCACACGTGGGCCCCACGCGCGATGAGTGCCTGGGAAAACAATGGGTGGGGACAGCTGGACTAAGGGTTTTCGCAAGGACGTGAATCTAAAGAGAGGGTGATGTTACGGACCATTCATTTTCTTTATCTTATCTTCCTTCCCTTATCTTCCCCCCTATCTCCCCCACTCCCATCATGCTGCGCAGCGCGCAGTCATCGAGTCATCCCCTTCCCCTAGTCATGCTGCACAGTGCGCAGTCATCGAGTCATCCCCTTTCCCTAGTCACTCCGAGTCATCCTACCACAACCTTACTCATCCGTAGTCCGCAGCATTGCGCAGCTCATGGTCCGTGCTCGAGTACTGTAGATATATAAGGACTTCCCGATGTACCAGTAGCGCTAGGTTTAATATTCCATTTGCCATCGTCTTAAACTGCTCTCGCACTTAGTCTGCCCGAGTCCTTTAAGATTCGTCTAGCTTAACAGCTTCGGGGGTTCTTTTCTGGTGTGCAGGTGTCATCCATGATTCAGGTAAAATGGGGAGTATCCCATCACAGAGTGAATCCAATTGTTATAAAAGAATTCGGCCATGGGTAGCCAGTCCGTCCAGTCCATTTGCCGATGATTCACGAAGAGTTTCAGGTATTGTTCGAGTTCCTGATTAACCCTTTCCATTTGTCCATCGGTTTGTGGATGATACGGCGTCGAAGGGGCTCCTTTGATTCCCAAAAGTGTGTAGAGGTTCTTTATGAAGTTCGAGACGAATTGTGGTCCTCTGTCACTGATGACTTTCTTGGGGAGTCTGTAATTCGAGAATACAGTGTTGCATAGTTTACGGGTGACTCCTTCTGCTGTGATCTCCATGTTGACCGGTATAAATTTGGCTCCTTTGGTGAACCGATCTACCGTTACTATTACGCCGTCGAATCCCTGAGATGTAGGGAGTGGTCCGATGAGATCTACTGAGATAATCTCCCATGGTTTCTTCGGTACTTCATTTGGGTGGAGTGGGGCATGCTTCCGATCTCTGATGATCTTTGTTCGTTGGCATTTATCACATCCTTTGATATATGCCTTGACATCATTCATCATTTTGGGCCACCAGAAGTTGCGCGTGATTAACTCGTGCATCTTCATCTGTCCTGGGTGTCTCAAGATCTGATCGGAGTGATGGATTTCAATGATCCGTTCCCTTATCTTTTGGCTTTTAGGGACGTAGTACCACTTTAGCCATGTGACGATTTGATCGTTTTCCTCCCAGCCGTGTTCGCCTGCATCAAGACGCTTCTGAACTTCAGGTTCTCTTTGTTTCCAAGCCCATTTTATTTGGTTCAGCATATCTTGGAATTCTGGTATCAGCGTGACTTTTGCCATAAAAAGTCGGCGAAAATTTTCTGGCTTTAGGAGTACGATGTTCTCGTTATCGTTCTCCCCCTTCTCATAGTCTGGTCGTTTCGACAGACTGTCTGCCTTCATCATCGATTTTCCGGGTTTGTGCTCCAGGATAAAGTCATAATCCTGAAGTTCCGAGATCCAGCGTGCTTGTCGACAATTCAGTTTCTGAGGCTTTCAGAAGTATTCGAGATTCTTATGATCCATCCAAATTTCGAATTTTTGCTTAGCGCCGCATAGGTATTGATGCCATTCCTCAAGTCCCGTCATGATCGCGAGCATCTCTTTGTCGTAGATCTCATAGTTCCATTCCGTTGGGTTCAATGACTTAGACATGAATGCGACCGGTCTCCAGGTACCATTGGATTGTTCCTGTGAGAGGACACCTCCCATTGCGTAGTTTGAAGCGTCGACTTCCATTCAGAATTTCCCATCATCTCGGGGCATTGCAATGATCAGTGCTGAACAGATCTGATTTTTCAATCCATCAAATGTGTCATCTTGGGCCTTTCCCCATGTCCAGTTGGCTTTTCCGGTTAATTCTGTGAGGGGTTTCGCAATCTTTGCAAATCCTTCGATGAAACGTCAGTAGAAGTTGCAGAAGCCTAGGAACTGTTGGATATCTCGTTTGCTTGTGGGTTTTGGCCAGTCTTTGACGCCTTCAACTTTAACAGGATCCATTTTAATGCCATTTTCTGAGACGATCATTCCGAGGTACTCTACTTCCAGCTGATGAAATGAACATTTCTCAGGTTTCAGGTAAAGCTTGTTCTTCTTTAGCTTTTTCAGTACACATTGAATGAGTTGTCTGTATTTGTCCAAATCTTTATTAAAGATGAGGATATCGTCCATGTAGATTACTACGTGTCCCTGATCGATTTCATCCTTGAATATCGTATTCATCATGGTTTGAAAAGTAGCCGGCGAATTCGTCAGTCCGAAGAACATGACCAGGGGTTCGAACATTCCCTGGTTTGTCCGAAATGCCGCCTTCCATTCGTTGCCTTCTTTCATGCAGACATTGTTATATCCCCATCGGATATCGAGCTTCGTAAAGAACTTCACCCCCTTCAGCTTGTCGATTAGCTCTTGGATCAGGGGTAATGGATATTTGTTCTTTATCGTTACATCGTTCAGTTTCCGATAATCCTGTACAGATTATAGGGATCCGTCCTTCTTTTTTACGAAGAAGAAGGGCAAGGCCATTGGTGACTTCAACGGTCTGATTCGTCTGGTATTCAGATTTTCATCCAGAAAGGTGTCCAGCTGTTTCTGTTTGTCCAGCGTCAGGGGGTAGACCTTGCAATCCTGGAGTTTAGCTCCTGGGATAAGTTTGATCGCATGGTCCCAAGGTCGTCGCAGTGGTAATTCATCGAACAACTCTTTTCCGAACACTGAATCCTTGAAACAGTGGTATTCTTCCAGTACGATCTCTTCAAAGGTTTTTGCCTTTGCCGTCTTTGTTGTTGCTTCTGCCAGTTTGGAAGCCGTCATCTGGAAAGCTCTTAGATGAAACTCTCGGTTCATGTTGATCATCAAGAGTTTTTTGCCATTCTTGAGGTCAACCTCATTTGTCTCGATAGAGGTGTCATCATCTTCAGGGTTTCCTGTTCGAACAATTCGCTGACACTCTTCAGGGCATTGGTCAAACATGATTTTTTCTGTTTTCCAATCGATTCGGGGGTTGTGGCATTTGACCCACTCATAACTGATAAAGATCTGCCCCTTTCCGAGTTCAGTGACTGAGAAGACCATTCGCTCAACATGGTCCTGGATGCAAACTCTTAGTTCAATGTATTCACGTATATCGCCCGCTCTGTTACGGGTTCCGTCTGCATTATGAACCAGGATGGGAATAGGATATCATTTCGTGTTGATCTCCTTTTCCTTAACAAACTTCCGGTCTATGCAGGATCCAGTGCATCCCGTGTCAAGTAGCGCTTTTATACTGTGTGTCTGTCCAGTGTCCAAAGTTGTAATTGTTAAGGGTACATCCATTTGGTTTCCGTTTCCACCTCTGACAAATCGCGGTTTTTGTCTAAGGTTGAACAACGTGTGGAGAGCGTCGTGATCATTCATTTGGTTAATCTCACAGAGCTTTTCCAAAGAGATGTCCTTTTGTCACGATTGGTCCGTCCATGCCTTAAGGATCGAGTATGCCTTGGACTCGTCCTGCCGATAAATCTGTTGAGCTACCCAGGGTAGAGTATATCCTTTTATGAGACTGAACTCTTGTGCACCTTCTCGTTCGAAATATTCTTTGAGATCGGGAATGTCCCTTATATTAATATTCAACAATACATAGTCAGCCGGCGAAGCGGTGCTTCTTCCCAGCTCTACTGAAAACCCTGGTTGACTTCTTCGATGTGGGCAGTGGCAGGTTTGTCCTTAGCCTCCACGTTCCTGGTAACATATTTCGGCTGGGTATTCATTGGACAGTTTCGTCTGAGGTGTCCTTTCTCACTGCACTGGAAGCAGCGGCCTTCGCATCTCAACCGGTCAACATCCATGGCGTTAGGGTCGGGCCGTCCTTGAGCATTACCGGTTACTGGTGCCGGAGTTTGCCCCTTGGGTGCTGTCACCTCCTGTGCCGGTTTCTGTGCTGGTTTGAGAGCAAATCGCTCCTTCACCCTGAATTCTTTTTGGGCCTGGCGATATTGCCGGTCCAGTTCCATTGCGCGTCTGTACCACCAGTCGATGTCCTCCTCATGGACACCTCCTAGTTCAATGATTCACCGTCCAAGCACCTGGTCGAGTCCATGTTTAAAAATGTCGATGAGGGCGATGTCATTGTATTCTGTCAAAGGAGCCCAGCTCCGGAATTCAACAATGTAGTCCTCAACTGGTCGTCGGTGTTGTGACAGTCCTTTAATCCGAATGATTGTATCGTTCCATGTTTCCATGGTTATGAAGAATTCTCTGGCCTCTGCCTTGAACTCTTCCCAGTCTTTGAATGGTGGAAGATGTCCAAGCGGGTTTATCCTGACTTCGGGAGTGTTAGCCGTTGCCGGCGTAACAACGTGTCCATGTTCCTAGTCGTCATAGATGGAATGGAATCCGAATTCCTGCCTGCGACCGTTTAATTCCGTTTTGAACTCCAGCCACTCCTGTAGCTTAGAGTCCACCCAGTTCTGTGCACGTTCGGCCTTGCCTCTCGTGATCTATTGCAATGCATAAGTGATCATGTCCCACTTATTCGTGATCTCTTCCTTGTCGAAATAGACTTCCATACATTGAAGCCAACTTCCGATCAGGCCAGGTTCCCCTTTATATGGATCCGGCGGTTCCGATTTCGTTCTTTTGGGCTTCTTGCCCAAATTCAGTTCTTCTTTGATCGCATCGACCAAAGTCTGAGTCGCAGTCTGTACCTGTTCAGCTTGTTGTGGGTTGTTTCGAAGAGTGCCCCAAGCTAAGGCAAGTGGGTGAGCGGCAACGAGGGTGGTAAGGATGGCGGTGATGAAGGCGAAGAGAGCAGGGATGAATTCCATTATGGGTGTCGTTTGGGGGTTTCTCTTCGTCGGGGGTAGAAATAAAGTTCTGGAGGGTCTTCGTCCCAGATGAAGTTACCAGGAATGTGTCATGGGGATAAGTTGGGGTAGTAGTTGGTCCAATACTCGTATTCAACTTTGACTACTCGGTTTCGAAGGTGGAGATTCTTTCGGATGAGGGTGTAACTGATATGGCTTCGGTAAAGGGGGTTGCGGCGGATTCGGGTGCGGAAGGAGGAAAGGTTGGTGACTGGGTGCTACGCAAAACCAAATCTGCGCGCAGGTCACTCTGACTATCTCGAGAGATGAGAGGCGGGGAGAAGAATGCTATTAATTAGCCAGCTCGAAGCTGAGTTCTACTACGTACAATCTAGCTATTTATGTGTTACGATCCTCGAGCACGGACCACGACATACATGTGCTATCCTCGTGTTATATAGAACCCTCTACCCTATTCCGTCGTCTGAGCTAAAATACGACTATGCTCCTCATGGTATCTTGTAGGCGTTTCGTCATAACCCTTTGCCCTGATGACACGTCGTTGTTATAGGGTTTTCCTCCGAGTCCTTTCGTCGTATCCTGTCAGTCGCATCGCGTTTGTATCACGTGTCTTGTCAGGTGATTGTTGGATCACGTGTCTGTCGTCAAGATAACGATTGGCATTGAAAATCGTAACATTACCCCCCCCTTAGGGATTGCGTCCTCGCAATCATGTTCTTCTTCGCCATCGTCGTTCTAGTCTTCCTGGCGCTCGCCCTCTCCTACGACTGCCTGGTTCCGACGTTGCTGCCACGCCTGCCACGCCGCCTCAAGTCGCTTTTCGACTTCCTTCGGGTCCGACATCCATCCAGTGAGAGTTCGCTTTTTCGGCTCCGCTTTCATTTGCTGACTTCGCGGGTAGACCCAGACTTCGTTAGCCGTGTGGTCGAAGAGGACCTTCGGCATTTGGGATTGATGGAGGCGGGTGCGTACTATCCTTTTTGGTGGGGTCCGGGGCAGTAGCTGACATTGCCCTCGTTCTAGGGATGGCGCCTCAGGATTCTCGCGATGAAATTTCGCGACCACGTCCGGCGCATCTTCGATGACATTTTCCGCGGGTTCCCATGTAGCGTCTTCTAGAGGGTAGCCTTTCCAATGTATCCTGTACTGTAATTTTCCTCTGTTCCATCGAGAGTTAATCACAGTCTCTACTTCGTATCGCTTCTCTCTCTCCACAACGATGGGGGGAGGTCGTTTAAGAATCGTTACCGCTTTTTGTTGCGGGAACGCCGGTGCCGTGTACGGGGTGAGCTCAGATTCATTTCGGACAGGGTGAATCTTCCAATGTTCCGGTAGGTCGAGTTCATATGCCGATTCTCTGATTCGCCGTTTGACTTTGAAAGGACCAAACCGTTTGTCATTCAGCTTATCAGTCGGCCGGTCAGTGGTGATGTTAGTTCCTTCCAGCCAGACTTGGTCGCCTTCATGGTATTCTCGGGCGGGCTTCTGTTTTCGGTCGTAGGTCCGTTTCATCGTTTCAGCAGCCTTTGTCAAGGAAGTCTCGGCTTTGGTCCGAATCTCTTTCATCATGTCCGCGAATTCCTCTGCAGTTTGCGATTTGACATCACGCTTCGGGGGTTCCTTTCCAGTATGCGGATGTCGTCCATGGTTCAGATAGAATGGGGAGTATCCCGTCGCAGAGTGAATCCGATTGTTATAAGAGAATTCGGCCATGGGTAACCAATTTGCCCAGTCTGTTTGCCGATGGTTCACGAAGAGTTTCAGGTATTGCTCAAGTTCCTAATTAACTCTTTCTGTCTGTCCATCGGTTTGTGGATGGTACGGCGTCGAAGGTGCTCCTTTGATTCCCAAAAGTGCATAAAGGTCCTTCATAAAGTTCGAGACAAACTGTGGTCCTCTGTTGCTGATGACTTTCTTGGGGAGTCCGTAGTTCGAGAATACGGTGTCGCGTAGTTTACGAGCGACTCCTTCTGCCGTGATTTCCATGTTGACTGGTATGAATTTGGCTCCTTTGGTGAACCGGTCTACCGTTACCATTACGCCGTCGAATCCCTGAGATGTGGGGAGCGGTCCGATGAGATCTACCGAGATAATCTCCCATGGTTCCTTCGGTACTTCATTTGGGTGAAGCGGAGCATGCTTTCGATCTCTGATGATCTTCATTTGCTGGCATTTGTCACATCCTTTGACATATGCCTTGATGTCGTTCATCATTTTGGGCCACCAGAAGTTACGCGTGATTAGTTCGTGTGTCTTCGTCTGTCCTGGGTGTCCCGAGATCTGATTGGAATGATGGATTTCGATGATCCGTTCCCTTATCTTTTGGCTTTTGGGGACGTAGTACCGTTTTAGCCATGTGATGATCCGGTCGTTTTCCTCCCAGCCGTGTTCGCCTGCATCAAGACGCTTCTGAACTTCGGGTTCTCTTTGCTTCCAAGCCCGTTTTATCTGGTTCAGCATGTCCTGGAATTCTGGTATTGGCATGACTTTTGCCATAAAAAGTCGGCGAAAATTTTCCGGCTTTAGGAGTACGACGTTCTCGTTATCGTTCTTCCCCTTCTCATGGTCTGGTCGTCTCGACAGACTGTCTGCCTTCGTCATTGACTTTCCAGGTTTATGCTCCAGAATAAAGTCGTAATCCTGAAGTTCCGAGATCCAGCGGGCTTGCCGGCGATTCAGCTTCTGAGGCTTTCGGAAGTATTCAAGATTTTTATGATCCGTCCAAATCTCGAATTTTTGCTTAGCGCCACAGAGGTATTGATGCCATTCCTCAAGTCCCATCATGATCGCGAGCATTTCTTTATCGTAGATCTCGTAGTTCTGTTCCGTCGGGTTCAATGACTTGGACATGAATGCGACCGGTCTCCAGGTACCATTGGATTGTTCCTGTGAAAGGACGCCTCCTATTGCATAATTTGAAGCGTCGACTTCCATTCGGAATTTTCCATCATCTCGGGGCATCACGATAATCGGTGCTGAGCAGATCCGGTTCTTTAATCCATTGAATGCGTCGTTTTGGGCTTTTTCCCACGTCCAGTTGGCTTTTCTGGTTAATTCTGTCAAGGGTTTTGCGATCTTCGCAAATCCTTCAATGAAACGCCGGTAGAAGTTGCAGAAGCCTAAGAACTGTTGGACGTCTTGTTTACATGTGGGTTTGGGCCAGTCTTTAACACCTTCAACTTTAACGGGATCCATTTTGATGCCATTTTCCGAGACAATCATTCCAAGGTATTCTACTTCCAGCTGATGAAACGAACATTTCTCGGGTTTTAGGTAAAGCTTATTTTGCTTCAGCTTTTCCAATACACGTTGGACAAGTTGTCTGTGTTTATCCAGATCCTTGTTGAAGATGAGGATGTCGTCCATGTAGATTATCACGTGTCCCTGATCGATCTCGTCCTTGAAGATCGTGTTCATCATCATTTGGAAAGTAGCCGGTGAATTCGTCAGTCCAAAGAACATGACCAGGGGTTCGAACATTCCCCGGTTTGTCCGGAATGCGGCCTTCGATTCGTCACCTTCTTTCATGCGGACGTTATTGTATCCCCATCAGATGTCAAGCTTCGTAAAGAACTTCGCCCCTTTCAGTTTGTCGATCAGTTCCTGAATCAGGGGTAATGGGTATTTGTTCTTTATTGTCACGTCATTCAATTTCCGATAATCCTGTACAGGCCATAGGGATCCGTCCTTCTTTTTCACGAAGAAGAAAGGTGAGGCCATTGGCGACTTCGACGGTCTGATTCGTCCGGTGTTCAGGTTCTCGTCCAGGAATGCATCCAGCTGTTTCTGTTCGTCCAGTGTCAAAGGGTAGACCTTGCAGTCCTGGAGTTTGGCTCCCGGGATAAGTTCGATTGCATGGTCCCAAGGTCGTCGCGGTGGTAGTTTGTCGAACGACTCTTTTCCGAACACTGAATCCTTGAAACAGTGGTATTCTTCCGGTACGATTTCCTCAAAGGTTTTTGCCTTTGCCATCTTTGCTGTTGCTTCTGCCAATTTGGAAGCCGTTGTTTGGAAAGCCCTTAGATGAAACTCTCGGTTTATGTCGATCATTAAGAGTTTCTCTCCGTTTTCGAAATCAATCTCATTCGTCTCGAGAGAGGTGTCGTCATCTTCCGGGTTTCCTGTTCGGACAATCCGCTGACACTCTTCAGGGCATCGGTCGAACGTGATTCTTTCTGTTCTCCAGTCGATTCGAGGGTTGTGGCATTTAACCCATTCGTAACCGATGAAAATCTGGCCCTTTCCGAGTTCAGTGACCGAGAAGACCATTCGCTCGACGTGGTCCTGGACACGGACTCTCAATTCGACATATTCACGTATGTCGCCTGCTCTGTTTCGGGTTCCGTCTGCATTGTGTACCGGAATGGGAACAGGATATCGTTTCGTGTTGATCTCCTTTTCTTTAACGAATTTCCGGTCTATGCAGGATCCAGTGCATCCTGTGTCGAGTAGCGCTTTCACGCTATGTGTCCGTCCAGTGTCCAAAGTCATGATCATCAAGGGTACATCCATCTGGTTTCCGTTTCCGCCTCTGACAAATCGTGGTTTTTGCCTGAGGTCGAACAATGTATGGAGAGCATTGTGATCGTTCATTTGGTTGATCTCACGGAGTCTTTCCAAAGAGATGTCCTTCTGTTGCGATTGGTCCATCCATGCCTTAAGGATCGAGTATGCCTTAGACTCGTCCTGCCGGTAAATCTGTTGTGCTACCCAGGGTAGAGTATATCCTTTTACGAGACCGAACTCTCGTGCACCTTCTCGTTTGAAATATTCTTTAAGGTTGGGAATGTCCCTTATATTAATATTCGACGATACATAGTCAGCCGGCGAAGCGGTGCTTCTTCCCAGCTCTACTGAAAACCCTGGTTCATTTCCTCAATGTGGGCGGCGGCAGGTTCGTCCTTGGCCTCCACGTTCCTGGTCGTATATCTCGGCCGGGTGTTTGTTGGACAGTTGCATCTGAGATGTCCTTTCTCGCCGCACCAGAAGCAGCGTCCTTCGCGTCTCAACCGGTCGACGTCCATGGCATTAGGGTCAGGCCGTCCTTGAGCATTACCGGTTATTGGTGCCGGAGTTTGCCCCTTAGGTGCCGTCGTTTCCTGTGCCGGTTTCTGTGTTGGTTTGGGAGCGAATCGCTCCTTCACCCCGAATTCCTTCTGGGCCTGGCGATATTGCCGGTCCAATTCCGTCGCGCGTCTGTACCACCAGTCGATGTCCTCCTCGTGGACACCTCCTAGTTCGATGATTCGTTGTCCGAGTGCCTGGTCGAGTCTGTGTTTGAAAATGTCGATGAGCGCAATATCGTTGTATTCCATCAAGGGAGCCCAGCTCCGGAATTCGACGATGTAGTCCTCGACTGGTCGTCGGTGTTGCGACAGTCCTTTAATCCGAATAATCGCGTCGTTCCGGGTTTCCGTTGTCATGAAGAATTCTCTGGCCTCCGCCTTGAACTCTTCCCAGTCTTTGAATGGTGGGAGGTGTCCAAGTGGGTTCGTCCTGACTTCCGGAGTGTTAGCCGTTGCCGGCGTAACGACGCGTCCATGTTCCCAATCATCGTAGGTGGAGTGATATCCGAACTCCTGCCTGCGACCGTTCAGTTCCGTTTTGAACTCCAGCCACTCCTGCAGCTTAGAGTCCGCCCAGTTCTGTGCACATTCGGCCTTGCCTCCCGTGATCCATTGTAGTGTGTAGGTGATCATGTCCCATTTGTTCGTGATCTCCTCTTTGTCGAAATAGACTTCCATTCGTCGAAGCCAACTTCCGATCAAGCCGGGTTCCCCTTTATATGGATCCGGTGGTTCCGATTTCGTTCTTTTGGGCTTCTTGCCCAAATCCAGTTCTTCTTTGATCGCATCGACCAAAGTCCGAGTCGCGTTTTGTACCTGTTCTGCTTGTTGAGGGTTGTTTCGAAGGGTGCCCCAAGCTAAGGCAAGCGGGTGTGCGGCAAAGAGGGTGGTGAGGATGACGGTGATGAAGGCGAAGAGAGCGGGGATGAATTCCATTATGGGCGAGGTGAAAGGGGTTTGGTATGTGGTGTGTTTTGTCGAATAGTACCGTGTGGGCGGCGCGCGACCGTCGACTCCCACTTCGGTTTGGTCCAGAGGAAAACGTAGAGGGTGCCTGTCAGACTGCGGAAGGGTCGGCTCGAATCCTCGTGGCCACGGGGATGCCCCAAACAGCAGTCGAGGAAGGTTTCATCGTCAGAGATCCCAGCGGTCTGGCAATCCCTTTCTCGTTTCGGGTCAACACACGTCCCCGACAACGACTTTCAAGGGCGTGTTTGAGGTGTCGGTCGAAGGGTGGGGACTATCCACACGTCCGAGTCCTCTGATCTCTCTTGCTTCGGTACGTCCCGGGTCAACAAACTACCCAGTCAAACGCGCGGTAGGGCTTTCTGAAGATTACCCTAGCACAGCCTTGTGATGCTCGATTCGGACAGGGTTGGACTCAACGTTACCCTTAGTCCTCTTGCACTTCCTAATGCAACAAGCAAAGACCGCAGATAGAGATCAGAATATGGGTTGGCGCGGGGTGGGGAGTGGGGATTGAAGATTGAAAGGTTAGTTAACAGTTTGAAGAAAAGGTATAACGACGCAGTGGGTTCCTTTAGTCGCATGGCACTCAGGGCCATCGGGCAACGAAGGAAGGGCAGCGGAGAATGAGAGTAGTGAGGTGCGCGATGAGGAGCTTCGAGCTTTTGCTACGCAAAACCAATTCTGCACGCAGGTCACTCTAACTATCTCAGAGAGTAAGAGGCAGGGAGAAGAATGCTACTATTTAGCCAGCTCAAAGCTGAGTTCTACTACATACATTCTGGCTATTTATATGCTACGATCCTCAAGCACGGACCATGACATACATGTGCTATCCTCATGTTATGTAGAACCCTTTGCCCTGTTCTGTCATCTAAACTAAAGTATGACTGCGCTCCTCATGTTATCCTGCAGGTATTGCATCGCGTTCGTGTCATATGTTCATCAGGTGATTATTGAGTCACGTGTCTGTCGTCAAGATAACGGTTGGTCTTGAAATCGTAACAGGAGCTATGACTGAAAGCTTTTCGATTCAATGTATGGCTTCAAATTTGTAAAATGTCTGCACAAGTGGCATCATTATCATTGGACCCATTTCGAAGCTTTAGGGCTGAATCAATGGGTAAACAGCTAGGCAATAGCAACAAGCATGAATGGAGCTTGCCAACTGCTGGATCTATCTGACTTTGGTAGTTTTTAGCTGCAACAACATCATGGAGAGTTGGAGGATCATGAGTTGGATCAGGAAGATCAACGTTTGGAGGTTGGATGGGGAATGGGACTGGCATGGCAAGCATTCTAACAGGAACAATCATTGACATGCTGAGTCACGTGAGTTCGTCATGCCAAACAACGTTTGACTGAGCTCGCAATTTCTCCTCAAACTCGCAATTATTGAATTTCCATGAAGGTTTTTCGGAGTTGTCTGTCGATCTACAACTCAGCATAAAGCTGTCTACCGCTCCCGGAGCTCCATGATTCGGCGCCCTTGGAGCAATGGCACGCCATTCCAAGCGTTTCAGGATCTTGGGATGCTGTTCGTTGGCTGAATAGCTGATGCTCCATCCCCGCGCTTTGGAGCCAAATGATACACATCTTCAGCAACAGGCTAGCCTTCGATTTACGATGTCCTCAGTGGTGGCATCTGCCCCATTCAGCCGCCTGACGGAATGCAATAGGCTGGCAATGACTTGGACCGACACTTCCGGTTGTTCTTGCACTGGCAGATTCCTGTCACTGGCTGCACGCCTCTTTTCCCCTCCAACAAAGTGCTTTCCTCGGCTCAACGACCGGCGCTTCCGTCCCCCCCCCCGGTCTAGTCCAAAAGTGACATAGCCTGGTCCTGAAACGGACGCTGCTCCAGCCGTACGAGCGTTACGCTCGTGCAGATGCATTGCAATCTACCTGAGGAAGGCGTGTTCCCCATCCACTTGGCAAAGGCGAGGCGAATAGCGGCGACTCTGCGTCTGATTGGGGTCCTCGTCTTGCGTATAAAAGAGGGTCTGTCTGGTCTCTTCAACCCCCAGCACTCGCTCCTTTATTGCGTACGCTGGCAAGTCTGTTCCACTGCAACGACCTGCTCATCCACTGAACGCACCTTCTCAAGATATCAGATACACATACACATATACATACACACAACCATGGTCCGCCTCGTTGCTCTCACCACGCTGGCTGCCTCCATCGCCGCCGCCCACGCGTTCACGCTGGACGCATGGTCCAGCAGGGACTTTACGGGTTCGCAGTTCCAGACGAGCCGCACCGGCACCTTCAACGTCGGCTTCAAGGCCCAGTCTTACAAGTTTTCCACGTTCCCGGGCGACGGCTGCTGCGTCAAGTTCTGCGACGGCGGACGCGAGACGGGGAGCCGGTGCGGCTCGTTCAGCAACCCGAGCGTTCTGCCGCAGAACCGGTTCAACAAGGTCGTCCTTGGGTGCGGCTCGACTGTCCTCAACTGCTGGTACGTCCCGTTCGCTTCTTTTGCGTTCACGAGTGCAACTGGTATGTGCACGTTTTTAGAAGAGATAATTTTGCCGCGCGTCGACGGCTTGGAGTTTCTAAAGCGCTTACTGCGTATGTACTGATCCGTAATTGAACTTGTGTTAGGCTTTTGGGCCTTTTTGTCCGATCCGCAACGTCAAAAGTAAGAGTCCGATGAGGGAATTACAATCCAGCGCACAGCTATGCTACAAAGTACAGATGTACAGTACAGTAAGTCTGGGGAAAAGGAGACGAGGCCTTAATACGCGATGTAAATGGCCTTGTTCTCATATTCGTCCCACCGATTGACCGCCGCATCGACGACAAAGTGGGCCACATCCTTTCTCGAGACGGTCCACCCTCTCAGCTCCTTTTCATCGACACGGTACGGCGCCTTCTCCTTTCCCTTTCCCTTGGCCTCGTTCTTCTCCGCCACGCACTCGCCATCCGTCAGCAGCGCCGGCCGGATCACGAGTATGCGTTTGAGAGTTCCGGGAGCCGGCAGACCGGCGCGCTTCTTCCAGTCGCCGGGGCCCATGATGTCCTCCTCGGGCTCTCCGTCGTCCTTGATATTCCAATTCCACCCGGCGCAGTACGCGATGGCGCACTCGGCGCCGAGCTTGTCCTTGTGCGGCGGGCCGAGCGCGATGTTGTACAGCGCGCGCATGGGGAGCGGCAGGGCCTCGTGCGAGGCACGCGTGATGCCCATGGAGGTGATGGCGACGAACTTGGGCTGCGGTTCCGCGGTGGGCATCGTGCAGAGCACGTTCAGCATGCATTGCGTCACCAGGTTCGGCGGGGTGATGACAAAGCCTTTGAGCGGGTGGAACGACGGGACGCCGCCTGGGATGGAAGGAAGAGAGCGGTTGGTGGTGAGTTTCTGGGGGAGATTCGGCGCTGAGACGTACCAACGGTGAACAGAAGGATGTCGACGGGCCTCTCTTTGGAGGCCTCGTCCCATGAACGCTGTACGTCGGCTTGGACGAGGGCATCTCCCTTGACGAGACGCGCTTTGCCCGACTTTACGTAGCCTTGGATCTTCTCATCCTTGTCAAACACGGCCGGCGAGCGCAACGAGAACGTCACAGTCGCGCCGAGCGCTGCCAATCAACACAACGATCAGTCTTCGTAACCCAGCTACGCGCGAGTCCTTTCCACCTACACAGCAGTTTCAGCCCGGAATAGTATCCGATGTTGCGAGATCCGCCAAAGATGAGCACGTTCTGGTTCATGTCGGGCATTTCAAGAGGTAGCTGGGGGGTATATCGTATGGGCAGCCCAGAAACAAGAGTGCCCATTTATGCTCGTTCATGATAGGCAATGATGACTTGAAACGTGTGTGCTTTGCCAATCCCAATCAATCCGGCCGAGACACCCGTCGGCAAGTAAGGCTGTGGCTCAGCTGTGCAATAGCGTCCCTGAGTCGTGCTGTCTCGCCGGCCACGTTGTCCAACGTAGCACCAGGCCTGCAAAAAAGATAAGGTGAAAAGGATACGACTGGGTAAAGATATGTCCCCATGGTTGAAACTTGACACGGCGAAATGCGACACTTTGTCCTTCATCGGATCAACCGAATTTCCACTCACTGCGTGTCGGACAACTTTGCCTGAACAATTCGCCCCAGTGATCGACATCGAGGGCCGAGGCCAAGCATGCAGCAATGCTCTCGCGCAATGCACATTCAAAAACCCCAACAGGAATAGACGTATCCTGCAACAGGCGTTAGCATCTCAACTGATCACGAATCCTAGAAACGTGGCGAAAAAAGAAAACATGAAACGGAACCAAGGCGGTGTCGATTCTACATAGCGTTCACGGTCCAGATTGCCACATAGATAACTGTGAAGAAAAGTCTCTCTACGCGACGACCAACACATGCGCAGGGTGATCCCAGGATACTCAGCACATCGACTGCGCGCACAGAAGCTGCGGAAGATGGGACGGCCCTGCCAGAAAGATGCCGCCTATCGTGCCGGCCTACGCGTCGCTCTGCTCGCTCCCGCTCTCCTCCGCCTCCCTCTCGACCTCGCTCTCCATCACCGCCTTGATCATCTCGCTGCCCAGCTTGCCCGCCTCCTCGAACCTGCCCTCAAAAAACGCCCTCGTCTGCTCGAACCGCCGCCTGTACAGTTCAAAGCTGCCAAAACTGACGCACTGGCTCCACCCGCGCGCCGCGACGACGAACTCGAGATCGTCAGAGCGGTGCCACGTGTCGTACAGCGCGGAGCGCATCGCGCTGTCCAGCAGCGACGGAGAGAGGAACAGGTGCTCCGAGACGCCGAGGAAGAGCCGGAATATCGGCGTCGCCGCCAGCGTCAGATGGTGATACGGTTTTATGCGCAGGTGTGCCCAGCAGTCCACCATCGCGAGCAGAGACAGATGCGAGTTGGGCCGGTACTTGGATGGCGGGTTGTTGGGTGACGGTCCGTTCGTTGATAGGTGGCCTCCGAGCTTGGGTGATGGCGGCAGCGACGTCAATGACGTATCAGGGGTCTTGCCTAGGCTAAACCGATCCAAGACCTCTTGGGACAGCAAGATTGGCCTCTGTCCTTTTCTCTTCCCGTTTCCAAACACGACATCTCTCCCCCACTTGACGCGATCCCTGAACCGCTGCCTATCTTCCTCCGTCCCACTGCCTCCCGCAATCATCAGCTTGAACAGCTCCGTGGCGCTTTTGGCGTATTGGTCGATCTGGATCTTCGCGCTGGGATTCAGGATGGCGAGGCCGGCGTAGACGTGCCATGCGTTGGAGTAGATGCGCAGCGCGAGGTTGACTTTGGCGGTCTCGATCCCTCCTACGTAGAGCCCTTGTTCCCAGGGATAGGACAGAGCGGATGCCCAGGCAGTTCCCATGCTGGTTCGCGAGAAACACGAGAGCGATGAGCTCCTTGTAGCACCACAGATACCGTTTGACAAACTATTACCTCAAGAAAGCAGCATGGGTGACGGCCTGCGTGTTGGCGGTCACTGAATCATGTTCATCGTAAGATAGATAGACATAACGAGACCGAAAGCATCGTAGAATGTTTTCGACGAGCGTCAGCGCTTCAGGCGGTCCGCGATGTCTGATCAGGACCTGCAGAGCAAGTGATCAGGGACGACCAGTGCTTGAGCGGTTTCAGACTGAACGACATACCAGCGGTTGCCCGACGGGATTGACGGTAGGTCCATGCAAAGAGTGGCATGAGACGATGTGAACGTCCTGCGGGAGGTGCTTTTCGAATGCCGCTTTTTCCGGTGCCTTGACGGACGTCTGGCCAGCCACAACCGCATGAAGCTTCGTCGCTTAAAACACACACGTATTCAGTAAAGAAACCAAAGCGAACGAGTCTGACCCAGAAAAAAAAAAAAAAGAAAAACGCACAAGGACCAAACTGCTCCACGACGCGATCGACAAACTCCGCCTCCACAGAATAGATGATAAAATCCGAGGACCGGGACACGGCGTGTCCGTCCCGCAGGACGTTCACGTTCGCCGTCGACGCGTACTCGCGCTTGAGGGCTTCGTGTTTCGAGGGCAGGTCGCAGACGTTGATCCTGCAAACGAGGAGGCACCGCAAAGGGCGGCGTGAGTCACACGACGGGTACGCTCGAACGAAGAAAAACCCCTCACTTTTTCCAGCCGCCCTCGGACAGATACTTTGCGTACATCTTTCCCATCGCGCCCATACCTATCAGCCCGATAGCGGGCTGCGCCTCGACCGGCGACGAGGGCGACACATTTGGGTCAACGTTGATGGTGTCGGACATGATGACGGTGGGCTGCCAAGTTCCGAAAAAGACTTGTTCTCGAGCGGTCCGTCAGACTATATGAACAACATGAGGCGTGTATACAGCACCATTCTCATCTCGAGCACGCCACTGGCTCAAGGCAAAGGATTTTGCAAATTATCCTGCATATCTAGACTGGCAGAGTGTAGTGTCACAAGAAACATGCTTTCAGTTCAACGTTCTGTCAGATCACAGTCTCGTCTATCCCCATCAGTGTTTCTTCCTGCAGATCACATTCCTTCCAGAAGCAAGATTAAAAATGACATCTCGTTTAAACCAATGAATCAGTGACGAAAAAGAAAAAACACCAAAGGAGGGGAAAAAAAAGTAAACATAATGGCCAAGGGTATCACGATAAATCGTCCAGCCTCGAGCCGTTCAAAAGGCCCCTTCCAAACGCTGCCGCAACAGCCTCAAAGCCGCCTTCCTGCACCTCCGACAGGAATACATCGTGCTGATCGGCCAGCCTCGCGTTGTTCTTCCGAATCTCGCGGATGACGCCATGCTCGCGTGCACACGTCGGGCATTCGTTTTCATTTTCCGCCAGGCATCTGAAATGGCAAGAGGAACGAAGAAAGACGGCTCCGTCAGGGGAAAAAAGAAAGTGTGTCCAGGTCGGCAAAAAAAACGCACCGCTGGTGATAGCTGTGATTGCACATGAAATGCACGCTAGGGAGATCGAGCTGTCCAGAACACGACGAACAGCGTGTAACGTGGAAGACATGAGGAGCATCGGGGTCCGACAGCTCCTTTACTTGCTTCAGCTTCGCTGCTGTTTCTGCTCTGTATGAGGTGATCAATTCATAGTCCTGGAGTGGATGAAAAAAAAAAGTCACTTTTCGCAAATCATAGAAATAAGACAATCGACGCACGTTCAACAGCTCGGTATTCGACTCCCGAATCCTCGCCATCAACCAATCCTTCACAAGCCCGACGCTCGTCACGCCATTCCTCGACAAGACCTGCACAACCGCCAAAGGCGGCATGATCTTCTCCTCATCAATGTACTCCAAAATCCCTTTCAAATCCTCTCTATGCCGGCTCAGAAGCTCCGGCGTCGACGTCAGGAAACGGAGCACGAGGGGGTACAGATGTGGATGCGCCTCCCCGTACGTCTTTAGGCGCTCGACGACGCGCGCAGACGCACTTGGCGCAGCCTCTTTGTCCCTGTCCATCCAGAACCGCAGCACGTCTTCGTACATGCCCAGCTTCTCCCACAGCAAGACAAGGCCCTCCGTGTATCCATGACTCGAGCAGAGAATGAGCGCGTGAGTGTGGTCGTACGGAATCGAATCGCTCGTCAGGACACGCAGTGCCTTCTTTCGCAGCTCCTCCTTCACCAACGGATTTTTCTCTCCTGTCCCCGATCCCCGCACCTCTTTCGTCTCACGCTCATTCCGACTCTTCGTCGCCGCCGGCCCAGGAAGCGTCAAATAAAGCTCCAAGAGCGTGTTCCACACCGCGACCTGATCCAGCCTCTCCTGTTCCTCATCCAATCCGGCGACAGGACCTGCACCAGGGAACGACGGCTCCCTGCGATGATCCTTGCCGCCCTCCGCCTCGCCGTCCTCAACGCTCTGCCCCCATCGCCGTAGCGCGACCGTCTCGAGGAACACGAGGAACTGCTCCAAGTGGTCCACAAAGTGCGCAAAATACACACGCGGAGAAAGGCGCTTGACGGGCTGGACGACTGGGGTGGCAGTAGTAGCACTCGGTTGCACCGACACAGCTACTGGTGCCGTCCCCGCCATCGCAGAACGTGGTGCGGTCGTCGACGCCGACGCAGGCGGCGTCGTAGGGCGGGAGACTGTGATAGTATCGTGTAGTGAGTCGCGCCGTGAGGCAGTATCGGGTTTGACAGTCTTTATCGACGGTGAGGGAGGTGTAGCGGTGTCAGACGGTGCAGAAGACGGACGCGGAGGCAGGGTGGAGGCACGATTGAGGGCCAGATATGAGAGATAGGACGGATGTGATTGCTTTGCGGATGATGGAGGACGGTCTTCAGGTTTCTCTGGTTCGGTGAGCGGTCCGGTGCTCGTGCACAGATCGACGAGTAATTGTGTTGTTTCCTCAGGAAGACTATCGAGCATCGCGCGACCGTACCGTGCAAGGTTACTTTCAGCCTAGTGACATAACTTTGGTCGAAGAATCAAAAAGTGGGAATTCGGAAAGTACTCACAGCGTCCATGCCAAGCTTCCGAAGGTACATAAGCGCATCCTTGTAATTCCCAGCATCCTCAATCTGAATCCTCAAATAATCTTCGTGCCTCTCATACTTCTTCGCGAGATACGAGGCATGCTCAAAGTATCCAGCCTGCCTACACACCCTGATCGCCGTCTCTAGATCGAACGGCAGCTCGTCTGAATCATCCGCATTCTCTTTTCTCCGTGATTCCGTCTTGATGAAGCTGTCTAGACGTGAAACATCCTTGAGTTTTGTGTACGTGTTTAAGAGCAGCGTCGTGTGGTCAGAGTTGGCGAGGCCGAGAGAGTGCAACTCTTGCAGATACGTCACAAGGTTATGAATCCTTTGCGAATCCAGGAACTAAGAACCAATATCAGACTGGAGACTTTGAGATATTTTGATCGTACCAACCTTGCGAATGACGTAGCTGGGCTGCAGATGCCCTATAGTCTGAACATACTGCTGCATGGCGTTGTCGTACTCGCCCTTCGCATACAAATGATCGCCGTACTGCCGATGTATGTCAGCCACGTTCGCCTCGTCCAAACTCTGCGTCTTGGCGATGCTCAAAGCAAGACTGTAGAGCGACCTCCGATACAACACGTCCAGCCTCTCCGCCGTCGACTTTTCTTGCAGACACCTCAACTAAACGACAAAAAGGAAACAGAGTCCGGCCGTCACTTGAGAAAACACATCACAAGAGAACGAACACACCGCACCTTACCCTCTGTCGTCAAGACGTACAAATTTCCCCACTGCGAGAACACAGCCCTCACATCGGGCGCAAACGTGCCCGAATATGCGACATACTTATTCTCGGGCTCAAACACAGTGACCTTCGTCACATCGCCCTCTATCGGGCCGGGCGTGCGCGCGACGAGGTTGCGCACGGTCGCAGACGCAGCCGAGGCAGAGGGCACGAACGGCGGGGAGACGATGACGAGATAATTGAGGTGCGGGTGCACGGAGGATTTGTGCCCCTCATACGCGTAGCACGCGCCGCGGCCTTCTGTGCCGCAGAAAAAGATCGCCTCGTCCTTGGCGACGACCATGTCCCTCGCGCGCCAGTCCATGCACGCGCACCCGAGGCCGCACCCAATCTCGTCCACCACGACCGCAGACCCTCCACCGCTCCCTCCGCCAACGCCCACCACGCCGCCCACAGCACCAACCGCCGCACCGACACCACCCCCGCTACCGACCGCGCTTCCGCTGCTCGTCTTTCCAGATACAGGGAGGCAAAGCACGTGGCCGGTCGTGACGATGAACAGCGAGAGCGCGGGGCTGTCCTCTGCGGGCTCCTTGAATCCGAGACCCGTGATCGGCTCGGCGGGTGACTCGTGCACCGTGCGCGCCTTGGGGAGACTTGTGAGGGAGCTCGAGGTCGCAAGCGACTGATCGAGGTGCCGGAAGAGCAGGACAGTGCCATCGCCAAGCCCGACAGCGAGGAAGGCCAGCGAGGCGGAAAGCGCGACGGTCGAGACAGGGTGTGGCTTGTTGGATTGGAGGAGCTTCGTTGAGCGGAGGAGGACAGGCGCGCCGGTTTTGCTGTCAAGGTTGGTCAAATCCCAGATTTTGATTAGGGGAGATCGGACATTGTCTTCTTCCTGGATGAACGAGAGTACGATGTATAAGCGCTGTACAAGAAGAGGAAATGCAAAGTCCGACGCACACCGAGTGCAACGAGGATGCCTTTCCGCTCGACCATATGCGTCACTCTACCTCCGACATGAGCAACCCAACTCGAGATTGGCTCGAAGTCCTGATTGAGCAAATGCACGCTCCCGTGTATATCGGCCACTAAGACACCTGCTGACGACGATGCGACGGTAGAAATCTCGACCGCGGCCTGAAAGCATCTCAATCAAGACAAACGGTCTCCATGAGTCGCAATGAATAACAAACTTTGAAAATATCTGGAGGACTTTCGAGGTCATGGGCGTCTTTGACCGCTACGGCTTCAAAGAAGGGGTAATGCCGCCACTACAGTAGAATCAGCGTATAGCATATAGTTCCAAATGTATCAGAAAATCAATCAGACGAGTCAAGCGATATGATGTGACCACACTTACTGCAGGCGCAGAGCTGGCACCGGCGGTCGCGCTGGCCGTCGTAGCAGCCAAGTTGGAGGACATGATTCCAGTCTGGAATCTCCAGCGTACAGAATCTTATGTTGTTCGAGAGCGCAGTAAACCGTGTGTTCGCGTCTCTCCTTCGTAAAATAGGCTCTATGGCACCAAGCTCGAGTTGGCTTTGTGAAAGAGGAAAGAAGCGCGCCGAGCGACGACGAGCACAACGTCTGCGTTGACCGAGTCTGACGATGAGCCCATTCTGCAGGACAGTCGCCCAGCCAGGCAACTGATTCCCACGGCCAGCTTACCTCAAGCTAAACGGTCCTGCCCGACAAACATCAACAGCACACCTCTCAGAACCGCCATTCCGGAAGACCGTACGGCTTTTGTCCTTCATCTACCGCATGACAGGTCCTAAGATACTCTTTGTTATACGCAGGCTTGTCCATCATCCAAAAAAAAACCTCGCGAAACAATGGCTTTTCTCGGCTTGCGCAAGTGGCCAACACCTGCAAGTCATTCTCTTCCTTGCCCACGGAACGCGAGAATTAACGACGGAATTCGTCCTTATTAGGTCCTTAAGCCACTTTGGCCGTTCCTTGTTTCCGGATCCATTGTGGCATACTACGTTGCCAAATTCCAGGATGCGGGTGTTCGATGTACGTGGTTTACCTGAACCTTGCTGTTCTTTCAATGACACGCTGGTTTTCGCAGCCGCTGAATGGCGTAACGATCCCCGCAACCCATATGCGGCTCAGCTCGCCAAGGAGTCTTTACATTAGGCAATAAAACGAGTCTCGATTGTCTGCCCCGAAAATAGACTTTAATCCTCTCGCGCGGATCGAAATAAATGCCTGCGTCATGCTGAACAAGCAGGATTTATTCTAACCTGACTTACACAGGGTAAATTGTCCGAGATTTGGACGTATAACATTACAAGTTGTGAGAAATGCGTGATACATGGGCTTTGTGAGGATGTGAGAAAGCCGGGCAGATTGTCAAACGCTCAACAATCGAGCGATGGCAGAAGCTCTGTCAGCCTTATAGAATGATAGGTAGAAAAACAGCGCCGTACATGCTAGGCATGCGATGCTGAGCTACGAGTCCCGTTTTGACGGAGGCTCCGTTGGAGGGACACCCCATTCCGGCAAACCCTTCGGACGTTGAATCCTCTTGGGTTCCCAGTTCTCGTCAGCGGCAGCGCCCAGTTTCTGTAAACACCAATCCAACGTATAAACGCCAGCTCCACAACAGTCAAGAAAGCGGCAGACTGACAAAGTACTCCTCCCTGATGTCAAACTTTTTCCTGCGCTTGGCAATGTCCAGCTCCTGCGCCTTGGTGACCTGCACGCACAGACTTCTCAGTGATTTCCGAGCATTTTCCACATCGCGACGCGCAACGGATCCACGCACCTGCTTGACTCTCTGGTCGTGCAAGTCATACCGCGTCTGCGTGAACGTCGTGAGGCCGAACGACGCCGCGACCATGAGGAGCACAAACGGGACGCCGAACAGCGCCGGGTTCTTCTTTATCGTCTTGTTTATCCATGACGGCGGCGGTGGATTGAACGGCTTGGACTCGAACACTGGCATTTCATCTGCAGCCGCGATGCAGCGGTGAGAGGTGGGCTTAAGGTATAACACACGTGACTACTTGTCCGAAGAATCCGAAGAGTTGGAGACCTTCCAAAAGCGGCTAACTGATCGCAAATACCGCCTGACAAAAAAAAATGCGAGTTTTTTTCCCCGTAAAAAGGAAACAGATCTCTCAACTGACTCATTTCCTTTGTCCATAACTTATTCCTCGCGCTCTATTTAAGTCGTCTCAGCTCAATAGTGGTCTTGTTTCATTTTCGTAACGTCGAGACTGCTATTGACATGAGCGGCAAGTCCTTTCGCCTCCTAATCTCGTCTTAAGCGCGGCTGATCTGCGTCTTTGTTGTCGTTGCAGTGACCGTCGTCCTCGGAGCGCAATGGGGCGATGAAGGAAAAGGCAAGCTCGTCGACATCCTCACTGCCGACATCGATGTCTGCGCTCGATGCGCTGGCGGCAGCAACGCGGGGCACACCATCGTTGTACCCGTCGGACCAGATAAGATCGAAAAGTCACTTGCCTTTCACCTCCTACCCTGCGGTGCGCATCTCAGAGTCCCTCCACGACTCTCGCCTTATTTTCTCTTCCCGGCCTGACTCGGATGTTGCTGGTGTTTTTTTTTTGGTTTTTGGATGCGCTGATGGCTAGGCCTGATCAACCCAAATTGCACGGGAATCATCGGAAACGGACTGGTCGTCCACTTGCCCTCCTTTTTTGCCGAGCTCGACGAGCTGCAGGCCCAAGGTGCCTATTGCATCGGTTCTTTCACTTTGCTCATTGACCTCACGCGCAGAGGACAGGCTTGGACTGCACCAACCGCCTCTTCGTCTCCGATCGCGCCCAGCTCGTGTTCGATTTTCACCAGATCGTCGACGGACTGAAGGAAGTCGAACTCGGAGGCTCTAGGTAAACCAATCCCTGCACCATGTGCATCCATCACCATCGCTCATTCATGCACCCCTTTTACCGCCGCAGCATCGGAACGACGAGGAAAGGCATCGGCCCGGCGTACTCTGGCAAAGCCTCGCGCTCCGGCCTCAGAGTGCACCACCTGTTCGACGAGGAGACGTTTGCGCAAAAGTTTAGAAAGCTCGTCGAGGGCCGGTTCAAGCGGTACGGCCACTTTGAGTACGACACCGAGGGCGAGATCCAGCGATACAAGGTAAGCGCACTTCTCACTCTCAAACGAAACAAAACAAAAGAAAGCATTTTTTAAATCTCGCATTCTCGTCTTGCCAGGCCCTCGCGCAGCGATTCAAGCCGTACGTCGTCGACTCGCTGACCTACATCCACGACGCGCTCGCGTCGGGCAAGCGCGTGCTCGTCGAGGGCGCCAACGCGCTCATGCTGGATCTCGATTTTGGCACGTACCCCTTCGTCACGTCGTCCTCGACCTGCGTCGGTGGTGTCTGCACGGGTCTCGGCATCCCGCCCAAGATGATCGGCAAGACCATCGGCGTCGTCAAGGCGTACACGACGCGCGTAGGAGGTGGGCCGTTCCCCACCGAGCAGCTCAACGTACGCTATTTTTCTGCCCTTTTTTCCCCCCTTCTTGACCGACGCCACGTTGCCTCTCCACAGGACATCGGCCTGCACCTGCAAGAAGCCGGAAGGGAGTACGGCACGACGACGGGCCGGCGCAGGCGCTGTGGATGGCTCGACCTCGTCGTGCTCAAGTACTCCAACCTCGTCAACGGCTACGACTCGCTCAACCTCACCAAGCTCGACGTCCTCGACGCGCTAGCAGAGATCAAAGTCGGCGTCCGCTACCTCGTCGACGGCAAGGAGCTCTCCGGCTTCCCCGGTGCGTTTCCCTGCCCTCCCCCTAATCCTCGTCTCGGCGTCTGAACAGCTCTATTTTTTTCTTTTTTTTTGCTTCATTATCTCTTTATTCCTCTCAGCCGATCTCGACGTCTTGAACAAAGCACAAGTGGAATACGTCACCCTTCCGGGATGGCAGACCTCCATCGCGCACGCCACGTCGTACGACGACCTCCCGCCGAACTGCAAGGCCTACGTCGAGTTCATCGAGGCCCGCCTAGGCGTGCCCATCGAGTGGATCGGCGTCGGGCCAAGCAGGCAGAGCATGATCTCCAAACCGCTGCCGCTGCCGCCGTCGCGCAACGCAGCTGGCAGCACCGCCAACGGCAAGATAGACGCCCGGCAGTAGGCTCGCAGGTCCTTTCCCTTGCTCTTTCTCGTTATTGTCGTTGATGTTCCCAGTTTGTGTGAGGAGATGAGGATTATTAGATGAGATGCGCTCGCATACATGGAACTCGTTACCCCCTTAAACAATCGGTCCTTTCCAGGTCCCAGTTTTCAGTGAACATTTTTCTTTCCGTTTAAGCCTTGTGAAAATGTAGAACGTGGCACATAAATGTGGAAATTTGTTGCGGCTTTTTTGAATGTCGTGCTTTTTGGAGCGCTCAACTTAATGGTACAATCGCAAGAGGGGAGGCTGCGTGTTAGCAGATGACTACAGTCGAGGCACGGCATGAACGAGAGGCGTGGTGAGACTAGGCATAGAGAGCCAAGTTTAATGACAAGTAGGAGAAAAAAAGAAAAAGACATGCGAATCCCATTGTCACTGAACGAAAAATTTCAGGGAATCAGGCGCTACTGTTACGTATTGAGAGACGATAGAGGGAAAAAATTGGAAGAAGTGACGGGGCCAGGGAAGAAAAAAAAAAAGCGCAATAAAACTTTGCGGGGGATGGAGAATCCACGACGTCGCTCATCCTCTGGCGCTGACCGCAGCGGCTCCTTGCGAAGTCGCAGCGCCACCACCACCACCGCCTCCTCCTCGCCTCGAAGATCTCCCCCCCCTCCTGCCGTACCCTCCCCATCCACCGACATAGGCACCAGGCCCCATAAGCCCGACACCACCCGGCTCGCCAAACGTCGCAACGTTCCTCTCCCGCTCCTCCTCCCGCCTATTCCTCCCCGCTCCGCCCCCGCCGCGTCCACTCCTCCGGCCTCCTCGTCCGCCACTACCCCCTCCCGGGCCGCCCGGCGCACCTGGCCCAGGCGCCGGGCTCGTCGACGACGACAGTGAATCGAAGAACGACTTTTGCGGGTTGTATGCTGCAGGGACTTTCTCCTTGCCTCCTTCGGCCTTGCCGTCCTTACTCGCGCCCACCTCACCCGCCGCAGCAGGTCCCGCAGCCTCTCCGCCCTCTGCTGTCACTTTGCTTGCTCCTGCGCCGCCTTCCACAGCAGTAGCAGCAGCTTCTGCTGCCGGGCCGTTCGCAGCGGCGGCCGCCACCGCCACCGCCGCCTTGTCAAACTTGGCATTGCTGCCCTCGAAATCGAAATCGGTCGTAGGAACCTTGATCTGCCCTGGTTGTGCCCCGGCAGTCGCACCTGCGCCCCGACCACCGCCACCACGTCGTCCACCAGGACGCCCGTTCGTAGCAGCGCCGCTCGCAATACGCAAGTCCCCGATCGCGCGCTCAACCGTCTCAAGCGACGCCGCGGCATTCTGGACGGACCCACTGCGCCTGCCTCCACCGCTAGTTTGGTGACGAGGCGCCTGCTGTGGCTGCTGTCCGCCTGGTTGCGCTGGCTGTTGCTGCTGCGGAGCTGGTTGAGGCTGGCTGGGCTGCGGTGAGGGCTGTCCTTGTGGCTGTACAGCACCTGGCTGCTGCGCTTGAAGTTGCTGGCGTGGAGGATAGGCTTGAGCTTGCGGTTGTTGAGGTGGCTGTTGCGGTGATGGAACCGGTTGGGCGTAGGGAGAATACGTGGGTACAGGTCCTGGAGGTGAAGCCTGCCGGAAGAAAAGAAGTAAATTGTAAGTCGGTCAAGATCGCACCAACCGCGTGGACAGGAAACGTGTGAGCAGCAGTTCCAGCTGAAGGCACTCACCCCTAGAACGGCCGGATCGTCATGCACACTCCGTCTTGGCGTTGGCTCATCAACAGCAAGGTCTTTAACTTCTGAGGCTCGGAAGATTATGTATTGGTATGGTTCTTGGACGGGCGGGATAAATTCTTGCGGAGGCCTGGCGAAAAAGTTGAAATCAGTCACCTATCCCCAACAGATGACCCAAGCATCCGAAACGAGCAACAAGGATCGGTCCCGCCGAATGGACGACTCGTGTATACCCACCGCCGAGACTCAGTGCCCATAGAGTAGACTGAGGTCGACAAGTCAGTCTTCTGTGATTCTGCACATGTTAAGCGGGTCGCGCACCATTTGAGAGCTGAATCGTTGACGCGACTGGATCTATGCCAGCCAAGATACCTCGATAACGAACATCGGATTGGGAAATCAACGAGATTGGTTTCCTGTCGTCAAGAAAAAAAAAAAAGTAAGCAAAAAGTAAAGTCAGCGAACCTGAAAGTAACTGTGGAAATTTTTGAGAAATTGAGTGGTCGACACTCACCCGATAAAACTTTGAGCCATATTCTGTGAGTATAGAGATGGTAGAAAGAAGAATGGAAAGGAAAAGAGTGTAGCAGCGTGGTTGGATGGAGACGCGTGTTGACATGTTTGCAACGCCTTTTCCGACTCCGATTTATTTGGCGGAGGCGTGACAAGTAAATATCCTCGGTTCGGGTGTAACGGTACAGCCCTCACGACGATAACGAGCACTAGGCGACAGGTCCATGGCATTTAGCGAGTTGAACGAATACTATCATAAAAAAAAAATTGACAAGAGAATGGCAAGACTGAATAGACTTCAATCAAATCCGGCAGGGAAAGTGGTATGCTCGCAGAGTCACAACGAAACAGAATATTGATAAGACTCGATTTGCGTCGTCACCCCAAAGGCTCGACAGCGGACGTAGCTGCACGAGCAATGCTGTGCTGAGCGCTGTCGGCCGTTGCGTGTTTTGAAACAAGACCCATGCGGCGAAATTCCCACGGGCAGGCTAGCACCTTTTCCCGCCCTTTTCCCATTGTGACACTCATCCAGCACCTCCAGTCACTATCCCGTCACGAAATTGTCACTGCAAACGGCCTTCGAATCGTCGCGTAGGTCACACCCAGGCATAACACAGGTCCTCCTCGGACGGAAGGAAAAGCGAGTCCCAATACCATTATTCTTCTCGTCCAGCTGAAACAGCATTCAGACCTCCGCCTTTTCACGAGTGTATATTGTGTCTTTGAGAAACCGACCCCCGCTTTCACGAGCCCAGAGCCTAGAAAAGAAAAAGAATTCAACATGGATTCTGCAGCGCATACCTCGTCTTCATCGTCTCGCAAGCGCAATCGCGAGAACGAGACCGAGAGCCAACGCATTAAGCGCGAAAAGGCAGCTGAGCGCCAACGCAGAAAGCGTGAGCGCGACAGAAACAACAACATGGCTATCATATCCGCGTTCTCCTCTCCAGACCAGCCGCACTCCCATCAGCTGCTCCAACAGCAGCTGCAGCAGGCTCACGCCGTCCAGGTGCAGCAGCAGCAAACGTCTCAACCTCAGCCGGCACAGCCGCAGCAACAGCCTTCCTTACAGCAAAGCCAACCCTCGCAGGCCTCCGCACCCGCAAGCCAAGATTACAGCTCGACTCCAGAACTCACGCCCGCGGAAATCGCGCGGCGGGACCGCGTGCGCGCCGCGGCGCGCGAACGGCAGCGCAAGCACCGCATGCTCGTCAAGCAGCGCAAGATGCGCGAGCTCGGGCTCGACATGGGCAACGACATGATGCCTGGCATGGATGAAGTACACTATCGCGTCAATGCCGACGGGCAGTATCAGCAAGTCCTCCCGCACGACCTCCAGCAAGCTGCACCGCCGCCACCGCACTTGGCAGCCGCGGCAGCAGCTGCAGCTGCCGCAGGCGCCGGCCCGGGCCCACACGAACCACCTTTCCCTCAGGGACAGCCTCTCGGCGGGCAAACCTTTGCGTCGACGCTGCTGCTTTCGTTCTCGTGTGCGCCGCTGCTGAAGCAGCACCTCCTACGCACGCTGAGCATGACTAACGAGGAGCTGGCCTCGCTCGAACCCGTCCTAGCAGAGGCATGGGAACGATGGGACCACGCAGTACGTCCGCCCTTTCCTCGCACCGTTCTCCATTTCTCAACCCCGCGTTCTCTCCTCCATCCCTTAGCGCCGCGCCCACTACGCCGAACAAGCCGCCAAAGCCGGCCTCCCACCTCCCCTCCCGGCACCCTCCTCCTTTCCCGTCGACCTGACACACGATCCCGGGCAGCCCACGCAACAAGGTGGGCCTCCACCGCCTTACGCGATTCCGACGAACGGCCCCGCGGACTCGACGCATCCGAACGAGTTTCGCGCGCGCTTCCACCGCCCGCTCGTCGCCCCAACGCCCTTCCGCTCCTTCGCGTCTGGGTCGGTGCCCAACGCACCCGGTGCCGCTGCGTCTGCTGGTGGTGGAGCGGACGGCACGACGGCAGGCGCGTCGACCCCCGGCAGCTCTGCACCGTCAGCGACGGAAGCGATCGACCCCCATCTAGCGAGCTCGTCGAGCAATCCGGGTAGTGCCACGACTAATGGTACGACCGGCGGGAGCAAGAACACTGGGTCGGCTTCAGGTGGTGGTTCCTCAAAGTAAGTCCAGCTTCACTGTGGACGCTCGCCACTTAAATTCGCCTTTCTCGCATCCCTTTGAATAGATGACTTTATGACTTGTGACGAACGTCTTCGCACCTCTTGTGTGACCAGATTCGGCCTCCATTTCCAGCCTTGCACGCATTCCCCGAGAATCACAACTTAAGATTCACAATGGGTCGCTATCCTATTATCCCGCAGCAAAACGTCGCTCAATCTACTCATTCCCACGATTCAGATGTCCTAGGTCTCGTTCTGTGCTCTATTCATTTTGTGGGCATTTCTTTCTTCGGCGGTTGTAATATCTACGTGCCAACTTTCTCCCTTCTGTTATTGCATCGAATCGTGGTCCTTATATATTATATCATGATACTCTACGCTATGTGTTTCGTCCGTGACACGCTAATTTATGGGCGTCGTCCTGCATGTGCCCTGTGTATGCTGCACGCGTGTTTGTTCTAGGCGTTCACGTAACTTAGGCACTTCGCCGCCCATGGCCAGGTAACGTTCGCCGCCACGGCTTCGCCAAGTCGCGTTGCGGACTCGGCCCAACGAGAACGTCGTCAACGACATGTTTTTGATCGGAAGATTGCTTGGCTTGAGGCATACCCCCCTCGGCCGTTGGCGTGCGATTAATGTCAATTAAAGGGCTTTCGTGGAAAAAATACTGTAATCTTATCGAGGTCCAGATACTTGTCTGGCAAGTCTTGCTCAAGAAACATCGCCGTGTCGGTCCAAGTCCAGAAGTTCACGCTCCGAGGTTAATGGCCGGTTTCGACTCGGGCGTTGTATGCCAAGGCATTCCATGTCCGTCGTCTTGTGCAGATCCAGATCTGCTACCCTCGAGCCTTCTCCGAGTCTGTCGTTCGTAACTCCTCATAATGTCCATGATGTTCCTCTGGAGTTTTCCTCGGACGAACTGTGGTACGAACGGCTTCTGGACCTGCGACGGGCGCCGGTGCTGCGGCGTAAAAAGCGAGACTTTTTGCTCGTGAAGGACAAGGATCCTACATAGGACACTTCAAGCTCTCTTTCAACACTCTCATCCAACAAACCATCCGAGTGCGCATCTCTTTCGTCGTTCACTGCGAGCAAAAAAAAAAAAAGCCAACTGACAGCAAGCTCATTCATAGCCCACCGCCATGAAGTTCACTACGATCTTGACCGCCCTAGTCGCTGCGAGCGCCTCCAATGCGTACACCCTGTCCGCCTGGTCCGGCACCAGCTACACCGGGCGCCTGTACCAGACGTCCACTTCCGGCACTCACCCGCTCGGCTTCACCGCGGCGTCGTACATCTGGAGCTCCTCCGTCGCCGACGGCTGCTGCGTAAAATTCTGCAGAGGCTCCGTCGAGACGGGCTACTGGTGCCCCGCGCACTCCAACCCGAACGTCGCGGCGGCGAACCGCTTCGATAAAGTCGTGACCGGCTGCGGCTCGACAGTGCTCAGGTGCTGATCGCATGTACACGAAGGAAACTAAGATTAAAGATATCTTCTGTAACTTCTTATATACATTGTCTTGCCGTCTTTCGTGTCGCAAGAATTTCTTGAGTCAGTGTCGACAAAGTTATTCACAAACCGTTCATGAGGTCACGGTCCTTGTGGAAATTGGATTCTGTTTCGTGTTGAATGTGGTGGGTTCGTGCATGGTCTAACAGGAAGGAAAGCATATCGTCTGTAACTTGCTATATATTGTCTTGATGTCTTTCATGTCGCAAGAATTTCTTGGGCCAGTGTCGACAAGTTACTCACAAACTGATCAACATTCAAGCTCGACCACACGCAAATTCTCGAAACGGTCGGACTTGAGGACAAAATGTTACACCGGTACACTGCAGAACATCATGGTATTTGACTTTCACAACATACATACACCCTCTTAGTAGACTAATCACAAGTTCACATATTTGGCGTCCTGATGTATGCCAACTCAACAACCTCACTACTCCTGACATACGCTGTACTCACCGCCTTTCAGCAGTTCAGCACAGCCGAGCCACAGCCAGTGACGACCTTGTCGAAGCGGTTTGCCGATGCGACATTGGAGTTGGAGTGCGAAGAGCACCAGTTTCCAGTCTCAGTGGAGCCCTTGCAGAACTTGATGCAGCAGCCGTCGCCGAGAGCCGAGCTCCAAATGTACGACGCAGCAGTGAAGCCGAGCTTGTGGACGCCAGAGCTGGATGTCTGGTACTCAGTGCCGGTGTAGCCAGTGCTGGACCAGGCCGACAGGGTGAACCCATTGGCAGCGGTCGCGGCAACGACGGCGGTGAATACGGCAGCGAGCTTCATGGCTAGAATGAGCTCATCATCAGTCGATGCTTTTTTGCGGACGACGAAAGAGCGCGCGCTTAGACGGTTCGTTATATGAGAACGTTCAAAGAGAGCTTGAAGTATCCTGTGTCGGATTCTGGTCTTTCAAGACAAAATTTTCTCGTCCTTTATACTCGAGAACCAATGGACATTCCCAGAGCTGTTGTATCGTAGTCTGAAAGTCACCACTCGGTGCTGTCAAGGACGCGTTAAACCAGACAGTGTTCAGAATGCTTGTGATGCTTACCACCATGTGCGCTGGGCGCATGCCTCTAGATGCCTCTTCACTCAGGCTCGGGACAACTTAAATGTCAGATAGCGGTATATTTGATATGGGACAGGTTATGCCATCACCCCATCTGCCCAAAGCATCCCCGACTTCGCACTCCAGACAGGCGCTCCGGATCTTGAGGTCTGTCTGGTGACTAGAACTGGACCATCATGTAATGATAGGTCGCGCCTAGTTGTCGCATCGACTGGGCAATGATGATTAGCGATGAGAATCGTCACCGCAAAGTCGCTGGTAGGGATCAACGTTCTTGGAGGTTTTAGACTACGTAGAAATTGAAATTTGATTTTGAATATGTAAGGCGATGAAAATCAAATCAGACGAGGCAGCGTCACAAGAAAAACAGCGTAGCTTCCACTTACCACTGTTCGATCCTATCCACCCAGATGCACAGGTTCCAGTCATAGGCTCTTCATAGAAGGAGCACTTGACGCTCAAAATACACGAACCTATAAACCTATACCCATGGGGATCGAGGTGATAGACATTTCAGGGACGGAGCTCGGAAGTCGATGCTTGGCATTCTCGAGCCGATCGGCTTTCCCCGCATCCCCTGCTCAAGACATCGCAAGCAAATTGAAAGACAGATCTCCAATTTGTCGAGTTCCTCCTGGAACGTATTTTCCGTTCATTATGTATTCCTTTTCACTGTAACAGTTCTTAGAAAAAGAGACGCCTTTACGATTCCAGTCGTTCTTTTTGTCCGTCGACGATGAGGGGCAGCTAAAATAAGAGAGGGGTCATGCCATGCACTGGAATTTCATTGTGACCACATCGAAGTGCAATAGTCCTGCGAACACCGCGGAAATCGTGGATCGTTCTGCTCGCATAACACCGCTTGTCGTTTGCATATATAGAACTCTTCATCTCTAGCCTTTGAAACTGCTTCTGCGCGGCACAGCCGGTCAGGAAGAGTTTAATGTGATATTGCGGAACATGACTGTTCCAGGCTAGACAGGTATGCTCTAGACATGTGCAACTTGAGCAGTATGATGGGAAACTTGGCAGGACGGCACAATAGGAGTAAAGCGCCCTTGAACACATCCAGCTTATGGTTAAATCAGAAGCTCGAATGATTCCCCTCTGAAATCCAACGTAATATTATGATTGTTCGCTGAAGTCGGTCTGATACGTGACACTCAAATCCATACGGTTCATTCTGGAAGTATCCCTTTAGATATACATCAAAAACGCTTAGACATATCCAGGGCCTTCATATTGAGGCATTTGGGGGGACAGCGATCTGTCGCATTTGAGGTGTTCAGGACCACAGCGATAAGTCTGGGGAAATCGCACGCACCAATATTTAGCAGTTGAGCACAGCCGAGCCGCAGCCGATGACGACCTTGTTGAATCGGTTGCCCGACGCGACGTTGGAGTTGGAGTGCGAAGGGCACCAGTTGCCCGTCTCTCTGCCGTCCTTGCAGAACTTGATGCAGCAGCCGTCGCCGGCAGGGGAGCTCCACTTGTACGACGCAGCGGTGAAGCCGAGCCTGTGGACGCCAGCGCTGGACGTCTGGAACTCGCGGCCAGTGTAGCCAGTGCTAGACCAGGCCGACAAAGTGTAGGCGTTGGCAGCGGCGGCGGCGACGATGGCGGTGATGAAGGACGCGACCTTGACCATGATGATTTCCTGGAAAACCTCAGCCGTCAGTCTCCCGACTTTTTGAGGGTAATGAAGAGCGCGTACTTGGAAGAGGTTAGAAAGTGGCGAGACAAGGTGTTTAGGGCTCTGAAGTGTCCAACGAAGGATGCTGGTCTTCTGGTGGGGATTACGTCCACCTTTTATACCCCACAGCACAAGCCTTTGTCCCAAATACAGCCCGAAACCCCGTTTCCGCGAATTCACAGTTTAGGTCCTGTTCAGGAGAAATTAAACCATAGAGAGCACATAAAACACTGGTGATGTCTACCAACATATGTGCTAAGCCTCTCCATCAAGATACGAGGCAAGCTCCACGATCCGCAGCGCCAATTTGGATCAAAAATGGTCTAATTCATGACGGGACGAGGATTGGCATAACCTGTCCAGACTCGAGATCACTGCCTCGTTGACTTCTTTGGAAAGAGACCCTATCTGGTGACCGGCGTTGGATCTCCGTTTCGTCATAAGTTAGCAATCGAATTCGCGTGCACGGAGCGTCGAGGCAGGACGACAGACGTTCGGGGCCCCAAAAACCGCTGGTAGAGATCTGCCAAGGACGCGCAGTGCACAGGAGCGGCCAAACAGTTGCAATAACATTTGAAAAAGAAAACATGCAAAGGCGCACCAAAACGGATTTTCAAAGCGCAGGACGGTAGAACCGCTATTCGCTCCGAGGTCAAGGCGCCTTAGGTAAGGTGATAAAAATCTTGCCTCGAGTTCCGTAAAGGAATTGAGGTGACGCTCCTAGGCGTGCTGGCTTGCATATGTCCGAGATTCAAGGCCTGACACAAACCACTTGTGATAGAGTTCTACATATTCAAAGCAAGTCAGCGTCTGCGCAGTGCGCACTCATGTCTAGGCCAATTCATTCGCCGGGCGGCAATGTGGAGCCCCCTCGGCAGTATTACAGGTGCGCCTGACCAAAGCACGAATGCCATGCGGTATGCGAGCTGCATATAGAGTAACACCATCATATTACAGAACAACTGGATAGGGTAAAGGTCGTAAAAAAAATCCGGATACATGGCAGGGTATAGCACAACGAACCGCGGGCATAACGATACACGAGGGTATACTACATCAAAACCTATCTTATACGGTCGTGACACTCTGTGTTGACGAGACGTTACGATGCGGCGCCGGAGTCTGGCGTGAATATAGGCCTAAGCTGATGACGCTCTGGCAGTATCTTGTTATTATGTGCCATCACGTGGTAATGAAGAAGGTAGGACATGCCAGGAAAGAACACAGCCTTGTCCTGAAACCGGGAACATCAACCCCATTGCTGCCTGTCGCTCCAACCCGACTTGAAGAGTCATCGATGGAATGAACCTCTAGCTCTACGGTTTCTCCATAACAGTCACACTGTGCCTCAAAGATGAGTAAAGAATCAGCACGAGGCGGAGATGGGTACGTACCAGCGTATAACTAGCGTCGTCGGCCAGATTCTCGGGTTGGTAGAGATCAATCGTCTTCTGTAAAGGCAAATGTTGGCAAGGATACAAGCAGATGGGCTGTTTGAACTAACCATAAAGCTCTGAATGTCGTCCACCTCTCGCCTCGATGGGCCGTAATCCTCTTCTTTGACAGGACGACGGTAAATCGTACGTGTGACGGTTTCATGCTTTCGGGAGAAAAGGAAAGATTCAGGAGTCGAAAAGCGGAGGTTATGCGACATGCTGAATGAGGGGCGATACTGGATGATGATCAGCGCTTCAGCCCTCGGATATTAGGGACAAAATTCAAACAAGGAGGAAGGCAGCAGCTGTTGTTAGGGGGCGGAATGAGGCAGCTGGCCGCAAATGGCTGGGTCATGCTGTGCGTTATATGGACAAGACCTGCAGCTAGCCACGAGGTCGTCAAAAAGCAGCCATGTTGCAAGATTCCGCAGAAAACTGTCGAATAAGGGCAATAATGAACCTTCCCGCGACGAAAAACGTGTGTCCTTTTGTCTGCCGCTGGTGCAAAAAAGGCGGCAAGTCAGAGTAATGGCCGTTGCTCTCCCATCAGATCTGTTGGTCATCTGAGCGTTTGAGCATGATGCGCCGGGAACAACGCCGATAGCTGTGATACGCCTTCGCCGGCGACTTCGTTCGTCAATCGTTCGTTGATGCCGTGGCCATGTTGTCAGCCCAGACTAGATATTCAGAGTCGGTGTCGGAAACTCAAGTCTGCAGCGATGGATTTGAACGACTATGGATTGTTTGTCACTGATGCATCCCGTGCGCACTTGTTGTTTCGCCCCTATTGTCCCAAGTTCCGTTCCACAAGCTATTGAACAATGCATGTTATCGGTATCGTGCCATCTCAACGGATCTCAACAGCCACTTATTGGCTAGAGCTCGAGATTCCCCAACACTTGAAGACGAGTTTTACGACGTGAAAATTCAACAGTCCGAGGATACACCAGTCACATGTAAACCCCCGAACCAGTAGCAACTCTTCTTGCTGATATGCAGTTGACAGCAAAAGGACGCCAGCCATCGACCCTGACTATAAGACTTGATGTACCTATGACAATATGTCGGTTTTTTGACACCGCCGTGACACCCGGTTTGTGATTTTCGGAGTGGTCATGCCCGTCGACATTGGGTGCATATTTTCAACCCTCCCAAAATACGGAGCCCGCAATCTATGAGTATGTTGGGAATCACAGGTGACAGCGACCGAACCGTTTCAAATCAATTTTTTTGCACCGCGACTTCGATAAGAGGTCATCTATAGCAGCATGTCGTTACATCGTCCATAATATTACAGGTTTGAATTATTAAAGATTTTAATAAAATATCTAGAAAAATTGTCGTGTTTGGAAACGTGAACGGAAAGAGGTCAGTGTTGTTCTCCATGAACCGACGCTCGCATGGAGATGGGAATTAGGATCGGAGTGGACTGGCAGACCTGCGCCATTCTCATCGCCATCTCCGGGTTGGCATCACCAAACCGGACATCAGTGGGCCCCAGGTACCAGCTTCCTTCATCATATAGCGGGTCGTTGGTGTTGACAGAGTCTCGCCGGAAAACATTCGGCATGGGCAGCTCGCACGGACTATCAGATTCAGGAGGCGTCGGCAGAGCTTTGTTCGTTCTGATATCCATGCAGATCCGTGAGAGCGGCGAGCGCAGGTGTCGCGGAGTGCCAAAGACATGCGGCATCCTCGTGTCTGACGCATCTTTCACAGTTGGGATATCCGCGTATTTGTTTTCTGGGCGGGGTCGACGGCGCGGGCTGTCGACGGATGCAGACCGTCTGTCCTCTCTTTCGATCCTCCGTGAGCGTTGTTTCTCGGCAGCAGCATTTGGAGTCCTCCCTGGCGACGATATCAGGTCTTTGCGAGGGTAAATTATCTTCCCTTCTGGTAGATAATCGACTTTCTCTATGAAATACCGTGTCCAGCCGCCAGCTTTCGTTCGACACCAAGTGCTCATTGCTTCCTCTCGATCGTGATCTGGGTCTTGTCAGCCGACAATCCATGCTTCATTTCGACTAAACGCTATACGTACGCTGATATTTGGCGTCCGCTCGTGTCGGAGTGGCTGGCCTGCTGTGAGCGTGAGGAAGGTCTCTGACCTTCTGCTTTGGAGATTCGGTCCGGGCATGTCCCTAGGGCATACTATCACCTTGCAAAAGACTCAGAAAGTAATAGCCAACACACACCTTTTGACCGTGATGTTGTGCGGCTTCATTTGGGGTTATCGGCCTTCCTTGCTTGAGCGTCGTAGACCTCTCCGAGCTCCCACCATTGTCCTGGGCTCCAGGTCGAATTCTGGATGCTCCCAAAGGACTTGTTTTATGGGACGGACTTGAACGAGACTCAGTCTGAATGGCTCTTTCCACCTTGTCCAAGGCAGTGGCTCGGTTCACTTCACGAGTGGCGTCCCCTACCGGTGGAAGACGTAGCTGAAATTCCAGCGTCTGCATCATGATCGGCGATTAATGGAGAAGGATTGTCTCGTGTTCTTTATCTAGCTTCGAATAAGCACTTCTGGTCGACGGCGCAAACTGAAGAACGCTGTACACTCACCAATATCTGCAGCGGGGCGATTGAAGCAAGGCCTGATCCACAGGAGAAAAGAGAAAGACGTTGAGACTCTAACAAGCTGTTTGGAAGCTCTGCCTGACCATAACAGCTCTGAACGTGGCGCAGCAGCGCAGCCAGCCGTACACGTTCCTGATCACGGACCCATACCCTACCGTGGCATGAGGCCTTTTTTGTATGTTCGTAGATGTTACCATCGGCCATGACAAGACCGCTTTCGAATTCTCTCAGCAGAGTCCTTTCAAACTGAGAGCTTTCGAAAGAATGAAACGGAATGCGAGTGACGAAATTTCAGACGCACAGCTTTTCTTGAGCGCGGACTGGCTGCGTGCAAGGTCACATCGTCCTGGACCAACAAAGACAATCATCCAGAAGAGGAAAGCCCCATGTCATTTGTTTGTGCTTGTCTCCTTCAGCGCCGTCATTGTCGACGACAGACGCGCCAGTTCTGACAGTCTTGTTCCTAATCCTTGTCTGAACTGGAAACGTATGTGGGTTATAATTTTTATGAAAGTGCATGCTAGTCCTGATTCACAAAGTAGCAGGGATCTGAGACGGCGAGACTTTGAACAGATTCTTTTGATCCGATTTCCAATGTCCATGTTGTCTCGTACTTGAACTGGAGGCTGAGTTGAATCGCGAGCACGACGTCTATTCGTAACCGCTCCCCTCAACAAAGAAACTGGAAGGTCTTTCATGAGGTCTTTCGGCTCATGAGCACTCTGCGACTGGGACAGGTATGCTTCATCGTGATTCTTCCACTGAACTTTCTGAAGCCCCCTTACCAGCTGCACCATAGAGTGTGTCAAAATTGATCAAAGACGTACATGTTAGCTCCTGTCAGAAGCGATGGCCAGCATTGAATGAGATCCTCGTCATTAATCTCTCACCACCTTTCGTTGTACGTGCAACAAAAGAAACCCTTTTCCAGCCTTTTGGACAGGCTTTTTTTTCTTGGATGTGCCCGGGAAAGAGCAACATATTAGACGCCCATCTTACCGCGTAGGGCGTTGCGCCGTCCTTTTGCGTCAGCTGTCGTTTTTCATGAAGTCGTCGAACAGCGGACGACGCATTACTCCTCATGGCTTCAATCACTTATCATCGGTTGTATTGGCAACCTTCGCGTTACCTTCTCCCTTTATTACGAACAACTGTTATTGAAGTATAATGGGCTAAACGTCGGGCTTTCTTGGATCTCGCAGACATTTTTTTCCTTGAGATTCGCGTTCACCTCAGGCTACACACACAGACCAAGAGCGTCGGGCGTACAAACCTTATTGGACATCGACGATGTCGTCTTTCGACTGCAACTCAGCATCTAGATGGATTTGCTAGAACTAACACGCACCTTGCAAGTCCATCTGCCGAATTAACGATGCTCACTTCTCAAAGCCTCTATTACTCGCATCTGATTGCTCTCCGTTGAGATTTTGTGGTGCAGGTGGCTCCGTGTCATTCGGGAGCCCGTCACATGATATGCACGTGCAATGAGAAGCCACGCGTCCGCGGAGCGCCCACGCGTGCCTGTGCCTCATGTCGAGAACGCGGTCCCGAGCAGTCTCAAAACGAGTCATTCCTAAGACCCATAAGTATATGAGAACGCTGCGTCGTGGGTATCCGTGAGGGAAGGGAGCCGGGGGGAAGGGGGGGGGGGGCCCCCGGCCCCCCCGGCCCCCCCCCCCCCCCCCCGCCCCCCCCCCCCCCCCCCCCCCCCCCCGGGGGGGGGGGGGGGGGGGGGGGGGGGCCCCGCCGCCCCCCCACGGGGGGGGGGGCCCCCCCCCCCCCCCCCGCCCCGCGCCCGGGGCGGGCGGCGGGCGGCGGGGGGGGGGGGGGCGGGCCCGCCCCCCGCCCCGCCCGCGGGGGGGGGGGGGGGGGGGGGGGGGGGGGGCCCCCCCCCCCCCCCCCCCCCCCCCCCCCCCCCCCCCCCCCCCCCCCCCCCCCCCCCGGGGGGGGGGAGGAGGGAGAGAAAAGAAAGGAGAGAGGGGGGGGGAGAGGAGAAAAAGGGCCAAACCCACAGGAAGACGAGAGAAACGGGAGCGAACCACGAGGAAGGAAAGGACGAGCAAGAGGCGGAGGGAGGAGGCCCGTGGGGCACGGCGGGCCCCGCGACGGCACGCCGACGGCCCTGTCCCCCGCCCGCGCTCCCAACACGATTGATCCCCAAAATTTTTTCTCCCCCACTACCTGCCGCCCTTTGCCCGCCCTTCCTCCACCTAGGCTACTTCCGCATCGGCCGGGCCTACGAAGAATCAAATACTATGGTACATTTTCCGATGAGCTGAAATATACGATACAAGAGTCAATTAGCTATTGCATTTAATCCGACAATTATTTTCAAGGCTTGCAAGATATGAATCGACAAAGAAATCCAACCTCCCGCAACTTATCAACAGTATTGTTTCACAACACATCCGTCTGGCCCCCACGGGGCGCATCCACAAGCAGTCAAGACCGAAGTTCAGACCGTCTTTTCTTCCTATATGAAGCTGCAAAGTTTTGAAGACTTGTGTGATTTTCGTCCCCGTTTCAGTCGCAGACATTGACTTGAAGTTCTGAGTTGACGACCTCAACGTCTTTAGCTTGACGACCGTAGCGCGGGTGCAGCTTTGAGAAGACGAAGCCCTGTCAACGCGCCGCAGCAAGTGAGCTAAAATGACGAGCACCAAGGGCAGAGCGAAGCACTCATACCAAAAAGTCTCCAAGACGGCGGCGCAAGGTTTTCGGAGGCTCACGTTCCTCTTGGAGCGTTTCATAGGCGGAGAGGCTCTCAGTCCCTTCCCCTTCGTCTTCTTCCAAAATTGCGGACTAAGCCAAGTCTAAGCAAAGAACTGATAGAGTTGAAGAAAAGAGAACGCACAATGACGAAGCACGAATCCGAGTCGTCATCGTCTCGGTCACGCAAGTCGATGGTTTTCTGGGTGAGAAGAGGCGGGAATGAGAAAAAGCGCCATCGATGAGCCTTTTTTTGCGCTTACCATAAAGTCTTGTGGCGCTTCAACCTCTCTCATATAGGGTCCATAATGCTCAATTTTCGTTGAGCGATAATAATCGGGCAAATTAAACGAATGGCGCCTCGACGATAGCGCAAGGGTGAATGAAGGAAAGGTTCTTTGGGCGAATTGCATGTTATCTGGGAGAGGTACGAGGGAAACTGTCTAGCTCTGGGTCTTTCAATGGCCGAAGAGCGTGAAATCTAGGAAAAGCAGGAGAAAAAAGCAAAGGAGCGGTGAAATGGAGAGGAGGGAAAGAATGAAAAGAAGCCCAGCTGGGAGACTGAGATCCCCGTCCTCTCTTATAGCTGAAGACGGCCGAATCTGAGGCACGAGGCGGCGAGGAATGTCGCCAGAATAGCCTAAGAGTTGAATTTTGAACACCGAATTGAGTAAGACGACGTGGGGACTACCCCGTTGAGAAAAAATGTGGCCGTTGACCCTTTTTTTCGCAAACACATCCCAAGGAATCGGTGAGAAAGGCCACAAGCATCGTCAAAGCGATTACTCGCTCTGACTCGATCGGACGCGTGAACAAGATATCGAAGAAGCTGATGTGGCGGATCTTCGACGGCGGTGGGGCCCGCGGTGATCAGCACAGTTTCTGCCACCCAAAATGTAACTCGCAAGAGGACCTGCGGCCGACAAACATACGCAAGATCTATTCTTGGGCAATTTCGTTGAATTAAGGCAAGAGAATGCCGCGCAGGCATGTCCGTCGACTCTGGCTACTCTTCACGGCAGATCTGGATAAAAAGAATGGCTATTCAGCAACGTATGGTGGAAAACTGGTCGTTATCGAGGCAGTCCACGAAAAAAAAATGGAAAAATCGGGCAAAAAATTCTGCTGGATCTTCTGTCAATCTCATGTGGCAACCATCCCTCTCTGTGGAAAAGAACGGAAGACTGTTGCTTCCACTGCGCTAGGCCATTGCGACCAGGCCTGCCAGAATACGCTCGGGCCACCTGTGACTGTATCCACGTGATGTGACAACGTCACATAGATAAAGAGGCCGTGGAGCGTGAGTCATCTCTCGTCCAGACCGAAGCCAACAGAGAATGCTGATATTCCCCCTCAAACAATATGCCGTCTGCCTCAAGACTGAGAACAGCCGCAAGACAGAAGAGATGTGTGCCATAAAGCAGTCCGAAGTCAAGAATTTCCAGACCTCAAGATCCTGCTCGCCGCAAGACACTTTGGTGTGATGATCTCGAGGGCTAAATATCAAGATGCCATGAATCTGACATCAAGAAAGTGGCTGAAATGCCACAAGATGGCAAAGAATGTAGAAGACATAACTGCAATGCCGGAACTCACCTTTTAGTCCGTGCATGGTCGCGGACATCGCGGAAGACTGCCACCATGGGATTTGCGAGAACTGCGGCCCATCCGCAATTAAACGGCTTTGTATGATTCGAGCTTGCGTTCTGAACAGCTAGGTGTGCTCTTGGACTCGCCACATACGAGTGCTACGCCGTCGAGCTACGGAGAAATGACGAAAAGGAAGATTGTACCTGGAAATGGGGTCAAGCTAGCCAGTTTCCTTCTGAAATTGGCTCTTCATTAGGTCGTGAAACGAGCTGCGTTCCCCTCGAGCCAGAAACCTTACGGATCGACTGGTAATGCGGGTGCGCCAAAAGAATTTCAGAGCGTCGATGTCCAGACCTTTTTCGAGGACTTGTCTTGGTGCTGCGTGATTGCCCTTCAAGATGCGGAAGACGTGGTCGCAGAAATAGCAAGGCTGAGAGAGCAAGAACGTAGGAACACAAGAGCCAGCAGGACGAGCAACAGACGAGGATTGTGTTTGGGGAAAAAAAAAAAAGAAATCCAAGCGGGCCACATCAAGACGGCGTTTGAAAAACCGACCCCTCGCGGAGTGCATTTTCTGGTCAACAAACAAAACCGAATCGCCAGTTCATTTTTTTCACCTTCGTTTTGCGTTCCTCCTCTGTATCATTTTGTATGACTTGAATTCGTGTATTTCATCTTTCTGTCTCAAAATTCAAGTCTTTTTGTATCCTCTCGTCCTGTGCCTCCTCAAACGCCCTGAAATTCCTCAAGCCAGCAAGCCCCCCAGGCTCTTTGGTCGGACAATGACACAACTACTCTCTATGGCCATCCCCTCGTTCAAAGGTTCCGACGAACAGAGCTTCCTGGCCCGTGGAGCCGTGAGCAACAGGAGGAAAGGACGGTTGCTACGGAGTTGTTGGTGTCAGGTGTGTGCTGCACAGTTTCTAGTTATCTCTATATAATAATTCTAGGGTCTTTTGCATCCAGACTTAAGCTCACGCTTTCTGCCGCTCTACCTATAGGCGGTCGACGAGTTGTTAGGTTTTCCGAAGCTTCAGCCGTTCGCAGGACTCGCATCGATGGCATTCTGAAGAGCTCAAGGCGTAAACAAAAAGGTCGCGACCTGAGATGTGAACGAAGGTCCATAAGACGGCTTCGACGTGAAGGACTGTCCGTCGCCTAGCATGATGCCCAATGCGACGGAATAGAATGCCATAGTAAGATTCCCCCGAATCTCTTCCGCTCGCGCTATGACATTAACCGGCCCGCGCATGCAGACAAAGCCAGTGTGTTTGGTGAGCCGCAGCAACGTTGCATTCGTCTCGGTATTGCACCGCACCCTACATCCACTATGCCATCGGTTATTCATAGCGATCTGATATTGTGTAACTGCGCAAAGTCGACATTTGAAGCCTTTTGTCTCCACGCTCCGTTCGAGATTCGGTGCCGACCATTTGCCCGCCTCAGTCGTAGGCATGAAGGAACAGATCGACGTCGTTGGGCGACTGCCCATGTTGCGATTGCCGTTGATATCTGGTCGGAACATCGATATCAACTACGAGGAGATTTTCTACATTTTCAAGCCAATCCCTGTTTTGGGATCGACGTGTACGTACCCGCCGTCGATCAGGACCGTGACAACTTTATCTGATCCGATCTTTCTACCAAATAGAATTTTTATACCTGCTCCCGTTGCCTAAGGCGATTGGGTTCTCTGCGTCTTGTCCGACAATAAGCAATCGTGGTACATTTACCCTTATCTTCATTTTTTGAGCTTTACCCAGTCTTGGATAGAGGAAGGACTCTTAGCGCGACCAGCCAGTCATGAATCAGGCGCAGGATCTGATATTCAACCCCTTGAGAATTCCGCCAATATACCTGGAGTTTGTAAGTTCTTGTCAGCGTTCACGGCATACGATATGCCTCCGGTTGACGGATTTTCTATAGATTAATTGACGTGGCCCCCGTTATCGAAATGGCATGCTCATTGTGGAACACCAATTGTCGTTGCCTCGTTACTGTTACCCTCTCTATTTCTTTTACGCAGACACGACGCGCACGTTGCAGAAATCATACTGCAGTGCATGCTAGGCTCACTGGGATTGCGCTTAGGACACAATGTCAGCGTTTTCGATTGTTTTACGTGTACGTCCTCGGTTCCGTCTTGTGGCGTTCATGAGAAATTGCTGGTGCAGTTCGCCCCACGCCAATTCGAAACATGGACGTGTACATCGTCTCTGATCACGTACGGCAGAAACAGAGCTTACAGATTCCGCCCTGTCCTGCCAAGGCATCTTTCAAACGCTCTATCCTTAGCGTCATGCAAGGCGAAGTGCTGGTCTCTCGACTCAAACGACCCAGAGTCATTCACAGGGCTTTCTTCCTCCCAGAATCGGCGCCACCGCCGTATTCTGCACCTCGGTCCTGTAACTCAATTGTTGCCATGGTAAGCCATGGTGCGCCTGATGTGTTATCCGCAATCCGTACCGAAATATCAGGGGACTAGGAGCCAATGGGTCACAAGGAGAGGCGAATTTTTTTTCGCAGCGCCGAACTGGATGATGCCGACCCCTATCCTTTTTTCCATAGAAGTCGCCCATCAATCTGTTGCTAATTTTACCGTGAGCAACAGGTTCAACCTCCTTTGGTGTCGCGACATAATTCATCTTCGCTTGATGCCTCAATCGGCGCGTTTGTCTCCTCTCTGTGTGTGGATAAACGCAGCTGGGCACAATGACACCAGTCATCTATGTCTATTCTGTTACAATGCGACTGTTTCCGCCGACCACCTGTTTCGCGCCACCGTCTACGCGATCACTAGAGCACAGTGGGTTGATGAGCTAATAATATCAACAACATTCGGTGGAGTATTCCAACATGTGAGCCTACCAGATCTACTTCTAATTAACTTCAAAACCCATCTGAACCATTTTCCTACTGGGATCTTGGCAGTTAAGAACAGTTTTTTAATAGGTAATGTAAGAGATGCAGGGGTATAGCAAAACGTCACTATCGTAAGAGCTATGGGTCGCTGTCAGCACATGCCAGCGTGCTACATCCTAGGAAATTGAGTGGGGTGTGAGCAAGGAGAGCAGAAAAGAGAAAAGAGAGGGAGTGTGTATAGGGCTGAAGCGGTTGACCATGGCGACCCAGCCTCAAGGTTGGCCGTGGTATGCGCGTCTTAACGTTCCGGACTAACTGACCGCCGTAGCACTTCTAGTTCGTGCTCTAGTGAGAGAGCACGTCGTCGTTCGGTGTCCGCTCGCTCCTCAGCCTGATGAAGTTCTACTACTCGTCGACGTTCTTCTTCAGCTCGCCATTGCTGTTCCTGAGCTTTGCGACGTTCAGCCTCTGTTTCACGTTCTCGCTCCTCAGTGTGTTGGTGTTCTTCCTCTAGCTGCCGTTCCTTCTCTTCGGCTCGTCTGCACTGTTCTGCAGCTCTACGACGCTCCTCTTCAGCCCGTCGAAGCTCCTCTTCCGATCGTTGGCTTTCTTCCTCAGCTTTGCGCTCCAACTCACGGCGTACTTCCTCTGCCTTCGCCAACTGCTGAGCAATCTCCGCGAGGACTTCATCCCGTCCAGCCTGCTTCTGAGCTTCCGCCAACAGTCGCTCCATTTCTTCAGCTTTCATGACCTGAAGAGAGTGAAGAACTCCATTCTTCAAAACAAATGCCAAGCAAAATTAGACCATACCTCATCCTCAAACTCTTCGACGAGCTTCGCGAACAATTCCATCAAGGCGGCGGTTTCGGAGTTTTGATGATTGTGCACAGGAAGGCCCCATGTCCAATTTCCTGCCCGGCGATGACGTTTCGAGTTCTTTGCCTTCTTAGGCCTGAGTGCAAAATTGTCATTCTCGGGATTGATCGGTCCATCGGCGATGTCATAGTGGACCTCGTCCATCATGCAGGCGAGGAGAAAGAAGATGGTTCCGGCGTACCGGTAACACTGATGAAGCAGCAATTTGTACCTCTCATCGAACTGATGCGCGGTCAAACACCCTATCATGACCTTCCAGAGGGGAGGGTAGTGCCCCTCCTCGAAGGTCATAACTCTCACCGTGCAGTCTTTTAGCGTGGTGTTGTCTTTTGTGGGAATATATGCGACGATCCGATTCGAGGCGGGCGTTTCGACCACAGAGCTGAGAGACACCACACCGGTCATCATAAGACCCGATTTAAACACCTTCGCGGCTTTGCGCACTATCGACTTCACCGATTTCTTCGAGCTGGACAACGAGGAGCTAGATCCCGCTAACGATTCCGAGACTGCCTTTGTCACGCCCTCAGACGGAACCGAGGTTGGGTGTTTGGTCGAACCTTCCAAGGACGACGCTGGCACCAAAGAACCCTTTTCGACAATTTCAGGAGGAGGTGGATGCTCGAGGGAAAGGGGTAGGGTCCAGGGATCTGGTTGGGGCGATTCAGGGGTAGGCGGTCTGTCTGGAGCATCGGAGGCATTGGAAGCGAGTGGTTTTGGCGCATCGCTGATGTCTTCCATCCACACAGACGACGAAGGATTTACATACTCCGCAGAGGCTGCGTACCCGCTCAACGTGGGCACACTCGCGTCTGATAGGTCCTCACTGGAGCCAGACCCTCCGGTGTCAGGTGCAGATCGCCCCGAAAAGCTCCGTGAGCTCGACGGTGCAGACAGGAGCCTGAATAGAAATTGCTTGGCCCTATGCAAGCGCAATAACTTGTGGTGCCTGTTAGTGCGAGAAGCATCTGAGGACATCGGGCCGCTGTAAGGAGATGAATCGGGAGAAGATGGCTGGGAAGGAGACAAAGAATCTGGGGAAGAAGAAGGGTCGGAAAACGAAGGCGACTCTCCAGCTGCAAAGGTAAGGGGGTCGGTAGACTCGGGAGGTGGAACGGCACCTGAAATGCCTTCCAGCTCGCCTGCTTGCAAGCCAGAGTCATTTGATGCCTCCGCGGTCTTATCTGATAGAGGATTTTTAGATGACCCTTGCTTCTCTGACGGCTTCGAAAAGGCTGCTGGCTTGGAAAAAAAAAATCGTTATCAATAACCAGATTGATGGTTGACGAAGGTATTCGCTTACGATGAACTTCAAGAATTTTGTCGTTCTCTTGTCCGTCTGTACACCAGGCGTTCGGTCAGCTTGAAGACCTGTCTCTTCGTCAATACATTCTATCACGACGCTCTCGTGCTGACTGGCATTGTCGTCCTTGAGCAGGAAAACTCTTTGGACTTTAATGTCAATAAAACGTGTTCGAAAGAGTCCGAAAGGCAGCAGTTCTCGAATTTGCCTGTCATATGTTTCTATCTGCCCAGGCAATGACGGAAATAAAATATCGACGAATCTTTTGGCGGTAGGCATCTGCCTCTGCTGCGAAGGTCGAAAGAGCGCTGAAAGGGAGTCGTAGGATGGCATTGATGAACTTGAGGGCGTCCTGTGCAAGCAGAAACGATTGATATAGGAAATTCCTTGTGGTGAAAACGCGTTAGTCGCGATGCAGATCAGAACAGAGATGAGAACAAACAATGACCCGCCGAACTGAGAGGTTCTGCCTCATGGTGGCCACGATGCATAACGAGCGAGGAACGCCACTTTGAGTGTACAGACGCTCTCTCACGACAGAACGCCATGTCGACGATGCCAGAGTCCAGCACTTCTCGCCGCAAGAAAGAGCTCAGAAATTCAGGCAAACGGCATTCGAACCCGGAGCCCAAGACAGAAGCCAAGAAGAAATCCAAAAAGAAGTTCCAGCCCTGTGGCGAAGCTATAGCTCACTATCGCCCGCGATTTGAGCCGCTCCGCGAGCTGTACATCTCCAATGAACACGCTAAGCGCAATCAACTCAAGGACCTCTATCACTTGATCACCGACATGCACAGAGAGCTGCAGATACATTCAAATAACAAGCACGGTCACAGCCCTCAGAAAGGTTGTGATCGGGCGATTCGCAAATTGACCGATTGGCTTGAGATGTGTGTATTCATCGCCCATCCGGCCAGAGTGCTGCCCGACCAACTCTGGCGGCGAATTTTTTTCCTAGCCGTTTCCGAGCCGCCCGGGGTGATCCTTTACCTTGCCTATCGCACAGTGGATCCTACGCAGTATGAGCCTTGGTCCTTTTCTCGCGTCTGCAAGCGCTGGAGAAAAATCATGCTCTCATCTCCGGAACTCTGGACTCAGTTCCAGATTAACGCTCAATTTTACCCTCCATCGTTAATATCGACAGCCTTGTCACGTTCCGGTGACTTGCCGCTGGACATTCATTTCATGCTTCCCATTCTCGACACCAGCACAAATCCTCGCATCCTGGGACGTGTCCTCAAGCCCCTCGTTGCCGAATGTCATCGATGGAGATATCTCAACCTCTGCCTGCCTTGGTGGGCTATGAATCTGCTGAATGACATAAAGGGCCACTTGCCCCTTCTCGAACAGTTCCATCTCCTTGTCAACAAATCAAATCCCTCCTCCGATTTAGACTTCAGCATTTTTAGGGACGCCCCTCGTCTCCGCCTAATCGCTCTGGCGTCAAGAGCGGACTCGAGGACTTCCCAATTTGTGTTTCCCTGGTCTCAGCTCGAAGATGTGAAGCAGCACAACGGAGCGGACGTTCACACCATCTTGACCAATTGCACATCAGCCAAGCTGTGTTATAGCATCTTTGAGAGCGACTACAAGACGGCCGTTATGCCGCCGCAGATTCGCCACACGCACTTGCGGAGCCTTCATCTCAACGAGATTCATCGCCTTCCATATCTGGATCTGCCGAACCTCGAGGTGCTCGTGGTCATCCAGGGTAAATTCACGTCGATCGGACCCGTTGATCCAGGTGTCATCGCTTCGTTCATCCGTCGCTCCGGTTGCCGCTTGGGGCATCTGGCAATGCGCGACGTCCCATTGATTCACCCAAGGAAGCTCGAGGAACTCTTCAGACTCATCCCGAACGTGATCGAATTTGAGTTTTGGTTCCTCGACGAGCCCATTGATATCACGTATTTGCTCAAGCTGCTCACAGCTAAAGATTCCGTCTTGTGCCCCAAGCTGATCAAATTCGGGTTGGACATTCAAGGCTGGACGTTTGATCAGGTCTTCGCTTTGCAGGAACTCATTCGGTCTCGCCTCCCGACAAGGTCGTTGGTAAAGACTGGCCATGTCGCCAATCTCCTCATGGTGGAGGCTGGAACCTTTCCGCTACGCCTGCATCCTGAAGTCAAAGAAGTGTATAATAGTTTTCGGAAGGAACGGGTGATATTCGAGCCAGAGTTTGCGTAGCCGTTGCGATCCTTGTCTCATAACGAAACGTCACCGTTGATACGACAACATGTATTTGTACCCAATAGTGATTGCCTCGCCTATGTGTGTCTTTGGCATAATTAATCCCACTGTTGTGCACAGGGTTAGAGAAACGTGCGACAAGAAAGACAAAAAAAGACCGCTCTTACGATAACTTGCTCCTTCTGCATTTTTGCCAATTCATCGTATACAGAACCAGATGGGTATCTCTTGGTGAACCTACTAGACCTCGTCGGTCTGTTCGCCGGGTGGTCAGGATGACCAGGATGATATATTCGCATGCGATTCGGGCCATCTGTGTACGAAATGAGATGGTCATAGTTTCGTTCGTTGTCCGACCATCGAGCGCGAGTGGTCTGCGTCGCAGCTGTTGGTGTCGTAGAACTCTTCGCCACAGGAGCGGTGTCCTTCTGTTTGGAAGAAGAGCCTGATGGGCCCGAAGCGCTGCGCTTCTTTAAAAAGCGCCCAAGGCTAAAGATCTTTGATTTCTTGAACAGGCTGGCCTTATTTGATGGACGCCGTTTCGTTTTGACGCCGTTTGAGATCTTTGATGATACGAATGTGCGAAAGTGTTTCCATAATTCATAGCGCTGCTTGGAGGAGCCTTCGGGCGCCTGCCTCCCACTATGGTCGGCAAGAACAGCGAAAGCTATATTAACTTGTTCAAAATGGGCTGCCCTCTTGGTCTGAAAGATCAACACAACATCGAGTTCAGCGCAACGTTGGACACCGACGAATCAATTGACGCGGGCTCACGGTGTTCCTGAGATACTTCTGCCTTTCACGCTCAAACGCCTCTTTTGCCTGCTCCCATGAACAGTTCCGCTTCACGCCTGTGCCACCGTTACTCTACACCATGCAACTCGGTGAAGAACGGCAACAGAGACTCACCTAGGATCTTGTCCCAGTCTTTAGAACGATCGGTGGCATTTGGGCCCCGCGTCGCATCGGGGTAGACGATATTGCGCTGCACGAGCCGCCCGTCCGCGCTCTTGACCCACTTGTACATATATCGCCCATCGTTATAGCGCAAATCCTCGCACAAAGAATGTATCTCGCCTAAAAAAAAAAAATACGAACATCCCACGGAGAGACTTGACCCGACCGACCGCTTACCTGGCTTCAACTTGTCTAAAGCCGACAAATCCAAACGACCCGCTTGCTTTCCTTTCGAGCTTTTAGCAGCCTTGCTGGACGTTACGCCCATCGCAGTGTCTCGCCTACATTCAGCGTCCCCACGAACGAGCGGGAGATCAGGAAGGAAGAAAAGCTACGAGCAAAGTGGGGCGTAGCGAAGACAAGTTCTAGCCATGGCGGGGCATCTCATACTGTCGAGAACCCTGGAAGACCACTGATGGTGCCTCGAAACATGAGATCATGCGTTGAAGTAAACAAACCCAAGATGACTATCACTCTCATGATCAGTAAAGAGTCACAGCGTATGCAACCGGAATCAAAAAAAAAGCCAGTATAAATTAGCGTAATACCTCATTCAAAAACAGAACATACCCTAAACACTACTAAGCTATCAACAAGAGAAGAGAACAAGGCATCCCACGGGACAAGATACAGCACCAAAAAAAGCCCAGCACCCCAAACCCATAAACAAGCACAGAAATCAAGAGAAACTGAGCGTTTTCCTTCTTTTGCGGTCGAACTCCAAGTCCAAGGGGGGGGGACAAATTCCTGATGAGGAACAAAGGGTGGTTGGGAGAGGAGGACGGGCATAGGAATGTAACGCAATCGCGTAATAGACGGAGAGGATAAGGGACATAACAAGAGTTCCTGTTTTCGTACCCCAAGAGAAAAGTAAGAGAAACCATCCAACCAAGAGTAACCAAAGAAAAAAAATGAGCGTGAGATATTACAATGCGCAAAACGCATCTATGCAAGTAACATTCGGAAGACCCAAAAAGAAAAGAGAGGCATTCATATAAATGAGAGTTCAGTTGCAAGGAGTGTGTGCACGTGTGAGGTAGAGATCGATCGGTTGGACAGAAACGTGAGTCCGAAAACGATTCCGAATGTCCGTACAAGTCAGCCAAGAATAAAGAGGCCATGAGATTTGCGATGCGTTGATTTTTGGATTGCGTCAGATAAGATCGTTCTCGTGGGTTTCTTTGCGTTCAGTACGAAAAGATCATGAGCCAGGGATTCAAGACGATCTACCCAAAAAATCTTTGTTACACAGCAGCTCTTTGAAGCAAGGACCGACGTCAGACGCACCGGCAAGAGGATATGGCAGCCAACAACGAGCGAAACAGGAATGATAAGAGCCCAATTCCACCCTGGGACCTGCCACTCGTATGGGACAGCATTGGTCGTGAAGATGACCATCATGCATATAGCAACGAAGCAGATGACAAACGAGAGCTTGAAGCGTTGCCAGATGCGAGGAACTTTTGAACCGAACAATCAGCCGACGAGGCCTTCACCCAATTTGCGCAGCTGACAACAGACCTTCGATCCAGAACGTCGACCGTTCCACTTCTTTGCCTGTTGATCCCCATGTCCTGGCAACGACGCATCGTGAGTAAACCCATCACAATTTGCGACCAGCGCGCAGAGTTGTCATACATGTTATACGAGAACATATGGGCCAATAGAGCGGTCGAGAGATGGATGCTCAGGCCGCCGAAGAAGAACACGCTGGTCGTCCAATCAACATCAGTTGCAACAACCCCTCGGACATGAAGCGGAGCGAGAACGACTCACAAGAAAGGCACCCATCGCAAATTCTCATACAGCGCGCCAAAAAAGCTCCGATGTCCCAGCCGATATTCGAGCAGCGTGAATCCAAGGTTTCCAACTCCGGGAAAGACGACCGTGCAAGCGAGTAAGATCTCAAAACTGTGCAAGTAGAACCTGTCGATCTGCGGCGCGAGACCAAGGACGAGGTAGTTGATGATGGATCCGATTGTAGCGGCAGCGATACCATCTATCGAGCACAAGAACGCGAGGAGATTAGAATGTCGACGCAACGGGTAAGTGGTCGGACTTACAGTAAGAGAACATGTCTAAATTTCGTCAAATGAGAGTCCAAGATAAGATGGCGGAGGAGCAGCCAGAAACGAAAAGACGCACAGGACATCATTCCGACCTTGTAGTGCACAGGCGCTTGTGACCAGACGAATCCACGGAGCTGCTTGCTGATCGGACCCTTGCGCCACCACTGAACGAGGGGATTGAAGATGATCTCGTTACAACCTGTGCACCAAGTCATGTCAGACAGACGCGAAAAAGCGCAGACAAAGCCTAACGACGACCGACCATAGGCGTACTTCTGCCACCGCGCAAGCTCGTCCACGACGGTGAGCGAGACACCCTCCTTGAACCCACCCTTTGAATACGTAGCCCACCGCAGCGTGTATCCGTTCAAGAGCAACCTGAGCGCCATGTCAAAGTCTTCAGACACGTTGTTCTCCGACCAGTGCTTCCTCTTCCCGTCTTCGTCGATGAATGATGCGTCTTGGACGGCCGACCAGCGCAAAAACGCGTTGTGGCCGACAAAGGGCGCGACCTCGCCGTTGGCGCAACCGAGCGAAATGCATTTGTTGATCCGACGCGTGAAGTGCGTGATTCCGTTCTCAAAGTAGTGATGAGCAACTTGCATGACATCTGCGGTATATCGACTTTGAGCTCGGCATCAGTGGAGAAAAGGTACCATAAAACAACGAGAAAACGAACCTGAATCATGCTGAATGATCGCCACGTCGGGAGATTCACCCATCTCGCGGGCTGCATCCCGGAAGCAATCCTAAAATTCAATCAAAGCTTAGCACGCTTGGCGGAAACAAGCAGATCGAGACTCACCTCGGGCACAACTGTGTCGGCATCGATAATAAGAATGATCTCGCCCATGCGAAGGGATTTGCCGTTGGCACACCAGGGCTTCCACTTCTTGCCACTCTCTTCGTAGATTTCCTCGGCAGCCATGCGCATAGCTTTATCTTCGAGGCAATCATTTGGATCGTCTTCGACGCCATCGGCTTCAAGCTGGGCGAGGAACTTTTCCAACTTGAGCGAAAGAGCTAATTTCACATATCACATCTTAGTAGGGCTCGACAACTCGAGAGTGGAATATTTACCCAAGCCGTAGTTCATGCTAAACGAAACGCCGAGGTTAAGCCGGTGGTTCGGAAATGAGACGAGAAAGCTCACTTGGAGGCCTTCTTGAACCGGCCGGCACGCTTGAAACCATCAGGAGCAGACGAATGGCCAGGGCGAGCAACGTATCCGATGTTATGGTTGGCATAGAACGCGATACGCTCTTCGCGATCCTCTTCGTTGATAAGCTGCAAACCGTCATCGCAAATGAAGATAGCGGATGTTCCGCCTGTCGAGGGAATGATGGATCAGAACTGATAATTTCTACATCAAACGACTTAACGTTACCCTGTCGAGCATAAGTCTGCATAGCCTTCTTGATGGAAAAGACAGAGGGTGCGCTTGTGGAAGGATGGTCGTCAGTCCGGCTTGAGCGCACAATCGGGGATGAGGCGCATACATGACAAGTTCCAAGCTTTCCTTGTACACGGGCATCTGGATCGTGATATGCGGGAGGTTGTTGTCGATCTCTGGATTAGGCTCGGGCTTGATGGCAGAGTAGTACATCGAATTCTCATGATACTGATTGACTGGGCCGAAACTGCAAAGACAGGTCATTGGATCCAGAACGGTCGAGGCGGATGAGACGCATACATGAGGGACAGGTTGCCAACGAGCTGAAGACAGAAGAACTGGATGGGTTAACAAGTCAGCGAGCGGGCAAGGCACAGAAATTGAGGAGGTTGTCTTACCAAGGAGATGCAAAAGATGATGGGCATCGTAACAAGCAACGCAAAGCGAGTGGGATCTCCGTCCAAAGCATATTCCTCAAGAAGGACAGTTACACCGGACACGACAAAGTCTAAAATGACGCCCTTGTGAGCGTCCGCATTCGCCAAGACGTTATCCGGCAAGGAGACTCACACATCGACAAGGCGGCACCACATCCAGCATAGAAAGGGCCGAAAAGAATGAGCTTGCGCTCGCTCTTGCGCCCAGACCCCCTTTCGGGGTCGCCCGCGTCCGCAGAAGCAGGTGCCGGTGGCTGCAGCTTCCAGCTCCACCACTTCCTCTTGACCGGCGCCTTCTTCTCCTCCACGGCGACGACGACCTGAGCCTCCTGTTTCGCAGCCTCGTCGGGCTTTTCGTTGAGCTCGGCGTCGGAGTTGAAGTTGGACGAGGGCGCTTGGGAGCTGAGGTTGGAGCTCGCGGACTGAGGCGCGACGGAGCGTCGGCCAACCTTGCGCGTGCGCCAGATGTGTTTGATGAGCTTTTCCTCAAAGTCGGTGCAGAGCGGGATGATGGTCTCGAGGGCGTAGCTCCAGAGGATGAGCGAAGCCTCGTCGCGCTGTGCAGGAAGGCTAATGAGCATACGCACGGGTGGAATCCTTATATACGGAGAACCGAGTGTCTTACGACGAACGCGCCGCACTGGTCTTTTTCGGCGAAAGGAAGCTGGTCTATGGACTCTATTATCTGAATCCTCGTCTCATGATCGATGTAGATGGAATCATCGGTGGGCGCTCTGGGACGCAGTTATCAGTACAAAGTTCATGGGTGTTGTGACGCAAAAAAAAGGATAGCCGAGATTTACACTTTGCCCATGGCGGCGAGGACAGCCGAGTTGCGGATCTTGACGGCGACGACGGGGTTGAGGCCGCGGACGGCCGCCTCAAAGGGCACGAGGGCAGGGTTCTCGTAGGGAAACACCCTGAAGAACCCGTTCTCGACGCGAAGACAGACGCCGGTGGAGATAACCTCCTCGGTGGGCATGAACCAGTTGTCCTTCTGTGTGCTCTCGTCTACAACGATCTCAGAACCAAACGACTCGTATAGAAAAATGCAAGTCGCTCACAGATTTTGTGAAGCCATGCATCAAAGAGGTCATAGTCGCTGTTGTGGATGGTGACGGCCGACATGCTTTTCGAAATTAACGAGAGGAGAGGTTAGTTGGGGGAAGTGGGGAATTATATTGGAATAAAAAGGGTAAGATAGACGACAGCAGCCGTCTCGCAGACGAAAAAGCAAAGTCGGGGCCAAGGCTGTCATTTTCCGGGCAGCTGGTTCTTTATGTACGATACACCGCCCAGGTTCATTCGAATCTACACACCAAGATTGGGATGGGAATAACACCGTGACGGACATGACAGCGTGACGTGACACGATTAACCACACTTCTCTTCGAAGGCGTTTAGCAGGCCGATCCCGTTCAACTGGGTCCGTGTGGTTTTCGGAGGCTCTTTGTCGCCTATCGTCCCTCTGACCGATCCGTGCATATGCTTAGGCTCACCGTCTCTGTCCGAATATTGCTTGTGCCGCTTTGCCAGCGTTCTGTCCCTGGAGGCTTTATCTCTTGACATCCAATATCAGTGCCTAAAAAAACTGTCCTGATGTTACAACACATCGCTGACGTCCAATCCGACCGATGCATTGTTCAGCTACTTGTCTGGCTCCTAAGGGTCACGTCGTCCCACTGCCCCTTGCAGTTAGCCCAACCGCCACCGGCCCTCTTTAACGCAGCTCGTTATGTCCCATCTCAAGGCCGTCCTTACCGTTGGGTTATCATATAAGGAACTTTCTTTCAAATCAGGGGATTGACTTGATTCCTGATGTTTCCGGACATGCAATCGAACGAAGAATTCGCGCTTTTCTTTGACTGATGGACATTTCCGACGTACGTCCGCCCTGCCGCTGATTGCATCAGAGGCAGGCGACTCGGAGCTGTCGGCCTAGACCCATGTTTTTCACTGTCAGCATGCCGATATCGCAACAGAGGCAAAGGCGACAGTTTTACTTTGGACGAGCAAAAGTCTACGCTTGCAAGGTTTAGGTTCAGCCTTTCATGCTCTCCGCCAGCCTCGGTGTTGCCACCATTACGCAGAGTCTACGGCATCCCCACCTGCTGAATGATCCAGCAGGCAGATGCGAAGTGATTAACCATCCCGGGCCCCCCTATCGCCCTCCTTCCGCAAATCGAAGTCTTCCCACGTAAAAACGCACACCGATTCGACGCCGGACAGATCCCCCATGGAAGCAGGTAACACGCTAAAAAGAATTAATATAATAATTTACAAATGGTTCCTTGTCCTTGTCCATCAACACTCCCCACACCCCTTCTCCCATTCGCGGAAATACCACCTCTCGCCCGCTCGATAACGATGCAATCACCTCACTTTTCAGGCTTTTGACATCTGTCCTCTCCTGGACCCGTCACATCTCTCGTCCTGCATATCTCCAGTCTCCGGTACCACCGCATCTATATATCTGTCATCCTCGCTAAACACGCCCATCCTTGCCCACATTCCTTTCAGCTCCGTCTGCCTCATATCGCCTCCCCTTTCTTCAGGCGGCTGCCTCTCCCCTTCCCGTAGTGGCGAGCAACGACACAACCATGACGACGACAGCGACAACGGCAGAACCGACCCCAATCGCCACTGCGAGCGGAGCAGACCTCCGCCCTGGCACAGCGCAGACGTCCAAATCCCAAACCGATACCGACCCGTTCTCCACCCCGACCTCAAGCCGGCCTTCCTCCGTGCGGCAGTACCAACAGAGCATGCTCTCGCGGCCCAGCTCCTCCGCGATCCGCCTTTCCAGCGGCGAGTCTTCCCCGTTACCGCGCTCGCTGCGCAGCGCGCCAGCGCCAGCCGCCACCACCCCTCGCCCGATCTCCGCGATGCCCAAAAAGGCGACGCGCATGCGGTCGCACATGCTCAAGGACAGCACGCCGCTCCCGAAGCCGTGGAAGGACGTAAAGAACCCGCGGTCCGCGTTCGCGTATTATGTCGTGTACATCCTGGTGTCAGTCGGCGCGGCCCTGGGTGCGATCCAGTGCTACTTTTCATACAAGAATGTGAGGCTCGACAGGCACCCTCTGTGCTTGGTCCTCGACGAAAACTTTGACAACCCCGATAACGTCTTTGGCGAGAACGGCACGTTCATGCGCGAAGTCAACATGGACGGATTCGGGTGAGATTTCCTCCCCCTCCCGCGCTTTTTCGAAAGCAAACTGCCTGACACTTGATCTTCTGCACGCAGAACGGGCGAATTTGAAATGACGACGGCGTCGCAGAACAACTCGTTTATCAAAGACGGCAAGCTCTACATCGTTCCGACGCTCACATCAGACTCGATCGGTCTCGACGCCGTGTTCGACGGGACGGTATACAACATCACCGGTTGCACGTTCAACCAGACGCGGCCAGATGGCGGGTTCGTCACGCGCAACGGCGAGCGCGTGTTCGACGCGGATGCGTACTACAGGTCCTGCAGCAAAGTCAGCAACCGCACGAGCGGCGCGACCATCAACCCTGTGCAGAGCGCTCGCCTTACGACGCGTCGGAGCGCCAGCATCAAGTTTGGAAGAGTCGAGTTTCGCGCAAAGATGCCCGTCGGGTAAGGGGGTCTACTTCCGTTGTTCGGGTGTGTGGCGGCTGACCGTGGTTTGTTTTTGGTTATGACAGAGATTGGGTGAGGTCTTCTTGCGTTTATTTACCATATCCTGTATTCACTTGAGCGCCAGATGTGGCCAGCCGTGTGGATGCTTCCACGCGACGAGGTCTACGGTCCATGGCCTCTGAGCGGTAAGCCTCACGCTCGTGCTCCCAGCTTTCCTGACGCAAGACATCTGACCCACAGGCGAAATCGACATCCTTGAATCCCGTGGAAATGGCATACGCTACACCGCCCAGTGAGCCCAGATGCCCTCAATTGAACGTAGAGAAGACGAAGCAGCTCACACAATTTAATTCTTTTTTTTTCAATTCAAAACAACAATTCTCACAGCGGGTCAAACTACGTCCAGGGAACGCTCAACTGGGGCCCTGCCCCGCAGCTCAACGGCGCGTCCAAGTCTTACAGCTGGTGGACGGAGCGCCGGCGACGCTTCAATGAAGGTTTCAGGACTTACGCACTGGAGTGGACACCGAACTGGATGTGCGTCGTTTGGATCTTTTCCTTTCCTTTTTTTTTTTGGTGCTGATAGAAGAATGTGCGTGTCATTTTTTTTTCAGCCGAATCTATGTGGACACCCGGCTGCATACGCTTCTTGATATACCGTTCAACAAGCCCTTCTTCGACAGGGGAGAGTTCCCCGCTGTCATCAACAACGGGTCGAGTCTCGTGCCCCTTCAGAATCCCTGGATCAACGGAACGAACGCGACGCCGTTCGATCAAGGTTGGAGCATTCATTTGAAACGCTTCCTTTGCCTTATTCGCGACCGCCTTGATTGACAACTCTTTTTTTTTATTCCCTTGCCTTTTCCGCAGAGTTCTACTTGATTATGAATGTGGCTGTTGGCTCCACGAACGGATGGTTCCCCGAAGGGCAGGGCGACAAGCCCTGGCTGGATCATTCGCCGAGTAAGCGATGCAGCCTTCTCAATTTCAAATGTCCCAAATGCTGAACTGACTTGAACCTATCCCCTGTCGCCGCTTACTTAGACCCGCCTCTCGATTTCGTAAGGGCGCAAAATCAATGGTATCCCACCTGGCCATCAAATGTGGAGGACCGTGCGATGATCGTGTACGTCACGTTCTTGTGTCCTTTTTTTTTTCTTGCCTTTTCGTGCAACGCTTCTGTCGCCTCTGCTTGTTCCGTGCTCTGCGCTCTGAGTGGCGTTTCCGTACTGTTTCCAAATTCGTGTCCCTTCTTTTTCGTTTTTTGACCATCTGTTCGTCTGTCTATCGTTCGTGCTCTGACTTGACACTTTGTGTGTGTCTTTTTTGCTCGCCTTGTAGTGACTATGTCAAGATGTGGAGGTACTGCTAGGCGCCACGTCGCTCTCGCCGTTCCGAACCATCCCTCAACGCTCTGCAAAGTTCTTTCTTTCGCTCCTTTGTTCCATCCCAGTCTCTGCACCCTACCCTCGTTTCAAGAGCCTGTCACGCATCGTATATGACCAGAAAAAGGACACTGCAGTTTGGCGTTTTTCTTTTGGACTAACATGGTTAAATTGGGCAGGGAGTCGTGTAGCTTCTTCAGAGGTTCTTTGCTTCTGGTTCGTACCAGGGTTTGACGGTGATCACCTTCGTGATGCGTCAGGCCCACGTTCGTAGTTATACTCATCGGACCTTTCTATGTAGTGAATATTGTATTCTTGAGGGCTCCACGCAAGATTCATCCTATACAACAACTACCCATCTGTCCAAGTCAGGCAGCAGACGCTGGCCCGCCTCACGGCAATGCCGTGACTGCTTCTTCTTCTGCCGGTCCCTGACAAGACCCGCGTGTGCCTCTTCGCGCTGCATGACACACTCTATGCAGACAATCACACCCGCCTGGCAGGCGAGTTGGATAGTAGAAAGGGCGTTGGGTGATAGCGAGGTTTATGAACGCGATGCGCGTGGCACAGCCTTCTCCTGTTCAGTGTTCGTCTTCGTTGCTAGAGCGGGAAGCATGAACAGAGGGAGTCAAAACAGCCAACGAATGTGGTTGGATCCTCCCCCCCCTCCAAAAAAAAAAGGGAAAAAGAAAAAAAATGCAGAATAACACTGATATGATCGATCCCATGATGCGATCAAGCGAACAAGAGAGGCCGGCATTTGGCATGTATGCATATTGTATGTCGGAATGTATTCCGGCGCAAACGCGGAATAGCCATGCGGTGGGGCGCCTAATGGGGAGAGGAGGGTGTAGTAAATCAGGGCGGGGACACCTTTGGTCCAACCTGTGGAAGAGTCCGTTATGCCAGGTCTGGATAGCATGTGTGCCTCTGACCATCGGCAGACAGGAACGGGCCGTTCGAAGACATCTTGAGCATGCTATTGAGATAGGCTTGCGAACGTGTGAGGGATCGCCGAGCTCCCGATAGGTAGGTGAATTGAACCAGCTTTGATCATCCTTCCTGTGGGCAAGTGCAAAATATACAGTATGGGTTGCGTGCCGTGTGGACAAAGCATGAATTATTAAGGCGGGCATGCTCAACCGAACACCGACGAGTAGAACGCGGGAACGGTGCTTGAAGAGCTAATCATGGTGAGTCTAGACCTCATAAACCAGAGTTAAGTAAAAGCGCCCGCGATGAGCGATGGCTTGTAGGCGCCCAGTACCCTTGGGGCAAAATCGCACTGGTTACGAGACCTGCAACAGATCTAGACAGTTGCGATGAAGCCCTGTGCTGTGCGCTGCCAATAAACAGGCACAAGTCAGAACGACCTGCGTTGCAGAACACTTATAAGGCACCACGCTCAATCAAATGTCTCGAGATGGCAGACACTCACTGCTATCGTCAGCATTTGCCCTGCTACGGGCTGTCCATCTTCATCGCGTAAGTCGGCCTCCTTCTTCTGCCGATGAGGTGAACCACTATGCCGTGTCAGTAAAACGATAGCCCAGAACATCGGTGTCCTTCATCACACGTCGTTATCTGAGCAGGAGCACATCGAACGGCACTCCTTTAGATACGCCATTCCTCGTCATTTGCTATGAACAACTGGTCACTGGTTCTTGTTCCGCTGAGCTTGCTTACAACAACCGCCATTCATACTGTTTCTCGACGTGGCAAAGGTGCAATTTAAGGATTACATTCCAGCTGAGCTCACTCACATAATACGATCCTATAGGACGGGATATTCTACTCAGCGGACATCCTGGTGCAAACATTGACCGAAAGACAGTTCCACCGCTTCATTCTTCCAGAAGTAGCAGACGCAGGGTTTTTGCTTTGCTCTCTAGCTCGACACGGTGAAAGTATGTGAAGAACGAAGACATGGCGGAAGCGCTGCCCGAGCATCATGGGCGAGCGAGACGGGCGGCCACTGCAGTTCGGAAGTACAAGAGCTCAAGTGAATGGTTGAAGGACTATCGCACTACGACAACGTACACTCAAGATCGGCGTGGTGTCACAATTGACCCAGAACCCAGCGTTCCCAAACCGAGAGAGTTCACCCAGGCGCGTAGCCGACTCACGCCTGAACCTTCTTTTGTCGAATTTTTGCGTGGTTGTCTGAGCCGGGTCAAGAAATAGCTCGCTATTGCCCTGGAAGTGGCTCGGCATGTGCGAGAGCTATAGAAGGAACACAAAACCGAGAACTCACCAAAGAGCACCCTGGACAAGCGGGCTAATGACCTGATCCCGAGTCGTAACCCAAATAACTCTGCCCCATTGTATGCGGATGTCCTCCGATGGCTGAACGTGTTTCTCGTCTCCCGTTGACGACCTCGTCATGGTCACATAAGGCCGGACACTGCGAAGATAGCTGTATTCGAACCGCAGATCTGGAACAGGTAGCCGTATATGCTGCTGCTCATTGCTATGTTGAATCAAGGACTGGTCGTGAGAACGGTCCTGGTATTCGGCCATAGAGGTTGACGATGTGGGAGAGACCAAGCCGACTCTTGTTTGGTGATGCTTGGCTGAATCAACTGGCGAATTTGGTAACTTACCAACATCTGACACTTCGCGCCTCTACAAGCACATCGCCATTATTTCATGCTGAAATGTATTTTGATGTGGTTTATTCTTGACTTTCAATATTATGCGAGACGCGAAACTTCGAGCTAAGCCACGGCCGAGGGCTACTGGACTTAGTGCCTGTTGGTTCCGGCTTTGGCGATCAAGGCAACCACTTACATGCGCCCTGCGGTGTACGAAGGGTGTCAGTCGTGGCAGCCCAAAGGAGAGGGATACGGTAGGATGCCCATGGCTGTCGATAATTTATATTGTGGGCTGACACGGTCGTGATTAGGATGCACCCTTTGGCGTATCCTTTGACCCCGCACTCCCGCTCAACCATTCCGTGAGAGTAGCCCAAGCAACTCGCAGTCTTACAGGTTCTCGGTTAGCCCCAAAAAGGATGCATGAACTCGAGGTGAATTCCCTCGCCTTCCCCATCGAGAAACTTTGCCTAGGATGCGAATCATGAACTTCTTTCTCTGCATATGTCAGCCATCTGAGTACGAATGAGATCGTGTATAATGTCGCGTTTCGTCGAGGCATGTTTTCCTCTTGCTGAACTGTCGTCTTGCAGGTCTTCAACTTGACTGATCAATTGTATCGAGTTGCAAACTTTAGGCACGCCTTCTAGAATTTACGTCCGCTTCTAAAAACGGAAAATTGGACTAGACCGTATCAGCGAATGCTATGAGCGACTTGCCAAGAACTCGGACTTGGCCTATAGACCCCTCTTTCATAGCAAAACGTAAATCCGACATAAATATTTACTCCGGACACATAGCTCTTCGTACGGTTACACTACCTCCGTCAAGAAAAAGATTGCCTTGAGCGAGTACATGTCGATGTTTGCATTTTCCGGAATGTTCGCAAGAAGCCATGATGGCTACTTGTTCACTTGTCAGGTTTCGGAGTGGTTCTCAGGTAAATATGGTCATCACTTGGCTCACCCTTGTGGACGCACACATGACTTTGCTAGCCGAAAGATGCCGTTAGGTCTAAACAAAGTTGGGAAATCGCATTGATATCTCTTAATTCCATTACAGGTCAGGATTCGTCGACGAGCCCACCACCAAGCCATTTACCGCCATCTGTCAACAAACACAGGGTCAGTTTTTTCTCACTGCATTCCTTAGAGTTGTATTGAAATGTCGCACAACACGCCATCCCACGTCATTTGGCAATACTTTCTCGATTGACGTCGTCGCCCAGCCAAAGTTGCTTTATAAGCCTTGCTTCGATGTGCTGTGATGCGCCGTCCGTTCCTCCTGTGGTCTCACAGACATGGCCAACCTCGTCTTGCCGGTGTCTGAAATTTATAATTTCAAGGGTATGATCCTTCGTTGAACCATTGGAGTTGAGATCGATGTCTGGCTATTACAGGCGCTTCCTTAACACTCGTGTTGTGGGACTATGTCTTGACCGTTGATACGGAGGTAAGACCGCAGAACCATTTTAAGGGACTCATAGATTGTTATCGGTTTGTGCCTAGTATCGGACAATCTGGGTAGGTGGTGTACGAAAGACTTTGCAACTTCCATATGCACTTGAAAGTAGAGAAACAAGGCATGGTCCAAATCGTGGCTCTCGTTTGTGTTCACGATCCTGCTCGTTGTCGTACGCACGTTCATCTTTTCCTTGATCCCTGCTCGCTCCCTCATGCGAAACGCAGAATCGATATGGACAAATAGGAGCCCAGGTGGTGCATTCATATTGTACGGCGCACGCCTCGAAATCTCGATCGTGACTCAACCTAAATTTCGACACGCAGTAAATTCCAGGTCCACGCCTAACGCTCCGTCTGTGCGTCATAAGTTGTTGACTGCTTAATATCTTGCTGAATGCGGTCCATCCAGTTGTACGTAAAACCTTCCCTATTTTCGTCAGCGAAAATTTGACTGCACTTCACGACAGTTGTAAGAATTGTGCCCTTCTGCATTACTCAGAACGGAATTTGATTTTTGGCGGCCTAGGTCATAGCGTTAGTCCATTTGAACTTGTCGGCATCGGTACGTCGACCATATGTCTATGCCCGAAGCCATGCAAAGCGTGATTATACAATGGACACAGGCATCTCACAGATGCTGATAACCGACTGCATCATCTGGCTCGCTGTTTCTGCACTCTATGGGCACAAGAAAATTGTCCGCTATCCACTGCTTATCCTTTTCTTTATCTCCAGTGCTAGTATTGTCATCGTCTATACAACGGCCTCTAGAGGTAAGCTCTCGATGGCTTTGACCTGCATACCTTCCCATTCCGTCTATTTCAACAGAGACTGGCACAATACCGGACGAGATCTCGGATAGGAACCCTTGCGGATTGCTGATCTTGAACGCGAGCTTTTGGCTGGCTTGGTGCGCGTCTATGATCCTTGGTTCAGGCCTCATGATAAATTTCTTTAGTCTTCCCATCATCGGATATGAGGGAATAATGCTATTCTTGATAGCCTATCAAGTTTATGTCGCTTTCAGGGATAGGACATACTGGTTGTCGGCGCTGACGCGACTCGTTCTTCATGAAATCGTGGCACATCTCCTAGCGTGAACATCAGACGTTTGCGCCTTTCAAGTCGAAATACTGATGGTTTCTCGAATAGTATCATTTCCATGGCCATTGTGAATGCGATCATCTTCAGCCAGCCGTCGATTGTGCGTTAGACGGAAATCCGGTATAAAGCAACTGATTGATCTTTTAATCGCTTCTCATCAGACAGGACTATCGAATGAGGTAGTCCCATTAACTGCGGCAGTGTTTTCCGTCGTTGGAAACAGGATGTTGTTCAATATCCGGTCTGAAAACGAAACAGACGACGATACAAAGATGACCGCCATGGAGTTTGCTACTCTCGGGAGGGACTCCGCATGTGTATGATCAACGGTGTATATGCACGAACGGAATAACGTAGATCGAGGTCAATGTTATGAATGGTCGTTACCAACTCTCGACAGCTATCAGGTGTTCGTAAATGATATTCGCCGACGCGCAAAGTGTCCAGGACCTGAGATGACAAGGCGTTACCGCTTGTTAACAATGCCACCCATTCTCAGATTCTGAGCCCTCGCACATCATAGCCAGGAATTATTCAGGTTGCTCTCGGCTGAGTGGGAGCAGCGGCCCACAAGAAAGACTGCGGCGCTGCAACGGATGACCGTCAGACATCAAGCCTATACGGAATCCATGTCGAACCCATCCAGCAGGGAAGTCTTCTCCGTCGGCAACAGTTCGAGCGGCCGAAAAACGATAGACGGGACTGTGTCTAGGGAATGTTCATCCGCAGGAGGAGGCTTCTTGCTCGTGAGCTCCCTGATATTCAGCAGCACTCGAGACACGATTGTCACGAAAACGCTTTGCCTTTCATTAGCCACTTGATGAGGCGTCTAGATGGCAGACAGCTTACACTAAATTCGGGCTGTGCACACAAATCAGCACAGATGACACTAGACAAAGAATGAGAAGACACACATATTGAACAGGTCGGCAAGTGTCCGTCGTCCAGCGACCCAATTTATGCCGCATGCGCCCAGAACGACTATACGTCAACAGCTGTAGAACGAGATAACATGGACTAAACTACAATTTGACGCACCTAACACTCCAAAGTACCAGATTATCCCGTCTCTGAAAAATCTTGACATGAGCGGCATCCTGATGGCTACGCCAAGTCGAAAATTTTGTATGCATTTATAGAGCGTTAGACCGAACATAATGGATGACTTTGATAACTCAGCTATAAGAAACAATGTTAATCATGGAAGCACAATCTCACCATAATAATTGGTGGAAGTGTCCCTAAGGCCATCGTCCTTGGCAGCTCTGCCGACGGAGTTGAGACAACAAAAGTATAGGTGTATGGCTCACTAACGATGGATATGGCAGCCGGGGAGCGGATAGCTTCCATCAAGCTGCAGTCAATTCCGAGTCCCGCACCGCATTAGATGAAAACATACCTAGTACGTATGATGATTTGATAAGAACGTAGAAATACAGTGTCCAGCAAGAGCCTAAAGATCATATCAGCTTGCGCTTGTTCGGTGCCTATTGGATGACGTACAGCGTGATGAATTCCACTGGTTCAAAACATGCGCGGTTCAGCGACAGCATCAACGGCTTGAAAAATTGCTTACAGATTATTAGAAATATGAAAAAATACATTATCCGTTGATCCCTGTCATATAATATCCAGATTCTAACGACAGATATTGTAGGATGCATCGCGCAGAAGAAAACCAAGACACGGACCTTAAAACAAGGATAAAGTCAGCCACAATGAATACCATAAGTGAAGCTGCGCCTTCCATCTGAATAGCAACAAGTATGAGAGAAGGTGCTAGATGAGGAATTCCATGCAAGCGGACCTCGTAATGCGTGTTACAGCTTCATTCCGGAAGGAAGAACACAGCTTGGTTTGAGACTTGAACGACATGTCTTGTAGGAGCGCTTACGTCTGAGAAACCAAGAGCATGGATGTCAATGACTTGTATGATGAATTCGTCTTGAAATTTGACTCACGGAATCATGCGTGATACGTATGACCCTTGCTTTGCGGATCGTCAGTCACAGCGCCTTGACATTGTTCTAATTGCAGATGCTAACCAACAGCAAGGGCACTGACATTGCATTAGATGCGACGGAAGCAAAAAGAAAACAAGCCGTTCACGTTATCATGATAGAGTGGACATAACGGTTCTGAAATGTGTCGGTTGGCTATAATGGTGCACCTCTTGATGGACGGACGTCTTACCCAGATCTTTGGGTCAAACGTGAAAACCAAGGTAGCAGTGATTGAACGATGGCGTACGTAAACAAGCTTCATGAAGCTCTTCCACCGGCTCGCTTTCCAAATCAACTCTACCTTCATTCAAACATGTTTCAGCTATGCCATTGACCAGACCACAAGAACCACGAACCTCTTGCCCGAACGTAAGTAGATGGTCATACCTTCACAGACCGGGTAAGCATCGCGGTATTCTTGCAGTTCCGTAATGAGAACGAACCAAAGTATCGTCACAAATGATACTACCAAATTGTACCAATGCATAGGTCAGTTCCAGACTTTGGGGTCAATACAAGTTGAGACCGACCTGCGACATAATTCGTTATCATCGCGTCAGATACAAACTCAGTAAAGGGTCCGTCGTCAGAATCGGGATCCATTGGTTTCATAGCCTGGGGTGTAGTGGAGTTAGGATGATCTCCTCCTTCGACGCTGGGAGGATTGGGCCAAAGTAGAATCAATTGAACCATCTCTTGGGCCATCTCTCTGCGTTATAGCTACCCTTGTGGCGGTGGCGAGAATTCAAAGGATTTTCGGCCCTCTGGTTGTCAACAAGGGCCGTCAAATGGTAATAACAGAATTCTGGCACCGAATTTGACCCTGCAATGAGACATGGACTCGTCTTCCCTATGTGACAATACCCTCAGCATGGTTCCGTGGAATGAGTATTTTCCTGCGAGTTCACCGAAAAGTCATCATCAACCTTCTGGACAGATAAAACTTTGTGATTAGAAAAGACTGAACCATGATGCTATGCTCGTTTTCAGGTGCACATTAGATTACCGAGCCTTGTCGACGGTCGCCAGAAAGAACTTTTACGTCACTCTGATGAGCAGCTGATTCCGCTCCGTTGCACAAAAACTGCAAACTGCATACGTACTTGTCATCAGGAGCTGAGAGCTCACCGTCACAAATTCAGGAGCGTAGCTTATGATAAAACTGTGTAGACGCCACATCTTCATATACGAACCCTTGTCGAAATTACTCAACTCGCACCCGACTTCTTTATGCCAGACATCTCAGCCAAGCAACATGTTCATCACTGGTGTTTCTTAACGATTCAACTACCTTGCCAGCGAGATCATTCCGGTGCATGACTCTAAATATGCATTTAGAATTCCGGAGTCGCATGCGCGTTGGCTAATATCGCCCGTGCCAATTGTCGCGTCGAAAACAGCCTGAGCATTACGAGACAATCGCACAGATATCGCAGCGTGAAAGCCCGCATTCGAGTGCATTACTGAATTCGACCCCTATCTGGGGTTAGGGTTATAGCATCATAACTGTATAGTTCCTTGCGCCACTGAAATGCAATGTTAATTTCGCACGCGATATTATTCGACCGACCGTCATCAAGGCAACAAAAAGTTCAGTATGAGGTGAATCTTGTTGTCCTGTGAGGAGGTCGTGCAGAGAACTAAATAACATTGTATAGCTCGAAACTCTCAGTGTCAAGCGTGCGGGGCTCTATCAAAGAGCTGTTGGCTGAGGCCAATGGCGAGAAAAAGAGAAAGTTTGTTGAGACCATCGAGCTACAGATCGGTCTGAAGAATTACGATCCTCAGAGAGATAAGCGTTTCTCTGGAACTGTCAAGTGCGTTATCGTCCTATATGATAGTGCGGATTTGTTTTGACGTCTCTTTAGACTCCCCAATGTCCCCCGCCCCCGCATGTCTATCTGCATTCTTGCCGACGCAGCCGATATCGACCGTGCCAAGCAAATTGAGCTCGAGTACATGTCCGTTGATGACTTGAAAAAGTGCGTTCAGGCAGGATTTGGTTTATAGCGTAGTCATTCGATGATTTATCCAGGTTGAACAAAAACAAAAAGCTCGTGAAGAAGCTTGCCAAGAAATACGATGCCTTCCTGGCCTCTGAAGCTTTGATCAAGCAAATTCCTCGTCTGCTGGGTCCCGGTCTCTCCAAGGGTTAGTTTTTCATGTATTCTGACACAAGGTGGACGTTGAATTTGTTTCGTACAGCTGGCAAATTCCCTACTCCCATTTCACACTCCGAGGACCTCAGCAACAAGCTGACCGAAGTCCGCTCTACCATCAAGTTCCAGCTCAAGAAGGTTTTGTGCTTGGGTGTTGCTGTGGGCCATGTTGAAATGACGGATGACCAAGTCCTCGCCAACGTCATGCTTAGTGAGCATATCTAGTGTAAAATAACTCAGCATATACTAAATGGCTGCCAGGCATCAACTTCCTCGTTTCCTTGCTTAAGAAGAACTGGCAAAACGTCAAGTCGCTGCACATCAAGACCACGATGGGCAAGCCCATCCGCCTCTTCTGATTTCGTTTTCTCGGTTGGATTGATAGACATGCATGCTTGGGAATTTCTGGAGTGCCGCAATGCACAACATGAAGCCCCGCACGCTTACACCAACGGTTTCACGTGTAGAAGCCGATTGGGAGCTGATGCGTTGCTCAATTGATTCTCATGCGTTGACAATTACCTAGCACATGAATATGATGGTCTATGCATCACTAATACGTGCAGATCCATGAAAGCCTGGGTTTGCGTCACGTCGCTACATTTTCGATTCTGGGCGTAATCCTCGGTCGTATCTGAGACACACTCTATCATCTGACCTGGGTCAACGTATCATATGATGTCCTCCTGAGTTCGATGGGCGCCCCGCTCTTGCAGTAAAGCTGCCGAGCACGGTCGTCAGAGCCGGTTATAAAGCCTTGCCGGTGTTTCAGTGAACGGGCAGGAAGTACAGCATTGAGACAGATGAGCCCCACAATCCCGTTGACAGCGAGAGCCGCCCTCTTGGGCAACCTCAACGAAGCGTACGTCGTCAAGAACAACCACCCAGTCAAGCAGCCGTCTGAGCTCGCACCCGGCGAATGCCTTGTCAAGCTGGAATACTCTGGCGTGTGCCATTCAGACCTGCATATCCAGAAAGGCGACTGGGGACGCTATGCGAACCTGCCTCTCGTCGGCGGTCACGAGGGCGTTGGACGCGTCGTGGCTATTGGAGACCACACGGAAGGCGATTCGATCAAGGTCGGCGATCGTGTTGGAGTCAAGTGGATCGCGACGGTCTGCATGAGGTGAGCGATGCGCCAAGCGTGTCGTCGACATGTTTGTGCTGCGAGGATTTCCTGGCGGTTTTCTGTTTGACTTGTTCTGAATACACTGGGAACCGACTGTGCTTTTCCAGATGTGAAATGTGTCGAAAGGGTTTTGAATCATGTAGGTTACACATGTCTTTCCAATTCTGATGACGCTCGGAACTGCATGTATCCCTTTTCTGCCTAGGTTGTCTCCTGGGTCGAGCAAAATCTCATGGCTTCACGGTCCCTGGCACATTTGCACGATACGTGGTGAGCCCATGACCCAAAGGATACAGTGAACATTCTTCGCTGGACTATATTTTGGAGGTCTCGTATGTAAACTATGTGACGCCGATCCCCGACAATTTGGACAGCGCCGCCGCAACGCCCATTCTATGCGCTGTCAGCTTTCCATATAGAGCTTCTAACATACGTTCCAGAAGACTAACACGGACGGAATAGGGCCTGACGGTGTACAAGGCTCTGAAGCAGGCAAACGTTGGCGTTGGCAATTGGGTCGCCATCTCAGGAGCTGGAGGTGGTTTGGGCCATTTAGGTCAGTTCCACAGTGCGAATGGCGTCTGGGCGTTTTGCGCTGACGCTGTTCAACATAAGCCGTCCAATATGCGGTAGCGATGGGTTACCGTGTGCTCGCCATTGGTCAGCGCTTCCGACTCCACTTTCTAATTCCAAGTTGCAAGGCACAGAAGATCTGACTTTGGGCGTTCAACAGATACCGGAGAAGAAAAGAAGGCCCTTTGTATGAAGCTTGGCGCCGAGAAATGGGTCGACTTCAAGACGTCCACTGACCTCACGAAGGACGTTCAAGAGGCGACCGATGGGTCGGGTCCTCAGGCTGCGATCATCGCTGCTGGAGATGTAACGTGTCTCACCGGTCTATAACGCTCTCTTCCACCCTGATAAATAAGGCAGCCGAGACCATTCAACCAAGCTCTCATGTACCTCCGGACCACGGGAACCCTTGTTGCGGTAGGGATGCCAGCGGGGAACGCGACACTCAATGCCCCGGTTACCCTCCTGATTGCGAAGGTACTCTTTTCGATCGTCCGGTGTCAGCACAAATGCATTGAATTCATTTGTAGAGCTTAACTGTAATAGGTTCAGCGCTCGGGTATACATCCGTGTTCGCTTCTAAAAAAAAAAGTCAAGTCAGCTCATAATGAGAGCAGAAACCGTCAGGACGTTCTAGAGGCCCTTGACATCGCCGCGCGTGGAAAAGTCAAATGCCAATATGAAGTCAGGGAGCTCGAGGACCTCAACCAGTATGTTTTTCAATTGATGTTCTGTTCGAGGGACGTAAGCATTGAGGAGCGAATCAGAGTTCTTGCGGATCTGGAAAGCGGTAAAGTTGCCGGAAGGATCGTCCTTCATTTATCATGATTTGTCTGCGCGAAATCCGAAATCATTCAGTGTTCTATATCACCAATGCCTCCGCTCGTGTAAACTATCTTTGTATATCTGTGCAGCACTGGCAATGTTTTAATCTGTCTGCACGGAGTTTTCTGATCGAGCCTTTTTTTCACAGTCCAAAACGCAACCGACGCCGATCTGTCGAGGGGTTCAGGATCTCGGCCCTGAACAATTCCTGATGACTTGGAGCTCTGCTGATGGAACCTTGTTCCTGCTGCCATTGTCTCGGAGTCCGCAACTATACTTGTGCTTCGTCGCCACTTGGAAATGTGACATAAACTTACAGCGGAGATAGGCCATTGATTCTTGAAAGATTTATCGCAGATTTTTCTGCGAGTGGGAGTTCAATTGCCCAAAAAGAAACCGCCTCCGCCGACAAATGTGGCGTTGCCATTTGTCAAAGGCCTCCCCACGCGACTTCGCTAAGTGACTGTCTTCAAATATGAGCATGACTGTATTGAATTGGACTAACCTGCAAATTTCGGGAGGCTTTCATATAAGTATCCCTGGCATTTGGGGACTTTTTTTTCCTGCATTTTCTTCGTTCCTCCCATCTAGCACATACGTTTCCATCCCGCAATGTCCACGGAGTCGTCCGACTTGGACGATGTACAGTTCGCCTTCCAACTCGCTGAAGACGGACAGCTAACGAATTACGTCGCCTGTTAGTGAATTGCGCTCTTTCATTCATTTCGGATCTTTCAAGTTGACATCCCTGGCCTCATACCAGTCAGCTTCGTAGCTCTGCTTTTGTGAGTGTAGTCCGTTCTCCACGTCACACCCCGTTCTGACCCTCTCGCTCAGGTACGATTATATTCTCACAATTGGGTCCGAGGTTAGAGATATTTCTCTTTCTAATGGATCGTCCTTGGCTCATTGAGAGGAGATTGAGCTCATGTGGAAGAACGGCCGCTGGAAGAGCTTCATGGCATGGTTCTACGTGCGTTAAAGCATGCCTTGTTTCAGCAGTTGATCTAAGGATATGTCCACAGTTCTCGGTAAGTCGCCCGATTGGGACCCGGACCCTGTTCGATGCTGAACAACCTCCAGAATCGATACCTTTGCGCTCCTCTGATAACGTACGCATCCTCTTCTTCACACGTTATTCTTATTTAGCGGAGTTTTTAAAGCATGATCGCTATCAGTAAGTATTTAGGGACACGTTCAGCCTGACATTGCTTGTCCTGAGCGCCAACTTGCAAGAACGTGCCAGCATCTTCTCATCCGTTTCAGTGAGTATGTCGTACGCCTATCAGCCGACGTCCGAATGACACCCCTTGTAGAGGCAAGTCACTATAGTTTACATGTCCCTCATATCACCAGCTTTAAAGCTGAGTGTTTGTGTAGTTGTCTAAGGTTTTACTGGGTTCGTGTTTGCATAGCCTCACTATTGCTCCATCCCTCTAACACCCTCTTAGGCCGAGGGCATGCTATCGGTGACCGTGATTTTCACCATTGATATTGTCCTGATGCTCAGGTTCGTCCAGTCTCTTCTTCCAGCTTCCGAGATCCCTAATGTGTTCCAAAGGGTGTGGATTCTATACAGAAGGGACAAACGTTTATTGATCCTTCTAATTCTGCTTATTCTGAGTATGGACGGCTCTTCGGCTCTTCTGTGCAATGGCATCTCCTGATCTGGCTGTAGCTGAAGGAGCTATTCTGTACGGTGTCACCGAAACGTGAAGATTCAATTGTCAAGACTCACCGTTGGGCGTACAGGCTATATGTTACAACTGGACTACTACCAAATACTGGTGAGCGTTGTGGCGAACAAATACTCAGAATGTCACTAAACAATGAAAAAAAAAGCTATTGTGCATACCAAGTAAGTCCGTCAGAAGATTTAACCTCAGAAGTGTTTAAATCGTGTAGTGCCCCGTTGCCTGGATGTCATAGCCATGGTGAGTGCCGCTTATAATAAATGAATGTGACCCAACATTTGAATCAGGAGTCCCGAGCACTATCGGATATAGCATGCTTCCACCGCTCACTGTGGTAAGCTAGAAAGTAAAATTTGACTAGACGAATTCTTCTAACGTGATCTGTTGCTCTTCAAGGCTGTTATCATGTTCGGATTGACCTTGTACAAATGTCTACGAAGCTTGAGACAAGGTGTGGCATCTCGAATGCCCCTTTTTAGACTCTTTCTGAGAGACGGAATATTTTGGTTCTTTGGAGTTATCAGTGCGTCGTCTGGTTTTGTGTACTCAGATTTTAGGGCCTGACCTTGACGCCAGTCGCTCTAATGGTCAGCATGGTTGTTTGGATGATCGTAAGACATACCCTCGTAGAAATAACCATGACGTATGTCCGTCTTTGCTTGATCCTTTCCTCGTCTAATCTATGTTGAACAGCTCAAACATGGTGTTGGTGTCTATTCCGGCATCAGCCTTTTATAAGCATGATCTGACATCGCTGCCAGGACACTCTCCATAATAGGATCTCGGACGCTTTTGAATATCAAAGGCCTGATAAGGCGAGATGAAGTCCGGTCAACTGTCGGGCATGACAACACTATCCGTATTCCTCAGCAAACAATGATACTACGACCACTGGACCAATTACGTACGGTGCAAGTAGCAATCTGAACAACTCGGAGCGTAGAACATAATAACATGTACATCGACTACAGTATATTTATCCACATAAAGTCAAGCAAATATCTAGTCCAAAACGGAGAGCGCAGGCCTTTATATTGTACTTACCTCGTCCGCTTCGAGCTGAATTATATCACTGAATACCTTTGTGGCAAAGTGGAACTTGGATGGATCCGAGAACACATGCATCGGCGGACTGTTCTCAGTAAGTCCTCCCAAAGCCATCCCGTTTTTTCTCCTCTTACTTTTTTTTTTCTTTTGGCCCTGCTGTCTTACTTCATATGTGCCTCCCTTCCCCTTGTTTCTCTTTTCTCCTTCCAGCGTCTTGTTACCAAACTGCGCTGCGGGCCTGGCAAATGCCTTGGTCATCTGGCATTGGCATGAGACACGTCAAGCAGGCATTTCCTTCAGTTAATCTGTGGACCATATATATGTGTATAGTGCCATGAAGCAGGGCCCTCCTTGTTCTCGGAATTCCACCTTTTCGCCCCTCCTTTGCTTGTGGATCTCGAAGCTGGGCCAATGGCCGAATGGGTCCAGATCTGTATGACAGGCCCATACCAACCCACAAATGCATATGTTCTTCCCTTGCTGGTTGCCTGCATCCCCGTGCTGAACGTCTCGAAACAGTACCACAGGATAATCTCCATTTGTAGTGTCCTGCTTTCGATCATTCGCTAATCTCATGTGTAGTATACCTAGAATCGGTTGTCATACATATGACACATGTCCTACTTAATTCCAATGACAATTAGGTATCGTCTCTCAAGATGAGATCCTGAGGCTGAGGAGGGAAGATACACAATATATACTACAGAAATGACTTCGTCGCAAAAAGTCGACATCAACAAGATAGGGCTGAAACTCGGAGGGAAAAAAATAACAGAAATAAGAACAGTCTGCAGTGTAACTCTACTTTGTGACGAGCAACTGTCGTGATGCAAGTGCATACAGGAAAAAAATTAAAACAAGGATCCTTGACCTACGCTGCGCCAGCCTGATACCGTGAAAAAAGGCGTAAATACACTACTCGAGCAGCATTGGGAAAAAAAAATACATGGGCCAAGCTCAAATGCATAAACAACCAACAGAATAGCAAGATGATCGTCTAGAAGAATCCCGAACCAGGGAAGAACTGCGACCCGTCCGTCGCGTCCTCCTCGACGCTACTCCTGCGGCCTTCCAGGCTACGACGCGCCGGCGTCGACGGAAGCAGCGGAGCCGGCGGTGACGGTGCCTGCGCTTCAGGATCTACGTCGTACGGTCGAAGAACAGACGCGACGGGCGCAACCTCACTCCTCCGCTCTACTTCTCCGCTCCTTCTCGATGACGCCGGCGCGGGAGGAGGAGGTGCAGGCACAATCGTGGCATGGGGCACACCGACGGGACCGCCAAGGACTGGGTTCGAGAGCCTCCGGGCAGAGGATGGTGGCTGAGGCTCCGGCTGGCGGATGGCAGGCTCTTCGTCGAGGTAGCTGTGCTTAAACGGGTCTAGGTCATCTTCTTCTAGTATCGCTTTTGGCACAGGTGGGGGCGGGGCTCTGGACGGTCCAGGATCACGGGGCGGCAAAGGCTGGCGCTCGACATGCCGCGACGCGACCATCGAAAGGGCAATATGCTGCTGTTGCTGTTGTTGTTGGTGTTGTGGGTTCCGTGACGGTACGGTCGTTCCTGGGGATGCATGCGATCTAGCATCCCGACTGGGCTGGGTTTGTGATGGGGCGCTTCCAGCAGTGCCTGCAGCCCGAGGTCTGCCCCCGTACTCGAACTAATGTCAGACTTCAGGTCAAAATTCCTTCACGGTATCGGCAAGCCAGCTTACAGTCGAAAACACCTCCTCTCTTCGCCGTTCGCCTGTATCTTTATCAATGCAGTAGCATATATACAGCGCGTCGGCACTATATTGAGAAATGACGGTTAACGACGCAAAATAAAATAAGATATGCTTGCACTTGCGTGTCTTTAACCAGTCCCACGCAAAAGAGGCCCACAAGACCTGTAACGCCGCCAGCCAGCATAGCAGCTCCAAGTGCTTCATGAGGTGCATTCAAAGTATGCGCGACAAAGAGGTATGTCATGAGCGCAAACGGGAACGTGAGCGTCAACGGAGTGATGGTGAGCATGGTCAATGGAGCTGTTGCGGCGAGAAAAATTACAAAAGTAAGAGTACAATCATGAAACGGATTGGACAAGACACAAACGCTCTGCGAAAACCTTCTTCCCGAACCTACGCGATTTGCTTTCCACCGAGTTTGTGAGCGCTTTGGCGCGTCTCGCGCTGGGCATGAACGGGTCACCGGTCAGGCCTGCATACACTAACGCATGCTTGCTGAGCGCGGTGGTGGCTGCCTCGAGATATCCAACGAGCATCCGGGTCCCAGTGACGATGAAAAATGCCTGCGCGGGTATGTACGGAGGTAGGCGTTGCAGCAACAAGATGAGAAGAGAAAAGAGGCGAATAATGGTCAGTATTAGGGCAGAAAGCGCGACTGTGCCAAGTGAAGGACCAGTTGATCGTACGAGAGCCGCGTGTATGGTGTGTGTTGAGGTAGGCGGAGGCGGAGGTAAAGATGGACTGAGCGATGCTATGAACACCCGAAAGATAAGAAAAGAAAAGTAAAACTTACTCTGCAAAATACCAAGCGCCGATAATACTCGCACACGACATCCGAAGGATACCCCGTGCGACTCCCCAAGACCAAAGCCAGACACAGACGGACCCAGCAATCGCCCAATTTGCATAGCCATATATATGCCACTCCAAAACGCTCTTGCCGGTTGGATAACCGAGAAGCAGGAGTCGGAATATAAGAGTAAGGAAAGGAATAGATGCGAGGAGCATGATGAGGAGGATTGCAGGAGATAACGCAAGAAGGAATGGATTTCCCATCAAAAGTTCTGTTGTGAGATTGAGGATTGATGATGTATTGTGAATGTCTCGAGGAAGGTTGAGAAGTCGACGGCCTGTGAGTAGAGACAATACCAGAGGAATGATTGCAAAAAGACGAAGACTAGGGGAAAAAAATGTTATGAGCTAGTTATGAAGCCGGAATCCCAGATTGAGCAAACGAGGTAAGGACTCACCCGACGGTTTCTCCCCAAGTCGGTTCAATTCCCTCCTCCCACATAAAGCTGCCTATAAACGCCCATAGCGCAGAGATAAACAATGTTGCCGGGACGAAGACCGAAGTAGCAAACATGACGGGTTTGATAAATATCCGAAGGAGTAGTAGGTGAGTATATGCGACGATAGCACTCAAAAACGTCAGGATTGTGAGCATTGGAATTGTATGTAGTAAAGTCGTATACGGAAGGATGAGGCCTGGTCGTTTAGCGGGCTTGCGCGTCACGAAAAGCAGGAGGATAGAGAAGAAGACGCAAATCAGAACACCTGTACACCACAACGCGGTCCATATCGAATCATGATATTTTCGACGGTGTTTCGGTGTGAATCTGGGGTCGGGGAGGGAAAAGACATCAAGCGGCCTCGTCACGCCGTCCCTTGGCAGCAAAGACTGAGTGAGAGACAGAGATAAGGGTTCGTTGCTGGTCGAAGGTATTGGAGGAGGAGGATGAGACGTGGGAGAGGGCGATGGGCGTCGGTCGACACGTATCTGTTCAGGGCTGAGCAGGTCAGCTGGCGGTTCATCCGAGTCTGAGGATCCTGCAGGCGACGGCGAACGTTGTGGGCGCCAATGCGACACCCGCATCATGGGCGAAGCGAGATGCGCAAGCCAGCCTTTAGGCGAGCTGGGGCTCACAGAGCCACGGTCCGAGGCTATGAGGGGCGTCTCCTGGGCAGCACGGACAGCCTGCGTGCCAAAGCCAGAGTCTTCGTCGAGGCGCAAATACGGATCGTCCTCGTCCTCGTCGTGTCCGTCGCCGCGGGGGCGGGGACCACGCCTGCTCTCACCGCTCGCGCGGAGGTGCGGGTCGTCCAGGTCATCCAAATCGCTCTCGTCCGCGCTGTGTCCCGCACGGGATCCGTCATCTGTGGTGAACGAGAAGAACATCGGCTGAGACGAGGAAAGGCTGGCGGTGCCATTTTGCCTGTTCAGAAACTGAGATGCGTAGGCCGCGAAGGACGTCGCCATACGTGGAGCACGCTGTCGGGCGCGGAGGGAGGGGAGGGAACGATGTCGGCGTCCCCTGTATTGACCGTCCACACCAATTCAAGTCAGCGGAGTTCTCCCAGTGGCATGCGTCACCGTCCTTGGTCACACCGAGTCACGACGCCGTGACTCCGGGTTCTATCAGTCGACTGTCGGTATAAGAGAATCTTTGAAGAGACGAGTGAGTCCAAGGGATAAAGACATCCAAGTCACCGTTCCACAAGACGAACTAGCACGAACCGAGCTTGACTGCAAATTTCGGAACATGTCCCGCGACTAACCATCCGAACGACTCCATCATTACGGACTCCGGACAATAAACTACAGTCAATCACACCAGCGATACAATACAAGCAACAACTTTTGTCGATTTTTGAGACCCATGACCACCTCCACTTTATGTATCATTTTGTTCACCTCTACGCGTTTCGAGGCGTACACAAGAGGCCATAATTGCCATTGGAGAAAGATTGTGCGGAATGGGTTGAAGTGCATCCACCGGAATCCTGACAAAAAGAACACCATTGTAGGGAGTAAATTGGAACATATTGATCATATTCTTCGGCCTTGAGAGGACCCGCCTACTTGTTTGCAATTCATCAGCGGCAAACCGAAGAGGACCGGCTCGTCCTTCCCCGAGGACATAGTCGGCACACTCTATGTATGAGAACAATGGCGACCAGCCTGAAATAATCTGCGAGGTATTCAGCGCGCCCATTTGTATCACACTGGAATTGCGGTATCTCCAACCTCGATCGCGTCCGGATGCCGATGTCAGATATGTCAGTGATATGTCAGCAGAACATTCAACAGGTCATGCCATGTCGATGTCAATACCTTTTAACTCCACGATCGCACTTCGCGTGGCAACACTCCAATACCGAGGCCGCGTAAGAAAGAAATTGAAAATTGATTAAAAACAATCAAGACGACTTCATAATCAAAAAGCTCGTCGTCTTACGTGTCATCTCTCAAACGATCCGGGACTAAGATGACGCGACCTGGCGGATGCTTGCATGCGCCGGCTCCAAATCGCTGAATGGCTTCCCTGCCGCCTGCAAAGTTCAAACGGCCTCCAGAGATTCATATCCAATAGCCAACGATCAATGCATACACTTAAATGCTAAACCAGAACGTCAGGCGCTCGTTTCAACTATGTTGCTGGCGACGCAGGGGCGCTGTCATGCCAAATCAGGGAAAGAGAAATGCGTACCGACCGCCATCATTCCGTGCAAGGCGGAACCTGCCATGCCGAGGCGTGATAGGTGAATCACAAGCACGGAAGACATACCGACATGGCTTCGCCGGAGCGACCGGGCGCTCGACGCCTCCGTTTCCATGCTATCGTGCTGCGTTTAGTGTCGAGACCTGTCGGGATCTGTGAGTGGCATGGGGAACCCAGCCCAGCCGGTTCGGCTTGATGGATTCCACGCACTGGTGAGACCTGCTTGCGTCCAAACGAATGAATGCATCAGCACAGCCAGAGTGATCCCCAGAGTAATTGAAAAGCACATCAACCGTTAGAAGACACGACGGAGAGGAAACTTCAAACCGTCACTTCCCTGCCTACGCTGCCAACAGGGTCGGACAGAGTGCCGACCCGCCCGTCGTATCAATCGGGATGCATACCATACGCAATGCAGCGACGCATCGGAAACGGACCATTCCATGGACGGGCGCAGATGGTCTGGCGTATTGACCGTGGTCCCGCAGCTGCATTTCCGGCCTGCGTGTCGCTTTCGACAGCATAGACCCATTTGACACGTATGCACCGCGGCAGTCTCCTGCGCGCAGCACGCTCATAATTCTCTCTTCAACAAACTGCGTAAATCCCATGTACGTCGATCGCGCCGCCGTGTCGTTGTAATGACCAAGGCGCAAAGACACGTCCGAGAGATCGCCCGCCGGCTGCAAACCGAGTCGAACGCAAAACGCTGCGATCCCCGTGCGCATCGTCCGATTTACCAGGGAAGAAGTGAACGACGGCAGCAAGGGCCGGTACAGAAACCGAGGCATTTCGCTTCCGCAATGTCGCCGCCGCGTTTCACCAAAAAATTAAGGAGGAAATTGTCAAGAAAAACCATATCAGCGTTTCAGCCCACTGACCGAACCAACTCTCTCAAATATGAGGTGACTTCTCTCTACCTTTTTTTTTTTGCAATGAAACGTGGAGAGAACAGTGGTAATAAATGTGGCCTGATCCCACCCCACGGACGATGATGCCATGTGGCAGAGGATAAATTAGTTCTGTGGCGGTGTCCGAGACTTCGTCAGGCGCTTACGTTAGATATTTGACTCCCAACTCGATGGCAAATACGCTCCGGCAGACCGGTTCGGTTGAATCGGTTCTCTTTTTTCCCGACTCCAAGTTTTTTTTTCTTATTCAACGTCTTCACGTCAGCCGATGACTCTCCTAAGCTCTCTGCTTTGTCCGCTGAGATTCGACAATCCCATGCCGACCCGGGTGTGTAAGCCGGGATGCGTCTCTGGTTATTTTTTTCCAATTCACATACCCCACAACCCTAGTGGCCTGCCGTTCAGACGTGATTCCGGATGACTCGTTCTTTTTTTCACAATAGCGCGTTCCGGGCTTCCCTGCCGTTTGCTCTACGTGTCGCTACGTGTTGCGTGGTAGTCCAAACTTGTGATTCTAAGCTGCGCAAGGGTTCCAGGCGCAGTGCTATCGTCTACCGTTGTCGTATGTATGAAGATGACGCATCCCAGAATAGGCCGTGCGGGGGAGGTAAATTATTAATGACGCTATGACATATGGAAAATGTGGTACGGCAAATCCATCCAAGCGTCCGTGCCAGCCTGAGCTCCTGTGCGACTGGCAAATCAGAAGAGTCCCAGCTACCGACACTCCCCTCTCCCTCTCGCTTGCACATATGGTGAAAAAGCAAGCTCCAAGCCCCACAATCGCCCCTGTCCTGACTGACTCGACTTTCGCACCTTTCACCCTACCTCTCCTTTTTCCTTTCGGCATCGAGTAAGGCTTTTCTGCGAGGTTCGAATTCCAAAGAAACCGTCCGCCACGGATCATCGTATTCCTGGTTCAGCTTGACTTGGCTGGCTCGGCCTCCGCATCCGTAACCTGCCGCGCCCGCCACCCCAGGACTCTTGCCCAATCCCAGCGCACTTGATCCACCCCAGCGTGACTACCCCAAAAGAGATATTATGCAGAGCGCCTATCTGTCGATTTTGGTGCCTTGGCGATTGTTGATAATACAGGTACTTCCGGTAGAACGTGCTATAGATAGACATCTGGTCATGCCCCCACTCGCACTGGCATACCCCATAGTTCCTCTTATGCACATATCAATTCAATGCGACTTTTTGCAAACTATGAAGGGGTACTTGGATTTCATGCATCAGAAACATCAAGAGATAGGAACGATGACAGGACATCTTGCCGTCCAGTCTTTGTTTTTCCCAGGATAAGGCTCTTTCTCTTGTCTCTCGCACGTTTTGGACTGAATCCAACCTCATCCGAATAGTACCTATATAAAAAAAAGCATGTACCTGTGGTCAAGGGTGCCAACGTTCGCTCTTTGACACGAGTGTATATATATAGTCGTTCGATCCCGAGGATATGGTGTCGCCCCGACCATTTTTTCCCATCGCAGCCTTGGACTTTGCCTTTTCGCCTTGCGTTGCATTCATGTTCGCAGTGCTATCAGAAGGGTTAGGGTGCCACTCGTTGCGACGCGCACGTCCTTTGCCTTTCGCAGAAAGTGAACCAGGGCATGGACGGATGACTCGTCGGCAGACGAGCCACGGCATGCCGCACGCTTCCATTGGCCCCCAAAGCCCCGATGTCACCGCATAGAAAGAAAGGAACAAAGGAGGGTGCTTCTCGTCCATTGCGTCCGGGCAGGTATGGAAGACGACAAGTGAACCACTCTTCTTCCGGGGATCAGAAAACTCCCCTCGCTCGATTCCCCATCTCCAACGGGCGCCTCTGTCATCATACAGGCTGGACCTCCTATTTCTAGCAGATCATGTGTTGAATTGCATGTTTTCGTCGATGGGCTGGATTGAGAAGCTCTCCAGAGTGGAACAAGAAGAAGGAAATCGGCCAGAGCAATGTAGACCTTCCATGCCTGGGCGTCTGCGTCGCTCGTAATAGACTGCGAGTCCAGACAGAGCGGAACACAGATAATAGAAGCAAAAGCATGGGCAACCTGATCGCGAAGAAGAACGAGGAGAACCGGCAGCATCACGGACCTGCGCACATGGCAACCTTGCCTGTGCCCAGTTCCCAAATTAAAGGGCTGAAAAGTGATTGGTCCGTCAGATTTAAGACACCGGAGGGATTCGATGACTGGGCGACATGTCCAGACTAGTCGGAGAGACGGAGAACAAGGCGGTTATGCGGGTGCTTGCTTGGCCTTGAGCATCCCACGCGAGGATGTGCCGCGATTGGTCGCGGGTCCGTGCTCACTGCAGCGTTTGCGTTGTTCTTGCAAATGGTAGACGGACCGAACAGCCGAGCAGTCCGGCTGGTCGTGGCATGATGTGGCGTGGGTGGGTGTGTAAGTGTGTGTAGGCGTTGGGGAAGGCCGTGACCACTCAAGCGTCCCGTTCATCGCCGGCATGAGAAAAAAAGGAAAAAATGAAAGAGACAATCCATCCATCTGATGATGTCTAGACTTTTCAGAACGTGCGACATACGCATATGTCTACGAAGAATTCACATTTCATATGATGAAGCGTTGAAGGGCGGAATACGGATCGAGACCATGCGAGTCGACGCTGCGGGTTCTAGACCCCAAGTCGTGGTCCACTTTTTGACACGAGGGACGTCAGACGAGGAGTCGGTTGAGAATGAGCCAATCCTCACGACGGGTAACAGAGCCCTCGAGCGCCCAGACCCTATCGAACATCGAACGTCGCAGCTCAAGCGAACCTGCTCGTTTCAATTCTTCAAAATGCGGTTCGGCAGGAAAAAAGACGCGCACTTGCATCAGGTTTTTGCGTAAAACGGACGCATGAGAACCTTGGAGCTCTTTTTCATAATGTTTCGATGACCCGCTGGGAGGGATGGTGGGTTTTAGGAACAGCCTGGGATGATGATCATGATCGTTGCACAGCACGCTCGACTGGCGTGTACTTGGGACGTAGGCGCCCGCAGAGCCACACACTTACGAGTTTCCCTTTTTTCCACACTTCGTCTTCGCGTTTCATCAACGCCAACTGACACAACACGAGAAGCAATCACTAACAATGTGTTCTTGTTCTATAGGCGCTGTGAATCGGACTTTGGTCGACAGCCAACGTCCAACACAACACAATAGACAGGCATGCCCTCATGGCCCCATCTCTGCAGCACGCGACACGCGCAGATCCTCATTTGCCCTAACCCTCGAGCGCCTACGACTCCACAGCCGCAGAACACAAAAGAACCACGGACAACATACTGTGCTATTGCGCCCTCGCGCTCGCCACAAGACCTGTTGACGTGAAACTCTTCGGCAACGGCTGTCTTCTCTTCTCGCTAGCGCAGAGCAGACAGCTCCGCTACAGCAATTCGATCTGATCATGCCGTTACTTTAATAACTTGTGGGGATTCCAAGGGGCATTGGAAGGGAAAGGGGGGGGGGGCACGAGCGCTCCGCTCCATTCAATCCATCTCGATCGTCGAACGTTGATGATGCACCGGAGGTCCAAATCAAAAATCACATTGCGCATCGTTCCGAGATGACATTTGGCGCCAGGCGTTTAGTGCATTAGTGCGAAAACAGCGACGTGGAAAACCCGAGCGAGATGGCATCACGTTTGGAACTTGTTCGACAGTTTGCTTTTTTTTTTTTTTTTTTTTTTCTCTGGGCGCCTGTAACGTAAGGTGAGAGACCAAGGATGCCAATGTCCAATGTTCGAGAGGCGCTTTGCGAAGCAAGCGTGATGGCAGCGGCGGTGCCCATCGTTTCGCGTGTGACCATCTGTTAGTACATGGCTATTCTGATGGTTTTGAATGAATAATGCATGTGTACCGTGCATCATGCAAGAATTCATATTCACGGTTCAATCGATGTCCTGGTTCGCAGCGCAAACGCGCCGCGCCTGATACGCGGGCACACAAGCGAACTCACGCTGAGCTGAGCTCATCATCATCGTCCATGCAATCAACACGATGACGTAGTCGCATCCCAATACCTTTCTTTTTTGCCTTTTCTTCAAAGAAAAAAAAAACCAAAGAATCGAACACCGAAAAACCAGAACTCAAGTATTCAAATATTCAATATCAATATTCAACCACCTTCGACGAAGTTCGTTCGCGTATCGGCGTGCTAACGCATTATCGGCCCCTGGCCCGCTTCCCATGACGAAAAACATGATATCACTCACCATCTCTACCCGCCCCTCTCTCTCTCTTTCAGGAAAAAAAGAAAAGTCCGATAGCAAACTCCTTAGCGCAACGGCGGCCTGTCCCAACGAAAAAATCGCGCCCACACGGTGAGCGATCCTGAACCCAGCCTGATCCGCGCGACGTCATCCAACCCGTCTTCTGATCTCAACGCAGGAACCATTCATCCCCACTTTCTAGCAGCACTTCGAGAGACAGTCATAATTATTAACCAATATATTAACTATTTACAGTCAACATCGTAGCAAGAGCAAGAGCATGAGCAGGAGGGAGCTTATGTAGTACCAAACTAGTATATACGTGCGAGCGGGAGCTAATGTGAACAGTAAACGAAAAAAAAAATGCGATTGAGTTTGAAAGAGTTGTTGCGAAGAAACACAGGCTGGATAGCTTTGCTTTAGGGTGTGATAACAAGGGAAAAAATAAGGAAAAAAAATTACGCATGAAAAAAAAAAGCATACAACAAACATGAGATGGAGATTCGAAAACAAAAAAAAGAGTAGAGTATAGCACAACAAGATATTTAGCCATACATACAAAGCGGAACGAATAAGAGGAGAAAAATTCCGGTGCTATGCAACACCGGTCCAAGAAGAACCGAATAGGAAAAACTTTGAGCGAAAGTAGGGGGGAAGGGAAATGGGTTTGCGACGTCGGCGTGAGAACGGAGTTTGGTCTTGTGGAAAGAGGTAGAAGGAGGAAGAGATCGCAATTAATCTCTCCCGAACCCACCCCCGTCGTCTTGCCTCGCTTTTGGGGGCATTCGACGTGCCTGAGATGGTTCGTGGTTCGTGGTTCTTGTTCGGCTGAGATATGACGTGTCTTGGACGTTCAATGCAAGGAAGAAGGAAGAAGGGAAAAAAAACATCGAAGGATTGGATGAATGATGGAATGGGTGATGAACGGAGCGAATGCCGTGTCCTTGTTCGAATTGACGTAAAGCTTTTTTTTCTTTTGGGTCCTTGTAATTCAGAATGAAGGGAGCGTTGCGATGCGATGCGGTTTTTTGATAAATTAGGAGGATGCAGAAAGGAGTGACTTGAGAGGAGGATATATGTAGAAAAGCCGAGCAAAGAACCAATCAACCAAATGGGCGTTGCCGATGCGAGAGGGCGGAGAAGACAGAGAGGCGTATCAATGACGCCAGCAATGACAGCAACCCGAGCCAACCGAGTTCGCAAGGCCAAAACGAAAAAAGGAGACAGCTCAAGCTGAGACCATCGCATCTCCCGCTCCACCGTCCATCATGACGACGCCTCCGGACCGCGAATGGCTCCTCTGATGATGGCGGCCGGGGACGTGCACATGCGGATGCGGCAGGTGAAAATGATGCTTCGCCTTGTGTGCAGCGATCGGGAGTGGGATGACGGGAAAAGATCGCAGCAGGTCCATCGTCGCCGTGTGCAATGACGGTTTTTTGATCGTCGGCACTGGCGCGACGGGTGCAGTTGGTACTGTTGGTGCAGCTGCGGCCGCGACCGGTATTGTCGGTGCTGGCGCAGGACGCGGAGGCGGGAGAGGAGCTTTGCGCTGCGGTGAGTAAGTCGGCGAAGCGGGTGTACGCGGCGAAACGGATTCCATAGAAGACGTCTGCGGGCTCGAAGGCTCAAGATCCGGAATGCGATGACGGCGCGGCGAGGAAGACGACGATGATAATGATAATGACGATGATGATGTCGAGGAAGACGAAGACGACGACGAAGCTTGTTTGACGTGCGATGTCGCGGGTTTGTCCTGCGGTGCGCGCGGCTGGATGAAGGTGCGCGGGGAAGGAGACGGGCTGGCGAGTGCCCAAAGACCAGCGTGGTGCGAGAGGAGCTCGTCCTCGGTGATGCTAAGCTCGAAATCGAGCACGTCGAGAAACTCGCGCTCGATGCGGCCAATGTCGCGTTTGCCAAAGACGCCCGTGCAGAGCGCCCAGTGTACGTTTTTGAGCGTCGAGTCGTTGAGATACTGCACGCACAAGATTGCCGTCAGAGACCGTAGAGAATGTTGAAAAACGAATGAGGGGCCGCTGGACGCACCTTTGACGCTACGATGAGTGCGCCGAGAAAGACGCGCTCGAGGGCCCACTCCTCGAGTGCGATGTGGAGGTGTGGTTTGGCCCGGTCGATGTATACCAAACCAGCAAGGAGAGTTGGTGTTGCGACCTCTGCGCGAGAGACGACGTTGTCGACAAAGGTGGTGAACTTTGTGAGCTCCGCCTGCCGTGCGGCTGAGCGTGTCCTGGACGAGGACGAGGGGCGGCCCATGGCATAATCGACGGTCTCGACGACACACTCGACAACATAGTCTGTCGTTCGTCGGCAAGTCAGGCGCAAGGAGACACGGGGCAGCGAAAGAAGACAACGTTACCTATGATGGGTCGGGTGATCTTGATGTCGATGAGCTGGAGGAGGGCGGGGGAATGAAGAGCTGGGTCGACGAGGCTAGCGTGGTGGAGGGGAGACGACGAGAAGCCCATAGCGGGGAGAGCGGAAACTGGGACGAGATGAATGCTGGCATGGGTGTTGGGTTTAGTTATATAAATGACTCGGGGTGGACAGAGTGCCGATAACGGAAAAAAGGACAGAAGAGACAACCCAAACGTTGGACGAGCCCACTTTGTCACCCATTGCCTTTTTAGTAAGCCGAACCGGATCGTCCGATCTCATCTTGACTCGATTGGCCGTGCTCCACGCAGCCGTCTTGCCGCAGCCTATAACCAAATATAAAAAAAATACTTCCGAAAACAGCCAGCCGGGTGACGTATTCCAAAATATTTCGCCCCGACATCTTGCTAATCATCATTCAATGGTCTTGGTAAACACGGATGACGATATTTTCCGTCGTACTAGCTCATCTGATAAGATACCCACCCTCGCCATTCCACAGCACAGAAAACGTGTTTTTCTAGCCTCTAGTGGCGTGATGCCACCAATTGTCATGTCGTTGCAAGCCCACCCAGTGAAAAGAACACCATGTGCGACAATGAGAAGGTCTAGGCCGGACACTGGACTTGTCCCTCTCCTATCCGGGGTAAACACAACAGCAAGAACGACAATGAGTCGTTCACGAACTTCTGATTGCGTTTAGCAAAGTTTCTAGGCGTCGCAGGCTGTGGTGGGTTTCCTAACCCACAATCAGCAGGTGAGGACCATGGTAACTGGTCGACTGAGCATTTTCGTGTCATGCGGGTGCCTTTGCCCTTGAGCGCAGGCGCCGTTGCGATTCGAAACCGCTCGTAACGATCAGCCAGGTTCATGCTTCATCACATCTGATGACGCGATGGGTCGTCTTTCGGTGACTTTACAGTGTCCTGATAGTATCCTGATGCGGGGCATTAAGGATGACTCTGGTTCCCCTCCCATCTCCGAGGTGTGATGCGAAAGATCATGATCAAACAATTTACAAGAGTGGGACCATGATTAGCATGAGCATTCACCGAGGATGCTATGTTAATTGACCCTTCATCTCGTGAATTGTAGACTGCTTCACCCCACACTTCCGGACTTTGCAATGGAGACACCCGAATGTCGTCGATGACAACACCAATATAATCAACAACAGCATCACTGCCACTGGGGGCACGGGCTACGCCTCGCCAAGATAAGAACGAGGCAATGAGATGCTCGCCTTTCCACGCTCATAACCGTGCGCCTCGCTCTTTGATGCAGAGAAAAACGAAAGCTGGGACTGCAGAAACAAACGATGCGATGACTCGATCCGACTCCACAGCACACCTGCGCAAACCCTGACCACGAAAGCTGACACCGGCAAACGCGCAAACGTCGCTAAACTGCATTGTGTTTCTCTGGAAAGGGTTTTATATTTAGATGACTCGGAGAGACCCTGTGGGGCGATGCCGTTAGTGGCTGCGCGTGGATCGGTGCGATTGCACGATAGGTAGTTGTAGCCAGGCCGTTCGTTTCTCGCCCCACCCCCCAACTACCAGCATACGATACCGACGTCGATACACATCAGCAGATCCGTACCCAGACCCATTTCACGCAGCCAACAGGCAAAAGAGTTCTCGAGTCGCCTAGTCCTCCGTTCATTGCGGAATTCACGGCGTTCCTAGACCTTGACTTTGGTCCTTTTGGTGAAGACGACAGCTTTCTTTCTTTTTCCTGTTTGACAGGATGGGCAACGGAGGTGATATGATATGATCATGTGAGCTTTGGAAGACCAACGACTGTACAGCACTCGTAAACCAGGCACGTCCCCCACAGCCACCATAATTGCCATATCGGGTCCATAAAAAAACAGCTCTGCATTGTGTCAGCTCTAGAGCGCCTCGAAGGTGTACTTCGTGCTCGTGTTCTTCTTCTTTGTCTTTTTTTTTCATGCACAGGTCATACAGCTCTGACTCGGTGAACTGGAAAGCTTCGGACAGTTCATGCTTGGCGGATTCATGAACCCATGTCAGGCAATTGCACGACAAAAAAAACTTCCGCGCTTACGTGTCAGATTGTCATTTCCCACTTTATGACGCGCGTTCCCGTTACCAAAGGCGCAAGTTCCCAAGGCTGAGCGAGACAAAAGGCACGATCTGTCATGCGTACGTTTTGTCACCATACTGTATTTTCTCAACGCACGACCTCACGTTCGTCTGTCGCGTCTTTCGCAGGCAATCTTCGAATGAATGGATATGCACGCGCAAGAGGCTCGGGATCGAGCGAAATTTTTTTTTTTCCCTCTTTTAATTCCTTTTCGACAGTCGTCCGGTTGCGCATCATGCATCGTACATCATCGTTCAAGACGCACGTACAGTATACAAACAATAAATCATGTCGAACCGGTTCCTTCAAAAGAAAGATCGATTTCTTACCTTTGGCCGCAAGGTGCACTTCTCGATGACCCCAATCTAGCCAGATCAGGCCAGGCGTAGGCCTGCATCCAAAACGTTCGTTTGACGGGACGATTTCGATTAATTGGGGCCAGTGGGGCAGATAAGCGGTTCGCAGATCTTGATCGAAATTGCGGACAATGAGCGGACAGATGAGAGCCGTCCGACGAGATCACGCTCGCTTCATGTGAATCTGAGACTCCTTCTCTACGGCGGGATTCTGTTTTCGGGGGCGTGCACTAGATCTATGCCAGCAGTCATTTGATCTGGCAGACGCCAATTAATTTTTTTTTTTTTTTTTTTTGGCTTTTTAATTAAAACCGGCCTAGGAAGTTCGAAGGAGGAAACGAAGATTCTTAATAGCGGTTTAGCCGTGATTCGAAGCGCGGATGGCGACGGTGGTAAATTTGCCCAAAGAGCCGCAGAATCAGATTCAGATTCCCCATCGTGCGGGAAGATTGAACGGGTTGACCGTAGCTCGGGCAGCTCGCGATCTGTCTTGTCCCTCAGTCCGAGTCTGGGATATGTATGTGCAAATTTGAAGAGCGTGTCGTCGGTCAGAGAGTTTGGCAGCGCGAAGGAGATTTCGTGTCATTCAGTGTCATGCAGTTACGTTAGTGTGCTGGTGCTTTCAAAAAAAGTCCAAGCATGCGCTCCCAAACGCGGGTTGACCGAGCGATCGTTCCGTCCGTCCGCGTCTTTCTTCCTAACGCGTGATATAACGCGACTCGAGAAATCGGAATCGAACGATCCCCAAGCCGCCCGCTCGCTTCTCCGAGTTCAACCGTACGACCGTACGACCGTTCGGCCATTCATGACGTTCTCAGTCCATTGTTCATCGATTCATCGATTCATGATCTTCATGCGATCATCGAACGAACCGTCGCATATGCAAAAAAAAAAAAAAAAAAGATTCGGGCCTTTCGGCAGGAAACTTCGTCTCCAAGTCTCCCCAACTCTTCACCGGCTTCACTACTTCACGCGTTCGGGTGATTATCGATCACCAGCATCAGCCATCAGCAAGAGTGACCCGATCCCTGCCGTGAGCCATCGCGCCTGCCCGCTCTCCCATCACCAGTTCACTTCTCGGCGGGTCACACCGCACCGCGCGCCTCGTGTTCGTTGTTTGAGGCTTGGACGTTTGAAGGTTCAAACGTTCAAACGTTCACCCGGTGACTCGTCCCGTCGGGCTCCGCGATTGGACGTCGATTTGGAGCAGAGCCCCAGAGCGCGTGGTCGCGTGCATGAATGCATGAAATTCTTTCTATCCGGGGTCCGCATGTACCATTTAACATACTTTCCTCCCCATGATCGAGTTTTGAAAACAAGCGTTGTCCTGACAGAAAATATTAATGCAATTCAGTTTGCGCTAAGGCTGTCGCGGGGGAAAACTCCAATCCATCTAAAAAAAAAAGAAGGAAAAAAAAAGGGTCTTTGGCGCACACCATTGACATCGACGCAGGGAACGGAAGACTGGGAAGATCAAGTCCTTTGAGCTTTCCTGACGAACGACTAAAACCGGTGCGAATTCACGCCGGCGCCGGCTGGCCATGACCTTAGGACTGCACGACGCTCGTTCCGACACGCGCATGTCCACTGTCTCATATCGATACGTAGGAGGAGGAGAAAGAAAGACCCGGGGAAGGCGCACGCGATCGCAGACCGGCGGCTTGTGATTTCTGTTTTTCCTCCTTTCGTATCTGACCTCGACCCATCCACGACGTAATCTTAATCACGGTAGCTACCATACCGTACTGTACATCCAGGCGCTCGAACGTCTTGTGGCATACGCATGTGCAACGCGAAAAAAAAAAAAAAGAAAAGAAGGGTCAACGGTCATTGCAGCCATCAGCGCGTCAGAACTTGAAAGGCCTCCTGACGTGTTCCGTGCACTTCTGTGGCGGTTGTGCGCGAGTGCGCAATTGCTGTAGCATGTGATTTGGGTACGGTGATGGCAAGGCATATATCCTGCCTTGGAAAAAGAAAGAAAGAAAGAAAGAAAGAAATGTCGCTGGCTCGCATGGTCTTTGGCATCCCAGGGTCAAAGGCGAAGAGTAACTTTCTTACTTACACTCTTCCATACTGTTCAAAAGAAAGAACAGACATTTTGCTCGGACGCACCTGATCCTACTGGCAGCCTGTCAGCCAGAACGAAGTCCAGGTACAGCATACAACTATCCATCAGAAGCTCTCCAGGAGTACGCATCTGCATATCTGGCAGATGCACATTATTCGAAGGCGAAGGACCCGTCGGCGCTGGTTCGACTTCCGGTCGAGGCCTGCTTCTAACAAGCATGGAGGCGACACTCACGAACCAACAAACAGGGAGAATGCTGGTGGAACATTGATGTAAGCGAACAAAAAAAACATGGGACGGAAACAAGGATCGCGAAAAGAGACGTATCGAAACAGGAGCGGAAAAGTACAAATAGGGAGTAGAGAGACTTGTAAGATGCAGAAAAGAGTACACGAGAATCGCGATCTCCTAAACCAGACACAGCAATACATGTGGCATCATTGCCAGTTTTAACCGTAAGTAAGAACTGAAGAAAGAGACGCGCCGCAGGCTATCAGCATGAAAGAAGGGTAAAAAGAAAAAGAAAAGCAGTGGAGAGAATTACAAGAGAAAGAGAAATTTTCAGACCCCCAAAGGAGAGAGGAAATATGTGGCGTCAAAGGTTCCGCGCCGAGTTGAGGACGTAAACAGGTTCGATCTTCGCGCCACGAGCAGACGCCGCTGTCGGTACCGCGACTGAGGGCAGCCTCTGTGCAGGCGGGTCGAGTCGAACCAGTTTCGCGTGCGTAAGGCGGCGCACGACGCTTGGTGGCGAACAGCACGGACACATCTACGTCCAGTCCGGCGCCTTCGACAGCACCTCCTCCTTACGCCGTCTCCCCGTCCTGCACACATACCCCGCCACAGCCAACAAATGACGGATTTCGAAACACATCCACCATCGACGACCCAAACCGTCGGCCAGGTTGACTCGAGCGACGAGCCACTTCGTCCCAGTCCGCACAAGCGGCAGACAAGAACCGAGAGCGAACCAAGGAAGCAGCGGCAATAGCACGTATTCGCCTGGCTGCCACCGCCACACCAGCATTGAACGTCCGTGTGGCGTGCTGATGATCCCTCCGATCTACGCCTGACCGCACTCCGCCTTCTATTTTAAACCATAACATGGACCCAACCTCGGTCCCGCAAGCCAAGAAATCGGAAGACGCATGGCGGTGATTGGGCGATTGAACGACGAGGAGCAGGACCAGGATCAAGAACCAGGGGAGCCCCGGAAAAAAAAAAGCAGGAAGGACGAAACATGGACGGGATTTTCTTCAGACGGCCATGTCGTTTAAGGCTGGCGCCACTGCGGTCATAACGTGTGGAAATGTCATGCGCTTCGTCGACGGTTTCGTGATCGTGGGGTGCTGCTAGATGCGGCATTGGACCACGATTGACGCATGGAGCTGGATCTTTTGATCGATTTTTCTTTTCTTCTTTGATGTCAGGTGGTCGGGAACGCAGTTGCGTACATGATGTTTTGAGAACGGATTTCGAGCCAGGAAGAGGGAGGTCGCAATCGAGACGGAAAAGCAAATGAAAAAAAAAAAAAAAGAAAGATGCGCAAGTCCAAAAGTTGAAGACGAATATAAAACCGAGAGACGCTGCTGCGACAGGACGAGAAAAATTAAGAGCACAGAAAAACGGGGCAGAAGAAGCCATCGTCGCACGTCTTCCAACCATCACAAAGCGTTGAAATCAAAAAAACGGAAAAATCTTCCTACATCATCACGCCAGACGCCGCACTGCCCGCACTCGCTCCGGTGCTCGCAGAGCCAGAAGCGACCGTCGATCCGCTCTTGATGCGGTTCTTGCTCCCCTTGGGTCTCCCCCTCGGCCGCTTGCCCGTGCCCTGCTGCCCCTCGAGCTGCGTCTCCTGCGCGCCGCGCTTCATACTGCCGCCGCTGCCACTGGATTGCGACTCGCTCCCATTCAACCGGCGCTCGTTGAGATATCTGCAGGATTTTCGGCGTATTTGTTTTTAGTTGTCAAAGTTTGGAGAATGGGTCCGTGTGTGTATCACGCCGGTTGGTTTGCCACGTTGGTATTCCCCGAAGATGAAGGGATATCCAAGAGTGATATGGCGGGGTAAGGCAGGCAAGTCGGACGAGGTGATTAATTAAAGAGATTATCAATCAGTAACGTGTTCCAATTCGAAATGCCAAAAGAAAAGTGGCAACTAAAGCGAGACCAAAAAGACACATAAGACATTTGATATGCTCCGTGAACATGAGAGCTCAATGCACCGAACCGAACAAGGGCCCCGTATATGCGGAATTAAAAGTTGAAACAAAAGTGTTTGACAAGAGCAGAAAACGGATCCGAAGAAAGGAAAAAGAACAAGTGTAGACTAGACTCACTGAGCGGTTTTCTCTTCTAGGGTTTCTTGCAGACTCGGGAGCGGTGGCTGGCCCAGCTCCTGTCTCAGCCTGTCTACGTCGTTTTTTGCGATGGCGTAGTCGCCTTCGGTCAGCTGGTTCATCCTGGTGCGCAGCTCATTGCATCTGGAAAACAAGGGCCCTGGTCACCGGGGGTCATCGAAGGGGAGAAGGCAAAGCGTGGTGTCTCACTCTTTCTCGATGGAGGATTCCATGAGATCGGCCTGATGATCGCAACCGTTGAGTTGGGCAAGGGCAAAGGCGATCAGGAGGCGGTGCTTGCCTTGTCCCGATCCTCATTCACCTTTATCAACGAGGTTCAACAACAAAAAACGACGAAAAGACACGAGCAATCAGAGACTCACCTCTCTGAGACAGTTTAAAAGCCGTTGTCGTTCGCTCTCCAGCCTGAGAAAAGGATGAGATGAGTGCGTCGCGATCGGCGAAGCGAGATCACACGGGGGCAGACACACTTGTTTTTCTGTTCTCGGATGTCCTGGATCGCCTTGCCCTTTTCCGCCAGAGACGCGTGGGCCGATAAGATATGCGCCGTGTGGAGCTGCAACGTCAGCGCGTGTTTTCTGTGCGTGTGCAAAAAGCGGTTCGCAGGGAGGGTGCATCGTCAGTTTCAGCGATATGCGAGAAAGCAAAAAAAAAAAAAGGGCCGAGAAAGACAAAAGACAGCGAAAGAATGACGGGTCGCCGTGGCCAGAACAAATCATGGAAGCGAAAGAGAGGCGGCCGGGACGAGAGGCGTTTCCATAAAAACGTTTGCAACGCGCAATATGACAGGCGCGTAATATGAGGCATTCGGAAAAAAACAAAAACAAAACGCACTTGAGCTCTGCCGTCTTGGCAAGATGCACGAGATCCTTTGTCCAATCGCCCGTCGCTACTAGAGGCGGGCCGCCGCTGGCGGGCATAGGCGACGACGACGACGACGGGTGCGCGACTTGGTGCTGCTGCTGCTGGTGCTGCTGGTGCTGATGATGATGATGTGGTGCATGGGGCTGGTGGTGTTGGTGTGTTGTGTCCTGGGGCGCGATGCCAGTGGGGGCATGGATGACCTGAGTCTGGATGTGCGCGTCGGGTGGACCAGTGTAGTGAACGTATGTCGGGTGGTGGTGATGCAGATGTTGCGACATTTTTTTTTTTTACCGAGCGTAACGATTGTTGCTCGAGCACTCGATCGAAGTCCTTGGGGTCCCTGTCCCTTCCACTCCCCTGTTTGTCCTTTGTTTTGTGAGTGCCTGGGGTCTTATGCATCTCCCCCTCCCGCGCCGGAGGGAAACCCTCCGAGATGTTGCATCACATCCTTTCATGACCAGACTGGTTCGAAAACGCGGATTGTTGGACGCGCATGTGCTCTCCAAGATGCTCAGGAGTCGCAGCGAATCAAGGCAAGAGTAAATCCATTCACATGCATTATTCGGGCTTCGTCGGGAATGTGTGCTATGTAAAATACGTCTCAAGGTGCGGAAGTCTCGCCGGCCGACCGACGTAATACTCGATGGTGCTCTGCAGTCGGTATAACACTCTGAGAGGTCCCAGGAAGGACGCCTTGCAGCCGACAGACACGTCATTTCGTGTGCCTGAGAATGGATGTGCGGGATGATGAGATCATGGTTTATGAGTAAAGAAAAACAAGTATTGCACAGAAAGGGTCCCACGACACACCAGAATGTGCAATTGGGTTAGCACAGAACTGATGGGTTCGTGGTTTTCAGGTGGATCGGCGGGAAGAAATGGCAACCGCAGGCGTTAAACTGAACCACATTCAGAATCGGCAGCCAGAGCAGCGAACCGACAAAATCAGGCGATTCAGCTGAGCGCAGTTTTCCAGCCAACAAGTTTACAAGCTGCGTTCGAATTTAGGATGCTCTGGAGATAGGCCCGCAGCACGCCCGCAGCGTCGCTATCGTTATGTGCCACGCACGTCCACGAGCATCCGGCGACAGACGTCTCCTGAACAGACATGCGACAAACGGGGTAAGCAGGAAGGACTGGGGAGAACACGGGGCTGCATTAGTACACGCTCAGGTTACTCTGTCTCTATGCAGCGCCGGAATTGCTATTCCGCATGAGGAAAAACTTGTTTGAAGATCCCTGTCCAAGCGTTCTGCGGCTGTGAAGCGTTCCCGCACCGTTCGACGTTCAGAATGTGGAGATTAGAGCCGGCTTGGTTCGACTTGGGGGTCTATGGGGAAGTTTGGAAGTACCGACCCGGTGAATTTGAACATTTGTGACCAAGTCATGGTCCTTCCATGCATGCTGCCTGCCGACGAAATTCCACGTGTTGTAAGAGACGCAAGTCGCACAATTAGTTTGCGTCGTACGCGAATATGTGAGGTGGTCGATGAACATTTGTCGACCTTTGGAAAGAGCAAAACCTGGTTCTCAATGTGTGGATTGAACAAGCCGAGGACATGAGTGATCGATTGGCCTAGGCCATACACACGCTTGTCCGTCTCACACCAACACCAACTCCCATCTTCTCTTTGTTTTTTTCTATTCAGTAAAAGCACAGCATGAGCATCCTAAGACCATTCAAAGCCTCGGACATGTTCAAGTTCAACAACATGTGAGTATAGCTCCAGTCCATTCCAAACCCACCAACCTGGTCTTCTCGTCAGAAACTTGGACATATGGACAGAGACGGTGAGTGCTCTTGGTCTCCTCGGCACAAAGGCCTACTGAACACTCTTTTGATCCCGCAGTACGGTATCGGATTCTACCTTAGCTACCTCTCGCGATGGCCGGACCTCTGCTGCGTCCAAGAAGCGCCAAACGGGCGAATGATGGGCTACGGTGCGTCCCCCCTCCCCAGTCGCCTCTCCCTCCCTTCCCTCTCCAGCCTCAATCGCTCACGGAGACCGCAAACCAGTCATCGGCAAGGCCGAAGGCGCAGGGACAGAGTGGCACGGGCACGTCACGGCGCTGACCGTCGCGCCCGAGTACCGCCGGCTCTCGCTCGCGCGCAAGATGATGTCCCTGCTCGAGTACGTCTCCGACGAGTCCTACAAGGGCTTCTTCGTCGACCTCTACGTCCGCTGCGCCAATGCCGTCGCCATCGGGATGTACGAGGAGTTTGGATACAGCGTGTACAGGCGCGTCAGAGAGTATTATGGGAACTTGGGCTTGGGCAAGGGAGGCCGGGACGAGGAAGACGCGTTTGGTGAGTCGCTTGAGTGCGGATTTGCATGTTCCGGTTTCTTTTCTGAGTTTGTGATACGACAGACATGCGGAAACCGCTGTCCCGAGACCTGAACAGACGTTCCGTCAGGGCGAACGGAAGAGACATGATCGTTAGTGCACACGACGTCTCATAACATTGCCAGTAGCGCTGCGACCAAACATTGAGCACCCAATTAAACATCTTTAATATACACATCTCGTCAAACTACTATTGGCTGCGGGTCGTCTGGAGCAGGATTCCCGAGCGTAGCCAGTTCCTCATCGTAAAATTTCTCTAGAGCCGCCTTATTCGAGCAAAACTTGTGCAGCTCGATTCTGATCTCCTCTGCGACCGTCGCCAGCTCCTTGTTCTTCGTCGTCCCCGTGCGGCCGGGGCCCATCAGTCGGTTGGTCAAGAACACAAAGCCCCTCGAGCCGCCGAGGACCTGCACGAACCCGGCTCCGGAGCGGTGAACGAACTGGGAGTACTTGTACGGCGTTCGACGGTACGAGTATACCACCTCGACCTGCTCGGGGTACATCGAGTGCGCCTCGACGTCCATGACGTATCCCAACCGCCGCAAGAGCGCGTACTCGAAAAAGTGCATCGGAGACGTGCCCTCGGGCACGCGCTTTTCAATGTTCATCACGAACGGAGGCGGGACGGCGAGCCGGATGGGGAAACACGACTGGAACGCGTTGCGGTTGCGCACCTCGCTGATCTCGTTCACGTACGCCTCGACGAGCCTCAGGCCGTACCGCTCGATCAGCCTGCTCCACTGCCGGATCAGATCCTCGATGCACCGCGCCGTCGTCCCGATCCACTGCAGCTCAAAGTGGAACGCGTTCGCCGGGTTGTGGATGAGGTCGTGGTGGAGGATGACCGATTCGGCTTGGTCGCTTCTCTGTGGAGCGAAGCAACTGAGCTCCACTCGCGTTTGCACTCGTCAAGTGTTCTGGGCTTACCTTGTTTGGATCAATGTCGATAACCATGCTCTGGCTGAGAATGAGGCGTTTTTTGTGCCGACGCGGGCTTGTGTTTTTAGGCTTTGCTACGCTTGACGGATAGTGACCTGAGCGCGGGACCAAATCTTCCGTCGCGTATCTTCTGAACCAACTTTTGGGCGTTGACGGGACTGCGTATTCCCCTTTGAGTCGATAGAAGTAGTGCCTACCCAAGCTCAATCACCAAGCAAGTTTAGCTAAAAGGTTGAAATTTCACTCACCCATCCAGGAAGCCATGCTGTCCTCGAACGTGCTCAAACAAGCCTTGTTCTTGTAGCTTAACGCCCCACTCCACGGCTTGGATTCTCGATGATACATCTTTGAATTCGCGAACGAGCCACGAAACAAGGTCGTATCCAATGAAGGAGTTCGGATACTGTCTCACGTGCCAATGATAGTTCTTGATGGGCACGCCGTCCTTTTCCTGCATGGCTTTCGCGATCGCAGCCAGCGACATCTCACCGATCTCGCGACTGTTGACTATCTTCTTCCTCAGCGGTCCTGCCGCGTGGATCAAGTCCAGCTGGTCCATCAGCGACTCGTCCATGACCGAGCTGGCTGGGTTCAGCGTAGTCTGCAAAAAGCGCACTGGAGGAGCGGGGTGGGTCGTCTTCTCTTCTGCTGGTTGCCAACGCAACTTCGTGAACTGCTCTGCCAACTTCTCGATCCCAAGGATTCTCATTTCTTCGTCGTTTAGCTTCTCCCCTGACGAGGCTGGCGAGGCTGGCGGTTCTGCTGTTGGAAGCACGATAAAGCGTGTGCGCCAGTAGCGCAGCGACTCATTAAAGTGGTGTTCGTATCCAGCTACGAGCATGTCCAATCTACCGTGTCCGGAGGTCTGATGAATCCGAGGAAGTAAGAATAGTGATACAAGGCTCACCGATTCCAGCCGTAATTTTCAAATCCGTGAGAAGAAAATCTTGTGGTGAGTTCAGTGTAGCCCCCTGGAAGCGTGGAGTTAGAGACACGTAAATGGCGACTAGGACTCGGGCGCAAGCTGCATACCTCCCAGCTTCGGCCAGATAAGACATTGATAGTCGAAAGGAGGAGTTGGTGCCTGTCGCCGTACATATCGCCGGACTTGAATAGCCTCGCCCGTGTAAGAAATCCTGTGAATCTCGTTGCTCATACCCAGGTAAACAGGATCTGAGGTGGACCGCAGCACGTCAGCAGCGCCTGCGGGTTTTGGAATTACGTCTTCATCCGGGATGAAAGACTTGGTTCGCCTTAACGTCCTGCTCATACTCAAAGCGACTCGATTTTTGGGTGGCGGGCTGATTACAAATTGGAATCCTTGCGCCAGTCTGACCGCGGCCATGCCCCTCATGATCGCCAGGGCCCATGCTTGGCGGATATCGTCATTTGATCCCTTCATAGCAGGTGGCTCAACGAGGAAGGAGCGCACGTCTCGAGGATCGACGACGAAATCATAGGAGAAAACGTCGTAGTTCAATTCAAGTTCTGCAGTGGTCGGAAAGTGTTCAACCGTAAGAGGCAGACACAACGGTATGACCATCGCCTTCCATTTGATTTCATACTTGTGTTGTGCTTGAGGGAACATGTGCTGCCATCGTCGAGCAAGAAGAGAGAGCGTGTGCGGAGCTGAGGAGAGAGGCTGTGAGGGATTGCACACACTGACGGGTGGCGATGAGGCTGGCACCCCTACATGTACAGACGCAGCACTTCGGCGTTGACCTAAGACGGTTTCATCTCGAGGCGGCGTATTGATGGGCGATCTACGAGGATACGACCCCCGATGAGGCATCAAATTGTCTTCTTCATAAGTGCGGCTAATGTGTACACGACCTGAGGTACTGGAGGGTTTGATGGCCACGGGAGCTGGCGATTGGGCAATCTGTGCTACTGAAGATTTCAACACCGCGGGCGTACGAATCGGAGAGGACGTCTTGGCAGTAGGCCTCGGCGTGCTTGGTATGGGTGTGGGTGTCGCATATGTCGGTGTTGAACTAGCGGGGCTGATGGATGAACCAGCGGCAGAAACCTGAGACATCTGCGGCTCGCTTGGAGAGCTCCTGAAAGGATTGAAAAGCCATGAAGGCGCTAACTTGGAGGCGAGCGATATCGGCTTTGGAGGCTCCTGGGCATTGCGCACTCCCTTTAAAGAGGCAGCCGATAAACTTGAGCGAAGCGAATGGACTGATGAGCTTGGGGGTGACACGCTCAACCCCGTAGCAGGCGAGGCTACAGAAACCTTGGATACGATGCCTTGGGGTTCCTCGGGAGGCAGTTCTCGAATGATGCGCTTGGGGCTCTCTTCAATGGGAACAATTTTGGTCCCTACAATGGAGTTTCTCTGCGAGTTTCGCTTTTCACTAATCGTGTTGCGGTATGGAATAGTCAATGTCGTGCTACCTGACGTGGAGACGACGGAGTTACGGCTTTGTGATGTCCACCATGGTTCGATCTTTGATGCGAATATCTCCATGTCAAATCTGTATGCATCACCTTTCGACGGAGGTTCATCCGGGGAATCTCGATGGGATAGCGCGGAGTCCAATGGTTCGGGCAAAAAAGGAACTTCGATGCTTGATAGCACATCAAGGTCCAATAGTCCTAGCATCTGGATCTGATGCATTTTTGCTCGGCCTACAAAACTACAGATACGTCAGGTCGAGGACTTGCAAACTGAAACTGGACACAAACCGGTCCCCTCTGAAAGGCAGATCCATCTGCTTATCCCAAAACGTGATTGAGATCCAGAAAGGCTCCCACCAGAATGTTTTCTTATTTGCGGAATCGTTGGCATTATTGACCAGCGGCCCAGCAAGCGGGTCTGACGAATAAGAACTCGGACGAGGGTTGGCGTCTGAGCTCGATTCCTGAGCAACACTCTGGTAGCTGAAGATGGGACTCTGATGAAGAGGCGGTTTTGAGAGAGAAACGAGATCAATCCCAAAGCCTTGGTCCAGTAGACGTATCGTGGTGAGGCGAAGAAGATGCTTGGAAACTCGGAAGTAACCTGTCCCTGGCGTGAGGATGATGATAGTAGATCCAGTCAAGGACAGCGAACGATCTATGTAATGAGTCTCGGTGGGATTCAATGCAAGGTTGATGGCTTCCAATATAGGACCATCGTGAGCATATGAAATTTCGCCGACCAGGCGAACGTGGGCGGGAGAGCCCATTTCTACATCTTGGTGCGACCGGTGGTAATGATGGGTCAAAAGAATGTCGCGCTGGAAATCCCAGAAAGAATCTTTCAGGCTGACGAGGGTAGGTTTCCACTCGTGCACGATCTCCAAATCCGTGATGACTTTATAGAAATCTTTGTACCATTTGCCGAAATCATCGCGACGGAGAGGTCCTGCGGCATAGTCCATCTCAGATTCGTCGTAGTATACACGAGATATCAAGACTATTGTCACGATGTGGTTGGTGGCGGCTTTGCTCCACTTTTCGAAGAGCGTTGGGAGGAAAGAATGCACAATTTTCTCGTTGTAACGTTCCCCGTCGCCAGCGAATTCCCAGAGTTCCCGACAGACTTGGATGAATATCGTAATTTTGGCAGATAAGGATCTATAGATGGCCTTCGACGCACGAGTGACGAAGGCCGAAGAAACCTATTGCGGATTCCTTAGCCCTACATTATTGAAAGGCATGGTTAAATTACCTCCTTGCCAGCGATGTAGATAGCATTTATTCGAGCCACGATGCTCCCAATGAATGTGACTTCTTGATCGACGTATACGCATTGACCGGCGAGATGCTGGCCCAGACGCCACATATCGTTCCGCCCGAGGTATTGGTCTTGGAAGATGAACTCGATATAATCCGCGCGGCATGTCTCTTGATTTACCTGGAGTATTTATGACCTATAGTCGTCGCAAACGAACGTGGTTCGGGAGCAATACCTTGGTCAGTATCACATCAGAGTAATTCTTGATACGGAATTTGTCCGCGATGACTTTAGAGACAGATATCTATGATGAACATTGAATTGTCTTTGGAATAGAGAACCAACAAAATACACACCTGCAGATTCTGCGGGAGCCCGCTGTCCTCCTTCGGCACCGTGAACAAAAAGGAAAATTCAGGATCCTCCGAATTGCTGGCAACCAATCTCAACATATCCCCTTCCGCCACACCCGGCCAATAAGAATGGTTGAAAATCACAGGAGGGGAAGCCTTGTCCTTGGTGTCGCGTACCCATGCATTAAGAACTTTTGAGTCTCCATACCTAAGGGGCGGAGCAGGTATTGACCTCAGGATAGACTGAGCTGTGTTGGACCGCCGACGACCATAATGCAGCTGTTGGAAATCTTCTCGAGCCGTAGACATTGAATGCTTCATGTTCCAGTCATCAGCATTTTATGCGAGGGAGAATATAGACAGTGAAACACGACGGAAAGTAGGATGTGGTAGGGTCACCCTCAACTTCGACTGTGACCATCACGGTCATATGCTCCTTGTAGGTGCGTCTAGGGGGTTATCTGCGAAACAGACCCGCTCGTCCTGACATGAAGCCTCCCTGCTGTTCAACAGCTTCTTTCAGATCCTATAGTTGTCCAACTCGTGGCACGAATTGCCTTCCATCTTCTAGCAGCGGGTGGGACTCGCTACCTCATCTGAGCGCGCCACTGCACTCACAATGGTCAACCGGGCCATTTACCAAGGGATACAAGCCCTCCTGAGGACAATTCATCTGAACGAGATATTCTACGATCCATTGCTTCCCGTTTCTCTTCATAACGTGTCTTGTCCAGCGTCGTATAGCTATGGCGACAAATTCGTTATCGTTCCAGGTGCAGTTGTCTCCATTTATAGGACGTTAATAAGTCTTAATGAACGTGTCTTTCTGTTCTTCTAGCCACTCCACCAATATGGACGCCTCGCGAGCTGCCAGCCATCGTCAGTCCTGACAAAGGAGTACCTGACCGACGCCATAAACTACGTCCTTATCCTCTGGAAGGTGCAATTACAGCGGTCCATCTAGAATCGCCTCAAGCTGAAATGAGGCAGCTTGACTTTATCACCGAACGCAGAAATCTTAGAGCCCTTCACAAATTTGTATCCGGAGGTTCTATAGCATACCGTATCGATGCCGAAATTGTGGGCAACACCGTCTTCTTTCATTCAGGCTGGCCAAGCAGAGGCTACACTTCTAGTTATACGAGTTACGGCTTGAACTTTGAACAACAATTTACGGCCCCAATGCCTGCTGGAACCTTGGAACATATGCGCGTCATGACATATACATTTGGTGGATTGAAGATGATGGTGCTATGCCAAACAGACGCTTGTTTGACCGATCCGCCTATGGACCAGGGAGTCCCGGAGCAAGAGCGAAGGATGGTGCTCCCGACGGGTCTGCACGTCATACGCTCCGGAGTACCAATCGAACAGCGGTCTATCGCCGAGATCAAAACCTTCCCTTTGACACGCCGCAGGAATGGCGCTTTTGGCAGGGGCAATGCTTTGGCGCAGATGTGGTTCTCTCGCACTCCGAATCTCATTGCGGCGTACCATGATGGCCATGGACAATTCCTACGCGTCCGCTTTGTGGACCTTGAAGCAGGCGGATACCTTGATCGATGGGAACGAACGCATGAAATTCGATTGCAGAAGGTCATCAAGTTGTTAGAACTGATCAAGGAACATTTGGCATCCTCCTCTCTCAACCGACAAGGCATCTTGCTGGTAAACGACACAACAGACTCGGTATTGCAATTTTGCAGTATGAATGCAAAATATTGGGTTGGGCTTCCCTCCAATTTGAAGTCGTATTGGTCGGGCAAATCTTCAACACGTGCGTGATTAGAGTAGCTATGATACGCGGAAAAGCTGACGAGTTCGCAGCCCTCGATTCAATCAATCTACATCAAGCCTCATCCACCTGACAGCATGTTGTACTGTACGGTTGGACACCCGGCCATAGGGTCCACCTAGAGAGACGATACCCCTGAACGGGCATCGCCTACATACTAGACAACCTTTAAAATCAAGATTGAACTTTCGCTCAGCACATAGCATTCCCTGTGCTATCATTGGTAATAAATCAATGAGCATCGCTCGATCTTCAAAGAAAGCATTGCCTGTCTCCAGGCGGTCCACTAGACAACGTGCGGTTCATTGCTCCCTATCTCCTTCTGCGGTGTAATGCGTCCGGCACGGTCTGGCTTAGGATCGCCATCGATCATTGTTGTTAATGCTTTCCCAGTGTCGTCCGGGTGCTTTCCCCGACATGGCTGTGCCAGCCACCACTCGCCCCCCCCAGCCAAACTAGTCAACCAGTGTTTCACGGAACATTTCCACCCTGTATGCCCTAGACCCACTCACAGGCGCAGCTAACATCCCACCGCCTGCTCTCAAATCCGATTCCGTTGGACGAAATTTCTTGCGTTGACGTGGAAGATATCGAAGAAACTACCCTACAGCATCGTGAAAGGCGTTGAACATAGGGAATGTTGTCCAACGCGAAATACGAATGCATTTCGAACGCCAGCCCCGAGCACCTATTGTCCAAAGGAACTAGACAGCACAGCATATCACTCCTGATGATGCTCAAGTTCTAAGCGGATTCTTATCTGAAAAAACAATCATCAGAGACGGCGAGGGTGGCTCTAGCAGTGGGGATACGGGCTCGGGCTCCGAATGCGAAATTTTAAACGGAGAGTGAAACGCGGCAGTTCGCGCCGCTTGTTTGCCAGGCGTTTCTCAGTCCACGCTGGCGTCCTTTCATCCAGCGCTTCGACGAGCTGACCGCAGGAATACTGCATAATTTCTCCGGACTAGGCGGACTTCAATGTCCAACATCTTGCATTGTTCCTGGCCACAGTGTGAGGCCAGGAAGTGGTCCACCGTTCTACGTTTAAGTTCGACGTCCGTGTTGGAGCAATTCTCCATTGTTCGGCATGTTGTTGACGGTTTATTGCCCAAGTTTTAAAATGTCGAACTCTGGACACCCTAACAAGATAGACAGCCCACCTCTTCATAGTAACGCAAAACTCGATTGTGGAATTGTCTCCAAAAGGTACGCCAATGGAATTGTTTCCTGATGTAGATTTAATTTACTCAATAAAGTTCTAAAGACACGAAAACTCTATCGTCCGTCAAGCAACGCGCCGTCGTCATCATGCAGCTGTCATCCTTTCCCTTGGAATTGTTATGCCCTGTCGTCGACGAGCTTGGCCTTCAGCAAGACGTTTCTGCCTTGAAAGCCTGTTCTCTTACCTGTCGCGCCTTACAAACTCTTTCTCAGCGACATTTATTATCCAGAATCAAGCTACCTGTCCAACTGGCGCGGGATGCGGCGCAGAAATCACCCAGCCAGTTCACAATTCGTCTTCTCGATACCTTGTTAGCTAATCCGGCTCTATCTGGATATGTTCAATCACTCAAACTGAAGGGTACCTTCGCCCCCGTTACCCACGCCATGGACAATCGAAGCGACCCTAAACACGATATCAAATATCTCCCGATAGTTCTAGGAAAGCTACCGAAATTGGAGACGATCGTCATTGAAGACATCTATGCTCCCTTCTTCCCGATGCAGCTCATTGAAAATGCTTTTATCACTTCGGCAAGGCCTCCCGATCTCCATACATTGGTGCTCCGTGGTATCACGGACTTGACGTCGTCTTTTCTATCCTCGTTCCCAAATATTACAACCTTGGATGTATCCTACGTCCATTTCAAAAGCAACAAAGATAGCAACAAAACCCAAATTGGACCTCTAGCCTCTGGCCGTTCTCGATCCCGACTCACAAGCCTCACCATACGACGCTCGCAGGACTTCGTCCTTCTAGACCAATTATTACACTTCTATGACCTCGGCCATCTCCGCAAACTAGACGTCAGTCTCTGCGGGCGTCAATTTCTTGGAAGACTCGCTATGCTGTGCTCAGGATCTATTGTGGAACATCTATCACTCGATGTTGCCATAGAATCACTCCCTGGTAGATGTCTCAAGGTTATCGAGTTTGGCTGAATGACTTACCCAGATATTGCATCATGCAGGACTGAATCTCACAAAGCTGACCTCGTTGCGCATCAGAAATGCACTGGAGGGCCCATCTCTAGTCGGCAGTATCAAGAGCTTTCCCTCTCCCACACGCCTTACGCACATCTCCCTCATGGTAGCATTCAACAAAGGTAGAAATGCCCTAGCTAGTCAGAGCCATCAGAGCCTGACCCAGCTTAACGAGCTCCTGCCTGCGTTAAGGGGTCTTCGCACACTCATAATAGAATTCCATGGGTCGCTCAACCTCTCCCGGTACAAGGATCTGATGATGTGTATTCCCAATGCCGAACGTCAGAACATACACATCAACCTCGTAACTTGTATAGAATAGGTGCTGTGAGCGAATGCCACTGTCTCCGTAGAATACTGCACTAGTTCATAATTATACCACCACCATCTATCACTTAATGCAGTTTTTATTGACTTGTTTCTCATGGTGACATAATTAACAGACTTGTGTATTGGCTATGGACAGTGGCGATGGCTTTGCATTCAATGCAGTGATTGAGATCACTTTGTTGGCATCTCTGCAATCACGCTTGTAGTCCTTGGGATGTCAGTGAATAATGCAGTAACCCACACTGTTGGGAGCATGGGCATGAGAGGGACAAAGAGAGGCTGGATGGCATGGATGTGTCCATTGGCGAGTGGAGTACATACCAATCATATGTATCAATAAGTGCCCAATTCGGGCCTACCCAATTAAGTCCCTCTGCGCACCTTGACTCAGATTCCCTACCTTCCTTGTAAGGGAATTGACTGCTCTTTGTATTACTCATCATCTTCCACTGCCAAACAAAAGATTATGGGCCCCAGCCCTAACTGATTGAAAAGCAGTTGAGCATTACAAACATTGAGTGTGCATCAGTGACAATCTAGCCTCATTGGCTATCACATCTTATTTGGCTATATCAGCCATCTGTTAGGCTAGATGAATCTTAAAGGACTCAGGCAGACTAAGTGCGAGAGTGGTTTAAGACAATGGCAAATGGAATATTAAGCCTAGCACTACTGGTACATCTGGAAGTCCTTATATACATTATAGTACTCAAGCATGGACCATGAACTGCGCAATGCTGTGGACTGCAGATGAGTAAGACTGGGATGAGATGACTCAGGATGACTAGGAAAGTGAAAATGACTCGATGACTGCGTGCTGCACAGTGTGATGGGGAGGGAGAGATAAGGGAAGGGAGATAAGATAAGTAAATGAATGGTCCTTCGAGCGACGTCCATAACATCACCCTCTCTTTAGATTCACATCCTCGTGAAACATCCTAGTCCAGCTGTCCCCACTTATTGTTTTCCCAGGTGGTTGCCACATGTAGGGCCCATGTATGAATGAGTTCTTCATTGTAGGAGCAGACGTGATGGAGGGTGGTGGCGAGGAGTTTGAGTCACTGGTTTTCAGTGCAAAGCATTTCCATTACTTTACAGAGCGCGATGCATTCTGCTGCTATGGGACCAGTTCTGTCAGGGGTTCATCCGGTCCAAAGATGCATGTGGATGGTCATAACATAGTGCAGATATGCACTGAGTGTGATGGCAAGGGGGTCCATGTAGTTGCTAGTATTGAGAATCCTTGCCAGATTCTCAGAGTCACTCAGGTGGTTGGGGGTGGGTGCATGGCTGTCATCACTGCTTTCGATGCTGATGGAGGCATTGGTGGTCATGATGTGTGATTTTTGGTCTTCTTCCCCTTTTTCATAGTCCTTTTATCCTGGTTTGCAGTCTTCTTTAGGAAGCAGTCTAGAGCTTGCTGTGCATTCCCCAGTTCCTTCTCTTTAATCCATGTGTTTTCCTCATGTCTGTATCCTTTCCATTTGACCAGGAATAGCATTCCTCTTCCTTGTTTCTTTCTTTTTAGGATTTCTTCTATCTCATACTCTTCTTCATCATTTATGATTTCAGGGGATGGTGGCAATGGTCACTCTTGTATCTTAAAACAGGGTCCTTTGTAGAGTGTGAGTAGTATTTTATTGAACACAGGGTGTATCAGCTGCTATGATGCTAGGAGTTCCAGGTAATATGCTGAGGCTCCTTTCTTTTCGATCACCTTGAACAGTCCATATCGGAGTGCCAATAACTTCTTTGATGGTCGATCGACTGTGATATTGGTGGCTTTGAGCTATACTCCATTCCCTTTCTTGTATTCATGGGCTGGTCTTCGTCTCACATTGTAATTGTCTTTGGCCCATGTTTGCACATACTGCAGTGCAGCATTTGCTTCTTTCCATATTTGTATTATAATTTCAAGGCCAATTGTTATCTTGATGATGGACATGTGATTCAATGATCACCTGACCAATATGTGACACAAGTGCAATGCAACAGACAAGATATGACATGAGGACTCGAAACAAATCCTATGACAACGATGCATCAGCGCTCACTAGGGTAAAAGGTTATGGCGCAGTACCTGCAGGACACCATGAGGAGCGCAGTCGAATCCTGACTCAGACAGAGTAGGGCTAAGGGTTTTATGAAACATGAGGAGAGCACACAGCGCAAGTCTTGGTAGTATAAGTATGTAGAAATTGTACTGTAGAACCCAGCTTCGAGCTGGCTATATTTTAGCATTCTTCTCCCTGCCTCTCACCTTCTGAGAAAGTCAGAGTGACCTGCGCACAGATATAGTTTTGCATAGCAAAAGCTCGAAGCTCCTCATTGCGCACCTCACTACTACCACACCCTCCACTGCCCTTCCTTTATTGCCTGACAGCCCCAAGTGCCATGCGACCAAAGGAATCTGCTATGCTGTCACATTCTTCTCTTTCAACCATTACTAACTGTTCAATCCCAATCCCTATTCCTCACCCTGCACTAAACCATATTCTGGTCTCTGTCTGCAGTCTTTGTTCATTGCATTTGGAAGTGCGAGAGAACTAAGGGTAACATTGAGTCTGACCCTGTCTGAATTGAACATCATAAGGCTGTACTAGGATGATCTTCGGAGAACCCTACCGTGCGTTTGACCAGATAGTTTATTGATCCAGGACATACTGAAGCAAGAGAGACTAGAGGACTTGGACGTGTGGATAGTCCCCACCCACCGACCACCTTTTTTACAAACATGCCCTTGAAGGTCGTTGATCGGAAATGTGTATTGACCTAAAACAAGAAAGGGGTTGCCAGACCGCTGGGACCTCTGATGATGAAACCTTCCTTGACTGCTGTTTGGGGCATCCCTATAGCCACGAGAATTTGAGCTGACCCTTCTGCAGTTTAACAGACACCTTCCACCTTTTCTTCTGGACCAAACTGAAGTGGGAGTCGACGGTCGCGTGCCACCCACATGGTACTATTTGACAAAACACATCCAATACCCATCCCTTCTAAACACCACATATTATGGAATTTATTACCACTCTCTTCGCTTTCATCACCATCATCCTCACCAGCCTTTTTGCCACCAACCTGCTTGCCCTGGCCTGGGGCACTCTTTGAAACAATCCTCAGCAGGCTGAACAGGTACAGAACGCTATGCGAACTTTGGTCGATGCAATCAAAGAAGAACTGGATTTGGGCAAGAAGTCCAAAAGAATGAAATCGAAACCACTGGATCCATATAAAGGGGAACCCAGCCTGATTGAAAGTTGGCTTCGACAAATGGAAGTCTACTTCGATAAAGAGGAGATCATAAACAGATGGGACATGATCACCTACGCATTGCAACGGATCATGGGAGGCAGAGCCGAACATGTACAGAACTGGGCAGACTCTAAGCTACAGGAGTGGCTGGAGTTCAAAACGGAATTGAATGGTTGCAGGCAGGAGTTCGGATTCCACTCTACCTACGATGACTGGGAACATGGACACATTGTTATACTAGCAATGGCAAACACCTCCGAAGTCAGAACGAACCCTCTTGGATACCTCCCACCATTCAAGGACTGGGAAAAGTTCAAGATGGAAGCCAGGGAATTCTTCATGACCACGGAGACATGAAACAACATGATCATTCGGATTAAAGGACTGTCGCAACACTGATGACTGGTCGAGGACTATATTGTCAAATTCCAGAGCTGGGCTCCCTTGATGGAATACAACGACATTGCCCTCATCAACATCTTTAAACATGGACTCAATCAGGCACTCGGATGATGGATTATCGAACTAGGAGGTGTCCACAAGAAGAACATCGACTGGTGGTACAGACATGTGATGGAACTGGACTGGCAATACTGCCAGCCCAAAAGAAATTCGGAGTGAAGGAGCGATTCGCTCCCAAACCAACCCAGAAACCGGCACAGGAGGCGATGGCACCTAAGGGGCAAACTCCAGCACCAGCAACCAGTAATACTCAAGGACAGCCCAATCCTAATGCTATGGACGTTGATCAGATGAGGCGTGAAGGCTGCTGCTTCTGGTGTGGCATAAAAGGACACATCGGACATAACTGCCTGATGAACCCCTGGCTGAAATATATCACAAGGAATATAGAGACTAAGGATGAACCTGCCACCACCTACATCAAAGAGCTTAAACAGGGTTTTCAGTAGAGCTGGGAAGAAGCACTACTTCGCTGGCTGACTATGTATCGTCGAATATTAATATAAGAGACATTTCCAATCTTAAAGAATATTTCGAACGAGAAGGTGCATGAGAGTTCGGTCTTGTAAAAGGATATACCCTACTCTGGGTGGCTCAACAGATTTATTGGCAGGATGAGTCCAAGGCATACTTGATTCTTAAGGCATGGACAGACCAATTGCGACAGAAGGACATCTCTTTGGAAAGACTCCGTGAGATCAATCAAATGAATGATCATGATGCACTCCATATATTATTTGACCTCAGATAAAAACCACAATTTGTCAGAGGTGGAAATGGAAACCAGATGGATGTACCCTTAATGATCATGACTTTGGACACCGGACAGACACACAGCGTGAAAGCTCTGCTTGACACGGGATGCACCGGATCTTGCATAGACTGGAAGTTTGTTAAAGAAAAGGAAATCAATACAAAATGATATCCTATTTCCATCCCAGTCCATAATGCAGACAGAACCCGTAACAGAGTGGGTGACATATGTGAATATGTCGAATTAAGAGTCTGAGTCCAGGATCACATTGAGTGAATGGTCTTCTCAGTCACTAAACTCGGAAAGGGGCAAATCTTCATCAGTTATGAGTGGGTTAAATGTTACAACCCTCAGATCGACTGGAGAATGGAAAGAATCACATTCGACCAATGCCCTGAAGAGTGTCAGCGAATTGTCTGAACAGGAAACCCTAAAGATGATGACACCTCTACTGAGACAAATGAGGTCAACTTTGAAAATGGAGAAAAACTCTTGATGATCGACATAAACCAAGAGTTTCATCTGAGGGCTTTCCAGACAATGGCTTCCAAATTGGCAGAAGCAACAGCAAAGATGGCAAAGGCGAAAACCTTTGAAGAAATTGTACTGGAAGAGTACCACTGTTTCAAAGATTCAGTGTTTGGAAAGGAATCATTCGATGAACTACTACTGTGATGACCTTGGGACCACGCAATCGAACTTATTCCAGAAGCTAAACTCCAGGATTGCAAGGTCTACCCTTTGATGCTGGACAAACAGAAACAGTTGGATGCCTTTCTAGATGAAAATCTGAACACCAGACAAATCAGACCATCAAAGTCACCAATGGCCTCACCTTTCTTCTTTGTAAAAAAGAAAGACAGATCCCTATGACCTGTACAGGATTATTGAAAACTGAACAATGTGATGATAAAGAACAAATACCTGCTACCCTTGATCCAAGAGTTAATCGACAAACTAAAGGGGGCGAAGTTCTTTACAAAGCTCGATATCTGATGGAGATATAATAACGTCTGCATGAAAGAAGGCAACAAATAGAAAGCTGCATTTCGGACGAACCAGGGAATGTTCGAACCCCTGGTCATGTTCTTTGGACTGACGAATTCACCGGCTACTTTCCAAACCATGATGAACACAATCTTTAAGGACAAAATCAATCAGGGACATGTAGTAATCTATATGGATGATATCCTCATTTTCAATAAAGATTTGGATAAACATAGACAACTCGTTCGACATGTACTGGAAAAGCTAAAGAATAACAAGCTTTACCTGAAACCTAAGAAATGTTCATTTCATCAATTGGAAGTAGAGTACCTCGGAATGATCATCTCAGAAAATGGCATTAAGATGGATCCTATTAAAGTCGAAGGTGTTAAGGACTGGCCAAAACCCACATGTAAATGAGATATCCAATAGTTTCTAGGCTTCTATAATTTCTACCGGTGCTTCATCAAAGGATTTGCAAAGATCGCGAAACCCCTCACAGAATTAACTGGAAAAGCCAATTGGACATGGGAAAAGGCCCAAGATGACACATTTGATGGATTGAAAAATCGGATCTGTTCAGCACCGATCATCGCGATGCTCCAAGATGATGGAAAGTTCTGAATGGAAGTTGACACTTCGAACTATGCAATAGGAGGCATCCTTTCACAGGAACAATCCAATGGTACTTGGAGACTGGTTGCATTCATGTCTAAGTCATTGAATCTGACAGAACAGAACTATGAGATCTATAATAAAGAGATGCTCGTGATCATGACGGGACTTGAGGAATGGTGTCAATACCTCTGCGGCACTAAGCAAAAATTTGAGATTTGGATGGATCATAAGAATCTTGAATACTTCTGAAAACCTCAGAAACTGAATTGCCGACAAGCTCGCTGGATCTCAGAGCTTCAGGACTATGACTTCATCCTGGAGCATAAACCCGGAAAATCGATGATGAAGGCAGACAGTCTGTCGAGATGACCAGACCATGAGAAGGGGGAGAACGACAACAAGAACATCGTATTCCTAAAGCTAGAGAATTTTTGCCGAATCTTCATAACAAAGATCATGCTAACACTAGAATTCCAGGACATTTTGGACCAAATAAAATGGGCTTGGAAATAGAGAGAGCCTGAGGTTCAGAAGCATCTTGATGGAGGCGAACACGGCTGGGAGGAAAACGACCGAATTGTTACATGGCTGAAATGGTACTACATCCCTAAAAGTCAAAAAATAAGAGAACGGATCATCGAAATCCATCACTCCAATCAGATCTCAGGACACCCAGGACAGACAAAGATGCATGAGTTGATCACACGCAACTTCTGGTGGCCCAAAATGATGAATGATGTTAAGGCATACATCAAAGGATGCAATAAATGCCAATGAACGAAGATCATCAGAGATCAGAAACATGCCCCACTTCATCCGAACAAAGTACCAAAGGAACCATGGGAGATCATCTCAGTAGATCTCATCAGACCTCTTCCCGAATCTCAGGGATTTGACGGTGTAATGGTAACAGTAGATTGGTTCACCAAAGGAGCCAAGTTCATACCGGTCAATATGGAAATCACGGCAGAAGGAGTTGCTCATAAACTATGCGACATCGTATTTTCAAATTACAGACTCTCCAAGAAGGTTATCAGTGACAGAGGACCGCAATTTGTCTCGAACTTCATGAGAGACCTCTATGCACTTCTGGGAATCAAAGGAGCCCCTTCAATGCCATACCATTCACAAACCAATGGACAAACAGAAAGGGTTAATCAGAAACTCGAGCAATATCTGAAACTCTTCGTAAATCATCAGCAAACAGACTGGGCAGACTGGCTACCTATGGCCGAATTCTCTTACAACAACCGGATTCACTCGGTGACAGGATACTCCCCATTCTATCTAAACCATGGATGACACCCACATACTGGAAAAGAACCTCCGATACGCGATGTCAAGTCACAAACTGCGGAGGAATTCGCCGACATGATGAAAGAGATTTGAACCAAGGCCAAAACTTCTCTATTAAAAGTTGCAGAAATGATGAAACGGACCCACGACCAAAAAAGTATCACAAGGGCAATCGAGTCTGGCTGGAAGGAACCAACATCACAACTGACCAGCCCACCGACAAGCTTAATGACAAGTGGTTTGGTCCCTTCAAAGTCAAATGGCGAATCAGAGAATCGGCATACGAACTCGACCTACTGGAACATTGAAAAATCCACTCTGTTTGAAATGAGTCTGAGCTTACCCCATGCACAGCACCAGCGTTCCCACAATAGAAAGCGGTAACGATTCTTAAATGACCTCCCTCCATTGTCGTGGAGGGAGAGGAGTAGTACGAAGTAGAAACTGTAGTTAATTCTTAATAGAACAGAGGAAAACTACAATACAGAATACATTAGAAGGGTTACTCCATGGAAGATGCTACATGGGAACCTGCAGAGAATGTTGGCGAAGATGCGCCAGACACGGTCACGAAATTTCATCATGAGAACCCGGAGGCACCTAGTGTTGCCACGGCTCCAACTCGGAACAGATTAAGAACCAGAGCTGAGTTAGGGCCAAGCTGAAGCCAAGCCGGATCAGCAATAACCACTAACATTGGCTCAGGGAAACCGAACAGCCGCGGCTCATTTGCCAAGTCAGTTGGAGTCAACTACAGCCACTGAACTGATGGAGCTGGGCATTCCAGAGAAGAAAAAGTAAAAATGCACATTAGATTACGTGTATACTTCCAAGAATTATGGTAATACTAAATGTCGTGGTATCGTAGTCCTAGAAATTAGATGTAGTATTGACAGCTATTATTTGGCACGTAACTTTCGAGCTTCGGTGCGCATTGCCTGCATAAGTCCATCGTTAATCTTTTTTTGCTCTGGCGTCTCGTAACCCTGGCATAAGTCTGCAGAAGTCAACTCGACTATCTCTCCTGACAGGCTGTCCTCGCTGCTCTTGTCTCGGTTCATGACGGTGCACTGGATGATTGCCGTGTCATCATCATACTGGTGATAGATGTGACACACGTATTTACCTTGGTGCTTGCCTCTCACGACTACTAAAAGACCATTGTCGCGAGTTGGATGAGCCAGTTCAACCATAACCCATTGCATTGGGATATTTTCCGACGTTTTGTAGTGCTGGTGTCACAGAGAGACATTGCTGTTTTCATTGGATACAATCGAGATTGCCAGCTTCTTGTTGTATCCACCGCTGTTCACCTTGACCTGTACCATATGACCGACAAGATGTGGATCGAGCAAAAAATGCTGCACCTCGGATTGTTAGCTTGTGGAACTGGGATGCAGGCTGGGAGCAGGTTGTTGCAGAGTCAGTGCAGGGAGAGGTGAATAGGGCATCCACGCACTAGGATTCCAGGCTGGGCTCGACAAGCCAAAGTTTGGCATTGGTGTTTGACCACCTGTCATCCCAAGTGTGGGTGGGGCCAGTGAATGAGAAGAGCTTGATGCCTCAGGGTGATTGCAAGGCTTAAATCGAGGATTGCCATGTGGAAGGCAGGTGAAAAGTTTTTGACTGGACCTGTTAGATTCGAATCAGCAAGAACTTATGCCAATGCAACCAGAACTTACAGTGGATCAATCACGTCATCATAATTGAACATGTAGTTTTGAAATGGGGCGGCGGGATTGAAGCGCAGAAGTTGGACAACTAATTTGATGCTGCTTGCAGTAGATTCATCGCATATGACGTTCCAGACCATAGCGCGAGCACTCTTCATGGAGTGGTGCTGCTTTATTATCAACACCTCACATCCCCTCCATGGAATGTACTCTTGGTCCTGCATCGTTTCGCACAGCGGTGGCAGGTTTAGCAGATTTTCTGGCTCAATAATCCTTAGGCAATTGATGTGCATGGAATACAACTGGGAAAGATATCAGAAATAGTGATAGAAATATCACAGGCATCCTTACAACTAAGTTGCTCCCCATGGATTGTGCCAGGCCATCCGGCTGCTCAAGAAGGTGCACAGTTGTATCAACCATACCCATGACCCACGCCTTTTGGCCTATACATGGTCCGCCCGTCATTTCAACGAAATTTCCTGCCACAATCACTTTGTGAAGATCATGCCAGGGAACATTGACCAAGCCCTCCCCATTTTCCAAATCTACTTCAACGCCATTCTCAGAAAGAGAGTGAATAGTTCCTCGCTTGCCTGAGGATATGACGTTGACAATTTCCTGCTCTGCAAATTTCCACTCTGCGGGACATATGAACTTGGCAGTCTGGACCGCCGGATGACTGCTGACATGGTATGTCAGAAACGCCTCACTGGACAAGTGAATGTCAGCATGAGTCACGGAATGAGAGTCGAAGTCCTTCAACAGGAGTCCGTGTTTCAAATTCATACCACAAAGCTGGAATACTTGATCCTTCTCCATGTGCCTGAGCCGAAGGTATAAGCGTTCGGAGAGAGCGGAGGGATCGAATAGCTTGGGGATGGGAGGAATAGTTGATCGTTTCCTCTTCTTTGGGTGGGGTGGATCGTTGAAAGTCAGGTGAGGTATCAGCAAGACACCTACGAAAGGGCCGGCACAGTTGCGGATTAAGCCTACATCACCCTTGTACCGGCCCCGGAGAACCCTCACCCATGACCCGACTGTAGGAGTATCCACAGGCTCCAATACCATCAAGGTCCGCTGCTAATCCTTTACGTCAATCTGCTTTGCATTGATTTCCAGGGTATAATGAGAAACACCTGGGATTATTTTGAGGAGCTGGCAGAGGGCTTGATTCATCATTGCTTCTACATAGATGGAGCCACGAGGTAGACCCCTATGGAAAGCAGCATGGAGTTGATGCTCAGGTTTAGCTGCCAGGAATAACGACATCAACACCTGATCCTCCATGCCAATCTACACAGAGAACGTTAGTAGCCATCGAAATGCTTAAGGTCCACTTACGCGGCAAGGAATATACCATAATGGATAGTCATCGTCTTTCAATATGCCCTCCAACGGAATGCCTACACTGATTTCTTCGTCCAGTGGACACAGAGACGTATTTCGAGGTTGATGCATGTACTGTGCGATGCACGACAGCAGGCTTTCAAAGCCATCCTTGTTTTCATTGTCCTCTGGTAACCAGTGTGCAGAGGGACCAGTTTGCACATCAGGGATCATATTGTCTATGAAGTCATCTGGAGATAGAATAGTTATCTTGTGTCATTTCACAGAGTCAGTCCAGCTCACCAAGATCGTCCTCCTCCTCATCATCACTGTCATTTTGGTCATCCACCTCCGCCTCAACATCGAAGAATTGTAAAGCTGCATCTGAAATATATCGGGGCATTGCGGCAACTTTGAGTGCAGCGTAGAGGCTAAGAATCATTATCAGCATCCTGCCATATGAAACCGATGGGTAAAACAATGGCAATGATCATTGCGAACGATGTGTACATCATGCAATGACTGATTTCACGTGTTCTTCTTTGCCTTTCATTTTTTTTCTCACTCATTTTCATTGCAATAACTATTTACTGACTACTAGAACAAACGTTGACTTACCGGAAGTGGACGACCACACCACAAAGGAGGATGGTAGTAGTAGCAGACGAGGAGTGGAAGCGTGCGAAAGCAGAGTTGGGCAGCATCATAGAATAGTGGGAAGTTGAAATGTCGGGTATTGCCCAGGACCGAGTTCCTGACTTGGGCAATATCCAACATTTCAACTTCCCACTACCCTATGATGCTGCCCAACTCTGCTTTCGCATGCTTCCACTCTTCGTTCGCTACCACCACCATCCCTCCTCATAGTGTACCAAGTTGCCATCCCATTGTAGTTAGGCGTCGATTTACATTAGATAGTACCTGAGTAACTTGAATGTTATGAAATGAAGTGACTGTCTTTGAGAAGTTAACGGACAATAAGGAGGATAAATGGGTCAATGATGCCCAAGTAGGTCAGATAACCCGAATGCATGATGATAAAGCACCACCATACATGCAGCTTAGGGAGGACCTCGAGGAGGGGAACATTCAAGTACGTCCCTTGCCAGCATACTCTCTAAACGTAATCGAGCCTCTTATCTTTGCCATGCAGGATGTAGCATGCATACTGCATTCAATCCCTCCTGTCCGCATCATCAGGTGGCATGTTCCACCTTATATGACCAGGCGAGCATTTTGGACTTGTGCCATCTCCACCCAGTCAGTAATGCCTCGCAAACCACAATACCAAGCAACTACAGAGCTATCGACAGATGCTCCACCAACAGTTCCCATCAATTCTACACCCGAACCTTACACTCCGGAAACTAAAGGTGGCGCTGGAATAAAGACAAGGAGACAGCGGGCTATCCCTTCACGGCCAACTCACCCCACCACTCATCTGGCAGCCCAGCAGTCTGCTCCACATTCTCTCCAGCCTTCTACAATTTCCTCAGCGGATCCCACTCTGCGTCCTATTCTGCCTGAGATCTTTCCACCTCAGACCCTTCTGCTGCCTCGTTCCACTAGACGCCAAGCTGCATCTCCCTCCAACCTTTCCTCTGGTGAGGAGTTCAACTATGGAGGCATTGATGGCCAGCGGTACAGTGACGATGAAGATTCTACTAATGCGCCACCACCATCAGAGAGTCTGGCAACCGAAGCCGGCTCTTCACCCCTTCCAGTCATTAATTTCATGGGCCCTGCGAAGTCCAAAGAACGAAATATCGCCTATGATATACAATACTTCTTCGATAAATTGGACAAGACCATAGGCACCGTGTGCCTTTTGTGCAAGTAAGTCGATCTCAATAGCCCTGAATTCATCTCCCTAATGCTTGCCATATTGTAGGAAGAACGGAATCAACAAGGTCTTTAGTTCCATGACTTCGAACTCTCCCTTTTGCAACCACTTGTTCAGCAAGCACCGGAACGAGTACCTCAATGTTTGCGCAAGTAAGGGATGGAAAGTTCAGAGTGCCGATACAAGGAACGCTCCAGCCTTATCAGCACTAGACACCAACAGACTACCTTTCACGCTCGAGAGGTTTCATGAGTATCTCGTCAGATTCATTATCATCGATGATCAGGTAGGCCCATAGTTTGTATATGACAGCCTAATACTGACTGTTATTCCCGTTTAGTCCATCAGCATTGTTGAATGCCCAGAGTTCCAGACACTGCTCCTCCTTCTGTGGGAAGCACTGCGTGATGTGGACATTCCTCATCGGACAAAGATAAGGGAATCGATTATGCAGCGAGTACACCGTCTTCTACCTGAATTAAGGCAGAACTTTGCGGTTTGTTTTTGATTTACATATTTCCGTCTTGTTATTCATCAGATTTTTCAGAACGCTTCCGGAAAAGTGAACTTCACGATAGATATTTGGTCCTCATCATCTTTACGCCCGTTCTTGGCTATCACAGCACATTGGATAAGCCACAACAGTGACAGTCATGCTCTCAGTCTCGAGTGTTCCCTGATTGCTTTTCATCACCTGCGTGGCACACACTCCGGAGAACGTCTTGCTAGAGTCATCCTCTCTCTTTTGGACCGCATCGGAGTAACTGTCAAGATAATGCTATTTTACATACAAGAAGTGCTAGCTCTAACATTTAAGTAGGTTGGACTTTTCACTCTTGACAACGTGTCCAACAACATGACTACTCTTCAACATCTCGAGTCCCTCCTCCGACAACGCGATATCCCATTTCACCACCGAGAGAATCATATATGATGCTTTCCTCATGTTGTGCACATTTGTGTGACACATGTCATTAAGATATTCTCGAGCAAACCAGAAGAACGCACCAACATTTGTACTGAACCATCAACATCCGATGCTTTTACCATTCCCCTTGACGCATCCACGATTCCAAATGTTTTCTTGGATACCTCAGATCCAAGTAACAACCAAGATTTCGATGAGAGTATTCTGCACTCCATTCCACCCCCTCCTAGCTGGGATAACAAAGCTTGTCAAATGTATGAGGAAGCCATGGCTTGTAATCCGCTCGCCTTGGTCCGGAATGTTTGCTGTGCTGTGCATTTATCTGGTCAACAAAAAGAAGCGTTCTTTCAAGTCATTCAAGATGGCATCGCATGCAGAAGATTTAAGGACGACAAAGGCCTATTATTAATCATCTACGAGCTTCTCCTCAATGTCAGGATATGATGAGATTCAACGTTCCTGATGGTTGAGCGATTCCTTTATCTCTGTCAGGTATATATTACTAATCCAACTTGGTCACGGATTCACAGTCTTACAATGAATCCCAAATAGCTGATCAAAGTCTTTTTGTCATTGCCAGAACAGAAAGCTCTTCACAAACTACATTTAACGTCATGTGAATAGCAGGTTTTGGTCGATATTAAGAGCATCCTCGAGGTATTGTAGCTGGAGCATTCTATTAACAGACTTTTTTCATTTATTCCTCCTTAGGTGCCACATAACGTGTACAATATCTTATCATTTGAGCGGGTACCTACACTATGTGATACAATCTCTGCCATAGAAACATTCATGACTCTTTGAGAAGAGCTCCACGAGAAGAAACCGCATCTTGGTCCTTTCATTGATGTCGGTTTGGACTACGCTATCAAGTACTACCGAAAAATTGACGATACCCAAGCCTATGCAATCGCATTATGTGAGTAGCCCATTGTGACGTGGACATTTACTGACAGCATTGTCTAGTTCTAAATCTGACTGTGCAGATGTCATGGTTTCGAGTCCACTGGAAATGGGAATATGCTGACGAGGCTGAGAAAGCGATCAAGGAAACAGTATGTTCGGTTGTGTTTCTATTTGATCGACTGCTAATATTCAAGTAGATGATGGAATATCAGCGTAATCAACCAGTCACGTGGATCGCGAGCAATGCCCCTGCTGAGCCACGTCGCGTCGCTCCATGACAACTCGCCTGGCAGAAACTGATGTTGAAGGTGACAGAAGGACATGGCATCTCGACCAGAACCCAGAGCATCGAGGAAGAATTTCAACGGTACGTCATGGGCCCATTGCATAATATAGGTGAAATTGTTCCACTTCGATTTTGGCAGGTAAGTTGATAAATATTGAATATTCGAATGACCTCTCATGAATTTATCCAGGCGAACGAAATGGTCTTTCCTACCCTTTACGCTATGGCCCTCGACTATCTCTCCATACCCGCCTCAGCTGTTCCATCAGAGTGAATATTCTCATCGGCCAGCGAAACGGATATAAAAAAACACAATTGCATTCATCCAGCGCTTATGGAAGCCCTTCAGTTACTCAAATTTGCATACAAGAAGGATCGCATCAATTTCACGCAAGGCCTCCTTACTCCGATTTCAGACTTGATGCCTAGTGACGGCAATTTGCTTGCCAGACTGGCTGGTGATGCTGATTCATCGATCATGGATGACATTTTACGAATGACAGGGCAGTATTATGACGAGGAGATGAACAAAACAAACTAATATTGTCTATTTAACACGAACGAAATACAGGTTACTTTTTCTACACTACACCAGCACATTTCGACTCCCCACATAAGCTGAACGATGACGACGCATGTGCCTCAACAGCATTTTGCTGTCACTGAACAGGTCCGAGAGCTGGCTTGGTGACCAGTTTAGTCGGTCCAAACAGGCTTAGCTGAATAAATCGGCTTGGCTTTACCTGCTGAGCCGAGTCAGACCTGAAGTCGCAGCTCACCAGAGCCGACTTGCGGTTAGCCAAGCCACGGCAATACTAACAATGGCTTCCATATGCTCTTTGTGTTCTTTAATGTTGATGTGGACTTCTGCTACTCGGTCTGCTGTTTTCTGGCAATTGGGTGATCTGTCTGCGTTTATGATTTGAATCTTCTTGATTCATCATATCTTCAATCCTGTTTTTGCTACTATGGTGGTATTGATGCAGGTCCTGTCTGCTCCGCTATTGACTTCTGGTGTTATCGTTGCTATTCCCTTGAGGTGTCCTGGTTTATTGCAGTTGAAGCAGTTGTTGCTTCGTACTTTGTTGACTTCCATAGCCTGTCCTGTTCCTCAGCTTGAATTTCCAGGTTTGCATTGGTTATTCATGAATTCTCCCCTCATTATGTTTCTATGTTCATCGATGTTTTGTTCAATTGCTTGAACTGTCTTGATATATTCATCTCCATCTGTTGGAAGTTCAGAGATCGAGTGTATGGCTTCTGCTGTCCTCCAGTTTAAGCCTTTCTCGAGTAGGAAATGGGGAGCTGTTCCTGTCATTCCTGCTTTTCCTGCAAGGTCTACAAATTCATCTAGGAATTTGTCAATGGATCGGTTTCTCTGTCTGATGTTGAATAGTTTGCTTCCTGCTTGCGACGGTGACATGACATTGCTGAATCGTGTCTGTATTTCGGTTACGAAATCAGCCCATGTGCTTTGATTGGTCATGGTGTCGATTTTCTTTGATGCCCAGTGGGCTCCTGGTCCGTCTGTCATTCTGGATAGTACTGCTCTGATCTTTTGTACATCGGTGAGGTCTCCATGTGCAGTTATATAGAGTTTCATCTTTCTCCACCAGATGTCAAAGGCTGTTCAATCTCCTGTGAAGGATTTCAGATCTGCGATAATTCCTCTATATTCTATCACCATTGTCTGCGAAATTTCTTCATCGCTGTCTTGGTCTTGGCTTTCCTGTTCTTGGGCTTGTTGTGCTTGGGTCTGCTGCTCTTGAATCTGCTTTTGTCTTTGTTCTTCTCTTTGCTCTTTTCAATAGTCTAGGTCAATTCCTGTGATTCTACAGGCTTGTTCAAATTCAGTCCACTCTGCAATGGTTGGTCTGTCTGTCTTTGGTAGTCTCTTTCGCTCCCTCCACTGATAGTATTCGTTCCAGTCACTGTCGCTTACTTTCGCCATGGTGGTGCGATTTCTTTATGCTGTACTTCGGCAGTTCGATCTTCTGAAGAGGTTTGGCAGTTTCGTTCCTATGTGCCCCTGACTTTGGTGTCATTCTCATTGGTTCTGTCATATGCTCTGTGCATCATGTCCTCTCTGTATTAGTATGTCCTCTTCTTGTACTCGGCGATTGTAGTTTTCAATTTGCTGTTGTCTGAAGTTTCAGGCTTGCGTTCATTCCTCTCTTGTTTTCTTGCAGATTGGTTTGTCCTTTTCTTCAGCAGGAAGATTCTGGTCTGACCACAGCTCTTCTAGGCTTATCCTATATTCTCCTTCTAGTAAGAGTTCTGTAATGAGCTGTGCTGCTTTGTCACTGAAGGTCTCAGTGGGCTCGTCTGCAGTAGTGAAGGCAAATTCTCTCAGAAATGCCTGTTCTTCTTCGTTGCTACTTGGTGTAGGTGTACACTCCCTTTTTTGATTGTTCGAATTGCTAGTGTCTCTGCAGTTGGCATGGACTGTCTCTGTGAATGGCATGGACTGCAATGTGTGATCTACTTCTCTGAGCCAGCTGTTCTCGTCACTCGTGCTAGTGCTCACTGGGTCAGCGACCGCTTGTCATCGAATGTTGATTAGGTCTTTGATAAAGTGTGACATGGTGTGTGTGAGTCTGAGCGAGTCTCGACGAGGCTTAATATCTTGTTAGGCTAGACGAATCTTAAAGGACTCAGGCAGACTAAGTGCGAGAGCAGTTTAAGACGATGGCAAAAGGAATATTAAGCCTAGTGCTACTGGTACATCTGGAAGTCCTTATATACATTACAGTATCCGAGCACAGACCATGGACTGCACAATACTGCAGACTGCAGATGAGTAAGGCTGGGATGGGATGACTCAGGATGACTAGAGGAAAGGGAAAATGACTCAATGGCTGCACGCTGCGCAGTATGATGGGGAGGGAGAGATAAGGGAAGGGAGATAAGATAAGAAATTGAATAGTCCTTTGGGTGACATCCGTAACAGTCAGTGGTGATATTAGTTCCTTCCAGCCAGACTTGATCGCCCTCATGATATTCTTGGGCAGGCTTCTGTTTTCGGTCATAGGTCCGTTTCATCGTTTCGGCAGCTTTCATTAAGGAGGTTTCGGCCTTAGTCTAGATCTCTTTCATCATGTCGGCGAATTCCTCTGCAGTTTGTGACTTGACATCATGCTTTGGGGGTTCTTTTCCGGTGTGCGGATGGCATCCATGGTTTAGATAGAATGGGGAGTATCCCATTGCCAAGTGAATCTGATTGTTATAAGAGAATTCGGCCATAGGTAGCCAGTCTGCCCAGTCTGTTTGTCAATGATTTATGAAGAGTTTCAGGTATTGCTTGAGTTCCTGATTAATCCTTTCCGTTTGTCCATCTGTTTGTAGATGGTATAGCATTAAAGGGGCTCCTTTGATTCCTAGAAGTGCATAGAGGTCTTTCATGAAATTTGAGACAAATTGCAGTCCTCTGTCGCTGATGACCTTCTTGAGGAGTCCGTAGTTCAAGAATATGGTATCGTGTAGTTTGTGAGCAACTCCTTCTGCTGTGATTTCCATATTGACTGGTATAAATTTGGCTCCTTTGGTGAACGATCTACCATTACCATTATACCATTGAATCCCTGAGATTCGGGGAGGGGTCCAATAAGATCTACTGAGATGGTCTCCCATGGTTCCTTCGGTACTTTGTTTGGATGGAGTGGAGCATGCTTCCGATCTCTGATGATCTTTGTTCATTGGCATTTGTCACATCCTTTGACATATGCCTTAATGTCGTTCATCATTTTGGGCCACCAGAAGTTGCGCGTGATTAACTCATGCATCTTTGTCTGTCCTGGGTGTTCTGAGATCTGATCGGAGTGATGGATTTCGATGATCTGTTCTCTTATTTTTTGACTTTTAGGGACACAGTACCATTTTAGCCATGTAATGATTTGGTCATTTTCCTCCCAGCCGTGTTTGCCTGCATCAAGACGCTTCTCAACTTCAGGTTCTCTTTGTTTCCAAGCCCATTTTATTTGGTCTAAAATGTCCTGGAACTCTGGTATTGGTGTGACTTTTGCCATAAAGAGTCAGCGAAAATTTTCTGGCTTTAGGAGTATGAAGTTCTCATTATCATTCTCCTCCTTCTCATGGTCTGGTCGTCTTGACAGACTGTCTGCCTTCGTCATTGATTTTCCGGATTTGTGCTCCAGGATAAAGTCATAGTCCTGAAGCTCTGAGATCCAGCGAGCTTGTCGGCGATTCAGTTTCTGAGGCTTTCAGAAGTATTCAAGATTCTTATGATCCATCCAAATCTCGAATTTTTGCTTAGCGCCGCAGAGGTATTGACACCATTCCTCAAGTCCCATCATGATTGTGAGCATCTCTTTATCATAGATCTTGTAGTTCTGTTCTGTTGGGTTTAATGACTTAGACATGAATGCGACTGGTCTCCAGGTACCATTGGATTGTTCTTGTGAAAGGACACCTCCTATTGTGTAATTTGAAGCATCAACTTCCATTCGGAATTTTCCATCATCTTAAGGCATCGCAATGATCAGTGCTGAACAGATCCAATTTTTCAATCCGTTGAATGCATCATCTTGGGCCTTTCCCCATGTCCAATTGGCTTTTCCAGTTAATTCTGTGAGGGGTTTTGCGATCTTCGTGAATCCTTCGATGAAGTGTCGGTAGAAGTTGCAGAAGTCTAAGAACTGTTGGATGTCTCGTTTACATGTAGGTTTCAGCCAGTCTTTGATGCCTTTGACTTTAACAGGATCCATTTTAATGCCATTTTCCGAGACGATCATTCCGAGATACTCTACTTCCAGCTAATGAAATGAACACTTCTCAGGTTTCAGGTAAAGCTTGTTGTTCTTTAGCTTTTCCAATACATATCGAATGAGTTGTCTGTGTTTATCCAGATCTTTATTGAAGATGAGAATGTCATCCATGTAGATTACTATGTGTTTCTGATTGATTTCGTCCTTGAATATCATGTTCATCATGGTTTGAAAAGTAGCCGGTGAATTCATCAGTCCGAAGAACATAACCAGGAGTTCAAACATTCCCTGGTTTGTCCGAAATGCGGCCTTCCATTCGTCGCCTTCTTTCATGCGGATGTTGTTATATCCCCATCAGATATCGAGCTTTGTAAAGAACTTCGCCCCCTTTAGTTTGTCGATTAACTCTTGGATCAAGGGTAGCGGGTATTTGTTCTTTATCATCACATTGTTCAGTTTTCAATAATCCTGTACAGGTCATAGGGATCTGTCTTTCTTTTTTACAAAGAAGAAAGATGAGGCCATTAGTGACTTTGATGGTCTGATTTGTCTGGTGTTCAGATTTTCATCTAGAAAGGCATCCAACTGTTTCTGTTTGTCCAGCATCAAAGGGTAGACCTTGCAATCCTGGAGTTTAGCTCCTGAAATAAGTTCGATTGCATGGTCCCAAGGTCGTCACAGTGGTAGTTCATCGAATGACTCTTTTCAAAACACTGAATCCTTGAAACAGTGGTATTCTTCTGGTATGATCTCTTCAAAGGTTTTCGCCCTCACCATCTTTATAGTCACTTCTGCCAATTTGGAAGCCATTGTCTGGAAAGCCCTCAGATGAAACTCTTGGTTTATGTCGATCATCAAGAGTTTTTCTCCATTTTCAAAGTTGACCTTATTTGTCTCAATAGAGGTGTCATCATCTTCGGAGTTTGCTGTTCGGATAATTCGCTGACACTCTTCAGGGCATTGGTCGAACGTGATCCTTTCTGTTCTCCAATCGATTCGAGGGTTGTGACATTTAACCCACTCATAACCAATGAAAATCTGGCCCTTTCCAAGTTCAGTGACCGAGAAGACCATTCGCTCAACGTAATCCTGGACTTGGACTCTTAGTTCGACATATTCACGTATGTCACCTGCTCTGTTTCGGGTTCCATCTGCATTATGGACTGGGATGGGAATAGGATATCGTTTTGTATTGATCTCCTTTTCTTTAACGAACTTCCAGTCTATGCAAGATCTGGTGCATCCTGTGTTGAGCAGAGCTTTTATGCTGTGCATCTGTCCAGTGTCCAGGGTTGTGATCATCAGGAGTACATCCATTTGATTTCCATTTCCACCTCTGACAAATTGTGGTTTTTGTCTGAGGTCGAATAATGTATGGAGTGCATCATGATCATTCATTTGATTGATCTCACGGAGTCTTTCCAAAGAGATGTCCTTCTGTTGCAATTGGTCTGTCCATGCCTTAAGGATCGAGTATGCCTTGGACTCGTCCTGCCGATAAATCTGTTGAGCCACCTAGGATAGGATATATCCTTTTACGAGACTAAACTCTTGTGCACCTTCTCGTTCGAAATATTCTTTGAGATCAGGAATGTCTCTTATATTAATATTCAATGATACATAGTCAGCCAGCGAAGTGGTGCTTCTTCCCAGCTCTACTGAAAATCCTGGTTAACTTCTTTGATGTGGGTGGTGGCAGGTTCATTCTTAGTCTCTACGTTCCTTGTAACATATTTTGGCCAGGTGTTCATCAGGCAGTTATGTCCGATATGTCCTTTCTCACCATACTGGAAGCAGCGGCCTTCACGCCTCATCTGGTCAATGTCCATGGCGTTAGGGTTGGGCTATCCTTGAGCATTACCGGTTGCTGGTGCCAGAGTTTGCCCCTTAGGTGCTGTCGCTTCCTGTGCCGGTTTCTGTACTGGTTTGGGAGTGAATCGCTCCTTCACTCCAAATTCCTTTTGGGCCTGGCAATACTGCCAGTCCAGTTCCATCACATGTTTGTACCACCAGTCGATGTCCTCCTCATGGACACCTTCTAGTTCAATGATCTGTTGTCTGAGCACCTGGTCAAGTCCATGTTTAAAGATGTCGATGAGGGCGATGTCATTGTATTCCATCAAGGGAGCCCAGCTCCGGAATTCAACAATATAGTCCTCGACCGATTGTCAGTGCTGCAACAGTCCTTTGATCTGAATGATCGCATCGTTCCATGTCTCCATGGTCATGAAGAACTCCCTGGCTTCTGCCTTGAACTCTTCCTAATCTTTAAATGGTGGAAAATGTCCAAGCGGGTTCATTCTGACCTCGGGGGTGTTTGCTGTTGCTAGTGTAACAACACGTCCATGTTCCCAGTCATCATAGGTGGAGTGGAATCCGAATTCCTGCTTGTGACCATTCAATTCTGTTTTGAACTCCAGCCACTCTTGTAGCTTAGAGTCCACCCAGTTCTGTGCATGTTCAGCCTTGCCTCCCATGATCCGTTGCAACGCATAAGTGATCATGTCCCACTTATTTGTGATCTCTTCCTTGTCAAAATAGACTTCCATATGTCGAAGCCAACTTCCAATCAGGCCGGGTTCCCCTTTATATGGATCTGGCGGTTCCGATTTTGTTCTTTTGGGCTTCTTGCCCAAATCCAGTTCTTCTTTGATTGCATCAACCAAAGTCCATATCGCGTTCTGTACCTGTTTGGCTTGTTGAGGGTTGTTTCAGAGGGTGCTCCAAGCTAAGACAAGCAGGTTGGCGGCAAAGAGGGTAGTGAGAATAATGGTGATAAAGACAAAGAGTGTGGCGATGAATTCCATAATGTGCGATGTGAGAGGGGGTTGGTGTTGGGTGTGCTTTGTCGAATAGTACCGTGTGGGCGGTGCGTGACCATCAACTCCCACTTCGGTTTGGTCCAGAAGAAAAGGTGGAAGGTGCCTATTGAACTGCGGAAGGGTCAGCTCAAATCCTCATAGCTATGGAGACACTCCAAATGGCAGTCAAGGAAGGTTTCATCATCAGAAGTTCCAGCAGTCTGGCAACTCCTTTCTCGTTTCAGGTCAACACGCGTTTCTGACAACGACCTTCAAGGGCATGTTTGAAAAAAGGGTGGTCGATGGGTGGGGACTATTCACATGTCTGAGTCCTCCCATCTCTCTTGCTAAGGTACATCCCAGGTCAATAAACTACCTGGTCAAATGCGTGGTAGAACTCTCCGAAGATTATCCTAGCACAGCCTTTTGATGCTCGGTTTGGACAGAGTCGGACTCAACATTACTCTTAGTCCTGTCGTACGTCTAAGTACTATGAGCAATGACCTCTGACAGAGACTGGAATATAGGTTGGTGCTGGATGAGGAGTAGGGATTGGTGATTGAAAAGGTTAGTAACAGTTGAAGGAGAAGGATATGGCAACACAGCAGGTTCCTTTGGTCACACAGCACTCAGAGCCATTGGGCAATGAAGGAAGGGCAGCAGAGGGTGAGAGTAGTGAGGTGCGCAATGAGAAGCTTCAAGCTTTTGCTACGCAAAACCAAGTCTGCATGCAGGTCACTCTAACTAACTCTGAAGGTAAGAGGCAGGGAGAAGAATGCTAGTAATTAGCCAGCTCGAAGCTGGGTTCTACTACATACATTTTAGCTATTTATATGTTACGACTCTCGAGCATGGACCACGACATATGCTATCCTCATGGTATACGGAGCTCTTAACCCTATACCATCTGAGTCAGATTTCGACTGCACTCCTCATGGTGTCCTGTAGGTACTGTGCCATAACCCTCTGCCCTACTGCATACTGATGCATTATTGTTATAGGGTTTGCCTCAAGTCCTTGTATCATATCTTGTCAGTCGCGTCGCATTTGTGTCATGTGTTTTGTCAGATGATCATTGAGTCATGTGTCCATCATCAAAATAATGATTGGCCTTGAAATCATAACAAGAATGGATAGCGATCACAGAGTACCAATATAATGACAAAACACACCAGGGAACGAAGGAGACACCATTCTACCTCAACTATGGAATGCACCCCTGGAAGGGAGAACCACAGACAACAGAAGAGAACAACTCTGCAGCAAAGAACTTCATTGAAAGAATGGACCAAATTGCTACACAAAACTATATCTGCGTGCAGGTCACTCTGACTTTCTCAGAAGGTGAGAGGTAGGGAGAAGAATGCTAAAATATAGCCAGCTCGAAGCTGGGTTCTACAGTACAATTTCTACATACTTATACTACTAATACTCACGCTGTGTGCTCTCCTCATGTTTCATAAAACCCTTAGCCCTACTCTGTCTGAGTCAGGATTCGACTGTGCTCCTCATGGTGTTCTGCAGGTACTGTGCCATAACCCTTTACCCTAGTGAGCGCTAATGCGTCATTGTTATAGGATTTGTTTCAAGTCCTCATGTTATATCTTGTCTGTTGCATTATGCTTGTGTCACATGTTGGTCAGGTGATTGTCAAATCACATGTCCATCATCAAAATAACGATTGGCCTTGAAATCATAACATTATCCCCCCTTTAGGGATTGCGTCCTCGCAATCATGTTTTTCTTCCTCATTGTCATCCTAGTCCTTCTGGTGCTCGTCCTTTCCTATGACTGCCTTATTCCGTCACTCCTGCCATGCCTGCTAAGCCACATCCAGTTGATTTTCAACTTCTTTCAGATCTGACATCCATTCAGTAAGGGTCTGCTTCTTCAGTTCCGCTTTCATTTGCTGATTTCATAGGCAGATCCAGACTTCATTAGCCGTGTTGTCAAAGAGGACCTTTGGCGCTTGGGACTGATGGAAGCAGGTGCATACAACTTTCTTCGGCAGTGTCCGGAGCAGTAGCTGATGTTATCCTCATTCCAGGGATGGCACCTCTAGTGTTGCCACGGCTCAGCTAATCACAAGTCGGCTCTGGTGAGCCGCGACTTCGGGTCTGACTCGGCTCAGCGGGTAAAGCCAAGCCGATTTATTCAGCTAAGCCTGTTTGGACCGACTAAACTGGTCACCAAGCCAGCTCTCGGACCTGTTCAGTGACAGCAAAATGCTGTTGAGGCACATGCGTCGTCATCGTTCAGCTTATGTGGGGAGTCGAAATGTGCTGGTATAGTGTAGAAAAAGTAACCTGTATTTCGTTCATGTTAAATAGACAATATTAGTTTGTTTCATTCATCTCCTCGTCATAATACTGCCCTGTCATTCGTAAAATGTCATCCATGATCGATGAATCAGCATCACCAGCCAGTCTGGCAAGCAAATTGCCGTCACTAGGCATCAAGTCTGAAATCAGAGTAAGGAGGCCTTGTGTGAAATTGATGTGATCCTTCTTGTATGCAAATTTGAGTAACTGAAGGGCTTCCATAAGCACTGGATGAATGCGATTGTGTTTTTTTATATCCGTTTCGCTGGCCGATGAGAATATTCACTCTGACGGAACAGCTGAGGCGGGTATGGAGAGATAGTCGAGGGCCATAGCGTAAAGGGTAGGAAAGACCATTTCGTTCGCCTGGATAAATTCATGAGAGGTCATTCAAATATTCAATATTTATCAACTTACCTGCCAAAATCGAAGTGGAACAATTTCACCTATATTATGCAATGGGCCCATGACGTACCGTTGAAATTCTTCCTCGATGCTCTGGGTTCTGGTCGAGATGCCATGTCCTTCTGTCACCTTCAACATCAGTTTCTGCCAGGCGAGTTGTCATGGAGCGACGCGACGTGGCTCAGCAGGGGCATTGCTCGCGATCCACGTGACTGGTTGATTACGCTGATATTCCATCATCTACTTGAATATTAGCAGTCGATCAAATAGAAACACAACCGAACATACTGTTTCCTTGATCGCTTTCTCAGCCTCGTCAGCATATTCCCATTTCCAGTGGACTCGAAACCATGACATCTGCACAGTCAGATTTAGAACTAGACAATGCTGTCAGTAAATGTCCACGTCACAATGGGCTACTCACATAATGCGATTGCATAGGCTTGGGTATCGTCAATTTTTCGGTAGTACTTGATAGCGTAGTCCAAACCGACATCAATGAAAGGACCAAGATGCGGTTTCTTCTCGTGGAGCTCTTCTCAAAGAGTCATGAATGTTTCTATGGCAGAGATTGTATCACATAGTGTAGGTACCCGCTCAAATGATAAGATATTGTACACGTTATGTGGCACCTAAGGAGGAATAAATGAAAAAAGTCTGTTAATAGAATGCTCCAGCTACAATACCTCGAGGATGCTCTTAATATCGACCAAAACCTGCTATTCACATGACGTTAAATGTAGTTTGTGAAGAGCTTTCTGTTCTGGCAATGACAAAAAGACTTTGATCAGCTATTTGGGATTCATTGTAAGACTGTGAATCCGTGACCAAGTTGGATTAGTAATATATACCTGACAGAGATAAAGGAATCGCTCAACCATCAGGAACGTTGAATCTCATCATATCCTGACATTGAGGAGAAGCTCGTAGATGATTAATAATAGGCCTTTGTCGTCCTTAAATCTTCTGCATGCGATGCCATCTTGAATGACTTGAAAGAACGCTTCTTTTTGTTGACCAGATAAATGCACAGCACAGCAAACATTCCGGACCAAGGCGAGCGGATTACAAGCCATGGCTTCCTCATACATTTGACAAGCTTTGTTATCCCAGCTAGGAGGGGGTGGAATGGAGTGCAGAATACTCTCATCGAAATCTTGGTTGTTACTTGGATCTGAGGTATCCAAGAAAACATTTGGAATCGTGGATGCGTCAAGGGGAATGGTAAAAGCATCGGATGTTGATGGTTCAGTACAAATGTTGGTGCGTTCTTCTGGTTTGCTCGAGAATATCTTAATGACATGTGTCACACAAATGTGCACAACATGAGGAAAGCATCATATATGATTCTCTCGGTGGTGAAATGGGATATCGCGTTGTCGGAGGAGGGACTCGAGATGTTGAAGAGTAGTCATGTTGTTGGACACGTTGTCAAGAGTGAAAAGTCCAACCTACTTAAATGTTAGAGCTAGCACTTCTTGTATGTAAAATAGCATTATCTTGACAGTTACTCCGATGCGGTCCAAAAGAGAGAGGATGACTCTAGCAAGACGTTCTCCGGAGTGTGTGCCACGCAGGTGATGAAAAGCAATCAGGGAACACTCGAGACTGAGAGCATGACTGTCACTGTTGTGGCTTATCCAATGTGCTGTGATAGCCAAGAACGGGCGTAAAGATGATGAGGACCAAATATCTATCGTGAAGTTCACTTTTCCGGAAGCGTTCTGAAAAATCTGATGAATAACAAGACGGAAATATGTAAATCAAAAACAAACCGCAAAGTTCTGCCTTAATTCAGGTAGAAGACGGTGTACTCGCTGCATAATCGATTCCCTTATCTTTGTCCGATGAGGAATGTCCACATCACGCAGTGCTTCCCACAGAAGGAGGAGCAGTGTCTGGAACTCTGGGCATTCAACAATGCTGATGGACTAAACGGGAATAACAGTCAGTATTAGGCTGTCATATACAAACTATGGGCCTACCTGATCATCGATGATAATGAATCTGACGAGATACTCATGAAACCTCTCGAGCGTGAAAGGTAGTCTGTTGGTGTCTAGTGCTGATAAGGCTGGAGCGTTCCTTGTATCGGCACTCTGAACTTTCCATCCCTTACTTGCGCAAACATTGAGGTACTCGTTCCGGTGCTTGCTGAACAAGTGGTTGCAAAAGGGAGAGTTCGAAGTCATGGAACTAAAGACCTTGTTGATTCCGTTCTTCCTACAATATGGCAAGCATTAGGGAGATGAATTCAGGGCTATTGAGATCGACTTACTTGCACAAAAGGCACACGGTGCCTATGGTCTTGTCCAATTTATCGAAGAAGTATTGTATATCATAGGCGATATTTCGTTCTTTGGACTTCGCAGGGCCCATGAAATTAATGACTGGAAGGGGTGAAGAGCCGGCTTCGGTTGCCAGACTCTCTGATGGTGGTGGCGCATTAGTAGAATCTTCATCGTCACTGTACCGCTGGCCATCAATGCCTCCATAGTTGAACTCCTCACCAGAGGAAAGGTTGGAGGGAGATGCAGCTTGGCGTCTAGTGGAACGAGGCAGCAGAAGGGTCTGAGGTGGAAAGATCTCAGGCAGAATAGGACGCAGAGTGGGATCCGCTGAGGAAATTGTAGAAGGCTGGAGAGAATGTGGAGCAGACTGCTGGGCTGCCAGATGAGTGGTGGGGTGAGTTGGCCGTGAAGGGATAGCCCGCTGTCTCCTTGTCTTTATTCCAGCGCCACCTTTAGTTTCCGGAGTGTAAGGTTCGGGTGTAGAATTGATGGGAACTGTTGGTGGAGCATCTGTCGATAGCTCTGTAGTTGCTTGGTATTGTGGTTTGCGAGGCATTACTGACTGGGTGGAGATGGCACAAGTCCAAAATGCTCGCCTGGTCATATAAGGTGGAACATGCCACCTGATGATGCGGACAGGAGGGATTGAATGCAGTATGCATGCTACATCCTGCATGGCAAAGATAAGAGGCTCGATTACGTTTAGAGAGTATGCTGGCAAGGGACGTACTTGAATGTTCCCCTCCTCGAGGTCCTCCCTAAGCTGCATGTATGGTGGTGCTTTATCATCATGCATTCGGGTTATCTGACCTACTTGGGCATCATTGACCCATTTATCCTCCTTATTGTCCGTTAACTTCTCAAAGACAGTCACTTCATTTCATAACATTCAAGTTACTCAGGTACTATCTAATGTAAATCGACGCCTAACTACAATGGGATGGCAACTTGGTACACTATGAGGAGGGATGGTGGTGGTAGCGAACGAAGAGTGGAAGCATGCGAAAGCAGAGTTGGGCAGCATCATAGGGTAGTGGGAAGTTGAAATGTTGGATATTGCCCAAGTCAGGAACTCGGTCCTGGGCAATACCCGACATTTCAACTTCCCACTATTCTATGATGCTGCCCAACTCTGCTTTCGCACGCTTCCACTCCTCGTCTGCTACTACTACCATCCTCCTTTGTGGTGTGGTCGTCCACTTCCGGTAAGTCAACGTTTGTTCTAGTAGTCAGTAAATAGTTATTGCAATGAAAATGAGTGAGAAAAAAAATGAAAGGCAAAGAAGAACACGTGAAATCAGTCATTGCATGATGTACACATCGTTCGCAATGATCATTGCCATTGTTTTACCCATCGGTTTCATATGGCAGGATGCTGATAATGATTCTTAGCCTCTACGCTGCACTCAAAGTTGCCGCAATGCCCCGATATATTTCAGATGCAGCTTTACAATTCTTCGATGTTGAGGCGGAGGTGGATGACCAAAATGACAGTGATGATGAGGAGGAGGACGATCTTGGTGAGCTGGACTGACTCTGTGAAATGACACAAGATAACTATTCTATCTCCAGATGACTTCATAGACAATATGATCCCTGATGTGCAAACTGGTCCCTCTGCACACTGGTTACCAGAGGACAATGAAAACAAGGATGGCTTTGAAAGCCTGCTGTCGTGCATCGCACAGTACATGCATCAACCTCGAAATACGTCTCTGTGTCCACTGGACGAAGAAATCAGTGTAGGCATTCCGTTGGAGGGCATATTGAAAGACGATGACTATCCATTATGGTATATTCCTTGCCGCGTAAGTGGACCTTAAGCATTTCGATGGCTACTAACGTTCTCTGTGTAGATTGGCATGGAGGATCAGGTGTTGATGTCGTTATTCCTGGCAGCTAAACCTGAGCATCAACTCCATGCTGCTTTCCATAGGGGTCTACCTCGTGGCTCCATCTATGTAGAAGCAATGATGAATCAAGCCCTCTGCCAGCTCCTCAAAATAATCCCAGGTGTTTCTCATTATACCCTGGAAATCAATGCAAAGCAGATTGACGTAAAGGATTAGCAGCGGACCTTGATGGTATTGGAGCCTGTGGATACTCCTACAGTCGGGTCATGGGTGAGGGTTCTCCGGGGCCGGTACAAGGGTGATGTAGGCTTAATCCGCAACTGTGCCGGCCCTTTCGTAGGTGTCTTGCTGATACCTCACCTGACTTTCAACGATCCACCCCACCCAAAGAAGAGGAAACGATCAACTATTCCTCCCATCCCCAAGCTATTCGATCCCTCCGCTCTCTCCGAACGCTTATACCTTCGGCTCAGGCACATGGAGAAGGATCAAGTATTCCAGCTTTGTGGTATGAATTTGAAACACGGACTCCTGTTGAAGGACTTCGACTCTCATTCCGTGACTCATGCTGACATTCACTTGTCCAGTGAGGCGTTTCTGACATACCATGTCAGCAGTCATCCGGCGGTCCAGACTGCCAAGTTCATATGTCCCGCAGAGTGGAAATTTGCAGAGCAGGAAATTGTCAACGTCATATCCTCAGGCAAGCGAGGAACTATTCACTCTCTTTCTGAGAATGGCGTTGAAGTAGATTTGGAAAATGGGGAGGGCTTGGTCAATGTTCCCTGGCATGATCTTCACAAAGTGATTGTGGCAGGAAATTTCGTTGAAATGACGGGCGGACCATGTATAGGCCAAAAGGCGTGGGTCATGGGTATGGTTGATACAACTGTGCACCTTCTTGAGCAGCCGGATGGCCTGGCACAATCCATGGGGAGCAACTTAGTTGTAAGGATGCCTGTGATATTTCTATCACTATTTCTGATATCTTTCCCAGTTGTATTCCATGCACATCAATTGCCTAAGGATTATTGAGCCAGAAAATCTGCTAAACCTGCCACCGCTGTGCGAAACGATGCAGGACCAAGAGTACATTCCATGGAGGGGATGTGAGGTGTTGATAATAAAGCAGCACCACTCCATGAAGAGTGCTCGCGCTATGGTCTGGAACGTCATATGCGATGAATCTACTGCAAGCAGCATCAAATTAGTTGTCCAACTTCTGCGCTTCAATCCCGCCGCCCCATTTCAAAACTACATGTTCAATTATGATGACGTGATTGATCCACTATAAGTTCTGGTTGCATTGGCATAAGTTCTTGCTGATTCGAATCTAACAGGTCCAGTCAAAAACTTTTCACCTGCCTTCCACATGGCAATCCTCGATTTAAGCCTTGCAATCACCCTGAGGCATCAAGCTCTTCTCATTCACTGGCCCCACCTACACTTGGGATGACAGGTGGTCAAACACCAATGCCAAACTTTGGCTTGTCGAGCCCAGCCTGGAATCCCAGTGCGTGGATGCCCTATTCACCTCTCCCTGCACTGACTCTGCAACAACCTGCTCCCAGCCTGCATCCCAGTTCCACAAGCTAACAATCCGAGGTGCAGCATTTTTTGCTCGATCCACGTCTTGTCGGTCATATGGTACAGGTCAAGGTGAACAGCGGTGGATACAACAAGAAGCTGGCAATCTTGATTGTATCCAATGAAAACAGCAATGTCTCTCTGTGACACCAGCACTACAAAACGTCGGAAAATATCCCAATGCAATGGGTTATGGTTGAACCAGCTCATCCAACTCACGACAATGGTCTTTTAGTGGTCGTGAGAGGCAAGCACCAAGGTAAATACGTGTGTCACATCTATCACCGGTATGATGATGACACGGCAATCATCCAGTGCACCGTCATGAACCGAGACAAGAGCAGCGAGGACAGCCTGTCAGGAGAGATAGTCGAGTTGACTTCTGCAGACTTATGCCAGGGTTACGAGACGCCAGAGCAAAAAAAGATTAACGATAGACTTATGCAGGCAATGCGCACCGAAGCTCAAAAGTTACGTGCCAAATAATAGCTGTCAATACTACATCTAATTTCTAGGACTACGATACCATGACATTTAGTATTACTATAATTCTTGGAAGTATACACATAATCTAATATGCATTTTTACTTTTTCTTCTCTGGAATGCCCAGCTCCATCAGTTCAGTGGCTGTAGTCGACTCCAACTGACTTGGCAAATGAGCCGTGGCTGTTTGGTTCCTCTGAGCCGACGTTAGCAGTTATTGCCGATCCGGCTCAGCTTCGGCTTGGCCCCAACTCGGCTCTGGTTCTTAGTCGGTTCTGAGTTGGAGCTGCGGCAACACTAGCCATCGTACTCAACATTGGAAAGACTGACATGTTACTGGGACATGACTGGCTTGTCTATCACAACCCAACAATCAAATGGAGAACAGGAGAGATTGTCTTTAACAGATGCCCCAAAACATGCAAGATAAACCACTAGACAATCAAAATACAGAAAGTAGCTGAGCCAGTGAAGACTACAGCCAATGACAGAATAGGAACTCAGATACCTTCATATCTAACAAGATTCAAACACCTCTTTAAGAAGAAGAACTTCGATTGGTTACCAGACCACAAGGAGTGGGACCATGAAATAAACTTAACAAAAGATGCACCCAAGACGATACCGAGCAAGGTCTACCCAATGACGCAGAAAGAACTAAAAGAACTAGATGCCTTTGTCAAAGAAGGACTAAGAACAGGGAAGATACACCCCTCAAAATCACCTTATGCAGCACCCTGTTTCTTTTGCAATAAGAAGGATGGTAGCAAACAACTCATCCAAGACTATTGGGAAATAAACAAATATATGGTCAAGGACAAGTTCCCACTACCATGCATCAGCGAGCTCCTCGATGTGCTACAAGGAGCAAAGTACTTTAACAAGATTGACATTATCTGAGGATACAATAACGTTCGCATTCGAAAAGGAGACGAATGGAAAGCAGCCTTCCTAACAGCAAGAGGGCTCTTTGAACCAACGGTCATGTACTTTGGACAGTGCAATGCACCAGGCACTTTCAGCTGAATGATGGCAAGCCTCTTCCAAGACCAAATACGAAGAAGAGTATGCATAATCTATATGGACGACATCATAATCATCAGATGAACATGAGAGGAACTTCAAAAGAACACAGTAGAAGTCATAGAGATACTGAACAAAAATGACCTATTCATCAAAGGACCGAAATGTGTCTGGGAATCATCAAAAGTCCTAGTACTAGGGTATATCATAGGAGAAGGGAAAGTGGAAATGGAACCGGAAAAGATTACAGCTGTACAATCCTGGCCAACCCCGAATACGAAGAAAGAACTACAAAAGTTCTTGGGATTCACAAACTTTTACCGACGATTCATCAAAGGATATGCAAAAGTCGCTAAACCTTTAATGGAGTTGACTAAAAACAAAGCATTCCAGTGGACAGACAAGCAGCAAAGTGCTTTCAAAGAGCTAATCCGACATATAACCTCGGGACCCATCCTAGCATTACCACAAACAGAGGGAAAATTCCAAGTTGAAACGGATGCCTCAGGATATGCCATCGGAGCAGTATTATCACAGCAGCAGAAAGGGCTGTGGCACCCAATTGCCTTCATCTCAAGATGCATGACCCCAGCAGAGCAGAACTACGAAATCTATGACAAAGAACTCCTTGCGATAATGGTGGCACTGAAGACATGGAGACAATACCTTCTAGAAGCTCGAGAGAAGTTCAAAATATTGATGGACTACAAGAACCTATCATACTTCCAAAAACTGCAATGACTCAATTTGAGACAGACTGGCTGGTACCTGAAATTACAAGAATACGACTATGAACTATGACATATACCGGAAAAAGTGAATGGAAAAGCAGACATCCTATCACGAATGGCGGGATATGAAGACAACCTAGCAGAGAAAGATGACATACAAATGATCAAAGAAGCTGCATTCATCCGACACCTGGAAGAGAATAATAAATGAGATTTCGACTTTATGATGTTCGAGGATGAACATCTACAGAAAGAGAAAGCAGGAAATAACGAAACAATGCAAACAAGAGGAATCATGATGATCGAAACTCCAAGAATGTGAAAACCCCCTCTCGGAGGGAAAACTAGCAAAGGCGAACGGACGAAGATAATCTTCAAGCCAGATGTATACTCAATGAAGTGAAGTTACATGAAGCGGAATCCCAACCGTCAAGTCCACCCATTATGTAAGAATGTGCTGATGTAAACCGGGGCAGGTTTACACTCCTCCGGCCTCAAAAAAAAAAAACCCAACCTCTGGAGCGCTGACCAGCAGGTGCGTTAAAAAACCCCGGTGGGGAAAAAGCTACCGCCGATCAGGCATCCTCAGGATGCTCCCTAAGCCAATCGTCCAATGCGCTGCAATCGTCGACCTCGTCCCGTGGAAGCCATGTGTCTTCTTCAGGCCTGTATCCTGTCCAACGAACTAAAAACTTGCAGCCAACTCCTCCCTGCCCGCATCGTTTCGAGTCGATGATCTTGTCGACGAAATATTCTTCCTCCCCGTTCTCGGAAACAATCGGCTTCAGCTCTGTACGGTGACACAAAGGGAACTTGTCGTCATCGTTTTCCTTGTATGGTTCGAGCTCGCATGCATGAAAAACGGGATATTGTTTTGAGGAGGCGGGCAGGTCGATCGTGTAATTTGAGGTCTCTGGATGTTTAGCCAATATCTTATATATACCATACCTTGGCATGAATTTCGCCACCCTTTTCTCGCCGTCTTTCTTGAACTCCCTGCACTGGTGGAAAGTTGTCAACTAAACGCGGTCGCCGACGTTGAATTCATGCTCTGGTCCCCGGTGCTTGTTCGCTTGTTGCGCTTGACTGATTTTTGACAATTGCAGGTTATCTTGCGCCTCCATGATGTCGCGCTCTAACTGTGCCAGGAAATCGTTTACGGCTCGGTTGTCATTTTCGGTTGAGACGCTGAAAGGGGGAATGATATGAGGATGACGACCTGTCTTCAAGAAGAAAGGCGAGAAACCACTGCTGGCATTGACCGTGTTCATGATCTGGAAACAAACCCATGGCAGTGCGCGCACCCAACCCTTCTGGTTTCGCTCGACATGGAAACGGAGGCATTGAATGACTGTTTTATTAGTACGCTCCGACAAACCATCGGTCTGAGGGTGATACGAAGTGCTCAGCTTTAGCTTTACTCCAGTGAGCTTGTGCAAGGCCAACCAAAATTTTGACAAGAAGAGGCGGTCCCTGTCCGAAACGATTTCAGAGGGCAAACCATTTTCGCAGTACCATTTGTCAAAAAACAGTGTTGCCAGCTCTTCCGCCGTCATGTTGACGTTACACGGAACCACCTGTATGTCGGCGCCTATTTGGTCCATAAAGGTTGCGATGCAGTCGTAACCTTTGTCTTCCGGAAGAGGTCCAATGAAGTCGATGGCGACGCAGTCCCCTCGGGCGTCGGGCACTGGCAACGGGTGCAGTGGGCCAGCGCGCTTCCACGTTGAGCTCTTGTTTCGCTGGCAGTCATCACAGGAAGCGATATAACCCTCCTCCAAATCCTTCCGCATGTTGGGCCAATAGAAGCTGTCACGGAGTGCGGCATAGGACTTGTCAAAGCTGAAGTGCCCTAATGCATCATGAGCCAAATGATACAAGGCCTCATGCACCTCGGGCACTTGTGGCACTGCAAGCCTTTGTCCAATATACCACAGCCTGTCTACCATTTTCACTTCCTGCATCCCGACTGAGGCATCGCTCAATTTCTGTATCCATTTGTCATTCGTGTAACCCTTTTTAATTGAATCCAGTAGATCAGCGTCAGTTGAGATATCAAGAATCGCACCAATCGTTTCCTTCTCATCCTCTGCAGGCGAGTCTGCAAGCCCTTGGCTGGCTGCGAAAACAGAGACCTCCGGGGAGCGTAGAACAGCGGAAGGAAACAAGGAAGCCACGAAGTTTTTGTTGCCTATTTCGTTCTCCGAGCCTAACAATGTGGGAGGATTGGTCGGCATGATCTCCACCAATGATTTTGCTTCCGGGATGCGCGAAAGCGCGTCGGCTACACAGTTTGACTGGCCCTTGATGTATACTATTTTTGTGTCATACTGCGACATCAGTTCCATCCATTGGGCCTGTCTTTGTGACAAATCTTTCTGCTTCTCGAACGATTCCAGCGTACGGTGGTCCGTATAGATGGTGAAAGGTGAGCCGAGCAGATCGATCCGCCACTTCTTCAATGCTCGAATAATCGCTAACAATTCTTTCTCGTGGATAGGATAATTGCGCTCAGCGGGCTTTAATGGCGCAGAGTCGAAGGCTACCGGACGAGCTGTCTCCCATGTGGGTCCCCATGACAGCACGGCACCTGTTCTGTGGTTCGACGCGTCCGTCGTCACGAAAATCTTGTTGTCCACAGGATTTTCATGGTCAATTGTCGTTAGGCACTCGCTGGACGTCGCCAAACGCTTGATGCCATCAAAAGCCCACTGGTGCTCTGCGGTCCATTCCGGGAACTTCTTCTCGCATGCCTTTGTCGTCAAGCTGTTCAACACTCTCATATATTCGGCGAGGTGCGGCAGAAAACTTGCAACGTATCGTACAAGTCCCAAGAAGGCCCTCACATCAGAAACAGACTTCGGCACAGGCCAATCCAGGATGCGAGCGATTTTCGACCCGTCAGCCTGGATGCCTTTCTGTGATATGATGTGCCCGAGGAAATTGATTTGAAGACAGAAAAGGTGCGTTTTCTTTGGGTTGCAATACAATCTCGCGTCAGCCAACGCCTTTAGGATCGTCCTCACGTTACGTATGTGCTCTTCCACGGAATCTGACCAAATGACGATATCGTCAAGATACACGTGGCAAATCTTTCTGATCCACGGGCGCAGCGCCGTGGTGACACGGCGTTGGTGAATCGCTGGTGCGTTTTTCAATCCCATAGGCATTACATTCCACTCATACAACCCGAAGGGCGTCGATACTGCTGTCAATGCAATGTCTTCAGGCCTCATTCGAGTCTGAAAAAAGCTATTCGTCATATCAATGGTACCCCAAATCTTTCCTTTTGCACAATTCGCCAGAATGTCATCGATGCAAGGTAAGGGATGACTGTTGGCTATTGTGTTCGAATTTAACTGACAGTAATTGTTTACCCAATGAGGCAGGACCATTACGTCCACCTTAGGAATGATGAACAAAGGTGACGCGTGTTGCGACGATGAGGGGCGGATCTTGCCGCTATCCAAATGTTGCTGAATCAGAGTGCGCCAGGCATCTCTGTACTTGCGAGGGCAACCGTATGTTCTCGTTGCTATTTTCTTATTTGCATCCTTAAGTCTGATCGAGGCGTAGACGTCTTTAGGCAACTCGTCGACATGTGGAATAGGCTCAAAGATCTCTTTGAAGTCTGTGCGTATCTCCGCATCGAGTCTGTTCAGCTTGTCGAGACGTGCCAGCACCTCAATACGCTCCTTTATTGCTGCAATGACATCAACTTGGCATACATTTTCACAGCGAGCGTCGACTTCTTTCTTTCGTAGTACCAGTACATTCTGTAATTCGCCTAACATAATCATACGTTTTTGAGCAAAATCTTTAGCAGTCTTAGTTCGCAAGTCTTTGTGATATGAAGCTACAGTTTTCTTAATGTGAGACGGTGCCTTAGGCACCCAAAGCATTGCTGTCGGCGAAGAGGGATCCAAAATGTTCACATTGATCCGTTTATCTATCACAGTGCGCTCTTCGTGGTCTATAACGATGTGGTTCACAAACAGAAAAGGCATTCCCAGAATGAGAGACGTGCAAAGTCCGGGTGCAATTAAGGCTCGAATGGGAGTAGAGGTCCATGATCCATCTGTAGTGGTGCAACGTAACTTTATGAACTCGTGCAAAGTAATCATAGTCTTTTTCTCTCTAATCGCGACGTCAACGTGTTCGGGTTCAGGCAAAACGAAACGACGGAGCTTCAGGCGGTCGACAATATCCGGGCATATTAAGACTAAATGCGCGCCGTTGTCAATAAGAGCGGTGACCTGCAGTGTGGGCGCATCCCCGCTGGGTGTCAAATGACACTCCCAGCGGAATTGCAGTACCACAAAAGGGGCGCTCACCGAAGAAGAATCGGATTCGTAGTCATTTACAATTTTCAGCAGGATGACACCTGCGGCTTTGGTCGAATCATCGTCCTCGTCAACAACCTCAATGCGAGCGTTGCTGGTGTCGTTCAGGACGGCGTTGACCGAATGGCCCTTCTTAGGTGCCGAACGGGATCGTTGCGAAGTCAAAGCCGATGCAGAAGAACTAGCATTGGGACGATTCTTTCGTAGGTTCTCTACTCGCTCTGCGGTGAGCAGGACGTAAGAGGCGCCATCCGGCGGACCGGTAGGACATTTGTTCGAATGATGATCTGCAAATGGATCCCGACAAAGGAGACATCCGTCGTTTTCGAAAATAGCCCGATGTTCGAACTGTTGCAGTGGGGGCGGTAAGACGTCGAAATTGGAGCCAGTTCGAGTCGCCACGTCATAGCCTCGAGCACGTTGAGTGCCTTTGTTCGCTCCTTTGCAAGGTGGTCCGGAGTTGAAACTACCCGAGGCTGAACGTTTCTTCGTGTTACCGGAGTCCGCCTGATTGTTGCTGCCCGAGCTACTTTTGTAGAACTCGGAGAACCTCGCTCGCTCGTGCGCAAGCTTTTCATCCTCCTCATGAATGGCATGAAGCCACTTGAAGAAGGTGTTGCGAGGGATCTTCTTTGCAGCGGATCTGAGGTCGGGGAGCATTTTGGCGTCGAGCAACTTCATCAACGCCTCGTCTGTCAAGTGAGAGTCTGTCCCCTTCAGGAGTCCGTTCAATTTTTGACACTTCATAGCCCATCCGAGGAAGCGCTCGCCCTTTCGCATCTTTTTGTCCTGGAGCTTGATGTAGACCTTGTCTTCCCATTCCGGTTCCAAGAAAGTAGACCTAAACTTGTCGAAAAACTCATCAAAAGATAGCGCCAGCAGGGCCTCCCGATTGTTTTCGAACCAGTCGACCTGACGGCTATCCCGATAACACATCAAAGCCTTCTTTATCTTCTCATCGTCTTCTGTTATTTCTTTCTCGTTGAAGTAATGTGTCAAACCCCGACAGAATTCACGCATAATCAAAGGGTCGACGACGCTGGAGGACAAAATGGGGAGCTTGTTCGGGGCAGTCTGCGAAAAGGTCGCGTATTGAATTCCGTTGACTTGTGCGGACATGATGGGCAAAACGGCTTCGGTATCTGACGAACTTGTGGTAGGTTGGCGTTTTCTAATGCGATTTGTAGGGGATACTGGAGTGGGAGCGTTTCTGGGGCATCGAATGCGTCCAAGAGTAGGTATATGCAGCGAAATCTGTGGTCTTTCCCCCGAAGATGGGATGGGGGTGAGCAGAGAAGATGGGGGATCTCCCTGTCCTTCGTTATTATGCGGCGGGGTCTGCGTATTCGGATTCAGATGCCTTGACCTTCGGCTGGGGGTCTTAGGCACCGTTCCCTGCCCACGCGATGTCTCTGTCGTACTAGAATGAGGCGTAGCGAGACTTTGAACTAAAGTGGTGAATCACGTTTCGGGCGATCTCCACGCGCTTAATGATTGCTTGTCGATATCGAAGAGGACCTTTCGGGTCCGAGCAACGTGATAATGAATGGAATATGGGTGGAAAAAAAACTCGGCGATGAAGATTAAAAAGTGAAAACCCCCTCTCGGAGGGAAAACTAGTGAAGGCGAACGGACGAAGATAATCTTCAAGCCAGATGTATACTCAATGAAGTGAAGTTACATGAAGCAGAATCCCAACCGTCAAGTCCACCCATTATGTAAGAATGTGCTGATGTAAACCGGGGCAGGTTTACAGAATGGAACAAATTTGACAATGCACATGGAGGGAAACGATCATAACAACAGGACTGAAGGAAAAACCACACTGGTTCACAGAAGAAAACCACATTGTATACGCAGGAGGGAAGATCTACATTTCCCCAGACAACAAATTGAAGGAAGACATCATGTTCGAACACCATGACATGCCCATCGGAGGACACCCAGGATAATATCGCATGCACGAACTCATAAACTGCACCTATTGGTGGCCATCAATGTTAACAGACATCAAGAAGTATGTCAATGGATGCGAAGCATGCCAGCGAAACAAAATCATCCGACAAAAGAAACGTGCACCACTACACCCGCATGAGGTCCCGCAGCAACCATGGGAAGATATCGGAGTAGACCTCATAGGACTGCTACCCAGCTCGAATGGCTTTAACGCCATCGCCGCAGTCACAGACCGCCTGACCAAGATGATCCATCTAATTCCTGTAAACACTGAACTTACAGCAGAAGGTCTTGTATGACTATACCAAGACAATGTGTGAAGACTCCATGGAATCCTACAAAAGATCATCAGCGACTGAGACCCCAATTCGCAGCACGATTCATGACCGCACTTCTAAAACTGCTTGGAACGAAGCAAAACCTATCAACAGCCTATCACCCACAAACAGATGGACAGGCGGAGCGATCCCATTAAGAAACAGAAGTTTTCCTTAGAAACTTCACAAACAACCTGCAGAATGACTGGGCAGAATGGATAGCGATTGCAGAGTACCAATACAATGACAAAACACACCAGGGAACAAAGGAGACACCATTCTACCTCAACTACGGAATGCACCCCTGGAAGGGAGAACCACAGACAACGGAAGGGAATAACCCTGCAGCAAAGAACTTTGTCGAAAGAATGGACCAAATCTGGAAAGAAGCAAATGCTGCGCTGCAGTATGTGCAAACACGAGCCAAAGACAATTACGATGTGAGATGAAGACCAGCCTATGAATACAAGAAAGGGGACGGAGTATGGCTTGAAGCCACCAATATCGCAGTCAATTGACCATCAAAGAAGTTATCGGCACTCCGATACGGACTGTTCAAGGTGATCGAAAAGAAAGGAGCCTCAGTATACTGCCTGGAACTCCCAGCATCATAGCAGCTGATACACTCCGTGTTCAATGAAACACTACTCACATCCTACAAAGGACCCCGTTTCAAGATACAAGAATGGCCATTGCCGCCACCCCCTGAAATCATAAATGATAAAGAAGAGTACAAGATAGAAGAAATTCTAAAAAGAAAGAAACAAGGAAGGGGAACACTATTCCTGGTCAAATGAAAAGGATACGGACATGAGGAGAATACATGGATCAAAGAGAAGGAACTGGGGAATGCGCAGCAAGCTCTAGACCATTTTCTGAAGAAGACTATGGACCTGGATAAAAGGACCATGAAAAGAGGGAAGAAGACCAAAAATCGCACATCATGACCACCAACACCCCCATCAGCATTGAAAGCAGCGACGACAGCCATGCACCCACCCCCAATCATGCGAACGACTCTGAAAATCTGGCGAAGATCCTCGATGCCAGAGACTACATGGACCCCCTTGCCATCACCCTCGGCGCATACCTGCACTATGTCATGACCATCCGTATGCATCTCTGGACCGGATGGACCTCCGATGGGACCGCCCCCACAACAGCAGAATGCATCGTGCTTCACGAAGCAATGGAGATGCTTCGCACTGAAAACCAGCAGCTCAAACTCCTCGCCACCACCCTCCATCACATCCGCTTCTACAATGAGGAGCTCATTCATACGTGGGCCCTACGCGCGACAACCACCTGGGAAAACAATGGGTGGGGATAGCTGGATTAAGGGTTTCAGGAGGACGTGAATCTAAAGAGAGGGTGATGTTACGGACTATTCATTTTTCTTATCTTATCTCCCCTTTCCTTATCTCTTCCTCTTCCATCATGCTGTGCATCCCTCCCCATCATGCTGTGCAGCATGCAGTCATCAAGTCATCTTCACTTCCTAGTCATCCTGAGTCATCTCGTACTAGCCTTACTCATCCACAGTCCACAGCACTGCACAGTCCATGGTCCGTGCTCGAGTACTGTAGTGTATATAAGGACTTCCAGATGTATCAGTAGCGCTAGATTTAATATTCCTTTTGCCATCGTCTTAAACTGCTCTCGCACTTAGTCTGCCCAAGTCCTTTAAGATTCATCTAGCTTAACACACATGCTATTCGACCTCAGACAAAAGCCACGATTTGTCAGAGGTGGAAACGGAAACCAAATGGATATACCTTTAATGATCACAACTTTGGACACCGGACGGACACATAGCGTAAAAGCTCTGCTTAACATGGGATGCACCGGATCTTGCATAGACTGGAAGTTCGTTAAAGAAAAGGAGATCAATACAAAATGATATCCTATTCCCATCCCAGTCCATAATGCAGACGGAACCCATAACAGAGCGGGCGACATACGTGAATACATCGAACTAAGAGTCTGAGTCCAGGATCACATCAAGCGAATGGTTTTCTCGGTCACTGAACTCGGAAAGGGCCAGGTTTTCATTGGTTATGAGTGGGTTAAACATCACAATCCTCAAATCGATTGGAGAACAGAAAGGATCACGTTCGACCAATGCCCTGAAGAGTGTCAGCGAATTGTCCAAACAGGAAACCCCGAAGATGATGACACCTCTATTGAGACAAATGAGGTCGACTTCAAAAACGGCAAAAAACTCTTGATGATCAACATGAACTGAGAGTTTCATCTAAGGGCTTTCCAAACAATGGCTTCTAAACTGGCAGAGGCGACGACAAAGATAGTGAAGGCAAAAACCTTTGAAGAGATTGTACTGGAAGAGTACCACTGTTTCAAGGACTCAGTATTCGGAAAAGAGTCGTTCGACAAGCTACCACCATGATGACCTTGGGACCATGCGATCGAACTCATCCCAGAAGCTAAACTCTAGGATTGCAAGGTCTATCCCTTGATGCTGGATGAACAGAAACAGTCCGCATGAAAGAAGGTGACGAATGGAAGGCCGCATTTCGGACAAACCACAGAATGTTTGAACCCCTGGTTATGTTCTTTGGACTGATGAATTCACCGGCTACTTTCCAAACCATGATGAACACGATCTTCAAGGACGAAATCGATCAGGGACACGTAGTAATCTACATGGATGACATCCTCATCTTCAATAAAGATTTGAATAAACACAGACAATTCGTTCGATGTGTACTGGAAAAGCTAAAGAATAACAAGCTTTACCTGAAACCTAAGAAATGTTCATTTCATCAATTGGAAGTAGAGTACCTCGGAATGATCATCTTGGAAAATGGCATTAAGATGGATCCCATTAAAGTCAAAGGTGTCAAGGACTGGCCAAAACCCACATGTAAATGAGATATTCAACAGTTCCTAGGCTTCTGTAATTTCTACCGGTGCTTCATCAAAGGATTTGCAAAGATCGCGAAACCCCTCACAGAATTAACTGGAAAAGCCAATTGGACATGGGAAAAGGCCCAAGATGACACATTCGATGGATTGAAAAATCGGATCTGTTCAGCACTGATCATTGCAATGCCTCAAGATGATGGAAAATTCTGAATGGAAGTTGATGCTTCGAATTATGCAATAGGAGGCATCCTTTTACAGGAACAATCCAATGGTACCTGGAGACCAGTCGCATTCATGTTTAAGTCATTGAACCCAATGAAACAGAACTATGAGATCTATGACAAAGAGATGCTCGCGATTATGACGGGACTTGAGGAATGGCATCAATACCTCTGCGGCACTAAGCAAAAATTTGAGATTTGGATGGATCATAAGAATCTTGAATACTTCCGAAAGCCTCAGAAACTGAATCGCTGACAAGCTCGCTGGATCTTGGAGCTTCAGGACTATGACTTTATTCTGGAGCACAAACCCAGAAAATTGATGATGAAGGCAGACAGTCTGTCAAGACGACCAGACCATAAGAAGGAGGAGAATGATAACGAGAACATCATACTCCTAAAGCTGGAAAATGTTATGGACTATTCATTTTCCTTATCTTATCTTCCTTTCCCTTATAGTTTCCCTTATCTCCCCCTCTCCCATCATGCTGCGCATCCCTCCCCATCATACTGCGCAGCGCGCAGTCATCGAGTCATCTTCATTTCTCTAGTCACTCTGAGTCATCCCACCCCAGCCTTACTCACCCGCAGTCTGCAGCATTGCGCAGCCCATGGTCCGTGCTCGAGTACTGTAGTATACATAAGGACTTCCAGATGTACCAGTAGTGCTAGGTTTAATATTCCATTTGCCATCGTCTTAAACCGCTTTTGCACTTAGTCTGCCCAAGTCCTTTAAGATTCGTCTAGCCTAACAGAAAATTTTCGCTGAATCTTTATGGCAAAGGTCACACCGACACCAGAATTCCAGGACATGTTGGACCAAATAAAACGGGCTTGGAAACAATGAGAGCCTGAAGTCCAGAAGCGTCTTAATGCAGGCGAACATGGCTGGGAGGAAAACGACCAAATCGTCACATAGCTAAAATGGTACTATGTCCCTAAAAGCCAAAAGATAAGGAAACGGATCATTGAAATCCATTACTCCAATCAGATCTCGGGACACCCAGGACAGACAAAGACACATGAGTTGATCACGTGCAACTTCTGGTGGCCCAAAATGATGAACGACATCAAGGCATATGTCAAAGGATGTGACAAATGCCAATGAACGAAGATCATCAGAGATCAGAAGCATGCTCCGCTTCATCCAAATGAAGTACCGAAGGAACCATGGGAGATCATCTCAGTAGATCTCATCGGACCCCTCTCCGAATCTCAGGGATTCAATGGTGTAATGGTGACAGTAGATCGGTTCACCAAAGGAGCCAAGTTTATACCGGTCAACATGGAAATCATGGCAGAAGGAGTCGCTCGTAAACTATGCAACACCGTATTCTCAAATTACGGACTCCCCAAGAAAGTTATCAGTGACAGAGGACCACAGTTCATCTCGAACTTCATGAAGGACCTCTACACACTTTTGGGAATCAAAGGAGCCCCTTCAATGCCGTACCATCAACAAACCGATGGACAAATGGAAAGAGTTAATCAGGAACTTGAGCAATACCTGAAACTCTTCGTGAATCATTGGCAAACAGACTGGGCAGACTGGCTACCTATGGCCGAATTCTCCTACAATAATTGGATTCACTCTGCGATGGGTTACTCCCCATTCTATCTAAATCATGGACGACATCCGCACACCGGAAAAGAACCCCCAAAGCGTGATGTCAAGTCACAAACTGCAGAGGAATTTGCCAATATGATGAAAGAGATTCGGACCAAGGCTGAAACTTCTCTGACAAAAGACAAACTGCAGAGGAATTTGCCAATATGATGAAAGAGATTCGGACCAAGGCCGAAACTTCTCTGACAAAAGCTGCCGAAACAATGAAACCGACCCATGACCAGAAACAGAAACCCGCCCGAGAGTATCATGAGGGTGATCAAGTCTGGCTGGAAGGAACCAATATCACAACTGACCGGCCGACTGACAAACTCAATGACAAATGGTTCGGTCCCTTTAAAGTCAAATGGCGAATCGGAGAATTGGCATACAAACTCGATCTACCAGAGCATTGGAAAATTTACCCTGTCCGAAACGAGTCCAAACTCACCCCGTACACAGCACCGGTGTTCCCGCAACAGAAAGCAGTAATGATTCTTAAATGACCTCCTCTCATCATAGTGGAGGGAGAGGAGCAGTATGAAGTAGAAACTGTAGTCAATTCTCAATGGAACAGAGGAAAATTACAGTATAGAATACATTAGAAGGGTTATCCCATGGAAGACGCTACATGGGAACCTGTGGAGAACATTAATGAAGATGCGCCGGATGCGGTCACGAAATTTCATCACGAGAATCCAGAGGTGCCATTCCTAGAATGAGGACAACATCAATTACTGCCCCAGGCACTGCCAAAGAAGATAGTACGCACCCGCTTCCATCAATCCCAAATGCCAAAGGTCCTCTTCAACCACACAGCTAATGAAGTCTGGGTCTGCCCGCAAAATCAGCAAATGAAAGCGGAACTGAAGAAGCGGACCCTTACCGGATGGATGTCAGATCCGAAAGAAGTCAAAGATCGACTTGATGCGGCATGGCAGGCGTGGCAGGAGTGATGGAATAAGACAGTTGTAGGAAAGGACAAGCACCAGGAGGACTAGGAGGATAATGACGAAGAAAAACATGATTGCGAGGACGCAATCCCTAAAGGGGGGGTAATGTTATGATTTCAAGGCCAATTGTTATCTTGACGATGGACACGTGACTCAATGATCATCTGACAAACATGTGACACAAGCACAACATGACTGACAAGATACGATGTGAAGACTCGAGGCAAATCCTATAACAATAACGCGTCAGCACTTGCTAGAGCAAAGGGTTACGACGCAGTACCTACAGGACACCATGAGAAGCGCAGTCGAAATCTGACTCAGACAGAATAGGGTTAAGGGTTCCATATAACATGAGGATAGCATATGTTGTGGTCCGTGCTCGAGAGTCGTAACATATAAATAGCTGAAATGTACATAGTAGAACCCAGCTTCAAGCTGGCTAATTCTTAGCATTCTTCTCCCCACCTCTCACATTCTCAATAAGTTAGAGTGACCTGCATGCAGATCTGGTTTTGCGTAGCATGCTCTATGCAAGATCTCCTATCCAATACTTAAAGTCAAGCATAGACTTGGGATGGGTTCTTGGTACATGTATTATTCCATGCTATAGCTCAAAAGCTGAACACAGAAGATAGATTTGGATCTCAGAGGCCTTTCGTCACTTTGATTGGATGACTTGGACCTCCTCCAAAGCATAATGAGCCTACCATATCCCACCAGCCTGCTACATCTCTCTATCGAGATTTATGAATCTAGTGTTGAAGCTTGGTGCGATGAGAGCAACGCTACCATCACATCACCTCTACTCTCAGTCCTTGACAATTTCATTCCCTCCCCGACCAGCCTTCGCATGATTTCTTTTGAATTAATGCTCAACTACCAACCTTGTCAAGTTTCCTCGTATGGCATCCTAGCATCATCCCTCTCGAACGCAAAAGAAAGAAACATATCTGTCGAAATTCTTGCATGGACGCAGAGAGGATATGTCCGCATATATTAACATATGGCAGGTCGGAGTACTGTGAATAGTGCGGAACAGATCCAGCGGTGATGCTACGTATGTACATTCCTGCACTTGGAGGATGATACATAGGTCAATTCGCCCCCATACCCCGGAGCACAAACGAACAAAGTTAATTGCATTGCTCCCATTCATGATCCGTTAAGAGCATCACCATGTCTGAATGGACGATAGAGCGAAGTAGAAGAGGAAAGCAAACTAGTTCGTCGTGATCCAATTTCGTTCCGCAGCCCGGAGCTCGGCCTCTGAAGATGAACAAAGTTTGAGCCAAGAGTACTCATGGAAGGGTGGGCCTCACACAAGCCGAGTGAAATCCTCTTCGACTGCTAAGCTTGCCACGCAATGACCTTGCGACACGGGTGAATTCAGCGAGCCATTCGCAAAGCGTCAGGCCAATGACAGGCCAACAGCGTAGCCTGTGAACAAGGAAAAAGGCAACAACATTCCCATGTGAGTTCCCCCGAGCTTTCGCAAAGTGATTATGTATGATCAGCAATGCGCCGATTCGCTCGTAGCCTATGGGCACTGGGGCACTTGACCACGACTTGGCGTGCTTTGCGGGAGCAGGCGGAGTCCCAGATTGGGGTGTGCCACGACGACTGGGCGAGGTGAGTGACTCACGTGAACCGCCAGGGCCGCCGTGGCATTGAAAAAAAGTAACTGGGAAAGTGAACGGATGGAACTTGGGCTGGTCTTGCGACGGTGTCGGTTGGAGCATATCGCAGTAAGCAACGCTATTGTAGGCTCGGCACAGCGGACAGCTGAGACCGCAAGATAGGTCAGCAGTTCGCTGTGTGTGCTCTAAACCGCACAGCGCAACCATGAATGTGCCTATATATAACGCGGAAGCACTTTTCATCTAAGACGCTGCACGTGAACTCAACGTTGAAAACCCCCCTGCAATCCGCGCTTAGACATTAGCTTAGCTCGCGGGAATACGAGCCGTGAAGACAAAGATAAGCTGGACCGATCCCAACGACAGGGGATGGTGCGGTCTTAGGGAGAAATATTGCCAGGAACGACCGATCAGCCTCCTGTATATCCGGTATTTCACCTATGCAAACGGAAGGACTTCGGTAATTGTGCACTTTTCCAATCCGCTGCCTAATCGTCCTCAGAACCGGACGGGGCCTATTGAGTAAAGGTTTGCATGAGCTGAGGCGTATGACCGTCCACTTACGGGAAACAACATCCGCGGTTCGACCCACGAATTCCGCTCTGCCTGGATAGCTTTCGACCGTCATTCACCATCTGAGCACGTCATTACGTCGCCCGGTTACCAAGATGAGGCGATCTCGACTAAGGCTGGATTAATGCTATACAGTGGATTATCGAAGCCTGATCGAACCACGCTGTCGCGAAGGGTCCAGGTGAATTTCGGCTGGACCAGGGTTCAAAAGAAGAAAGTCGGATATGTTCACCGGGTTCCAAAAACACCCCAACGAAAATTCTCATCTAAAATGAAGCGTGGCAAAAATCCAGCCGGAAAGTGGTCTGGCCGTGAATATCAAGCAGGCCATTATTCCAGGCTAGACTCACGGGCGAGAATCAATCAGAGTCTGTACAAGAAGCGGCGTGAGTATTTCTTTGCGTTTCTGCATCGTCGACGAATCATCTACGTAGTCTCGAGTATTCGATAAGCCATGATAGATCATCGCGATTGGAGTGCGCTTTGATCGCCGTAACGATGAGCTGGGTGCGAGCTGGATCGCGTGTATCCGGTGAGCTCGCTCGAAAACGAGGCTTCTGACAGGAAATGGAAGAAAGGCGGCTGTATGGGGTAAAAAGGTGCGGTCAGCGTTCTGCCAACTCGCCACGATGCATGGAGGCGCTTGAAGAAGTCCAAAGGCTGTTGGATAAGCAGTAACGGCCTTTTTTCGTTATTTCGGTCTGCGGGAACGTGGAGGCCTCGTCAGGAAGGCTGGGCACGATGCTTGTGTTGCGTTCATGCTGGGAATATGCCGCGTCCCTCGACAAGCCATATGGCCGAGGACAAAGAGTTTGAGCAGTAGAAGCGCAGACGCCGATGGGACATGCTAGCCACGACGCTCGCTGGCGCCACTAGAAGATGGTGGCTTCAATTGAGCCGTCATTCCATGTCCAACGGATGTTGCGGCTTCAACGCCACCCCGGTGAATTATCCAGACAATGATTCAAAGACCCTTGAGCGATATCGAGATAACAAAACTGAGATAAGACGTATCGGGAAAGGAGGGACAAATGGCACGAGGGCAGCACCGATGTGCAGAAGGGGGGATCAAGCACAGATTCCTAATATAGCAATAAGAGCCACAGCGAAGCACTGAAAGCATGATGAATGATCAAAAGAAGCTTGGATGAGCAGCGAAGGAAGGCTTGTTAAACGCTCTGCAGCTGACCCGGTGATTTAATGCAACAGCAGGCGTGGACGTGAAGGACCCAAAGAGGCATAAAGACTGATGCCTGCGAGGATTCGCTTAGTCAAGCATGGAAAACGGATGCATGCTCCGAGGCACACACCTCTGAGACGAGCTCCACGATTCTTGCCTTCCAGAAGAGCACTGCGGCCTGGCATTGGTTGACTTGGAAGAGTGACTAACACCATGCTGGCACCAGTCATCCGATCCCGGCGTCGACGGTGATGTGCCAAGCACCAGAAGAAGTCACAAGAACTCCCGTTCATAGAACTTTCAGGGAAAGCTACAGGATGCCAGCGTTGATGTTCACCGCATATCCGAGTATGAGATGTAGGACGAGGTGCTCCGAGTCGTTCATGCGATTACGCCTCGTCACCAATCACGTGTTCGTGACGGTTCGTTCAGCCCGTCACCCGTTTTCAGCCGATATTCGGTTGACCCGGAAGAGCCGTTAACTTGCATTCCTACTCTCCCGATTCCACAATTTCTGAACATCCCTTTTCTACCACAACAATGGAAACTCTTCGATTGCTAATGCTTCGGAGGCGTCTATGACTCAGACGCTGTCTCCGCGCCTCCCCCTTTTCCACCCCGTGAACGCCGGTCGAGCTGGTTCACATCTATGCTAACGTCCAATCAGCATCCGTCGGCATGGTTGTGCAACCGACACAAGACAGAGGCAGACGCCCTTCGCTTTCAATTTCGCCCACTGACTCTCAAGATGCCCTTGGCTTCCCATGCCGACACTCGGCCTTCACTTTCATGTCTAGGTACAAATGCCTCATGAGCTTCGGATCCCTTTCACCACTGCATTCCGTAGGATCACTTCGGAGCATACCCAATGTTTCCAAATCGTCCACTTCACCTTGAGAATGAGTAAAAACACCAAGTCATTCCACCGCATTGGCCGACAGCATTCATATCACACCCACTTTCCGACTCGTGCGGCAACAACTTTTGCATTTCCTTCCTTCGACCAGATACCTCTGAACCAATTCTTACCTTCTGCGATTAGAGCGTCCTGCTATCTGATAAACCCTTCCGTTCCTGAGCGCCGATTCATTCTCTACAACGCAGTTGGACTATTGGAATTATCAATACGATGACTCGATCATGCAGTGCAAGGGCTTTCATGGTTTTTCTGCTATAATTATTTCCTCCGGCAGCATTTCCGCTTTAAAAATAAATGCCTAGACTCGCGCTATTTATTTCCTATCTGCCATAAGCGAACCGACGGCTTCAAACTTCAACGGGCTCCAACGCTGCGCCACTTGGCCTTTTGCTTCGTACAACGTCAGGACGAGCCAGCTTATGCATCCAACTGGCCACCGTGGACTGTTGATATCTTTCCGTAAGCCCAGCAGTTCCCATCCCGCGTGTGACCTGGTTACCATCTCTCCTCTCAAAGTGTTTGTAAGCGAAGTCGACCTAGTGCATAAGGCTTGATAAACGATGTCGAAACAATCGCGTGAACAGAGGTTCAGCTCGGACTTGGATTCCCCGATTAGTCCGAGACTTCACCCCGGTGAGCAAGACGCAACGCAATATGGCTTCAGAAAAAAGACGCCGCACGAATGACGAAGCTCCCGTTGCGTAGATTGGTAAAAATCGAGCCGTGTAACCACATGATTTCTAATCCAAAGCGCGTTTCTGAAATCCGCATCATTTCGAATAATGTGGCACGGTACATGACGCTGTTCCTGAAGCATGAGAGCCCAGCGATGTTACTGCGCTCACGGTGCAACCGTCAAGTCGCATGATAGTTCCGGTTGAGCATGGTAGCTTGGTGATTGTTGTGAGAAGAAACACGAGCACGCTCACGTCCGTGGTGCTCTGGGCAACAACAAGGCGCAGTGTGAAGTTATTTGTGAAAACTGAGCCGGGTCATCGTGAGTGAGACTAGTAGGAACGTTCCACAGACTTCCTGAGCATTTGGAATGCGCAGCGTCATAAGCCCCAAGGGAGCACCGGCTATTTTACCCCAGATCACCTGTACCGGCATCCTTGGGGCTCCATCCCATACGTATACATCTAAAACTTGGCTGGATATATCTGTTCTCGCCTATTGCGAATCGGCGATTGTCCTGGTTCGCGATCCACTTTTTGCAAGGTCATAGATGACGCAATGCAGTTTTTCAGGTCGCATATGACAGAGAAAAAAAAGCAAAAGATAGAAAAGACCAGGAACGGACTGGCTGTAATCCTGTGCCCAGACGCCCAGCCAAAGACACATCATACATGGGGCATGTGACCTAGCGCCTGCCTGCTGCGTCCATGCTCTAGACCTCAGCCGAACGCATACGTACATGCACTGCGCTGGGACGTTTCGGAACTTGTTGACGTGTTCTTTGGATCTACAGGATGCGGGGGAGAGGAAGAGAAAGGCCTGGATGCTGTGAAAAGACGTGTTCGCTGGCTTGATTTCTCTTGCGGGTTGGTTTGATTCTTAGAGAGGGAAAGTGGAAGCAGTGTGCGTGGTTTATGTGTGCCTCGAGGCTGGTGGCCTCGTTTCGAGAGCTGTGTCAAGGTTCCCCGGATTGGATGGATGGATGGATGAATGACGGAGATGGATCGACAATCGATAGGGTGAAAAACTCGTGTATCTCATCGCACTGCACCCCCACCTCAACCTCCTGCCGCTTTCGAGCTGTAAACAGCACGTTCTCTTCATGCCCACTGCCCACACCCCTGCCAGTCAACGCGAATCGATTACAATCGTACATCGGTTTTTTGATCTTATCTACGCTACATCGTTCGTGTTTCTTGTTTCGTTATCGCGATAGGCCCGTGTGTTGGAAAGTATGAGCAAGTGACCTATCCGACCGAGTCATGTACGGTATGCAGCTCGTTTCTAGAACACATGCATGAGACAGCTTTGGAATTACGGTATGGTGTACATACAGATACAGCTTTTGCTGCCCAACGAGCGTCTTTTCTCCGCAAACAAATCCAAAAAAAAAAGAGAAAAGAGAAAAGACCGCGATAGGCAGCTGCCACCACTGTTCGAATTCGAATTTTCCAGTTAATTATAATGTTTCGCTTCGAAACAGCTCAGACGGGCCTCGAACGTGCGATCCCCGTCAAAAAAAACAAAAACAAAAACAGAAGACAGAGATGGAGCGAAAGAGAGAGACAACAACGTCGACGTCAGAACCGTTCTGACACGTGTCTCGACTCTCGAGTCGTCGAGCTCTCGAGTTGTCTTCTTGTCCAGCCCCCTCCCTCCCCCCCCCCCAAAAAAAAAAAAAACCGACTTTGTTGCAATCTCGAGTTCTCCGAGTCTAGAACTTGGTGCACAAGTTGGAGCTGCGAACGCGCGAGTCAACGAGAACGGACATCATGATTCATGATTCACGATTCATGAGTCAGGTAAAAAAAAAAAAATGCTGTAGAAGCGCGAAAAGCGGGGAAAGAAAAGAAAAAAAAACGCAGAAACAGCGTGTCTTGAATTCTTGAGCTGCGCACGCTGCGTGCCGTCTCGTAACAGCAATTCCAACAGCAATTTAGGGAGGCAAAGCGTCCGTCATGCCGTCAACAATAACACGCCGGCCTGTGCGCCACTTCCTGTCGCACTTTGACTGTAGCGGCGAAAAAGTCACGCCACTCCATCTCCCTTGTCCGCCTCGCATTTCGAAAAATCAAAACTCACAAAAACCAATTAAAAAAAATCATTCAATCGTTCATATTCCATCTCTGCTGTGCGTATGCGTACTTGTACTTGTGCGCGTGTCTGTGTCAAGTGCGTAATGTTAAAAAAAAAGGTTGTGCGTGAGGGCCGTCCCTAAAAAGCTACATAAACGATACCGTTTGTCGTGCGTCGATGATCAAGGTACGTCAAGTACATAAAAAAAAAAAAAAGAAAAAATTGGAGAAAATTGGAGTGGAGGAGGAAAGAAAACAAGAAAAGTGCCAAATTCCGTCCATCCATGAAAAAAAAAAAACGAAAAAGAAAAGGAAAGAGAAATATGAAAGTAAGCATGCGTTTGTGCGTTGAGTTATGAGATGGATGCGATGTGGAGATGAGATAGAAATAGAGATGGAAAGAGAGAGGAGAGAGACAAACATGAGTTGGCATGGTAGCGCGTCGGAGTCGAAAGGAAGAAAAAAAAAAAGAAAAAGAAAAAAAAAAAAAAAAAGACGAGAAGAGATGAGTGAAGAAGCAAATCACGCCAATCCGAGGCGCGAACGGAGACGCTTCTTGGCTCTAAAGAGCCCAAATCGAAATCGGAGCGAGACGGCTTGCCACTCTCGTCGGAGCGCCTGCGTGCACGTCGGAGTCATAACTACCGCTGTTGATGCTGGCGGCGCAGTCGGCCGCGAGGCTGCGAGGCGCTCGTCGGCATCGGCGGTGTAATCGTCATGTACTGCTTCGTCATCGTTATCGTGTGCGTTTTGGTTGCGCATGTGCATGCGTGCCTCGTCGTCATCGTGGAGCGTCTTGCTCGTCCTCGTGTGTCCATATCCATACGAAACATACACGGGGGGCGCGGACGCTGGCCGATCCGTCTCCTCTCCTTCAGCGGCCGTCGTTACGACGCCGAGCCCGCGCCGGGGGACCGAAGAGCGCGAGGCGGAGCGCCGAGCGGGAACAGGGCGCATGGGGTCAAAGAGGGAGTGATACCCGTACGCGTACGGCGCACGAGGCGTCGTCGGGGTCGGGGTCGAGGAGCGCGAGGCGGCCGAAAGCGAAAAGTGATTCCGTTCGGATTGATGAGGGAGGGAAGTGGAGATGCCTTGGCGCGGTACGCCATTGATCTCGTCGTCGGCGTCGTTGATCACGATAATAGGGGGTGGGGGTGGAGGCGGCGTGGGGAGCGTCGAGGCACGCGAAATGCGCTTCGTGTGTTTGGAATCGGACCGTTTGAGGAGGACAGAGATGGAGATGCCACTGTGGGTGGAGGAAGACGAGGGTTTGCGCTTTGTGATCTTCTTCGGTGCGTACGGGTCTTGCACCTCGATCTCCTGCTCGTCATACTCGTCATCGTCGAATGTGGTATCAAAGGGGGACGTGTAAGTCGAGTTGTAGTTGTAGTAGCGCGAAGACGAGGGCGAGGACGGTGTGGGAGGCGAGACGCGGGACGTTGCATACGAGTACGAGTAATCGCTCGAGAGCGTGCTGCTGCGTTTCGGATTCGTGTACCACGCGCGACGCTCGTCGTCTTCATCCAGATCATACAACGCGTCCTCGTCCTCGTCCTCCTCGCGATCGCGTTCTGCGTCATCATCGATGCCGAGCTCCCACCGAGGCCGGATCGCCAGCATGCTCGATGGGGAATACTGCCTGCGGCGCGCGTTGCGAGCACCAGCTTTCGATCTGGACTTGTTCGTGGAGAGGGCGATGGGGAAATCGCGGTAGTCCGGGTCGTGGAGGTCGCCATGCGTGTCGAGGTATGCTACGGTGGTAGGCGGGGACGACGAAGAGGAGGATGTAGAGGAGGAAGAGTATGAAGGGTCGAGGAGACGAGTAATGTCTTGAGATTGACGGGAGGAATGCTGCTTTGAAGAGTGAATGAGCATTTCTGGCATGACTCCCTGGAGGAGGCGAGGCGGAGAAAAAAAAAAAGGTCGAAGAATGAAGATTGGGTGCGAGTGGCCGTTTTTATAAAGCAGCCAAACGCAGGAAATGGTCCACTCACATTTGAGATCTGGATCTGAACCAGTTCGATTGAACCAAACAAAGCGTCCGGTCCGTACGCGGCTTGGCTTACTTATCTCGTTGTTTTCCCCACACGGAATCTCCGATAATCGTCCTCATCGAACCTTCTTTGGGTGGTGGTCCTCGCACCAACAACGAGGCCACAACAAAGAACTCTCATGTTGTGGCCTCGAAACTTTTAGGGATTATGTCATCGTCGGAAAATGCTGGGTGTGTGGCCATTTGCTTCCGTCCCGCGCATATGCTCCTCCGTCAGCTGTTTTACCAACAACGTCCGGCCGAGCGGATATTTCATATGCGCTGCATTCCTGTTTTTGCTCTGTGACACTGACTTTTGAGCAACTGAATCAGATTGCGTACGGGTTAATATTCGGCACTACAACACCCCGATGCACATCGTATCGCTTTTGACTCTGGCTCATCTTCGTCCATCCGGCGAAACCAACCTCCTCTGTACGTCCATGACGTTGCACACGGTTATAGGATGCCGATGTAACCGGTTCCTCTACCCCCCCCCCCCAATAACACCTCGATCGTCGTTCAGGTGAGTCGACGTCATATGTTAATGCTCTGACGATCGCAAACTCCAATCGTTCAACCCCGCGCATGAACAGCAATGTGATTATATAAACAGATTTCACATTAAAACGCCCTTTGTTCAAAACCTTGACGACACGCAGCGATTATCGACTTGTAGCAAGTAGCGTACTTATCTCCATCGATCATCGATCATCGTCCGACACGAGGGGGAGGGGGCGTACGTTCCTTTAAATTTCTTGCTCTGGATGAAAGGACGATAACGCTCATCAAAGTCAATGTGAGAAGCTTCTTTCGAAACGCCTAATGTTCTCAGAATCCACACGAGAGAAAAACCTTGCCAACAAGACTTCATGCTTTCCTCGCTCGTAAGAAAGAGGCCGGATATGAATTCGCCGGGGTTCGAGATTCGATCCCTGGGTGGTCTTCCTTGGAGTATGCATACTTGCTATTAGCTGAGGATCGATCACCAGGCCTCAGACCTCGCGTTTGCACGCGCTCTTTTTCGTGTTTCTCTTTGTGATAAAACGTCGTTTGCGTTGCTTGGTTCGAGAGCCTCTTTGTCTCGATGAAAGAAAGGCTCGTTCTTGAAAAAGCGTCAGGAACAGGCGAGTTTAGGAAATAAAAGTGACGTCGTACTCTGCAGGTGCCCTGCACGGTTTGCAGTTCGATTCGACCTCGGCAGAGCTTTGACCTTTGTTCGCTGATTGACCTGATCTGACCTGCCAACCACCCCGCCTCGCACCCCCCGCACAGACCATCCCCGCTTTGACGATCAAAACCGCAACCTCGCTTTACACCCCCCCGTCGTGGCGTCGACAAAGCGGAAGAGAAACGGAAAGGGCCAAAAAGCGCGTCGCATCATCTGATGGGGTCCATGATGGTCATGATATCATATCACCTTGCGTCATCGGCGTGGTCCCTATCCTCCCTTTTTTTGTTCTTTGTTCGTCTAGAGGACTCGTGTTCGGATTTTTCGGCACGTCGGCTGTATGGGTTCTGTGGAAAGGAGGCAGTTGAGAGGTTAAAGGGATGAGTTGATGGACACCGTGTTTGAAACCCGGATCTACAAAGGTAGAGAGAAAAAAAAAAGAACCAAAGGATATCGATTCTCGATTCTCGAAAATGCTCGGGGTAGGCTGTCCGTCGCATGTGAGACCGTCTCGAATTCGCAAAGTGCTGTGGCGACTCGAGCGTCAGCCACTCCTGTCGGTCGCTGCTGTAGACTTTGGAAAAATCAAAACGGAACGTGCAAATGTCAGCTGATTCCGGTCAAGTCATGGTGTGATGTGTTTGGCGCAGTTTTTCTTCCTTTTCTTTTTTCTTTTTTTTTTTTTAGAAAAACCTCATGTGCTGTACAGGTCTCAATCTCATGCGCTCCTCCCCTGTCCGGTCAATTCTTTACACCCGCCGCAAGGCCGCAAGCACAGCTTCAAACAGCCCCGGCACGCATTGCCGAACGCCAGAACGCGTTCAACGCCACGATGGTGCGCTTATCTAATCGCCTAGAACACCATCAAGCCAGGAGGGAATTTTGGAGGACACGAGTCCGAGGAAGAAAAGCTGGGTTACGCAGGTTACTGGCGCGTGGCGGGGCGCAAGGGTGCCATCTTTGGGGCGCTGGGCTGTCGTAAGGATTCACGAGACCGTGCGCGTGTCCCCAAAGAAAAAAAAATCACTTCCTGAAGTCCTGATCCATCCAACCGTTCAACTTGTGCTATGCGTGCAGCAGTTGCCCTTCTGGGTTTCCTCTTTCTGCGCCTCGTATTGGCTCTTGGCACGCGTTGGGTGGGTCTGGGTTTGAACCTTTGGGGGTAGGGTTTCGGAAACTCGCTTCTCTTTCTGACGTGCGGCGCGATCAGCTGTGGCGCTGACATGGCGGTGGCAGTCCTTGCGTGCTTGCTTGCTTGTTTGATTCCGCCGCAGTGCAGATGCAGACGCCTTGTCGGGCCCTGCTTTTCTATTCCTTCTGAATCGGCCGACAGAAGGGAAAAAAAAAAGTGGTGTACCGGTGATATGTTGCAACCAGAACCTGAGGCCTGAGCGTCCAACTGTGCATAATGCTGAATGGTGACTTCTCTTCGGGTCCATGCCGCGCATCGTGCCAGCCACAAGTCCGAAAGTTTAGGCAAGCCAGATACCAAGGACGTCAACCACCATACGGCGAAAAGACGTACGGGAATGGAAATCTCAACAGACGGCCTGAAGAGGGACTAGCAAACTCGAATTTCCGGGAAGAATGATGAGAGGTCTATGGAATATATTGACTTCCAAGCTTCACGCCAGAGGCGTACAATGGAACTCGTCTAGCGTGAGACGTTAGGCCGAAACCCCTGAGACACTCGTCGCGTCCGCTAGGCAAACGAGGATGAATTGTTCTTGAACAGAGCAAGAAAAACGGCCTTTGTGCGCGGATACGAGCAACGGAGAAATTTGGGGAGGCTCCTGGTCATGCTCGGACGGCGAATTACGCCGGTGACAGCAACTTGTCGTCCTCTTGTGCGTGGAAGCCTCATGCGGGAGGAGATTCAAAGAGGCAGGCGTCTCATTGGGCGCTTGCGATAGCTGAAGCCTTTCACGAGTCTCGGTTGGGACGCCATAACATGATCACCAGACAGGGTGCGATTGCTGGTGTGAGCAGGACATGTATTGACACGACGCAAGCACGAGCGATAGAAACCAGACAGAAAGAATGGATGGACCAAGGCTAGAATCGCAATTCACGGATCCATTCCAAAGATGCGTCGCTTGCGGAGAACTGTCGTCCTTCCGGCTCTCTTTGATTCCGTTTGAAAGCCCTCTTAAAAAAGGCTGAGCGACGAACTGGTTCGGCTTTTCCTTGACCAAATGACATCGCAAATTTTACCCTCTCGGCTAACAGGGAAAAAATGGTAATAAACCGCATTCTCTTCAGAGATTCGGAACTGTCGTCTTACAAGTTGGCGCGTCTGTCGGTTAGGCATGGCGGCGAGAAATGAGGCTGCCATGGGGAAGGGTGCGCTGGTTACCAGGGTTATTCGCTTCCCTAAACCTGAACGACATTTTTTTTTGCTGCGCCGCCTTTGGGTGTTGAGCATCGTCGGCTCTGGTCGGGTAGATAAAAAAAAAGATCGACCCTGACGGAATTGAAAGGCAAGGAACCCGATCAAAAAGAAGTTTATGATTCTGTTTTTTTTTTTTTTGCGAGCGGTAAGGGGAAAAAAACGCTTTTTCCGCCTGGCAGGTTACGGCGAGAAGATGAGTGACCATTGATATCCTGGCATCAGCGAGTCCCGGATGCGATATCCGATATTGCGTTCGCTCTCGTCGTTTGAGCGATTTGGCGAAGGGTTCGCATCCGATTTCCTATGAGCGGTGTGTGTATGGCTCGAGGTTTTGGGATGGAGTCTTGAGTAATTCGTACATGCATCGCTCTCGCTCGAATGACGTTATCGCTCGGCATACGGGACAAAGATAGTCAGGAGTCAACAACGAAGTTTGGTCGTTCTTGTGACCACTGGGATGCGTACGAGCCCGCGAAGGTCCCTCGAAAGGCGGAGGACACGTTCGAGGAACTTCAAGTTGTGCGCTTCACCTTGCTTCGTCTTCGTCATTCCTTCCTGTGATGGCTCGGCCCCTGGGGAGGAGCGCCGCGAGGCTCAGGATTAGGACTCGAGGTGCAATGCGCAATGATGATGTCTTCGAAAAGGGTCGCACGAAGACACGGAGGTGGGGAGGACGCCTGAACCGTCCCTGACAAAGTACGCCGGCTCGAATTCGAGCCGAGCGCTGATTTGCAGGGTATTTTGAGGGACGAGCTTGCTGCTGCTTCACGTCATACAGCGCCTCTCGGACCGCAGTTGGGATGTTGGCATGTCAGGACAGCCAGGAGATCCAGGTCGCTTCTGCGGAGTTTTCTCGCAGTGACATCTGGGGAGGTCTGATGATCTTGGTTGGACGTATGTGGCATGTTGTTTCTTTTTTCCGTTCGCGCGTTGTGGCAGGCTCTTTCGATCGGATGTTGTCTGGGGTCGTACGCTCCTGCGCTGGAAACTCAGAAAATGCGTGGATGACGGAATTACCCTAAATGGCAGACCCCATCGTTCATACGACCCCGTTTTGCGAATGCGAAAGTGCGCGTACGGAGTCATGCGGGTGATTTTCGTCATTAGGTCCTCATTGAAGAGAGGAGTTGGTGATCCATGATGATCGTCGGAAGCCGGGACAAGGGCTAGCCTTCGTTGGGCGAGGTATATATCACCCATGAGGAGGCTGACATGGAGGAGCATGTATTGGGGCTGACATGTATCTTTTGAGAACGGAAGGAGGCGATCGTACCAGGCGAGGCTGACTCGAAACAATTTCTGAGGCGAGCGTTGAGATCGCTGGGTATATTGGCAGCATAATGAACATCATGGGACTGTACCGAACGTACTACGAATTAGGCTTGGAACGAACAGCGTCGATCACTAGAGCGTCGCTCGCTGGAATTGATTTCATGTCGGAAGTGGACTCTCACCGGCTCCGATCGTCCATTCCGCCTGGATGTCCCAAAGGATGTTAATGGTGGTGCCCATATCCGAATAAATCGCACAGGTCATCATTGAGCTTCTCCCGCTTGGTCACAACCAGTCAGGGCATGAGTTAGATGAAAATGTATGTGAACTGATGTTGAATCGGTCCATAAAGCATTGTAACGAGCCCAGTCTAAGACGAATGAGTGACGTCCAGTGCTAATGTCGCCGAAATGGAGCTCCTGGACAAAGTGGTGCAGGTAGTCCTATATGAAAGCCCTCATGTGGTCTTCGAGAGGCAGACCATGAGGATAGCTGTCCGATAATGCTGGATTTATCGTCAACCGCCCGTTTCTGCATGTACATGGCCTCGACGGATCGCCATTCCCAAGTGAGGCCGAATCGGGCGGAGATCGTGGTCGACAGAACAGACATGTCCGGTAAGCAAGCAAAGTCTTTCCAGTCACAGAATTTCATCCAAGAAGCAGGATGTGAATGAGATCTTTCAACTTCAAGAGACGGTTTCCTCCATTGTTACTGTAGCAGATAATCAAAAGGGAATCCTTTCACGAGGCGGTGACTTGAGTGTTTGGTTGTGCTTGGTTAGCTGACAAACATAGGGCAAAAGTTTCGTGCATGGCGTTCGAGCGGCCATCGACATCGATTCAAAAGGCCGTTGCTCGACGGCCGTAGCGACGACGAGGAACCCCAGAGTTTTGCCAGACGACGGCCCTCCGGAATTAGTGCTTTTTAATTTATATCCGAAAAGTACGTTTGCCAGCGAGACGACGTTCGGCCGACGCACGCCATTCACACTGCTTCCTAGATTTTTTTTCCCATCCATGGCAAGCCCGCATTCTACATACCCTCATCAAGGTCCAGGTCCGTCGTCGTACTACCCACAGTCTCCAGTATACGCCAGTCACAGTCCTGGACCTGTAAATCCATACCAGTACCCGCCACAAAGCCCATATCAAATGCATCAACCACCACACCAGCAGCCACAGCAGTCGCCACGCCTCAATGGCCGTGGTGGGCCTGCTTATTCACCCTCAAGAGATGCGCACGCGTATCACAATTACCCGCATCCATATCCCCAGCCCCAGCACCAGCCGCCGTACCAAATGCCCTCCAAACGACCCCATCCGTACCCTCCATCATATGCGAATGCCGCGACATACATTCCTCCATGGCAGTCACAGTCGCAGCAACCACTCTCACCTCTTCCAAAGCAGCTTTCCATGCCCCCGCCTGTGGTACACTTTGAGCCTCCACCCCAGTCTCCAGCCATGACTCAGGCTGCGCCGAGCAGATCATCACAACTCGCTCCCCAGTACGAAAATGGCATGCCTTTTCCTCCGCCTCCAACGGCTTCTGCCTTGCCTGTCGAAAGTAATAAAACATTGGATGAAAGCACGACCTCGGCCCCGGCACCGCCCGCCGCCCCTCCCCAAGAGCCTCAAGTACCGCCTTCACAACACCCAATGCAGGCGTCGGGCGGTACGGTCAGCGTTCCCTTTGGTATGTGGGCTATCTGGTCGCGTCGCCCCCATGATCCGTCGCACGCGCCTGGAATAATCATATCTCCTCGTGCCCATCCTCCGCAGGATGTGATGCAAAGGGCACTAGCACAGCGAACGCCTCCCCCGTCGCCTCCAACACAGGCTTCAAAAACATTAGCACCGGCATCTGAGCCCGAACGTGAAGAGCTTGTTTCGGCACATCCTGCCGTGCCGCCAGAGGAGAATGATAAAGAGTCTCATGTTTCTCCGCAGGTATCAACAGCGCCTGCCTCTACCATTTCTTCCTCCTCCGTGACAGAAACCACAGGCACACCGACGACCCTTCCAGGATCGCCAGCCTCGTCTTCCAACACGTCGCTTTCCGCATCACTGTCTCAGCTTGTTGCCGTCTCAAAACCGCTCGGTAACAAACAAGAAGAGCCAGATGAAATTGCTGAGAAAGAGGTGACTCTGGCTTTGCCTGATGGCCAAGCAAACATGGAGGAGCGGTTGTCGTCCCCCACGCCAACGCTTCCTGCTTCAGCTGTCACAGAACAACCTGCTCCACCGCCGCAGCCAGCCCCGCTCAAAAAGTCATGGGCGTCCCTACTGCAATCCGCCTCGTCCTCGTCCTCGTCCACCTCCGCCGCCACTCCGCGGGCAAAGAACGCGTTGCCTGTGTCTTCTGTCGTCGGCTTCTCCATCCCAGCCTCGTCCCTCGCGGCGACCGCTAAGCCCGTGCAGGGCCCGCACGTGCAGATTGCGCAGGCGAAGCGCAACGAGATTCTTGCGCTGCTCAATTCGGCGGCGGCGGGTAGCAGCGACATCAAGATTCGCCCGCGAGGGTTGGTGAACAGCGGGAACATGTGCTTCGCGAATTCAGTGCTGCAGGTGCTGGTCTATTGCTCGCCGTTCCATCGGCTGTTTAGGGATCTGGACAAGGCGATCGATGGCGTGAACCTGAACCTGGGTGCGGGCAAGACGGCCAAGGAGGGTGAAGAGAGCCTCATGCTTGTGAATGCCGTCGTCGAGTTTTTGAAGGAGTTCACTGGTGGAAACGGTGCCAAGGGCTGGGGCAAGGGAAAGGGCAAGGAGAAAGACCTGGAGGTCGATGGTGAAGAGAAGGATGATGAGTGGGCTGGAGAGCTTTTGCCTTCGTACGTCTATGATGCTATGAAGGAGCAGAAGCGCTTTGATAGCATGAGGGTAAGAGTGCTTGATTTGTCCACCGAAACCTTCGCCGTTTACGCCCGTTGACAGAGCGGCCAACAAGAGGACGCGGAAGAGTTCCTCGGTTTCTTCCTAGATGCCCTAGAAGAACAGCTGATGTCCATAGTCAACGTTCTCACTGCCCCGCCGTCGTCGAAATCGATACCATCACAGACCAACGCTGTGACTGAGTCGCTCGCGCAGGAGCCGAGTGAGGAGGGCTGGCACGAGGTCGGGAAAAAGAACAGGACGATTGTCACCCGGACGATCAAGAGCGTCGATTCGCCTATCAGTCGTATCTTTGGTGGCAAGTTCAGGTCGACGCTCAAGGTTCCGCATCAAAAGGATTCTGTTGTTGTGGAGGATTGGAGGGCGCTCAGGCTTGATATTCAGGTTCGGGATTTGATTTTTTTTTGCCTTTCATTCTGTGTTTACACCTTTCGTCCCCGACTCCTCAGCCTGACCATATCCACAATGTGCAAGACGCCCTGTCGCATATCTCGCATCCGCAACCTGTGCAGGTCATTTCCCCGTCGCGGCCGGGCGTGACGGTAGAAGCGAGCCAGCAGGTGCTCATCGATGCGCTTCCGCCTGTCCTCGTGCTGCACATGAAGCGGTTCTGCTACGACACAGGCGTTGGCGGAGTCGTCAAGGTGGCAAAACAGGTTAAATACGGACCAGAGCTTGAGGTTGGGCCTGGTATGTACTCTTTTTTTATCTGTGCGGTCAGGGAACGCTGACATGTTGGACTGGCAGATGTTATGTCGCCGACGAATAAACGAACGACGCGGTATAAACTCTTCGGAGGTGTGTTTTGTGCTCGATCGTCTTGTGATTATGCATCATGCTTATTCCGTGCCTTTTAGTCCTCTACCATCACGGTCACTCTGCCTCGGGCGGCCACTACACGCTCGACGTCCTCCACCCCAACCGCTTCTCGACTTTGGACAACGCACCGCGCGAAGGATGGATACGCATCGACGATGAACTTTTATCGGACATTAGGCCGGACGACGTGTTTGGGACGTCGGAAGACGAAATGAAATGCGCGTATTTGTTGTTCTATAGGCGGATCCGGTGAGGTTATGCTGTGCTGGAGTGCGGCTCCGCTCAATCATGGGCGTGTGGCTAAACTGTGGCATTCGCTCTTCCACAAGCGGTCCTTCCCTTTTTCAAGTTTACGATTCTCGTTTTTCTTTTTCTCTTGCTCTGCTTGATTGCTCGCTTGTCTGCTGCGGGCATCTGTGATACTTTACTCACTATTAGATTACGAAGCATCTTGTGACGGTTAGGATACAGGTCCAAGGACCCATTAACAGTCTTTACTGATACTTCAATTGAACATTATGATCTGCATTTGTTCGACCTGATCCTCCTCCCAAACGTTTCGAATTCTTGCCGGCATGACAGCGGCTCCGGTATGACATCACGTGATTGGAGCACAAAGTATTACTTCAAGGGGCTGCTTGTGAATGATAGCACAGCTCAAAAAAAACCTGCACAGGGATTGCCCAGGAAAAAAACTTTTTGAAAGGAAAGATCTTATTTTCAAACACATGTCCACCTTTACGACCGCTGCACAACCCCAGACGCGCCAAAATCAGGGCCCGAGGAGGGGTGGAAGACGGGGCCGCTCTCGGGGTCGTGGTGGTGCGCCGGGTGGCTCACCCAAGGCCGATCGGATGGCGTTGAAGGACGACCAGAGTGCTTCTCTGGCTGCGCAGGAGAAAGCGGTGGGTGATGCAAAGGCGGAGACGAAGGATGAAGCGGTGGCGCCGGGCGCCTCCTCCCAGTCTGGCGACGCCGACGTATGCTGGATCTGTGCGGAGCCGGTCAAGTACTACTCGGTCTCCGAGTGCAACCATCGTACGTGCCATGTCTGCGCGCTGAGGCTCCGCGCGCTGTATAAGAAGATGGATTGCACGTTCTGCAAGGTGAGCGCGGGGCGGTTGCGCCTTTGTTTCTTTGATCTTGAGTTGGGTGACGTGATGATTGAATTGAATTTTTTTTCTTGATTTTTTTTGGGGGTACTTTGGAATGGATGGCGATGAGTGTAGGAACCGCAGCCTTCGGTGATTTTCACGACGTCCGCGGACGCGTTGTTCTCGTCGTTCACGCCAGAGTCGATCCCTTTCAAAGACACCAAGCTCTCGATCTTTTTCGAGACGCAGGAGATGATGGAAGAAACTCTCATCCTTCTGCGCTTCAACTGCCCCGATCCCGATTGTGATTACATCGGGAACGGGTGGGGAGATCTGAAGCTGCATGTCCGTGCAACGCATGGAAAGCTGATGTGGTGCGTATCTGGAATTTATGAGCTTCTTGTTACCCTGGTGCTGAATGTGGATCGTTTTTAAGCGATCTTTGTATCCGCTACAAAAAGGTTTTCGCGCACGAACACGCTCTGTATCCACCGAGCATCCTGCCTATTCATTTACCTACGCTGCACTATCGACATCCGAGATCCGTACCGAAAGATCAGGTCGAAGGTGGCATTCATCCGCTTTGCGAATTCTGCCGTGAATGTTTCTTTGGCGACGATGAGCTCTACGCTCATATGCGGGAAAGACACGAAGAATGCTTTATTTGCAAACGAAACGAGGTTCGCGACCAGTAGTGAGTCCTTTCTAATGGCGATCGTAGCTCATCCGTTTATCGAAGAATTATTTGTAGCTTCCAGAATTACGAAAGCCTGGTATGCTATTCTTTGTGCGAGACTGTCTCGCCATTGACCCCCTAATTCAGGAGCGCCATTTCAACCAAGCCCACCACCCGTGCATACAGCCCGTGTGCCTCGCTCGGAAGTTCGTCGTCTTCAACTCCGCCCTGGATCTCAAAGCGCACATGGTGGAAGAGCACGGGGCAGACATGAGCGCAAGGGACAAAAAGGACGCGAGGCGGGTGCCAGCCGAGTTTGAGTTTGAGGAAGTGGGCGTTGGAGGGCGTCATGGGCGTCGCGATCGACAGCACCGCGAACGCGATAGGGAGCCGCCTCCGGAACAGCGCCACCATCCGCAGGAGCATCCTCCGCCATCCGTCCTCCCGCGACCTCCTGGGGCGGGAGGAAGGCGCAGAGAGGGCTTTGGAGCAAGCTTGACCGTTGAAGGAGGGTCGACTCCTTCGCCTGACCATGTGACACCCCATCAAAGCCGTCCGCCTTCGCCTCCACTCGGCGACGTGGACCCCGCCGTTGCAGAGTAAGGTTCCTACCTCAAAGGCTACAATGGATGCTGACAGAGTCTCAAAAGACGTCATGCGGCGTTTATCGCACGATTACAGTCGTTGGCAGCGAATCCTGCGACGGCTGTTCCCGTTGTAAAAGCCGCAATTCGAGGATATCGGTCATCCGAATCTAGCGCCAGAGATCTAATATCAACCATTTGGAACGTGTTCGACGAAAATCTAGAACACACGGCTAGCATTGTGAATTCATTTGTTGATATTCTCGACTCGGAGGAAAAGAAGCAAGATTTGTTGGCTTCCTGGAAAGGATTTGCCATCGAGGTGAGCACATCTCTTTGAAAGAGTTGATTTGATACTCATAGGCGTCTTCTTAGCAACGTAGAGAGTTCCCGGATTTGGTCCCGACGTCGACTGGCTTGGCATATGCAGGGATTGCGAGCGGACGAGTGTTGAATGCCAAGCACTCGACGGCGTCGCGCTCCTCTCAACAGTCTTCGCGTCAGGTGTGGGATCGCGTCGCGCGAGCTGCTGCGTCGTCGTCCTCGTCACCTGCCCAGCGACCTGGATTTGGCAACAGCACTCAAGAACGCTTTCCAGCCCTTCAAGCTTCGAGCACGCAAACCAGCACATCACGGACTCCGATGTTTCGCCAACCGCAGCGCAGCACGCCTTGGGCGTCCAGCTCCGCGAGTTACAGACCGGCACCGCCAGCACCACCGCCGACGACGCCGCAGGCGAATCAGTCCGTGACGGTCGTTCCGAACCCGCACAGCGCGCTAGCTGCGTCGGCGGCAGGTGCAAGTAAGCCGAGAAAGCCACCCCCGAAACTGTCTTCTGCCCTGTTCCCGGAGCTCCCGTCTGCGCTGCCCAAGCCAAAGGCTCCAGTCAGCGGGAATCAGTCGTTGAAGAACATTCTTGGGACTCCGGCGGGCCCATCCGCGCCGGCGTGGCAGTCTGGGACCGCCCCGGCTGCCGGTGCGGGTGCGGGCTCGGGCACCGCGCAGGCGGCAGAGGGTGATGTCGCAGCGCCAGCTGCTGGAAAAGGGAAGAAAGGGAAAGGCAAGCAGAAGCAGACGTTGTTCACGCTTGGTTCGTTCCCGACGTAAGAGGTGCTGTACCATTGCACTTTGATTTTCAAGTAGAATATCTGGTTGGATGAAATCTACGCAAGTGCTGATATTGTTCCCGAGTCCTGCAATTCCAGTACACGTGAGGGTAACATGACCGCGTCGATTCAATCACATGAATCAAGATATCAAGACGCGCCGAGGGACTCACACAACTTTCCTGCTGTATCCAAGTCCTCGTCAATTTACATGTCTCTTTTCTATCTGCGTTTGTTACTTTCTTTCTTTGGAGCACTCTTACAACAAAGAATTGCTAGCAGCGCGCCTCGCAATCGACCTAAAGGCGCGCTTCCTCTTGCAAGAGTGATATGGCGATTGGGATTCATGGCGGGTGTTGTTGCCGGTCTTGCGAGGCAATCGAAACATTGGGGACGTCCGTCGGACTCGCCAGCCTCTGAATTCCGGGAATCAGTCTCCCTACGACGAATCCCCATCTGCCGTGCTACCTTGTCTTCGTTGACAGTAACAGCCTGCCCGCCTTTACCAGTTTTACGCGTGCACATGCACCCACCGCCTAACTGCATCAACAGACATGTCAAGCCGCTCTTCGAGTCCGCGCCGAGGTCCTCAGGCGGCGCGTTTCGTGCCTTTGCCCCGCCTTTACCACCTTTTTGTGTCGGGCGCGAATCTCAGCCGATGACATCATCGCGGACTGAGCAAGAACCAGAGTTGTCGACTTTTGGTCCGTCGTCAGCTTGGTACGGTTGCTTCGCGATTGGGCCTCGTAATCGACATCCGAAATGCGCCCGTGCTTACTCTACGGCGCTGTTGCTACCCTTGTTTGCATACGTCGCGGCCGCGGCGGCGTGCTTCGTTGTAGCCTGGCTCATCGCGTTGCATGTCACGAACAATCGCCACGCGGTAAGTTACGTTCGAATAACATGGAAGTCACCGAGAGGAGTCATTGCTGATCTGTTTTGTGCAAGGCTACCTTAAAGGAAGCTGTACGTCGATGGCGATCGTGTTCTTTGAAATATTCGCTTATTCAAACACTTCTTCCACTGCTCGCAGGTCGCGCGGTACCGTCGCCGGCTAGAATTCCCATGGCGTTCATTCTTCCCCGACAAGAGCCCGCAATACGCGGGCGACAACGCCCTGTTCTTGCCCGATCAGTGACTGTCATGAAGCGTCATCCTCAACAGCCACTGGCACGGCCTTGCCTCCTCTTAGCAATATTAAATTCGTGAATACTTGTCTAGGATTTTATAGATTATTCTTAGTTCACAGAAATGTCTTACTATTCCTCAAGTTAGTTTCGACTACGTCATGGCGAGTAGAAAATGCGATTGTCTTCGGTGACGACTGTCGTTCAGCACTGCACGATCTCGCGCAAACACTGACTCTGCTCTCATAGTAAGCACCTTTCAATTTCTTTCTAGACACAGACTGGAAGGAGCTCGGGCTGAATGTTCTGTGCGTTGATGACTTTGCATACTTTGATTACGTGGTAAACCATCAAATTTTCTCCGCAACTCTCGCATGCAGTTACGCTCACTCAGGCTGGTAAATCGGCCTGGTGTCCGAGACGAATGAGCAGGATATCGAGTATCGAGTGATACGACATTGTCGAGTTGCTTAAGTAACTTAAACGTCCAACATCCTTGACAACTGAACAAGAGTGACCTATTCCGGTCGAGGTATCGAGAGTTGGCGCATGACCATCAGATCATCGCCCTGTCTGTCATGAAAGATGATATCCTCCTGTTTCTCGTATGCGCGAATTAGATAGACATCTCCAGCAGCAGATTCGAAATCCTCCCCAACAGCCTTCCAAGACATCTTCCCAAGACCATCGATCTTGCCGTCGTACTTTTGCAGAACCACAAAGCCCGCCTTTTCAGGTGGGAAAGTGGTGAAGTCGACGTCGAGATGGAGCAGTCTCAAGCCATGCATATTCATGTAAGGAGAGAAAATTCTGATCAGCTCTTTGTTCTCCTTGCTGTCGATCCAGCGTCGGTGCGCTGCGACGTCGTCCCAGCCAGAAATCATGTAGACGGTCGAAGGGCTTGCCAAGTCGGAGTAGAAGTACAGGGAATATTTGGACCATGAAGATTGCTGCTTCAACAACAACTGGAAGAGTTTCGGAAGGTCGCCGGTCAGGGGAGTGTTTGGTGGGATGAACGGGAGAATGGCGAATTCAGTTATGGGCATGATTTGGATTACGGTTCTGTATCGTTTCTGGATGTCGATGGGTCCTTGTTGGGAGATGACGCGGCCTTTTTATATGAATTCTTTGCTGAGTTTTGATTTATTTTCAGACCGGCGAATGTCCAAATAGGGCAAGTAGTCGATCATTATTACCGTTGTAATATTGCTGCAGGCTGTATATCGGTTGCACGATGGTATCGATACTGGTCCTCCATCCGTTGTTAACGGTTTTCTCGAATTCAGGATGAGCAAGAAGATTCGACAATAAAATTAGGTATCATGTGAAAATGAACCTTAGAAGCGCATCTATAGTGTTAATTCCTGAGAAAGAGATGTAGAGATTGATTGGCGGCTCGGAGGACGTTGGTGGCGATACCTACCACCATTGCCAATCCTTGAAACGATCGCCCGTCAATGACTCATTCTGAAATCGCTCTTTTTCGTGGTCTTGGACTGTTGCGTTGGCAGTGCCGGTTATGATGCCACATCCGAGACACCACTGACCATCTTCGTCGTACAATGCAGCCACCTGCCCCACTGCAGTGGATCTTTCGGGCTTTAATAGTTGAATGGACAAGGTGCTGGAATCTTTGGACAAGGGAAGTCTTTTGGGCAGAGTAACGAGATGAGTGAAGTAAATGCGGAAGAGGGAAGAAACTCACCCATATACAATGCAGTGTATTGGTTCCATCCTATATCTGAACTTTACTTTGGCTCTGAACCCGTCATCACGCCGCAATCCAACTGGTGGAGAGTCGGCCCATATCCACTGGAAATTTTTCACTTGGAACGCAGTCGCATATAACAATTCGTGTTCTCTGACCAATTGTTTTCTTCGTGAGTATGACACCATCAAGGCTGGTAAAGCTGGTTACCTCCCAGGAACGACAAAAACAGTATTCGTTGCAGCGTTCTTGTCGGCAACAAAATAAGACTGTGGTGCTCCTCCTATCTTGGCTCCTTGTCCTATTGTATAGGTCCACAGTCCTTGATGAACACCGACGATTTTGCCGGTCGTCAAGTCAACGATGTTGCCTTGCCTAGGCCTGAGATATGACGCTATACAGGAGAGAGATATTAGACAGCGGCAATAGAAATAAGAGGTGAGAAAAGGGACGGACAAAGAAAATCATTGAATTTTCGCCTTTCGCCCACGAAACATAGGCCCATGCTCTCCTCCTTTGACGCAGTGGGCAGATCGAAACCTGCTGCTAATCGACGGATTTCAGCCTTCTCCATGTGACCTATTGGGAACAGTGCACGTTGTAACCGCTGCTCGGGTACAGAAGCAAGAAAGTAGGACTGGTCCTTCGTTGGATCGACGCCCCTCATGAGTTTAGGACGGGGCACTGCATCGTGACCTGCCATAGAGATAGGTGATGACCAAGATTTGCGGGCGTAATGTCCTATAAAAACGTCTACTTGAGATGCGGAGAGAGATGGGGGACGCAGAAGTCTTACCGGTTGCGAACCAGTATGGCTTGGGCGATGGTTGTTCCCGGCTCGGTCGATCGAGGCGGTCCAGCAGGGCACCAAACTTGACGCGGCTTCATAGAGTAAATCCACCTGTATATGCACGCTATCTGTAAAGACTCGCCTATTACACCATACATCTGGGTTCGGTGTTGAGCCAGATTCCCACTCTGAAAGAGAGGGTTCGAAAACTCGAAGCCAATATTCCCGCGAAAGGTCAATCTGCAGGAGTTAACACAGATCTTGGACTTTGGTAATACGACTTACAAGTTGGCAGGGAATATCGAGCATCTTGCATACTTTCTGCACGTCTTCCCAATCTTTTTTCCATTCGCATCCAATATCCGACCCTGTCTCGTCGCGTGTATCCCAATTGCGCATGAAGACAGCGGACAGATCGTAGTCCTAGCTTTGCATCAGTAAAATAGAATTCGAAATTTCACTGTCCTTACCTCATCTGCTAGTAGCCTTGCAGTGACTGATGAGTCGACACCGCCAGACATAGCGACGATAACTAAATCGAGGAGGCTCTCAGATTTAGATTTCTAGTAACCTATCTGCGGAATTACCCTTATCTCCTTTCTTTGGCCGCAGATGGGCAGCATGGTTCGAGTATGAACGACGGTTAAAGCGCTGGAAATAGCGAGCAAGGAGGGCTCGAGGGCATGTGGCCATAAGTAGAAGGAGGACCAAATAAGAGCAAGCGCGTGTCCGATGACGCTCCATTGGTTTCCCACGGTAGGAACCCTTTGTCATTTCGTTGCGTTATGCCAACATCTGCACGCAAGAGCAGCATAGGCCAGGCTCGACGTGGCCTTCAGAAGGCGCATATACCGTATCGTGGCGACAATCATGAGGTCGGCAAGAAGACCGGTATCGCTGTCGAGCGTGTAGAGCGGAAATCTGACGGGTTCGAGCCCTTCGAGGAGCTGTTGCAGCAGGCAGACACTCGAACGCCGCCCGTGCCAAAGGCGAGGAAGAAGAAGCAGTCCTTACCAGTGTTGGACGAAGAATTTGATGAAGATGGCGAGATGTCGATGGACATAGATGACAGTGAGCATTGCTTGCGATCGCCTGTGTGGTTTTGCATCTCAGACAGTTGTCAGGTCCCCTTCAGTATTTCGCTAACACGCGTCAAGCGGCTTCTCCCTCCTCCGCACGTCGTATTGGATCGTTGTCTAGGCATTCACGGCCCTCCGATGTTGATTTCGACGAAGTTCCTTCGCCGCGAGGCACTTCGGCTCGCAAGTCTATGGGCAACGTGTCGAAGGCCGGCCCGTCTCGGCTTTCGAACTCATTCACAGCACATGATATGGATTCGGATTCGGATCCTGGTGGTTTCGACGATTATGGCAACGGCGGCTTTGATAATTACGAAGCACCTCAATCGCCCCAGAACATCAGTTTCACTGAAATGGACCAAGACGACGATGACGATGATCAGGCCCGGCAAAATCCGATCATCGACGAACATGCTGAAGAGAACGAGTTGCATCTTTCGTCGGCTTCAAACGCAGATCGGAAGGGCAAGAGAAAGGAGCGTGATATACCTCCACCTGTTCCGGACGCGGGCGATCCGATGGTCGAAGATGAGATCATGAACGGGTTAGCTGATATAGCGGAGGAGGGAGATGAAGATGAAGAGAATTCTGCCCAGGAATCCCGCCACACACGGAGCAAGAAGGCCAAGGTCGTCGAAGAGAATATTAAGAAGACGCATACTAGACGAGCCAGAGCAAAGAAGGAGAACCGTCGTATGTATTTACCTCGTCCATTCTTCCTAAATGGAGCTATATGTTGCATGATCAGCTGTCCGGCAGGGTCTGCGCAAAAGCGCAAGAGAGCACTACAAACCCCTAGAGTACTGGAGAGGCGAGAGGATCGTCTATGGGCGCGATCACGTGGATAGGCAAAGTCACGTATTCGTACCGCCCATCAAGGAGATCATCCGGATTCCAAAAGAAGTTCCGGAGCCTTTGAGCAAGAAGAAGCGCACAGGGAGAGGTCGGAGCAGGAGCAAGGCTGTGGAAGAGGTGCGCATCAAGGTGGTCCCTGTCGACAACCCAGAAGAGGGCTGGGATTCCAAGACCAAACCGCAATCAGTGGTATTAGAATACCCTGGATTGGAGGAAGTCAAAAGACGTACGCTAGTCCGCTATTCGTCTCTCGTTATGTAACTCACTTCTCTTGACGATAGGCATCGCGTTTACTTCTTCCATGTTAAATTTACGTTCTGCAGCAGACGACAATTGGAAATTCGAAAAAATATTTGGTGACGGTGAATTCATCGCCGCCGGAATCCTCGTTCTACCGCCTAATGGCCGCAAACCAAGCAAAAACTCGAAAGATAATACATATGTACACATCTTAGTACTTGCCAATCTGTTCGATCAATGCTAACATATGCTCTTTAGATATTTTACGTCATTGAGGGCGCTGTCAATCTGAAGGTGCACGAATCTAGTCTCATCCTTGCGACAGGAGGAATGGCAATGGTTCCCCGAGGTGATACGGCATCGAACCCTATTTGGATCACCATGCTCATCACACTCTCTTAGGAAATGTTTACTTCATTGAGAACATTGCCGACCGCGAATCAAAACTCTTTTTCACTCAAGCCCGAAAGGCTCCTCTGGAGGAGAATGAGATCGAAGCAAGCATAGGTCTGCGGAGGTCCTTGGAAGCCAGACGAACGTCATTGACACACGCTCGATCGACGAGCGCTGCGCCCTTGGAAAGTGAAAGCGGCCCGAAACTGTCCAAGGCACCCATCTCAAAGAGAGCTATGTCTACTGTAGTATAACCACCCAGCACATCGGTCCCTACCACTTCGTAGCTTGTTGGTACGTTTCTTATTGTCGTCATACATTACTTTATCTCCTCTTCCCGGTTACTAGCTCTTCTTTCATTTTCCCTAGTTGTGTATTCCCAGTTTAAATCAAACTTCCTTTGTTGCAATGGCCACGAGATCCAACGTGCCGAAGTCCAATCATGTTCTACACGTACATGTCTTGAGCGTGCGTAGCCGCCGTGCATGTATCTTTGTCACTGATCTGAACGAGGATGTGATTTGCTGTATCTTGGTATCTAAGCGCAGCGGGAAAGGCACACGAACCGCAAAAGCTCAGATTTTATTGGTACCGTGCATCGTTGATCACCTCTAATGCCTTGTGATTTTTTGTTCCATGCTGGATCATTTCCCCTGCAAACGTGTATTGACTACCCAGACCATGCGGCGTTTATAGCTTCTCTTCCTCATGACACCAACAGAATTGTCCACAGAGAGCCGAGCGGTCCGACCTCTGCCACCTCGGACAGACAAAAGCTTCCTGAACGCGGGCGCAAACGTGCATCGACGTTCGGCCTCCCAACTTACCCGAGCACTGCATAAAAGCTAAGATCGACGCGCTCCGCCCTTGAGCTACGAGCTGGACAAGTCTAGATGTTATTGGCGTATGCACCACTCGCGACTGTATTGACCTTTGCCGTTGTCGTGAAATCGGCGACTCTGCAAGGCTCCTTCTCTGTCTTGGCTTACAACGTTGCGGGCTTACCAGGTGCGCTCCAATCCTACAATGGATGCTGCATAAAGCTAAAGTGTATTCGATACAGAGTTGCTATCTTCGGGCGACCCGGCGGTCAATACCCCGCTCATTTCTCCGCGTCTGAAACCCTACAACGTCATCAATGTCCAAGAGGATTTTAACTACCATGCTACTCTCTATGCTTCCGATACTCATGCGTACCGAACGCCGACTTCGGGAGGGGCGGGTATTGGCTCCGGCCTGAACAGTCTTTCGGACTTTCCCTTTATTGACCTTGAACGCATAACGTGGAATGACTGCAATCTCAACAGTGGCGACTGCCTCACTCCAAAGGGATTCACTTCCATGCGCGTTCAGGCCGCGGATGGTGTCTGGGTAGATGTCTATAACCTTCACACCGACGCGGGTTCTGACTCTGGAGACATTTCCGCCCGCGCGTCCAATTTTGCGCAGGTGACGAACTACATCAAAACGTGGTCCGCTGGCATGGCAGTGATCGTAATGGGAGATACCAACTCTCGCTACACGCGTACCGGGGATGCGGAGTCGCTGCGTACCTTTTTGAGCGCAAACGGTTTCACGGACTCTTGGGCGACCAACATTCGTGGAGGCTCCTTGCCCGCCTCTGGCTCCGCAGACCTTGTCTGCCCATTCCCGTTCGCGGCTGGGACGACTCAAGCACAGATGGTCGCGTGCGAAGTGGTGGACAAGATATTCGTCCGGTCGAGCACTGCAGTCACGATCCGGCCCACGACTTTCACGAACGAGAACAACGCGTTCGTCAACGCCTCTGGCGCGCCATTGAGCGATCACTACCCTGTCTCGAGCTCAATTGCCTGGTCGCTGTCTTCTACTATCAGACTTGGAGACCCCATTGGTGGACCGCATGGCGATCCATTCAACGACATCCGAACCGTCATGCCATCGTCCAGCTCCGTCCCGCCAAAGATCACCTCTATCACCATCCAAAGCGGCAACAGAGTGGATGGCGTATCTTTCACCACCTCTTCCGGCACTGTGACTCACGGCGGAACAGGTGGATCACCGGCGACATTAACATTGAGCTCGGGCGAGTTCGTCATGGAGCTGCAGGCCTGCACAGGCCAAGTCGGTGGCCACACGCGGGTCTTTTATTTGAATTTAGTCACAAATCAAGGAAGGTCACTTCAGGGAGGCAAGATGACGTCTGACTGTGTCACCACGAGTGTACCTTCAGACGCTGGCGCAGGCGGTAAGGAGTGGGGTCTTGTTGCATACTGGGGACGTCAAGGCGACGAGATGGATAGGTTGGGTGCTATCTGGGGCGCTGTATACTGAGGGGCTGGACGGCCAGGTGGCTTGAGGAGTAGATTGCAGGCGAAATTGGACGACTTCGTATAATTGTGATTCGTTTTTCCGCTTCAGATACCCTCCATTTCTCTTTGGGTCACCCATGCGAGTGATAATTCAATGCCTTCCGAGTCCTATTCTAGGCCTTCTATGGCTAACACACCCACGGTAGCTTCTCCTGGTCAGACCGTGGCCATATTCATTCCATTATGGGCGAGGCTGCCTCCGCGTACGGAATAGCAGCCACAAACGTGCTTCAATGAAATTCCTCAGGTGCTGCATAAAACCAGGACGAATAGTCACGTCATTCCACGTCCAGAACGAAGACTGCAGATGTCGCAGATGTGCAAATCGGTTGTGACATTGTCCCTCCTGACTGCCACCATAAGATCAGCACCACTGCAGGGATCCTTTTCAGTCTTGTCATACAATGTGGCAGGCTTACCGGGTAGTATCTTCCGCAATTGTGATGGAATGCGATTTACTAACAAGACTGGCGCCGCGGACTGTAGAGTTCCTTTCCTCGGGCAATCCAGTCGTCAATACACCTCTAATTTCGACCCGTCTCAAACCATACAATGTTATACACGTACAAGAAGACTTCAACTTCCACGAAGTTCTTTATGCCGGCGACAGTCATGCCTTCCGGACTGTGACTTCGGGCATAGCAGGCATCGGTTCCGGCCTGAACAGCCTGTCGGACTTCCCATTTCTTGACTTTGAACGCATAAAATGGGACGTCTGTAGTCCAAATCAAAGCGACTGCCTCACACCGAAAGGCTTCACCTCGATGCGACTCCGAGTTGCGGATGGCGTCTGGGTGGATTTTTATAACCTGCACGGGGACGCGGGCGACGAGCCGGGAGACATCATGGCCCGGGAGTCGAATGATGCTCAGCTGTCGAACTATATCCAAACGTGGTCTGCTGGGATGCCAGTGATCGTCATGGGCGATACCAACGGCCGCTACTCCCGCCCCGGAGACGCAGAGGCACTTAGAAGTTTGCTAAGTGCCAGTAATTTCACAGACTCGTGGGCGATCAACACCCGCGGAGGGTCTTTGCCTGCTTCTGGATCCCCGGCCCTTGTCTGCCCATTCCCGTTTGCACCTGGGTCAACCCAAGCGGAAATGGTATCGTGTGAGGTAGTGGATAAGATCCTCGTTCGGTCAAGCGCTGCGGTTGCGATTCGACCGACAGCTTTCACAAACGAGAATGACGCCTTCGTCAACGCCACGGGTGCTCCATTGAGTGATCATTACCCCGTCGGCAGTGCGATTGCTTGGACACTCTCCCCTATTGTCAGACTTGCGGACCCCATCGGCGGACCAGACGGTGACCCGTTCAACGACATCCCAACAGTCATGCCATCGTCCGACTCCATTCCGCCAAAAATCACTTCCATCACCATCCGAAGTGGCAACAGAGTAAACGGTGTATCTTTCACGACCTCAGCGGGCATGGTGATTCACGGCGGAACAGGCGGTTCGCCAGCAGCTCTGACTTTGAACCCAGGAGAGTTCATTGACCAGCTACAGACTTGTACGGGAAGGATCCTGCTAGGGCTTGGCCCCACACGCGTCTTCTTTTTGAAGATGGTTACAAACCAGGGCAGATCTCTGCAAGGAGGCAAGACAACGTCCGACTGCGTCACGGCTAGCGTACCTTCCGATGCTGGGTCAAGCGGTAAACAATGGGGTCTCGTTGCTTTTTGGGGACGCCAGGCAGACGAAATAATCAGACTTGGGGCGATCTGGGGCGCCATATACTGATGTGAGAAGGGTCAGATATCAGCTTGGTAAGAATCACCAGAAATAAGCGGCTTGTTATCATAAACTTTTGGCTCCGTCTGCCCTAAATTACTTCTCATTCTCTTTTTTTTTTGCCGCGAAACACGGGAGGAAGGTAAAGAAAAAGAGGATATATAACGAATTTACCCATAGGGGAAGGCGACGAAATGGTGTGCATTTGAAGTTGTGAGGGAGGGAAGGGAAAGACCCTTGGAGGGAGACTTGTTTTGTTTCGCTAGGTAGTCTGATGGTGAATTTGGTAGATGGTTGATATGCCAGTCAGTATATAAGGAAATGTTAATACAAAGTTGTTGAATGCCAGTGGTCGAAGAACGGATGATAATGGGAGTCACGTCGCGAAGAAAGATACAAGTCAATGAATTCAATACGGGCCACGAAAGAGGCACCACGTTTGGTGGTTGTTTGGCACTTGAAGAGAGAGGAACAGTTGACCAGATATCCCAAAATCGACAAAGTTCCGCATGTAGGTATGGTCTAACCTGAGGAAAGCAAGAAGTCGAGAAAAGACAGAGAGGGGGCAATTCCCTCTATGCTTTCGATTTGTCCCTCAACGCCGGGTGTAGCAATTGCTCATGCAGAGCTTTGCCAGCAGGGACCTTGAGATTTGGTAACAGTCAGCGGAGTAAGGGAAGAACGAAGGGGATAGGGATTCCTTACCATAGGGAACACATGCTCGTTCTTTACTACGCCGCACTCCATGACGATAGGTCTTGAGTTGTCATACTCCAAAAACTCCTTCATCTTGGCAGGAAGGTCCTCCGCGGAATTGCATCGGAGCGCCTTGACGCCCATGGCCTGCGCAAGCAACACAAAGTCCGGATTGGTCATCTCCGTGTGCGAGTACCTTCTCTCATAGAACAGATCTGCAACGGATGGGATCAGCCGTGGCTGTCCGTACGCGTGATCGGACGTGATGGAGACGGGACGGACCTTGCCATTGCAGAACCATTCCTTGGAAAGAGTTGTTCAAGATGAGAACCTTGACGCCGATATTGTATTGTGACGCCGTGGCAAGCTCCATCGCGGTCATGCTGAACGACGCGTCGCCGTCGACGTCGACGACGATCTTGTGGGGCGCGGCGACTTTGGCGCCGATGGAGGCAGGCAAGCCGAATCCCATGGTCTGACAGGTCAAAAGCGACAACGCGTGAGAAGAGCGCTCAAGGAAAAGGAATAGGCGAGAAAAGAGATAAAGACGCGCACCCCGAGACCACCCGACGTCACCATTGACTGAGGATACTTCCACCTGAAGTGCTGCGCGGCCCACATCTGGTGCTGTCCGACGCCCGTGGCGACGACGACGTTGTCCTTCATGTGCGCCGTCTGCCTATCGAGTTCCTCAATGACCTCTTGCGGCTTCATCCTCTCTCCCTTCGTGCTCTTTTGATACGTAAACGGGTAGCTCTTCTTCCACTGCTGGATGTCCCTGAACCACTCCTCGCGCGGCGACGACTTGATCATCGGTACGAGAGCCGCGAGATTCGTGACGACGTCCCCGAGAATCGGGATCGACGCGTCGACCACCTTGTTCACGTTCTTGGGCTGTATCTCAAAGTGGATGATCCCTCCCCTGCCTTGGAGAGCCGCGGCACGTGCAGCGGGAGCAAAGGCATCGACCTTGCCCGTCACACGATCATCGAAGCGGGCGCCGAGAGCGATGATTACATCCGCCTGTTGCATGGCGAGGTTGGCGTATGCGCTCCCATGCATGCCGAGCATATGCAGGCTGCGCTCGTTCGTCTCATCGAACGCACCGAGGCCCTGCAGCGTCGTGCATACGGGGATGTTTCCTCTTTCTGCGAGCTCATGCAGCAGGTTCGGGCCCAAAGGCGACGAAAGCATGCCGTTGCCGGCGTAGACGATCGGGCGCTGTGCCTGATTGATCAGGGCGGCTGCTTGCTCGATTGTCTGGATGTCCACAGGCGGCTCTAGGGACTGCAACGGGTTCGAGGGCAGGCCGAGATTCACTCCTGGGGTCGTCGCTTTGTACGGTACGGGGGTGCGCAGGACACCGGCCGTGACATCCTTGGGTAGATCAACAAGGACGGGCCCAGGACGGCCGGAAGTCGCAATCTTGAAGGCCTCGTTGATGCGTCTCGGGAGCTCGGCGATATCCTTGACCATGACATTCCATTTCGTGCAACTTCTCGAGATGCCGACGACGTCTGCCTCTTGGAACGCGTCGGAGCCGATGGCGGACGTGGCTACCTGGCCGGTGAAGACGACCAATGGAATGCCGTCGCTCAGGGCATCCTGCATGGGCGTGACGACATTCGTCGCGCCTGGGCCAGAGGTTACGAGGACGACACCTGGTTTGCCAGATATCCTCGCGTAGCCTTCCGCCATGTGTCCGGCACCCTGCTCGTGTCTGGGGAGGACAAAGTCAAAGTGCTTCGACTTGTAGATGGCGTCGAAGACGGGGAGGATGGCGCCGCCCGGGTAACCGAAAATATGCTTCACGTTGTGACGCAACATCATTTCGTGAAAGATCTCTCCACCGGTCATGCCCACGAATGTGTGATCCAAGGGTGCGTTGGGGAAGGGTCTGGGGCCCGCCATCGGCGTCGGCGTGGACGAGGGAAGATTGGCAGTTTTGGGAGTGGGTATCTGCTGGAATGCGGGCGCAGGTGCAGGGCGTCTATTGCAACCAGCAAGAAATGCGTTCCGCCGAAATTAAGACGAGGATCAAGAGTCCCAGCGTCAGCAAAACAGACACGGAGCGGGAGATAAAACGAGCTCTCGTACACTGGTTGTGCAACGACGGCGTCCTGTCTCGTCGAGCGACTGATGTTTCTTGCGTGTTCTCTTACACGGTTCTTTGCCTCAACCATGGAAGAAGAGGTTGCAGCAGTCGTCGAACGACATCGGACGAACGGAGGAGCGAGAGTGTTTTTCGGAGCGCCTTGAACGCGCATGCGCGACGCTGTAAACGACATTGTGCGCTTTTTTTTTGAAGAAAAGAGAAAGGAAAAACAGAGACGAGAGAAATACCCGATGCAGGCAGAGAGAAGGAATAAGCAGGAGCAGAAACCGACTTGTTAATTTTTTTTAACGAGAATTCTCCAAACAGACTGACTCGATCAAATCGAGTCAATTGTCCGGCCGACTACGACCTCGGCCGATCCATGGTTACGTAATCAATGGTCTGGCTACGCTGGAATCAAGGCCAGTCCAGCTGACTTACGGCGTTCCTGAGTGTATAAAAGCTCTTCGAAAACTGCCGTAGAATTCATCCACACGGATGGCACATGATTTGATCGGAATGAATCGCTGACATGCAGCATGTAGAAATCAGAAAGTTACCATAATAAGTATATACCGCTGGAGTGAAGAAAGTAGATGCGACAGAGGATCCTTAAATATATTTCGACGACTTGATTAAATATAAGAAATGAAAACGTCGCTGACTGTATCAAAACCCGGCAATGGCATGCAACTGATATATAATAAGTACATTATGCTCTACTGGAACAAATCAGCGTACCATAAGATTCTTGGAGACGAAAACTCACGAACAACAGATTGGAATAGAATGTAACCGTAAGAAATCATGAAAACATGTCACACGACTTCAAGCGCCCTATCTATGCCAGTAATACCGCGGAGCGTCTTGGGCTCTCAAATTCCCGGCGGGGTCAATAGAAGGATGCAGTTTGGCCGTGGGCGAGGGCTGTCATTTGGTCGCACCCAGAAGCGTTCGGATTCAAAATGCGTTCAGTTCATTTGACAGATCGTGGACCACCGCCGGGACGAAGAAGCGACAAGTCATAAATAGCTGTAGACGGAATGGCAATGCGCCGCAATCTGACGCACCTTTTGTATTGAAGGCGATCCGCTGTGATACTCCGACTGTTCCACCAAGGCTGGGGCCATAACCGACGAGGGCAGTCCTCCGCTTTGTGAATGGGAATGTGCGTCTTGTGTCTGATGTTGCTGCGGATCACGATGGTAATGTGCGATGGATTGCTGATGTTGTTGCCGCTCTGCGTCCATCTGTCTTTGTCGCGTTCGCTTGTGTTTCCGTCGGATCTGGAATAACACCGTGCCACCGACGAACACGACCAATACGACTGCGGTAAAACAGACATCGGTTAGCGCTTCACCATGCACCCCGTGATATCCCTCGCCACCGCGATTGCATGGCGTCATGACTGCGGAGGCAGCATGTGACGGGAACACTCACCGAAGACGGTGATGACGGCTATCTCCCACGCAGTGCCGAGGTGTCCAGTTTCTGGTCTGTGCAAGAAGAAAATCAAAGTGGCACACTAATGAAGGCGTATCGCGAGCAGCTGATTGGGTATACTTTCTCACCCTGGTTCCGCCATTGGGCTATCAATGGGAAGGAATACCAGTTCGAAGTAGAGAAAGGATAGGCGAATAGGGGATGGGGGGAAAGGAGGGCGGGTAAAAAAAAAAAGAGGAGAGATGTCGTCGGAAAGAGAGCTCAAAAGCGCTCGTCGTTAATAGGCCGTTTCTTTATATCATTGATGACTTCCAACCAAGCCCTTGGGCGTCACAAAAGGGTGTAATTTGCTGTATGTAAGTGCCAAGCCCAAGTCGAAGTCCCGTTCAAGAGAAACTGAGAAACAGACGTCGAGCGAGAGAAAAATGCACCCATGATACGATCAAAGAACATCAACAGAAAAATGTCCAGAGGCTCTTCCAGCCGGATTCCAAAGGAATTCGATGGCGAGGACAGAATTGATGAGGCTCTTTTGATTCGGGATTATCTTGTTTTTTCTTTGGGAAGAGGAGAGATGCCAAGCAGGCTTGGGTGTGTTTGGGTGTGGTGCGCCAAGTTTCAGACACAGAAACGCAGCCGACTTGCCATGATTGATGTCAAGACTTCTTGGAAAACAAGATCTTCTTGGTATTCTGCCCGCCCGTCGCTCCTCTTGCTTGTTCATGCCTATTCTTCCATACTCGTTCATCTCTGACATCAAAGGATATCCATTAAGTGCTGGCGAAACGTTACAAATGTGGCGGCACGCACTATGTGGCGCAGATCCCTAGACGCCCACGCAAAGCATCGACGGATGCCGTGCCGACTTGCTAGACACAGAAGAAACCTTTTTTTTTTCGTGTTGGCCGAGCTTAACCACATTCAGGCCGTTTCCTTGATGGACCCAGGTTTCGGCTTGCCCAAGCCAGAGTTCTGCTTCTCCAAAACAAGATTTGTGATAAAACGCAAAGGTATCGCTATCCGTGCCTGTCTTGTACATATCGACTGTGAGGATTATCAGTGAGATGGTCTCAGATACCGACCGCGGGGCCTCGAGGTTCGTCACGGGCGGCATTGCTGCTCGTGTACTCCATAACTCCTGAAGGATATATAGATGTCCTTGGCCTCCTTGTTATGATCCTCACAAGGCTTTTTCTTGGGGAGCCAAGCTAGTTGGCTGGTCCTTCTTTGTCACAATAGGGGGTAGAATGTGATTAGATGAAAAAGGACATTGAGAGCAGTGTGGGGCGATCAGTGCAGACCATACAGCTATCGCGTAGTCGTTCAGATGTTCGTACTCGCTCACGTCTTTATTACGGCGTATACAACTTGAAACTTTCCTTCCGATCTCACCTGACCGGGATAATCCAAACATAACATCATCTTGTTCATTTCCAGCAAGCCCACGACCAACTAAACCTCTCCGCGTACAATATTCATGGCTTCCTCGTTCGTCCAGACAGGCAAAAAGGCACGTTTAATTCATTCGTCTCCAAGAAGAAGGATGGTTTTTCCCTTCTTCCTAACCAAGTCCAACGATGCAACGTTCCTGAAATTCTCTTTTGACCGAACCGACGTATCACAATTCACGCGCATTTCACCTTCTGTTCTCGTTGACAACGTCGCCCGATGTCCATGGTGTTGCATCGGACAAAACATTGAAAACACGGACACGACTTCCGCGCGTTCGCTCGTGCCCATGTGCAGATCGTCGCTATAGGTCGTAACTACGCCGCGCACGCGAAGGAGCTCAACAACGCCGCTCCGAAGGAGCCGTTCTTCTTCCTAAAACCCACCAGCAGCTACGTGCGTTCCGGCGGCGTCATGGAGATCCCGAGCGGAATCGTCGCCCATCACGAAGGTGCGCGCTGCCAACTTGGGACTAGCGGTCATTTGTTTCCCGGAGTAGGCCGGCTGAAACCTGGTTTTTCGTCTTGTCTGACCAGTTGAGCTCGGGCTTGTCATCGGAAAGCGTGGACGGGACATTGCTCAGGCCAATGCCGATTCTCATATTGCCGGATACAGTGCGTTGCCTCTTGTCTCCCTTTCCCTTTCTATGCAAATTCAAATATTCTCGCTCCCTTCACCCGATGCCAATTCCTTGTCCCCTGTTTCAATGCACGCGTTTCCCTCATTTCGTTGGCCCTTCGCACCTTGGTAAGCCTTGGCGGTGGATATGACGGCAAGGAACCTTCAGGACAAGGTGAAAAAGCAGGGCTTGCCCTGGTCCGCTGCCAAAGGCTTCGACACGTTCACGCCAATCGGGTGAGTCTTCTAGTCCACCATCAAACATTCCCGGAATGGAATGCCTTCCATTCAATACCTTTTCTCCGTCTCCGTTTCTATTCACAATAACGTTACCTGACGTCACCCTTTTTCCTTTTTCTGCTTTTCTCTCGGCATCACATTTCTCTAGACCGTTCATACCCAAGAATGAAATTGCGGATCCTCATGGTCTCAGGCTGACGCTCAAAGTTCGTGTTTTCTCGTCGGTCTTGGCTCGCATCTTGCCGCAGCACTGATGCAATCGCCGGTTCTTCTTTTCTCCTCTGCTCCTTTTGCTGTTTGTCCTAGATCAACGGTATCTTGAAGCAGGACGGCACGACCTCCGACATGATCTTCCGCATTCCGAGGCTCATCGAGCACATCTCATCCATCATGACACTGGAGGTATGCTTTAGAAAAAAATATGACCTGGGCCCTTCTTTTGTAACAAAATTTGACAGGAGGGAGACCTCATCCTCACTGGGACCCCATCAGGTGTGGGCCCTGTCGTCGCGGGCGACAAAGTCGAGTGCACTCTGGCGGACTCGAACGGGAAGATCCTCGCCGCGCTCAATTTCACTGCTGCGGCACGTCAAGGAGGGTATCAATTCAAAGAACAGGACTAGATGCCTGCATTACGATTTAAACCTATCACGACAGACGTATCTACGCCGAGATATCTTGATTACGGAATAAACATCTTCTGCTAGAGGTTTTTCGGAAGCTGTTCATGATATTCTCGAGCATGTTCAGGTTGTCGCTGTCTGAAAGGCGTGGCAAATAAAAGGCAGTATGGACATGCCAAGATTCTAATGTAGGCAACGGAGCTGAGGACGACAGGAAAAGGAAAGATACAATTATATAACCAACGCAACAATCAAAGTCAGGAGTACAGTACGCAAGACGGAATCGGAAAACAAGCACACAATGCAGCAAGCCGGACATCGTCGTCGCAAAGGTGTCACCCATCAGCGACTTGAAGCAGCAGCGGGCGACGACGACAGCGAAGAAGAGGCCGGAATTCTCTTCTCCTCATTCGGGCTCCCAAACTCAACGAGATGCCCAGAGCCCTCCGAGCCTGCGTCATCCGACGTGCTCGAATCCGCTGACGCAAACGTCCAGCTTCCCGTCGTCGGTGTGAGGTCCCCATCTCCCGATCGAACACCCGAGCCGCCGCTCGCTGCGCCCTCCGTGCCTCCTTCAGCCGTTCCGCCCAAAGACGCTGACCGATTGTCGTCATGTGGCGGAGCAGACTGGAACTCGCCAAAGTCGCCAAACCCGTCAAACGACGAGTCGTCCATCTCGTCGGAGAACGATGAAAACCCGAATGGATCTGCGCGGCTCGGAGTAGCGTGTGAGTCCGCGAATGGTCCGAATCCATCCTGTTGTCGCGTTGGGCATCGGTTATGTGTGACACAGAAGCTGAAGAAGAAAACGCACGTCGTCGTTCGGGTTGAAGGGATCCTCAGCCAGTTTAGTCGCCATCTCTCTTGGCACAAATGCATCCTAGTGCAAAAGGGTTAAGGTCAGAACTCCACTGGCGTACGGCATACGGAGATAGAAGGAGAGGCAAGAAGAAATTTCAACTGACATCGAACCCGGAATTGCTTAATGGTCTCCGTTCCGTGCTCTGGTGTCTAGCCGAGACGGGCGGGCTTCCGAGGCTGAACGTGGACTGCGACAGCCAACCGCCCTCATCGTCCTCGTCATCCGATTCCGACCCGAAATGGTCAAACGAATGCATCTCCTGAGCCAAATAGTGGGCAAACTAGGCAGCAAGTTGTTGTTCAACGTTACGCATCTCAACGGGGACAGTGAACCTCACGTACATGTGGAGCGGGCTGTCTCTCGACGGCGTTAGTGTCGTCGTCATCGTCGTCGGCGCCGTGACCCCGACCGAAGCTGCGGTGATAACTGCTAAGGCCGTTGCGGCCTTCGTCCTCGTCGTCACTATCGTCGTTATCACTCGTCCGCGGCGCAGGACCAAAATCGGCTGTGTTCGCTCTGGGCGCGTTGCCAATGCTCGTGGACCGCCTAAACTCGCTCCGCAATGTCGCCTCGCCAGAGTCCGCCGCGAGTGGTGACACATCGTCTTCGTCCACTTTCCATTTTGAAACGTTCCTCGAGCCTTCAGAGGATGATACGACAGGTTTCCCACCGCCAAGGATCGTTGAATCTCTCTTTCTCGTCTCTTGATATTTGCCCGTCACGTACTCGTCCCATTCAGGCTCGGGAGCGTATCGGATCATGATGAGTCGAAGATCGGGGGGGAAACGTTCCAACGCCATGATGACGTCTTCTGCGATGAGTGTTAGGTGGCCCATATAACCGAGCCGTACTCCTTTTGGTTGCGCACTTGTAGTTTTGACAAGGATTGGTGAAGGTTTGTTGAAACCGAGGTTGTTACTCACCATGAAGCATCGTTCATTTTTTGTCCTTGGACAATCTTGTGCATGATGCGGGCATCTCTGAACAGCGATATCACCAATTCACGATTGTACCCGCTCTCGACGTGTCCAGTCAATATCTGATGTATCACATCGTAGACTGCACTGTGAAGAAAGTTATTCCAAGGGAATTCCAGAAACAAGTCCTATATTGGTCGAGAAATAAGAGTCAACGAGCCATTCAGTATGTTCCACGCAAAGGTACTCACCAATAATGTCCGAAGCACATCGACTTCCAAAAACCTCTTTTTCAGTTTCTCACCAATGACCAGAGGTGTACCTGGACAATCGCCGTTCGTCGTCGGAACGCGCGAACTCCGCCTCCCATTCAACGTCGGCGAAACAAGACTGGAATTCGACCCGTGCCCTCTTGACGGACTGCGACTCGGAGGACTGGTTTGCGTTGCCATCTCCGCCATGCGTGGTGGCGATGAAGACGGGTCGGACGGCGAGGAACCCGTCGACGACTGCGACGGAAGGGCGGTCTCCCTACTCGGCGGCGAAAACTCGAACTGCGAATGCTGGTCACCGTACATGACGATCTCCTCCATCACGTCGTCGTCTGAGCTACCAGGCTCCCCCTCGCTCATGTCGTCGTCCGAGTCCAGCGCGGGCGAGTCGCCGCGGCGATGCGAAATGGGAAGTTCCAGCGCGGGCTGCACCTCGTCACCAGGATCGTCTATGGCGTCATTATCCCGTTCGTCGCCGCCGGTGAGCGAGATGACCTGCGCGAGCTCTTCCAGCGCTGCGAGCCCGCCCTGCAGCCGCCCCTCCGAGTCGTACAAGTGGTCGTGCTCCGCCGGGCGGTTCAGAAGCGACATATTCGAGCAGTGCAGCAGCTCCGCGAAGAGTTCGCATAGACGATACCGCTCCAGCGTGAGAGGCGTGAGCTCGCCGAGGGTCGTTCGCACGGGCCCAGCCTTGACAACATGAAGCGTTGCGAAAACGTCAGAGATAAGAGAACGGGTGATAGGAGATGCGGGCTAACCAAGGACCTTGGCTTGATTAGATAGTGCTTTAGCATCTCCATGTGATCGCACATGAGTTCGAGAACGGTCCCGAGATGCACAACACCCATCCGATCGACCATCTCCTTCATTGCCTGCTCCAGCGCCTGCCGCCCATCCTCGTGCATGTTCTGTTGAACTTGTATTAGCCGATTCCGCAATGTATGAAACATGTACGGTTCAAAGAAATCCGAGTTGTTTTTCCGGATGAGCTCAATCACGACAGCGGCTGAATGCACGACGGACGACGTCATCGAGTCGAAATTGGGCAGCGTTTGGCTTTTAAGACTTGAGAGGTCCTCCGGCCCAGAACCTTCCTCTCCGGTCTGCTGTTCTTCTGACGGGGGCCCGAACTCGAGCAAGATGTTGGATAGTAGAGCAGAAATGTTTTCTTTCCTGGCCAGCTCTCGCGCGAACAGGTTGGATGCGAATCCGCTTTGGATGCCTTCTGAGACGGCCGCGCCTGGCGAAGGCGCGGCGACGGATACAATGCCCTTGATGAGGTCTGCCACGACAGCGTGTATCTCTGGAGGTTTCTCCGGCGAGAGAAGGGCGACCAGACGACTTATTAGGTTTTCTTGCGATAGCCACTACCGCCTACACTGAGAACATTCCGTCAAACACAGAAAAGAAAGACAAGAAACGCACGTCCAGAACAGCCTCTCCTCCAGGGTGCTCGTCGAGCTGGATGATGCGGACCAAGAGATCGACGATGGACGGCGTCTCGATGTGCGCGATCATGCGCTCCAGCACGTCAGGTTGCGAGCGAATAAAGGCAAGCATCTGCGCAACGCGGCAAAGCTCGGCATCACCACTAGAAACACTCGCGCGCAGAAGGAAAGGAAAGGGGGGAAAGGAGGGAGAAAGAAATGCGCTCTAACCTCGGTGGGCTTTTTGGTCAGAAACACGGAGTTGATCTTGGCAAAGTGCGATGCCATGACCATGTGCGTCTTCATATCGTCTGGAGGCCGGTCGAGCACCGTCTCCCAGAACGGGACGAGCAGCCGAGACTGCTCGTTCACGCACGTCTCGACAATGCTCCATATGTCGCTGCACAGGACCTCCGTGGCCACGTATGGGTACCTAAACGTAATCCCGAGGTAGATTAGACACACACAAGACCGAGCGGGAGAGAGCTGCGCAGGGGGGTTTACACCGACGCAGGGGAAGCAAAGGGACGCACTTGAACTGGCCCTTCTCCTCCGCCTCGATCTGGCCCGTCACATACGCAAAGAGACGCTGGAGCACGTCAACCCGCTGAAAGTAGTCGATCAGCCGTGTGTTCTGCGCCTTGCACTCCTGCAGCAGGTCGTCCTCGTCCAATATCGCTTCGAGCGCAACGTCCTCCTTGTTCAGCAGGCTATCGATGGCGGATGCATTGTGAAATCCGAATCTACAAAGAGAGAAAAAAAAGAGCGACAGCGGTGTGGTCGGGTAGGTGTGTTCAGATTCTGCATAGCATACAAGACAACATGGGGGCGCCGAGGTTATCGGTGCCGGACGCACCTCCAGAACATGAAGTCTAGATTCCGTTTGTGAGATGAAGTGGAGAAAAAAGGGGGGAGGAAGGAGGGAGGACGAGCTACGCAGTGTGGATCGGTGGGTTGATGGTTAGCGCCTCATGCGACGCGTCCTTGGGGAAGTCGCCTATTTCGGAAACGCCTGATAAGCACATGCCGCTCGACCCAAAGTCTGACAAGTCCAGACCAAGATTATATAGACAATGCATTAAACACTCGATCCTACTATAGAATAGATACTACAGAAACCCCAGCATTGACCAGTAAGCTACACCTTCCAACGTGTCTCGCGTTCCACTCAAAACTGGTCATCATGAGCTTAATCGCCACACATTGCGGAATTGGGACAGAACTTACCCGGATTTGGTAGGTCCCACTCGCCTTGGTCAGATACCGCACCCACTTTATGCTCTGGTAATTGCTCTTCTCAAAGACCTTGAGGAATCTGACAATCAGGCCAGAGGCCGTGAACATAAGCACTTGGAAATCGACGTCAATGGGCGGCCGTGCCCACACTTGGCGGGTCGTCGTGCTCGTCAGGTTGGCCATCGCCGTCAGGGTGCATTCCTGGCCGCCTTGTATCCGTGGCATCCTGCCCGAGAACGACTATCAGTCGAAAAGCTCAGCCGTAGAAGCAAGGAGGCCTTACTTCCAGACAACAAAGTTCTCATCCGGCACATACTTCGCCTTTCCATTGGCCACCTTGCAGTCTACCGTTGTCGTGTTCAGTGGCGTGGGTATCCGCACGACAACATTGGTAGCAGAAAGCTTGTTGCTAAAGTTTGTTTTCACCGTTACGGTATATGACACCTGTGAGGTCCCGATCTCGGTAACACTCGGTATGATGCGTAACGGCAGTTTCACGTTGGATGTCGCGCGGTATCTGTTGAATCAAAAAGAAAAAGAAAGACGTCAGAACCAGCATCCGGGCCGTAGGTGCGGGACGGCTCGGGTCACACATGCCTCATCAGCTCAAATTCCCCGTCTGGGGGTATGAAACTTATGGTCCGGGAGGCGTCAAAATCGTGTAGGCGCACACACTGATGAAACCTGCAGTCGTCCAGCTCTACGGCGTCACTGATCCCGCGATCGTTCTTGTCGATAACCAGTTTATCGTTCAAACCAAACTTGCATTCCGGCGTGCCTGATAGGTATGCACGCATCTGTATGTGGCCGTCGACATCCGCGCGAAGAGTGTTTCCTGTATGGACCGGTCAGAACATGCAAAAGCCGGAAGGCGGAAGAACAAAAGCGACGCACCCTTGGCGCTCATGCTCAGATTGACCGTCTCGACGACATCCACGAACGCCTCATTCTTCTTATACTTCACATCCCCACGTCTCCAGCTTATCGCGCCCGTCGCTTGAGTCGTAATCTTGGAAGACTCCTCCTGTTATCGCCGGGTGTCACCTCTGCCCAAGAATATCGATAAGGAACACGCACCGCCGCAATCGCCGATGATACAATGCTCTCTGTCGTGATGTAAGACTTGAGCGTATCAATTTCGCTGTTCTGTGGATAGCCAAAATCATTGATTTCTGAATGTGGTGCATAAAAGTCAATGGAAGGGACATTAAAGGAAAAAGTCGACAGAGCCTGACCATCGATGAGTTCATATATCAAGACGAAATTGTTTTTGACCGCCTCTTCATCAATCTTGCCAAAGTACGACTTGCAGATATTGATGAACCGGTAGCAAAACTCGAATACGAGAGCCGCATTGGCGTTTGTCCTAAACGCGCTAAGTGAGGCAACCTGAACTCAGACTCGAAGCGGAATGCACTCACTTGGTGATCGCCACCACGTACAAGTTGTTGACGCGCACATGGAAGAAACTAGTGGAGCCGAGCGTAATGATGGGCGACCTGACGTCGCTGTTGGAGATGACTTGAATCCGAAACACGTCCGCAATGGACCGTCTAGACAAATACGATCGCAAGTAAGAAATCCGCGCAGAAAGGGACACAAATTCGTCGATCACACTTGAAATCAGTCCGGTAGAGCCTTGAAATTAGGACCTGTAGAAGAAAGGAGTTGGAGCGCGGGGTTGAGCGACGTTGTCATTCGCAGACGAAAGCAAAGCGTGCACGCCGGGCGGTAGGGCTGTGGTAATGGACATTTGGTGCTTACCTCGCCTTTTTGGTTGAAAATGAAGAATGCCTGCGTTGGTGATGTATGAGACGCTGTCCTTCAAAATGAAATGAGTGAAATATAGCACCGATATCATCGTTGAAGTCAATGTTGGGTAACTGAGCTGACCGGCGAGCGCATCGGCTGCTCGCTGATGATGTGACCTGGCTTGAAGGCTGTTTTGGATAAATATAATGTGAGAACAACATGCCGATTTTGGACTCTACTATACTTCCACTCATGACAAGCTGAACGGCGACTGCGTCCAGCATTCGCGATAACCGAAGGCGCAATTCGACGCGGGACACCCATACCGCCTTTAGGTTTACGCCGGCCCGCCCAACCTGCACTCAAGTTTCATTCCGAGGATTGCCCGACTATCTCAAACATGTCGCTATGCGTTCTCATCCGAACCGCTGCACGGCTCGCTTTTCCCAGTTTCCCAGCCGGACTTTGTGCTGCTGAAAGTCTTATGCTTGACCTCGTGAACACTATGCAGTTGGGATAAATAGTCGCTGCTGCGAGGCGATGCCTGTAGCTCAAAATGCGTCTCACCGGAACTTTCTTGGCGTTCTGCCTGCTTGCAGCTGGAAAGATTGCTTTCGCGAGGTTGACCTGGGGCCGGACAGAGTTTCTCTTCACGTTCGGTGACTCTTACACAACGGACGGTTCGTAGCTTTGATTGCCGGCGGGCTGGTTTGAAACTCGGGGAATCGTAGGCTTTAACATCTCTGCTGGTGTCGACTCGCCCGTACCCAACTTTGTACGTACGTGACGATGTTCGCATTTCTGCCTCGGAGCCTCACTGTGATGCAGACATCCTCCAATGGGCCAAATTGGGTTCAAGCTCTAGGTGTGTTCAAGTGCCATGTTAACCTTGCAAATTACTGAAAATGGCCTTTGCCTAGGAGGGAGATATAATGTCGCTAACACGAAAGTCTGTTACATAGCGTCCCTTTGCCTGCCTGTGGGCTTAAATTACGACTGCTAGGTATTTGACCTGGCTTCTGGTGGTGCCACGATCGATGCGGCGCTAGTCCCTCCCTTCTTGCCCACGGTGCTGTGAGTGATGCCATAATTCGTCCGGAGACTGATCATGACGTTCGTGCCGTAAAGTTCAATTGTAGACCAGGTCTCTCAGTTCAAGGGATTTCTCGCGCCAAAACCGATAGGCGCCCAGTGGCAGAGTGACAATTCACTTTTTGCATTTTGGATAGGGATTAATGATGTTGTAAGCGATGAAAATCATCTGTCGTAGTAGGGAACTGCTGAAGAACTTGAAGGGCAACTCTGCTGGTTGGGTACAGTAATTCATGGTGCAAAATGTTTCAAGTGCTAAAGGTCATAATTTTTGCAGACGAACATAACCCGCCCGCAATTCTACAGTGTCCTGATGAATAGGCTCGACTCTCAGGTATTTCCCCTGTGCACATCATGACGTTGCGTGTTTTTCTTATCATTGCTCTAGATAGAAGAACTCTACCAGGAGGGCGCCCGCTCATTCCTATTCCTCACCGTGCCTCCAACGGACCGCTCTCCGTTGGTCTTACAACAAGGTCGCACCGTCGCCAAACAATTCGCCCAATTCATATTGCAATATAATGCGCTCCTCGGGAGCACGGTGGCTAGGTTCCGAGCAAGACACCGTGATCTGGATCAGGTGATCGTCTTTGATACCCAACCCGTCTTCAATACCCTGCTGGATAACGCAAAAACCCTCGGGTTCGTGAACGCGACTGGGTACTGCGAGGCGTACCAGAACGGAACGCCCTCGCAGACGACGCAGATCCTTCCGTGCGCACCGGTATTGAACTATTTGTGAGTGGAAAATGTGGTGTTATTGCGCAGGACGCGTCTCATCTATGCATGGTTGATCCTCAACTGGTTGAATTCGTTGCATCCTTTGTTCACCGTGCACGAGTGCGTCCCGGTTTCTTGACTTTGGGCGAGATGTCTGACCCTTTGCATTCTAGCATCCTAGCTCATGCTATAGCGACCACCCTAAGTTCTTGAACAAAGGTCGTATACCCAGGGTATCCTGCCATTTTTGTCATAGTGTACGCGACGTTCCAATGAGAAAAGGCACTTGATTCTTTTCTTCTGCTTACCCTATCCGGTCAAAATGCCCCTCATAGGCAAACATCAGATAAAAACGATGCACATCACCACATTTCAGGTCAGCTTCCCCATACACAGACTCGACGATGCCCATCACCGAATTCGCCGTCCTCCCCTTCATCCCGCCTCACACGCCTCTTACCGATGGCCTGCCCAAACACTTCCGCTCGCTGATCCAGCAGCAATCTTCGTGGTCAAAGTACCCCCTGCATTTCTTCTCCGATCCCGAGAATCCGTCCATGGTCTACCTGCTGACGGGCTGGGATGACGTCGAGGCGCACCAGCGCTGGATGGCGAGCGACGAGGACAAGGCGCTGATTGGCATCTTTGCGCCGTACATGGACATGCAGAGCCTGCGGCTGTTCCACTTTGATGTCGACTTTACGACGTTCCCGGATGAGAGGGCTGCGTACGTGGTCGTGCAGAAGTTCGCAGGCGAGGCGAGTGGGGCGGGAGAGCTGGAAGTTGGGAAGACGACGTGGAAAGTGGTCACGAAGGACTTGGAGTCTGCTGCTGGAGATGTTTATTTGATTTGTGCTTATGAGGAGAGGGAGGACTTCGCGATCCCGAACCAAAACACGATTGATCCGATGGTCATGCAACGACTTGCAATTCCGGAGGAGGGGCCGAACAACTGATCTTACGGGGCTGGAATGGAATAAATGACTGCACGACCTAAACACAAATTTAATATGCCTATCCTAAAATCAGAGGCGCACCTCTAGACCTATGTACTGTACATCGTTTCTATGGATCTGGCATTACATGACGACATGAATTGCAAGGGACCAGCTTATCTTTGATCATAGATATTCATAGGGTCCTTGTTGACACAGCTCCATCAGAACCTATTCAAGATGTGGTCCCCAAGGCTCTTTGTTACATGTTTCAATCTAAAAATATGAGCGGGAAGAGTACCGGTCCGCTCATCTAGCCGCTCTAGCGTGACTAATGTAAAATGACAGCAACGCAAAGTGTTTGATCGACGCTGGTGGCGATATCCATTCCATTTCAAGGCTCATCATGATCCTAAGGGCAGCACACCTCGATCACCCGCCCAGAGGTTGTGTTGCAGTGGAATCTTTTATGACCCTGGGCGCTCTCAAAGGGTGGCCTTATAACCCGAGAAGGTCTAGAGTTCATGTTTTTTTGTTTATTCATGGCCAACCAACCCACTTCCTCTCAACAGTCTGTGCCTCCTGTGCCTCCCATATTCAAGGCCTATGTTTCCGGGAAATTTCATGGGACGATTCTTCAATGCTTCTTGACTGGTAGGCAACAGAACAGACTGGCCTTGTGGGTACTGAGGTGATTACACACTTTCTAGGCATATACACAGGCCTCTTCGTATTCATGATGGCTCGAGGCATGAGTGCGTTTCCGATGCTTCGGCTTTGTGAGTTTCTGATGAATTCCTGCGACAGTAAGACGGCAAGAGAACAAGAAACGCATCGCATTATTCGTCATTATCGCCATACAATATGGATTGATAGTAGCTCGCCTTCCTTCCATATGTCTCGACACTGTTCAAACATTCACGACGGACTCCTTTGAAACCGTTCTTAATCGTCTTTTCTATCCATCCACAGCGACGATGGTGTGGCGAGACGTTTTGGTCACAACAGCTGTAGTCCTCTGTGATGGGTTAATTGTGCGTTCTTCGTTACATTGCTCGGACAACGGGCTCAGAAGGACAGATCTGGAGGTGTTGGCAAATATGGAACCGTAGCTCCTTGATTTTATTTTTCTTCGCACTTCTGGAAATAGCTCAAACTGGTGAGGCCAATCCGACGCCTTCAAAGACAATAATCTCATACCATGCATCAATTGCAGCTATTCACAGCTACGTCCTGCATATCTTGGTTATCTTGGCGCCAAAGACACAAGATGATCCGGACGTTCCAGCACTGGCAGAGCTTGCCAGGGTCTTGACCATCACCGTCAGCTTTCTCCGCGCGAGTCTAACGATCATGGCGTCTTCTCTCATTATCCTGAGGATATATTCCATTGGCCGTATGCAAGGCATTCGGAAATTCAAGCTTGTCATCGAAATCGTAGTAGAGTCGGCGCCGATGTACTCCATTCCCCTGCTGATTGCTGGGGTACTCGATGTCGTGGCATTGAAAACGCTACCTGGCATTCTGGATGGAATGCTGTCAACGCTTCCAGTGAGTTACAATAATATTTTCACTTCGGTCCTGGCACAGACATTGCATTAGGGACTGGCGCCTTTGTTAATGGCTTTGAGAATACACCTCGGATTCGCGAGACCCGATTCTTCGTGGGCAGTCCCTATACCTGCTATGTGGATACGCAGTCATGGTCCAGCGGTGCCATCGACAGCAGAAGACAAGAGTGCAGAGAGTGCAACAATTCAGTCTGATCTTCAACATAGTCCAGGGGCGATTTCAGGAGTGGATGAGCGTGAAACAGAGATAGAAGTCCGTAACCGAGAAGATAACAATGGAACATAATTTTTTTGCGGGGCGAATTTCTGTATCATGTCGTTCACGACTGAGTCCAAGACCGGATTGGGCATTTCCTTTTCCAGAGTTGTTTACCTGCGCTGCTGCCTCGTAAACAAAAGAAATCTTCACCGCCCAGCAACGGCGCTTTGGAGATACTGACGACTTACTTCCGGGACTCTTTCGAGTTCTGCGAAACGCATACCCCGCTCATCGTCATGACGAAGGAATCAAGAAACACCCACAATGCGAATGGAACGTCCCGAAACGCCGCCAGCAGCAGCACGAAGCCTGCACATTCTGGCACATTCGAGGAAGGACAGGACTTTATTCCTTTTGTATTCGACGACGACAGATTCGAGGTTGGAAGCGCAGAACGAGATGCCGCGCGATCGTCTAGGAAGAGCGGGAAGGGAAAGGAGAAGGAGCGCAGCCCATCTATGCCATTAGGTGCCGAGGACGCCACGAAGTTGAAATCCGAATGGAAAAGTCGTGGGTCGCGCTCGAGCGACGAGGAGAAGGGGAGGAAAAGGAGCAGGGAACGGAGCAGGGAGAGGGAGGGTAAGAGAGCGCGCCGTCGCGATCGAATGAAAGATAGAGAGGACGGGGAAATACATCGGGAGCGGAGCAGAGACAGGGAAAGGAGCAGAGAACGGCGGAAGGAAAGAAGAGACAGGAGCAGGGAACGGAGGAGGGACCGGGACAGAGACCGAGATCGAGGTCGGGACAGGGAGAGAGAAAAGGAACGCGCGCAGGACAAAGAAAGAGACGAAGGAAGCCACAAGCGCAAGTATGACATGATATTCGATCTCGACGACGACGCGCCCTCGCGACGACATCGCGCTGACATCGCGTCGCCCAAGATGCCTTGGATCTCCGGAATAGACTGGGACAGTTGCAATAACGTTGCGGAAATGTGCGCTTCCCTGGACTTCACATTCGGGTCAAATGGACCAATCTTTCTTCTATCATCAGGCTACATCTCGAAGTAAAAGCATTTGTGGAATGGATATCACCTACTGCTGTCGAAGACAGAGTTCGTGGGATGATCGTCTCTCTCATATCGAAAGCTGTCACTGCCTCATTCCCCGACGCCAAGATCATCCCGTTCGGTAGCTACGAAACAAAATTATACCTTCCCCTCGGGCAAGCGCATTTCAAGGAATATGACCAAAGATTGTAGCTGACGTCCTACCAGAGATATCGACCTCGTCATCCTTTCCGACTCAATGGCATACAGCAACAAAGTTACCGTCCTCCATGCGCTGGCGAACACGCTGAAACGTGCCGGCATCACCTCGAGAGTGTCCATAATTGCCAAAGCCAAGGTCCCTATCGTCAAATTTGTGACCAACCATGGACATTTCAACGTGGATATCAGCATCAATCAATCGAACGGGATTACATCTGGAAAGATGGTGAACGGATTTCTTCAAGACATGCATGGTAGTGGTGAAGGTGGCAGAGGCAGTCTGGCTCTGCGGAGCCTCGTAATGATCACCAAGGCTTTCCTCAGCCAGCGGAGCATGAACGAGGTGTTCACTGGGGGCTTGGGAAGCTACAGCATTGTCTGTCTGGCCATCAGCTTCCTGCAGATGCATCCGAAAATTCGACGAGGCGAGATTGATGCGGAGAAAAATCTCGGTGTGCTGTTGATGGAGTTTTTCGAACTTTACGGGTGCTATTTCAACTATGATGAAGTTGGCATCTCGGTGAGAGACGGTGGGACGTATTTCAGCAAGAGGCAACGGGGCTGGTACGATTTTTACAAGTCCCATCTATTGTCTATCGAGGACCCTGCAGATCCATGTGCGTGTTCTCCATCAAATTTAGCGTTTCTGTTTCAACAGGAAATTTCTATCTTAGCAAATGACATTTCCAGAGGATCATACGGTTTTGCCAAAGTCCACGCCACACTTGCCGGTGCGTACAATATCTTGACTGCGGCAGCATACCTGCAGGCTGGCCTGCTCAGTGCGCGGCGAGAGGGACGAACGGTTCAGCTGCGGAGTCGAAGGGAGCCAGAGGAGTCGAGCATACTCTCCAGCGTCATGGTCGTGACGCAGGAGGCAAGTTTTTTCACTTCTTCGCTTCGCGCGTCCTCGTGCTTAATGTATGTTATAGACGATCAATCATCGGAGACTTGTGCAAGAGTTGCACGATAGCAAAGTGCTCCATGATTTGCTTGGTGTCACTCCCGAACCAGTTGTCGTCGAAGCGAAGGGGGCAGACCAAAGTCGCACAAAACCGTCCTCCTCGAGATCGAAAGAGGCGGCGCAAAGTGTCCACTCAGCGTGGCAAGCAGCTGGAGCGGATTCCGATGATGAACATCACCGTACCAGACTCCATGAGGGCGAGGATAACGACGATGAGGAAGGGAGGTATACCATCAGTAGAAAACAGCCACCCAAGAAGCGGCGAAGAACGGGTCGAGTGGAAGACTCTCACACGGTCTTTATTACAGACGATGACGACGACGAGTACGAAGAGCCGTCATGGAACGGTTACGATGTCGTGGGTAACGACTATGCTAGCGAAGATGGGTCAGACGATGATGAGGAGTTGGAAGAGCCCCTGTGGAATGGGTATAGCATTAGCGAGGAGGAAGGAGAACACGATGACGGTAAAAGGCGGCATCGTGATGGACACGGCGATGATATCGGAGGGAAGCCCAAGTCTTCAGGGCATTCAAAACCCTCGGGTTCTGGTCGCCAAGAAAGACGGAGGATGTATTGGTTATCGAAGAAGGGTGTAGATGATAGCTGAAGCTGAAGGACTTGTCCTGCGGGAGCCTAAGTAGTAGACATCGAGCCATGGAAACGGGAGCGTCTAAAACGGTTGCCAAGTGCCCTGGATGGTGATGGCCGCATGTTGATGCCCGTTTCAGGTTCATTGATCAGTCGGGTTTTTCGCGGAGACTAAGCACTGCGACCTCATTGAAGTCGTCTTCTGACTCCTTGTTCCACATTGACCCCCTTTCTCTCTTGTCCGGGGTGACTTACAGTCGCTGGTCGGTCTGTAACAACCTCACTAATTACCTTTCTGCGTCTAGCGTTTTCATTTTGGCACTCTTGGTTTACCAATGTCAGTTTTCCTGACAATGCATTCTGTCTCTTTATTTTTTTTTTCGTTAGACTCATGGCTTTTTTCCCTTGATTCCAGGACGGCTTCCAAAGTCGTACCGCCTCCCGTGAACCTCAAAGAGCGCATCGCGGCCATCGAGCAGCGAAATGTGTCCTCTACCCTGCGGCCCGTCTCGCCCACGCCAGCACCCAGTCCGACGCTGCATTCGGCCGGCCTGCGGGACAAAATAGCAAAGTTTGAAAAGAAGGGAGGCGTTCCCGTCCCGCGAGGCAGCTTTGGCCTGGGCGCGCCACCTCTGGCTGAGAACGGGCCAGCGAAGAGGCGCGGGGAGCTTTATGGCAATCGCATACCCAGCGCCGTGCGGCCGAGTGCTCCCACTGCTGGACCGAGCCGTGCGGCATCGCCTTTTGAGAGTGCTAGGTCGTTTTCGAGCTCGCCGTCTATGGATCTGGACGATAGCGATGGCTCTCCTGATACGTCCAACTTTCCGTCTACTCCTTCTTCCCCAGCTTCATCACCTCTGCTGGACACGAAACCGCCTCCCCGTGCCATTCCGTTGGCCGCGGCGATGGAGCTTGCTCGAAAGACAGAGGCGTCTGCTGAATCCCCGGTTGTCGAGACGCCTCACGACACCCATGAACCGTCTCAAGAACCGGTCGATCCTGTGCCGGATGAAGAGGTTGAAGACAACCCTTCAGATGCCGTTGTGTCTCTCGATATCGTTGAATCGGCGGATACGCAGGCGCCATCCAATGCTATCACCAAAGACAACCTCTTGTCGTCTCCGATCTCTCCAGATGAGCATTCTACAACTACAGATGCTGTTGTACTTCAAGACGTCGCCACTAACGCCCTTGCAGAACATGTCACCGTTCCTACACCGACTACTAGCTCTACCATCACGGACGCTGAGGGCCCCAGTCATCCTGAACCTATCAGTATCGAAGTGGTGGGAGCATCAACTGCAGCTCCTGTCATCAAAATCGACGAATCCGGTGCTGGAACCGCTGATGCGCCCCCATCTGCATCTCCTGACGATGTGACTTCGATTTCCTCTATACCGCCATCTGAGTCGGATACAGAGGTTTCTGCCCCTTCTAATGCCGATACAGCGCCCAAGCCTCCGAATGATTTAGCACCTTCTACTGACAGAGAGGAGCCTCTCCAAGAGATGCATGTCAAGAAACAAGACGCCGTACATCAGACAGAAGGAGTCGTACCGCAAACCCCTGCTACTGCACGGCATGTCCTCGAGGTTCCCAAGACACCCTTCGAGCTTGACCTCGGACTTTCGCCAATCCAATCACCCACTGATCCAGCTCGGTCTCCCGAACCCGTCACGCTCGCCGAAGCGGTTCACAAGCTCGCTCGATCCTTCGCCAACATCCAAGGTATGTTCCCCGACCAGGTTTCGCCCCTGGAAAGCCCTCCGACGTATCGCGCTATGCGTCTCGATGCTGATCAATCAGGAAAATCGGACGGCGAGAGCAGCACGCTGGTGCTATCAAAAGAAAACAAAGCCGGTCGCTGATTTGAAGATCGAGGTGGAAGAGGTCGCGTCGGTATATGATGGCACAGACAGCGTGACGCAGCAGCAGGCGGAAGCGGTCGCCAGCGTCCCGGAGAAGCACCAGTCCACAGATCAGCAATCCATTATCGTCACCCAGTCTCCTGAACTCATGTCCGGGGCAGACGAAGCAAAGGCCTCGACGGCGATCAACGAGGAGACTTCACAAGGTACCGCCAAATCGCCCGACCATCTGTCAGTCCTTAGTGCGCCATACAGCGCGCCGGGTCGACCAATAAGCATGTTCGAGATGAGCCCGTCGCACGTCGTCCAAGGACACCGCATGACGCCACTGACGGGTCGTGGCGTTCCCATGTTCATCCCACCCACTCACGCCTCCAAGCCGGATTACCTGAACTTCCCTCCGACGCCCCACGTCAACGACTCAGAGTTTTCAAGCGGCTCTCAGCACAAGCAGTCACGCTCGTTCTCTCACCCTAGTGTTCTGTCGCCGGACAGTGAGATGGAGCAGCAACGTTTGACGTCAGGGCTCGGTAGAGGACCTTCCTTTTCTGCAGTGGTCCATCGCAAGGTTACCGAACTGCCTCCTGCCGTCGGCCCGCAGACTCCCCTGCGTTCTCGTATCCGCCAATCTTTTCTTAACGCTGAACCTCCGACCAGCCCAGGCTTCGGTGATCTAGCCGACCTACTCCACGATGCTGCCTTGTTAGAGCAAACTCTGTCCGAGGGACAGCTACCCAGCGAGATCAAAACAGATAGCACCAAGTTGCCTGAGAAGACAGTTGAAGAAACAAAGGACGTCAAGTCCCTGGAGGAGGCTTCTTTCTTTGATGATAGCGACTCGCAATACCGCAGCAGTCAGGAGCAGACTAGCAAGGTTAAGAACCCTTTCAGTCTCCTGCGAAGCAAGTCTTCTCACCGTAAAGAACGCTCGGCGCCTGCGGAGCCGCAGCCACGCACCAAATCGTCTTACCTGCCGGACTCTCAGATGCCACAAGTTCTCGAGAGGCACAATGAGGCCGATTCTACCGAGGGAGAGTCTGATGCGTCGCCCAAGTCGCGTCGGCATTATTTCTCCGGCCTTCGCCGCTTCACGTCCACGTCTCGATCGTCCAACCAGTCGCCTTCTCATCCACGCTACAGCGCTTCCACGTCGTCGGAGATCTCTTCCGAGGACCACCATCTCGCGTATGACCGCAGCGTAGAGTCGACGAGAAGCGGTCCCGGGTCTACACCGCCTATTCCCGAACACGAGTCGTCTATCCCCTGGCCGTCCTCGCTGAACAAAAGCACGACGAGCGTGCATAGGACCACGTCGTTCGCGGACAAAATCTGGCCCAGGAGCAGGTCAAAGTCAAGCCTGAGCGCCAAGAGCGCATATGATACCATTGGTCAGTGTTTCTCAAGTCCCACATGTGTCTCATGGCTGTTTTTCTCAAACGATGTTGCAGATCGGATAACCCAATCCGCGGCGGCCAAAGCGGCGGCAGCGTCCATACCACAGCTGGATCCTATTCCGCTCTCGTTTGATTTTGAGGGGCCCGATTCTCTCTCACCCCCAGGCGAACTGGTCTCCCCACGCCGCTCGGCGTCCCTCAACGTCCCAGGGACGTCCTCGTTCTCTCCCTCTTACGCTGCGGTCCCCACCAGCCCCGTGTACACGCCAGCTGTGCACGCTCAAGCGAGCACCCTGGCGACACCAGGGACGGCGCAGTTCTCCCCCTCCTACGCGCCCGTCCCCACTAGCCCCGTGTACACGCCCGCCGCGCACGCTCATGCGGCGGCGGCGCTGCGGGCCGAGTCGGAGACGACCTACCTCAGCATCGACTCACTGCTGCATCCCCTGCCGTCGCCTATCGACTCGCAGTCCTCCACACGGCCGTCCTCGTTCGTCTCCGTCGAGTCTAGCGCGTCCTCGATTCCTTCACCGCTATTCGATTCGTTCCCTTCTGTTCCAACTACGACGCCCGTCCCTCCTCTCTCTGCCTCTTCTGCTTTTGCTCACACTCCGGCGTCGGCGTCGGCCTCTGTCAATGTCAGACGAAAACTGTCTCGCCCTTCGTTACCGCCGTCTGGTCCTTCGTTCTTTGAATCCACACCGATCTCGTCGACGCCGGTCGGGTCCGAGTTCACGTTCTCTGCTACTCTTCCGAGGAGCGCTGCTCCCACACCGCGTTCTGTGTCCATGCCACCGCCTAAGCAAGGCTGGTAGGAATGATGGGGGACTCTGGAAGCGCAACTCGCGACTCGGCCATTTGTCGACGTCTGACGAATTACAAGATCTCCTTTGACTTACGTTGTTCTTTCTTTTCTAATATTTTGTCCCTCATCCAGGAATCATTTCACATCGTAGTAGTATGAGCTATCTGCAACTAGTTATTCGGCTAATCTCAATCGTTTTGTACCATATTCTCGATTGCCCAATGCCCTATTATCGCACTTGCGAATATATGAGAACTCTTGATGGCGTGGTATCCGCGAAGTGTTTGTAGGGCCAATGACGAACACGAAATGACCGCTAGCATGAATAAATAAGGAGATGCTAGTCTGCACAATAGATAGAACGCATGCAATGTATATATGCCGTACAACCCAAGGAGTAATAGTACTAAAATGGTCCGCGATACAGATTGGATAATCATTTGTCTTAATTATAATCAATGGAAGAGGGAAGGTGAAAGATGCGAGTGTGAACTGTGGTTGTGCAGCCGAAATGCGGCAAACCAGATGTGTATAACCAAGCTGGGAAAGAATGTTAAGGTATGAAGATTCTAGAAAAGCCTTCGACACTGGATAAAGCGGGCGTCATGAATGATATACAACGGTACAGGGAAAAATGCCGAAACTCACACTCGTCTGCAGCAAGGGCAACGATGTTTGCTCGGGACACTTCTCGACGCCAATGCCTGGCGGCAATTATCGCACATGGCAAGGCACCTACACCCCAAAACCGTTAATAAACGTACCGGTCGCAAGGAACCAGTACCCACCGACAAGGCCAGCAGATGACTACTCGCTGTTCAGTCAGACAGACCACACACGCCGTCGAGGCCGTCGATGATTCGCCGCTCTCTTCTCCGCTCTCAGGGTCCTTCCGCATTGCGCCCATGGTCCTCTTGCGCTCGATCCAGCTCTCCACTTGGCCGTCCTCGCTTAGAACGTCCTCGCTAGCCCCCGCCCCCAAGTTAGGATTCGACTCCAGGCTCTGGTACGCCATAAGCCGCCTCCAGCGCTCCCTCGTTAGCGGTCCGTGCTCGTCCACCAACCTCCGCAGCACCATCCTGCTTTCATCCCTCATCGCAGCGCCGCCATTTGTGCCCGAAGACGATGATGATGAAGCACCACCAAAGAACAGATCAAATAATAAATTAATCACCTCGTCTTTGCGACTCTCGTCCCCCGCCTCGTCGAAGTCCGATTCCTCGTCCTCGCCCCGAGTGACGTCCTCGGTTTCTGTAAACTCGGAATCGTGGATCGTATAGTCCTCGTCGTCGCTGCTCAGCTCCTCTCCCCGCAAAAAGCGCGCATAGGCGTCCTCCTCGCTCTCCTCGGAATCATGACCGACATGCCCAGTCTCCGCGTACGTGTCCATGTCGTTGCTTGCAATTCCAACATCTTCGCTTTTAAGGCCAAGGACTTTTGCCCTCACGGCCTGGAACATCGAAATGATAAAGCCCTTAACGAGCAAAACCATGTTCCAGAAGAACTTGGTAATGGCAAGAATTCTCTGCCAGTCAAGGCCAACGCAACGGAACAAAGCCTTGACGAAGCCCATCGGAGTTGTCCCCCCGGAATTAGATGGATCAGCGTTGGGTAAAGGCGACGAATTCACGGTCCTGATTTCATTGCGCAAACCTTGAAGGATCTTAGTCGTCGTTTTCGTGACTAATCGTTTTCGAATGCCCACGCCTTCCGGCCTTTTCCCTTTGAGGACTTTGCCTTGTGAAGCAGTGGAATTGTGTTCGATAGTAGTGGTAGTGGTCATCATGGCCGGAATCATAGCCGCGATATCCGTCTTTCCGAGATTTATTTTGCCGTATTCAATTCTCTCGCCGGGCTGTTCAATGTGGGCAACTTCGTTACCAAGGCCCTTGGTCCCTGCCGCCTCTTCCAGACTCCTGGTCCCGGCACGAAGGAGCATAACACCGAAATCCTCTTCATACGGTAAATTTGTGAAGAAATCGACGACAAACTGCGGCAGGAGGGAGGAAAATGAGGAGCAGGAAAACCTGCTTCGCCTCCTCCGACTCCGGCGATGAAAGTGACGGCTGTGCATTTCGCCCGTCCTTGTTCTTGAACGTGGGCTACCTTGCGAGCTGTCTTCTGAACCCGCAAGGATGCGGATGAGTAGATTAAGCAAGAAGGACAGCAGTATGCTGAGTATCAAAAGTGTTTCAAAGATATTGGGTACATAGTTAAGGAGTGGGAAATGCTTTGTGCGAATACGTGCGCGCCGTGCGCTGGGTTGCTCATTTGAATTTGTCGCGGATGTCTCTGTGTCTGACAGAAATGGTAGTTTGAAGAAGTGGGATAGTAGTGTTAGATGGAAATGAGTCAGAGACAAGAAAGAGGACAATGCGGTGGGTATTAGTCGGTGATTGGAGAATCGTTTGAATACCGAGAGGATATGAAGTAGTGTTAACTGGAGAACGACTTGTCAGACGGAGTAAGAAATATTTGGAGAAGCTTACTTGTATTAGAGGAATAGCGATGGTAATAACGACATGCTTGTCTGGTCGGGACGGAGATGAGTCTACCAGTGGATGGTAGGTATGTGACGAAGGAGAGGAGTACACGTGAAGCAGAAATGCGTAGCCAACCTATACCAGACAAATCAGGGCGCATATAACCACGAACCAAGCGCATAGACGCACCAAATTGAATGGGGACGTGTTCGGGTTGTCGCCGGCGCCCATTCCAAAAGCCGCGGTATGCGTCCCATGTCCATCAAGCGCCCTCACGAGCGACTCCACGCAAAACGCGAGACAAATCGCGCAGAACGTGGCCCAGCACACCTCCGACATTTCCTTGCTTTCCGCCCACGTTGCGAGCCAGTCAAATGCACGCACATCCGGCAACGATATCTCTGAAGTCTGGAACACCACCAGGATCCAAAGCAGAAGCGTTCTGAAGAGGAGATACAGCGTCGGGAGGTGGAATACCAGACGAGTTGCTGTGCTGGTAAAGTCGAGCGGAAATATGCGGCGAATGAACATGGTGTAGCCGTAAGATGCCGGCGGGCGCTGCAGCACGTTCGGTTGTCGGGTCCATGCCCTCCTAGCATACCTCGGGACAATCGTGTATTGGATCCTGTGCAGTATGACGGCCATCAGGAATAGACCGAGCATGTAGCCCGAGGTGAAGAAGCCCAGCGGGCCCGGGAAGGCTGGCGGGATCTTGTGTCCCGTCTGGCGTGTCTGTTGGCTGAATTGAAGAGATGGCGAATTGAAATCTGGAGTGGGAATTGGGTCGGGGGCATAGTCATGCTCCATGACATTGGTATTGCTGGGGACGGCTATCCAACGCTTGAGGAGGCGAGATGGGAGATAGTCGAAGAGTGAGGATAGGTTGTAGGAGATCTGCACTCGCTGTGCGGTGAACGGCGGGCTGGCCATGGCTGGCGGCGGGAAGAAAGCGGAGAGGCTGAGCAACCACTCGTCGTGTCCAGCGCTAACCTTGGGAGAGTCGACTTGTGGCGAGCAATCTTGAATCACTTTCATATTAGATAAGCATGCCGATTTTTGATGTCATCCAATCACAAGTACCGTTACATCGTGATATCATAATAACATGCATAAAAGGGCATCTCAAACTTGCGCTGTGGGCCCTAGAGTGACGCTCGTCCCAGATATACGCGATTTTTCCGTCTGTGAGGTGTTCGGTCGAGATGAATTGGCGCCGGCTTCGATATCTCCTTCTCTCACAGGTAAAAAAGGTAGAGTGGGTTCCGGTGGAGCCTCGGAATGTCGATCATCAAACCACGAAAGCAGGTTAGCCACGACAAACATAACCAACGGCAGAAACTGAAGTAACGGACAAGTCAGAACCGCGGCTGAGATGACGAAGGTTCGCGGACTTGCCTGGCCGTATCCCAGAATGATTTCAAGCGAATGGTCAATAGGATTTAGTCTGAACGACCGTTCAATCTCGATCACCTCTTCGATGAAATAGATAGCATAAACAGCCAGAACAGACTTGTGGCCCCAAAAACCGAGCAAAATGACACCTATGGCCTTGAAGAACGTGAAGTACCAGAATGACAGCGATGCTTTCCTTCCGCGGACGATGACATGGAACAGAATGACCCAGGTGACACGCGACAAGCCTCCATCTGGTTCGCTCTCTCTCGAGCTGGGCTCGCATGTCGGACTGTAAAACTCCACGACCCACCAGATGCAGTTCGCGACGCCAATGACTACCAAGAAGTATGTCACGATCTTAACAAGCCGCGTTCGCGGAGACCTGGAGAAGAAAAAGGAAAAGAACGTGCTGACGATCAGCATCGACTCGAGGTGGACGATGACCATCTCGTGAAAGAGGCTGAGGTGGTCTCGGTTCATCTGTGTGTACACTGTGATCGTGAATGCCATCCAGGAATAAAGCTGCAGCCGCATGTTCGTGAAGAGTCCCGCTCGCGCACGAGGACTCGGTCGAATGCGACTGAGAGCTCCAAAAATCACTGCGGCACGGGTTTCGACTGTGAGAGAACGCTGATGGAGAGAAAATGTGTCACACCCATCGTCAAACATCCTATGTAAATGGCGGCTCGAACGCCGACACCAGTGATATCTGCGTTGACGGATTCAAAGCAATGCATTTTTTCCCCCCAACTTTGGCAGACCGCATCCAAAAAAATCAGCAGAAGAAAACGCGCAAGAGAAGAAACGCACAGTAGTACCGCGGGGCGTTTAGAGGCAAGTCCAAAATATTGCCTCCTTCTCCCATAGTCCCTTTTCTTAAATGGGCATTGGGCGTTAATGCCAAGCAGGAACACGTGCAGGAGGCGTCGTTGAAGTCTGCGCTAGAAGCCGGTGTCTATTCGGAAAGCTGGGGCCATTGGTCGCATATCTCAAGTCAGACGCCAGGCCCTGCGCGCCAAGAAGTGCTGAACATTGAAGATTCAATAGCATCGTGAAAGTGAAATGGTTTTCAAGTTTGACATGAAGGAAGATGAAAGAACCTGATAAGTTTTGCCAAGCATTTCTCTCGACATGCCCCGCTAGGAACGCCTGCACTCGGCTGCCCAACAACAGTATTTCCTGTTCGGTTTCCGAGAACACCTCCCTGGCAGCGGAACGTACCCCAGGTCATGATTACGGCGGTGCTCATTTCTCTTCAAGTTCCTCTGAAGTTGTGGATCCACGTAAATCCATATTACACGTGACACTACATGCGAATTTCTGCACCGCTTTCACTCAAAAGTCCGTCGCTATCGGCAACGTCGAAAGCTAGAAGACGCCCGCTGCCATTCATGCTCTGCCTCAACCCTGTGCCCTTCACCACATGCCTTGACATTTTCTGACATAGCGTTCCAGCCGCCACCAACCTTTATTCCCTCGGAGCTTTGATCCTTGACTCACACCATGCCTTGCTCGTCTCCTTTTGGCTCTTTTCATCCTGGCTCGTGGCACGGAGTTGACCCCTCGCAGCGCTGGATTTTAAGTGGCCTTCGTATGGGCGGTGTCATCAAAGCACGGCTCCGATGGCAGGCACGCTGCAAATCCTAGGGCTAGTTCGCATAAAAGGCGCACGTTGTGGACGCACCGTTTCCCACCCCATGATCATGCCCGCCGACACGAAGACATCACATGAATACTCGGACGTAGACGCAAAGACCGGCGACAGATCGTCAACTGAAGAGTCGTGGAACGACGCCATCGAGTCGAAGCAGTACGGCGTCTGGCGCATCTCGACTTTGAAGGGACGTCCGTTCGATCTCAAGCGTCAGTGGTACGATCTTTTGTCCGCGTTTGACCTCTACACACGCCTCGCGCGCGAACTCTTTGCCATTGCGCCTGGGATGCTCGTCATCTACATCTTGTCGAAGGTGTGGAACGGCGTCGAGTCGGCAGTGCTGACGCACTTGTCGGGACGGTTGCTTCGAATTGTGAGTCTCAAGCCCTCACTCCGTTTCCTCTTGTCGTCGCCGTAGTCGAAGTTCGAACTTCTGGTGCTGCAGATCGAGATTGGTCTGATCAAGGGCGAGGCGGACAAAGAAGGAATCTACATGGCGATTGCTGCACGTCTTTCGTGCATCGTTTTCGTTGCGGTATTACAGTGGTGGAGGTAGGCGTCTTGGCTTCTTTCCTAAGAAGACGACAAGACGTTTTTTTTCCAGTGACACCAACTTGCCAGTTCTCAGAGCACGTATCGTGCACCACTTTGAACTGTATCTTATGCGCGGTGCGCCTATTCATTCGTCTGTGTCACTCAACTGTCTTGCTGACATAGTGCCCTAGCTCGACTTCGTCTAGATCTTCCGACTGCTGCTGGTAAGAGCCCCATTTAGCCGTGCAATATACCCAACTAATCAGCGGTTGATCTTCCATAGAAGCGACCAGCAACATGCGAGCGAACCCCTACGATGCCTGGATCGCGTTCGAGACGGTAATTGGGTTTTTGGCTGAGCTGCTTACCTCAACCAGCCAACTTGCCTTGATCACCCACATCTCCCGCTCGCAGGGCGGATCTTTCTTCGCTCTGCTTTGTATTGCGAAGCCGATCCTGCATGCCTGCTTGAGGCGCAACTTTTGGACTCTCAGTAAGTCTTGCTCTATATTGCCCTTCGGACCCGCAACTGACTTGGATTGTCCAGCTTGCGTCGCTGATACCAATAATCCTCATTACAGCAGGATGAAGTCGTTGGAGAAGTTTTCGCATGATAGCTACAGGCAAGATTTTATCTCGGGAAACCTTGGAGATCATATCGTAAATGGTACATACACGATACTATCGAACAAACAGAACTTTATTGACCTGAAGAACAGAATATGAAAAGGCGCGCGAAAAGCTCGGAGATACCTCAACCGACGAAGCTTGGGAGCAATACGAGAGGCAGCCCTCCCCTTACCGTGAAATATTCTCAGAAATACTTGGCGATCTTCCTATGGTACGGCATCCATGCCAACGCGATGGAAGTCACAATACTCAATTTGACCTCCAGATTTACTGCGCTTTCACTGCTATAGTCAACCCTTCGAAGTTCTCTATCGTATCTTTGGCGGTCTTGCAACAATCGGAGATGACCCTACGCTGGTCCATACACACTATCATCTACACGGCCGATACATTCCAACGCCAGGTCTCCAAGCTAAAGAACCTCTATGCCAAGGCCAACATGCCAACTAAACTCGAGAGTGGATCGCTACCCTACCCTAACCCTAGCACCAAGGATCACAGAGGCATGGGGTTCGAGCTGAAGTGTGCTTCCTGTCACGGTTTTCGTCGATTCTACTGATTCTAGTTCTCTAGGGACATCTCGTTCGCGTACCCTGGAAGCAAGAAGACTAGCAACGCGTTGACCGGCTTATCCCTTTCAGTCAAGCCAGGGCAGCTGATAGTCATCGTGGGTGCCAACGGCAGCGGCAAGTCCACCCTTATCAAGCTCCTGTCGAGGCTCTATGATCCCTCTGAAGGGACGATCCTGATCGACGGAATCGATGCCAATGAGTATAGGACATTTGATTTGCGTCAAGCTACGGCAACGTTTACGCAGGATCACGAGTTATATCCCCTATCACTCTATGAGAACATTGCCCTTGGGCATCCCTCGAACTCTTCCGACGCTGTTGCCGTGACCAAGGCGGCTGAACTGGGTCGCGCTGCGGAGTTCATCGCCAAACTGAAGGATGGCTTTGGGACGATTCTGGACCCTTCCACGACAGTCTATGACTTCAACATACCAGCCGACCCCGACCACCCCCTGCAAAAGAGGCTGGAGTCGCTGGAAAAGACTGTGGACATTTCTGGCGGCGAGAAACAGCGGGTTGTAGCGTGCGTTTGAAATGGTTTTCTGGTGCTGCAGCTGGCTTTTTTTCTCACACGGAATAATAGAGCGCGAACGTTCATGCACCTCAGTTCAGGAAAAGTCCGCTTCGTGGCCATCGACGAACCCAGCTCCGCGCTCGATGCCGAAGCTGAGCTACAGCTATTCCAGCGGCTCATAGAGTGCCGAGAGGGCAAGACGATGGTGTTCGTTACCCACCGGTTCGGGCATCTGACAAAACACGCGGATCAGATCATGTATTTTTCCAGCGGTGTGATTTAATGCATGAGCTGATTGTCTCTTTTGTTGCTGGCATAGATGCATGAAAGATGGTATGATCGTGGAGTCGGGCTCTCACGATGACCTGATGTCACGCTCGGGCGAATACGCCAAACTTTACAACATCCAGGCTGGCGCCTTTTCATAGATCTACTGGGATGGACAATATACCTCGAATTTGGGACACAAATGGACAATGGACACGACGTCGCAGGAATAATATACACGTACGTTATATGTAATTTCTCTTCTTTTGGACTCAACTTTATCCGGATAATACGTATGAGAAGTCACGTACAATGCATCCTTCCCTTTCCCTTCAGACTGCAAGTTGCCGCGAAGAGGGTGGACATGTGGCACTCATACCAAGCGAAAGATGAATCCGGATTTGTGCGCATTCCACCGCGACGATCCACTGAACGCTCAAGTCTCAACCAGACAAGGCAATTGACTTCTGAACCATCGATCAAAATTTGAGCCCAGGAACTGAGTTCAATGTCGCACGATGGCAACAGTCGAGGCGCCAACTCGTTTGGGTCATGGTTCGGGGACGTATTCTGCATGTTTGTGTGAACGAATGATCTTGCCTACATACATATAGAAAAAAAAAATATAACGGCTTTGTGTCAGCCGACGGTCGAGATACACGCTCAGCAATCCGACAAAGCAAGACGTAAAATATTCGGCTCGTATAATACACGTGGAAGGACTGCGCGTCCACGGTGTTGACTAGCATACGATGACCATGAGCGGGCTTGGGCGCCGTCGTCAGACTCCTCACAGTGTTTACCAAGGACCTTGACGGGAGCGGCCTAAGTATCAAGACATCAGATGGCCATAGTACGCACTTAGCAATTCCTTAATCATCAAGAAGATGGGTCCCGCGCAACCAGGCTTTGTTGTGATTGAATTTGCGTACGTGTTGCTGGCCTGGAGTGCTTGTATCTGATCTTGCACTTCGCGATAACGTTGTGCAAGTGTTTCAGCTACCTTCTCGTCCCATATGTCCTCGGACCGCAGTTTGCGGACCAATTCTTGTTGTTCCTTCTGCAGTTCACCAACCTCGCCGTTCCCGACACACGTAGCTGTGGAGCTACGTGGAGACGAAGGGGGCTGAATAAAGTTGTCGATTATGTCCCAGGCAGATTTGAAGGAATCTCCGAAGGCAGCCACACTAGCGCCATTCCGAATCATGGTATTCCAGTGACTGCCTTTCAATTCCGCCTCTCTTCTGAGGTTGTCTTCGGTCTCGTTCACCACTGCGTTCCACATCGTCGTCGCGAACGCCACTCTTCGATAACCGTCCTCATCACATAGCTTGGTGAACTTGCGCAAAAGAAGAGACGGGGAAAGAGAAGGGCGAACATCGCTGATGCGGTGTAGGTATATGATACCCGCCACTTTTTTCTGCTTGCCATAACTGTGACTGGAGTCATAATCTGGTCGACGCAGAATGGTCCGTGCTCGAGCTCACTGCTTCTTTATCCACGCCTCGATCTGCGCCAACAGTTCATCGTCTTGCTTCGCGGATCCTGCCACTGGAGGCGTGTCCAATAGCACGATCGGCTGGTGAGTCAAAGGATGCTTAAATGTTACAGGCCGGAGTTCCAGAGTGCAAGTAGCCAGCGTGTGTCCTACTTCTTCATCGTCAGAGAGACTGGCGTAATTCGCGAACTAGCGCATAGTAATGAGCAACGCCTCCGAACCACAAGGGACAACAGCCACCCACCGTACTCTTCCCAGTCCCAGACACGCCTAATAGCCTAAAGATGATGTGAGTAACAAACCCAAGTGCACAATTTGATTACCCCTACAGGATGATTGTGTCTCCGGGTGTGAATACATTCTTAGACCCAGCCATGGCAGTGGTGAAGACCAAGAGTTATGGATATGCCGTACAGACCTCTGTACTCATTTCCCTAACGCGTGTTTTTTGGCATTGCATACACGTGTCTCGGGTGCTCTTTGTGAACGAACATCTCATATGCATCCGTGTTGATGGCATGTGGACTGTGGACGTCTAGGTGGGCAAAACATTAATGAAATGTTTCGAATGCTTCGTTATCTTATGTATGGCGTGATCATGTGAGGTAACTGAACTCACATTGAGTACCATGGCCCACGTTGAAACGGCTAGGTGCCATCGATTTAGCCATAAAATTGTTCAGCGCACCCTGCATACATCGCTACACGCGAATTGACTCCTCCCAAGTGCCCAAATGGTTTTCCGGCGAGGTTCTGTCAAAAATGTCTCCCAGCATGACATCATTATCGCGTAGGTATCTGGCGTGGACAAACAAGCAAGGATATCTAATGTTTCGCCGACATATTCTAGCGTGATGGGTCCTACTGGCGTGGGGAAAAGTAACGTAGGTATCCGATCGTCCTGCGGCGGCTCGCTGACGCCGACGTTAAAGAAAGTTCATCGATAAAGCAACAAACCAAGGAGGTAAATGGGTCGGGCACTCCCTTCGATCCTGCACAGACGAGGTCCAGACGATCAAGGTGCCCTACTCCAAGTCAAACCGCTCGGTGGTCTTTGTCGACACTCCCGGTTTCGATGACACGTACAAGCCTGACACGGACATCCTGAAGATGATCGCGGACTGGCTGGAGAGCACGTAAATTTCGAGTCGAGATCAATCGTCCGGCGTCTATCTGACGGTCTGAAATCAGGTATCGAAAGGACATCAAGCTTACAGCCATCATATATCTCCATCGCATATCTGATAATCGAATGTCCGGTGCACCTCAGAAGAATCTCCATGTCTTCGAGAAGCTCTGCGGAGAGGATGCTATCCGCAGAGGAAAGGTCGTGCTAGTAACGACCATGTGGGACCGAGTCGGCAACGAAGTTGGGGTAGAGAGAGAAAGGGAACTACAAGAACAATATTGGAAGACGATGATAGCCTTGGGCTCCAGCGTGAAGCGCTTCCTTGATACTCCCGAATCAGCATGGGCCATCGTCGACGACCTGGTCAGCTTGACACCGCACGAAGTTCTGCTCCAGGTGGAGATGGTGAAGATGAAGAAGCGTCTGAATGAGACGCAGGCGGGAAGAGCGCTGTTCAAGGAACTGCAAGACTTGCTCGGGACCCAGAGAAAAACAGAACAACAGCTCCGTAACGCAGCTCAGGCGCAGAATGATCCCACGGTCATTGAGCAGCTTGACAAACAGCTCACTGACGTACATCGACGACTTGGAGTAACTCTGGACCAGATACATGAGATGCGGATACCCACGTTTCGAAAGGCCATCTTGTGGTTCAAGCGATAACTTTGGATTGTAGTGTTTCAGAAATACAGCCCGACGGTTGGATGTACTGGAAATTTAAACGATTCTCCACTGATTCGGTGCAATACGGTGTTTCCTCAAAAAAGAAGAAAAGAACTTACACAGCCTTGCAGAGCCAGCGACAGACTCATAGATTAATGAACAATGCAATCATTATCAACACATGCACGTGTAGTTCACGTTCCTGTCATCAGCGTCAGTTCAAAAGGTTTGGCCCAGAGGTCCTATACTGCTTCGTTCTATCATCGCAGCACGCCGACGTCACAGCCATTCATGTTCGACGGCTTGAAATGTCTTCTCTTTGGACGATCCCAGTCAGACATGATAATTCTGTAAGGTGTACTCTTACGTTGAAGGTGACTAACAAAGTTCCAACAATCACAGATTGACAGGGCCTACGGGATCGGGGAAAAGCTCAGTACGTTTCAATAAGCGGAGGAATGCATAAAGTGCAAAGCCACTTATGCTTCGATGGAAGTTTATAAACGTAGTTACAGGTGACGATCAAGCAGAGGAAGGACACGGGCTGGAAGCAAAAACGCATAGCGTGCGGGGGTACACGTGCCAGTACGCGGGCAGGATTCCAGGGCAGCGGGGCAAGACGATAACGCTTGTCGATACACCTGGCCTGTACAAAGGCACCGAGAATTGGACGGTCCTTCACAGACAGATTGGGCGATGGTTAAGGTATGCTGGTGACTTGATCGTCAAAGCCTCCGCAATCCGACCAGTCCATAGGAGAAATGGAGGGAAGAACTTGGCAATCGGAGTACTTCATTTCGAGAAGATCAGTGTGGCGCGGCCGACAGAGCCCCCTCTCGTATTGCTTGCGGAATTCTGTGGGACGAGCGATATCGAGCGGAGAGTCGCCTTGTTGACGACAATGTGGGACACAGTTAGCGGGGAAACTGGGCAGCGGCGGGAAGAAGAAATACAGAAAAGAGGAAGATTTGGTCCGATGGTCCGCTTCCATAGGACACATAGAACCGCCTGGGATGCGGTAGATCAGCTGATTCTCAACGCAGAGCGCTAGATCACCTTATCTTCGTTTCCTCTTTTGCTCATGCGCTATTCAGACTCATGTAGTTATAATGGACGAAATATCCCGATAAAAGTTAGGTGGATCGTTTGGGTCAGGAACGAAAGCCCGACCAGAAGCTGGCTAGACATCGTTCCAGAAGAGGCAGCAACGTGTTTGCATCGTGCCCTGAAGAAATGATTGAATTTAAGGCAGCTTGTTACCGCTGCCTTGCAAGTTCGGTTCCCTGCCTTTACTAGCCGCTATGTTGTCGACGCTCGACAAAATCAGGAACATGCTATTACGCAAAGGAAGGCGTGATAAGATCATAATATTGTAAGCAGTTTATAGGAAAATGACTTGCATCAGTATCTCACAGATTGATGTAGCGTGATGGGCCAAACGGGCGCAGGAAAAAGCACGGTAGGAACGATGGACAATGCGCCAGGAAGTGCCTAAATGAGAAATCCTAGTTCATCAATACCGTCACAGGGACGACAAAAGCCAGTGTGCATAGCGGGTTGGATATTGGCACAGCCAAGGTCGAAACCCACCGATGTCGATACGGAGGACAAATCGCCCACCTTCGCGATCGAGAAATCATTTTCTTGGATACTCCCGGAGTGCAGGAAAACGATTGGAGCGTTGTACAAGAACAGCTGACAAGGTGGATGAAGTGAGTTTTCTTTTCGACGCGTTCATTTCGCGAGTTAGGATTTGAACTGTCGCCAATAGTAGAAACGCCGAGCAAAATGAGGTTGCGGGGATCGTTTATTTGCACCGTCTCACAGACAACCGGATGACTGAACCGCCTTTCTCGACGCTCACGATACATCTATGCGGGACGACTGACATTGTGAGGAAAGTGGTTTTGTTGACGACGATGTGGAACCAATGGACGAGAACGGAACAGGAGGCAAACCAACGAGAGGCCGAGATTCAAGCCAACTTCCCGTCCGGCGGACTCTTTTCTCGCTTGAAAGTCGGCGATAGGGATCTTGCGTGGGTTGGGGTGGATAAACTGCTTCGCTCGTCGTTGGTCTATCCCGTTGCGGATGGGCAAAACGCTTGAGATTTTCGGAGGGTACATACAGTAATACTCTGTCAATTTTGGCCTTAAAAATCACGTCGGAATGCGGCGTTGTCGTGTCGGGAGCTTGGCAAAAAGGTCGATATGACCCACAAAGGGACCTCAAACATGTTTGAACTTGGAATGCCGTGCGAAAAACGTGATCTGTGATTGTTCGATACGTCCAACTCGGACCATTTGCCATTCCTTGTCGCCACACCCACTCAACATATGGAGCATGCTGTATCACAATATACAGCATCCGGCAAGTTAAAACAATAATACCAACCTTTCGACCGTGGAGGCCAAGAGGCTGTGCGGCTGTACCTCCGCAGATGGGGAACTCGGTCACCTGGTGTCGAGCACATGATTCCTGCCAATCATTAAGATGGCAGTGGTCTATCGGCGCAGGACGATGATGATTGATCCTTCCCAGCGTTATTTAATTACGCAACCTGGTGTGAGCGCTTCTCTGCGCCTGCCACGTCCTCCGTTCCGCCCCGCCATTATTCGCCATGGTCCCCTCACGAGGAGCCACCATTGCATCATGGTATTCGCGGATAGCGGCGTTCAACGTCGCGACGCTATTCGCGCGTAAACGGGAGCCCGGGCCGCCAAGGACCGTCTACGTCAACGACAGACTTCCCGATGACCACTTCGACCATCGAGGTAGACCCAAAAAGGATCACATCTATGCGACGAACCAGGTCATCACCTCCAAGTACACTATTTTGACTTTCTTGCCCCGGAATCTGCTCGAGCAATTCAGACGTGTAGCCAACCTGTACGTTCTATGTTGCAGCTCCATATATATCAAGATTAACTTGATATCGGTTATAGTTTCTTCCTAGGGATCGCTCTGCTGCAGTTTTCTCCTACTTTTTCGACCCTTTCTCCTGGTGTGGTGATTCTCCCTTTGATTGTGGTTCTTGGCATTACAGCCCTCAAGGATGGCTACGAAGATTTTAAGCGGCACCAATCCGATAAACGCGTGAACTATAGCACAGTCAAGGTTCTGGCGGGAAGAGACTGGGTCAATCACAATCTTACGCATTCAAAGGAAAGAAACATCTCATCCATTATTTTCCGCCCATTCCAACATCTTCTCGACAATCGTCACAATTTAGCGTCTAGCGAGCCTACATCGGAGGTAGACGTCGACTACAATCACCACTCGGCGGATCGGACGGATTATAACAAACAGGGTCCTCACTGGCGGAGAACGCATTGGGAAGACGTTAGAGTTGGCGATTTTGTCAAAGTTATGGACAACGAAGCCATTCCAGCGGATATTCTCGTCTGTGCAACCTCAGAGGACGAAAATGTCGCCTTTGTAGAAACTAAAAACCTGGACGGTGAAACAAATCTTAAATCCCGTCATGGTGTGGCTGCACTTTCGCGTTTGAACAATGCGCTGGTCTGCGCAGATCTTGCCAATTCGTTCAGCGTTCAGTGCAACCGACCCGACAATGATATGTATAGGTTAAACGCCAACGTTACGTTTCGGGAAGCAAAGTACCCCGTGGATTTGTCAATGACCCTCTTACGTGGCACAGTGCTGAAGAACACTGATTGGATCATTGGCGTCGTCTTATTCACTGGCTCAGATACGAAGATTGTCTTGAACTCGGGTGGAACTCCGAGCAAGAGAAGCAAGGTCGAAAGACAAATGAATCCCCAAGTGTGAGTGTATCCGATGCTGGACCTCACGCTGAGCCTAATTGTTTTAAACGCAGCCTTCTGAATCTTCTGCTTCTTGCGATTATGGTCAGCGTTTGCGCGATCGCGGATTCGGTCCTGGAGAAGCGATTTTATCCGATGGATGCGCCGTGGTTGTTTTGGGACAATCGTAAAGGCGACAATCCCAGCATCAACGGCGGCGTCACATGGGCGTTCGCTATCCTCACGTACGCCCTGCCTTGTCTCGGTTTTATCCACTAATTTCACTCTGCCGTACAGTTTCCAGGACATTGTTCCAATCTCGTTATACATCTCTATCGAATTTGTCCGCACCTGCCAAGCGGCATTCATATATTTTGACCATGACATTTATTACGACAAAACCGATCAAGCGACACTCGCAAGAAGTTGGAATCTTTCCGACGACCTTGGACAAATCGAGTACATATTTTCAGACAAAACGGGCACGCTCACGCAAGTAAGAGTTATAATTTTGTCGGTTCTCACCTTTTGACATAAAGTATCAAGAATTTAATGGTCTTTCGACAATGCTCGGTTGGACGCGTGGCGTATAGAGGAGATGCGCCGTCCTCTGACGCCGACCATAATGAAGATGGAGAAAAGAGCATTAAACCGGTCTCCATCACTGATCCAGTGTCGGAAAATCTTGAAGTCAACGTCGTATTAAGCTCGCAGTCGTCCGCTTCCATTGCCGAGACTCCTGCTTCGAGCCATAACCTTATTGATGAGGTCAAGATCACGCCCAAATCCGCTGCTCGTTTCAGAGATTCTGCTTTGCTGCACGACATCGGGCTGGCTGCCTCCCCGACGTCAGATTCTGCGCATTCCGAACTTTTGAATCGCTTCTTCACTGTCCTTGCTCTCTGTCATAGCGTGTTGACAGCCGTCGATCCTGCTACGGGAGAGATACAGTACAAGGCTCAGTCCCCAGACGAAGCAGCTCTGGTACAAGCTGCGGCCGATGTAGGCTTCGTCTTCCGTGGCCGAGAACGCGATGTCTTGCATGTCATGACGCCTTCAAGTGCCCCAGACGTGGAGAAGTATCAACTGCTGAATATCCTAGAGTTTAGCAGTGCCAGGAAGCGGATGAGCGTGATAGTGCGGCGGCTCCGCGAGGGCAACGAAGGATACTTGTTGTTAACAAAAGGAGCGGACAATGTCATAATTGAGCGTTTGGAGGACCCCGCTACGCAGTTGGTGGAAGATACCGAGGCCCACTTGAGTGAATTCGCCAGGAGTGGATTGCGTACACTCACCCTGGCTTATAAGGTTATACCTGGTTCGTCAGTTATTTTGATATCATTCCGGATGGTGTATGACATCCATTGTCTTACAGACGATCAATACGAGACTTGGAGCGCAAGATATCACGCAGCCACAGTCTCAATGGATGACAGGGAAGCAAAAATTGAGGCTGTATGCGACGAGATAGAGAGAAATTTGCATCTCCTTGGTGCAACAGCTATTGAGGATCGATTGCAGGATGGTGTACCGGAAACTATCGCCGACCTCAAGCGCGCGGGCATCAAGATATGGGTGGCTACGGGCGACAAACTTGAGACTGCTGTAGGTAAGCCTCTTGCGTGATCCTATTGCCGGCACTCAACTGACTCTTGTGACTTCAAGCGATCGGAAAAAGCACAAGGCTGATCTCGCCAGAGTCCAACCTTATTGTCATTCGTGGCGGGGTGAAAAGTGCTCCTGTGAACGTTCAGCTCAGCAGAGCTATCGAAGAGTTCTTTCCAGAGTCTCAGCACAGTATGCTTAAACAACATCCGGCACCGACACTCGATGATACACAGCAGGAAATTCCGCTGCAGCGCATGCTGAGTGGAGTCTCTTCCCTTGTCGGAAGGGACAACGGCGAGCGGTCAGGAGGGTACGTCTTGGTAATAGATGGAGCTGCTCTAGCAGAGGTATCCTTGCGTCTTCCAAGTCTTGCCTGTTCAGTACGTCCTAATCGGATCCGTTCAGGCATTCGACAATGAAGGCAGCAAGTCCCTCCTTCTTCGCCTAGGCACGCTCTGCGAGGGCGTCATCTGTTGTCGAGTCTCTCCACTTCAAAAAGCGCTGATTGTCAGATTGGTGAAGGACGGCCTTCACGCTATGACGTTGGCCATTGGAGACGGTGCAAATGACGTTAGCATGATACAGGTCCGGACATGAAAGACATGGTGAAATGTACGAGACCGAGACTGACTGTCCTTTAGGCAGCCGACGTTGGAATCGGGATTGCAGGTGAAGAAGGTTTGCAAGCAGTGAACTCTTCGGACTATGCCATTGCCCAGGTCAGACCCTTAAATCACTAGGATGATCGGTTTTACTGAGATTTTGATTGCAGTTCCGCTTTCTGAAGAAACTACTCCTCGTTCATGGACATTGGTCTTATGCTCGGAACGGTACTATGTATGTTATTCTAGCTTCAAGATGTGATTCAAACTAACACATGTTCTTGAGGATTCTAAACTTCTTCTATAAAAATATTGTCGCTGTGGGAGTCCTGTGGTGGTTCCAGATCTATGAAGGGTGGAGTGGTTACTAGTAAGCACCGATCTCTGGCTCTGGCCCGCATTTATGAAGCGCTGCTCTCCAGCGTTTTCGATTATATATACATCCTGTTCTGGAATTCGCTATGGACCATTGCTCCCGTCATTGGCGTCGGTGTGTTTGATAGATTCCTTGGTGCGCTTCATCATAGTCTTTCGCGACGTGTTCATGTTCATCTGAAATCTGTTTCCCAGACTCCCATGTTCTAATGGCCATCCCCGAGCTATATCGCTATGGACGCGAGGGCACTTGGTTTGGCATAAAGCCCTTCCTCGTCTATATTCTCGATGGCATTGTTCAAGTATAATCTACACTTTCAATGATTGCCTTCTATCAAGTGACTGATTTCTTGGCTCCAGTCTGCAATTATTTATTTCCTCGTACACTACACGTACACGTCACCCACGTCTCGCAAGGACGGATATGATACGTATATTTATGAATTTTCTACTGTAACCATTCCGCCAACTCTGACGTAGTGCACCGCTGACAGTACTCTCACAGACAATGGCGATATCTACCGTGATGATCGCGGATATCTACACAGGTTTCAATGCGACTGCCTGGACAGCTTGGTTGTTCTTTGCCGTGTTCATTGGGATTATCGTCGTCTGGGTATTCACGGTGAGTGAGACCTGACATCTCGGAGACGGCGAGACTCAAACTAGTATTCAGATCATCTACTCGCTCGTATCACCCAGTTATGCTGTCACAGCGCTCTACGGAAATGACTATTTCCTATTTACATCGGCGTACTTCTGGCTCTGCATTCCGCTCACATTCTGCCTCGCACTTTTGCCTCGATATCTCGCGAAAGCGTGGAGATCGGCCTTTGCTCCTGACGACCTTGGCATAATCCGGTGGATAGCCAAAAACGAACCACACCGCGATCTTGCTCATGATGTCTACATCACGCCTCTCCTTGCATTCCAAAGGCCGGTTTCCCCGGCGTCGCGCAGGTCTGGCCTTGGCGACCTCCCGCAGGGCGCTGCCGCAAATGATAGCGTCACGACGATCAACCAAATTCGGCCGTCCATGGACGTGAGAGTGGCCAGCAGGACGGACATGTCCACCGGGATTGTATCCGTCGATCGCGGTTTTGATTTTGCGACCGAGGAACACGGTGTGGCCATGCAGCGCATGCAGAGCAATCTCTCGGAGAACCGTATCCGCTCCCGCGGGGCTGGTTCCCGTGCGCCGAAGAAGGGAAAAGAGTCGTCCTTCTCGCAACAGATACTGTCGCTCAGGCGCGGTCTCTTGCGACGAAAGGAACCCTCGACGGGTAAAACAGGATGATGTGGTGGACAAGGACCTTTCGGATTTTTTCATTGACTGCGGCACTATTTATTCCCCATGTTTGATTTGATGCCCACATCTCACCCTAGGCTACATGAAGGTATTTATCAAGCTACTCTTGTAGGGACGGACGCGACACGGACTGCTTGCAATGAATGTATGTACAGTACTGTATCAGCAAAAGCGGCAGTCAGATTCGGCTGTAGGTGTAAAATACATTTGCAGGCCTTCATTCTCGCAGTGTGGGTATAGTACATGGCATAAAACAACAAATGCTACTTTCTGTAACCTGCATCAGGACGGGCCGCTGTGTTGATAACAGAAGTAAAGTTACTCACATACGAAATGCTAGGTACTCTCTTTCGGCAGATCGTCTTGAAAGGGATCTCCGATTTCTATGAGTATTCGATTAGCTCGAACTTTACTTTGAAGGTGTTTCTAGCCTAGGGTGCGTGCCTTTTCTGAGGTAATCGACCAAATTGCTATCGACCAGCTCGTCCTTCTCTCGCTTCCCTTCCTTGGTGTCCCACACGGAACTGCCGCCGCCAGTCATCCCGTGCCGTCCAACGTCGCCCCTCCTCCTGCTCTTCGGATCGCGAGCGGACGAAGATGCGCCGTAGCCAGAACCGGGAAGCCGACGCTTGGACGATCCGCCAGAAAAGGTGGATGAGATCTGGCTCGCGAGGTTCATCAGAGGCGAAGTGACGCTGGCCGTTTGCGGGTTGGTCTCCTCTGGCGGAGGAGACTCCGACGACGGCGTCGATGGCGAAGGTGAAGCTGGTTCGGTGGGCGAGTTCATGCTGAAGCAGTCGAATGTTCAATGGTCTGGCGGTGATCTGTGGTTGAGCTATGTCACCTGACCCTTCACGGCGCGACTTGGCACGCGTCTCACTGAACCTCCTCCAAGTCTTTGACTTGATTTACGCAACGATCAAACTGCAGAGCAAGCTCGGGTTTCAAGGCTTTGAGGAAACTGGAGGTGTTGACTAATCTGAGCAGTTCCACCACCCTGCTGATCGACGACTTTTGCCTCATAGAAATCAGGACATTTGTTAATTCATGACTAGCGTTTCTGAGACCATAGAACAGCATATCAACGATATTACTGCATCTCTTTTGGCAGATGTTCATAGGAATCGGTGGCCCAGGCACCTACTCCATCAACCTTGCGTCATCGACGATGGAATGTCAGACGTCTGAGCCGCTGAGCAATCATATCCTTCAAAGTAACATGTTTCGACCTCTCTCTCCAGGTCTTCCACTCGAGTTGCAGTTATCCAACGCGCAATCGTCTCATGCTCGAACATGGTGATTTCTCTGCGTGGATTGCCATCGAAGGCAGTCAATGCGAAACGTACGGCATCGAAACTACGACTGGTGAGGAAGGGCGGGGACCTGTCGTGAGTGGCTGGATTGCATCCGAGTCCGGGAAGGTGACGATATAATTCAAATTAAAGTCTCGAGTTGCGTTTCTAAACTTTGTCGCTTGCAGAAATTTTCCATAAATTGGAAAAATCAGCATCGTGCTTTTCCAGTACACAGCGATGTTAAAATTGACGGAGTGGCCATGACTTGTGACGTAGATTTAATGATGGACGAGGATTCATATCCCAAGGACCCCAATTTCGTATCTATCACCTCCACTGGGACTTCCCCGAACAGCCTGAGAAGGCTTACCTTCTCCAACATAGCACTGACTGGTGAGACTCACTGGACATGGATTCCGACACATCACTCATGACGGGCCAGATGACGATGCATATCTGGACATGACAGATGCTGCAAAGATAGGTGAAATCTCCGTAGCCCTACGAAAAGCCGGTACCACATCCAAAAGGCCGTTGAAGAAACAAAAATATGTGTTCCGGGGGCCCACATCCCTTCCAGATGTGGTTGTTCATGAGAAATCGAAGAAGGCTGGGATGCATCGCGTAAAGTGAGTCCTGGGGGTCGGCACATATATATCTTATCCTCATCTGAGCATTAATATGCAGACCAGGTCAAGCATACAAGCCTAGGGCTACCAGAATCCGTACCAAGCAATTTAACATTAAGTCTAGCTCTAGAGTCTTGGTAGAGTTTGTATTCAAGTATCGACCATTGGGTATGGTCACCATACTCATCCCGTCGACATTTCACTGCTAATACAGATATATAGAGATGCTCATAGCCGATAAGATTGCCCCAAAGCCCCCCTCGCCGCCTAAAGAGGAGGACATCCCAGAGCCAAAAGTTGTTGTGAACTCAGAGATACAAGAGGAAATACAAGATCTGGAGGTTCAGGCGTTTTTGAGCTCTGCCATTAGATCATTACCTGACGGTTTTCCCAGGCCAGGTTGAAGGCATTGCGAGAACGAGCAGCACAAGGAGAGAATGGCGGGGATGGAGGACCAATGATCCAAACCCAAACGAAGCGTGAATTAGACGAATCTACATTGAATCAAAGCCTCCGACCTCGCAAACGTCGGGCAATGCCCGAGATAATCGATCTTACCTCTGACTGACGTTCATTAATACACGAATGGCCCGTGTACTACGCACTTGTCACTACCAATCTGTACTAGTTCTAACTGCAAGTTTCCCGTTTGACTTCATGTTTATGCCGAGTTGGTTGGTCCTCGGTGAGCCGTCTTCTCAAGACCATCAAGGAGGAGAAATGTGGAACGCGGCAAAACACGGTCCCAGCCATCATTAAATTGCAAATGCTGCTTCTCGGAAGAAAAAGGACATCCAATTCCATGACTGGACAACATGTCTGCCCAATTTGGGCAGGCTCTTTCCAAAAGCGTCTTCCCCGATAACAAGTAGTTGATTCAATACATACGAACCAGAATCACGAAATTTCGAATTCCTAGTCAAACAATTGCGCAGGCTAGACCATAGGCACCTGCAGACGCATTCTCAGACTCCAAAGCGCGCAATAAAAGAAAACAGAATAGGACGAACCGATTGGAACATTTCCCGCCGAGAAGCAAGTCCCGTTGTTCGTCAATGTCCCTAGAAGTTCGGGAACTTGGAACGGACAAGTCCTGACCAAGGTTTCAAAAATCTTCATTCATTTGTACAAGACGACGATCTGCTACTCACGACTCGTGCGGCCACAAATCCACTTAATTCAAAATTCGCGACGATCGGCATTCCAGTCCACCGCAATTAAGGAAAGGTACTCACGACGACAGAATAAGTATTGGGGGTCGACGTAATCCAGCCTGACGCTGCGTGTATTCCTGTTGGCAATCGTACTGCAAAAGATACTGCTCGCCCCTGATATCGTTGTCGTCACGACGCCCGGCGCGCTGGCGTCGCAATCTTGGCTGTTCTCGTAAAATGTGAACCGGACCGCGGCTGTGGAGGCGAAAAGCGTATAGGCGGTCAAGATGCACAGCGCCTTCCTGTAGAACATGATCGGCGACTGGGCAGCCGCAGCATTCAAATTCTGACAACGGCAGAAATGGTCAAATACCCTTTCCGAGGCGCGCATAAATTCCGCCGGTCATGACAGCTCGAAGCAAAGGACGGTTCTCATGACCTGATTGCCTGCAAGCAGGACAGGTTGCCGATAGCCAAGCCTTTTGACCAGAGTAACTGAAGAGGTTTCTCTTGTTTGAGGGAAAAACGTCGATGATATTCAAGTCCATAGATACCAAAACATGAACCTAAAAAGATCCTCTAAGGCGGATGTCCTTGATGGATGCTCCCACAGAAACCCCGAACGTGCCAGCTGGTCGCACCCATGACTGGCTTGGGGTATCCCATATACTGCGGAGCGAAGTGCGATGAGCCCAGAGCAACACAGCGGTGATGTGACACAAACCTCATGTCCCTCGCACTCAACGTCATTGTCACTGTCGAGCTCGCTCCAACACCTAGCACGACCTCTTCGAAACCCCGCAACACCAACTTTGGTTCGCCGGCGCTCGCCGGGAACGCGAGGTACAGCTGCGGCTTCTCTGTGCCTGCGAACGCACCCGCATGGGTGACCGTAAATCTGACGATCTGCGAGGATCCCGAAGAAGTTATGGATAGCGACGAATATGAAAAAGTGGTATATGACAGGCCGAAGCCAAATTCGAATCTCGGCGTGATGTTATTGGCGTCCATGTAGCGATAATCTAGAAGGAGCTTTTCGGTGTAATCGATCTTGTGAAACGAAGGCGAATAAGCGCTCGACAAGATAAACAAATTGACAAGTGACTGACAGTCGGAAAGCCCAGACTGTTATAGACAATAGACGTCCCGTATGCGGCCTCATTCTGATCCATGAAATCAGAAAATGGAGTGGTACTATGAAACGAGCTTACTGACATCTGCAATACTGAACGGAAGCCGTCCACTAGGATTGTAGTTGCCAAACAGAACATCAACGATCGATGGACCCGTCTGCTCTCCAGGAGCACCGGCATATATAATACCAGTGATGTTAGGATGCCCACTCCATGGCATGTAGATGGGCCCAACCGAATGGATGACGACAATCGTGTTGCTGCAGACTGCTGCGACTCGTTCAATCTAGTGAGAGGCTTCAATGAAGCGGGGACATCATAGCAAACCGAAAGGTATCTCACGAGGCTGCCACCTTTCCACCACAAGTCTAAATCATTCCTGTCTCCTTGATTGCCGACGACAATGTCGTAGAAACCCAGTTCGCCGCTCATGCTGTATTGCAACTCAGAAACCGTCCAAAACACATACAGCACACCTACGCATTCGCAAACACCAACGCAACGTCCTTTCCCTTCGCAGCGTTCGCACCTGCATCAAGATCGTTCGAAAGGGAGGACGTGATAGTGGCAGACGTGCCAACAAATGAATTGATGGCATCGATGGGAGGGATGATGAATTCGAGCGAGTTTGCACCAGAGCCCCATCTGCGGTTCAACATTGAGGACAAACATGCCAAGCTTGGGTTTGAAAACATTGAACATTTACCCAACAGACATCGTGCCATCATTGCATTCATTCAGATCGTTGCAGCTCAGGTTTGGCATCTTGGCATCCTGTCCGACCACGGCAATCGTTTTGATCTTCCCGAGCGAAAGGGGAAGACCGCGAGTGGTTGTGCCGGTTGGAGCGCCGGTGTCAGTCGTGCGGTTGTTCTTCAGCAGGACTGCGGACGCAGATGCAATTTCCTTGGCAAGAGCGGTATGGGCAGCGCTGCGCACATTGACATTGAGATTCAGCGAGCCAGATCCATCTGGATGTCGGGAGTCGAAGTTGACTGGAGGATAACCCTGAGGAAAAATTGAGGATGTGGCCACGAAGAACAGAAAATAGGCGCACCGAATCTTGCCCGAGACGATACCATGGCGCCAATATGCGCGTCACCATTTCGTTCAGTCGCTACCAACATGCACTTCAGAGAGGAATTGTAAGATAACATGCAGGAACATACACTTGTAGGGGCTTGGCCGTTGTTGACCGCATTCCTGAGGTTGCTGCCGTAGACACCCCCACCTATCATACATACCAATCAGCAGTGACTCTGAAACATGAATGAAGTACATTACCTACGAGTAGATAGTCGCCCGGCTGATCCATGTCAAGTCCGGCATTGGCATTGTCGGAGGCGGAATCATGGGTGGCGCCCCAGTCGCTCACAACGAAACCTGTAGAAGTCAAGAGTTTAGTCATGGATAAGTTAGCAGGGCAATTCTCGCCTTTGAAGCCGTTCTTCTGCAGAAGTCCGTCGGGCCCCAACAGTGCAGCGTTATGACAGGACGAAGTCTCATTGAGCCTGTTGTATGCGCACATGACTGACGCGACGTCCGCCTTGGTCGAGAGGTCATGTACGTAGTCGAAACAGCGCATATAGCGAACTCACCTCAATGCTGCGGAGGAATGGGTACCAGTAGATCTCGTTCATAGTGCGATCATCGATGTTCGCGGTTAGGCCGTAGCGCCAGTGCTCCTGGTTGTTTCCTACGAGGTGCTTCGCGCACGCCATAACACCGACGCTTTGGACGCCGACGATAGTCTCGTACGCACCCTCGCCATTTAGGTAGGGGTCAGGTCCAAAGCTGAATATCGCGTCCAACCACGACCACGGTGCATGAGCATGGGGTCAAAAATGAAGACAACAAGTGAGTATAACTGACCTCTCCCATCCGCGACCAGCCTTGGGATTTCTCATCTGTATCCATTAAGGAACAATCAAAAATAAAAGAGACCGAAGATCAACAAAACCCGAATATCATGCGGAAACACGCGAAAGAAATGACGAACGATGTCCATGGACGGCCCGAGGAAAACACTAGAGGGGCGTTGTCAGCGGCAAGCCGGGTATCGTCAAGAACAAAAAAATCAAAAAACGTCGGGGCTGCTCACTTTATTCCCTTTCCTCGGAATTCTTCGCCGAGGGCTTGGCCTCGCGCACGCATGAGGCGACGACTGAAGGTGGACGCGGCGTTGATCCCTGCGGGAAATCCTGTGACGCCCTTGGTCAAGCGCACACCAGCGGGCCCGTCGTTGAGGCAAACAGAAGGAATTCCGAGTCTTGTAACAGCCGTAGTGTCACCAACACAGCGACCTGTATAACCATAGAAATTGTGATAAGAAATAGAAGAGGTTCGACACTACATACGCTTCGGATTGAGTTGGCCCGTGCCGGTGACGATGCCGACTTTCTCGTCAAGCGTCATCTGCCCGACGACGGCGCTGGCCAGCGCGTACGCATCGTCCCATGATCCTACACGGTACTCAATTGTGACGAACAAGCAAACACGCACAGAACATACGCAGGGTGAACGCTGCAGAAGCCAAGAACGAACAAGCTAAAGTTAGTACGAGGAAGGAGGACCGCATGGGGACGAGCACACCGCAACGACAGCAATCCGGAGCACGGCTCTTATGCTGATGGTCGGAAGCGATGTGACGGGTCTACATCAGATTGCTGAGAAGGAGAACCGAATATGCCCTGATTGGCCACGCGGGCACCAGTGGTGTTAGCAGCTCAAAAAGAGTCCATCTGACCGAAAGGTGCGAGAATTGGCCTAGCAACGGGACGAAGCCATATGCTGCCCAGCTCGCAGCTTCGCTAGCGTGCCTACAAGCCAAGTTTCAGACCGTAATGGGATTCAAAATACCTTGGGATGTTTACAAGAAACAAAAAAGGGAAATGAAATGTCTTCAAAAAGGGCCTTGCTGGGAATCGAACCCAGGCCACTTGCAATTGCTTTGAGCCCAAAGCAAGTATCGTACCTCTAGACTACAAGGCCATGAAAGCGGATGCTGGATATTGATGTTAAACAGATGTTCAACAGCGTTACAAGCTGCTCACGCCATCAGATGGAAGGCATCACAAGCTTCACTAAGATTTTCCTTTTCGCTGTGTGTTTCTCTCACTTTGTGTCAAAAGCCTTGTGACACGCAGGCATTCTTCACAGTGATAAGCCGTCAAACTATGACTTGCCAGTTTACACGTCGCTCGGTCAGGTGATGGCTGTCAGTCACCCTTAATGAGCATGGCTTCGCGAGGGTCGCCTTTTGCTCGCTGCTAAGTACCTGATTTGCAGTCATGCTCGAACACGGGAACTTCCAAGCCTGGATCTGTACCGATGGAGTTGAGAATGACGTCTACTCAGCAACGACCGTGTCGACAGGTCCCACTACGACGGTCAGTGGCTGGATAGCCTCTCAGCTAGGCAAGGTATGATAGGGACACTTTGCTGCTTCATGCTATTCTGAATGTCTCGCAGAAATTTTCCATTCATTGGAAGAACCAAATTCGAGAATTTGCCATAAGCTGCACTGCAAAAATCGATGGTGTCACTATCTACCCTACCTACGTGATGACCGACACTCGTTTAGAACCTCTGGCCTCCAATTCTATTTGCATTTCTTTCGCACAGATGGATGAAAATAGGCGAAGAGACTTTATATTCTCCAACACCCAAGTGACAGGTATGGTTTGGTCTTTCAAAGTGAGGCAAGAGCTTTACGGCACACATACCTGTACTTGTCAGATGACGATTCCTATCTTCATACCTTGGCTAGAGCAAACGGCATCGGGACTATCACCCTGGAACTGTGGAAAGTGTCAGTAGTCGAGTTCAAAACCAAATTCTACAGGCCCCCTTCAGGAGTCCCAATACTGGAAACGCAAGTTATTCACGAACGAAGCAAGAAAGCCGGAACTCATCACGCAAAGTGCGTTACGACTTTCCAATCACCATGCTTCTTTCCGTTGAAGAAGCTCCAGGTTTGGTAATGAATATCTCGGCTCTCCAGGCTTCTGCGTCTCGACAAAACGACTTGATGCGGCCCCCTTTCTGATATTTTCCTTCAGATACCGACCTCTCGGTACGCTGCACGATGTGCTATATGGGCGCTTTCTCATAGAAAATGTAGACTTCTTGATGGCGAATGGCATCGCACCACGGCCTGCAACATCGCCACGTAACAATTCCGCTGCACCGGATCCAGGTAATGACGACAACGCGGACGCTGATGCTGCCTTGAGAGAGATTCAGGAGCTCGAAGTATGCTTCGGATTCGGTCATTCAAAATTTTTTCCATGTGCTAATGTTACCGAACGCTCAACAGGCTCGCTTGAGAGTCTTACGACAAAGAGCACCGAAGCCTGAGCCACAAGCACTCAGGCTCAAATCAGAATCTGGATCATCAGCTCGGACCTCAGAACAACCCATCGTGATCGACCTGACTATGGATGATTAACGCCTCAAAGTTTGAGAGATACCCAATGTTTCTTTTTCTTGGAAGAAGTCGATTCGCGTGAACTTAATCGAGCGTACCACTCATATTAATACTTATATTGTAACATAGGTTTTCCTGAAATCGTACCTTTAGTCTAGCTGCGCAACGAGCAAAGAAATTAGTGGCAAGTTATTGCTGCGACACGGTCATACGGTTGTCATGTGATGCCAGGGAATTGGTGATTCAGTCGTGACCGACGCGTACAGCAGCCCTAAGCCAACGCCCCTTGCTCAAGGTCCTCCACCGATCCAACGAGGCTGACTTAACTCTCTCCAGAGATTCTAGTATGCTAGAACACCAAAATCTCAAGGCATGGGTCTGCACTGAAGGCACTTCAAACAACACTTACTCGGTCACGACCACTTCAACGGCTTATGGCACAACTGTTAGCGGCTGGATAGCCTCCGAAGCCGGAAAGGTGCTATTCCCCTCTTTTTTCCCCCTCCTGTTATACTATACTGACTTGCGCGGTCCATAGAAATTCTCAGTCAACTGGAGCAACGCGTCCCGCGACTTCTCGACGGGTTGCGTGTTGAAGATCGATGGTGCCGCCTGTCGCGAAGTCATCATGTGGGACTATCATTCGAGACCAGTTAGTTCCGATACAATCACAATCTCATATGCAAAGGTTTCCGAAGTCCTGCGGAGAGATTTTCTCTTCGCCAACCTGGAAGTAACAGGTACAATTTAATAATCCTACTTAAAAAGCGAAGCTCGCTAATTTCCTTAGACGATGATAACTATCTTCATACTTTGAGCACCGCCAATGAAATTGGAGACATCATACTGGAATTGTGGAGGATTGAAGTGAAGGGTCTTGTGTCAAAACCATCTGCGGTCTCCCCACTCGAGACTCGGGTCGTGCATGAACGGAGCAAGAAAGCAGGAGCCCATCACGTCAAGTGAGCGGAACCTTTGAATTCTATACGCGTTTCGGAGTTGAAGATGTTTCCTCTACAGATTAGGAGCTGAGTATGCCTGTAGTAGAGAGCAGCGAAGAGTCTACGCAACGCGAGACTTAGACAATGCCCCCTTTCTGACGTTTATATTTAAATACCGAGACCTAGGTATAGACTGTCTTTCGTGTTGAAATATCGTCGTTGTCTCACGAAGAGATAGGATTCCTGATTGCAAATGGAATCGTGCCGCGACCGACTACATCGCCGCGAGATGGACCCATTCCACGGAGGACGACCAGCGATGGCAAAGCAGATGCTGAAACTGAGAGGGAGATCCGTGAACTCAAGGTACGATGTATTTACTTGGAATATGTCAGTGCCGAACTTTTCACAAGGAACGTTTGAGAGTCTTGCGGCAACGAGTCTCAAAGGCCGAGCCACAACAAGTCGAAATCAAACCAGAACCTGCGGCACCGCGTTGCGCGTCTGAAAGCCCCATCGTGATTGATCTGACAATGGAGGACTAACCATGAGTTCGAGATGACGAATTTTTATTTCTTTCCAGTGCACTGCACAATCAGATTGTCCTTTAAAGTGCGGAATGCCCGCATGTAATTAAAGATAAATTACAAGTTATGAAATCCACTGTCGACTGAAAACCACGCATAATTACATTCGGCGCGCTCGTTCTTGTATGCGGAAAACTGGTCCAGCGAGGCTGACATCATGATGCTTGTAGGGGCCTCCGCTTTTTATGCACCTCGGCACACATTGATTAATCAGAATGCGGAGGCTGGGGCTTGCGAGCGGAGCCAAAAATTAGATTAGATGCACTCTGTGCCCTTTTTGATGCAATATTGAGGAAGGACGGTTCTGGCTTAACAGTGCGTCTATTTCTCCTCATCTGTCCAATTCGATGCACGGTTTCGCGCCCAAAACATGATAGTAATGTGATTGGGTGCGTACACCTTATACATGGACGAACGATAAATTACGGACGGCAGAGAACGTATTTAACGGTCAGTTGTATGCCGCGAATTTCCTGTGCCCAAGCACTGACCTCCGTAGATCACATAGTTTCCCTCACGAAAGACAATGTCCCCAACGACGAAGCTATGAGTTCCAGCACTCTCTGGCTCTCCTTTCGCTGAGTGTCCGCTAGTGCCTCAAGGTCCTGCCGCAACTCCGAATTTGCGATGATCACATCGCTGTGGACCCTTAGAAATACATTTAAAAAGGTTTGCACTGCTTCAAAGTCGCGATGCGATTTTAGTCGCTTGTTGAGAGCATTAAGGAAGGTCCGAAGGTCTTCTATCGTGACCAGCGATCGGATTTCGACGTCAATCGCAGCAGGCGACAACGATTTGATATATGTGAAGAAGGATTCATCTGCAAAAGACGATGGCTCAGGAATCTGTTCAACCTAAATGCGGAGCAGCGGATCATACAATCGCTGCTGTCCTCCTTGAAAAGTTTCTGGTGGAACACGCTCTCCGCATTGGTAGCAGCTTTCATGAGCCTTTTCGTCGGTTTTTTCTGTTCCTTTTCTTTTTCTTGCACAACGAACCGCGGTTCAACACCCGGTAGAGTTGGCAGGAAAAAGGGTGCTTTTTCGGGAGCCTTTGGCGGCTCTTTTGGCTTATTTCGTTGCTAGACAGGAAAAAGGGCATCGATATCGCTTTTTATGTATGTTAAGAACACCTCGCACCTGGATAACATCGAGATGAAGCAGCGTTTGCCATCGTGCGCGAGGGAGCAATGTTAGAGTAATGAGGTCGCCGTCAAGCTGAGGCGGCGTCGAGAAGACGTCAACGGGAGCGTCTTGCACTGTCAAAGCTGAAAGCGATTCCAAGGCTGCAAGCCAGGTTAGTCATCTCTCCGACAGGAGCAGGCAATACTCACCTTCGTCTTCTGCGGTATCTTGCATAGAGGGAAGTTCTACGCTCTCTACTTCCTCATCCGAAATGCCATGGAACGAGATTTCGGCATACTGAGCACGGTTTGCCCTGCACGTAGTCAGCACATACGCCGTCAACGTGTAGGCTGATGAGCTCTTACCAAAGGAATACGCCAACACTGTCCACATGCGCTGTAGCCAAGAAGTCATTGGTGGGCGAGAATGAGATGCTCGTAGCTATGCTAGAAGTTTTGAAGGCATCGATTAGGCGGCCTGTAGGTATATCAAACGTTCTGATGATAGAGTCTAGAGATGTCGTTATCAACCACCGCGAGTCTGAGGAAAACGTCTGCATGGACAGGTATCAGCAAATTTGAATGCACGCCCAGGTAAGAGGACGTACGATATCGACGATTCTGCCCCTAAAGCCCCCTAATTCGCGAACGATTCTACGGGTTTCAATGTCGATGAGCCGGACGATCATATCGTCACACACAACTGCCAAAAGTCCGCTATCGCGATGGATCAATACTGAAACGGCGTTAGACGGAAGAATAACGGTATGCTCCAGTTTTGCGGTTTGAAAGTCAAAGAACTGCAAGTACGAGAACGGATAGCTTCATATGGTAATCATCTAGAGACAAACGAATGACTGACGTTCACAGTTCCGTCCAAAGTACTTGCGATGACAGAACAGTTCAGCGCATCGGTGGCCAAACCCGTGATAGATCGGACTCGTTGTTTGCCCTGGGCTCTACGAGAAATTTCCGGTGGACAAGGTCCTACGTCAAAACTCTTTCTTTTAATTCCGGATTGCATGTTCCACATGTGGATTGCGCCTGTGGACGAGCTTGCCAAGCCAAAGTTACCACAAGCGGTTACGCAAACTGCCTAAGATAGGGATCAGAGACGACCCATCGAATATAACGACTACGTACCTTCACAGAACCTAGAACTGCTCGTTCCTTGCCCTTGCCCTTGCCAGCGTCTGCAAACCCAAAGCTGTGCTTGCCAAGTTTTTTGTTAATCATAGTCCAGGTGCGCGCGAAAGTCTCATCGGTGTGAGCTGTAAGAATATCGTCCCAGTCTTTTGCACGTGCCGCAGAGAATGACATTGAAGTTATGGGAGGGAATTTAAGAGAGGCAAGTGGTATCGATAGCGCAGTCGCTTTTTTGACCAAAGAACCTGCATTGTTAAACGTTACACACGTCACCGAAACGAAAGATGTGCAAGTGAACTCACCTTGAGACAGTTCGAATGATCTTGAATCCCTCACCACGGACGTGCAGCGGAAACTACGATCTCGGGAAGCAGTTAGCAGTTGTTTGCCATCTTCTCCATAATAGCGAATGAGATGTGGCGGCGCGTGATGACCAGAACGGAATTTCAGCAGACGAGGAGGAGCCGTAGGAGAGTCAAATAACCATTGCTAAGTGGTCTCCACATTAGCAGTGGCGAAACTGGAGGTGCTTTTATGTCAAACCTTGACGCTGTTATCGTCACCTGAGGAGATGAGCACAGGCTGTCCAGGCACCCACTCTACCGCACTGATAGCTCCATCATGCGCTCCTCTTATCATGTGCAACAAACGCCCGCCTTCATTGAGGTCCCACAACGCAATATGACCAGCAGAAGACGCAGAAGCAAGGATCGGTTGCCCATCTGCAGGGAAGATTGGATGAATAAATGGCTCGTAGCCCCGTACATGCACTTACCGCTGCGAAATCCTAGTGATCGAACGCTTCCCCCTTCCATGAACATGCGCATAAGACGCTCGTCAGACCGCACGTCATATATCGAGATTTCTCCCGAAGTAAAACCAATTCCGACTACATCTATGGCGGGAGATTGAGTCAAAGCGGTAATGGCGTAATTTGAGTCCTTAGAAGCGCTAGGAAGGCTGCGTAGGCTTGCAGAAGAAAACTTATGGATACATGTTCTGCAAAAAAGGTGGATAGGAGTTGACATTTAAGATGAAATTTTGACATACTGAGAGCGAATATTCCAGAGTTGCATATCTCCCTGACTGCTCGCAACAAGGACTTTGTTGACATAGGTTGCGGGATGCAGAATAGATGTTGCCGTGAAGGCGTTATCAAACTGTATGGTGGTATCGAGCTCTAGAACATTGACATACATATTCATGTGACGGTCCAGAGAGCAACGAAAACTAAAATCGCTCACCCCCGTCTGCTGTATTCCATATGAGCATTCTCCCACCGTTCTCGGTTAGAGCGAGTAGTTGTGGTCCGAATATTGTTACAAAGGACAGAGCAGTTCCAAGGGGGTTCGTGAGTCGGAGATTCTATAGAAAAATAATCAATGATTAAATCATACAACACAGTGAAGAGATTCACCTCTTTTCCTCTGACGTACCTGATAACATGTGAGCCAGCAGCGGCCCACACCGCGTCACCGTCTATTGCAAGACAAGAAATTTGCGCGGGTGCATCGGGTCCTTCAGAGCTATCAACCAAGGGGATTCAATATACAATGACAAGCATTCATACCAACGAAAAGCAAAGTCATCTTCCCTCCTTCCCATAATGCCCATGATCTCCCTAAGCACGTCAATATGTGGATCCTCGGCCCGTCGGTCGCGCCCTTATGGGACCGCGTTTGAAGGACAAAAGGGATATGATTTGTCACAAGCCCAAGAGCGCGGAACGGAGCGAACAATCGTGGTTCCTTGGTCGATTTGATCTTTCCAGTCTCTGCATCTTCTCGTAAACGTTTCCGTGGTGGTATGAGAGAAGCATCGTCTGCTCGATTTGCAGCAACGGACATTCAGGCTATGTAGCCAATTACAAAGGCAGAGACCGCGGAAAGAGTGGGAGACTGTACAACCAGTAGTGGTCCCCGACTTGCCGTCGTCGCTGAGGAAAAATGGCGGACTTCCGTTTTTGGAAGATCACGTGTTGCATGTCATCGCACCATCCTCCCGCATTCAACTGCTCTTTTTTGAGCATGATATGAATTATTTTTCTGACGAGTACCTCTATGAGTGTTGCACACGGATTTCGATTTCCCCAGACCAGACTCGTCGAGGTCGGAGTTCACACTCAAATTCCCGAGACAACTTGAATCTCTCTTTCTGTCGCTTGTATTGAATAGGCAACCCAAACTCCTCAGATCATCCACTATGCTCCAGCTTCGCTTTGTGCAGTAGTCATTGGCTGGATTATCGCTGAACCCAGAAATGTGCTCCTGCTTTTCTCGTCCTGAATATCCTGTAATCCAGGCTTTTGCGTGCAAAGAACCACCGCTCAACCTGCTCGTGATTCAACCTTCTATTACGTTGTCAAAACAAAGAGCATCGTCTGAAAAATGGGCCTGTGGATGGGCCACCAGCAGCCTGAGCACCACAATTCTGTATGAAGTTGCGAGATCTCTCGAAATGTTGTCAGGGAGCTCGTGTTTTCCACCCGCAAAGCACCAAGTACACAGGTACTTCTTATCAACGACCAGGTTAACATTTGTTTTCCGCTCCCTTTACACATTTACATGCCTCAAACTGCCCCTGCGGCTCCAAAGAGGTCTCTGTTGAACTTTTAGCACTACACTTCGACATGATGCAAGTAAGGGCCGCTCAGTCCGGTGGTCGTCCAGTTGTCCTTCCACTTCGCGCTCTGACATGTGAGTGAACAAGTTCTGTATCGGATACTACGTGTGGTTCGATCACGCTTGGCAGCGAACACATTGTCTATGACCAACATTGCTCATGGAATGGTAGGCTAGCTATTCAAATCCCATTTTTTGGCATTTAATGTTGTATATCGGCCACTAGGTAAGCTTCTTACGCGTCATACCATCGGACGCTCACATCCCTGACGACTGACAAGATATTCTAATTGTATATGGAATCGCACCGAGACTCGTTCCCTCGCTGCCTGATAATCTACCACAGGCGCCGACGCTATTGCTGACAACACTGTAGTCAAGAGGGAGCTCCAATTACTTCAGGTAGGGGCTCGTTGGCAGGGTGGCGTCCCCATGACAGGAACTGATATCTTTGAAGACGCGACGCGGTTACCTGACCAAGGCGTAGAATGGGAGCATAGTCGCCGTATGGACTGTAGCGCAGCAGGGCGTCAAGCAAGAAATCACTGACCTCACCGACGACGTTGCCTCCATGTAGTGAACTTGAGCGACAAGGAATTCTAGTCAAGCATCCGAACATCATGAATTTCGCTTGGTTCGTATGAGCGCTATCGTGCGTAAGTCAGGGTTTAACTCGAAATACTGTAGTTATGTAAGTGACAAGGGTGTAATTGACTGTACAATACATTATCGCTTCGGCAGTCTCGGACTCTCATGGCCCAACGGCGCCGGCTGTACGTTCTCACCTGTCAAGGCCATCGCACTACAGAATTGGCTTTTATTCGTAGGTGGCTGTGGAATCCCTAGTGAAGCGATAGACGTAAACTCGAGCGCTGATTTCTTGACATTCATCGCCCGCGCACCTCGGATACCGTGCCTGTCAGTCTACGCACGGAAGGAAGTGCTCGATAGTATCCCCATACGGGGATGAACGCAAGCCTAGGATGAGACTCAGGCTACTAGCGCGCCAGTGGCCAACAACTCAGAACACTTCAAGTTGTGCTAGATTCATGGACAAGAGCGGGTGTTCGAGTAATGTGCATTAACATGTAAGCTTTTTCTAGCTGGTTGCCATTTAAGGAATTTGACATATAGTGCATGTCAAGGTGGAGCTGTGGACGCAGAGAGTGGTTCGCGACAGATTCTCCGGAGGCCATATGACTTAGATGTCATGTCAATCCCTGCGTCAGACAAAATTGTCCTGTGCAGCGAGCGCTGTTTCAACAGTCAAAGAGATGGTATATAAGCCTCAGGGAAATGACGACGCGGCGCCTCAGGCTTTCTCCTCGCACTACTTTATCGAGCCAGGTCGCTCTTTTTTGCCTTTATTTTTTTTCGTCTTCTGTCGACCAGGTTTTGTTTTTAATATTTCGAAAACCTTTCATTCGATCTTTCTTTAGACATGAAGGCTTTTGCACTCGTACCACTCTCGCTTGTCGTTTTATCTGGGGCTTCGCCTTTGGGCAACCGCCTTGCCCTCAAAAGGCACAAAGGTACTCCGCAGTTAAGCGTTCGGTATCTGCTCGAAAGGTAGGCATTGCCGAATCAGAGTAACATACTGTACTTACGTATGGACTTTATAGCCGCGTCGATGCACCCCCTGCATGTGCAGCTATAAATCTTCCGCCATCCAATACGACGTCGCCTGCGGCCGACAACTCAACAGTCATCGATCCCCCCATTGCCGACAACTCCACTTCCGCAGACGACAGCACGTCGCCCGACAACTCAACCACAACTTCTTTAACAAGGCGTCGTCCCCGCTTCTGGAGGCGTATTGCGCAAGATGATCTTCCCAACGTAGCTCAATCCTGGCAGGATCTTTGCCTTGTCAGCGGGGGAGACATTTTCACGAACGAACCATGTGTAAACCTGGCAGGCATTTTCGGCATCAATGCCCTGTTGGCCAATGCAGATCCCTGTGCACAGCAGGACAATGCGGATGCCATGATCACCTTCGCCAAATCGACTAGCATCAAGAACGCGGATGAACTGATTGCCAACGCCATCGCCTATAGGAAACACCCCCGCAATGCAATCGAGATCCTCGGAATTGTCCCGTCTACACTTTACTGCCAAAGAGCACCGAAAAATCCTGAGCTCGCCGGTGTAGTGAACGAGCAACTCGACGGAGTGGATCCAGGCGTCTTCGGGTCACCGAACATTCCTTTGGTGCCATTCGGTGCTCGTAAGTTGTAAAATATTTTGATCGGCATGAACGCTTCTCACCAGCGGTTGGTATAGCTGGGACATGCCCATTTGGGTTGACGCCCGACGTGGCGACCTGTACCTGCGTAAACGGTACCGACTCGACTGGTGCAGCAAACGCCACGGACATCAATCGCTCGAACGGCACCGACACGAACGCGACGGCGACGGCGACTAATGACGGCAGCGCGGATGCAACAAGTACCAGCGCAGCGTCAGACGCCACCGCTTCCGCGGATGCAGCGGGTACTGAAGCCGACAATGCGACTGCGACAGATGCCACCACGGATTCGGCGACCATTGACGACTTGACGAGCACAGTTGCTGCGCCGACTCCGGCTGCTACGTCTGTCGTGGCCACTCCGACTGCCAAGGTCGGGGGACCCAACTTCCAGCCCGCCGACATTAGTGGAGATGTCAATGATATCAACGGATGAAGAGTTTCCGATAGACGTTGGCTTCAGTAGACATGATCGCTAGAGTACTTGGTAGCTCACATCAGGTGGACATTTCGCCCAAAGCGAACAAGTGCATACCATAATACATTTTGCAAGATTCAGAGAGCCGCGATTAATTCATGTCTTGATATTGTAATGCGAGTTAGCGACTAGAAGGCCTTCGCTGCAGGCAAAGTTGATTGATGATCGGGACAAGGGGTGTTTATGGATCCTTGTTTTGTCCGAAAGCCCTTGGCTCAGATTTCAAGCAAGGACAAATAATGGCATATTCATGCCCAACCGGACGTTGTCATTCACTCTTCCTCGAAGCAGAAGTATCTCTGCAACGTAAAGGCTTCCAATGGCGGACCAAAATGTTCTTTACAATCCTAATGCACTGAAGCTTGGCATTTTTTCTCTGCTATTCGCCTTGATATTGGTAGCCAGTTGCGTCGAACGATTTGCGCGCTCGATCGATCCGCCTAACCAGCCTATTAGCCTTCGTCATTATCAGGAAAAGAAGACAGTCCTCGCGGAAGGACGCCTTGCTGTTTGTCGGGCCCACAGATGGAGGCAAGACATCAATATTGTCGACAGTCAGTCATTTTCGTGTTGGTTACAAAGTCTTCCATGACTAACACGACCTACATCACCTAGCTTGTATATAACCAAACCCTGCCAACTCATACAAGTCTCCAAGTGAACTCATCTGCTATTGTGCTCCCAGAGACAAATAAAGCCATTCGACTAGTGGATGTTCCAGGTCACCCCAGGATCCGAGATCAGTTCCGAGAACACCTCAATGATGCAAAAGCGGTAGCATTCGTCGTAGACTCCAGCACGATATCACGCAACGGGCCCGCTGTTGCAGAGTCAGTGTTCATTTTAGCATCCATTTACTGTTGCCTCATTGCAACAATTTAATCAGACATCTGCACCTCATCCTTCACACGTTAAGCTCCTTCCCTCCTTCCCAAACACCACCGGCTATCGTCATTCTTGCCCACAAAGCGGACTTATTGCGCACAGCAGCATCAACGAATGCTCCGGAAGACTTGGCTGTTAATCGCGTAAAATCTATCCTCGAACGGGAGCTGGAAAAGCGTCGGCTGTCTCAAGCAAAAGGTGTCGGTATCGAAGGATTGGGAGAGGAAGGCGAAGGAACAGATATGGGTGGTCTGGACTGCGTCGGAACGGCAGGTGGTGTTTTCAGATTTGCGAATTGGGAGGGAGGAGAAATACCCTTCATCGGGACCTCTGTTGCTCCTGGAAGGAATCCAAAATCTGAAGAGAAAGCTGGAGTGGACGGGCTCCAGCCTCTATGGGAATGGATTGTTGATAATATGTAGGTGCTGTACATTACATTTCTAATCAATGCAACATGCAAAAAGTAAACGTGAGTAGCGTAGCGTCCGTCCGTGACTAGAAACCATAGTAATTGCTCAATCTATCCTCGTTTTCGTCAAGGGTGAGAGCGGCCTGCCTAGGATTGTCGAGATGCTGTCGCCGACAAGAGAGCACGCGGTTCTGTCCATACGGGTGGTTAGTGCATTCATGTCGCAGCGAGCACTGTGGGTGTGGGCGAGCCGGTGGTGAAAGGTGGCACGATGGTCTGGTTCGGACCAACGAAATTGAAGCTAAGAAGGACAGAGCAATGGACAAGGCTGCAAAACCTTTTTAGGAGATTATAAGTATACTTCGTCGCCACAGCTGTGACGAGTCCTGCGAGGACCTGCATAATGAATGTTGCACATGCCCGCGCTCCGAGGTTACGGAACGGGATATGCACGAAGGCTAGTGAGGTAGGTGACCCCAAAATGCACGGGGCCTTTGCAACGATGTCGCAGACAAGGACTCCAAGGCCTTGTCCTAGGAAGTCTTACTGACGAGGGGAGCCGACCCAGCTCCAGAGACGGGGAGTGACAATCAGCGACACCTCATAAAGCAATGAAGCAGCGGCGCTAGGTCAGCTCTAGCCCGACTGTACTCTCTTGCGTCAAAATTGCAATAACATCAACGTCATTGCCCGATTTCAATGTTGATGGTTTCATATTTTGATGAATCAAGCCGTCCACCAGTCCGTAAGCAGCTGAGTTGAGAGAGGAGTCGGAAAGCAACGGTCGAGGACAACGGCGAGCTTCGAAAATCCGATGATAGGCTTAGGTCAGAATATGGTCCAACACTTCGAGATCGCGTTCCTCCGGGTTATAAGTGTGCCGTCGCGAAGGCGGATTCCATTTGACGGAATCAGCGCGCTTTCGCATCTGATCTTCGTCCATATGCAGCCCAGACCGGGCATCTTGTATCGAGGGACGCCTTTCAGGATTCTTCTCCCAACACTTTTGCATTAGCTTCCAGATATCTTCCGTCAGCTTGTAAGCTGTCCACGCCGGGCTTGACGATGGGGGCCGCGAAGGGCGCTCGCCGGCCAATATCCTCAACAGCACGGCACTGTCTCGACTATATTCAAAGAAAGGGATATTCCCTGTGAATATCTTGACAGCGGTAGCATTCGTCAGATCCAGGGGATGCACGTCGGACGGAGCGGCGTTCTCACCTCATAGCACACGCAAGCCCAAGCATAGACGTCGCTCGCCTTGCTATTTGGAACGACCTCGTCACCATCGACGTAGCACAGTTCAGGAGCTTGCCATCGCAGTGTGCCACCGGACGAGATACGCGAGGACTGGGATGTCCATTTCAGGATTTTTGAATCAGAGACTGATGAAAGGCCAAAATCGGTGATGCAAGCGGTTCCAGCAGGCGTGACCAGGATGTTGGCCTGTTGTGGGTCAACAGTTCGTCAATGAGGCTAAGAGCTTTCCATAACTCACGCCTTTGAGATCACCATGCACGATATCGAGTGAATGCAAATACGACAAGCCATTTGCGACGTCGGCAGCCTGCCTTAACATTCAAGGATGACTTCTTGGGGACGAAAGAAACCACGCACAAGAAGCTGCCGATCTGCTGCGGCCGTATTTTGTTCCAGATACTCACTTATGTTACCATGTTCCATCCATGGGGACACGACGGCCACACGTCCGCGAAAACGGTACAACCCATACATGGGTAGGAGGTTCGAATGCGACACTTGACTCCATAAAATTGCCTCTTTCCAAAATTTCTGCATTCAAATATTAACAAATCGTCCTCATCAGTCTATGCAGCTATATCATGAAGACAAGAACTGACCTTCATCAGGTAATTAACCTGAGATGTTTTATAGAGGCGGATCATCTTAACGGAAACATCCTCACCAGACATGCGACCGCGATATATGTCGGCGAATCCTCCAGCTGCGACAGGTTCACCACCCAGTTGGATTGCCGAGTCGGGCATTTCAAAATGCGAAGGAAAAAGGTCTGTGCTTTGGGCGAGCTTTTGCATAGCCACGAGGAGACTACAACGCGTCTTGGCCTCCAGTGTGTCAACCTCGAAAGCCTGTTGGCGTTTGAGTTAAAGCGCGAAAAAGATATGCGCATGCGCCAAACAAACATACAAATTGAAGTAGCGCGAATATGCGGATAACGTCTGGCCCTTTCATCGCAATAAGCCTTTTGTACTTGTTGCGATCTATTAGGATGTCTTTGACCTTGGATACAACGCGAGCAGAGGATGCCGACGTGCTGGCGGGGGAAGCACGGCCGCTTTTCCGCATATTTGATGGCGATGTCGTAAATGTCTGACGGTGGTGGTGATCCTCGGATGGACGAAGAGGTAAGGGAGGGTTCCTGCTTCTCCTGATGAGCGTCACTGTTGGAGGGTGATGGCGTACGTTGTCTTCAGGATCTGTGCCAGACCGATTGGCACTCTGCAAAAATTCAGAGGCAACAGACGTGTCACTTGCTGGAACACGCGCGTTTCTTGGTAGTTCGAAACGTACGACTGGTGTTGCACTTTTATCGTTTGGTCCCCTGATTTTGCGCCCTGTGTCTCTATTTGAGACGGAGCTGGAAGTATTTACATCCGACCAACTGTGACGTTCAGGTGGAGGAAGTGGTGAGTGAGACTTGATACCAAATTGCTTTCCAATCCAACGAGTCGTCCTGTCCACATTATCGCCTTCACTTTCGAGGTCCGACGCAGAATCTCTAACATAATCTTCCTTCAGCGGTGCATTGGGAGGCTCGGACTTCCGCCTGAACTTGTCCCATAGAGCATCAAAACCAGACTTCTTCCCAGAACTGAGTGCGATAGGAGGGGCGGAGATGGCCGGGGAAATCATAACATATTCTGAAGGTGGAGACACAATGTTGATGGGTCGCTGAGAGGGTAACCCCTCCTCTCTGGTACTTCCTAACCGATACCAAGCTGTGCTTTTTGGGAAGCCGGTATGTTTAGACAGCATCGTAGCCTTTGCAGGTTGCCGGGATTGAGAGCTGCCCCGCGTCATAGTGCGTGATGTGTTAACATACATAGGGCTGAGTCCTTCGTCTAGCGCAAAGGGATTAGAGTATTGAAATCTGCCAACGAGGTGCTCCTGAATCCAGGAGATAGTTCTTGAATGAGTATACTGGGCTACCGCTAGGGGATGATCCATGGGCAGCTGGTCCTCAACAGGTATGGCAGAGTGGTGAGCTTCCGATTGTTCAGGAAATGGCGATCGGCGATCGTAATCGTATACAGCTTTATGAGAGGCATTATCGATGTTTCCTGCCTCGAAGTCTATTTCGAGGGGATTGAAGTTGTCCTGACCGTGAAACTCCCTGATAGCATCTCGGCCGGGATGTCCCATAGAAAGTGGCAATTAGGGATATGGCGTTCTAGGAGCTTTGGAAGGGACGTCGCTCCTTAGCGTAGTAACAATAATGTGGGAGGTATTTGGCCGCCGCATTGAAGCTGTCAGCGGAATATATAGCCACCCAGCCTGAGCGCACTGCATCCAGGGTTCGACTGAGCTATGTCTAAAAGTTGGGTCGTCACAAATAAGCCCAAACATGTCCGCGTGCATAAAACGTGTTTTTTTTTCTGGCCCTCCTTTTCTCCGTCGCAACCTCATAGACAGTACCCGTCCTTGACATGCCGCACGGAGGCCGTGGTGATTCAGGTTCAAGCGCAGAAAGATGTATGGCCAGGTATAAGAGCTTGCTTCGCTTTTATCGATGGCGATGCAAGTGTCAGACCTTTCCTACATGACTGGACGCCGGCCTGTCAAAGAAGCGCCAGGGCGATGCCGTGTCCTATATTTTAAGCTGTACCTCGTAGCATAGTCTATGCAATAGCTACACCTTTCCAAACTATTGTGATGCCCTCAATGGATGTTTTCAGGCGAATAAGATCGATTTCATGTTGGCGCAAAGAAAAAAAAAACGCAGTCGCTGAACTCAACGCCCATCTTGATTACATAATCGTAGATCCGTCTACGTAACCCCCACAACCGCAATGCAATGAAGCCACGGACTCTACACCGTTCCTTACCTTCCTTTCCCATTATTCTACTCTTCTCGGCCATTCTGCGCGTGACACTTATTCTGTACAGTGAATGGCATGATAAGCATTCATTGGTCAAGTATACAGACGTCGATTACCGCGTCTTCTCAGATGCAGCCCGGTTTCTGCTTCATCCTGGGCCTGGAGACGCGAATCGTGCACAGGGTATTCTTGAGGATGCAGTGGGCATAAGGTTCGATCTGGGAGAGTGAGTGAGTCCGGTCTTTTGATCATGCGCAATAGCCAACTGTGGACTCAACTGTGGTTGTCTAGCCCATACATGCGCGCAACATATCGGTACACGCCCCTCCTGGCTCTGTTGTTGACGCCAAATGAGTGGCTGCACCCTTCATTTGGAAAATACCTCTTTGCGTTATGCGATCTTGTTAATGGGATTCTCATCTACAAGCTTCTCCTTTCCGAGATACTTCCTTCCATCCGCCGTCCTTCGGTCAGTAGGACCAAAGAGCAATTCACGTCTGCTGATGCGATTGAGAAGGAGAACGAATGCCTCGCTACGTTCTACAGCGCGTTGCACCTCCTCAACCCGATGGTCTTCTCCATCTCAACCCGCGGCTCGTCTGAGTCCGTGCTTTCGTTCTTCGTGCTCTGCACTTTGTATGCCGCACTGAATGGCAGATGGGACGCTGCAGCCATGTTTTTAGGGCTTAGTACGCATTGGAAAATATACCCTGTTATCTACGGAGTGGCGTGTTTAGGCATTGTCGCTGGCGGCGAAACGCAGCGAGGTCAAGGTCTTATCGGAAACCTAGTCAAGCTGGCGTATGCGCGGCGCGGTATCAGGTTCATCACCCTCAGTGCTGGCACATTCTTATTGTTGACTTTCGGTTGCTATCTCATGTACGTCAACCTCACGCCGTCTCGATTATAGTTTTAACTGACTCGATCGCGAAAAAAAAAAAAAAAACAGCTGGGGCTACCCGTTTATCTACGAATCGTATCTGTACCACCTACACAGGCTCGATCACAGACACAACTTCTCGCCGTACTTCTATCTCACCTACCTCACCTATCCTTCCGCAGCCGGTGATGCAAACGTTCCGATCTCATTGTTGAGCCGTATCGCCCGCTCTCCTTTAATCAGTTTCGTTCCTCAGATGACATTGGTACTCACTGCGGGCCTTCTTTTTGGACGGCGAAAAGAACACCTCGTATTTGCGTGGTTTGTCCAAACTTACGCGTTTGTGCTGTTCAACAAAGTCTGCACATCCCAGGTGCGTGAAACATCTGCAACAAGTCTTTCCTGCGTTCTCATACTTGTGCATGATAGTATTTCTTGTGGTATCTCCTCCTTTTTCCGCTTCTGCTTCCACGCCTACATCTCTCAACGGCAAAGGCTTTGGCATACCTGGGAACGTGGATCGGAACGCAGGCTCTTTGGCTCAGCGAGGCATACAAGCTCGAGTTTCTAGGCGAGGACGTATTTTTTGGGCTCTGGATCAGGAGCATGATCTACTTTATCGCAAACTGTTGGATCCTCGTTGGGATTATGAACTCATACCACAACGCCAATGGGTAATCGATCCATGCGTAGTGGTGTAGTGCATTGTTCCTATGTAGTAATGACGACTAACGTCATGATCACAAAACCAACGGATTGGATGGTGCAAAAAAAAAATTAGCGCAGGTGACGGACGGCATCATGCAAGGTCATCTGGAAACGAAACCCAGTGAAACGATGTAAACAAAAATGTGGTTGAGGTCAATATCAATGGCTGTGCTCAGCAAGCAATCGGTCCAGCGCCTCGACCTCCAGAACCCCTGGACTGTAGGCACGACGAGAAGGCAAGTTCCATCTGACCAGTTCCATGCGCTGTCGGAGCTGGCGTTCGTCCACGGGAAGCCTGGCCTCCGCGTCCCGAATGGTAGGGCGTTCCGCGGGAGTTGCCCTCCAGCAGTCGTGCATCAACGACCAGATTTCCTCAGTGAGTCCCCACTCCGTCCATGACATACTCACGGGCAGAGGTCGCGACGGCCGTTCACCTCCTAATACCTTCAGCATCACCACACTATCGCGGCTGCATTCGAACAAAGGTAAATCTCCCGTGAATATCTGTGTGTGGCAGGAGTCAAACGCAGGGCGAATGTGGAACGACACTCTTACTTCATAGAGCACGCACGCCCAGGCGTAGACATCGCTCGGTTTGCTGTTTGGCATGATCTCGTCGCCATGCAACAGCTCAGGGGCTTGCCATCGCAAGGTTCCTCCGGGAGAAACGCGTGACGATTCAGAAGCTCATTTCAAGACATTTGAATCGCAGATGGACGAAAGCCCAAAGTCGGCGATGCAGGCCGTGCCGACTGATGTCACCAAAATGTTGGCTTTCCTGGCATCAACAGAATGCTATGAGCAATTCAAGACAAGGAACTCACTCCTTTAAGATCTCCATGTACGATATTGAGTGAATGGAGATACGACAGACCATTCGCTACGTCGGCGGCCTGGCATAGCTGTCATCAAACAGTGGCTTGCTCCTAGGATGAACGAAAGGACTCACAAGTAGTCGTCGATTTGCACTTGGTTTAGCTTTCAAATAATCGTTTATGTTACCATTTTCCATCCACGGCGACACAAACCCCAGCCGGCTCTGGAAGCGATACAGACCGTACATTGGCAAAAGATTCTCATGCGACACTTGATTCCATAGGACCGCCTCTTTCCAAAATTTCTGCAGCCAGGAGTAAAGGTTATCGTGAAGTTACCACCAGGCGAATAACTATGCCTACCTTCATTACGTAATCAACCTGAGATGTTTGATACACCCTGATCACCTTGACAGAGACGGACAATCTAGACATTCGACCACGATATATGTCGGCGAGACCTCCGGCCGCGACCGGATCAGATTCCAGTTGAATGGAGGGACGGGGCAGTTCGAGATACGGAAGGAAGAGATTATTTCTCTGCGCGAGCTTTTGCATGGCCATAAGAAGATTGCTGCACATCTGAGTTTCCAACTGGCCGGTACCAAGGACCTATCTGACGAATCAGTGGGAAGCATGGAGAATCAGAATCTTAGGCATACAAATTGTAGTAAGGCGAACATACGGTGCACCTCGGGCTGCTGCGTTGAAAGGAGTCTTCCATACTTGTTCTGGTCCATTAGAATGTCCTTAACTTTGGATATTATGGGATCTGAGATCCTCGTGGATATGGTACCGGTCGGAACACGGTTACTGGAGAACACAGAGGGGTCTCTCTGAGTAGACGTTCAAGGCGACATATTGAGCCTCTGCGTCGCTGGAGGCGCTAACTTACCGTACTGGGAACATTCCATGAGCTAGGGCAGCACCGAGTTGTCTTGATGCGCGAGTTTCGAAGGCGTTCAGCAGCTTATCCAACGTTCTGACAGCATCCGCCAACAATAAATTTTCGCTGCTCCTTGATGTCGTGTCCCCCAGCATCTGGCTATACAGCTTGTAATATTCCAGTCGTTGTTTCGGAAGCAGGAAAAGTCTATCCAACGTCCAATATGTGTTCGGAAATTAGTCAGAGGGCCGGTGGAGGAAGGAGGCGGATTCGAGGGGGGAACACTGCGAGGATTTCAGAAAGTTGAAGATTGGACTGGACAGGTGCCAATGTGTCAAAGTCGCAGTAATAATCTGAGCAATATGATGCGTAAGGGTCGGCCAATTTAATGATCTAGGAAGATGATGAGGGGCAACGGCAGACAAGCTGTGAATACCGTGGACTGACCCATGGCATCACTAGATTGGCCATCATAGACAGAGATGGTGAGTCGGATCCTAGCCCCGGGAGTCGCTGCAAATCAAGTCATTAGACGTCTTCGTCGCGACAAAAAGGACACGCCTCGCCTCATAAAAAGCCCGATTAGCTTCGTATACTGCTTCAATGTTCCTGAACATGATGCCCAGCTCCGGGAAGGACTTGAACGGAGACCATGAGCCAACGACTTTCTTTCCAGGGCCATGAGGCGAATACGTGGTTCAGAGACAAGTACATCGAAGCTTACACCGAGATTCGCCACACTGGCCAGCAGATCCACATACACCTTTTCGCTATCGGTAAGTTTGATCAGGCCGTTTGATTCCTTTAACTTTGCATTGTCAAGAAGAGGCGTTGGGTTTGCCATCGAATGTCGACAAGCGGAAAATGGACTATGGGAATGAAATATTGTTACCATCTCTTCCACGCTGTCATCACTATCAGTTGCACAGGATCATTGACCTTGGGATTGTGAGCTCTGAATCATGGGACAACACTGGTGCCGCTGCGTAACGAATCTTGAAGGCATTGCGAACTGGCAACTCCAATAGCCGTGATCCAGTAATTATTATTATTATAGAACATTCAGCACAAAGCAGATGGAATGGTATATCGATATCGGGGAGCAGATATCACACGACACCGAAATGGACAGAATGTCGACGTACTATGAGAGCAATTTGGCGTCAATGGCTTCTCTCGTTAAGCCTTCTGGACCATCGCGGACTTCGATAACTTTGCTCACGTCCGCCTAGACGACAGGAGGTTGGAATAAGCTCAAGTGAAAAAGTGGAACCGCCTACCGTCGTTTGGAAATTGAGGAGAGCGCTGGCGTGGAGCGTCAGCATTCCAATCTCGCTCGTTGTTGGGGCCCAGTTGACTAGAACAAGAGGAAACGATTTTCTGCCATCTTTGTGATGAAGCTCGTACGAGAGCACGACGTATCGCGGCGAGTTCTCTGGAAGCTCTGTAGTATAAAGATTCGATGAGCCATGGGAAGTGGGACGCAGAAACAACATCGATCACCCTCTGCGAGCTCCTCTATGCTGATGTTGTCATACTGCTCTTCCTCCTTCATGACGAGTTCCGTCTTGTCGATCTTGATGACAAGGGCTGCGCTGCCATTGTTGCGACGCGCGAATCTGAACTTGCGGAGAGAATCCTTGAGAGATTGGGGGATATCGACAGTTTCGGACTAGCCAGGCATATTCATGACGCTAATCGCAAGAGAAGAGTGGCGAAACGGACAGACCATGCTCGACGTCGGAATGCTAAGTAGATAAGATGGAATGGAACTATTGCATGATCGTGTGATAACGTCTGACGTGATGTACATTTGTCGTAAACTATTGATAGTGCGTGTGATTCCAAATCTTAGCTGAAACTTTCCCCACAATCTGACCACAGATAAGTGGTTCTGGCGCGCCCGCAATGAGGCTGCCGGCCTCCGACGTCTCCTCCACCTGAACCTCTTCTCACTTTCTCCTTTTTGATACCATACTCTCACCGCGAAACACGCTGCGAAAGGAAGGAAAAAAAGAGTGGAACGACAAGGAAGACCATGCCCGCCAGGACCCCGTCCCGTACGAGACCCAGGTTATCGCGACAGCAGACGCCGATAGACACGAGTGAAGTGCCATATGTGCCCCAACCTGACAGTCTTATTCTCCCCGATGGACCCGTTGGCGAAGACGCAGCTGATTTGCTGACCGAGTTTGTCCATCCCGGCCATGGATATGAACGTTCAGAGCGCACATTGGTTGAAGACATTGACCTCTGTGAAGAAAATGAACCTGACATAAAGCGGCTTCCTTGGTGGAAGAGACCCTCTGCATGGTGGTCAGTAACTTGACTGCTCTCGGTGTAACACAAAAAAACGACGTTTTGACATTCAATTTGTAGGTGCCTATGCATCATGCCTTTTGCTGCTATTGCCACGTCAGCAACGATTGCCCCACGCATCGAGATATACACGATGCTGGCATGCAGCGTGCATCGCCCAGACATATTCAAGCAGGCGTGTCCAGGCTTTCAGTCCTTTGGACGGCCCTTCCTAAACTCCACTGGGCTGTATGCTACTGACGCTCGGGGACCGAATGTATGCGCGTCCGACCCCGTTGTGCAGGCGGCTGTGGCCAAACTGAGCGCAGGTGGGTATGATGTCATCATTGACAACGTCATAGCCGCGGAATTATTTTTTTTCTGGACTTGTTTTGTTTACGCAACCTGGCTATTGCATCGACGCTGACACTCGCCGTCATTCAGTTATCACAACATGCACAGGAATACTCAGCTGCCTCACGGCTGGTTGGTGGGGATCCGTGCGTTGGTTCTAGGCATACACGTGTTTCAATTGCTAATATTATCTGCTCTTCTCACGCAGTTATCAGACAGGTATGGCCGCACCAGGGTTTTAGCTATATCTGCCGTTGGTTGGGCTGTCTCCAATATAAACGTCATCTTCGTCACTCGATTCTTCCATCTGTTGCCCGGCGGATATTGGTTCTTACTCCTTGGACCTGTTGTCGAAGGTTCCTTGGGCGGTTCGTTCAGTGAAATATCTCCCCTCGACCATGTAGGAATAATTTTCTCCAGGTTTGGCGGGCAGCTCCGCCGCCATCCATGCGTATCAGGCTGACACTACGACCGAGGAGACGCGGTAAGGTTGTTGGCATGCCAAAAAAGTAATTTTACTGATCGACGCACCTCAGATCCCGAATTTTCTCTCTCAATCTTGGTTTGCTGTTCACGGGCATGGCATTAGGGCCCACTCTCGGCAGTCTGCTCATCCGCTTCACGGGCGCCACAATTTCGACATACTACCTAGCAGCTTCCATCAATATCTGCTATCTATTTCTCATGTGTTTTATCGTGCCTGAATCGCTAACGCACAAGCAAATGAGACATGCTCGCAAGAAGTATGACGAAGAAATCATTCAGCCACTCCCTATATCAGTACACGCAGGCCGTTCGTTGATCATTGCGAGGACTGTTTTCATCTTAAGCAAGATTTTTGCCTTCTTGAATCCGTTGAGAGTCTTTTTCCCGACGACGGAGGATCCCAGGGGTAATCCTTTGAAAAAACAGAGTCGTGACTGGAGTTTGGCGTTGACGGCTGCTAGTTATGGGTTTACCGTTTCCGTCATGGTTGGTCATCACATTTAGAGTTGACAACATTTCCATGCTGATGTTGAACTTAGGGGTCATATACCTACAAGTTCCAATATGCTGCATCAATATTCGGCTGGACATCAGAGACGGTAAACATCGTCTCGATCTTGCAGCCGCCAATCTTAACCAGGTCCTTTTAGCTAGGCTATTGGCTGAGCTCGATTGGTGCCGTCCGGGCTGCCTTCCTTACTATGCTGCTTCCCCGTATGTTATTTCCGAGGACCCTTTATTCTTAGCATATCTGAATGTTGTGCAGTCCTCATCAAATTCCTTAAACCAAAACCCGTCATTATGGAACTTCCGGCGAGGGTCATCCGGACGCCATCTGAAGCAGAGCTGGAACCTGATGAAACGCAGCCTCTCTTGTCCGACCGAACCCCACCGCGCGTGTCTGCCCCGTCTCCAGCGAGTAGGAAGGAACTCCACTCGCCCGCATTCGACTTGGGCCTCGCACGCGCATCGCTTTTCATCGATGTTGTATCATACACGGCGACGGCGGCAGCCGTCACACCATCCGTGTTTACAGTGTCTAGCATGCTAGGTGCAATGGGTTCCGGGTTCAGTCCGGCCATTCAGAGCGTCGCATTTGCTCTGTATACAAACCGTGGCGGAAAGGAGACGGGAAAACTGTTTGGCGCTTTGAGCGTCGTGCAGGCCCTGAGGTGACCTTGATTTTCTTTTCCCTCCCGTATAGAGACGCTTATTCTTGAAACCAGCTCACAAATCATCGGACCGTCGGTGTACGGTCTCGTCTATGTCAAAACAGTAGCCAACTATCCAAAAACTATCTTCTTCGTCTCTTCTGCTGCGGTAGTGATCTCATTTATGCTTCTCACCTTTGTCCGCCTACCGCCTCTGAAGGGGGACAGCACATTCGGCGCTGAACGGGATAGTTCTATCCTTTTGGATACAGAGGAGGCGCGGCCGAGCGAGGAAGGAGACGGAGACGCGCACCCCGAAGGTGGTGCGGAGGAGAGACGAGGCGGGGCGCTGAGAGCACGAGAGGCTACGCTCGTTGCGCCTTCCGAGGCGGAGGAAAGGGGCCGAACGCGAACAACGAAAATCCTCGGAAAGTTGTAGGACGTGTTGTGCGATCAGACGAGACGGCTTCGTCTAGACTGGAGTATTTTTTTTCCTTATTCGTGCTGCGGATCTCTGTTTTCTTGTCATATATCTTCTATCTATGCATATCTGCACCGTTCAACAGGGTACGCGTATGGCCGTCGTGTCATGTAGCAGTATATAGATGGCTATTCTTCATAGACTCTTTGGGTTCGGATAGTGTATGTGACATCTACATCAATAAATATGGATAAACGCTATTGGAACTTTTCTTAGATGTACGATACGTTGCAATGTCCAAGGTTTGATGCCCATGCATGTCGACAGCGCGCACTTGTCACGCATAAATAAATTCAATACCAACAACGTCTGCAAGCCAAAAGACACGCGTCCTTGAGCAAGTTCGGCTTCTGCATGAGAGGCATGCAGTGCAAAGGCCACAGCAATGCCTCTGCATTTCTCTCCTGTCGTGTAGAGACGACGGACGCTGGAGAACTTCACCGTCAGGACGAGATCAAACGACGATGTTATCCATTTTCCCATTGCGATAAGCGGTGAGATGTCAACAGCGGGCAAGAGTTACTTATCCGCCTCGAGCGTACTTGAGTACAAGGAAAAGGTGAAAATGAACAAAGAGAATAAGAACAACGGAACGGTTCGATGGTGGAAGAATATGAAAGAGAAGCGAAAAGAGAAGAGACAGAATACGGGAAAATGAGACATAGGCGGCAGTCCACCATCATTAAAGGGCCGGAGCAGAGAATGGCCTGCGGACTGTACAAGAGATGCATCTAAATTATACCTGTGCACGGGGAACAGATTAAGCTGAGAATGGAAAGAAATGATGAAAACTCACGTATTGAGAGAGCCAACGGAATCCTTTTGAAATTTAGGAAAGCGTCTTGAGCCTAAACATGTGATGCGATGTTAAATGGAAGCCTCACCTTCGCCGTATCCCTGTCTTTGTACGACGGAGCACATGAACAGTTCAATGGGACGAATGTCCGTGAGGGGTACTTTACCCTGTTGGGTTTACGCGGATAATGAGAAGGAGGATTTCGATGGCGGAGTGTCAAGCAGGAACGGAGTCAGGTAAAGAAATGATATCTCTCACCTTGCCGGTAGTCTGATAGAGACCCAGATTGTGTCTCAATTCCTCTTCGCTGACAGCACCTGGTGCGTCGATTTTGTTGCCGAGAATGAGGAAAGGGACTTTGGCGAGCTGCTCGATGGAGAGGAGGGCATCAAGTTCGGCTCTTGATTCCGCAAATCGCTCAAAGTCGGCGCTGTCAACCAAGAACACGATGCCGTCTACTTCGGGGAAGTAATCCCTCCACAAACGCCGTGCTTTAGGGCAAAGATGAAGGTTTTAGAAAATGGGTGAGGCATTCGCTGGTAGACATGCACGGACCTTGCTGGTGTCCACCGAGATCATACGTCGTGAACTTCACGTTTCCGATGGCCAGTTCCTCCGAGGCTGGACGAAGATGATGTGTATGTCAGACGCCACAGCAGCCCGCGACCAGGCAGGGGTAAGTATGAGCACGTACTCGGGTGGAGAGTAGGTTGCAGGGTTGCAAGACGATCGTTTTTGAGCATGTGAAGCAAGGTCTAGATCGGACGGCGAAAAAAAAAATTGAACGTTTCTGAACGACCGAACGAAGTACGGTACTTCTGGACGCACAGTCTTTCCGGCATTGTCGAGACCAAGGAAGAGAATCTTGGCGTTCTTATGCAACAGTCCTAAAGAGTTCCAACCGCGAAGTTAGTAAATAAACGACAGAGAACGAAACGAGTGGTGAATGCGCTTCCACGTGTGGCCGTTGCGCAGGAAATTGAACACGACTACTGACCAAGCTGAGCAAGGACGTCCCAGAACCAGTTCAGGATAAACATCTTGCGAAACGGGATAGGTACAACTTGTGCAGAAAGGGCTAGAAGCAGACGAGCTGCGCGAGTGAACGTAGACGGAGCGAAAACCCGAGGTCGACAGTAAAGTAGTATGATGTGTTTCGGTCACGTTGAAACACGTCACGATTTGTCACGCTTGCTTGACCACAGTCATTTCAAAGGCGGTTTGTTGCACGCAGCAGCGTCTTGCATGCTCGTTTGAGTACGAGTAGTTTGATTTTCTTCTTCTTAGGCGTATCTGTGGTTTCCAATTCTTTTTTGCCTTCCAAATCTCGATGTCGATGCGGCATCAGAAGGAGACGCATTTTCCGTCGTTGAGGTCTTACGTACTTTGAATCGTTCTCTCTTACAGATCGTCGTTGATTTCGTTCCGTGGAAAATGCAATTAGAGCTGTTGGCCGCATCAAGGCAACTGCAAAAGCCAAATGTTGTCTATATACTGTCGATTGCACGTGGCATCGATCATAATCTGGCGCGTTACCTCAACTGAAATGTATACCATTTCGTTTTTCCTTCCGTTCCTTCCCAAACGTCCAACGTTTTCATCTGAGAACAAACCACTAGAAGACTTTAACGGGGCGAATCTTGTCACCTAATGCGTGCCGTAATACAACGTGTCACTTCTGCGTCCGTATCAGGTGAGTTCACCTCTGTGAAAAGTTTGATGGTCAAACGACTACTTGCTCTTTCTTTTCTCACTGCACTTTTGCGCTGCAGTGGACAATGAGATAATTTCCCAGATATCTCAGGGTCTGATGGTCCTCGTTGGCATTGGATCAGGTCGGCTTCCCTTTCATTCCCTTTTCATCTCGGTTTCAATTGCTGTTGTGTTTTCGCAGAATAGATGATACAGTGTCCGATGTTCTGACATTGTCCAACAAGATGTGTGTTCTCAATTCATTTCTCTGTCATTCATCTACATTGTTGCCATTCGACCACGCTGCGCGTGTCGACGAAAGCTTTCGCGACGTTCTCCGTCAGCGTTTACGGCGAAACACGATCTCTGTTCTGACAATCCCCTCACTTCCCTCCATTCAGTCTGAATCTCCGAGTCTTTTCCGATTCCACGGATTCCGAGAAGATGTGGAAAGCGAACGTTAAAGACATTGATGGGGAGATCCTTTGCGTCTCGCAGTTCACACTACTTGCGAATACCTCGAAAGGCAACAAGCCCGATTTCCATCGCGCTATGGTTGTTTAATTCGCCTTTACTCCCTGACCAATGCAATTGACAAGGTTTGACAGGCTACGGAACCATCGCGGGAAATGTACAGCGTATTTCTGGACAAGCTTCGTCAATCTTATAAACCGGAAAAGATCAAAGGTTGGTCTCTTTCTAGCAATATTTCTATAGGTCAACTGAGGCCTTTATTCCCTACGCGTTGTAGATGGGAGGTTCGGGGCCATGATGAACGTCACATTGACCAATGAGGTGCATCTCTCATTGCAACTATTGGTTTTCGCATCGATTCTCTAGGCTCATTGCCTTCTTTTTTCTAGGGACCCGTCACGTTCACAATAGATTCAAGAAAATTTGAATACGTGAGTCAGAGCGGCGCCGCGACTCCAAAGAAAGACACTCCCTAGGACATATTCCTCTGTTCACCCGTGCCTCTCGGACCGTTATTGCGGGGAAACATTGGCTCCTCGGACCTCCGACATCGCAACGGATGCCTGCGGGGTCTAAACAAAGTGATTTGTATAATCAAACAGTAGAGCAAGGAAATTCATTTTTGCGGTGGCATCCTTTTACTCCGAAACCTCTTTCTATCAGTCAATTGGCTTCTATATATCGTTATAGTGTGCAATATGTCTGTTTCTGGTGGCATCCAACGGTCTAAAAGGGCTAGAGTGGTCTACTACTCCCTGCGATGGATTTACGTGTTAACGCTGCAATTACGTAATTAGCAGACGGGGTTATTGACGCGCTGAGCCAGGACGTGTCTCTGACCACAATGGATTCTTCGTCCGTAATATTGGAGACGAGCTTGGGTGATGTTCAGTTGGAACTTTATTGGAATCATGCTCCTCGAGTATGCTCGTCACGTTCGTTCCTCAGCAGAGCCGGAAACTGACATCGCTCTCTGTGAGATCTAGACTTGCAAGAATTTCGCAGAGCTTGCAAAACGAGGATATTACAATGGGGTCACTTTCCATCGTATCATTGCTGTACGGCGTCCTGTTCCATTTGCATGGGTCTTACAGTTGATTGATCGTGATCGATGGCTTTCAGGATTTCATGATCCAGACGGGCGATCCCACTGGAACAGGAAGAGGAGGGACGAGCATCTATGGCCAAAAATTGCGAGTCATTCTGCCTGGCCGATCATGTTGGAGTAAATCTGATGTTTTCTCTTCTTTTCCTCCAGCGAAGATGAGATCCATCCGGATTTGAGGTTCACAGGCGCAGGCATTCTGGCCATGGCGAATTCGGGACCCAATACAAACGGCAAGGCGTTTCTTTTTTTTTTCCTCATCAACAGCGCGTCCCCGGGCTTTATCCGAATATACGCTAATTGTAGCTTTCTTTCTCCCACAGGATCTCAATTCTTCATCACGTTGAGCCCCACGCCGTACTTGGACAAGAAACACACGATTTTCGGTCGTGTCAGCAGCGGAATGAGGGTCGTTCAGCGTCTTGGCGCCGTCGCCGTGGATGCGCAGGACAGGTCGGAGCCTTTCTATATTTCCGAATTCAACTTGATTCTTAGCATTCCTGGTTGGATGCAACATAGGCCCAAGGAGGATGTCAAGATACACAAAGCGCGGCTGGCCTGACGGCCCAGAATCCATCGCAGGTCTTGCTTGCTCTTATTCCGCCGCGGCTCCCCTGTTCTCGTCACTTGACCCACCGTTCCACTCGCAAAGAGCCGCGTGTTCTGCCACGAAACGCGGCTTGCGGACGGTATTTTGAGTACTCTTGTCGTTGTTAAGCCGCTCTCTGGAAGTTTCCGTCATGTATCTTCTTTGTCATGAATGGAACCCAAGGGAAAAATGGTCATTCCAACCCAATGACTTGGATGTCGCGGCTTCCACGCCGTCAGAGAAAAATCCTCGCTTTTTAGTCTCTCTATTGGTCCCGAAACTTCCTCATTCGCGTCGGTTCCGACAAGTACAGCCCCCGGATTGTCCTTCCATAGCTTTGTCCGTCTGCAAAAAAGAACGACGCATCGCCATCCGAACGACACCAGATGGCCCTTTAGACATTCGCGGAACTACATAGAAAGATCAGATCACGAAGTTCTGCTCGATCGTGGCGTCTTCTGTACTACAGACTAGCCCTCATCCACTGGAAAATATACTGACCATGATGCAACAATTTATCTCTGAGCCATTCGTTGACTTGTGACAGAAGATGGCGATGGCAGAGATTCATGCTGAGGCACATTGTGCATAGCATAAAGTGGACGACAGAGGAATTCCGCTGATTAGAATACAACACTGTATTTATATGATGTGCTGACAACAACACGCCGATACTGTGACACAACATAATAATGAGAGATCCACGAGGCATGAATAAGGACGGCAGAGAAGGGAACAGGAGAGCGAGTAGGGAGAAATGGAGGCGGTGATTATGGCAATAGCAGGGCTAGAGGCGTTGTGGTCATGCAGGTAAGGGGTCAAGACTGAGGGACCAAACTTTGCGTTTTAGCAGGTATCAAATCGTAAGCGGCAGGTGTCCCGGTGGAAGAGGAGGTTATGGAAAATAAACCGGTAGTAAAAGCAAAAGAGAGGATTCAACGCCGTCGCGCGCCTCGAGGACGAGGCTTGGTAGGAGTTTCATCGTTGAGCGGTAAAGCTCGCTGCGAGAACGGGATAGCGGAAGCGGACGGAAAACCGCTTGGAGGTCTCCTCGGATTGGAGGAACTTTGGCCACGAGGTGGTTTGCCTACGTTGGAGGATTCGCCTCTCGAACCTGTAGCGTTCGAAGAAGTGAAGACATAGGAGCCATTCTCCCTATGGCGGCTCGTTGAAGCCTCGGCTTGTGGCTCGATGAGCCCGCTCACTTCCCTGTGGCGATACTGAGATCGATCCTGGTCATCATTGTCAATCTCAATATCTCCCGTTTCGCCGTCCGAGGGGAGATGAAAATCTTGGTCCATAGCGTCGAGGTCGACAGCGTCTTGTTCGTCTTCGGCGGCGGCGGTCATCATTCTGATTCTCATAGTGCCTAGGTCATCCTCTTCGTCGTCACCTTCGCTGAAAAAGCCATCGTCGTCATATATGCCCCCGGGCGGCTCTCCGATCCAATCTTCATCTTCCTCTTTACCAAAGTCCCACACGTCTAGCACCGTGGCATCGTTTCTGTTGCTGGCTGCCACACACCACCGACCCTCAAAAACGACTTGCCATACACCGGTGATTCCAGTGAGGAGGTCTCGAACGACGCCTCCGTCTCGCACGTCCCACATCTTCAGGTTACCGTCCGAGCCGCTCAGCACCTTGAATTCGTCGTGCTGGAAGCATGTAATTGCTCCTGTATGCGCCGCGAGCGTGTTGTGGAGCGTCCCTGTTTCTGGATCCCAAATCCGAAGGGTGGAATCAGCAGCAGCAGAAACCAGATGTGATGGCGAGAGGCCTAAAAGGCCGACCAGTGATGTGTGTCCGGTCAGAGTGAATTGACATTGACCATTGCTTAGATTCCAAACACGGACAGTGCCATCCATGGAACCAGAACATGCCTGATTACGGCTAGCGTCAAGTACAACGCTGTACACTGAGATAAAAGGAAAGGTGGCGTCAACATCGCCAAAATGAACTAGCAATGAATATGGTATACCTTTTTGAGTATGTCCCGTTAGGACCCAACGGCAGTCACCTGTGATGGTATCCCAGATGCGGACCGTGCAGTCATAACTGCCAGACACTAGAGTTCGACCTCTGGCAGCAAGTGCTCTAACAGCATGTTCATGACCCTCAAGATGGAGACGATGATAGGGATTTTCCTCTGCGTCCTGGGTAACAAAAAATGGGTCAGCTGATTACATGTGCCACTGGTAAGAACATACACAAACTTCAGAGGGATCTAGTTCAGCGTCGTCGTTGAAACACCTGTATTCGGGTTCATCAGGTCGAGGTAAGGTCCACACCCTCAACGAATGATCCCTGCTGCCGGTCACGATCAAAGGCCTCTTGGGCCATTTCTCCCTCACGATAACGCCATCGTCCTGTTCGACGTCCACCAGTTCTGGCTTCACAATGGCAAGGCATCTCACGGTGCTTGTGTGTCCTCCGAAAACATGGGTACATCGTCCAGTTTCAAGGTCCCATATGCGTACTGTGCGATCTGTGGAGCCACTGACCAGCATGTTTCTGCATGCAGCCAGGGCCCAGACCCCGCCTTCGTGACCCTGCAATGAGCGGATCAGCTCTCCCGTCGTCGGTGAATAGACATGGATAGAATGATCGTCGGAAGCAGAAATGATTCTCCCATGTGAGAAGATAAGACAGGTCACCACAGAAGAGCCATGGGCTGGGAAAGATATATGCTTAGGATCTGGGTTGTTGATCCAACGCGTTCGAGTGAGATGCCTGGATTTAAAGAGGATTTTGTATGGGTGAGGGAGGGGCAAAGTATTGGGAATAGAAATCGTCGACACGTCTTGAGGTAGTTGCAGCCTGGCTCGTTCGCACTGGCGTCGCTTCGCCAGTATCGCATCGGCAAATGCATCTTCAGAACCACCACCGAACCATATCTTCGTGCTTTTAAGAAGATCACGCCACAGAACTGGATCAGAATCGATTGTGGCCCGCCACGCTTTTGAAACGCGGCAAGCACGCGCGAGAGTGGAGAATGGGAGGTAGCTCAGAATATGTGATACCAATTCTGGTGGGAGGAGAGTAAGGAAATCCCTGGCCAATGTCGGAGTTAGAACTGAATGGAGGGTACGAAGAACTGGCAATGGAGAGTGCCGAAGCAAAGTGAGGAGGAAATGCGACTGGAGTGGCGCAGGGAGGTTTGTGAAGTGCGAAAGAAGAGATGGTAGAGTTAACAATGTCGTCAAGGACAAATCCGGCTGAAATGGTGCTTGAGGAATGGGGGAAGAGGCGCCGCTCGGGGGAGCGGACGGCCAGATATTCTCTGGCGTCGGAGATCCACGCGGGGATGGTAAGGGGGAGGGAGGTGCTGCAGCATTCACTGGGGTAACATGAGACGCTACGGGACCCCTAGCCTTTTTTCTCGGGGGTACTTGGCTATTGACGCCGGAGGTGGCTTCGACGCCTTCCATCATGTCTTCGCCATCGTGTGATCGCTTCTTCCCATATCGTTCGACAGCTTCAGCGAGGCCGACGACCGCTGCGTCCTGGAATTCATCATCGCGCTTCAACATACGCCAGCCTTTCCCTCCTATGACTTCTTGCTCTTCTTGCATCTCATGATCACCTTCCTCCCCATCACGAAACATAGCACGCGCTCCGCCTGGAAATACCAAAGGGAAGTTGCGAAGAGACGGAGGTAGGGTGGCATGCAACAGCGGATAATTCTTCGGGTCCTTGGGTGACAGAGGTGGCGGTAGTGGGGGTAATTGAATAGGCGCGTATGTCGTCGTGGTAGTGGTCGTAGTCACCACACTTTGGAGAGCGATCATGTACAGTCAGAATGGAACTTCAGGCAATATAACTACCGGACTTACGTCGTAGTATTCACAGAGGGTTGAAGAACCAGCATAGGTCGCTGATTGCCACTCATCTTATGCGCAGACGCCGTAGACGGGGGAGGGATGGAAGTCGAGGGCAAGGCGGTTGACTGTGCCACAGCCAATTCCCAGCAGCAGGGACAAACAATCAGCCAAACAACCTGGCAAGCATAAGCGCCTTGGCTCAAGAAGGCTCCAATTCTCAACTACGAAGGCATTGTTAGCTGCAGATGGACGTCGTCAAACAGAAAGGGGCCACAAATGATCGAGACCAACACCGACCCTGTCGTCGCGTTGGAACTATAAATGTTTAGCCAATTCCAGGGCGCTTTTCGAACCATTGGTCCCCCTCAGTCCAGTGAATGGACATCCTCCGTTTTTCAATGACTTATCCCGAACCATTGCATCGCAGGATCTTTATCACTTGAATACAACGTGCGGAGTCTATGTCAGTAACGTCGTTCTACGGCGTCACATATCATAATTCCCGACTTGGATCGGACCATACAGGGAATCGCTTTACACGCATGCATCCATGCAAAGACAATCTCAAGATGACCTTTGTTCTTCTGCCAAGGCTGACCTTAAGGACCGCGGCAGTCTTCCTATTTATCCGCCAATACAATATGCAACACACTTCCATGTTTCGGTTCCGCTGGTGACGATGGCCATCAAATCTTCCAGCAACATTGCTTCTGAAAGGATTATCCGTGACTTTGACGAATTTCCTGACGCCCCTGTAATAACTCTGGCCTACTCGGAATGTCGCTTTCCATCAAAAGTTGGACTCTGCCGTCAGTACGTCGTAGCAAGGTTTCGCTCAACCGCTACGACGCCGCTTTTGGATGCCATGGGCCGTGTTAATGCATCTAGACCCAACAGACTCATTTTCTCCCCGATCACATACGAGCCATCCTCGTTATCATCAAGCCTTGCCACTTTTTATTCCTGCTACACACGATGTGAAATGGATATTCTGCAGGTGACTCCGGTGAGTCGTTCGAAAATTCCTTTGAAGACAAGCGTTGATTATCACTATTTTATCGTCAGTCAACGCTCGCGACACAGAGAGGCAGCTACGGAACCGAGCGATCTTCTTCCGACTGAAAATCATCCAGCCCGACGCACAGGTGGTTTTCTGCAGGCAAGACATTGAATGTAGTCTGCTAGAACATCTATGATGATACAGGCGCACTTCGATTCTCCGTCGGACCATTTGTTACCGCCATGCGTACTGAAGACGTGTCGCCCTCACCCAACAACACGGCATGGGTGAGAATCTAATGCAAGTGCTCTCTCCCTGATGACCTTCTGATGCCATCTGACGATAACGATTTTCCCAAGGTGAGCCTTAGATGCCTCATTTTGAGTTCACCGTCTACCTTTTATTGCGATATCAGAGCTAATCAGACAACCCAGGTGATCTTCACGGTTTCTCACAGAGAACAGACACCAGCCAAGCTGCTGATCTCTCGCAATGGGGTTGTCGCGGGTGCAAACGGCTCGCGTGCTTTTCAGATAATTTGCCGAACATCTTCGATACTGCCAAGGTCATGTCCTTCACCTTGTTCATTATCTTTGGCCGATAAAACACCCTGCGACTATTAATGAATATCAGCATTATGCACATATCTTTTGCATGAAGATTTTTCTCACCACGTCCCCCTCAAAATCAAGAACTCAAGGCAACTGCCGACTGGCCACTGCTTCATTCAGGGTCGTGTCTTCCCCTGAAAGCCCTTTCTTCCATCAAATCGAGTTTATAGTCATCTTTGAATCTGTCACTTCATCCGCTGAACGAGTCTGCGCGTTGTCCGCGTTCTGGACGGATTATTAGTTCAGCTTCGCGAAAGCCGCTCATAACAAGCTTCCAACTGACGTTGGGCGCGGTCCAATCTTAACACTCAATTGCTAAGATGAGCTGTTTTTCAAGAATTGCCACGACGGTCCGTAGTCCCGCAATATCTTGGCATCGCCGGAAGAGGTCATGCATGCTGTGGCTCCCTCTCATACCACTGATATTACTTCCGATCCATGATTGGTCTGACTTTGAAACGAATCACCGTCTGGAGGTCACCAGGGAGTGGTATTTTCTCCTTGTTGACCAGATTTTCCACATTCATCGAGCCAACCCGTCACCATGTTTCCCAGCTACTCAGTATCGTCCTGCACTCTTGCACTCGCGTCTCGTCGCCGTGGTTGAGAGCTATGTCACCATTTCGCTGACGTACCGAAAAGATGATCGCTGTTATCTCTTCATTAAGCTGTGACGAAACGCCAATCTCTCCAGGTACTTTTACACCAATCTGAGCATATAACCACTGATTCACATTGCCAGCAGCCTATAATGGGTTCAAATTTGACATCATTCACGCCTTCGGAGTCTTTTCTGTCACTCGCCATAGAAGGCGAGTGTCAATACTCTTTCAGGAAACCTCTGTTGTCTGACTACTCGCAAATCTTGGAGATGTGAATAACGAGATGTCTAACTTGGCTAATGATTTCATCTTAAATACAAGGTCTTCTTTTTTTCCCAGGTCCGCGCGAGGCTCTCTAAAATTCTTACCGTCTCATCTCTGCCATGTGGGCCTTAGGCCCGGCCGCGTCCGCGGTCTCCCGGACTCCATGGACAATCCCCGACATGCAAGTGTTATTCTATCACCCTTATCTACAGCACATCCTCAGCTGAAGTGAAATATATATACCAGGCGTGAGTAGGCTTTATCAATGTGGTTGAAGCTTCACGGTCTAATTCGAGAGTGTTTGAAAATAGGTTACCACGAACATTGCAGCTGCTGCAGTGCATATGTTGATTTATTGACGCTCCATCTGGCCGAGGAAATAATGCCTCTGCGCCAATCCGCGATGTTTTATGCTCGCTTTCGGGCCTCGCCTGTCATTACGTACCACCTGCATTCAAACACAACGATAAACATACTCAAAAGCGTCAGTTTCTCTCGCAGAGTCACACCATTGTGGGGTAGCGCCCTATTATGAGTCCCGGATACCTTCTTCGGCCGCCGTTGCAATGGATCTTTTTTCCGTTGATCGCATCTGTGTCTATTCGCCCAGCATTCAGATGGCGGTGTCATCCGTGGCTAACTGTTTCCACGTTTGCTCTCTAACAGGCTTAAACATACGGCGAAATTCTGTTGACCCCGACTCAAAGGTCATAAGTATAAGCGACGTTGCTCTTTTCCGTCGGAGATGATCTCGAGCCTGTCTTTCCTTCCACTTGGCTTCCGCGAGTTAGTGCCTAGGTGGAAGGGTCTCTGAGACTTCGTAATGTTGATGCGCAATGACGAATTCAATCATTGGTCCTTATCGCCGACTCTAAGGTCGGGAATACGCAATGGACGCCGAGCTTCCTCAGCCAAGTGGGAAACCACTATATCGTTCTCGGTAGTGCATCTTCCAGGCCTCTTTAGGGAGAATTTTTTTTTTACCACTCAGTCATCACAGCAGAGCCCGTTCCCTGGACACATGCTCTTAGAGGTGCCGCAGACAATATAAACGGCAAGAAAACAAGTACTAATAAGGCATCCCAGTTCCAGCAAACCGTCCGAGAGGAGCGGCCTGTCGGTCACTGGCATATGTTCGATTCAACTAATTTTGTCTCAATAGGGCGCGTGCAATGTACATGCTAGTGCGGCTCTATGCGAAAACTGGAACGCATGCCACTTTTAACCTCCATTCACGATGGCCAACCAGTGAGAAACCTTCAGCACTAGAAAAGCAGGATGGAGTATTCTTGACTTTACTATTCTCTCCTTATTTCCCATGTAAATGCATTCTCGGCTGCGAGCGAATGTCGCTGGTAATGAAGATGGTGGCCGGATGTATTTAAAATAGCTCGCCCAACTTGCTGAATTAGGTCAATGCGGCATGATCGTCCAAGAATAGTCTGCCGGATTATCTCCTGGCCTTTGCCAGACATACCTAGGCGGAGCGAACAGAGGTGCGGCGGAACATGGGCAAAAGGAACGGCACGCTTCTCGACGAAAAGCTCAGCAATGGAGGTGACTTCGTCTTTCTCTTCTTTGTAAGCAGGAGTCTCATGTCCACATTCTGCCAATAGAGGCAATATCACGAACCGTTGCATCGGGGGCCGTTGCTGCCTGCAGTCAAAGAGACGTCTGCAGAAGTCCATTGTTTGTTGTTATGGTGGGTCGGCCAGCACTTCGACGAGCGGATTCTTCGCCCCGATAGTTTATTTGACCTGGGACAGGACGTCGGAGTGAAGGCAACGTCGAACGCAAGAAGAGGCAGAGGTGGCTAACATAGAATATTCTCAATATTCTCAACAACGAAGACGTTGCGTCCGCAGTGGCCTAAATGCGCCATTGGGACTGAGGTCAGTGAGAGTGACCGCAAGAACAGTAGAAGCGGGAAACATACTGCACCAAGCTATGGACACCAAGTGTCAATGGCGCGCCACATCTACCACCCCCTATGCAGATCTTGGCTCGTGCATTGGCTGTTTCCAGGGCGGCCGGAGGTTGGAGGCCATCGAGACTATTATTCGGTGTCGGGGGAGGTACGCTGATTGCAACCCCGTATATACCTGCGATCTGTTCGACAACAAGTGGCCATGGGCCCACGTTTGTTCGGGTGAGGCGGTCCTTCTGGACGCAAACGCAAGGTCCGTAGTGGTGAACCAAACCATTGGTATGAAAGTCTTTGCAATGCTTGATTTCGTAGGTATACGGAATACTTCGTGGTGATCCCGCCATCTTTGCGAGAAATGGTTCTGCAAATTTTGTCCAATGAGGACAGTTGCAACGTATTCTGACATTTTTATGTTCTCACCTCGGATGAACGTTGGGAAAAGATTGCCATGGTCCACGCCGATAGCGGAGTGGAAAGGAAGCATGCCATCATGATACGACACAAAACAATTTCTGCCCTGTGTCAAAGAGTTGCATACAGCCCACACTATACAGAGTTTCGCGCTAACCTCGGCTTCTGGGCTTGCACATGGTAGCAGTGTACACGTGATAAACGATGGTTGAAAGACCGTGTTCTGCTCTAGGGGTGTATTGGAAAATTGTTGGATCAAATTCTTGTCAGCGTGATCAGGTCAGGGAGAAAGTTACGGGGTCACTAGTTCTGTGCCTGTTGGCCAGATGTCGGCTGGGCGGGGAGCCAACGCGCTCGACGCAATCCATTGGTGTTAGTCGTGGCCGGTGTTTCACGAGCAACGACATCAGCGTCTACTTGTTAAGGATGTCATCTGCCATATCAGACACATCCCACCCCGAAGATCGGGTGAGCGCGGAGCCCAGGACTGGTAAAGACGCCTCAACGGGGACTTCATTAACCCACGCTGCGACAATGAGATAAGGAATCGTTCTCAAGATATGGTATGTTTTTGAACATTGGTTTAGGTTATCTTGGCCGGCCCGCCGTAGGAGGCCAAAACCTCAGCGACGATAGTTGAAGAACCGACCTTGCACCAGCTTAAGAAATGATGTTTTTCTGCAACACATCTCTTGACGAAGGAGATCGTCAATAATCCAACAGAACAGGTGATAGAGTTAGCTTATGCAATGGAGGGAATGAAAGAATGGTGCAAACTCAGAAATCAGGGTCAAGAAATCGGGACGCAACAGCCAATTGCAAACTTCGGAGGTGATGGGTGCCAACATGCTGCGAACCATGGGAGAAAGTCGTCCAGTCGCATGTGCAAAGAGATATATCTGGACGTTACTCCATTCAATGGCATATGCGGTTATCGTCGCTCGGAACTTGGAGATACAGGACGGCTGGGTTCTGGGACGCGATGCCGGAGAGTATGGCGTATCTCGAAGATATCGAGGACATAACCGCTGAGAAAAGGCAACACCGCCGCAATGCTCGATGGGGCCAGGGAAGTCCAAGTTGCGGTTCATGCGTGGCCATAGCTAGCGTACGCAATGGGAACGGAACTTCATGTAGGTATGACGCTTGGATAGGTGAGATATCGTGAGTAGCACAGTGAGGGCGTGAAGTGCAGTCTACGCGACGGAATGGCGAAGATCCACCACTGGAAGAGTGGGATTCGAGAGTACGGACACAATAACGCCTGTATCATAAGCAACCGTTAAGAATGCATGTTTAATTACCTTGGTATAGTCTCTTCCGAGGGTATCTCCAGTACATTGGAATGCAGGCATTGGTGAGACTCGCGAAACGAAAAAAATATGGTATTAGCTCCGAAAGGATGAAGATCCTAAAGGGTTCTGTCGACCCGAGGCAACGGAACTGAAGTTACACAAATCTTTTCATAGCTTGGTGAATTGGTTGGTAGGTTCTTCGAAGCGGAGCCTGTTCCTGACGTTTTGTTTGAGGGGTTATATAATTGATACCTAGCGCTCGTCTTGGGCAAAAATGGATTGTTGGAGAAAAACCTGCTGACGGCAGATGTCTACAATTTTGACTGATAATGGTAAGGATCAAACATGGATGTGGGACAAAAGAACACGCTGCCAAGCGGTTGCTAATACTTCAAAATTTGTCTAGGAGCCGATGTTCGTGGCAGGCTCTGAAAGATATGGGCGCTCTTCAAAACGAGAGTTGAAGTATAAGAATATAGGACAAATACAAGATTTGGACAGAGCGGGGAAAACGGCGGGGTGCCAAGTGCTGACTGGAAAGGCGTGACAAATGAGGGCATGTGACAACCCCAGCTTCACGTTGCGGGGCCCCCTTCTCAGTTGTCCCATTTCCTCCTCCTCCAGACCATCGCTGACTGCCTGTGTCTCTTCCCAACAATTGCGACGGGGTATGTCACATTTAGTGTATTATACGGTACCATTCTCACAACTTTGCGGTGTCAGTTTCTATCAGACTCCGATCGTTTTCTGCTGACCGTGTCAATCCCTGTTCTTAACGTGGAATCGCCAACTTTTTTGCCACACTTTGTTGTGCTTCGCTTCTGGTTCTCGACGACATCCTTTCTGAGGATCCTGGTTCACAACGCTTCATTTGTGACCACGCGCACATAGGCGTTACTCCTGATTATCCATCAACGGAGTCAATCCCTTCTTGGCCAAGGTATGTCGCGTTACTACTATATATTTTTCTTTTAAAAGGTGGCATTCATCCACCTCGGATTCTTCGTTTCGCCCATTCGTCTCCGGATTCCCCTGTCACATCCATCTGCACCAGTCCAGGTGCCTCTTGACACTATGTCGACTCTTGCTTACTCACCCTACTACGTTTCTCCATCTCCATCTTATGCTGATCACTATTCTCATTCGACTTACTATGATCAAGACAGTCCGCTATCTGCTCACGAGCACACGATGCCCCAGTCAATGCAGCCTCCCCCTTCGCCATCGATTCCAATTGATCCGGCGCTAGCGCTCTATCCCCCCTATTATCAGAATTACCAACAGGTACCACAAGCGATTCCCCAGCACCTTTCTATTCCCCAGAATTATTCGTCGCCATCGTCTCAGGGGTCGGACACATTGGGCACTCCTCCTGCGGAACATGCTTTTCCCTCCACGTCCTCCCTGCCTGGCAAGAGGCCTGCATCGTCTATATCCAACAGTACCGCCGGAGACAGCAGGAAAAAGCCGCGGAAGGACGACGAGGCCGAACCGCAGAGCCCAAAAGCCGACAAAGATGAGCCCAAGCCCAAGCCTACTCGTGGATCAAGGTAAGCGGGCGGTCAGGGCGCTCTAACGCAATGCGGACGATCTCACTTTTGCTCAGGGCTTGTACTGTCTGTCGTCGGCTCAAAATGAAGTGTGTCGGAGCAGAACAAGGTGGACCATGCAAACGATGCCAAGCAGGTAATCATGAGTGCATTTTTGAGGAATCAAATCGCGGTAAACGCTCTTCAAAGTAAGCTACTTCGTACAGTGCTCATTTTGGCGGCACTGACCCTCTCCTTCAGGAAACATGAGCTTCTCACACGCTCACTGCGAAAAATGGAACGAACCCTCGACACCGTCCTCCGTTCCATCGGTAATCCCAGCATTGCGTCTGGTATGCTATCTCGTTCGCCGTCCCCCACTCCCCAGACCTCCTCAACCCAAGCGCTGCTTGCCGCCTCTCCGACCCCTCCGACGTCCCCGACATATCCACCGCCTTCCGGATCGCCCAAGCTACATTCTCTTCCAGATAACACACTGAATCCTTTAGGCTTACTGGCAGAGGCGAGTTTGGCTAATCGCCGAGCTCAAGGTACATATCCAAGCCCGCTGATGGCAAGAGGGACGGAGCCTGGTGATATGCCAAGAGTCGGTGTCGCTAGCGACAATTATTTTAAGCCTGGTAATGTGGGCTAGACCATGTGAAGCCTCTCATGCTAATTCTATTGATAGGCCCTATGACAATACTGCCGTTGCGCAGGTTGTACATTGAACGACAAGTCCAGCCGGAGATGCTGAGCTTTGTTGGCACAGACGATGTTGTAGCCTTATTCAATATGTGAGTTCTGTTCTCCTGAGTTGTGCGTGCGCAGCTAACATTTAGCCGGCAGTTACTTTGATCATATCAATGTATGTCCTGATTTGTCATCTCAGGCAACATTGTTTTCACCAGCGTTCTAGATGCATTGTAATCTTCTTGACCGTAATTTCCATACACCATCGCTTGTTTGCTCTCGATCTCCATTTTTGTTGACCACAAGTAAGTCCGTCTTAAGATGGTGTTGTTCATACCTCACTTGGTATTAGTTTGCTCTATCTCGAGCAAGTTCTATACCGCGAAACCAGATCTCCACCCGCGGCTTACGGAATTGGCAAAGAAGCTTGCGTTCAGCGTTCCTGCTCAAGGGTACAAGTCGGTCGAGATCGTTCAGGCCTACCTGCTTTTGTCGCTTTGGGGTTGCGGCGCTGTTGAGCGTTATGAACAAGACAAGACATGGATGCTCTTGGGAATGGCTATTCGGTAATTGTTCTCCGACGCACCCTTAAGCAACTGTTTGACCCCTTTTCAGGATGGCAACAGATCTCAATCTCCACCGTAAAACATCCGTTAGCAGCCAGGATACCCAGGAGGGAAAGGCTCGTGACTTGGAAATTCACAATCGTGAGCGAACATGGATTCTATGCTTCTGCTTAGACCGGAGCCTCAGTGCTCAGATGGGAAAGCCTCATTCAATCAAGGAGGAGTGAGTTTCACTGGCGTTTTAACCCACATTGCCACTCAGTGTGCGGATTTTTAGTGCCATCATCCGCAATGCCTTAGTATGGTCCCATTCTTCGGCAGCCATTCCATCAGATGCATCGCTTGCTGCTTATTCTGTAAGTGATCTCGCTCTATTTGTCTGGCAATTCCTCTAACGTCGATTCTCAGGATCTGCAGCGCATACTTTCAAGGGCTTTGGACTTTCTGTACTCTGGAACGGAGACTGTCTCTGGGTTACAAGTTCACTGCGACTACATGCTAGTCATCAAGACCTTTGAAACCCAGCTTTTAGCGTGGCAACATCAGTGGATCATTAACCGGGAATGGGAGGGTAGGACGGTCTCTCATGTCAGGTTTACTTCATCTAACAGATTCCCGTAGGCGAACCCCCTGCGGCACGGCAATACAAGAAGCTCATTTCTCAGCTATATTTCAATTATGCCATGCTGGTCCTCAATTCTTTTGGCCTCCAAAATGCACTAGAACGTTCGCCAGTCGACATAGGCCACTTCTTTGCCCGCTGTCATTCTTCTGCAGCCACTGTAGCAAAGCTGGTTTGCGATGAACTTGGGCCGAAAGGGTTCATGAAGTATTCACCGGACTCCCACTTGGTATTCACTTCATATGCCGTCTTGAGCTTGTTGAAGGTCGGCCACTGGTCTCTACTCGTGTTCCTTGCCCTTTGCCAATCTGATCTCCTTCCCAGCTCATCCGTCCCGAATTTTCACCGTTCTTGGATGGTGAACAAAAAACAGTTTCTCTCGTCCAAGATGTTGCCACAACTTTGGAAAGCGTTGCTGCCAACCCTACTCATACCCCGGCACTTTATAGCGGCTTCTTGCGAGCGCTTTTGTCTGCCAAGGTTGACAGCGGAAGTCAGAATGGACACAGAAACAAGCAGAACCATACGAGTGGCAATGACAACAATGATGGAAAAGGCGGCAGTTCTGCCTCATCCCCCACTAATTTCGAGGGTCAGGCCTCGTCAGATCAGCAACGGAATGGCTCTATCACCGCGGTGTCGCCTCCATCGAATGCTTTTGGCCAACATCACTATACTGCAGAGCCCTCGTTCCTTCTGAGCGAGTTCCAATTCGAGAGCGAGATGGGACCTGTTGCAGATATATCTACATTTCCGCCGACGATGGCGCCCAATCCCACCGAAGATGCTCTAGGTTCCTTGACGATGGACAATTTCCTGTCAAGTGGATTCTGGGACAACGTTCTTGTTCCCGGTGGGTGTCATATCTTACACCTTGTTCGCCGCCTATTCACCCACTCACCTTTCGTAGGATACAACAACATGGATGGTCTTAGTGGCGGATTCGTGTTCGGGGCTAATGGGAGCGGTCTCATCACTCCACGCATTGGTGGATCGCCCATGCATTCTGGTTCTAACACTCCCTCTCGGGGGTCAGGGCATCCGCTCACGCAAATGAGCATCAATGCGGCATTCGGCTCACAGATCCAAGACGGCGTAAAGGCTTCATGAAATTTTCTGAAAAATACCTAGGAGAGAAATTGTCATTTCCTCTTATTTGACCATATGGTAACGGTTCTGATTCGTGCTGTCCATGTTTCGCACTTCGTTCCTTACTGTGGCATTGAACAAAAATTTTCTGTAACATAGGTCTCTTGCTCTGTATGTGTATCTATCATCTACACTTATTATGAGAATTTCCCTAGAACGAATCATTTAACTGCACGCCACTAGAGGCCTGAGGATCGTTACGGCCGCATGCACGGTACCACTTTGGAGATCGAATTCCCGCGAATATTGGCAACAACGTCTGTTTATCATTGAGCGGACCTACACGCCCAACTCGTGGGCATGTCTGCTTATCCTTTTCAACGTGATCGTCATTGATACTTCGCACCTCGTGTTCCTTTATTCTCTCGACCGCACGTTTCATCAGTTCCACGTTATCGGATCTGCTCTTCTCATCTGTCAACAGATTCTAACACGATTCAAGTATAGAAAGCGCCACCCGAATCTTAGGGAGCTTGCTGATTCGCTGTGCCCAATTGTAGATTAATCCAATTGAAGACGTCAGGCACCAAAGAGAAGGAGTCTTTTTGCGTCAGTTTTTCTGCATTGTCTACCTGGCTGTTAACATGTTGATGCGAGCCCTCACCGGTTGGGCGACAGTTGGCGTACGTGCGCATACAGCCGGAGAAGGGAAGCACCCCTACACCCACGAACGCTCCGGGAGATTTTCGCCTCTTAACTTAAAAGAGCATGCTGTGTTATCATCTCTTCTTGACAGTGCGTATCGTGCGCAACGTTTGTGGCATCCAGTGTCACATAACCACCTCACGCGAAAAAGAGTTGCTCCAGTTGATGGTGAAATTGCCTTTCCGCAGATGTGGAAAAGCAGACGTCGCTATACATCCCTGAGTTTGAGCTACAGCCTTGTGAGTGCCGACATCCTGGGTGTGGGATCGGATGGGCGAACGACGTGGGCATTACACCAAGGACGCAGGACTGCAGGGTCCGATCACTCGGCATTCAAGGGCACTTGTAAGTCGGGCAAAAGTCTCTCTTTTTTTCTTTCACCCACTTCCGGGTGCTGGGATGATGCCAACGTCAAAACGTGGATACTGATGAAAATGACGTTTGTTCTTTGAATTTGTCGCTAGCAATGCTCGTAGAAGGTCCACATGATGCTTCCCTCACCTATGCTAATTCAGCTGCCCACTTCACCACCGGAGAGCCCTGCACGTTTTCTGAGGGCTTTGCAATCTGCACCGCCGTCGTTGGAAGCAGTACTGCTGTCCAAACGGAGGCTATATCCCACGTATCCGTTCAAGGGGGAACGAATCAAGATGCGTCTTCGTCATCCCCAGCGGTGTTGTCGAGCGCGCAGTCGTCGGGCCTTCTGACCTTCTCATCTGACCTCACCCCTATGCCTTCAAAGACAACAAATGGAGCAGGGTGCATTTTCGATTTTCGTTCCCCATCCAACGAGATCTTGACTTTGAAGGCCTCGAAGGTGCTACCATGGATCCTCAGCGAACGATGTTACCACGACTCAGGGCTATGGTCAGTTGCCCCGATTATACCCGAAGTAGACCCGCGGAACAGCATCAGGAAATCCGCTGCGTTCAGACCGGAGCGCTGATGATCGCATGACTACAGAAGCAGCATAAGAAGTGGACCGTAGGTAGAAACGGGCCATAGACATTCGATACTGGTCTGGATCAATCGAATGAGCAACCGGAGTACTGCAGGCTTCCGTAAGAAGTGCCAAGACATTTTAGTAGCTGCAACCTTTCGTACTAGACGCATTGTCCGCGGGTTTGGGGTAGGCGATGCGGGAAGAGAGTGAGCTCCGATTACCTTGGGATAGCGCGCAGCTTTAATCACATGAGGAGAGTTCTTGAAACCGGACTATTTCGACCGCAAATCGCAGCCAATGAGGATGTTGCTGGGCTGCGTTGCAAATAAAGATTCATGTCGTGCAACGGGGTTTGCTTGTCCGGGTGAGAATCCATCAGCTGTGCACCAGCTTAGATGAAGCTTTAGGAGTCCAGAGCGACCTTGACGCTGCTTATTCCCCGGTGCCCCTGTCCCCAGGCTAAAGGATGAGGTTAATGCAGTTCCGTCACCGGTAGCGAAGGTAGGGATGGATCGCCTCCGGTGAGGCATATCAGTTGAAAGATTGTTCGTGCACCAGCGTGAACATTTAGCCGCCAGACGAGAGGGCAGCTAGGTGCGCATTGGCGATTGCACGACAGATCGAGGTCATCGCTTTGCATCAACCTATTTCAAGCACAAGATCCAGAACCTTGATGTTACCGCCGTCAACAGTCGCGAGCGGATTCCGAACGTTTCAAGGCCAGTGAGAGGAGTTGGGCGCTGAAATACAGCGGAATCGCACCACGCTCGCCCGCGTTTTATAGCCCTTGTTCGTGCGAGTCGACGCGAATGCTCTTCCGCATGATTCTCTGCGAAGACTCGGGCAACATGAATCAGAATTGCCAACCAAATGACACTTGATTTTGAGTGGTGTAGCGTGAATCCCGATGGCCAACGGCTCAAGGATTCCTCCTTTTTTCTTTTAGAAAAAAAGGTCAAATCGGTCCCCGACAGTAACTGTTGTGAGTTGCTGTAACTTACGTAGTTTGGCTTTCCCTGGTGGCGAAAGGATGCAACACGTGGCGGGGCGGATAAAGGTTTCCTTTCCAATTTCCAGGTCCCATCTCACAACCATGTGCTCCGAGGTTTAACGTTTAGGCCTCGTAGCATAAACAGTTGGTTTTTTTGTGATCGTTTGAATCTTTTCCCTCTCCCTCTGACCGGTGCGTTGTGCGGTACAATCACATTGGAACAGTTCCGAGCCACTTTGCAATTTTCTCGTCCCGCGACGCTCTTTTAAAAAAGATATGTGGTCTCTTGGCTCTGCATTCATTCTGGCTTTGTCCACCACCTGTGAGCGGTTTCAATGTCACGTCGTATTTCGAGACATGGAATCCTTACATTAAGTTTTCGGCAGTTGTCCTCGGACAGGTGTCCTTGTACGTTCCAGGATTCGATCCCCAGCCTCTCAGCGCCGACATCCTGGGCACTGATTCAGAAGGTCGGACAACGTGGGCTCTGCATGAAGGCGCGCCTACCGGCACGTTTACCGGAGATTCTGGATTTCCTGGAACAGGCAAGTGACTCGAGGACAAAATGCCTATCTGCACGCCGATCTTCATTTTGATTTCATTAGCCACGCTCGTCGAGGGTCCCAACGATGCATCACTCACTTACGTCCCTCCCGATGGACAATTCACTATGGGACTTTCCTGCGCCCTCTCATCTGGCCTTGCGATATGCAGTTCCGTCAGTGGGACTGTGACAATCTCGGAGACAGAGACCGCAACGCCCTTCCTGGTCCAAGTCGGGACGACTGCGGCTCCTTCATCAACCGGTCTGCCCTCCCCCACTCAACAATCGTCCTCATCGAACTCTGGCACAGCTTCGCAGACCTCTAGCGGCACTTCGTCCAATCCATCACCCACCAAATCGAACGATTCGAAACAGGGCTTGGTCCCCTGCGTATTTGGTGTTCTTGTTTCTACAGCTTTTGTGGCTGTGCTAGCTTGATCTGCATCTATGGTTCCGATTCAGAGTAGAGCATTCAAGATCATCAAACTTTAGGTCGGTGCTGCTGTATGAACTTTGTGTTCCTATCACATGTATCGTCTATACCACTGTGCTTCATCTTCATCGAGGCAATTCGTACTCTTCTGTGCACCTTCCCGTGCAACGGTGCCTTCGATTATCCATGCAGTATACCCATGACCCGTTGACGGGCGTACTGCGTGGGTACCAATCTCTCTGTATGGTCACACTTGCTCAACTGATGTCACCTGGTACAGTACCATGCTGAAGACCGGAATTATCAAGAAAGAATGCGATGAACAGTTCATTTTAAAAATTTAAGCGACGGTAGTTAATCTCGCGCCCACTCGTTGCTCTCAATGTTGCTAAGACCCTATGAGAAGGATAATCAAACTCTAAACTTTGTAATTTCGCGAGCGCAGGCTCATTGGGGGTTTGAATAATAATGCGATATGCGCGAGTGCGCACATAATGAAATGCACAATGAACAGCATATGACAGGCTGCTCATACGGGATCAGCCGGCACAGCACCATTCTCAAATTCGATTTTTCCAAGCGCCAATACAGTGACAACCGTACGATGATCCGCTGTTCATTAAAAAATCACCTGGTGAGCTGGGAATTTTGCATGCACGCAGCTAATGAGGTAGGATTGCAGAATAAAGCTTCAATGACTTGAAGATGCGAAGCAGAGGTTTACATGGATGTCTCTTTGACTCCAACAGGCGGAGATGAAAACGCCGTTTAGGTAACGTTCTAGTACGCTGTCAACAGCGACTTCCTCACGACAGACCAGGTTAGCAGGTTTTAGCAGGTTCATCGGTGACTTTTCAGGATCTTAATTGTCTTTTTTGGTTCAACTGGGCAAAGGGCTTGGAGGTTTCGCCACTGCCAGTGACCAAGGAACAATGAGGTTATAGCAGAGTGTCATCTCTCACGGTACATCTTTGGATTACTGGACCTCCGAGGCGGTGTGTACCCTGGCCTCGAGGCTGGGCACGTTCTGATCTTATCCCAGACTTATTGATAATCCTGCTAAGGCCCTGGGCTGAGGTACGGGAATTATGCTCATCACAAATGGACTGGCTGGATGCTTCTTTTTGTGGTCTGGGTATATAACCGCTGGCATATTCAAGCTTCCCGAGGCTCCTCCCCACTCAATCTGCTTATTTCCTCTTGGTAGGTCATTTGCTCCAGTTTGGACCTTGTCTGCATCTTATCCAGATATACTCTTGAGCTTCAAGAGCTTAAAAAGCTATGGTGGAGTACACCTCGTCTCCGCACGCGATACGAGAGTTCATGACCTCGCAGGAGAGGACGGCACACTGGGTCCAGGCGCATTCTTCCCATGAACTCGAGTTCTATTCGCCATCCGTGCCGCCGTCTGCGGTCGATGCTTATGTCCCACCTTCGCCTCCGTCTCCGACGGAGAGCTCTCATTCATTACCGCCCAAGATGATACTCCGCTATGGCGACGGCCGACCGGACATTCCGATTCCGAGAAGCGATGTCCCACCTGGTTTTAGACGAAAGCGCGATGATTTGACGAGTGGGACGACGAGCGCAGAATACCCGTCAAGGTCGGGTTCGCACAGAAACGCGTCCCTTCCGAGACAAAACGGCTATGCACTTGACGGCCGGAGGCTTCCTTCTCAGTTTCCAGAAGAGATTAGGATTTTACCAAGTCAGGGAAGCCATCTGCCTCGCTCCACGGCCGCTTCCCACCATGCCCGTTCCAAATCCCTCCCGCGACAGGCGGACGCCCCGCCGACAGTCAATCCGCACGCGCGCGGCGGTCCGGCGAACGCGTATTCTGCACAGGCACACATACTTGCGCATCAAGCACCCTTTGCCCAACGACCGGCGTGGCACGGCTATAGAGAGACGCAAGCTCCCTCCATCTACGCGCCTCCTGGTACATTCCATTACCCTCCTCAAGTGGGTCCGAACGGCATGATATACAGCCATTCCGCACCGGTGGATCCAAGGCAGTACTACAATGGAGGCCCTTACTCACACACTCGTGATGCCGGAAGGGGAAGGGACCCCGCAAGCCACAACCGAGGGCGCTCACTATCTTTCAACAGACCAGTCACACGCATCAACCGCTCTCCGTCTTCGTCCTCGTCGGCTAGCAGGGAATCCGGAGGAACGTACTATGTTCATCCTCCCACTGGAGGACAGAAAGTTCACATCATCGTGCGTCTCTTGAAATGCTTCCCCGCCTGAGCGTCCTTCTAACGCATCCATGTTTCCAGACCCCCAGTCCGCAGCCATCCATTGCGACAGCGACGTCGACGACTAGATCCCCAGCTTCGGCCAGGTTTGGACCTTTCAAGAAGGCGCCGTTCCTCCAGCGCATATTCCACTTTGCAAAACTCTCCTCCGTTGCCCCTTCAAGAACCCTTTCTACGGCGAGCAGCGGCAAAAAGATTCACAGAAGACATTCCACCGGCGGCTCGGGTCGCGTTCCTGTACGTGTGGATCAAGAATCAGAGTGAAGACGGGAAAGAAATCGAGGCGCTAGAAGAAAAGAAGACACAATTATGTCAAAGTTCGTCCCATGCCCCACCACGCTGCAAGGATATTTTAAATCTTTATCTTTTTCATGGCCTCCGCCTGCACTTCCCCAGATACCATACTTTATGCATTCCCCTTATGATGTCCATGACATTAGATTTTTATTCCGTTCATGTATAGCTCGCTGACGTTCTTTCTCGTTACCTGTTTGATCAGATAACCATATGTATCGATGTTCAAGAACCAGAATGTAAACGTGTTGTAACGAACGTTCGTTGTAGATCGACGCTCGAATGATAACTGCGAAGTGTGTCATTGCAGTGTGTCGTCTGCCCAGACTTAATATTGCTTCGCGATGAACCGGGCCGTCCGCGGGCATAGCAGTTATTCTGAAATTAGGCCGCGATCAGCTTCTTCTCCGCACCACGAGTCCTGCGATCATGATCAGGTCGCGAACATGACCTAGACGAAACAGACTCGTGTCCTTTCGTGAGCAGGTTCGTTTGTCCGATAAGATAGCAAGCGTTGACGGCATTTTCATTAACCAGATAGCTAGTTAGTTGTCTGCAAGGCGATGTCCAGGTGATACGACAACATACTACGCTTGTGGCAATCAAGGTCAGCAATAAGGGGAATCGGGGTCCAAGCATTCGGAACCGGGATGGGCTGCAGATATGGTCTTCTCGAAAAGATGAAGTGTTTTCGCTTTGCTGTAAAGCTCACCTGCAGTTGCGGATCGACGACTTCGCAAAGATGGTCGAAATCAGCACCATTGTCACCGGTCACCATCCTCTGGATCAGAAATTCCTTTTCCCTACCTTTGCATAGCACTTCATATGATTCGGGGGTACCCATTTCGCCACGCAGAGACAAGATGGTAAGCATATCGAGCTTCATCCATGCCTTCTCTGAGCCCATACCAGCTTAAATCTCGGCATTCCAATGTTGGACAGATAGAATTAAATGATCAGGGAAATAATGCGACCAGTAGTGTTGAGAAATTAGGACGATACTTTCCGAAGATTATCTGCCGGCCACGGCATATACACGCAGGTTCACAGCCGGTTTTGGGAGACAAAGGATAATTCGAACGGATATCATCTGAAATATCTTCCAGGCCATCGTCATGGACCTTACAGAGTAAAGAGTTTTAATAGAGTCTAGCAGGTGAAGAGACAGAATATGGAGACAGTTTCACAACCGGCTGTCTCATATCGGGACTTTTTGCGACGACGACGGGGATCGTACGTGTCTTGTGATGTTGTAGGAACAGTAACTCCGCGAGTAAACTTGTTTCCTGTCTTGCGATGGGTACGGGCGCCCGATGTCCAGAACCGTGAGAGCTTCGAAGTTTAGCAGACGCAAAGGACTAATAATTTGCAACTTCCGTAAACCCGGCGATCCTCCGGTCAATGCAGTCGCTGGCGCGTCGTGGCCCACGAAAGAAGGCGTGATGTAACTCCAGCTCCTCCAGATGCGGTGTATGGACATTCCGCAGTGCATTCTCAAGATCATGTCTGCATTCTCACCGTCGACGCTGTATTGTGATGGTCGACCATCTGTGAGATACCTAGACACAATGTGGCAGAGATTCTTCGGCATCACGATACAGTGATACCACGAAAGCACTTACAATTAATTTCTGGATGTATGCGTCCGTTTTGCCGACTTGAGCTTCGTCGTTCTCATGACCGTCTATAGTTCAGGTAAGGCGATAGCTAATTTCCGCCATCGACGGCGACACGGCTGAGCTTAATTTCGATGAACAACAAATTTTCGTTTGCTCCTTTGAGTTGATAAGCAATTGGCATGATGTCTTGAAGATTTTCACTTAGAAGCGAGTCGCAGAAGGACTTGCCAGTCGGCCTTCACACGGTCTCATCGGCAAGAGAAAGAGGGATGTGAGCACGACTGTGATACTTGTCAGCCAGCGCCTTGAAGCGGACTGTTGGCTGAACTTAATCTCTTCATAGATTAGAGCAAACAGTGACCAAGGATACAGAAAGGGAGCTGTAGGAAGGGGAACCAGGGATAATCAAGAAGGTCGATAGTTATTCATCTATTGCAAGGTATGGACTGTTAGATGACATATCGAGTCGCAAAAAAGGGACTTGCATTTGGCAGTAAAGGCTTCATACAATCTGGTCTTAACTGTCCAAGATTTTGGCCCAGGTTCGTACTGGGCGACCTTGAAACAGGATGTCGCATTTCTCTGCTCCTGAAAAGCGTATCATACAGCTCCGCAATTTCCAGCTCATAATCGAGAGGAATGGCCAATGACGGTATCAAGATTCGTCCGCATATAATGCCGCTGAGGAGTAAATGCACTCGGAAGTCGCACCTCGAGGCTGCGGAGGAAATTATTCCGTGACGTAGGCGATGGTCATTGTCCAAGTGCAGGGATTTACGTGTGGGGCATATCAGTGAATTGCTGCCAAAAGTTTGTCAGAGATATAGGATGGGGGTTCAGTTTGCCATGCGAACGCAGGTTGAACATGACGACGAATACGACACACGTAGATGACAGAACTGACTTTTTGGAACGGCCCATGCAAAGTGGACAACCGAAGCGAGCATCATAGTATGGGCGTGAGAGTGTCAATGCTTCACCAGCGATTGCGGTTGCGGTTCAGTAGGACTTCCCGTCCCATAATTTGTCGTTCATGCTCTTGGAAAAAATTCCATGCGATGTGAAGTTGTTCAGGGAATTTTTGAGCTCTAGAATTTCGTATGTTTGCGAGCATCAAGACGTGAAAAGCTTTGGTCCAGAGGAAAGGGTGAATGAAGTCGCGTGCCAAAGAACCGTGACGTGACAAACGCGAAACGTCCGACATCACCCTCACCAGAATGGCGGACGAGCTCGCAGATACCGTTCTCCCTCCCCGTCGAGCGGCTGCCAAGGCATCAGCCTCCTTCTCCGAACAACTTTCGGACTCCGAGTCAGACGACAGTGGCCGCAAGCCGAAGCGGGGAAGGGGTAACGCGAAACGCCGAAAGAAGGTGCCGAAAGGACCCACCGAGCGAACTTCGACGCGTCCAAGTCCAACATCTAGGAACATTTCATCCAAATCTAACAAATCTCAATCGAAGCAGTTAATTAGCGCCGCGACGCCTCGCTTAAACTCGTCCTGGAAGGCCTCTAAAGTAAATTCACGACAAGATGAATACCAGAACACAGACGGCGGTCATATCTCGGATTTAACCCCTCTCAGCTCGCCCAACTTCTCTCCATCATTTAGCAGAAATACATCCCTGGAGCGGCCGCTTTCGCAGAAGCGACCTTATTCTCCAGTGGCCAGGTCGTCACATTCTCCCAATATTTTGCGACGGCCGGTGGAAGCAGACGGGAAGAAATGGGACGCATTTGATCTGGGAACATACGTATGGGTTCTGCTTGATAGGCATGCTCACGTCTTTGAACCCGGTACCTCTGATCCTCACGACCGAAACAAGGAATGGCTCTGGTGGCCCGGAAAGGTAACTATGAACGGTGTTATTTTACCACTGTCTCTCATTCAACGCGTCTTACTGACAGATAAAAACGTCTTCGCCGAACAATCCTCTTCTGGTCACTTTGTTCGGATCAACAGCGACAAAGGTGCAAAACGTCAAAATCTATACCCCTACAGAAGACAACATACTTCCTCTGGAAGATTCGCACCAGCGGACGAGATTCGACTTTCCCACATATTTCAGGCATCCCGTCGCGGAGGACGTCTTAACCTCACCGTCAAAAAAGCAGAAGCAAGATTGGGGAGACGTTGAAGACCGCTGGCGTATCGCTGTGGCGGAGCTGATGCAAGACAAGGAGGAGGAAGAAGGAAGCGATGTCATGCCAGAAGTGTGGACGTTAGGTTTTACAGCAAGCCCTAATAGAAATGATAAAGACCTCGGAAAGACGAAGTCAAAATCGCATTCGGACTTGGAGGGCGATCTGGGAACTGTTTCTTCCGCCGTCTTTGATGACGACCGGTGGAGCCCGCCAGCGCCGGATATTACCCTGCAAATTCCAGGAGAAGTCGTGTTGGCTCGTGAAAGACGAAAATCAGTACGACTATACTGGCCAGCTAAGATACTGGCCTATATCCCGCCCGACAAACCAAGGAAGGAAGGGATATACCGCGTCGAGTTTCTTGATACCACCATCGAGGATCTCCCACGCAGTTCGTTCTATTCTGCTGAAGAGGACGAATTTGCGACATGCCCAGTCAGTTTCATTCTTTTTCATTTAAAGAGCACATTATATCCTGACGTCACGTTTTAGATTGGAAATTGGACAAGTGACGTTGTGGAGGTGCTTAATGATGAGGAAGATGCAGAAGAGAATTTATATTTGAATCCTCGCCGTGCGCGATCACCTAGTCCGCCTCCACTAGAACATCCACCCCCTCCAGACGTCTTCAAAACGCTCAGCATTCGCGAACAGTTCGTGTATACAAAACCCATCCTAGCTGCTGTGCTGAACAGAGCGTATCCGCCAGCCTTCAGGGCGCATGGTGCCTTCATTGCTGGAGGCCAAGCCAGGGAAGGAGTGGTGAAGCTTGCTGGCTTGAGGGGCACCATGGATCCTCGTGAAGTCCACAAGTTACAAGCTTATGTGTCGGAGTGGTGCTTAAGGAATGAGAGCAAGGGACAGTTGATAAATGCCGAAGAAGCGACCGACGCGACACTCGACAAAAAGAAAGTTCCATCAGGACAAGAGGCAACAGGACAGGGATTCAACGACCTGGAAATGATAGAAGAGGTCAATGATCGGGCCAGTTCACTCGCACCTACCGATCACATGTCGTCGCCAAGAGAGGAACCCGCAGAATCATCCTTTGCTCCGTCAGAGGTAAAATTTGAAACCGCATTGGAACATTCCAGGAACTAATTGTTTCGAATCTGCTCAGCGTTCTGCCTGTCTCTCAGGTAATGACGACATGGTGAGTGATGATTAGTGTTAAATTGCAAGTCTTTAATGAATGCAATTTTTGGTTAGGAGGCCACATACCAGGTGGTGAACAGCTTGACTGCATCTGAAGATGTAAGAGAGTGAGGTCTTCATTTTGTAACTTCTATTAATCTCTGTTAGGATGGAGATAGCCATAAAATAGATGGCAAAATGCCCTCCCGGCAATACGGCTGTGAAAGTTATGAAGTTCTGGCGCCTGTGGAGAAGGTTGACGTGAGTTGTGCGCTAGCCTTTCATTCCTACTATCAGGTCTGACGGTGTCTCGTGTAGTACTGTCTTAATGTCCTCCTTCCAGAAGCTATCCGACAAATCCTACTCTGGCGGACTGGTCACCGGACCTCTATACAGCTACTCTCCGATCAAGAGGAGCAGAAATTATACGACAAAGGGGAAGAGTTGCTTAGGCAGAAGGACTGGGTGTTTGATGTTGTACGGTTGAGGAAAGTGAAGACGAAGCAGTTGGGTAAAACTTTTGATTCGGCGGACGACGACGGGATAAGATATACGGAGACTGGACGACCACGGCGGGCTGTGAATGCTCCTAAATCATATCAAGAATGATTGAGTTATTGTGACATGTTGTATTTTAAGGTCGTCGGCCCGCTCTCGGCCGCAAACCATAGATTTTGCACAGCCACCCATTAAGCCAGACCCCTCTACCAGGACGGCGTCAACATGCCTCCTCCCACTGCTTCTGACCCTTGGCTGGCTCATCGTCATTTCGGTGTCGTGATTGACGCTGGGTCATCTGGGTCTCGACTCCAGATTTACAGCTGGAAGGACCCGCGCACAATCAAGGTGGCAAAAGGGAGTCCTTTGGCGTACACTTTGCCGAAGGTCGAAAAGGGAACGAAGGATGGCGAGGACTGGATCAAAAAGATAGAGCCAGGTATGAAGGACCGCACTGATAATGGCATAAGCATACAAATCTAACTTGCGGCTTCACTCTCGTTTTCTTATCACACCATGTGTCATTAAGGAATTTCGACCTTCGAGGATAAACCGGCGGACGTTGCACGGTATCTGCAACCGCTCCTCAGCCATGCGCGTAAACATATACCTCCTTCATTGGAGAAGGAGACGCCGCTCTTTCTTCTCGCGACGGCGGGCATGCGACTTCTGCCGCCCGCGAAGCAAGCCGAAATTTTGAAGGAGACGTGCAAGTTTCTGACTCTGCATTCGGAATACCGTATAGACGGACCTTCTGCCGCCGGACCCTGCGGCTCGAGCGTGCAAATCATCACGGGAGAAGAGGAGGGTTTGTTCGGTTGGATTGCGGTCAACTACCTCATGGATGGATTCACGGGCTCAAGCCAGAACCGGACGACGTACGGCTTTCTGGACATGGGAGGCGCTTCGACTCAGATTGCGTTCGAGCCTAGCTCGTTGAATGGCACAGACGCGAAAAACTTGATTGACGTAAGATTACGTCTTTTGGGTGGGGAGGAAATTCATCACAAAGTGTTCGTGACGACGTGGTTAGGCTACGGGACGAATCAGGCTAGGGAGCGCTATGTCGGATGGTCGATATCTGAATTCGAAAGGCACCGCAGCCAGGGACAGTCAGACCTCGTGTTGGACCCCTGTCTTCCAAAAGACTTGGAGCTAGAGGAGACACCTGTCCAGATCTCCACAGTAACTGGGCATGCCTCCAAACCACATCAACTAAAAGGCACAGGCTCGTTTGAACAGTGCATGCGTCAGACTGCACCTCTCTTAAACAAAACAACGCCGTGTCCGGACTCACCTTGTCTGATGAACGGCATCCATGTGCCTGCCATCGACTTCTCTGTGTCACATTTCATCGGCGTGTCGGAATATTGGTACTCCTCTGAGCATATATTCGGACTCGGAGGCGCGTACGACTTTGTTCAGTATGAACGAGCAGCGTCCAATTTCTGCTCAAGGCACTGGGATGATATCATGAAGCAGCATGAAGAGTCCAAGGCGCAGCATCGTCTCGGAGGCGATGGAGAGGTGGAAGAAGGCGGCAAGGTTGTCGCCATCGGCAAGTGGGGACCGCAGGTCGAGCGGTCGCGCTTGGAAATGCAGTGTTTCAAGGCTGCCTGGATAGCGAACGTCCTGCATGAGGGTATTGGCATACCCAGGATAGTCGATGCCGGGGGCAATGACACGACTGCCGCCGACAAGGTCGAAAAGCAAGCAGGCGAGAAAGGTCTTGGCAGACCAGCCTTCCAATCCTTGGACTCGGTTGATGGAATTGCCATCAGCTGGACTCTCGGTAAGATGGTCCTGGAAGCCAGCAAGGAGGTAAAGCCTCTATCCAAGTCGGACCGCCCATTAGTAGACCCGATTGACGATATCCCTGACTTGGCCAATTCCCCGATTCGGCCTATCAGACCTTTTTTGAGCCTTGGTGCCATCGAGGCCGGTATCTCGCCGCATCTTCCGGCTTTCTTGACGCGCTCCTCGCTAGGGTTTTCCCCGGTCATCTTCCTATTCCTTGTCTCCCTGTCCTTCATCATCCTTTTGTTGACGTTTCCTTTGCGCCGACATTTCCGCGTTACGTGCCTCCGCGTGTTAAGGCGTATTTCCAAACGTGACGAGAGCTATCTCATGGAAGAAGGCTCTGTCGCCAACGGTGGTAGTCTATCGTCCCATAAACCATCCAAAAAACCGTGGTTATACCCCTTCCGCCGCGTGCTGTCCTCTTCCCGCGTGCCACGCAAACCAGCACCTCTGTCAGTTGTCATATCCCATAACCCCAACTTACGGCACATGAACTCGTCAGCCTCACGCTCGCCGACACGATCTTATTCACTCCCTCAGGACTTCGAAACAATCGCAAGCTCCACGCAGCACGCTTTCTCACGCTCCCCCTCTCCATCGCCGAGTTTCGTAGATGACTCTCTATTCAACGGCAGCTTCAATAATAACCAATCTTCTCTCATGACACCACGGTCCCGAAATGCCTCTTTAAAAAACCTCTCTAATTTGTCTACACGTCCGGCTGCGATGTCACGCACCGCTAGTCTCCAGAATTTTGAAAACGGCATGTTGAGGGATGAGTAGGAATTCGTGTTTCTCAGGCATTGCGCATCTCTGGATCTCCCCGTTTGCTTGGCAGCATGAGTTGGGATCTCCAACACATTCGTCCACACGGTCTTTCACGCCTGTACATTGACGCTCAAGCACTGCATGTTAGAAAACCACTCTGCGACGATGCCTTGGATCCCCTAGAGTTGTTCGCCATCAACACTGTGACTACAGCGGCGCGCGATGGTTATTTCTTGAGCGGTGTGGCTATGCCTTCCTAAGGAACACACTTGGCCAATGGCGGCATGGCGCCGGGATATTCCTTGACTTGTCACTGGATGCGTGGTGATTTGCTCGTCCCCACCTAGTCGGTCGATTTTGGATTTTTGATGGTATGGACACTAAGGAATCTAGATACGGAACAATATGACTATTAGATTTACAGCACAAGAAGGTTTTGCATGACTTGAGGCTTCTGGCCATGATCCTGTTGTGATGGCGTCCTATTGAATAAGATGTCGATGGTGGTGACGGATTGAATGGAAAGGGACTTGCAATGTATGAGATCATGTGATATTCACCATACTCACCTATGTCGATCGACTTGCAATGGAATAAGCTCGACTCATCTCTCGCCTCCACCGTTGTCGACCTGCTCAACAGGCAGCTCAGAAACATAGAACGGCCTTCATTTATAGGCCCAGTCGAAGTGACCTCTCTCGATTTCGGCTCAAACGCGCCCGATGTGGAGTTGGTGGACTTGCGGGACATTTACCGCGACTTTTTGGAAGATGACGAGGAGGACGTTGACAGAGCGCCCGTAAGGGTCTCAGATGGCATGGACGACGATGAAGGGTTCGAGTGGGTATCGAGGAGGACCGCAGGAAGGGACGCAGCGTACCAGCATCTTCCTCCGCATATGAGATACGGGCGGTATGGCTCTGCGAGCATGTTTGCGCCGCCACCGACGGCGCACTCGCCCTTGGAGCCGTGGAATCCGAGCATGAGCATGCCTAGTCTGGACTACGGACACTCGCACTATAGTGCGTTGCCAGAGGGCACGCCTCCTCATCGGTCTCCTTCACCCGCTACTCCGTTCTCGGCGTTGCCTCTACGCGGCTCGCACGAGTCTCTCCTCCCAAAAGCGCCGCTCGTGCCCTCCTCTCACGACGCGCACACAGATCCCTCACCTCCATATACCCACTCCGCTGAGCCCGCCGTGGCGTTCCCGCATCCGAGTTCACTATCACAGCCATCGCCTTCGCAGCCGCAACAACAGCAACAACAGCAACAACCGCCGCCCAACCCACCACACCCGAACCTCCAGCTGCACTTGCACGTCAACTGGCACTCCAACCTCCGGATAACGCTGACGACGTCTCTCTTGATCAACTACCCCTCCCCGATGTTCATGTCCCTGCCCATCAAGCTCTCCGTCACGGGCCTCGTCTTCAACGGTGAGCTCGCCGTCGCATACGAAGGCGAGCGGAGACGCGTGCATCTCTGCATTCTGGATGATCTGGATCCGTATGGTCCAGCCGGGGATCGACCGAAACGTGAACCCGAGCCCAACAGCAGCGGTACGCCGCCCGAGCTCGATGACGATTCTCCCTCGTCTGCCATACCCGGCGGGCGGCCGTCGAAGCCGCTTCCCGTGGGACAACGGCTCCTTCCATCGATATATATCGAGAGCGAGATCGGTCAGGCGGACAAGCACGTCCTGAAGAATGTGACCAGAGTGGAACGATTTATACAGGACGTCATCCGCAAAACGGTCGAGGAGGAGCTCGTTTTCCCAAACTTCCATACCCTGGTCATGGGCGATTCCCAATGACTTTTTTCCCCTTCTCGGACGTTCTTTTCTTTCATGATTGTGAATAACGACCGCTATCATACATTAATAAGTAGTAGGTACCTATAGATGTACAATCTTAAGATGCTAATGATACATGCCCTCCATAACGCAAGTATTTCTCATACCAACGATTTGCTCATGTACGGGCCATCCAATTCGTAACCCAGCTTCCTGTAATAATCGCGCGTACCGACACCTATAAATATCGGTCAAAAGCATGATCCATGGCAAAAGTGTGAGCAAGGCATACCAGATATGACAGCCAACTTGATGCTCCCATGCTCCTCTCTTGCTATTCGCTCAGCCTCTTCCATTAATAACATGCCGAATCCCTGAATCCAGGCAAAGGGGTTTAAGAAAAGAAACATCAGCCTTTGTTTTTCTACACGACATGTTTCAAAAAAGGTCATGGCCATCCGTACCTGGTGTTGGAACTTCGTGGGGTCTCTCCCATGCACAGGCACAGCAGTCCCATAGACATGCAGCTCCCTCACGATACTGCATCCGCCTTGTGGTGTTCTCGTGAGCTCCGGCCGGAATGTGCCTTCGTCTGAGCACTTTCGGAGTCGAAGCAAACCAACAAGGATATCCTTCTCAGGATCCTCGTACGATAAGAACGTCTCCCATCCGCCATTGGCGGTGTAATCCCTCCGTAGCAGCTCCACAGATTCCGGCCGCACCTTGTGGTGTATCTCATGAATCTAATATTTCACGGAAACACGATGACGATAAGACATCGAGGCAGAGATAAAGGAAAAGGTGGTCAATGATGCTTTCCCTTGAACCAGAATAGACTTTCCGATTGTGTTGCTACTTACCCCAACTTCACGGAACCGAACGTCGCGACATTCAGCGCCAAAATCTTTCATCCGATTGAGAGCCAATTCTCGTAGATTTCCAGAATTGTCGCAACCACTCGTGACAAGGGGTAGTGGGATATCTCTGTTAATTTGGGCAATTAACGTCCTTCCCGTTAAGGCCATGACAATCCTAACAAACTCCACGTACCTTTGCACCCGGTAGACCCGCGTCCATGGCGGAACCAGAGCCAAGATCCTGGCCACAACGTCAACCAGCACATTGGGTGTGTAATTTTTGTATCTTCCCGTGCGCCAGAGTTCGTACAATCCGGTACCTCGAATGACCAGTGTCGGATATATCTTAAGTCCGTCACTTCTAAAGGCGGGGTTCTCGAAATACTCCTTGAATTGTTCAAGATCGCGTTCGACACCAACGTTAGGGAGGTCGGGCATCATATGCGCAACAACCTTGAAGCCGGCGTCTTTTGCGAGATGGAACGACTCGGAGACAGCCCGGACCGTATGACCACGGTTGGTGTCGCGGGCTACGTCTTCGTAGACAGATTGTACACCGATCTCGAGTCGCGTGCAGCCATAACGCAGCATTTGACTAGGAAGCGATCAACAATGTTCTTGATTGCTCTCAAGGTTAGAAAACCTACCTTAGATGAGGACGCAGGCAATAATCTGGACGAGTCTCAATCGTAATGCCGATTGCCTTGGATTTCCCCTGTTCAGAATACCTGAAGACAAAGACGTTTAGCTTCTTACCGATGCGAAGTGAAACAAACCCACCGAACGGCTTCATCAACGTCAAGCCCGGTAAAACCAGATAATGCATTATGCAACTGAGCAATAAATTTTCCTCGGTAGTCCTCTGGCATGCTCATGAAAGTTCCTCCCATGATGATGAATTCAACCTGCATTGGAACAAGCATTGTTTCCTTCCCGCAAAGATGCACAATCAGGGATTGCTAGGAATCCGTACCTTGTCAACGCTGTGGCCCAGACTTTTGAGCTGCTCGACGCGTCCTCTCGTCTGTTCATAGGGGTCATAACGTGCACGGATGGCACGCATACTCGTCGGCTCGTATCCTGTATAACTCTGGGTACTGTAATCGAAATCGGAATCCGGACCACCAGGGCAATATCTGTGGACGTCGTATGTAAACACGAAGGGAAGAAAAAGGTCAAAAATATGGGCTCATACACGCATATATTGCCTGTCATAGCGATATGCGGACATCGATGAGGTTTGCACATGACGGCAACGACTGCAATCTGTGAAATAAACGAAAATCACATCAGAAATGAAAACTGAAGAACCTATAAATGACCGACTCCGCTCGCGGTCCTGACGGGCCTCGCCCTCAACTTCGGCAACAAGGCTTTCTTGTAATCGTCCGGTATGGCAGAGATGATGTCCACCAGTCTCGGGACACCTCCATACCCGAACTTCTTGCTAATCCTCGCACGGATCTCGTTCAACGAGACGGTTTTGTTTTCGTCGTGCGCTTTGATGAGCTCGGCTGCGATACCTGACGTGACCCGTAGAAGCTGTTCGGCTTGCGATGGTTCTGCGTGACCGTGGTGAAGGTTTGATTGTCAATTGCAATCGACCAGTGCCCAGAAGTGTTTTCAGTTTCCCGCTCGACGACCGGTAGCCAGACGGGACTCACTGTCGACTGTAGGTGCTTGCACCATTTTTTGTGAGTCCACTTCTCGTTTCCGCGTTAGGGAGGTGTTTTTTAAACACCAAGATCGTGAGCTTTTCAAAGACGGAGAGGACGTCGAACACAACGCCACAGAAGATCGGCATCTATAGTCATGTGACTGGCTTGATACATTTGTGTTGCGAGTCGAATGAAAAGACCATTTGTTGGCTATACGAATTCTAAGACGACACGGTCTATTTTTGTGATCAAATCCAACGACGTGATAGGTACAACTGCAGACAACAAAACGTATATGTAGTAGACAACTTGGACAGCGGCAGAACTAATCCTTGGGGACGAACTAGAGGCATATATATTTATGCTGAAGTGAGATATGGAGGTATGAGGCACTCCTACATTGAGTTGCACCTATTTTTGTTTCAACATAAAAAAAAAATTAAAGGTACCAAACGTCAGCGGCAACCGAAGTCAATCTTTCCTTCTGCTCTGCGGACAAGACGCAGGATCCCGCGATGCAGAGACGGGAGAGGGACAAGCCCATCCACTGTCTCGCTTTTAGCGCCTTGATGAGAACGTCGAAGCACAGAGGCCCAGACCAAGAATCGCCTTCAGATGGCTCGTTGACAAAATCGATTTGCGAAAATGTCAGGTTTTGCAACGATGGGAAGGGCAGTGACGCATTTGTTGCCCAGGTGAAGCCATGTGCGAAGTCGGGAAACACCGCATGGAAAAATTCGCGATTGAAACTATCGAACCGGATGTCATTCACGGCGTGGCGCTTGCGTATGTATTGATTGTCTAGATTGAATTCATGGTTCGCACTGAACTCGGATATCGATGGAATGGCACCTATGACGGCCTGAAGGATCTCTTTCTAAGCCGTATTGGTTTCGTATGATTGAAGACCCAACCGAAGGATGAGACGGACATCCGCCCGGCTGCAGGATAACTCCTTCCACGACAAGCCGACGGACAATGCGGGACAATTATTGAACAAAGCCCCCACGGATTGAGATACGGAGGCGGGGTCATCCGCAAGCCGTTGACACCCCAGAGTGATGGCTACGTCGTCTGGAAGATGAAAGTGCTCTAATAAACGTTTATAAAAGCGGAGGGAAGTGGGATGGTGAAACGTCAAGCGAGTGAGACCATTCAAAGTGACTCGTCTGTTTGGAGAAGCATCGAAGACAGCGGGAATTGGGTCTAGCCGAAGTTCCTTGAGCTCCTTAAGGTCTTCAAGAAGCGCAATGAGCGAAGTCATCGATGCGACAGGTCCACCTTCTTGGAGAAGTTCTAACGAAGTTAAACAACTTGCTTGGGAAGTCAAAGTCGAAAGAACGGCGTAATCTTGTATTTTCGAGTGTATTGACAATTCCTGGAGGCTAGAAACGCCCCTCAGAGTGAATGGGGCGACAATGTCGTTTTCGGCGTATGCTGATATGATCAGCCGCTGTAGAAGCGGGGTCTCCCGTTCGTGGAAAGTCTTGAGGAAAGAACCAAAGGCGTAGCGATCGACAAAAATTGTTTTAATTCGAGATGAATGCATCGCGATGCATTGCAACTCCTCTTCGCAGTCTTTGCGATCGAGATGAGCAATAAGGGCTGCATTTTGGGAGTGTGCCAAGGAGTGTGTAGTCCGAGTCGGGTATCCGAGTTTGATGATCGACCAAAGCGAGGGGCAGTTTATCGCAATGTTTTGCCATTTTCGACAGATGTGCATGATGCGAAACAACATCTCATCCATCACCTTGATATAGGGTGGCTGGCATCCACGGTGGAGTAGGGGCTCACAGGAGCATCTTATCGAGGCCACATCGAGAGCGAGGCGCTGTTTGTAGCTATTTGGTAGACCGCGAGGACACGACACGCGAGCAGAGCATGTTTTCTAGTTAGTCCAGCAGACAACAGGTAGCCATTTGGAGACTCACTCTACCCGGCCACTGCCTCAACGGTTCACTGCGCGTAAACAATGCGTGAAAATTAAGCAAATGAGCTCTGGAGGAAGGCGGTCGATAGGGGGATCTTCTGGGACCGAAGGATGATAGTGGTCCTTCGACGCCGGGGCGCAGCCTTGGCAACTTGATGTCTGCATCGGTCTCTGGTTATGTTGAGCAAAACTATGCAAGTGATCAGCTGCAGGAGGTGGTAGCCAATGCTACGAGCATCCGATGTAGATCGATATTAGGATACGGTTAGACATTGGAAGAGCACCTGACCATAGCTGAAATAATCACACGGTCTAAGTAGATACCAAGGGAAAGTCCTGACAGGAGTCCTGGATGATAATTTGCGGCAACATCCGTAGCCTCTTCTCTTGTGCTCGCAAGATGCAAAATCTGGGTCGATGGTGCAGAACACCTAAATCATGATCAAGTTCTTTTCGGAGTCTCAACGACTTCTTCATTTGATCAAATGATAGAGGACATCATAATCATTGTGGCGTCTCGTGAACTCCAATCGACAATGTGAGCCAATTTCGGGATATGAAACGCGTCAAGGCTCATTCGAGTCCGGCACCACATGCGATTTCTAGATATCGTGCCACTGGGATGGAATGAAGAGTTGGCCAACAGATCATCCTCTTTACAGTGAATCAGGTGACAGACGCGCTGCCGATATTTGGCCATATTTACGCGTTTTGCACTTGCCTGGCGACACTCAGAAAAAAAAAAGGCAATACTTGCATCATGCTCGCGGTCGCATCCACCAATGGCCTCAGTCTTCTAGACTCCGCAACACTCAAGCGCGCACCTTCCTCCGTACCCGCTACATCAACCTTGGAGTACAAAGTCGTCTCCAGCGCATGGTCTATAGACAACGCTTGCGTATTCCTAGCATCCGCCGGGAAAGTGCATAAATACGATGTAGCATCCGATGCCTTGGACGAGCTTTGCACTGCACATGCCCAGGGTCCGGTATCTCATCTTGTTGTTAAAGACAAGGCTACCCTGATCTGGAGTGCCGGTGAAAGGTGCTATGTGTGCGAGCACGGAGGTTCGACGCCCAAGATTACTCAGACATTCGAAACACACAAGACCGCGATAACGTCCCTCTCTCTTTCAAGCGACGCGACCCTCCTTGCATCTACGTCTTCCAATGCTGTACACATTCACAACCTCTCTCTCGGTTCACACACGGTGCTGCGCGGCCTCACTTTGGCAGGGCAGGCGATCATGGCATCTGAATTCCACCCACACTCGCGCACGCGGCTCCTCCTTTGCACCGCGAGGCAATTCATTGTCTGCGACACCACAAGGCCTTCTGCACCTTTGAAGACTGTCCAGCTAGGAAACGACATGTCCGGATCCGTTGTCGGCATTGCCTCTAGCCCGTTCAGCAAGACCCTCGTAGCCGTCGCCACATCCGGGGGAAATGTCGGCCTCGTTGACCTGGACAAAGAAAAAGGGTATGTTGACTTGACTTCCATTCGAGTGACACCAGTTAGAGGCTGATGGTTCACCAAACAGGCTTTTCCGCACACTCAACGTGAAAGTCCCTCTCACTTCTGTAGCATTTTCTCCTGAAGGCGCCACGGTATATCTGGGAACGGAAAATGGCAAGCTTCTTATCATAGACCTAAGGGCGTTAGACAAACCACCCAAGAGCATCATCGTTGATGAATCGGGCTGTAGAATTGAAGCAATGAGCTTTCGGGTGAGTCTCTACGAATCCCATCTGCACGACATATGAAAACGATCGTTTGAAAGAAAAAGATGAAATCGTCCCCTGAGAGCGCGGCAAAGCTAAAGGCAACTACAGTGATGACGAGAACGAGTGCTCAGACAGAGAATAATCCAATACGAAGACCAGTCAATGGGACGGTAAAGAATGGCGCTTCCCTCGGAAAGGTGCGCGCGAACCAGCCGGGAAAAGAGGGGTCACTTCCGTCCAATCTTAAAGGAACAAAGACCGCCCTGTCACCAGTCGCAAAGAGGAACCCTTTAGCGACGACCAAAGTATTTTCACCTGTCCGAGACCCGCTTGGCAATAGCAAGAACGACGATTCGGACGACATCTCCGGTAGATGATTTTCCAATGACGATCCTAGATCATACTGACCGACATCCCAGTGCAACTCGACACATTGAACGTCATGAAGGACGCCACGAGACTCACACCGGTAAAGCTGAGCAGCAAGACCTCGACATACGTCAAGGCTCGCCCTTCGCCAACACCGCCTGAAAGTCCGCCAAGCATCTCCGCAATGATCAGCACCACCAGATCACAGCGCGCGAAAGGGACATCAACCGTGTCGAGGGCGAAGAAGGCGTCCACTGGGGTCTCGCTAGCTGTCCCCGAGAAACAGGCCGCTCCCTCACGTCCACGTACTGCTTCATCTGCCTCTCGAGCCATGTCAGAGGCTGCATCAGCCTCTTCTGCGCGCTCTTCCTCGCGTGCGACTACCACAACGATGGCCTCGAGATCTGGTTCAGCCATGTCCAGAGCGGGTTCACGTTCCGCATCTGGTTCTGGATCAAGTCCGCCGCCTGTCCCTCCTGTCCCGCGCATCGTCCAGCAACCGAGTCGGACGCCATCGCCCAGTCTACCAAATATTCACGCAGGGGAACCTACCACACCTGTTCTGCCTGGCAAAAAGTTGGCCGTCCTGGGCTTGGGCACGCCAGATGTCGACGAATGGATCCAGGCCGGCACAGAAGAGGGAATTGAAGAGAAAGACAGAGACAAGAAAGGCAAGGGCAAGTCTGTCGGGTTCTGGGGCGAAGACAATGACGAGGGCGAGGGTGAAGGTTTGATAAGTGAAGGTGACCGACTTGGGGTGGACCATCGAGACGACGCCGACGAGGAAGCGAGGAGATTGAGCATGCAGGTGTCGCCGAGACGTCCTCGAGTCTCGGCGGAAGCCTGGGTGTCTCCTCTCCGGCAATCCGCGGACACGGGGGCGGGCGGCGGAGGCGGGAACGCCTCAGCGCACGAGCTTTTGCGGACGATCGTGAAGGACGTGATGTACGACTTCCAGAGCGAGACACGGGCGGAGATGATGGGGCTGCACCTCGACCTTGTCAGGATGGGCAGGGGATGGAGGAAGGAGCTGCGCACGCTGATGGATGAGTATGTAGGTGATTTGAGGGACTTGAGAGAGGAGAATCGCAGGCTGCGCGAAGAGAATGACAGGTTGAGGAGCTCAAGGGGGTATTGAGGAGTCGATCGGATACTAAATGTCTCGTTTCCTTTTTCCTCTGGATCGTATCTGTAGTAAGTATGCTGTTTGACTAGGTGTAATGCCGTGAACTCTATGATTTCTTTATCTTTTCGGTGTGATGAAGTTTGTAAGATTGCGTCGCGGAGATATCGCATCGTCCAAGAAGGTCACGCGCGCCCAGCATTTCGTCCTCTGACCACGTTGAAGAGCCATGTCCAGGAGCAATGGCCGTCCAGAACCAGAAGTCATCATGAACGTACGTGATACTTCCTCATCATCGAACCTCCTCCGCGACACTAACGACTTTTAAAAAAATTGAAAAATTAAAACTCTCGATCCTGCTTCGTAAACGGCGCGGGCGTTCATCGTTGTCGCTTTGCGAACCGTGACCAGTTCGTGGACGGCTTTTCGTACTCAAAAGGCAAAATGGAGGAGGCATACAAGCCAGGAGGTGTTTTGGAGAAGGCCCCCGCAAAACCAGCCAAAGACCCAGCCGTCGCAGCGCTCAAACGCGACGATGTGGATCTCATCGTGAGTTTTTCATTTCATTTCATTTTTTTTTCTCGTCCGATTTTTTTTTTTTGCTCTTTTCCCCTAATCCTCCGACCTCTTTTTTTAGATGCACGAGTTTGAAATGACGCGGGCGCATGCTGAAAAGGCGCTGTTGGAGCATGGAGGAGATATCGGCAAGACGCTACGCGCATTAGTTATGCCCTGAAATCCAAACGTGTTCCTCAAAGACTATCGTGAACCAGCGCGACTCGCAACATTATGATAAAAGCTGTCCAACTCAGAACTAAAATAGATGTATTATATAGTCACATCGCTAAAATTCGGGTTTCGGGAAGGGCGCATCCCCTGAGACGCCACTAATGCCCTGCAACCTTGTCAACATATCGTTCGGCGAGGTCTGCTTTTCCCTGGACGACTTCTTCCACTTTTCCCACTTCACCCTTTTTGTAAAGCCTTGTGCCGTGGCCTTTACGGGTATGGGCGCGAGATTGACATACTCTTTCGAGCCAGGCTTGTAGGGGTTGTCCTGATTGTGGCCAGCTTGCTCCGTGATGACTTCTGATGCGACGGCGACACCCTTCATAGGATTCGCGTGCCTTCCGACAACTTGTGGGACGGTGCTCAGGAGCATGCTCAGCGGCGCGAGACGCATAGGCGCGACCGATTCTTGGACAACGCTAGGGTCGACGTCGGGGCGGTCAAAGAGCGGCCGCGTAGGACCCGCACGGACCTTTGCAACGACGCCCGTGAGACCGCCGAAGCTGACGGCAAAGCCGCTTGGCGTGTAGCCGTGGATGACATCGCGGCGCTGCGGCGCGGTGTGTAGGACGATGCCGGGCTGGTATGTCGTGCGGAAGTGAGTGTCGAGCGCGGACGGACGGGCGTACATGAGGGCACCATTCGGGTGCGGCTGCTGCTCGATGAGGCGCGTGCCGGGCTTGCGCAGGTCCGCCGCGAGCTGATCTTGGAGGAACCATCTGTGGTACCCCTTGGCAGTGTTCTGCGCGATCTCGTAGAGCGATCGATGCGCAAGTGCGCTCTCGGTCTCGGGTGTGTCCTGCGCAAGCTGGTCGAGATATGCGCGGAACTCGGGGCGGAGCTTGCGCAACTTGCGAAGATAGCGCCGGAACTGGCGAGGGGACATGGCGTTGATGTTGGCGGTGACCGAGGGGTTGCGTCCCGTCTCGGGCGGGCCACGCGCGGGGCCGTACTGGCCAGGACCCTTGGTGCCCATGTCTTCCAAGTCTATGGTCATCTGGCTTTGCTGCTTCTCGAGTTGCTCCTTACGGTCGGGCACCTTGAAGTCCTCGCCGGGGCAAAAGTCGGAGTCGATAAGCCAGTGGGCCTTGGCCTTGCCGAGGGACTGCCCCCACGGCGTGCGCTCGTGCACGCGCGGCGTCATGTCCAGCTCCTCAATTCGCCGGATGAAGCGTACCTGAGTTTCGGCCTGGCTCCACTCGATGAACATAGCTGGGTGCTCGAACGAGGGGAGGGTGATGAACTTGTTGCGACCGCGCAGGGATATGGGCCGTTTGAGGCCCCAGTTTCCGCGGTGTGCATCGGCGGGAGGTGCGGAATACGTCTGGTGTATGGAGGGGTCATATGAGGCGAATTTGGAGCGGCGTAGGAGCTCTGCAAACGGTGATGATGGTGGCGGTGGCCGCACCTGGCTTTTGGCGGACGCGACGGCTGCTGCTGTCGCTGCCATTTTGATGCTTTTGCAACGTCGACGCCGACGACTAGCAGAAAGTTGGCGGGAGAAAGACTTTTCCAGCTCCGACTACGGAAATATCCGGACGGACTATATCAATCTGGATTATTTTTTTTTTCGGGTTTACACAAACTCAAAACACCGACGTCCCAATTACTGTCCTGTCCTCCTCCTCGAAAGAGGTAGCTGTTAGTTCCGCCAGGGATGGATGGTCCAGACAAACGTCGAAGAGCAGCTCTTTTGCTGGAGGGGATTCTCAAAAACAATCTTTGCTGATCGCTCCTCCCTCTGGTCGAGGGGCAAGGATGCAGGATCACCTGGAGCTTTCTCACAGAATTTTACGTTAGATCGCATGTGCTGTGTCTAGGTAATGATATGGATTTTTTTGCTGTGGGTATGAGTGAGTGCCATCTCCATTTCCTTCTCTTGTGCACTTGTCGATGAGCCGATGATGATAAACCTGGTAAAAGCACGCATCCCCGTCTCGTATCGAGATCCCGCATGGCGCGGGTGCTGTGTTCGCGGCTGTCCTTTAACGGGCGTTGCTGAGCAAGCAGTGGTTGCGAGTGGAGAGATAAAGGCGAGGCTGAGGCTCTGTCTGACGGTGTCTGCTATCTTTTCTTTCAGCAGACAGTTGATTGTAAAGTAGGGTCACTGTACAGTAAAAGCCTTGTGATGATTGCGCACGTGGGAAATTGAATTGCAAAACTTTTTTTCGTGTGCTTCTGGTCCAACGTCGCTTGGCTCTTCCAATCCGCTTGCTTCCTTCCCCTCCTCCTCGCCGTCTTTTTCCTTCCTACGATACAAGGTATAGTCCCTCCAGCGCCCCGCTGACGTGCTAGCTGATCAGCGTGCCCACCGTCCTGCTCGCCCTGCAGCTTCTGCCTCAGACAGGGCGCCCTAATATAGCCGTAAACCCCGTAAACCCGCCATCATAGCCCGCGCTTGGTTTATGGCTAGTTCTTTCCCCCGAGCGCCAGCAGTAAACTTGTCCTCGTCCCCCCTTGCACCTTCAGATATGTACCACCGTTCGTCACCATCCCTCCGCCCATCGTCCCCCATTGGTCTGTCTGCACTCTCCAACAAGTCCTCGCCGCGTTCCTCGCCCCTCCTGCCATCCGCATCCAATGCCTACGCGGAAAAGACTATGAACGGTGGTTTCGTCCCCGCCAACGGCCTATATTCTTCCCCAGAAAGCCAGAATGTGCCCAGGATCTGTGGCATGCCACTCAAATACGTGTCGTAAGTCATCCGGCCACCGAAAAATCCCATCCTCGCTTTAACTTCTCAATCCCCTTTGCAGACTAGTCACGTTAGCGGTCCAGAATGCGGCGCTGTCCATTGTAATGCATTATTCCCGTGTTTCTATGCCCCCCGCGCTCGCGTATTCTCCCGCATCTGCCGTCCTGTTCAACGAAATCCTGAAGGGGTCTATATCGTTCACCATCGCACTGCTTAAAGCAAGAAACAATCCCGACATTGCATGGCAGCGGAAATCTTCCTCTGGCACCCTTCGATCATTGCTGTATATGTGGGTTGCCTCATTCTCCTCCGTTTGCTCAGAGATCTTCAGTCCCGATTGCTGGAAACTCTCCATCCCCGCCATCCTCTATGTCGTCCAAAATTCACTCCAGTTTGTCGCCATCAGCAACCTCCCCGTCGCGTCCTTCCAAGTAATGTATCAGATGAAGATCCTAACCACCGCCGCCTTCTCCGTCGCAATGCTCCGCAAGCGCCTCTCCTCCACAAAATGGATTTCGCTCTTCTTCCTTGCTATAGGCGTTGGCATTGTCCAAATCCAGACCTCGTCTGCTGGCCACTCCGCCCCAAAGCACACTACCGTCGGCAGCGCGCACGACTATCATGTTCATATCATGAATCCGCTCAAGGGCTTTGGCGCTGTCACCGCCGCATGCTTCACCTCCGGCCTCGCCGGCGTGTATTTTGAGATGGTCCTCAAAAACTCGAAATCTGATCTCTGGGTCCGCAACGTTCAGCTGTCCCTCTTCTCGCTCGTCCCTGCGCTTCTGCCCATCCTGTATGCTAAGACGCCAGATTCGCAGGGCTTTGTGAGCGGCATGTTCAGGAACTTTGGTGCCTGGGCCTGGGCGACGGTTGCGATCCAGGTGCTCGGAGGGCTCATCACGGCCGTCGTGATCAAATATTCGGACAACATCTTGAAAGGCTTTGCAACGTCCCTTTCGATCGTGTTGTCCTTCCTTGCCTCAGTCGTCCTGTTCGACTTTCACATCACGCTCTCGTTCATTGTTGGCGCATCGACGGTGCTCACCGCGACCTGGATGTACAATCAACCAGCGAGCAAGGAGCCACTCATCATCGTGGGAGGAGGGAACGTCCTGTCGTCCGGCAAGGCGACGCCATTCCCGGTGGACTCTTCAGAACCTATACTGGGCCAGTCGTTATCCTCGACGAAGAAGAGCTCTCCGTTTGGTAGCCCGCGCGTGATTGCGAGCGCGCTTGGGTTCACGGGTCACAGCAGTAGGGGTAACGGCGTGAACGGCGGCGCGAATGGGACGCCGGACCTCGTGTCGGTGGATGTGGCACATTTTGGAGAGACGTTGGACACGGCGCGGTACCATCAGGCACCGTATGGCTCGCCGTATGCGTCGAAAGCGCCGTCGAGAGTCCCGTCGCGCGTGTCGACACCTAATCCACCCAGTCCTTTGACCTCCGAAAGAGAGGGACTCGGTGTCATACGGTGAAACATTGAGCAAAAGAGGAAAGACAGAATCTCCTCGTCTGTCTCTCAATGTTGAATGTTTTTATCGTTTGGAACTTTTCTTCTAATCTTTGTTGGAAAATTTACACGACAAATCAAGACACACCCGAGCATGCCCCTGTCCACGCTCCATTCCATCGCCCTGCCTGCTCGATAACGACGCCGTACCCCCTTCCCCACTTTGTTTCCGCTACGCATGACGAAGCTAACACGCGATCCGCGTGACGCTACGGAACCCCAATGTCATCTCTTCTTTGGTTTCATTTTTTCTCCCAAAACTATCACGTTTATACCCCCCACTACTCGATAGACCTTTTTGCCTTTTCTTCTCTTCCGTCTTCCCTCATTTTTTTATATAGTAACGACTTCGAAAGACGATCTATTGCTCTTGTCCTTCGCGTACTCGTTTTGCGTTCCAGTCCCTTCTCCGATCCTGTCCTTACTAGGACTTCCTTTTTGCACTTCCTTCATTGTGTTCACCCCTCCCTGTGTCCGTGTCCATCTTCACAATTCAGTCAGTCCTGCACTTGAAGATTCATCTTTCTTGGATAACATCGCCGTCCCTGCTTATTATTCTTAATCGCATTTTTGTCTTCTAGAGTAGTCGCCGAATCTTTTTTTTCTTTTGGTTGAGAGACCAATGTCGTTTATATCTTTCTTTCTCATTCTCTGTTCATCTTTTTAGTGTAGTAGTCGGGAAAAGAATAATGTTTCCTTTGTTTTTCTTTTCTTTTCTTTTTTCCTCTTTATGTTTGGTGTGGTCTGATGAGAATGATGAACTCGATCGAGCTCAAGTCAATTGTTATCGTGATTTGCGTTCAAAGTGCTCTTGCTAAGCTTCTCCGTTAACTCTGTCCAACTTGAGCGGCACGGGGTCATGCCCATGTGCCACAATCTTCTCAACAGCAATGCTCATGAATATATGCTCTATATCGACGTTGCTGGGCGCCGAGGAGTGACTTTCGAATGTTCATCGCGTCTCCCAGCAACCCGTTAACGTTTAAGCACTCTCCTTAGTTTCAGTCGGCGCTTCTTCGCTGCTGTTGTGGGAAACTCGGAATCGTCTCCTTGTCGCTTGAGAGCGCTCTCAGTATCGAGGATCAAGGGCTTGATTCGCTTTTTTCTAGGGTTCGTTTTGGCTGATGCATGGTGCGTGTCACATTGATTTGCGATGTCGGATTTCCGAACAGTTCGTAGCAATGAATGCGCATCGCGAGCCTCATGACGTTCATGGAGTTTGTGCTTGCCCAATGACGGGCTTGGCATGGTTTTTCATTTTGGCCATTGGGCTGTGCCCTATGACATGGGCTTCATCACATTTCCATGGTGATACAGCAATGGCAGAACGTGTTCGGCAAGCACTTCATATAACCCCATTGGGAGGCACATATCCACCCAACCACAGTTCCTTGCGACGCAGGTCCCTCATCACGAAAGCGAGGGCCTTGGGGAGGAGATGCGGTGAGAGCCCACATGACTAATGGTATCCTTTTTTTCTCTTCCCCTCTGTCCATGCTTTCGTGTTTTTTTCTGAGAGTCAGGCTACACCTTTTATTTATTCCTTTTTCTTTGGTTTTCGTTCTGGGAGCAGCGGGTGCTGCGACGAATCGCACGATAGATGATACCCTAGGTGATCCGATAACAGGCACGAGGCCGATATACCGGCCAGCGACGAAGGGAGTTTGGGAGGATGCGACTTGCAAGTCGTGCGTTATCCAGCCTGATGCTGCACAGGCGTTCAACGGAACATGGACGGCTGCGACGTACAACAAAGACCTGAAGAACGTTTCCATCGAGCTTGACTTTAAAGGCACGCTGATGGTACACTGGTTATCTTTTCCTTAGCTGATTATCACTGTGCTGGTAGGCACCGCGTTATATGTGTTCTTCATCCTTGCCAACAATGAGGGAGACGGTATCACTACGCGGACAGAGTGCAATTTCACGCTGGACGGCCAGCCTGCTGGGAACTTGCTCCACGTTCCGTCGACCAGTACCGCCCTGCAATACAACGCCCTTGTCTTTTCAAAAATAAGCCTGCCGAATACGGACCACAGGTTTCTCATCTCCACCTCCGGCGTGGACCATGACGTCTTTGTGAACTTTGACTATGCCATATACACGTGAGTTGATTCGGTGGTTCCTCTTTTTTTTTTGGGACCGCGTCCTGATCGATCTGCCCTTAGATTCGAAGATCAGCCTACTACGACATCTTCAACTCATACGACTCGTCCATCATCTTTGACGCGGTCGACTGTAAAACCAACGAGGACAAGCAAGGCAGACAATACTACCGATGGCGGCAGTCCGTCGATCAACGTCGGTGCAATTGCTGGCGGGATCGTGGGTGGTTTCGCGGCTCTCCTCATTCTCATTCTCGCGGTTGTGTTTTGCTATCGTCGGCGGAACAAAACGGATGCTGAACACGCCATTACCATTCCGTCCTGGGTCGGTGGAAGAGGGTCCACGAACCTTGCCGATCCGCAATACACAATCACGCCTTATCAGGATCATCCCTCGTCGGCGACGGCTCCGTCAGGTAGCGATACGCCTGACAGATCGACAACCTACGGGGACAGACCTTCGATGTATGGCAGCCGGAACGTCATCTCTGCGCTACCATCTGGCGAAGTGATGATGTCGGCGTATGTGCCGTCGAGCGACGGCCATGAAAACTCCTCGACAGCGCACACGGAGCGGCCCGTGGCGGCGCGCACACTGTCTGTGCGGAATGCGCCTACGGACGAGGTACGGCGTGCGAGGCAGGCAGAGATCGAGAGACAGATGGAGGCGCTGCACACGGAGATGAACGTGCTGAACCAAGATCTCAAGGCCACGGTGCAGAACAGGCCTCTACCAAGCATACCACAGGAGCGAAATGACGATGCGGAGAAGGCTGCGATGAGGGAGCAGATTCGGACGCTGCAGGATCAGATTCAGTATCTGCAGTCGCAGCAAATGTCTCCATGGGCTCAGGGATTAACGGACGAGCCACCGCCAGGGTACACGCCTCGGAGTCCGAGCATAAGGCGCACATAGGATTCATCGATTCGTCGTTGTTATTTATTCGACTGTAATAATACTATCTCTACCTACTTTGCATATCTATACATCCCATTTTATGTACGTCTCGTACTGTCACGATCACGTGACTTGCGACAGTTTGTTGAGTCACAGCTCAGACAGTGCCAGTTCGACTGTGAACGCAACAAGGCTGGCGAGGCGCCATTGCCTTTGCCCACTACTACTCATCTACATCGTATCTACCGGGACATATCTTGAACACCGAAAGTATTGATTATGACTGCTTCAATCATCAACCGCCTCGTCTTTGGTGCAGGTCACCTTGACCCCGAGAAAATCGAACGTGATATTGAACAGATCGATTACAGAAGACGCAACGGTGATGATGGCCCCCGCGGTTGCAGGCGTCCATCATTATACGTCGAGATATTCGAAGGCTTGTCCCGAGTCCCCCAAATGCACAAGAACTTGTCAGATTAACGTTTTCCCAGACATGGTCAGCACGGTGCGCAATTCTGAACCGCACCTCCTTGCTGAAGACGAATGGAGAATGCTTTCGCAGTTCTCGTCTTTGTGTTGTGCGTGATCCGGCTATCTTCGTGACTGCATGTTGAGGAACGCTTCCCTGCGTAGATAACGCGAGATATTGTCTCATCCGTTTATTATTCCGCAAACGCGGTCAATGGTATTCGCTGTTATCTATGGAACCGTATCAGAAGGAAGTCGGAGAGAAAGGACTGAACCTCGCCATGGCTGATTTATGCAAGCCGCTAACGGGAGTGGCGGGTGCTGAGGCCATTGATCCGGATTCCAAGGTAGAGGTCAAGCAAGAAGAAAAGGAAGTGATCGACCTTACGCTTGACTCTGACGACGAAGAAGAGGCAGAACAACCACTCGAATACGATGCGGAAGCCGGCCCTTCCACCTCGACTCTCGACGCGTCAACGCCACCACCCGAAGACTTGTCGAATCCACTTCAGCCGCGCCATGATTTAAACCTTGATTTCTTTTGTCAAGACGAGACGAGCATGACTTTGGAGCAACTCCTGTGGCGGCTCAATAATGACCGGCTTAAGCACCTGATTAAATGTACAAAAGCACAACCCCGCAGTTTAAGGGTCAGGGTTCACCAACTTCCTGCTGAGCTGTCCTAGTCTGATCCCTTACAGAAAAGGGACGTGATATCAGCCCTGCTCTCCCATGCTGTTACGCAAAGCGTTCTTGATTGTGCGCTTACTCCGAAGGACAAAACCCATCCAGAGGCACATCATGACGGATTTCGCCAAACGACTCTCCCATTCACACCTGTTCGACGGACGTCTCAAAAGAACCAGGAGCCGAGACTGCGAGAAATGGCGTTAAAAATGCTTGGTGAAACGCCTTGTTGTTCTCTTTCTGCCGTTCATGATTGAAGTAGAAATAGGGAAATGTGTTCGGGTCAACCCCGACTTCCACGAGCTTGTCGCTCGACTCAACATCGTCTATGATCGGTGCCTTGAATACCCAAAGTCGCTGCTGCTACCTGCGTTATTGACCTCCTTTAAGAAGCGGGTTTATCCTGAATACCCTTACAAGCGACATAGTGACATCTGGTCCGGTCGTGATGAATTTCTTGATTACGTCGATGCGCTCAAACTAGACGCATACATCGAGGCAGAATTTGGTGATAACAGTCCGCCAAAACCTAGGACCAAAACTCCGCTTCCGCTACCTAATCGTGTGAACAACCCAGCGACACCGGCAAACCACCTTGCTACGCCATTGAAAACGCCGAAGGTGGCACCTGAGGACACAGCGTTTGCCACTCCCGTAGGACCTAAAACAGAACATGTCCAAGATTGCAAGGGGGAGGATGCGCCGGAGGACGAGTCTCCAGTCGAAGTCCCACCCAAAATCGAGAAAGCTCGTCAAATCAAAGACATATTTATCACTACCGTTTTCCCGAAATGGCAGGAAGTGGTGGAGCGGAAACGCGCTGAGGGACCTACCAGCCGGACGTCAGGTTTGGAGAGATTTGAGCCAGGTGGGTGTGGCCCGTACCCAAAAGTTTGTTCGTCACGGATATGACTGCTGATACTCTGCAGGTTACGTCTACACTAGCATGTTTAGCAAGGCAATGCGTGCCTTCGCTACTCTGGGCGAGTACAAAGCAGAATTTGAAGCTGTAGAAGCATTATTGTCACAGAGATTCTGGCGACGGGGAAAACGCGCCAAGTGGTATGAAAGGCGTGCCATTCTTCAAACGCGGTATCTCTGTCGGCTCGAAGGTGAGGTGAAAGAAGGTGCTCTGCAACAGGCTATGGCGGGTGTGCGGGAAGCGTTGGAAGACCCCGATACCGGTATTGGTGAGAAAGCTCAATCAAGATCGACGCCAACGCAGTGCGTCTCTGACGTTTCTTGTTATTCAGTGTTTCGCCCAGGTTTTGTTCGCCGTCTTCGTGTGCTCGAGAAAAGACTGAAAGTTCCCGATGAGGAGCGGTGCATATGTGAGGGCGTACTCCGAACGGCCGACTCCATCACATTCAATGCTGAGAGGGTATTCACGCGGTCGACGGCCTTGAAACTGGATAAATCTGGGGTTCCCGTCGACTGCAAAGAAAACTCGCCTTCGCATCCGAATGGCCTACTAGCCTATTTCTCCCCTGCAGCTACCAAGACTGGTCGAGAGCCACCGTCTGTGACTCCAGTTGAAGTTCGTCATCGACCTAATTTGCTCTTCTCTTTGCCGAAACATGCCTTCTTAGCCGCCAAACACGTCGGATAAGTGGAAATGGAAAGGAAAGTCAGTCTGGCGAGGCAAGGACAAAGAAGAGGTTACCGTTGAAATCCGTGCCCTACAGCATTACGAGGCATGGGGTTATAAAGGGTATTCTCGTTCTTGCATGTTTGATGCCTTGTTCCTTATTTTTCTCGTTTACAGCTTTCATTCGGAGACTCGGGTACTGACAACGATCTTTGCTTTGCTGTTTTGGGACATCATCTTTGCTGATATCAGGGGGGCGTTCGAGACTCCGTACCAGACTGCTCCTCTCGATTTGGTGGAAGATTCATTTTATCATGCTCGCAAGGACCTCATTGAGACCAGACTGGAGGAAATCAAGAGTGGCAGTGCGCGACAGATTTTAGAACAGCACGATGAAAAGCACCGTAAACGCAACACCTGGTGTGTTGGAGTGAGATGGGACATATGCGAAAAACAAGACCTTGTCGAAATTGTTGAGGTACGTAATGTTATTAAGCCTTACCTATGACCTGTCAACTTACCTCGCCAACTGCAGTGCCTCGGTGGGGAGACACTCTGCATCGTATGCCGGCTCTTCTGCGAAGATTATGCGGGCAGGAGCAGCGGCGTGCCCGACCTTGTAGTCTGGGACTTCACGACGCGCATCTGCAAGTTTGTCGAAGTCAAAGGCCCGGGCGACCGACCACAGGAGAACCAAAAGGTCCGCCACGTCAACCAAACAGCGCTCCCCGAGGTATGCTGACTCTTAGACTTTAGCTCTGGTTTGACTCTCTCTTGAACGCCGGTGCGGCGGTGGAGATCTGCCATGTGCGGGACGCGAACCAGAAAACCACCGCCCCTGCGACGAGAGGGAGGAAGCGCAAGGCCGTGCCCGGCTCCAGCTCGAAGCCTCGCTCATCCACGAAGACGAGGCCTGACCAAGAGCAAGATCCGCCACCGATGTCTGACGTTGAGTCTGAGGACGAGATGGCTGCCGATTCCACCTCGTTGAGGCGTGCACCTCCGAGAAAGTGCAGAAGGATCGACAACTATGACGAGTTACCCTTTTTCTCGTCGACGGATACGCCGCCTGCTTCTCCTTTGACAAGCAGAGCACCCGTCAAACACCGTGATGTGGTCTTGTCTTCGAAGAAGCGAGGCTTTGGAAGGCCCACTTCGCCGGAGTGGACGAATCTGTAGGAGCTGCTCCTTCTAGTTTTTGGTGTTCGATCTTCTCGTTTACATTTTTCATATCTTCGATACCCAAATTTGTGCACGAACATACCCACTCATGATCTCAGAATTACATTTTCCTGGAGTCATACTCTATTGCAACATAATAATATGTAACGAATAAATGAATTCGAGCAACGAGCACAAAAAGCTTATTTTACATGTGCTGATTAGAATGTTTCGTAGCATTAATGCGGCTGTTTTAGGGATGGTCGAGGCCTTCGACTAATCAGACGTTGGGCTTCATTAGACTAAAATCGGATCGAGCGGAGGTGAGTCTTTTTGAAGTATGCACTATATCCCTGTATGGATTACGAGCGGTGAGGCTCTATGGTAGGTGGCAATCAGCGGCGACAGGGATTCGCAGTATTCGGACGCGCTGTGAGCACGATATGCGGAAGATGGAGACAAGGGGGAGGGATCAAGTCGATGTGAGCTGGGTTGGGACAGGCGTAGAAAAGGCGAAGCCGTAAGTTGTCAGCTGGACGTTAGCTTGGGCAAAAGAGGCGTTGTAGACGTTCGAGTCTGGCGAGAGGACGGGGACGTGTTGCTGTTGCTGGCGCTTTGAAGGAGACGGTCGAACGTTGATGGTGCAGGTGCCCCTTTCCGTGTGGTATTTCAGACCGTTGGAATGGCGATACGTCTGTCGTTCGAAACGTCAGTCGTGCCGTGGACGTGGCAAAACGTTGGTGTTATCTACAGTACAGTACCTTTGTACAGCCTTCGACCTGCGGATGTACGAAGCGCGTTCGTGAGCGAGCGTGGCCTGCAAGATTAGACTCTAGATGACATACTGGACAGCGATAGGGCCCAGTCGGCTTGCTCCCCTTCTTTGGCACGCTGGTGATGCTGCCAGCCGCAACTCCGCTGGGCGGTGTCGACCGAGGAGCCTGCTCCTCGTTCTCCGCTGCGAGAGACCTAGTTACGTTGTTGGACATATGACACAAGGGAGGTGAAGTCTGGACACGCACTGCTCATCTTGCTGGCCGGGTCTCGACTTGGCTTGTTTCTTGACGTTGGTCGCCTGCTCGTCCGTCGTCGCTGGTACGGTCTTCGATCTGGATTTGCTCTTCGTGTCCTTTGTTCCGCTTGCAGATTCGGTAGCGGATGAAGGCACTCGCTTGCGCTTCGACGTCTGGTCCCTGTCATGGCCGTCCTGCAGCGCCCTCTTCCGCGACACCGCGTTCGCGCTATCCCGACTCGGGAGCTCCGGCGTCGCGCCGTGGCTGTCATAGTCGAACCCGGAGAGGATCGTGTTTCGGATGGACGGATATGGGTAGTACGGGTGCGGCGCGGGGAGCGGAGAGCCAAGCGCGGCGGTGGGCGAACATGGCGGGCTTGGCGAGGACGCCGACGAGGACGAAGATGCCGAGTCGAGTGGAGATGATGGCGGGTCGCGCTCACCATATGGAAATGAATACGGATACGAATATGGGTATGAATAAGGGTAGCCCTCAATTGGGGACGCTGCTAGCGAAGATGCTACGGACCCGGAGGCGGACGACGTCGACCCTGAGACGCCATTGCTGCACGAGCGCACGGCGGTTTGGTAGTAGAACTCGTACGTGGGTAGCCCATGCAGCTGCTGCGACGGGTCGAGCAGATCCGGGTAATCTGTGTCTAGGTCGAGATGTGGACCGTACCCTGCCTGGACCAGGCCTGGGGCGACGACGGGGTGCGGTTGCTCGAGTTGGTGTTGCTCGGTGGCAATGGACGGGGTCGCGGTTGCGGTTGAGACTGCGCTTGCCTTTCCACTTGCGGACGGATACCCATTTGGGTTCGGATGCTGATGCTGCTGCTGCCAGACGACAGTCCAGACAAACTCAGGAGGCAGTTTGAGAAGCGGCGGGTCGCGACTCTACTCACAGAATAGGGAATGCGATAACTCGCGGACGGGGGCTGGGGTGGATATGCGGCCGGATCGTGGTCGGCGGAGAGCTGATGCTCTAGCAGAGCATGCAGGTCGGGCAGGTGCATGTTGCAACACATAAAGTTGGTGCACTGCGACGGGAGGACGGTATTAGCTTTGATATTCTCTCTCTCTGGCTCCGTGGTGTGAGCAGACGCACCACGTCGTGCTCAATTGTAGAGAGCAAAGGTCCGGAGGAGGATCTGCATGCATGCAAAGATGAGGAATTGACGCTCGCCATATTCTGACCAACTCACCGGGACGATGATGCCACGCTGGCGTCCTGAGGGCCCCACGAAGAGAAAGGAGATGCCATACGCGTCTGATGCCCAACTAACAGGAGCGGAGGATGGAACACACGATTATACGGGACAACCGCAAGACGGCCTGCGACTTGTCGGCTCGAGGTTTTAACGGACCCTTGTGGAGGCCATGATACAAGCTCGTGGTATTTAACTCTGCCTGCAGCGGCGGCGTCCCAACGGGGGAACGTAAAGAAGCACCGGGCCTGATGGGTCTTAGCAGGCGAAAAGACTGCAACGGTGGGGCGAAAAGAAGCCGTTCGCCCCTCGCGGCCCTGCAGGCCCAGCGATCACCGCAATTATTTTTTTTTTTGCCCCTTCGTTCTCTTTCGGAATTTGGAATCGCAGTTGCTTCTTGATGCATCTTTGAGGGAAGGCAGGTTGCGTTAGCCCGTTCATGGATCGCCCCGCGAAGCACCCAGCACGTACTTCGTAAGAAGCCTATATCGAATGTCATATCAAAATAACGAAGGTGCTCTGCTGTCAATCGGGCGAGGCTAGACGTCTGAGGATCGGTGAATCTATCGAGGCGCGGCTCGGAACTTTTAGATGATAAGCTCGGCTCAAAGTCAGCCATAGCGACATACCCGAACAAGTCCTCCTGTGCAATTCAGCAACAGCAGCACCTGTCGGTCTTTTGCATTGGTCTAACATTCAATTTACATCTCCGCAACGTCAACGCGATTGCAAGGGAAGCAGAGTGAAATATATCACCAAAACGTACCGATTGCAATATATTCACTTTGGTCGCCCCCCCCCTGGCGCTGATGCATCAGGGGGTGAGGGAGTACATAGTTGGAGATCTCATGTCAAAATCTCACAACGGAGAATGGAGAAGGGGGAGTTGGGAGAAGAATTCCTTCAAGCATGTTGCACTCCTCTTTTTGCCCCGGATTGCGACGGGTCTTTCCCACTGGCAAGTCGACGTGATGCGACGAGGTCATTCGTTCGTTCATCGAACCCGTCATCGTCGCAGGTGATCCCAAATTTCATGTCACACAGCTTACTATGCATTCGATCAAGCCTTGAATTGACGTCGTTGCACATATGCACGATTGGCGATTGGGCCACATGTCCGATTGTTAGAACAGATGAATGAATGGTCAGGTCTCGTGCTAGCTCCTGCTCAAAACTCTTGCAAAAGTGGCTTGTCCTACTTTGGATGGTTCCAACACGCTCTTGAACCGAATGGGCCAATTTGGATGTTTGCCGTGAAGGTCCCAAACAACTCTGCTCGACATGTGGTGGAAGATGACGCGTCTCTTTATGCTTGGGGGTCCAGCAGTGCCTTCATTAATTCCTATCGCAGAACAACGTTTAGAGTATATTTCACTTAGGGTATAGTCTTGCAATAAAAACAGCCTATTAATGATAGGGTCCAAGAGGGCTCAAAAGGCTTTCAGAAGCAAATCAAATCACCAGGTATGCACACGTTGATGTACTTCAATTGGAAAACACAAGTCGGACAATCTCGTTGTCGCGGGTCTGCAACATGAACAACTTAGGGGTGGCGCACAATATGTGGCACGGGGCACTCGTCGCCTGCAGCAGCTTGCCCGTCTCCACATGCCGGACCTCGATCGTCTGCTTTTGGGTGAATCCAACGAGATAGGGCTCGCGGAGTACTGAGTATGGGGCAAAGAGACGATTGGCAAAGCGAGTTGATTCGTAGGTGCAGAGGACGACTCACCGATGTGCGCCAAGGGCGAGTTCCACACAATCGGAGCGGGCCTGGAAGGCAGGCCTTGGCTGTTGATGTACACCGAGACAGCTGGGTGGGGACGCATGAGCCGGACACCGCAATGGAGCCGAGAATGACGCACTGTCGTAACATAGCAGAAATTCTTTGTCGACCCTGTGCACGGAGAGGCACTTTGTGGAGGGCCTAATGTACGGCAGGCACACATCAGGATGCAGGAGGGACTGTGTCGATGTCGTCTCGAGGTCCATCAGCTCGAAACCATGGTGGCTCGTCGCCGCGACGAGCTTAGTCCGGAGAAAGTGGACGGACGTCGCCTTTTCGCTGATGTACAGCTCCTGAAAGGAGCGCCATGCGGGACAGGTCATGTTCTGCCTTTTCGTCAAGAAAGGAGACGAAAAAGCGCACCTGCGCAATACGCAGTTTGCATCGAGGTTTGGAATGCAATGTTCCGGGGATAACGACTGAGGGTTCAAGGATCTTCATCGTGGATATGAGGCCGGACTTTACTCTGCACACCGACGTGCGGCCGTTAAGCTTGCCGATCTTGAAAAATGAGGCTTGAAGTGATACGCGCGTGCACAGGACGTTGTCCAAGGAGAGCGCGGCGTCGAGCATGTCGAGCGGCGCCGTCAGGATCTGACGAGCTGCACGCAACTCGGCATGAGATAAGATGCGCGTACGCCACAAGTGCTGATTCTGCATTGGCACGCACCAGAGAGGAAGATGAAGAGGTTGTAGTCCTCTAGGACGTCGACCTGCATGACGTTGGGAGCCGACAGCACCAAAGTCGGGGTTCTGCTCAGACCAGGCTTGTATCGAAACACACCCGAGTTTGTGCCAAAATACATGACCTCGCCGTCCTTGCTTCGCGCATGCGTCGTGGCGCAATTCACGCACAAGCCAGGCAGGGCAGGCCAGCTTCCAATGCTGGCACCAGCGTGGGGTAGCGTGAGGACGGGCGCGGGCCACACGGGGAGCGATGCGCGGAGGAGGAGGCGGCTCTTGGGCAGCCACGCGCGACAGACGAGCGAGCAGGCGAGGAGCGCGGGGCGGTCGTGTGGGTCCTGCGCGAGGTGCGTGAGGATGAGCTCGAAGATCTCGAGCGGGATCGCGTCGGTGAGGGATGTGGGCAGCGGTGGGAGGTGGAACGGCAAAGCGTCGTCGCGATCGGTGTGGACGTGCCTTTGAGCCTGTGAATGCTTTGCTCGACGCTTGAGTTTGATTGCGAGGGAGGTTAGTGAGGCCAAGGAGGACATGGTTGGGTGACAAAGGAGGTATCAACGCGATTCATAAAATGAAGTTTATATTCCAGTCTTCCATCTGGAAATTTAAAAAAAAAAAAACAAAAGATGGATCACCGCAATCTGCGTTGTCATGGGCGGTCAAAGTCCCCTTTCGTGGCAACCAATATCCTGGGCGTTGACGTGCTCGATCGACGTTGTGTTGGACCTCGATGTTGCAAGAACAGTAGTTGATCACTTCTCGACAGCCATTTGGCAAAATCATAGCTGGAGACTGTACCTCTCCGGCCCATGGAAATCTGCTCGTTTTTTAAAAGAAATGATCATCATTAAATGGAACTTTCAAAAGACACTGAAGGAAAGACTGAACGGAAGCTCACGCCACACATATATTTGGCTCTGTTTGTTCATCAGCCAAATTTGCCCCGCTGGCCAACAGCTCGTTCCAAACCACGTCCCCTTCGTCGTCTACGGGTTTTCCTCCAGCCTCCTTCTCTCCTTCTCTCCATACCCACGTTCCCGTTGTCTCTCTCTTTGAAAACTTCCTTGATAGTCACATTTTAAGAAGAAATGGCGACGGCACCAACCGATGAGGAAATTCGCGCAGAGTCCTATGTCGGTTTCGACACCATCACGCAGCAGATAGAGCACAAGCTCTTGAAGCGCGGTTTCCAGTTCAATGTCATCGTTGTTGGTATGTATTTCACTGGCGTTGGGCTTTTCCCTCGTTTTTACTCTGTCTTGCCCGCATATAGGTCAAACTGGGTTGGGAAAATCGACGCTCATCAACACCATCTTCGCGTCCCACTTGATCGACTCCAAGGGCCGGTTCACCGCCGACGAACCTGTTAGACAGACGACGGAAATCCAGGCAGTCTCTCATGGTACGCGTTATTCCTCCCGCGCGAGTTTGGCAGCGGCGTGACCTTGAATTCTTTTCCCAGTCATTGTCGAGAACGGCGTCAAGCTCCGGCTGAACATCGTCGATACCCCCGGATATGGTGACCAAGTCAACAACGAGAACTGGTTCGTTGGTGTCCTTTTACGTCTTCCCAGTCGGCCTTGTTACGTATTGCGTTTCTTGTGCTGACTCTGCACTACCGTTGACAGCTGGGACCCAATCATCAAGTACATCAAGGACCAGCACAGCGCGTATCTGCGCAAAGAGCTGACGGCAATGCGCGACCGATACATCCAGGACACGCGTATCCACTGCTGCCTGTACTTCGTCAATCCGACGGGCCACGCGCTTAGGCCTATCGATGTGATCGTGATGAAGAAGCTCAGCGAGGTTGTCAACGTCGTACCTGTTATTGCCAAGTCGGACAGCTTGACCGTCGAGGAGCGGGAGCGCTTCAAATCCAAGGTACGGCCTCCTCTTCGGCTTTTGCGTGCAGCTGAGCTGATTTGTGCTTTGTAGATTCGGGAAGAGCTGGTCTACCACAACATCCGCCTTTATCCTTTTGACACTGATGAGGACGAAGAGGAAGAGGTCCAGTTGAACAACTCGATCAGGGTATGCGGTCCAATAAACAGAGACGACGGAAATAGTTCCTAATGTTTTCATCTACAGGACATGGTTCCATTCGCCGTCGTAGGCTCGGAGAACAATGTCATCATCGATGGCAGGTCTGTCCGTGGGCGCAGGAATCGCTGGGGTGTCGTGAACGTGGAAGACCCGAACCACTGCGAGTTTGTGCACTTGCGCAACTTCCTTACGAGGTACGTGCTAATTGGAATTCGGATGCACGTCATCGGCTCATGCCGTTTGCGTGCAGAACACACCTGCAAGATTTGATCGAAACAACGGCTCTGATCCATTACGAGGCGTTCCGCTCAAAACAATTGCTGGCTTTGAAGGAAGGCGTCAATCAGCGGCCCGCGGCTCAACAGGCGTGATTCCCCACATGTCCGTGATGCAAGCCGCTCCCTAGAAAAAATGACAAATTGATACCCCCGCTATATCCCACATTGCAGACTTTCCTTAATTTCCTTGTTTTTCACTCTCTACGGATCAGCGCCTGGACAATACATTTTTGTTTCTTTCTTTCTACGTACCATGTCCTCGTCATGATATCTGTTGTGGGTTGTAACCAGTTCCTCTTGTCGTTCTTGATATAATACATACCCGGGCCCATCACACTCGTTTCATCTCTGTCCGCGCTCAGTCGGCAAATGCTGTGTTCGGCATGGCTCGGTTGCTTACGTCAACGAGGCGATATTTTAAATGACGTAATATTGCTGACGGTGTGCGATCCTTGTCTTCCGAGCGTGTTTTTCCGGAGACTTGCTGCGCATTGTCAGTCTCAATGTCCTCGAACAATTTCGAGGATTTTGAGAATAAATGCAACATAGTATAGGAATTGTCGTTCAGAATGCCGTCGGGACGCGTAGACATTGTTTACGGCCGTCGACGACGGAACGGAGTTTTATGAAGGATTTCGTGATGGAAGGGGTCATCAAAAGTGTGTCATGTTTTGTCAGCGCGAGTTGTTTCTGTGCTCCTCCCAGTCCGCGATCGTTCGCGAGTCTCTACCCCACTGCCATGTCCCTGCGCCCTTTCACCGCCTGAGCCACCAACCTCCTCTTCGTTTCTTCCCCGCTGATCTCCAGTTTATTCTTCTTTAACCCCTTTTTCGGTTGGAGGTTCTTCTTATCCCCTTACACCGCCCGCTCCATTTCTCGTTTGGCTATCTCTCATATCTAGACCTTTTTTCTAAAAAAAAAAAAAAGAGAAAAGAAAAAGCGACAGGCCAAAAGTCATGGCGCCAAGGTGGATGTCGAAGTTTGGAGGCTGGTATGACAGGCTGGCCGCGATAAACGTCGAGAACCTCTTTGTGCGCAAGAAGGCGCCGGGCCCACGCAGGACCGTGTTCGTGAACGAGAACCTGCCGGACTATTACCGCGACAACAAGGGCCGTCTTAAGCCAGAGTACGTCTACTCCACGAACCAAGTCATCACGTCAAAGTATACCGTCATCACGTTCGTGCCGAGGAACCTCCTCGAGCAGTTTAGAAGGATCGCAAACATGTGAGTTTTTTTTTCTTTTTCGTTCGAACGCATGGAAATGTGTTGTTGACGTGCGGCGGTTATGTGAATGTAGGTTCTTTCTTGCCATCGCCATCTTGCAGTTCTTTCCGAAATTCTCGACGATTTCACCCGGGCTCGTCATCCTGCCTCTTCTCATCGTCCTCGCCATCACTGCGCTCAAGGACGGTTACGAAGACATCAAGCGACACCAGTCCGACCGCCGCGTGAACCACTCCACTGTGCGTGTGCTCTCTGGCGGCGACTGGGTCAACCCGAACATGATGGCGAGCAAGGCGCGCACGTTCGTCTCGGGCAACTGGGGCAAGAACCGGCTCAAGAAGGTCAAGAAACCGCTACCTGAAGCCGCGATGCTGCAGCTCCCACCGCAGGACCCGGCCATGACGGACGTCGAGTACGATGACGCGCACGAGGAGGGGGCGAATCGCCGCGCGAGCTTGTTCGGCCACCCGCACGATGAGGGCAAACCGCATTGGAAGAAGACGCTCTGGGAGGACGTCCGCGTGGGCGATTTCGTCAAGATCAAGGACAATGAGCCCATCCCCGCCGACGTTCTCATATGCGCGACGTCCGAGGACGAGAACGTTGCGTTCGTGGAGACGAAGAACCTCGATGGCGAGACGAATCTCAAGTCTCGCAATGCGATCCCGGCCCTGACGCACCTCCGCACGGCCGCCGAGTGCGCGAACACGTCGAACCATTTTAGGCTCGATTGCGACCAGCCGGACGTGAACATGTACCGGCTGAATGCGGCGCTCGTCATGGAAAAGGCGCAGAAAGAAAAGGAGGAGCTGCTCGAGGACGCTAACTCGAATTTCTCGAACCACCATCCGATCGACATTCAGATGGTGCTGCTCAGGGGCACCGTCCTCAGGAACACAAAGTGGGTCATTGGCATCGTTATGTACACTGGCGAGGACACGAGAATCGTCATGAACTCGGGAGGCACGCCGAGTAAGCGCAGCAAGGTCGAGAGGCAGATGAACCCTCAAGTGTGAGTCTGCCGCCCGTGGGTTGTCGGGAGAAATGCTCACATTGCACTTCCAGATTCATCAATTTGATCATACTGGCCGTCATGGCCGTCGCGTGCGCCATTGCAGACTCGGTCCTCGAACATCGATATTACCCAGACGGTGCCCCATGGCTGTATGACGACTTTAGAAAAGACGACAACCCTTCTATCAACGGTCTAGTGACTTGGGCTTTTGCGCTGATCACGTAAATGAATCTGTTCATATTTTTTTTAATCACGCATATAACTGATATTTTTATCTTAAAGGTTTCAAAACATCGTCCCCATTTCTTTGTATATATCCATAGAGTTCGTTCGGACGTGTCAAGCCGCCTTCATCTACTTTGATTCCGAAATGTATTATGCCAAAACCGATCAAGCGACGCTTGCCCGGAGCTGGAACTTGTCTGACGATCTCGGCCAGATTGAGTACATCTTTTCTGACAAGACTGGGACACTCACTCAAGTATTTGCCTTTGCTAATATCTTTCGTTATATCTGCTTAACCTTTTATGTAGAATTCTATGGTCTTCCGCCAATGTTCGATAGGAGGCAAAGTGTACCGAGGCGATCCAGAAAAGATGCAAGAAGAGGAATCCGACATTCGTTCCATTCCTGCCGCAGCCGCTCCTCCTGACTACAAAGAAACTAGGGTTTTTGACCTCCTTCGACCGTCCACAGCTGGATCCTCTACGGGCGATGGGCCAAGCGCAAAAGACATGATGTCGATGCAGAAGCCGCCCGAGGTCGGTAGCATCAAGCCGCCTAAGAGTGTCCTGCACCATTTTCGAGACAGCGCGTTGCAGCGGGACCTCGAGGCGGCGGCGGCGACGGGCGCAGAGCCGGATACAGAAAAGCAGGCTGCGGCGCATGCGCGGATGTTGAATGGATTCTTCACGGTCCTTGCGCTGTGTCATACAGTGCTAACCGCCATGGACCCGCTGACAGGCGCAATCGAATACAAGGCGCAGTCGCCTGACGAGGCTGCGCTCGTTCAAGCTGCGGCGGACGTCGGGTTCGTGTTCCGCGGAAGAGAAGCCGAGGTGCTCCTGCTGCAGACGCCGTTCTCGGACGAGGTGGAGCGGTATGAGCTGATGAACATTTTGGAGTTTACGAGCGCGAGGAAGAGGATGAGCGTCGTGTTGAGGAAATTGGACGAGCAGGATGGGAGGATCTTTTTGTTGTCGAAGGGAGCGGACAATGTCATTTTTGAGAGGTTGAAGGCTGGAGCGGACGAGTTGAAGAGGGTCACGGAGCAGGATTTGGCGTCGTTCGCGAGCGAGGGCTTGCGCACGCTTACTTTGGCCTATAAAGTCGTCTCGGGTGAGTCTCGTTGAATAATTCCATCGCGCCCATACTGATCATTGCATTAGAGGAGGAATATGCGTCATGGAGCGAACGGTATCATGCGGCCACGGTTTCGATGGAGGACCGCGAGGCCAAGGTCGAAGCTGTGTCGGACGAATTGGAGCAAGACCTTAGGTTGCTGGGCGCCACCGCTATCGAGGATCGACTTCAAGATGGCGTACCCGAGACAATTGCGGACCTCAAACGTGCAGGCATCAAAGTGTGGGTTGCCACGGGCGACAAGCTTGAGACTGCCATCGGTGAGTTAAACCGAGCCACTTGCGACGCTGACATGGAGCTGACATGAACTGTGTATCGCAGCCATCGGACACAGTACGAACCTCATTGGGCGAGACTCGAATATTATCGTTATTCGTGGCGGCGCTGCGGGCGGCCGCCCGGTCTACCAGCAGATGCTCCAGGCGATGGAGGAGTTCTTCCCAGGGAGAGGCATAGCCGAGGATCAGATGATACTCGACAGTATGCCTCCGCCTTATGTCGTCCCGACAGGCGAGAGCGCGTACCCGTTGCAGAGAATCGAGACGGGCCTGTCGTCCATCGTGGGCGCGAACAATGGCGATCGCCCTGGAGGGTTCGTGCTTGTCATTGATGGGGCTGCTTTGCACCAGGTATGTGATCGGTTGGAGAGGATCAGTGTCTAGTGGACGCTCATGTATATGGATCAGGCGTTGGAACCAGAGAACAAGAACCTGCTGCTTCGTCTGGCAATTCAGTGTGAAGGCGTCATCTGCTGCCGCGTTTCGCCCCTTCAAAAGGCTCTTGTCGTCAAGCTCGTCAAAGAGGGCCTTAATACGATGACACTTGCCATAGGTGACGGCGCCAACGATGTCAGCATGATTCAAGTGAGGACTTATTTGTCGCACTTTGAATGCGCTGTTGATACTGATACATTTCTGTAGGCTGCGGACGTCGGCGTGGGCATCTCTGGCGAGGAAGGCTTGCAGGCTGTCAACTCTTCAGACTATGCGATCGCGCAGTTCCGCTTCTTGAAGCGTTTGCTGTTAGTCCATGGTCACTGGTCTTATGCTCGCAATGGAAACATGTCAGTTGATTTGGTATCGACTGAGTGAAGGAGTTGTTACTGATGGCGGCTTATAACTCAGGATTCTCAACTTCTTTTACAAGAACATTGTCTGCATTGGCGTCCTCTGGTGGTTCCAGATTTACGATGCATGGAGTTCCAACTAGTGCGCTTCTCTACCTCTCGTGGAAACGATTTATCTCACATTCCTTTCAGCGTGTTTGAGTATACATATCTCCTATTCTGGAACTCATTTTGGACGATTGCGCCGGTCATCGGCATTGGCCTCTTTGACCGGTTAGTTGGTACGTCACAATGTTTGCTGTCGAAGATGTGTAGTTGTTGACATGTTCGTGCTTATAGACGATCATGTCATTATGGACCTTCCCGAACTCTATCGCTATGGCCGAGAGGGGAAGTGGTTCGGCCTTAGGTGGTTCGCCGTCTATATGATGGATGGCGTCGTACAGGTCTGTCGCCGAACGCTATATTTGCTCCGAGCTCAATTTGATGGATTCTGGTGTCCAGTCTGTTATCATATTTTTCTTCATCTTCTACACATATGCGACGACGTCGGCTAGGTCGGATGGCTTCGACGTCGGTTTATATGAATATTCTACGGTGAGCATCTTACGCCTAACGGCACTGAACACCTTCTGACTTTTCATGACAGACAATGGTTTTTGCTGCTGTCATCACGGCCAATCTGTTCAACGGATTAAACACAAACGTTTGGACGGGTTGGGTATTCTTCGCTGTTTTCATCGGCATTGTCCTTGTCTGGATTTACACAGTAAGTGCATATGCAATCATCGTACCTATCAAGTCCCTGACATAGAGTGTAAGGCTATCTACAATACGATTTCTCCCGGATGGTTTGTCACGCCTATCTTCGGCAATAATCACTTCCTCTTTCACTCCGCATATTTCTGGCTCTGTCTCCCCGTCACTGTCCTTCTCTGCCTTCTTCCTCGTTATGCAGCGAAAGCGTACAAATTTGGTTACAATCCAGATGACATCGACACAATGCGGTACATTCGCAAGAAGGAGCCCAACAGAGATATTAAGCACGACGCATACATGGGCCACCGGTTTAGGCCTCCCTCTAGGGCTGCGGAATCAAGACGGACGTCCCGCACAGAGAGCATGCGGTCGTATCCTGTTCGACCTTCGACGGACTTTCGGAGCGCGAGCAGGACGGACATGTCGACCGGCATCACGTCTGTCTATCGCGGGTTCGACTTTTCGACGGAGGAAAACGGCGTTGCGATGGCTCGCATGCAGAGCAACCTGTCCGCGCGGCAGAGCAATCGAAGTCTCCCGCCACCGCAATATCATTACGAGCGCGCGAGAGACCGGAGGGAAGGTTTGGGCCATGTGTTTTCGATCCGCCGGCCCTTCCTGCGGCGGAAACCTGCTACGCCACCAAGAGACGCGCCATGAACGTTGTTTCCTTTTTTCTTTCTTCTCTGTTTTTCATTTTCGTTATCTATTGTTTCGTTCCGACATATCAGTCTCACATTAGATCGCATCGGTCCATGCTTATCTATTCTTGTTTGCAAGGCTTTCTTTTTCTCATTTTCATTTCCTCTGCTTTCCCAGAACGCAGTTTCCTTCCATCGCCCCTCTTTCATATCAGTGTACTTGTCATGCGACGTGTATCCATCAGTGACTACTCCCCTTTCCCAATGACCCCTTTTCTTTTACGACCGTTTACGCCCCTCAACATTAATTTCTTCTTATCGTAATACGCCTCCCAATGCCTAAGCATGTTGATGACAATTCAGACCGCGTTCAAAAGTTCTTCCTTAGCTTTTCGCTGCCGATTAGGATAAATACTTTTAGGTGCTATATGGAGGGAAAATTATACATGAATGAAGTCACCAATAAAGTTACTTCAGCCCATAGGTTGGCATTTATTCGGTATGAACTAGGATTGAAAATTGAACGCTAGCGAATGTACATACATACAATACATCATCGGGCGGAAAAGGATATTTGGTATCATCACGGAGTCAAGCAAGCGGAACATATGCAACAAGCGAAAAAAAAAAACAGCATCAATGAGTCCAGTCCGTCCATAGGTAAAGAATAAGGAATAACTTAAAGATCGAAAGCTGGGCTTCTCCAACTAGGTGTGTGTTCTTCCAATTCGGTGTCCTTGGCGTCCCGTCGCACCTTCCCGGGTATAATGTCCTCTGCTTTGGCTTCATTGATCTTGTCGCTTACTTCGGGAACTAAGTCGCCCACAGCTAACCTGGTGTCCTCCTGCATGACTTGAGAGCTAATTCCCAGCGCTATGATGGTCTCTTGCAATGGCTGTGACTCTGACGTCGAAGTACCTTCAACGGGCGGCACCGCGCTAGCATGGACCGTCCCTACAAAGGCGACAGCTGTCGTCGCATAAATATCCAAAGTCGTGTCTGCTCGTGCAGTGGTTGTAGTGAACCAGCGCAAGATGTTGGGGCCTTTGCGCAGGATCGACTTCCAATAATCTATCACCGTCGGCGGTTTGCCTGGCTCGGCAGTGGATTGTCTGCGCGCGCTCTCTGCGTGTGCCTCGGCTCGCAAGAGCCCCATCGCTTTCCCGAGCTTGTTCACTAACTCCTTAATCTTTTTCTCTAGAAGGCGGCCGAGAATTCGAGACACGATAGGTCCCGCGAGCGGCTGAAGGAGTTTATTGAGCAGCCAGTGCTTCGTGTTGGCGAGAGTAAATTCCAGTCCAATAATGGATACTCGGACGTCCTTGACTTCAAAGTACTTGTGCTCAGAATTCGCCGCGACCACCGTGTCTCCGTCGTCCATGCCAATCAGCGCAGCCGTTGCTCGTGATGTTGATGGGGACTCGAGTTGGATATCGATGTCGAAACAGAGACCTTGCGATTGAGTATCTGAATTCTTGGACGAAGAGCCGAGGTTTAAGCTTATGAGCCCTTGATCAGAGTATTTCAATATGCGTCCCTTGTATCTGAAGAAGTACCCGATCTCTTGCGAAGATAATCGTATACCGTCGAGATGGAGTTGGATGTTATTGGAAGTAGTGGTCATAGGCCTATCGTTGGGATCTTGCGAGGCAGCGGACGAAGATGTCTGAGCAAGACCATTCTGCCAGTCAACCGCGATTTCATTCAAGTTCTTAATCGTCAGGTGGTCCGGCTTGAGTTTGAATGTTACTTTCTTTGCATCCAGGCGCAGGAGAGGATCGAGGGTGACCTCAATATTGTCGTTCTTGAACTCGATCTTTGGAACGGTGATTGGGATTTTCGTTATGATTTGAAGCAGATATCCCAATATAACCTCGACAAGGTCTTTCTGCCATTCCAGGCGGTTTCCTAATCCAGCAATGATGCGTTTCTTAACATATTCCGCCAGCGTCGACTTGAATTTGTTGAAAGCCTCCATAAAGCGCGCCGTTGCGCGGTCGGCAGATAAAGAAGAAAGGAAGTCCTGGCAGTTATCAAGGAAGGTTTTGAAATGCGACGTCCATGATTGCGAAATCGGGTCTGCTTTCTGAGAGATGAACAGGACTTGGCCCTCGTCGTAGAGGCTCTGCAGAGCCCTTGTTCCTGAGGGTGAGATGGCATATAGTTGGCCGTCCTGCGACGAAGCAAAAGACCGAGAGAGCCATAGATCCAGATCAGCAAAGTATTGTTTGAGTCTGGTCTGTTTAACAGTGGAATTAATGTCGCTCGAAGGCTGGGGCAGCTGCACAGACAGATTCTCGCACAGAGCTTGGAAGGACAGGATAGCTGGATCCAACGAGTGTCCGGACGCAAGACGTTCCAGGAGAGTTTTCAGGTCCTTGGATATGAGATCCGGGTGAAATCCGGAAGATTTATTTGAGAGGAGCTCTTCTAATGAGACTGGTGAAGAGACCGAAGAAAGTGCCGCCGAGGGAAGCACTAACACTCCCACATACTTGCGTAAAAGATAGTGAAGCATTTGCAGGGCATGCAGTGATTCGGGATCTTGATGCGCACGAATAAGTAGCTAAGAGAGGGCATTAGTTGAGTATAAAGCAGATTGATGGTTGGCTGTATACCTGTTGTACCTTCCCAAGGAAGATATCTCTAGCATTGAGAGAATCTTCAGTTTCCGAGACCACTGCGAGCTCCTTCTGCACCTCTTCAAGGGATCCTCCGTCTACTTTAGTAGTCTTTTGAACAGTCTCCGTCGCGATCCCGACTTTCTGAGCGACATCTGCGGCATCGGTTGCTAGATGCTGCACAAGCCCGCGAGCCGAGGACAGTATGTCGGACAGGAGAACGCGGAAGGCAGAGGAAGTCAACATCCTTTTGGAAACAGATTTAATGGCGTTCGTGAATACCAAGCTATCTGCCTGCAGTTCGCCTAGCGCAGCCACTGCTGAACGATTAAAGGGAAAGTACGAAGGCGACAGGCAACTCACGCTGCTCCTTGGCGCCTTGAGCTGCCTCCAATGCATTTAAAGTTTCTAGTTCGATGGAAGATGCCTCGACTCTTGAACACTGAAATATGAAATCTTGCAACTTGTTGTCCTCTAGAGTGGCGTTCACTACAAGCTCCCTCCGACGCCGTGAAAATTACATACGGTTCTTTTCCAAGCCAATGCGTAACGATGCCTGCACCAGCTCCCGCAAATCATTCACCAATTGCGATTCAATCCCTCCTGATTCTCCATCGTTCGCACCGAGTACGGCTGAGCGTGACAGCGCCTGGAGGAAGGCATTGACTTGATCCTGAGAGGGTAGTTTCCCCGCTTGAACGGCCGCAATGGCGTCCGCAACTTTATCAAGTGAAGAGCGGGGCGGAGTGGGGTTGGCGTCACCACCGTCCGGTGTGAGAAAGCTTTGACGATCCGCAGACCTTCTGCGGAGTCTGCCAGGGCGCACGAAGCCCGGAAACTTCATATACGTCCTTGTCGCTACCTAATAGCAGCTTTAAAGTGACGAGGCTTCAGGATGATGGGACTTGACATGGCAAAGTTCCTGACACACATATAAATGGCAATCCCGCCATACCACCCCCAAAACGCGGTGGACGTAAAAGGGAACATGCACGATATTTAGTCGAAAGCCTCGAGGTCCTGTTTCTTCTCTCTTACCTCTATATCTCAACGTCGAAGGAAAGATGAGTGGAGCACTCGCCACTCTGGATAACTTCAGGCAAAACTCGGGTGGGCTGCCTGTGCCTTACTCTGCAGATGCTTACGCTGAACTCCTTGGTATGCGTCGACTCGCGACTCTGTGTCGTGTTTTTACTTGACGATCTCATATCTAGGTCTCAAGAGCGGACCGATGACTGAAGGAGTGGAAGAATGGGACGAAGTCGTCAGACTGTATTTCCTCATGACCTGTGTTCGTTCTTTTCACGACCATGACTTCAAGCCAGACATCTCATTAAAAGGCCATTTCAGATGCAACGCAATCGTGCTTTGCCACAAGCTCAGCAGGACATCATCTGGTCAGAGTATTGCGCGAAGTATCTACCAGGAAATATCGATGCCTTGTTGGATTTGCCGCTTGACACAAAGCATCCTGACGACCCAGAACTCCAATCAGAACTGAAGCTCAATAATGCTTTTTTCGAAATGCTTGTTGCCATCCAGCACACACCGTACTTTTTCAAGTACCTGAGATCCGACGCTCCAGTTGCTGCAGGCGGGAAAAGGCTCGCACAGACCCTTGCGAGCCGCCTGCTAGAGCAGTGGCCGGTTTGGGACAAGAAGAGCCCACGGATCGACCCAAAGGCTATTACAGGGATGTGTCTGCGAGTGTCTTGCAACTCCTCAGCACTGTCCTGATGGCGTCTATCAAGGATAATCCATCCGCGGTATTGTCCAATGATACGAAAACTAAACTCTTGCCGCTTCTCAGGAAATGGGCAAAGCGCCATCGCAAGGAATTTTTTGGGGAAGTGACGATGCGAGTCCTGTCCATCCTCAGCGGCGACAAGGGATTTAACCGCGAAGTGCGAGTGGTGAGGAGACATTACAAAAACTGGATGACTTGCGCGAACCCATCCTGCGAGTCCGCCTCGAACCTAAAAGCGTGTGGCAGTGGCGAAGGTGTTGTGATTCATCCGCATCGCTGATACTGTCTGTCGTTGTAGATGCCAGACTGTTCGTTATGTAAGTTCTCCCGCCTTCTGGAATGTTGAGATTGCATCACTAAGCCCGAATTATTTCCCCAATGCTCGCCCGAACACCAGCGAAGTCACTGGACGCACTCTGCTGAACCTCACAAACAATATTGCCACAAAACAGAGTATTAGAGAGAGCAAGTGTCTTTTAGAGATTATATACCAGAACGTCCAGACATGTATCCTGTGGCCGAGCGACTTCCCTTTTTGGAATTGAATGTATGACTCAGCAAGACTCAGAAAGACTGATTTGGAAGCCACAGCATCTTCGTTCCACTGGTTTCGACTAAACCCTTCTCTAATCCACAACCCTCACATTCATGGATTCTTTCGACAACTTCCAATACGATTCGGCCTCATCCTATGGCGGTATGGGCATTGTCGACGACAATTCGTCCGTCTACACTGCGAATACCCAGGACAACGCCGAGTCGGTCGATCTCTCTAGCCTCTCTCTTTCGGAGAATGGTCACAACGAGCTTCAGACCGGCGTGGCAAGTGCCACCATCGACGAAGATTTTGATGCTGTTCTAGATGACTTGAAGGACGAAGGCGTCGTTGATTTGCCCCCTCATGCTTGTAGGTGCGTGCCGCTCTAGCGTTCTGTTTTCCAAATGGTGTGCCTGACATCTCCTGACTAGCTATTGCGGAATCCACTCTCCTTCATCGGTCGTCAAATGCCTGGTATGCTCCAAGTGGTTCTGCAACTCCCGCGGAAACACTTCCGCATCACACATCGTCAATCACCTTGTTCGAGCGAAGCACAAGGAGGTCATTCTGCACGCTGAGAGTCCCCTCGGCGAAACGACCCCCGAATGCTACAATTGCGGTAGCAAGAATGTTTTCATGCTCGGCTTTATACCCGCGAAGAGTGACACCGTGGTGGTCTTGCTCTGCCGGTACGTCATACAGCTACCTCTCACAAGCAATATGCCTGTGTTGATTCACCATGTTTCTAGTCAACCCTGCGCGGCCATTTCCAAAGACATCTCCTGGAACTCCTCTCTTTGGGCTCCCCTTATCGATGACCGTTCTTTCCTTTCTTGGCTCGTTAAGCCCCCTAGTGAGGCCGAGCAGCTTCGTGCTCGGCAAATCTCTTTCGCGCAGATCAACCGTTTGGAAGACCTCTGGCGTGACAATGCCAACGCTACTTTGGAAGATCTCGACAAGCCTGGGGTAGACGAGGAACCGCAGCACGTCCTGACGCACTATGAAGACGCATATCAGTACCAGAACATATTCGGTCCTCTCGTCAAAATCGAGGCGGATTACGACAAGAAGCTCAAAGAGAGCCAGACTCAAACCGACATCACTGTCCGGTGGGATCTTGGTCTGAATCAGAAACGGGTGGCTTGGTTCAGCTTGCCCAAACTTGAAAGCGGAGAAGTCAGGTTGGCTGTCGGAGACGAGCTTCGGTTGAGGTACATGGGCGAGATGCATAAGCCTTGGGAGGGCGTTGGTCATGTTATCAAAATTCCTAACAGTGCGTAATGGTTCCGTCGTGCCATATGCTGGTTACTCACGCGCTTTTCATGATTTTAGATGTCTCTGACGAAATTGCCCTCGAACTGCGCCGCTCGGAAGGCGTCCCGTCAGAGTGTACCCATAACTTCGCCGCGGACTTTGTATGGAAGTCGACCAGCTTCGACCGTATGCAGCTCGCCATGAAGACATTCGCTATCGATGAGAAGAGTGTCAGCGGTTACATCGTGAGTATCGACCTTACGCTTTAACAATCCGTCGCTGACTCGCGTCTCTGCAGTACCACAAATTACTAGGTCATGAGCTTGAGCCTCAGACTCTGCGCACCCAAATGCCCAAGCGTTTTTCTGCCCCTGGTCTCCCAGAGCTCAACCATTCCCAGATGTATGCGGTAAAGAGTGTTCTACAAAAGCCCTTAAGCTTGATCCAAGGCCCTCCTGGGACTGGAAAGACAGTGACGTCGGCGTCCATTGTCTATCATCTCGCCAAGATGAACCCTGGCCAAGTCCTCGTCTGCGCTCCTTCAAACGTCGCCGTTGACCAGCTCACCGAGAAGATCCACGCCACTGGGCTCAAGGTCGTGCGTCTGACCGCCAAGTCACGCGAAGCCCTCGACTCGAGCGTCGCCTTTTTGACGTTGCATCAGCAAGTCGCGAATAGCACGACGCACGTGGAACTGCAGAAGCTTATCATGCTGAAGAACGAGCAGGGGGAGCTGAGCAGCAATGATGAGAGGAAGTATAAGACCCTTATCAGGCAGTGCGAGAAGGAGATCCTGGGAGCGGCAGACGTGATCTGCTGCACCTGTGTCGGCGCTGGAGATCCGCGTTTGAGCAAATTGAAGTTCAGGACGGTCTTGATCGATGAGGCCACCCAAGCTGCTGAACCAGGTACGTCATTTTCGTCTGAGTGCCGTGGTTATAGGTCCTGATGGGATACACAACAGAATGTATGATTCCATTGGTCTTGGGCTGCAAACAAGTTGTGCTCGTCGGTGATCATCAGGTAATTTGTCCATTGATTGAACACGGTGATGACGGGTATTGATCATTTTGATTTTCCAGCAACTTGGACCTGTTATCATGAACAAGAAGGCAGCTAGGGCTGGCCTCACTCAATCTCTTTTCGAGCGTCTTGTTCTGCTCGAGAACCGACCCATCCGTCTGCAAGTCCAATACCGCATGCACCCGTGCTTGTCCGAATTCCCGTCGAACATGTTTTATGAAGGCACCTTGCAAAATGGTGTCACAGCTCCGGAACGTCTCAGAAAGAATGTTGATTTTCCATGGCCTTCGCCAGACACCCCCATGTTCTTCTACCAGAATCTAGGACAAGAAGAAATTTCCAGCAGTGGAACATCGTTCTTGAATAGGTGAGTATACCAGATCAATGCAGCTTTGGACGTTCACTCATTGATGTACTATCAGGACTGAAGCTTCCAATGTAGAGAAGATTGTCACCAAGTTCTTCAAATCCGGTGTCGTCCCCTCCCAGATCGGCGTTGTCACTCCCTACGAGGGTCAACGGTCGTATATTGTCAACTATATGCAGTTCAACGGATCGCTCAAGAAGGATCTCTACAAAGAAATTGAAGTCGCCAGTGTCGACGCGTTCCAAGGAAGGGAAAAGGATTATATCATCCTCAGCTGCGTTCGTAGCAACGAGCACCAAGGCATTGGTTTCTTGAATGATCCTCGTCGACTGAATGTCGCATTGACGCGTGCCAAGTATGGCGTCGTCATTCTGGGTAATCCTAAAGTGCTCAGCAAGGTAATTGCCATTTGCCTTCTATTTTTCGGACTATCTGATTGATGATGTGTCGCACGAAGCACCCCTTGTGGCATTATCTCCTCACCCATTACAAGGAGAAGACCACTCTAGTCGAAGGCCCGTTGAATAATCTCCAACCGAGCATGATTCAATTCAGTAAACCCAGGCGCACGCTTGTCAAGGCTATGGATCAATTCCGCCGACATGAAACCAGCGCCCGAGATTACCTCAATGGCCCAATGGGAGGCTTGTCTGATCGTACGTTACTTATACATTCTATGTAATATGAGGTGTAGGCTAACATTGTATCGTTTTATTAGCTCTCAGCCGACGTTCAGGCACTCCTAGCCGCTTCGATGCCAGCTTCTACCGCACCCACGATGCACTTGGGTACATCCCCTCCGACGTGCAGTCCCTGCGCTCACAAGCCACCTACTCTTCCGGTCTTCCGATGTTTGGTGCTCCTGGTCCTTTCGGTCCAGGTATCCCGCGCGGTGTGAACGGCGGCAAGCGAAGCACGTATAGCTACGCGTCGTCCATCGTGTCTCAGGACGTTGGTCCCAGCGTGACGGATAACAGCAGCGTCGTGGGCACGGAGCACGGCAGCAGCGCAAGCGTGGCGTACTCGCAGAGTGACCGACTGCGGCGCCGTGCCTCGTTCGGGTCCGCGAGCGTGGCGGGCGCGAGCGATATGGGCAGCTTATCGCAGTATGATTACAAGAGCCAGGACGATGTCACGGACATGGACGACATGAAGTCTCAGTATGCAGGCACGCAAGCGGGGGTGACGGTGTTCTAGTACTGGAGCATCTCCTTTTTTGTGCCGTTCTCGTGGCTTTCCTCGTTCGTGCAATGAGCGCGATGTGCCTTCCACTCCCGCCCTTCCTGGATCATACTCCGACTGGGCTCTGGCGAACAGAGTAGGATTCCCCGTCCATGCATAGTGATTGGCTCCACGAACGGGACTTTGCTCCTTTGTCATTCAGGAAGCTACTCATTAGACAGCTTCCAGAATCGAGCGAGTTTTTTTACGGCGTTTGCTTGGAACGTTACCAGACGTTGTACGGATTCTCGAACTCGTCGCCTACACCCCCCATTCGGCTCCGAACTGAGGCCAACACAAAGTGACCTCCAGACCACACTCCCTCCACGTCCATTCTATGTCATATGCAAACCGATTTGTTCTAGTTGACCGCGTAAAATTGAAAACAATAAAAGAAGCATTGATTGTCTTTTTTTTTTTCCTTTTTTGGCCTGCAGAGAACCACGGAGATGGTTGCGTCGCCGTCGTGCATTTATTTCGTGTTTCCATTTCTCCGAGTCTCTTTCAAGTCCCAGCATGGTAGAATCCATGTATGCGCATTCTAAGTAAACCAGAATAAGAGCGTTGCGGTAGCGTTGCCTGGTCGCGAGGATGTTTACTTCGGACATGACACATGTGTCAAAAGTCGTGATGATGTCTTTTGTGTTCGCGCCCAGTGACAGGGGCCTGAGTACGACGACCTAACCCTCGCTGTCGTTGTGAGTCACTAGCGTCCGGTTCGAGTTTCATTTTCATTTCCGTGGTCAGATCTGGCATGAGCTGCGGGGTGTCGCGGTAGAATAATCTCATCCATGATATGATGTCCGGGTCGGGCAGATAGAGTCCGAGTTTGACTTGTTGCTACGGCTTTCATGATCAAAGGCTTCCAGCTTCCGGGCTGACAGATTGATCGAGCCGCGGTAAATGTTGCACACATCAAACAAGTTCGGGAGGCAAATACTCCCATCAATTGCAAAAGTGACAAGCAAGTTTTTTTTTTTTCCCTCCTTTTCTTTGTTCCCGCCCTCTCCTCAGTTGGCGGCGATAGCGATAGCCACAGAAAAAAGAGCCTACGAACGACGAGGAACGATTGTTTCCTCAACTGGTGCTGTCCTTTTTCTCTTGCCTACCTCCATACGTCGACGCAACGACATACGTCTTTTGGAGACGCCCTGTGATACCTTAAGCCTCACCGTCGGTCTTTCAATCTCACCGGATCCCGTTCCGCCGTTTACATACACCCGAGCAGGCTCGTCGGCCCTCCTTTACAGCATTCGCACGTCCATCCGGAGCTTTTGTTCGCGTTAACGTTCGTCATTGCATTAACGATCCCTATTGATTTTGTCGCTTTCTTTTCACCACCCCCTGTTGCTGCCCGTGTGGGTGTGGTCTCTCTTTCTTACCATCTGTCCATCATTTCTTGCGGAAAAACTTTAACGAACGCCACACACATCAAGACCCGCCCTTGTCGTTATTTCCACCATTCTCCTACGCTACCTTTGATTCACCTCTTTTCTTTTTCTGTCGTCAACCCGTTCCGAGAGGCAAGTGTACGCTACTCGTCTGTTTTTGAACGACTCGAGATAAGCCTGTTCCCACCCCCTTCTTCATAGGAAACTCGGATCCGAAACGCACTTCTTCGCCTACTGGTAATCTGAAGACGAACGATAACGTCTAGTTTCTCCTTGCGATGAAGGAAATACGACACTCAATCCCTGATGCATCACCGACGTTATCGGTGGAAACACACATCCCGACCAGCTCACCACTCAATCACGACGACACACCCTCCTCCACAACGGCATCTCCCACGACGGGCACCGCCCAGACAACGCACATGAGCACGAGCACGAGCACGACGACGTCCTCCGAGCCGAGCACGAGCTCGATGACGACATCCTCCGCCTCCTCCTCCTCTCTCACCTCCTCCTCCAACTCGCACAAGCCTGCAGCGCAGCTGAGCGTGACGTTCGCGCCTCTGCCGCAGCTCGAGCCGCGCAAGCGGCGGTCGCCCGTTCCGCTGGGCATGGCGGCTCGTAGCCAGCTCATGGCGCGACGGCGGCGGGCGATGTACGGTACGGGTGCCGGCGTTGCGGGTGGGCCCGACGGGATGATTGTAGGTCCTGATGCGAACGGCGATGGTGCCCTGAGGTATTCGAACCCGATGTGGACGGAGCAGGAGATGGCGGAGCATCGGAAGCGGTTTGTTGAGGCTGAGCTTCAGCAGCAGGAGCGTGTGCGCAGGGACGGGCTGCGCGGCGATGCGGATGGGGGAGGAGGTGAGGATGAGGAGGGCAGAGGGGAGCCGGACCCGTTTGTGGTGCTGGGGAAGATGGTCAAGGTTGCGGGTCGGAATATTTGGAGAAAGGTGTCGCATGGGAAGGATAAGGCGGGCAAAGGTCATGCTGGTGCGGGCGTGGAAGGCGAGGAAGAGAAGACGGGCGAGGCGGACCCTGTGCAGCCGGTCGTATCGTCGATCGAGTTGGACGGCGAGACCACGCCAGCGCAATCCGTTCCTGCGGATGTAATTGCAAATGATGGCGGGCCCGAGTCAGCACCGGATTCGAAGGATGATGATGATGGTTCGTATCGCCGAGTGTCATCGGAGCACCATGAGGACGCGGCTCACCCCACGCGGCAGTGCGACGAAGGTGACCGTCACCGCGTCAAGGTCAGTCTGCCGCCAGACGTCGGCGAGACGGAGACGATTCTGGAAGGCCGACCCAAGTATGCACGGCTCGAGCCGAGGAGCGACGAGGTTCGTGCGCTGGAGGACAAGAGTCCCATTGTTGCACAAGCAGCGCGCCCGCAGAAGAAAAAGCCGTCGTTGTTGAGCAAGAGCCCGAAGAGTATGACTGACGGTGGTCGACGGCGGTTGGTCTCGACATGATACCTCGAGGACAAAATGTCGATTCTTTTTTTGTTTTCTTTTCCTCCATCCGGGTTGCATATATTGGTCGATTTCGCATCACATCATTCCATACCCTCAATGTTTTTTTTGGAACGTTCTCTATGGTTGTCTCTTATTTTTCTTTGCGTATCAGTCTAATTTAGTATACCAGCAAGAGGTCACGAGAACGGCGGTGTTGTGCCTGAGCACTGCCACGAATGCACATTAATCCTAGTTTGGCCTCGGCTTCATCTGGACCCTCGGCCGCTCAGCGGCTCAAAGTCTCCACCGTCGATGGTTTTAGGGCCCAGCTTGAGAGTGAAACAATTCACTCAGCACGAGGACGGAGAGCTACTGTACAAGTGTTGAGAAATGATGAAGTAAGCAGGAATGTGGCCTCATTGTTTAGTTGCCACAGGAGTGGTGGGTGACCCTGCCGAGGCTGTGAGATGGACGAATCGTTCCTGTCTCTTTCTCTTTCTTAGAACGGACGCTTGCGGGTGCACCTTGCCTTTCTTTATACTCCCTCCTTCCCCAGTATTCGTCTGTTCCACTCTTCCACTCCGTTCGCGAGCAGTAAAGCTCGAGCTCCTTTTTCACTCTCGATCTTTGTAAAAAAAAAAAGAAACAAGGCTCTAGCCCTTTTATTTTTTTGGGGCTTGCTCCTGGGGTTGACTGTCGGTTGTTTCGCTTTTGCGACGTTGAAGCAAGAGCAAGAATCGCAAACGCGCCTGTGTTGTGTTGAAGAGGATTCTCGATGGCGGATAGCTCTTGCGCAACGTTTCCGACTTTGACGAGGACCGATGAGGTCGTCACGACGTCCTTGTCCACCAGCTTCACTACGTCCGTCACGACGCTGCCGCCTACCACCTCCACTATCACTAGGCCTTGTGTTACTCTCATCGGCAGCGAGACGGCAAGCTGTTCGCCGTCGACGTCGATCACCACCATCCCAGGTGCGCAGCTGCGCCAGCGCTTGTTGGAGAGACCTGTTCTCATTCTTTTTTTCCCTTTGTTTTGTGATGGATAGGAGCCACGTCGACTGTGGATGTGCCGGTGACGCTCACGTTTACGGTCACTTCGTCCCAGCAGACGACGCTTTTCGGGTCGTCCTGCACGCCGATAAACCGCCCGCCTGATACGACGTCCAATCAGCCCCCGCCGACCACCTCGAACACGTCTCTGACCTTCTTGCCTATTCCAACCGTCATCACCAGCGAGTCGTCTTCGACACAGCCGAATGGATCCGTCGTCGTGCAGACCGTCACGGCCACGTCGACGCAAAACCCGTTCACCGTTCAAACCCCGGGTCAGCAGAACCGGAACAGGGATACCACCAATCTGGCTCCTATCATCGGCGGTGCGGTCGGTGGCTTCTTTGGCCTTATCGCCATCGTGTTGGTAATATGGTTCATCCTGTGAGTTTCTTTATTCTTACGTGTATCTGTTTTTCCACGACTGATTTGCCGCCCGTGCAGCAAACGACGGAATAGGTGGAACGACGTCTTTGACAAGGACGACATGTTCAACGTCGCGCCGCACAAGCCGAGCCAACGCTTCTCCCTTGACGTAGACACCGAGCCCAAGCCGTACCAATACGGCCTCGTAGGGCACACCGGTGCGCCCACGCCCGCGTCGCCCCCGCATTCGCCGCCGTTGCTGCCCGCTGTGGCTGTGGGTAATGCCAACCTGTCCACGTCTGCCTCGCAGCATGGGCAAGGACATAGCCGGAACCGGTCGTCCCTCACACCCCTCATGCCCTCGCCTTCGCCAGGCCAGAGCGTCACCACGGCCCATTCCGGCTCGTCGCGCCCCTCTACGGCAGGGTCGACGCAGCCACTCAGACCGATCTCGCAAGGTGGCGGCGGCGGTTACCCGCCCCCTCTACCGACGTCGTCTTCGACGTCTTCCCAGCAGCAGCAGCGTCAGCCCGATTTTGGACGAACCACGTCTGCGGGCTCGAACTCGTATGCGCAGAGCAACGCCAGTAGCTTCAATAACTGGGCCGGCAGCAGCGCCAGTGCGCATAACGGTGCCGTGCCGTTTACGCCGTTCGGCGCCGCGATGGGATCCTCTGCTGATGAGGCGTCTCATCAGGCGACGATCTCGCCTTCGTCCTCGTATTTCGTGCGGTCCGGCAGTCCGACGAGTATCCAGGATCAGCGCATCTTGCAGGTGGCCAACATGTCGCCTTCCTCGGACGTGTTTGACCTTTCGCCCTCGTCTGCTGCTGCTGCGTTCGCTGCGCCGTCGGGACCGTCGTCTTCTGTGTCGGGGTCGTCGTCAGGTGCTCCGTTGAGGGACGGGAAAGGCCGTTTGGTGGTGTCGAATCAGTCGTCGAAGCCGCCGCTTGTGCATCTGGATGGTGGACGGCTTGTGGAAGCCTCGTCTTCGTCCTCTGCTGCTGCTGCAGCGGCGGACGCACCACCTCCACCTGCATATTCAGCCTAACGAATTCGTGCATGGCTTTTTCCCCCCTTCCTCTAGCACTGTGGTGCACAAAACGCAAAGAAGTTTTGACTGTCAACGATCGATAATCCGTTCATGACGATGGAGGGGCTTTTGTCTATGTAGTCGTCCTCCCTCATCCGTCAATTTCTTTCCTTCTATTCCTTTTTTTTTGGTGATCTGAATGCATATCGCACATCTCGACATGTTCAAGCGAGCGCCTTTTCTTCGCTCAGGTTGGAAGGGGGTCTCTCAGCACGGCGGTCTCTTTTTGTGTTTGCGTTTTTTTCGGGGGGGTCTCTTATGCTCCTTGGTGGTTTCAAGGTTGTGCTGTTGTAGCAAAGAAAGGGTATTTTTCTCTGGTGTTGTGCTGTTTTACCACTTTCTCTTCTCTCTCTTTCCGACATCGGTCCTTGTATTCGGCCTACTCGCTTTATCTCCCCACGAACGACCGGTGCAGCAATTCACCTGATTTTTTTTTTAAATCTTCGCTCGTAATCTTGACACTCCTCCGTTTGGTACGTGTACATAAAGTATTATTTATACCATCTCCGAAGAGATAAGTAGTTTTTTTTTTGCTCTCCTTCGTCATGATGATGTCTTGGTTATGAATTTGTTTTTGTGGTTGCCGTGATCCTCGAGGCGGCGGCGATGTCGCAGTCCGGTGAAACGCTCGTTGCGCCTCTTTCCACGTGTTTGCATCGTGCAAGGCGTCGGTCCGAACACGTTTTCAGGGAGCGTGGTAGGTCTTACCATAAAAGGCAACCTATTGTTGTCTTCAGCGCCATCACGTGATGCCACACCTTCCTGAAAAAGAACAAGGGTAGAGTGTGATTTCGCATTGTTCGTTCGCTTAAGGCGATTTCAAGCTTCGAGCACCCTCATTGTCCTTCCCTGAAAATGCGATGTTTGCCAAACACCCACAATGGCCTGTCTAATTGTGCTTACGGATCTGCTGTCCCGAGTTTTTCCCTTTTGTTCGTGGCCGGTATAAAAGGCTGCGGCGTGTGCCACTTGAGGGGTCCTATTTTTTTTTTCTCATATTGCTAAGACCGCTTTTCCATCGCCTCTCGAACGTTTCTTTCGGGTTTTTGGCTGCTTTTTTGTTTCGTGCTGGGTCACAGGTCTTCTGCTATATTCTTTTTATTTTGCCTCGATACGAGACGGATTGACGAGTTTGATTCCTGAAACGATTGTTTTGCTCCCGGACGACTCTACACACACGCGCGCACACCACCGTTCGAACGACACATATCGACGTCGACGCTCTCTTATATTTTTTTCAAGTAGTATACAGACATGATTCCTCCTCGTGCATGTGAGTTTCTTTTTTCGATTCTCGGAGGTCAATTCTAGCGGGAGAGAGAATAACGAGCTGATTTTTTTTTTTTTTTTGCATTTCGTGGGCGTTGACAGATTTTTTCATCGGCTTGAACGCAGTGCGCGTGCTCAGCATCATCTCCCTCATTCTCGTCTTTGCCAGCACGATCTTCGTCATGGCCACCAATATCAAGGCCGTGAACGCGTTCGTGGCCCATTCGGACAGCGTTGCGGACCATGTGGATTGTGATTACATCGAGTGCGTTCTTTGTCTTTCTCTCCGCCTCATGTGACAGGGAAGGCGGGCAGCATGGCTGATGAGAGATGTGCATTCGCGTTAGGGGAAGCACGGTGCCCAATCAACCTGCAGGTGTCTTTTGGGCCGTCGTCGCCAGCCTTTTGATCATTTTCCAGACCGTGGTCCTCTTCTGTACGGCTTGCTTTCTGTCCTGTTCAATGTCATGTTCGCTCATGATCGCGGCCCGCCAGTGTCCGAGATCAGCTGGCCTTCAGCTTTCTTCGATCGTTACTTCCCAGTCCTCGGCAAGGACTTTGGCCTCGGCGCACTCGGTATCTTCCAGTGCCTGTAAGTACATCTTCTCGTTCTGCCGGCCCAACCCCGTCGCTGACGTCGCCAATCGCCAGAATCTCGACGCAGATCCTCTCGCACCACGTCGACGACTTTACGCTCGTCGCTGCGTTCCTGCTCTTCGCCGTCGGCTGCCTCAACATGCTCCTCGGGCTCATCTTCCGCGAAAAGGCCAAACACAAGCGCTCCGTCACCTCGTGGCGCGAGGAGGCAAAGGGCATCCTCCCCACCGCGACGGACGCCCGTCCGACCTTTGTCGGCGCGTCCCCTGCGTACGTCGCACGCCAGTTCAGCGGCAGGTCCGCAGACGAGAAGGAGCGTCCCGATACGGCCGAGTTTAACTCTTGGAGAGCGGGCGAGAAGGCAGGGTATGGGTTCGGAAGGCAGGGCGAGAAAGCTGCCGGGTTGAGAGGTAGGACTTTGTTTGGTGTCTTTGTTGGCGTTTTTGTCAGGTATTGAATTATTTTTTTTTAATTGCAGGATTTATACTTCAAAGACCGGAGGAATCACTGCCGCGCTACGTGACGCCGCCGCCTCAGTCCAACGTGAAGCGAAACGCCTCCGTTGCGTCGTCCTCGTCAAGCTTTGCCTCGCCATTCCGTGCGAGCAGGCAGAGCGCCGACCCGCCCGTGGCTGCATCAGGGCATGGGAGCGAGCACGAATATGATGAGCACGAGTCCGCTTCACGGTCGCAGACGCCCGTGCGGTTCAAGTCCAGTCCTACCGCTATCTAGGACGCTCGTTGTCCGCCGTCACCTGTATTCGCGCTTTGGACGACGAGCGTCTTGCGCTACGTTATGCACATTACTAACTACTCACCACTCCCCGCTCCGCACGACGTTTTGACGTTACACGTTCCACGGCACGGCCAGACCCTTGTTTGCATTGCGACATCATGCATCGTGCCCTGACATAGGTCACGGCATCTTCTGACATCGTATCGTACTCATCCGAACATTTACATAGACCCATCCCGTCTCTTTTTCCACTCGGACGTTCGTTTTTTGCTTAACGCTGTATCATAGATGTCTTTCTTTTGTTGTATCTGTAAAAGTTTACCGAGCTCCTCCTTGGGCGAGGACTCGTTTAATGTAATGCATTGAAAGGCGCATAACTTTCTCGCCAATTTGAAACTATCTGCAGGCATGGATACAAGATACTGGCAAGTTTCGCTTAAAAGTGTGATTGTGACCAGTCAGCGACTGTGCGAAATAGTATATTGTTTCCTTTGCCTTTGTCATGTCAAGATGGAAAGCAGCGTTGTGCTCAATGTACCACGCCTGTCTCACCCAAGATGTAGATCGTGGTGGATATACGCAGAAAGTGCATTATGCTTCATTCCCGCCCAAAACCAGCGTCCTGACTTCCTGTTTCAATCGCTATCTGAGGATTCCATGTCGCTTGCTTCTGCATCATGAATAGGCAAGCTCGGACCCGTCTGTAGTCGATTCCTTGGAGATTCAAGGGGTACAGACGGAGGGTCGATATAAAGGGGAGAGCTAGGAGGCAGTGGAGGCGGTTCCGTAGTAGGTGGTGGAGGTTGTGAAAGAGAATTGGCATCATAGGAATCGAATGCTTCAGGACGTCTCCGTGGATACGATTCAGCATCCGCACTAAAACCAGAGAGAACACGCAGCCAAAGGTCTCTCCGCTCCTCCGTAAAGGTCGAACTTACGATGTAGGATACCGGAGGAAGCCGATTACCCGTGTAGATAGGAAGGAGTTGAGAGGAAAAATGAGTAGACGGGTATTGCGCCCAACGGATCGGCTGCGGGGGTGGGGTGTCGTCGGTTTCAGAGGGAGCTGATGAAGATGCAAGGGTGCTAGACTCGGCCAGAAATTCGTTTGCATCTGGCTGAGATATACAAAATTGCGAATTTGTGATGGAGCTGAGATCGATAGGCACTCGTTCAACGGACTCGTCGTCGCCAAAGATTAAAAATTGATCGTCGTCATCTTCAGCACCGGAACCGGAAGATTCTCCAGTGTACTGACACCAAATCTTCTCTTGAACATGCTCTCTCGGGTCTCGCAAGCCTACCCAGCCTCGAGGGTAGCCCCAAATCGCCATATTTGCAAGCCAATCAGGATCGCTGCCGCCAATGGCTTCCCGGAGCAGCTCACCACGAATCTCACCTGGCTGAAAGGTGTCCAGCCATTCGAGCCGCCGGCGCCGCCATTCTTCGACGGTATGCAGGCGTTGACCAAACTCGGCGGATGAATTTAGGGCTTTGTAGAACTCGAAATATTGGCGGGAGAGGGCAATGAGTTCGCAGTTTCTAGGATATGAACATGTTGATGCGACGTGACCAGGTTCGCCACAGTTAAAGCAACGTGGGGCGTCTTGAGGAACTACACCGACGTTTTCAGTTTCAAGATCGGACGTCTCACCCAGGACGGAGGTGGTGGCACGCTCATAGACACCCCAAAATTCCAAATTGGAAGGCAGCTCGCTGTCGAAAAAGAAACTCGCCACATAGTTATGATCATGCGTTCTATCATTGTCAACGTCTCTCAATTCTCCGGGTTCTTGTCTACCGTATTCTCGATGCGCAATTTCTCCCATTTGTCGAGGGCTTGATGAACTGCCTGCGCATCCCAACGGCCTTTCGCGACTTCCTTGCCCTCGACGTGAAGAGCGGGAATCCAGTAGACGTATTTCTTCTTCCACCTTTCTTGGCCCGGATTCTGGATGTTGATCGTGTCCAGCTCAAACGGACGCTTTGCAAAGGAATGTTAGTCGTTGTTCAGGTTGCACTCCAGGCCTAACAACATACAGTTTGTTTGACTTTGGCCAACTCGGCTTTCGCAATCTAAGAAAAGTTAAGACCAATTGGATTGTCCCCGATTAAATGGACTTACATCACAAAGAGAGCAGTTTGGACCGGAAAACAGAGTCAGCCTCGGAATTCGCGATAGCCTGGCTGCCATCAGAGCAAAGGTCCAAGTTGGCGCTTGGGAAGAAGGGATACGAACACGTGACATTGTGGTGGTTGAACTTGGACACCGCAACGCGGAAACAAACTGGGACTGCAGCAAGTCAGGGCCAGTTTCTTTTGACGACGACCATTTTCTCCTCGGTATTCTTTCGTTCCTTTTGCTCCTATTTGCTGCAAGTCAATGTCTGTCGATGGCTCGGCCGGAACCTGCGTGGCGAGTCAAGAGTGAGTGCGCTCTTGGTGGTTCATGGCGTTTTCTCTAACGAGCTTGGCTTCCGAACAACCACCTAGCGCGACCATGTCCATTTTACCAGCAAGGACGCTGTCTCTTTGAGGAGTCGTGCAATTTCTTGCATACGGTTACTGTCAAGGAGCCGACCGCCATTCCCGCCGCCCAGAAAACTCCCAGCAAGCCGCCAACTATTACCATCCAGTCACCGCGTTCCGTCAAGTCTCCGCCACGTTCTCCACGGATTTCAGGCCTTTTGCATGCTCTGAGGGACGTCATTGGAGATGACTCTGATGAAGAGCATGAAGAAATGGAACAAGAGCAGGAGCAGCCTGTTCTTGACCAAGTAGCCTCGAGCATCACCGATGGAAACAATGCGTCGGAGGAGGTCACAATCACTGCTACGAACGGCTCCTTACCTTCCGAACATGATGAAGACATCTTGACGGTGAAAGCCTCTGGCAGTCCTTTGACTCTCACAGAAGGAAACAAGGTGGATGCCGCGTCCACTCATGCACCGCTTTCTGCGACCGAAACTCAGCCCACGGCAGTTCCCATCATCCACTCTCCCGATGACAAAAGAGAAACACTCTCAGGCAGGCCCACGTCAAGTGCTCAACCTCTTACTCTTCTCCCTCCCGTTGAACCGTCTGATCCCCATCTGGTGACTTTAAATCAACCGGAATTTGATGTCATCTCCAAGGATGAGGATTCTATTGATTCTGGATATGCCGATACCTGGAAAAATCCGTTTGCGACCTCCCCTCCAAGGAGTCCAATCAATTCCACATTTGAACTCCTTTCGTCACCCTTCGGTGCTCCAGCTGCAAGGGTCTTGTCTCCGCGCTTAAGCGCATTCCTTTCGAATGAGCCATCACCTGAGGAGTCAAGCTCCGAGTCGACATCTCTCGTGAGCCTAGACTCGCCCCATGATTCGCGCGCTCATTCGCCAGAGGAGATTGAGACATTAACTCAGAGCCCGGCATCGCCACAGACTGTATTGCTGAACGAAGAGTCTGCCGGCGCTGCATCAGAAAACGCAGCGGAAGAGGATGCTTCACATGACAAAATCAGTCTTGACGAGTCCTGTGGGGATGGTTCGACGCATATATGGGATGTGGAAGAACAAACGAGTTTCCACATCTCAGAAGAAGCCTCTTTTAATTTACCATCGCGGCGGCGTAGCTCGACGCCAAAGCTTGACTCGCATGCCCCGTATGACTCCGGGCATCCATTCTCCTTCCCGTATGTTGAAGACGATGACATCGCCCAGTCTTCCGCTTTCGAGGTCGAAGAAACACTCGCCGTTAACGAAATGAGCACAGGGGATCACGACGCAATACAATCATTAACGGATCACGCCGACCACCTGACAACTCTAGAAGCGGCGGCTCAAGGTCCCGTACCAGCGACGGACGTGACTCAAGTATCTCTCGCTCAGATTAACGATTCTGTAACGGCGAACTTTGGTGATACAGACGTTACCCAAGTCTCCTTCGATCAAGCCAATGAAATAGGTGCAGAACCTGCAATGGAAGATGACATTACCCGTACGTCTTTTTCCACGGCAGATCATTCCATCGTTGGTGGTCTTGCGCGAGGAAGGTATCAAGATGGATGTGACCAAGCAATTGTTGACAGTCCCACTGCGCGATTGGCGTATCTGATCAGTCCTGCACCTGCCAATCCGGAGAATGACACTCTTCAATCTATCTATGACAATTACTCTGCTTTTCCTATAGAGCATGAGACTTCTGCCATCGCCTCGGCCGTCCAAAGCTCCGCAATAAAACCACCTAGTTTGCAGACACCGCCGGTTGGCCTCCTGCGTGAAAGGGTTTTCACACCACCCCCGATCCGCCCCTCTCATTCAAATACTCTAAATGCAGATTCGCCTACGTCCTTGGCATCTCCAGCGGCTTCCAACGGGTCTGCGTTTGCGGGGCGAATATCTCCGTTTTCCGCCCCTTCGCAAGAACGCTCGATATGGAGCCCCGATAGCGCGCCGGAACCCGATATTGCAGAGCTTCCATCTTCTAAAAAGGTTCCTTTCGGTTTCAGACCTTCCATTGCATCGGTGCGGCCTTCACGGTTCTCATGATCATATATCGTTAATTTGTCCGTAAAGAAACGCACAAGCAGGTCTTCATTCGCCCCCAACCGTACATCAAGAACGGATTTTAATGCCATTTCACACCCTGTAATGGACTCTCAAAGTGATGGAGCTGCCTCACCAGATCCGTCCACTGGTGGACTACGGCCTCTGAGACTTGTTTGTCGTCTGTCACCAACTGCTTCATTTCAAGGGCTGATCGGGTGCATTAGTCCAGTATTTTGGGATTGAAATTAGCTTCAGCACCATCTCACATAACTAACTTTTCAGTTCATCGTCGTCGGTACTCCCTGTATTGCCATTTTTGCGTTGCTGATTTTTGTGTTTTAGGGAGTCTTCATCGTGCATCTATATCATTTGCCAATGTACCATCACGCAGTTCGCTGTCAAACAATCCTTTGGTAAGGGAACAAGTATCCTACAACAACCGAGGCCAATCTGTGTCTGAAATCATCGCTTCAGCAATTTTTTTCAGCTTCATCGATACCAGAACACGTATCTAATACCCAGTCCAATTCCGAGGATCCGTGGCCGTCTCCTTTATCGTCGACATATCAATTACGCCATTTAAGAAATTTTGACGCACCCCATTCTGCACCCATTCCTAGCGTTCGTTCAGGGCACACTCGTTCCAGCAATTCTCATGATCCAAATTATTTGACCGCCCGACCCTCTAGCCGTCTATCCGAGCCATCTTTTATTCAAGAAGATGACGAGGAAGATAATGATGAAACTAATTATGATTATACTATTCGAAGACCTATCCATCCCGTGGCTAAGAGCGTGCCCGTCAGTCGACCACCTAGCCGTCCTGCTAGTCGCGCTGTCAGTCGTCCGGCATCCATCCGCCGTCCCCCGATGTATGCTATAGCCACTCCGCGGCCTACGTTGATGTTTGCCATCGCCAGCGATGAAGTCAAGCAAGTAAAGGAAGCCTTGGAAAATGGCGATGCCGGACCAAATGACTCTGTCGGCCCGCAGACAGCTCTGCAGTTCGCCTTGACAAATAACCAGCTCACGCACAAGATGGAGATTGTCAAGACGTTGCTGGCATACGGAGCCGATCCAATAGCTCTTAAGAAGCAACCGAACTCTCCTGCGTGTTCCGACTCGGATGTGCGAAAATCAGGTTTAGACGCAACTCTGCTGGGCAGCATGGATCCAGCGACTAGGTACGTATTCCATAAATTGCTCCTGGACATAGCCATTCTACCCTGGATTCTCCAAGGTACTACGTGGAGCGGGCGGATGCAGCGCACACGCGGAGAACATCCGCTCTCATTCACCGATCATTCTTCCGACCGCTGACACGGATGCGTTACGAGTTGATTGGTCAAGACCGAGCGCTCGAACAGCTATTCAGGGTCCTGAGCATTCACACCCGACAGCTCTCGACTTCTCCAATCGTCGTCCTACTGTGTGGTACGTATAGCTGAAAATATAGCCCACGTCTGCAGTCAACTGAGACGCCTGTTCTGTTATAGGTCCTAGTGGGCACGGGAAGAGCTTGATGGCTAGAAAATGTCCGTCGTTCTTGTGAAGTTCCTCCCAATGTAGGACATTACTGATGCCTGTACCGCTCCAGTCGGCTCGTTGCTTGACGTTCCGACACACACCGTCAACATGACAACGCTCAACACGACACAGGAACTGTGGAAATCATATTCTATGAGCCCTTATGAGGTCTGTGAAACGCCTTACCTGTAATAGCTATTGCTCACAGAAGAATTCATCTAGACCCCTACTACATGCACGCTCGCAGAATTCCTCATCAACAACGAAGGCAAGAGATGTGTCGTCGTCCTTGATGTTTGTCGTGTTTTGGTTGATGTCATCAGAATACTCTGCCTAAAGTTTGATGTCTCGACTTTCTCAGGAAATCGAGAAGACTCTGGAAGAGAAAGTCCTCTGGTCTTTGCTCATGCCTTGGGAGATTGGCAGATGCGCGGTGGAACCTAACGGACGGCATGTTGACGTTCAAAAAGTGATCTGGTTGGCAACCTCGAATTTAGGTCATGACTTGGTCTTTGATCACCACGAAGCGAGAAACTCGCCCGACGAGTTCATGTCTAGGGAGGAATATGTAGAATTAATGGGACTTCTTCGTCCTCGGGTGTCGGAGCGCTTAGGAGTACGTTATCATTTTTTTTAATATTCGTGCCTTATTGAACGGACGTCGATGTTACGTTACAGGCGTCTATCCTTTCTCGAGTGACAACTGTGTTGCCTTTCGTTCCTTTCACCTTGGAAGAAAAGCGAGCGATCTGCTGTGAAGCATTATACACCACCGCTGGAGAGTCTTTCAATGGCCTTTCGACCGAGGACGTGAACAAGTTGATCGAAGGGGCATTAACGGGCTATTGCGCCTCGGAGGGTGCCCGGTCACTGTACAGAGCTGTATCGAATCAATTGGTAGATTTGATTTGAACTCGTCGTTCCTGTGAAACTCATCAGACTTCGGTGTTCGTGCGGACTTCTCATTTATACTGCCGCTACCCGTCTAAAATATAGCGCCCTGGGTACATTGCCTGAAAGAGTACCAAGTGCCATTCAGCGCCGAGTCATTTGATGCCGTTGATGATGGCATTTGTGGCTGATGGTCTCAACTCCAGATAACGTCTAGACAATCCTGTCAAGACCTGACATGAATCTGTGCAACCTAACTCCATGTGCCAGAGCCGAGCGACTTGATTGCGGAGACGCACAGGCAAATGCAATCTGTTGAGGGAAGGTGCGAATCCAAGATAATACCGTGATTGATGGAGAGGCCAACAATCGGAGTCGGGAAACAATGAGGATGTTAAAGGAAGTACGGTGGATTTGTGAGCTGAAGTTGCTGAAGAGAGATCCAGCTTCGACTCGCCGAGGACGGGCTGGTGATGCGAGGCTGTTAAGGGTTGGGCGGAGCTGAGCTTTAGCTCAGCTGGTACGCGAAGTGAAGTGAGCCGCTCGGGTGGGCGGGCACTACACTAATAGGCAGTTTTAGCCTCATTGCATCGAAGGCAAATTTCTGTTATATGCGAGAATGTAACTATGACTATACAGAGGGTATCATGGTGCAGGCATGCTAATTAGGGTGGGAGGGTAGGTTAGAAATTTATAGGAAGCTAAGCTGAAGGCTGCTGCTGTGCTGGCGGTGATGGAGGCGGGATGAGTGAGGAGGCAGCTGGACTCCGACAATTTACCACCTTTAGTGTTGTGATCCTTTAATATATCATCGTAATTCGGGGTTGTTTTTTACAACCCAGTGGGTCTCACAGTGCAAGGCTCATGCCGCCTCATCACGTCATGTCCTTCGCTCAGCTGGACGCTTGGTTCGCGGCACATTGCACTCAAAATTGTGGAATCACATTATCAGAAGCAAGACAAGCAGCTCTCAAACCTGGGTATGATACATGCCATACAAGAGCACCATGAACAAAAAGCATTCTTGTCAGTGACCACCGGCTCTGAAGCAAGGGAGAAGGTGCGAAAGCAGCTTTGAGCAGGTATGATTGTCATCTGACGCATTATCATCTGATGCTGGCAGGGACGATTCTGCAATGTCAGTCAGCCTGTCTCCAAAAATCACGGATTAAATCAATTATAGGCCTTACGGGCTGGGGTTGCTTGATCCTCCGCTGGCGCTGAAGATGGGCCTGCATGGCTTTGAATGCCCGCATTCTCTTGCATGAGAGCTGACAACTGCTTGTTGTGTTCCTCGAGCTGCTTGTTGTGTTCCTCGAGCTGCTTGTCACGTTCCTTGAGCTGTTCCTCGAGCTGCTTGTCATGTTCCTTGAGCTGTTCCTCGAGCTGCTCGTCACGTTCCTTGAGCTGTTCCTCGAGCTGCTTGTCATGTTCCTTGAGCTGTTCCTTGAGCTGTTCCTCGAGCTGCTTGTCATGTTCCTTGAGCTGTTCCTCGAGCTGCTCGTCGCGTTCCTTGAGCTGTTCCTCATGCTGCTTGTTGCGTTCCTCAATCGTTTTCCTCAGGGCTTCGATCTCCATCCTTAGTGCTTGGTTCTTAATCTCATTTGCAACCTGAGAAAAAATTGTCTCTTCTGAACAAAGGATGAAGGGATCAGCACGTACGCTCTCGATAAAGTCATATTTCAGCTTTGTATAGACTTCCCGAATGACATCGTGTGGAGGAGATTTGGAAACGAGCTTGAAACCAGCGATCAGTGTGCCTATTTTGACCTTCTCATCCATTCGATCAATCGTTCCATCGTACTCCTCCTGGACGAAATTGAAGATAGTTTGGGCGAAAAAATAACAGTTTTCGCTTGTTACTTTGTATTTTGGGGAAAACTCATTGACAGCTTGACCAATGAGACAAAGATCAAGCAATGACAATGGTTGATTCAAGGTGAGAGAGAATACTGTTCGACTTTCTGTATCCTTCCCCCTGCGTATGGCATGGTATGAAAGTGTGTCTCGTGAGATTAACATGTTGATCAACGGGTTTAAGGCCATGCTTCGGGTTTGTTCAGAGGAGGACCCGGCCGAACTATCATGTCTGCCGCCGAAACGTTCGAGTGCAACTGGCATTGACCTGTCTGATGGGATGTGTTGAACCGAAGCCCGTATGAGCTCATGCTTTGCCATATCCCCTCCTTTGTGATAGGAGAGCCTGGTTATCACGTAGTTCCTCACCCTTTTTAAAGGGTCTGCGGCATCGCCATGCAATGCAAATGAATTCTTCAAGGTGTCAAGGTATGTAGCAATGGTGGTCTTGTCTGGAGGGGGTATCTCGCCGAGGCAGTCCGCAGGAAGATTCATTCTTCGCCAGTGGAAGAGAATGAAGGAGAAGAAGCTGAAAATTCGACTGGAAAGCATCGCCATTCTATGAACAAGGAGATCAGGTCAGTGTTAGAATAGGAGAACCAGTCAGCCAACGGTTGCAATCGAGACATTTGGTCATGGTCACAGCAAAAAGATATGGTTAGTTGGTGCCAGTCACTGGTAAATGAAAAGTTCAGTATCTATATTTTTGTTGGCATGGAAGCACCTTGCAAGCTCAATCTCAGCAATTTTTTCCTTCCTGAATGAGCAAAATTGGTAACAACTGCTGCTGACCTGATGGCCAGAAACGTGGCACCAGAGCAGCAGAACAATTGTCAGTGCAAAGGCAGATAATGACATAACGAACGATAGAGACATGGATTCACTGCGTACGGCTTCTCCTCGGGTTTCTCAGTGCTTCCTTGGCAAATGCTCACCCTGCAGCGGCGGGCGAGGCTGTAGACGCTGCAGCAGTATGCTTCCTCCCTCTCGTCATGCGTGCCACCCGCTTTCTTCGGCATCGTCGATGAGGCAGATTCCGGCGATGCACCCCCATTGACGGTCGACAACCACGATGACCGTCTCTGCATCTGCACACCCTCGCCAAACCCACCGTCGGAAGACAGCGATGACCTCGCTCTTGAGCGAGCGCTCCCACCAGCACCACCTCCTGAGGCCCGCATCGACGGCGTCGTGGGTGATGCTACGCCATGCAGGCGTAGGGGCGCAATGCGGTCGCGGTTCTCGTCCTCCTCTTCGTCGTCGTCCTTTGTCTCAGCACCCGTGCACCGCCGCCTACCGTGCACCTGCTAGGTCCACCATCCTCTTCACCATCTTTGTCCTCGTCCATCACCGAGCCTGGTATGCTGTGCCTCAGCCGGTACTCCTTCAGCTGTTCCGTTTTCGCCTTGGTGGATCGCATCGTCGATGCACTCACCTTAGAGGGGAGCAGATTTGATGAGCCTGGTCGATCTCCGAGAGAGTGTTGCCACTATGGAAGCCGCTGTAGTGGGTGGCTCTTCCTGCTGCCGTTGTCGTGCCTTTCTAGGTGGAAGGATCTCTTCGTCCTCCTCTCAGTCTTTTCTTCTGCCACAACCATAGCATCTTCGTCCCACTCTCCCTTGTGCGTCTTCTTTGTGCATCTAGTAGGCCGTTCTTGTTCCTGCTTTTCATCGCGCTCATGTGTGCGATCCAACTCCATGCGGTCCTCCGAGGGTGATAGAAAGCATTTTCTCTCCTCATCGCAGACGTGAACTGGGCCTTCGACTTCGGCGCTGTCTCTAGAATGGTCAATTCAGATAGAGGTGGTGCTGTGGACACTTTTGGCGCCGGTGTCGGTCTCGAAGTGGTAGAAATACGAGACGTGCACCGTTTACTCCTGAAGACGGAGGGACATTCAACCCTCCAAGCAGCGAGGTCAGGGGTGTGGCATCCAAAGACTGTCTCGGAAGACGCGCAGACACAACAGAAGATATCGACATGCTCAAAATCGAGTTGGACAACTCTGAAGCTGGGGTAGACAGTGGGAAGCTCAACCTTGCTGCACCGCGTCTGGCGTTCCAGTGAGAACGGCCGCCTTGGGCGAAGAAGTGCTGGATTTAACTAGGGAGAAGGTTGCTCCATCAATGCGCGGTGCCCCAGAGCGTTCTGATATTGGGAGGTTGAATGTCGCGAAGAACGGACAAACTTGGAGGTGCCATAGTACCATTAGCAAAAACTCTCGTATTCAAGGGCCTAGATACTTCTTCCCGTGACATGCTCAGGTCATGGGCTGTTCTCATCACGCTGAACCACCACCTCTGGCACCGGCTTGGCAGCCACAGTTGGGCCAAACGGATTGCGGTGTCCTAGTTTAGCGGATTTGTCGAACATCAGCGATCTGATCTCAGTGTCGAGGATAGTCCGTTCCAGAGGCAGGGCAGCATACAAGTCCTGAACCATCTTTTTACGATCCTGAGAATGTGCTTTAGACTCTGTAGGCTAGAGGTGCTGAATTGGTGTGGCGTCGGGGTACCGCTCGGCTTGGACGAGTCGCATGCAAATAAAGTAGCGAAGGATAGCCACGTCAGATGGATCCGGAGACTTTGGCAGTTTCATGGCATAGTCGTCAATCGGAAATTCTTCGAAGCGGGTGAAAGGCATGCCAGGAAGAATGGACAGAGGTCTGGCCCTCGGATCAGCCACTGCGAAAGCAAGAAAACATTGCATAGTTAGCAAATGGGAGCACAGCAAATCCAATTACCTTTAAACTCCACTCAAACAGCTTCTTTATCGACCGTGAGTGCATCAGATCTGCCTCCAGAAACATGCGCTGGAACTGCCGCGCTTCGTGAAAACTAGTCTCCGCAAGGGCCAACACATACAAGTTGATGTCGTCTGGCTCTGTCCGTGGCGGTTGCGCGGAACGAATATACTTGATGATGTTCCGAGCAGGGGTCTGGTGAAAGCGTAATGGCATGCAAGCCTGAGATTTTGGAGGCGTAGTCCCTGTTCAGCCGTGCATCACATAGGATGGAGACAGCGGACAAATGCAATGTGCGAAGTATGCGTCCACAAGGACTGTCAACTGCGGCGAAATATTCATATTATCCCTGAACCTGTCCTCCTGTCCATCCTGGTACCACTTGAGCAAGTAATAGACCAGACGAACCCGAAAGCATTATATCACTTGCAACATCTTTCCTCCTCAATCTGACCCTGTTGGCAACTACCATGTCATGCATTCTGGAGCACATCTCAGGATATCGACACGTTCGTGAAGCTTGCCGAAGATGGCTTCAACAGGACTTTCCTTATCACCATGCATGGCGGCTTCGAGATGATAGCCCGCATCCCGTACCCCATCACAGTCCCCAAGTTCTATGCTATCGCCAGCGAAGTGGCCACAACGCATTTCCTCTGTCCCTCTGAGCTGCCTGTTTCAGAGGTCTATGATTACTCTCCTTCGTCCGACAACGCTGCAAAGATGGAGTATATTTTCATGGGGTTTATGAGAAGTACGAAGCTCAGCGATGTATGGCTGGAGCTGGATATGGCTTCGGTCTTGTGTCAACTTGCTCAACTCGAGTCTCGCATGATGTCAATTCTTTTTCCGGCCAGTGGAAGCCTCTCCTACACCAACGACATGGAGAAGGTGACAGGGAGGACGGGCATCCTGCTCAACGACGAGCACTTCTGCGTCGATCTAGATGCCAGGCTGGATATGCGGTACGGAAGGAGGTCGCAGCTCGACGTGGACAGGGGACCATGTACGCCCATCCTCTATCTTGTCTTTTGTTGAACTTTCTGGAACTAATCGAGGCTACAGACAAAAGCGCCAAGGCAGCGCTCGTAGCAGCAGCCCGCAAGGAATCGGCATACCTGGAACAGTTCGGTCGACCGCTATTTAGGGTTAGGAGATCGGTTGCAGAACTACGATGACCCGGTCTCGCAGGCTCTCATCCCACCCTCACTGCTGGCGAACATGGACAAGTTGGACCAATCCGAGCAGACCCATGCAATTGGACTCTACCACCGCCGTCTCGTCCACTTCCACTACGTCAAGAACACGGAGGAGTTCAACAAGCTCCATCATGACGCGTTGTCGGACCCCGTGTCCATGTTCATCTGCCGCCTTTCCGACGAAGCCGGCACTCCATGGGAAGGTGAGACTTACGCGCTGAAGGCTACGCTGATAGAGGCAATGGAAGTACGGGGGAGGCTTATGGGGCACGGTGTGCTGTGTCCAGTTGTGCTCGAACCCGAGGACCTACACAAGACGAAGGAGCTGAGCACAAAACTACAAGTAGCGGACGAGAATTTCGAGGGGTGCCGAGGCATAGTTGGTCCCGAGACGGAGACCTGGGTGTCCAACGAACACTACGCGATGGCGATGGCTCTCGCCGAGCTGCTAAAGCTGAGGGTGTTGAAAGAGATCCCAGAGGTGGGAGTTCGGGCTAAGACCGAGGCAAATTGGTTCTTGAACGATATGGACGAAAAGGATTACATGTAATGAGCATTCACACCCGACGGCTGTCGACTTCTCCGACCGTCGTTCTACCGTGTGGTACGTATAATCGCTGAAAATGTAGCCTGCACCTGCAATCAACTGAGACGCCTGTTCTGTGATAGGTCCTAGTGGGCATGGGAAGAGCTTAATAGCTAGAAAATGTCTGTTGTCTTGTGAAGTTTCTCCAATGTAGGACATCACTGATGCTTGTACCGCTCCAGTCGGCTCGTTGCTTGACGTTCCGACACACACCGTCAACATGACAACGCTCAACACGACCCAGGAGCTGTGGAAATTATATTCTATGAGCCCTTATGAGGTCTGTGAAACGCCTTACCTATAATGGCTATTACTCACAGAAGAACTCATCAGAATGCCCTGCCCAATCTTTGACGCCCCGACTTTCTCAGGAAACCGAGAAGATTCCGGAAGAGAAAGTCCTCTGGCCTTTGCTCATGCCTTGGGAAATTGGCAGATGCGCGATGGAATCTAACGGACGGCATGTTGACGTTCAAAACGTGATCTGGTTGGCAACATCGAATTTAGGTCATGACTTGGTCTTTGATCACCACGAAGCGAGAAACTCGCCCGACGAATTCATGTCTAGGGAGGAATATGTAGAATTAATGGGACTTCTTCGTCCTCGGGTGTCGGAGCGCTTAGGAGTACGTTATCATTTTTTTAATATTCGTGCCTTATTGAATCGCCGTCGACGTTACGTCACAGGCGTCTATCGACGTCCATCCTTTCTCGAGTGACAACTGTGCTGCCTTTTGTTCCTTTCACCTTGGAAGAACAGCGAGCGATTTGCTGTGAAGCATTATATACCACCACTGGAGAGTCTTTCAATAGCCTTTCGACTGAGGACGTGAACAAGTTGATCGAAGGGGCTTTAACGGACTATTGCGCCTCGGAGGGTGCCCGATCACTGTACAGAGCTGTATCAAATCAATTGGTAGATTTGATTTGAACTCACCGTTCCTGTGAAACTCATTGGAGTTTGGTGTTCATGCGGACTTCCTTGACGTTGTCAGGTGAGTTTACACTGCCGCTGTCCGTCTAAAATGTAGCGCCCTGGGTACATTGCCCGAAAGAGTACGAAGTGGCATTCAGCGCCGAGTCATTTGATGTCGTTGATGATGGCATTTATAGCTGATGGTCTCATCTCCAGATAACATCTGGACAATCCTGTCAAGACCTGACATGACAATGATCACTGTAAATACCTGGGTGGCTGTTTGCCCAGTCCCCACTGTTCGTCTCTCCTTCCCTTCCCACCCTCGCTAGGTCATCGTGACCTGTTCACTCTCCTTTACCATCCTCCTTGGTAACCATCTATTCCAGCCATGCATGTACGTACGCATGGGATTCGTTTGTTGCATGCTTTAGAGTATCGCGCACCGGAAGCAGAGCCAGCTCCGGCAACCTCAGCCGCAGCTTCGCCTTCGAATCCGCCTGCAGTCACGAGGCCATCCAAGTCCATCCCGGCCCTCGCATCTGTCATGAGCATCTTTGGCGCCGCGATCGTCTTGGGTGTGTGTAGACGTTCGAGCTCTGAAGTGTCGGATGGGATGCTCAATTTTATCCACAGGCTTTGTAATTTATATCTACAGGACTCGCAAGACTGATAAAAGGACGAAGACCAATGTATCTCTGGCTGGAAAAGTGATGATCGAGACGGAACGGAACTACACGTCGGAGAAGCACATCGACCTGGAGAATGTCTCGATCTACATGGAGAAACCGGAAAAAGCTGTTCTGAGCCCCGCCTCGCTTGATACCCAGGCAGGCTGGGTCCCTCAAGTGAAGTCGCATCATGGCGTCATGGACAGGTCTGTTCCTAAGCCGACAGAGAAATCCACACCTGGACCGCAGAACCTTCAACTTGCGTTGAATTCCCCAGCTGAGAGTTTGGCGAGGTCTCCGCCGCCTTCTTATCAACTCGCGAACGAGACCTCACCTCGACATATCCCTATCCCTCCTTCGCCACTTGCAGCCACCACCATTGCTCCCACTCCTCCGACTCCTCCAGCTAACCACAAGAAGTCAAAATTCAACCTTTCCGTGGTGAGCCATCAGGAATTACCCTTGCCTGTTGCCACTCCTAGCCCCCGCTCCGAGTCATTTGCTGCCCAAGAGGTCATCGTTCCCTCCGACATGGAGTTCTCGCTCGATAACGCAAGCTTCCGTGGTCATGACTTCAAGCTCCCTCGCTTGATGTCCGTCGCTTCGTCCTTCGCACCCGGGCTCGAGGATGAGCTTCTGATTCAAGTTGGCGACACGGTTCGCATGATCGAGGAATACCGCGACGGGTGGTGTCTTGTGCAGCGCGTTGGCAAAATCGACGCTCCAAGGGGTGTGGTACCACGATTTTGCCTTCAGGAACGCCGAGGTATCGTTCCGACTGGACCGCACCGTAAATTGTCCGCTAGCTCCCTCGGGTCCCAGGGAGGGTGGCGTTAATGGCGACCTGATAGTCGGAATGAACAACGATGACAGCACTCTCGAAATAAACATTCTAGGCGACGCTACAACACTCTTTCGCTCGTCTGTTCCAATACTTTACAGGTCTTTTTAAGCGCCTTTTTCGATTGGGTACCATTTTGCATTGGGAGACTTCGTTTCTCGCTTTCTCCGGCTTAATCATATTTTGCTATTTATTGCGTATTGCGCGCATGTTGCACCAAGTCGGACGTTTTGGATCGTGGGGCTAGCCTCGCACTGAGTCAAACTTCGAGCTATTCTTTTGTTCAAACCAGATGTATGTATGTACAGTACGTTTAAAACGCCACTTCTTGTGTTGAGCCAACTCAAACTTGTGCATCAATCGCCTTCAAAATGCCAGATGGATTCGAGCCACCATACGTCGCAAGGGCCTGGAGACATTTCTACTGTTCTAGCTTCATTGCTAACCACTAGGCTAGCTTCGATGAATCTTGAACGGGGCGATGTCGAGGACAGCCTGGTCCAAGGATCTCACTATATAAGCCAGAGTTTGAGGCCTGACGGCCATGATTCATCCCGTTCGCTTCGGGGCTGAAGAGTGGTTCGGTGGAATGACTTGTTTGACCGCGGACACCGCGCTGCGTGCTATTCATTTAGTCAAAGGATCTGTATTCTACGCCTTTCCAAAGATGTTCGGTATCAGGGATTACAGGATTCGATGACAGGGTGAAGATTGGTTTCTGAGAGCCATTATTAACAGGAAAAAAATATTACAGCACCGGCGATGAACATGTCTACTCCTCCGGGAAAAGAACCTTGCGCTTGTACTTAGCTTGGTCGCGTAACCACTGTAAACACAACATCAGCGTCCATTGCCGGAAAGTCAATGGAGACGTACATGTCTATACTGATGAAGTGAACCAATCTTTTCACCTGTTTCGCGGTTGTCGGTGAGACTGATCGAAACACAGGCAATAGTGAATTACCATAATAATCAGGAACAGGATTCGTCGGACTCTGAAGACTCGCATCCACCCTGTTCTTCGCTATGTGTTTGTAAAATTCACGATCCATCTCGTCAATCAAAGCGAGTTTGTGTCGGTGGGTCGTACGCCATACTGCAGAACCTAATGTCGGACCAAGCAGCGCACCGAAGCCTACAAGGTATATAATTAACGCACGATGCCTCGATCTTAAGGCCATTCACCAACTCACCCATACACCCTGCAGTACAGATTCCGTAGAACATGAACGGATCTATGCCCTGTCACATAGTCAGCTTGTAAATGGCTTTCCTGTGCTGGACGGTCTACCATGATAAATTTGCTGGGATCTGTTTCGAGTGTGCCGAAATACGTTGCACCACCGAAAAAGCCAAGTAAAGCACAAGGAATTGTGAAAGTCTTTGAACCTAAAATTGATACCGTGTCCGATGCATAGGGAATGTATATAGACGTACGCTTTGCCACCGTCTTCTGCTCCCTCGAACGGCCAGATACTCTTGCCAGTTCAACCTTTTTGGGTCTTTCGCCGACGTCGACATTGTCCTCAGGCACAGAGAGTTCCCCAATGATTGTTGGCCTAGACAGCGAATGGACATGCTCGTTTGTCGAGCAATAAGCGTTGCGTTCATGGTGGAAGCTAGGATGGCATTCAAGCGCAGGTGTACGTCGTTGAAATTCTGCACGCGAGCTGTCACGTGTTCCGCATACAAAATTGGGATGCCTGTCTTGGTCGCCAGAAACCCTGAATCAATAGGCATGCCCACAGCACTCTTTCGTTGACCCTCATCATCGCTCTCTTCTTATATATGTACAGCCCGTCGTTCAATTGTCGATCCTGCTGTTCAACATGTGTAGCCGGAGGTCGACGTCGCGACGTTAATTACAGCAGGACGGAAGCACCTTACAGTCTTGACAAACTTCTCCCAGCGGGAACTGTAATCATCAACTTGGACCAGGATGCGCAAAACGCAGTTTGCAACCATTCGCATGCACAGGATGGATGGCATCCATTCCAAGCAAATCTCTTCAGTGATCATCTTGCCCTCCCCGTCGCGGCGTTTTGTCGAGAGCTCGATTTCCTAATCAAGCATCGCTTTATTTCCGTCACATATCAGCTCGGCATTACCGACTCGATACATTTGAGGGTCTACCTTATTCCACATGACTTGTCTAACGTCCAAGGACAACTCCGTATACGCAAGGAAAACGTTTTGTCAATAGCCAAGAAGACGCTTCGCAATTTGCTCCCCAGAATCAAGCAAAATCCATCTGATTGGAGAGCTGAAGGCGCGCCGGATGGGAGCCGGTGCTTGTTTCCTAGCTCAAAGGTACGACTATACTTTCAAGGCACGGAATTTGCTCAGATCATTGTCGCAGGATGGCCGTACGCTTGCTGAGATTTACGGCGACCTGAAATCACCGATGCCCAGAATCACCAATGGTTGCGCGGACATCGTACATCGTTTGCTCAATTTCGAAGATAGTCTAGGAGGCCTGGGCCTCAGAAGCAATCTCTATAGATATCAACGTCGTTCGGTCGCGACGATGATCCAACAAGAAATGAATGCCTCTGACGTCGACGATCCTTTATATATACGGATGACCGCTATTAACGGTGACCCCTTCTACTTCCAACCGGGCTCTATGGAAATTTTGCGTGAGCGTCCTTCCGTTGCTCCTAGCCGTAGCGGAATTCTTTGCGAAGAACTCGGTAAATCGATTTGATAAATTTGTCGCCCATTTCTAAATATCCGCAACCAGGTACTGGAAAGACCGTCATGATCCTTGCTTTAATCCTGGCTACTGTCCATCAGCTACCGAACCCCGAAGAATCCATTATGGACGAGCGACCGGTAATGACCCCTCTATCCTTTCGACACTTCCCTTCTCCGGAAGCTGTAACTTCCCGAAAACGATTTTATAACGGAGAGAACCCTTCAGCCCATGCCGTACCATCTCTAACCGAGATACTCTTGCATCGTGCTCGCGTTGCCCCTGACCTCTCCATTCTCAATACAGTTACACCTACTGATGCCAAGCGCGCTGCACGGAAGCTTGAAAACGTGGAACGGCTCGAGCAGACATTGCCCGGGGAGTTGCTCACTAAAAACGTCCCATTTTATCATCACTACGAAGATAGCCGCATCCTGCCCGAATGGCCCGCTCGAAAGGGTGCCAAGACTGGTCCTCGAGTCATGTATTTGACTTCGGCGACTCTCATTGTTGTACCTATCAATTTGCTGGAACAATGGAGTCGAGAAATTCAGAAGCACTGTGAATACCCTTTGAGAGTTTTGACACTCAGATCCAACACGCCGATACCCCGTGTTACATCCCTCGCCTCGGATTACGACGTACGTCTTCCCGCCGATATCCCTTTCGCATTCATCTAATTACTTTTAGATCATCCTAATGACTTATAAACGTAGGTTTCTGTTCAGTCACCGGGACTGAATGTCTTGATCAATAGTTCTCACAGGCTTTTCGATGGAGAGCGCGCTTAAGGATCGGTCGAAGCTTCACTCGTGGAAGCCGTGTTCTTGCCCAGGCATCGCTGGTACTCGCGTCCCCGACTGCAAATGCCAGAATGCAGGTGTTTCGCCGCTATTACGAATTCGATGGAAGCGCCTCGTGATTGACGAAGGTCACGTTTCTGCCTCTCTCAACACTGTTCTGACCCCTTTCACCAAACTACTCAGCGTCGAGCGGAGATGGATTGTTACCGGGACGCCTACGACCAACCTCCTGGGATTGAGTTTTGGACAGAAAGCAAACGAAGAAGAAGCACGACTTCAAGCTGAAGATTCATGGGATGATGACATCCCCATTTACGAGAGTGACAGCAATCGAGAGGCCCTGTTCAATTCCCCTTCATGCCAGGAGAGCGAAGGTTCCTCACGTATCTGGAACAAGGATGATCGTGAAGACCTGAATAAGCTTGGAAAGATGATTACACATTTCATAGCCGTGCCTCAGTTTGCGGCGGAAACGAAACTTGTGCAAACTCACGTTATAGAGCCGCTTCTGGATCGTCTCGGGCCTCGGTATGGTGCAGTCAAGGTTTTAACCCAAGTCATGGAGGCGATTATGATTCGGCATCGGTGGGTATTACACGGCCTGCATTTGAGCCGCTTTCTTAGTCACCTTTTTCAGGATTGAAGATGTCGAGAAAGACATTGTCCTGCCTCCAGTTAGACAAGAAACGATCTTGCTTGATCTCGATCCATACGCTATCAAATCTTACAATGCACTTTTGGCATCCATTGCGGTTAATGCAGTTGATTCACAACGAACTGATCAGGTCAGAATCTTGTTCTTGGGTTTGAGACGGTTCGATTAAGATCTCTTTAGGACTATCTCTTCCACCCTAATGTAACCAAATTTGACAGTTGTTCTGAAAACTCCTCGGTGACTCATGATTGTTATAGAATACTGAACATCTTCTAGTGGCTGTTCAAAATTTATCTCAGTACGCCTACGGCTTCTCATTCAAACGTTTTTTTTTCTAATCTGGTATTAGGATTATGTTCTGGTCCTCAGACTACAGCATGTATAACGTGGAGGAACTGTCAAGGAATGCGCCTAAGACCATCGAAATAGCGTTAAAGAGGAAGACACCGGAACAAGACATGCAAATGCTTTGTGAAGCTATTAAACATGTGTAAATCAGCTTCTTCTTCAACTATCCGCGGCTAAAGCGGCACTTTTTTTTTTTAAGGAGAATCGCTGTTGTAGACCCGTTGTGGAGGGCCATGAATCAACGCGAAGACGTTCCATATCGCGTCTTCAATATGAACCGCCGCATATTTGAAGCCTTTAGCTCCTCGACACAGCCAACTGCTTCTGTCAGTGTGTCAGAAATGGGATTCATGCACCTTGATCGATTGCTCAAACTCCGTGACATGATTGTTCGTCGACCGCGGATATCGGAGGAAAACTTGTTGAATGAGGCGTCCAATATTGCCCGGGATGATCGTATTCATCGTCAAAAGATCAAAGAAAGCCAAAAGCGCAGGGGCCGGAAGTTAGGCGACAGCACGCCCAGTGCAAAGGCAGACGACGCAGCGAAGAATGCTAGAGACCCAGAAACGGTGAAGGAGATGCAAAAGGAACTCGATATCACCCTAGCCAAGTCGAGCGAAACTGAGACAGAAGATACCCCGTTTTCATACCCATCCGCAAATTCTGAACACTACAGCCCGTTAGTTGCAGAGTCGTTGGTTGGCGGCGTGGTAGTCGGGTCTAGCACATCAAGTAAACTGAATTATATCATCAATGAAGTAAAAGGCGTTCTTCCTATTCTCATGTTTATACGGCTCACTGGTTATAAAGGTCATGCAATATGCGGCTGCTGAAAAGTTCCTCGTATTCTCGGACTCGCCGTTGACACTCGCGCATGTGGCTGATGCGCTCAAAATCATCAACGTTAGATATCTTCATTTCACGACGCACGCGAGTGCTCCAGTTCGTGAGCAGATGGTGCTTACTTTCGAAACTTCGGATAAGTATCGCGTCTTCTTGATGGAGCTCAAGCACGGTGCTCGTGGGCTGTAAGTGAAGCGTCCGACAAGCTCGAACGTAAACGTATTGTCTTGACCAGAGTTCCGTAGGAACCTCATATCCGCTTCACGGGTTGTGTTCTGTGAACCAGTTTGGCAGGCCGATGTAGAGTCCCAGGCAATCAAAGTTAGTACTACAGTTGTCCACTCGTTACCGCTATGTTCAACCTTCGTCGTAGCGAGCACATCGCATAGGTCAAACGCGCGCTATCTCGGGTGTGTTTATTAGACTTTCCGCTGATGCATCATAAGCAGCTGACCATTGCATCTTTAGTGAAAGTCCTGGCTATTCGAGGAACGCACGAGGAGAATATGGTAGCACGGCGCAATCTCCTGATGCACCGACAGGAGAAACTGCCGAAACTGATAGAAGAAGAGGGAATGCGGCATTACATCGCCGTACGTGTCCCTTGTTTTGAGCATCGACGCCTCTGCTGACACAGTTCACTCCCTCCGACCTGGAACGGTTCTCTGCAGAATCCAAAATTCATTAATCATCAACCAGAACGGATCTCGACCGTCGAAATACCTCTGTTCAACCTCCCATTCCATGACAAAGCCGATTCCCAGACGGAGACAGCGTCGCCGAGACTGAAGCGCATAAGGATCGATGACCCCTCCAACGCCCTCTCGCCTGTAAAGCGCGTCCGGATTGACGTTCCTGCTGGTGAGATACCACCATCAAGGACGATTCGAGTCGAAGAGCCGGCCAAGACACTTGCGGAAACCGAATCTCCTCCGAGAAAGAAAAGCGTAAGATTCGGATAGAAAACGTCACCCGCAGGTCGCTACCTGTCCATGTGCATGTATTTATTACGTATTCGTTCACTTTTTTCCAGTAGCTTTCATCTTGCGCACGTATAACACTGGTGATGTTCGCCTTTGACGTTTTTAATCGGCAAGACAGAACGAGTCGGTGGTTTTCTTGTCTCAAAGATCTTGGAAGTCCGGAACGAGCTTTTCTGGGTGGAGAGCAGTCTTCTGGAGCCCTTTAGCCCGCCTAGAACAAGACAGTCCGTCTTGCCCGCTGCCATCATTCCCGAAAGAACTCTTCTGGTGTCTCGTATACCGCCTTATCGTCGCTGAGAGGTGGAGCACTTCGACGCGGTACACGGACAGCGGTCAGTTTCGCCGATAACATTGCTTTGGTATTCACACGAAGGCATGGACACTGCCGATCCAATGCATCAAGAGAAGTATAAATACTTTGGAATGGTGCAGTGGTAAATCATCCATCGAGGAACTCTCGACTTGGTCATCTGCCCAACAACTTTGATCCAACATGCAATTCAAACAATCATTCGCCACTCTTGCGTTTGCTTTGTTTGCTTCTCTTAACATTGCCCAAAGTGCCCCTTTGGAGGAGAGGGCCGCCCAAGACGTCTATGTCCCTCGAATTCTTACTCCCAACAGTTGCACTATCTGGACCGTTGGTCATGTTGAACAGGTGACATGGTAAAAGCTTTGAATCGTCGTCCAAAGGCCCATTTCTCAAATCTAATCTCCTCAGGGATGCCTCTGATGCACCGCAAAACATCTCCAACAGGGCATCGGTCACTCTGAGAGGCGGTAAGTGCACGCTATTACACTCGTCTGCGCGAATAGTTTGTACCGAAATTTCCATCCAGTTGGAACTTTGGCCCAAGACTTTGACCTTCGGAGCGGCGCCGTGAACGTCACGGTCCCGACGACAGTGGTCCCAGGCAGATACACAATCACTCGTGCGTTATGCGGCCCGTAAGAACGAATCTGGACTTACACATGGCAGTTTTCGGCGACTCCGGCAACATTAGCCCCGAGTTCAGCATTGTCGCCCCTTCGCCGACATATTCTTAGGGACAGAAGGGAAAACATGAGGCCCTGTGCTTCCCGGATTCACGAGTTATGCAATCATGAACCTTCATGTCATTCTTTTTCGTTATGACCGGACTGTACTGAATAGATGTTTTTTTGTGGACTTTGCCGAGCGATTCTGAACCTTACCGCACAGTTCCCTGCATGGACGCCGAGCACAGATGCTGGCTTGGATAGTTCTGAGGAATGTCGATGTTTTGACGATTGCTCTTACGTCCATCATCTCGTCATAGGTCTGAGCTAATCTTTGCGTAGCGCGGGTTCACTATGGGCAGTTGGCCAAATGCCACCGATCAGCTTCTCCGATATACACGCTAAACTGAAGATGGCAAGTTCAGCATTCAGCTGATATTTTGAAGATCCTCTTCCTGGTGGGGGTTGAAAAGCCACTGTTCGCTTCCATCGTACACAGCGCATCAAGACGGTCACACAAGTCAGAACGATGCGACTGCGTGTGTCATAAAGTTCAGATATTTTGCGTTGAAGATTTGCTTAACTGTTGCGATCCGGGGCAATTGTTCAATATGTCGTCAAGGTGGCCCTACAATTAGTGGAGCGTCTTTGATATATGCCGGAAATGTTCAGGATCTTTGAGGCCATGCCGGCAACATTTGTTCTGGCTCATGAGTATTTATAGCTTCCATAGGCGCCGTCGAGGCCTTTTCAACATTTCAACTGCCACATCACCGTCTTCCCATTCCTTTTATTCTCGCCAGTACATCCAAGTTCCCAAGCAATTTCACATTTGCAAGGTATCCGTTATTCATGATGCAATCCAAGTCTTTCATTGCCGCCATCGCTCTCTTCATCCTCTCCACACTCACTGTGGCCATCAACGGCGCTGCTATCGGGCTCAGAGCTGCCAAGGATGTGTTCGTCCCCACCATTTTTACGCCGAACCAGAACACAACCTGGACCATTGGCCAAGTCGAGCAAGTCACATGGTAAAGTCTATTCCCGCGCTTCTGTGCTGCTCCAAATATCCTCATTGACTGCTATGACGAACATCTAGGGATACCTCGAATGCACCCCGACAGATCTCCAACGGCGCATCGGTCGTTCTCGACGGGGGTACGATTTTTTTTACTCTCATCGAATTTGAGGTGATATAAAGATGCGTCTGTATAGTCGACGTTTTGGCAAGAGGGTTCGACCTCCGATCCGGAAGCGTCAACGTGACTGTTCCGAAGAACGTCAAGCCCGGCCAATACAGCATCACTCGTGCGTCGCGGATACGTTTTACCTTCCTCTTCTTTTACCCAATATGCTGACGGAATCCCACTTTGAACAGTCTTCGGTGATTCTGGGAACGTCAGCCCGCTTTTCGCGATTGTTGCGAGCGAAGCGGACTCTGAGGGTTCGAAGACGACGGATGCGGACAGTTCGGAGACCAACCCACTTGGACTCTGAATAGATGTTTCAGCTCGAATTTGACATGAAGGACACGAACCTGACATTCCTTTCTACCTACCTAATCCTTTCCACGACGCTCCCTTTTCGAGAGAGACCACTCTCCGTTGATCTGAATTTTTAACATGGACCATCATGGACTTGACATGGACTTTGGACTTTAGGACAGTGATTAATTAGACATTGGTCATTGCCCTGGTGTTTCGTTGCGTAGAATCGTATCATTAATTGTCGTCTTCAATACGATGATCTCGATGCACTAATCGGGCCTGAAGACGTTCGGGGAGGAAGTGGCCTGGTGACTGAAAGCAGGTGAGCAGCACATGAATCAGAGCACATATGTCAGTCATGGGACAAGATAGGCATAAGGCCAATCGAAATGGCACGATGATAATCAATGCAAGAGTAAAGTCCTGATCACAGATATGCTAAACGTCATGAAAGCTGCAGGAACGAAGTATCAATGCCATGAGAGAAATCCCAAATACAGATCCTCTGCAAGGATGCGGTCAACACTCGTCCTAAGCGGCACGGGAAAACTGCTTGCCTGATCTTCTCCGCACGAAACAATCTGTAATTGAGGCCCGGTCAGTCTAAATTAGTGGACTGCAAAGCATTTTGTATCGAACCTTCGTGTCATCAAAGCCGATGCAAAATATTCGTGCCGTATGGCCACCCGTCAGATCGGAAATCAATGCACCTGTCTTACGGTCCCACACCTGTAGTGATAGAGGATCACGAAACCGGCCATGTCGCGGTGGAACCTGCAGACCAACCTTTATGCTCAAGTCATAACTTCCGCTGATGACAAAGTCTTCGCTCAACGCAACGCTTCTCACGAGATCGGCATGGGTGATATTTGCCATATCTGTCTCTGCCCGATGCGTTGATATCGTCGAAACAGACTGAACGTTCTCGCTTCCGCATGATTGGCACACGAGCCTCGCAGAAGTTGCTACCGAGGACGACGATGAGATAAACGGGAAAGGAAGAGAAGTCGCATGTTGTGGGGGGCTATTGTCGAAATGATAATCTGGAGATGTCGACCAGCCTTGCAAAGTGGTCATATCCACCAGACGCAAATGTTTGTCGGAGGATCCAGAAAGGATACAAGGCGGTTTGAAATCAATCGACGCAATTCTAACATGGCGTCCTTCGTCAAGAAACCTTTGCAAAGATTTTGTAGTACCCACCCTCGGCTGTGATGATTCTCAAAGGTACGCAGGAGTTTGCCAGTCTCGGCATCCCAAAGACGTATCGATCGGTCGCCGGATCCAGACACAATGAGCGTCTTGGAAATCGAAACTGCATTAACAGCAGCACGATGTGCCCCCAACACAAATTGAGGGTTCAAATCAGGGAAAGAATACGTCCTGACTGTGCGATCTGTCATACAAAAGAAAAAAAATCGAATCAATAACTTCTTAAGGAAAGAAAATGTGGAGTTTCACCTTTTGAACATGACACAAGCCGCTCATCATCAAACCGCACACACAATACACTGTCTTCATGATCACAAATGACCTGAACAAGTTTATTCTTTTCGAGGTCCCACAAACCGACGCGCCTGTCACTTCCCGCACTCGCGAGGTATCCATTGTGGACGCAGATACTCAAGATGGAACTAGCGTGAACCCCGCTGATAACCCTCTCCACCATGCCTGTGGTTAAATTCCATTCCCTGACCGTCTTATCTCTCGAACCTGTGAAGAGGACTTGCAGACCAGACGGGTATGTGTACAGTTGTAAACAATAGATGGTGTTTGTATGCGCGTTTGGGGGAGCGCCACGCGTTTGCAGAGCTGAAAGCCTGTAGGATCCGGAAAGAAAACGGTTGTGGAGTCGGGTATGTGTCTGGTAAAGCAGTTTGTAGTCAGGTTTGAGGAAAGAAGTAGGGCCGATACTCCTCAGAATAGAAGGAGCTGAATGTCTGGCTCTAGTACGCGAGCGGCTATTTGCGCCATCGGTAGAAGAGGGGAAGATTGTGTGTCTGGCGTTTGAACTTGAAGTCTCAGCGGAAGAAGACGATGAATGAGAAGAATCGATGATAGGAGGGGCACTCGTCAACATTGATGCAAATCCGGAATCGAGTTCCGCGTGCATAAGCGTGAGCTCAGCCTTCGCAGCCTCTACGTCGTTGATGATTGCGACATTATCTCCCTCTTCGTCCGAATCGCCCATGCCTTCGTCATCGGAGTCATCAGCTTCGCCGTGATGTATTAAGGGAGATGTGAATGGATGTATGCGCGAGGGGTGACGCCATACCCAGCCGCGAGCTTGGCAAAGGTTCTTCCAGAGGCTTTGGTCATTTGCAAGTGCTTTCCAACGACGGCTGACGAGCGCACATGTGAAGAGTGTCTGGTAGGACAAATGAGAGAATATCTGGAGCGAGACTTCCGTAGGCAGAGTCTGTGCAAGCGACATGAGACGATGCGGATGTACACAATATTTATGAGATAACGTACACCGACAACGTCAAACTGAAGAAGAGGGGCAATCTTTCTTTGAATAGTGGCTAGACGAGACCTGGGCAACGACGACAGCAGCTTGTATGCAAGTTCTAGAGGGGCATATCGTATGAGATGAGTGTGAAAGCGGTTGAAAACGAATTTCCAACCTTCGCATTCCTGAACAGAGGTGACATCGAGGTTGTCCATGTTCGGCGCGCCAGAGAAACGACAGTCGCTGTGAGTGTCAGCTATCATCGGCCATGAAAAGGCAAGTGTCAGGTGTGAGTGCGATGCTCGGCGCTGCTAGCGACGAGAGATGGTGGTGACAGATGGTAAGGAGGAGAAGCACGGTAGACAGGTTTTTGAGGCGGTCGTCCTTCTGGTCGACAGGCCAACAGCCAATCTTTCTTCCGCAAGACCACGTGATGATACATCAGGCACGAGATCTGATCGGGCCGGAGCACTCTCTAAACCAATCACTGCGCGTTTCTCAAATCCAGTCCGTATTTTACACAGAATGTCCATGTATCGCCGCATGATATGCCAGCTACGAAGCAGAGTGACTGCGAGAACAACAGGAAATTTAAAGATGGTCTCTTTAGTAGCTTAGGATGTGTCCGCCTAACTGAAATTGAAAGAAAACGAAACCTGAACAAAAGGCCCAATAGGAACTCGGACTCTGATCACGGTCGGAACACGAACCATCTTTCCGCTCAAAGAAGACCAGCTAGAGCAAGAAACTACGTGTACGGAATAAAGGAGAACAATAGATAATCAGTGTCCACTTCAACGTCAAGTGCTGACGGCTCTACGATATGCCTGAATCTGCCAAAATCAGAACGAGCCCATAGCCGAAGAGGGAAAGAAAAAGGATGAAAGGGATTTGCTTACACGAACCCAGATAATTCGGGACTCAGTAGCGGCCGATCTGGCTTCTAGGCGAGGCAGCCAAGCTGCTAGCACGGCTCAAAGTCCTGTATCTCCTAGAGGAAGCGTCCTGTGGGGCGAGCAGCAACCCGTTAGGAACACCTGCGCCGCCGTAGGTACGACCCAAGCACTCAAGCGGGATCATCCCCATCTCTCCTCGCGCGTTGGAACAGAGTGCCCAGCCATCGTCATACTCAGAGATAACCCTGATCGTCTCCCCGGTGACGATGGAGAGCTCATCAGGCAAAGTCGGAATGAACGTCGACCACACCACGGCGGTGTCAGAGCTGGGAGACGGGGATGGCAAAGCAGGCGTCGCAGACAAGGCTGGAGTTGACGGTGCGGGCGTCAGGGGCAGAGCGGGAGTGGGCGGTACACTGGGGTTCTGAACTGTCCGAGGCTGTATTGTGGCCGGGGTTGAAGGAACGCTGAGGCCTTGTGCCATCTGTGGCTGCGAAGTCGGTAGCGGCGGCATCCTAGGTGAGTACTGCATATGAGAAGAAACGCTCTTTGGGGTGGTCGGTGCCAGTGATGGAGACCTGCTGGCCGGAGTGACATCATACGGAGACGGGCCGCCCCAAGCCTGGTAGGCCCTCGGAGGGGGTGGTGGCGGCACGTATCGTACTGGAGCCGACGGGGAGGATCGCATGCTCTCAGCCTGGGCCCTGGCGAACGTGATACCAGGAGAGATATCGCCACGATTCCTTGGAGTCGGAGCAGGATATGGGGAGATGCCATAAGGGTCACTGGTATCCATGGCCTTCTCTCTCGGCTCGATCCATAAGAAAGAAGGCGTTCTAGACGCTTTGCCGATCCAGTTGCCTCTCAACTTGATGCGCTTGTGCTTGAAGCGCCTCCTCATCAGGAAAACCCCTAAGATGAGGAAAAGGATGACTGCTGTGACCACAACACCGACGATCGTGCCCGTGGGTACACCTCGGTGCACGGAAGTATTGGCTGAAGCAGAAGGGACGACCTTATCGTTGTCGCTCTCGTTTCCATCGTCATTAATGTCTTTGCTGGATACGGAAGCTGACGGCCCGGAACCCATCAAGATCGTCGGCGTGGGGGTGTTGCTCACTGGGGGTAAGCTGATGGGCGACTCTGATGCAACCGGCAGTACGCTGGTGGACAACGACGTTACTGGATTCGAGGCCGGTACAAAGATCGTCACTGTAGGCGTAACGAGCGTCGTCGGCGATGCAGAGGGGACGGCATCAGACGTCGAAATGGGTGGCACAGGATCTGTCGTCGCAGGGGAGTCAAGAGGGGGTAGAGGCGCATTTGGATCCACGAAATTCGAAATCGGATCTGAGGCTGGTGAGGTGACTTGAATCTGTGGTTCACGTTTCATGCGGTTATCTTGCCCGGTAAGGGAACGTCCTCGTCGGAACGTATTCGTCTGCAGAGCGGGCATGACCAACTATCTGTTGCGGGTTATCCTGAAGATGGAGCGAAACTGAAGGAACGAATATCTGGACTGTGGACGAAAAGACCGTAAAGAGAACAATGAAATCGGAAATCCGCTGAACCAGAGAGGGATTTTTTGTTCAGAAAGGAAAACAAAGGTCGTACCGGGGACGAGCAGGGACGAAAACTTCGATACCGGTCGGAGACAATGAGAAAGAAAAAGAAAAAGAGACAAAAGGAAACACGCTAAAGGACCATGGGACGAGGGAAGAGGCAAGAAGATGGGAGCTACGAGCATATTATTATCATTCATTGGCAGGTGGCAACGAAGGAAATTCGAACAGAGCTGCAAACAGTGGGAACGTTCCTGACACTTGCGATCAATCATCTCTTTTCATAGCACCCATGTCTACTCTGTACCCTCAATCATAGCACCACCCTCCAACGCCAACTATCAAATGATAGTTTCTATGTGTTCACTCAATATCGGAACCGCACGCGTTCAAGACCCGCTCCAAGGGCAGCCTGCGATGCACTTCAGACTCGCAGGATCACTTCAGCTAGGCAATGTGCCCGAAATCAGCGAGCTGTCAGTGTAGGCCGTCTTTGGCAGCTTGTCACGAATCCAAGTCATGACTTTTCTGGCTCGAACACATCTCCTGTGATCCGCATGATTCCGTGTGTTCTTACAGATGGACAGCACGGGCCGTCATCCAACATAGGGATAGTAAACCTCCAGCACGTCGTGTATGACACGATTCTCGCGTTGAATAAAGGCCACAGAACACCAGATCAGGTCTTGCATCATATAAACTTAATCAGTTGCGAGGCTGCCCCTAAGACAGAACCGCCCTTCTGATACATTTATAATCCCGAGGTCACCGAACCAATGACCGGACGCGACTGAGGAGTTGGACGAATCCCAGCAAGGCAAAATGATCAGGCTTGCGGTCGATCTCTTGCGTTCGTAATTCATTCCGATTTACTTCAACTTTCTAGGCCTAGCTGTCTGGCCGTATTCTGGAAGACGCCAGTCCAGCATCCAGACAGTCCTATGAAGGACAACTAGGACATATTTCAGCGACATTGCACACTGGCAAGGACAAGCATAACGACCCCTTTGTCTCCATGTTTATACACTGGTCCTTTGAGATGAGATCGCTGTTTTATCAGGCCCATACCTTCCTAGTCCAGTTCAATGGCGAACAGTCCTGCGTTTGAAAAGGCACTGCCCCAATTGACATTCTCTCAGCACATTCCCAGTTAACAATTGTGGCTTATCCCACCAATATTCAAATGTATGGCCCCGCGAAAATGTACACCAAGCATGATCTATTTTCACACTCTTTCCGATGCCTGTCGTGTCCCGAGTTGCTTTTGTCTGCCTTCCGTAGACGGAGGCAACAGGAGACGGTCATCAAGCAAAATGGAGCACCAAGCCATGCTCATAGAAATTCGGGTTTCCCCCTTCGACTTCAATCACTCCTTCAACCGCAAGTTTGGCAGAAATTGATCGTAATATGCATTTTCACGGCGATTCGTGTAATTGCACTTCGTCTTGATGCCGAAACGGAATCTATTTTGCTCGTTGATCTGGCTCTGAATGACATGGACAGCGGTTAGCATACAGGCCACGGAGAGGCGCCTGCAACGCGTCATTCTCTGTCTTCGTCCACGCGCCGAGTTATTCCATGTGTTCGCGGTGCAACTCTGCAGCGAAGTCCTCAAGAGTCTCATAACAACCTCTGATTAAAGCATGACTTGCTGAAAGAAACAATCGAACGGAACGAGCTACCATACCACTGTTTTATCGACTCGGGTGATTAACGCATCACGTTCCATCGCCGCGCCTTAGCCTGTTAAACTTGGGCAGCATCTCCCGCAAATACTCCACGTGCTTTCGTCGCAGATCCGCTTCTTGCACTTTCCCTCTCCCACTCCAAGTCCGACGCTCGGCTCCGGGTCCATACACGACAGTGTAGTCATCAAAGACTTCATCCTCCGTGGGGACGACGAGGCAGCCCGCTCCTATCACGCAGTATGACGACAGTCGGACCGTATGGTGTACACGCGCACGTGTTGATACGGTGTTGAAGTTTCCAATGGAGGGACATTCTACGCCTGGAGGTCAAGAATCTTAATCATCAGAAATCGGCACCGATGTAGACCCAAGAAACGGGGGACGACGAATACTAACGACAGCCAATTTCGAACAGATTATCATCCCCAATCCGCATGACTTCTTTCCTTCTATGCCTCCATGAGCACAAAAACGCGCAACGGAAAGGAGGTCATCCCACCTATTGACGATAATGGCAGCCTCTTCAATTATGCAATTGGTCCCGATGACTATTGGGCCCGCAATAGCAAATATCGTGGCTTTTGGATGTACTATGGTCCCTGCAATCATATACGCATAAAAACTGTCAGTTGTAAAACAAGGATGAGGAACGGACCTGAGCCAATCGTAATATCTCCTTTGAGCTCGACGTCTTGACAGACGACAGCCTTGGAATGAATCGTAAACTTGTCGCGACTGCATAATGACGTGAGGTTTCAGAATATGCCAAGCGGAGGGACGCGTACATAGGAGCCATTCGTTATAACGCGTAACTGAGGCCTTTGACGACGAGGCCCATGTTCTCCTTGATCAATGAAGCATGTTTGACTTTGCTTTCCAACACCTTCTCGGAACAAGTATCTTATTTGGCGACGACCTCCGAGCGAAACATCCTCCCGAACTTTGTAATCCGCTTCACCTCCAAAAGTCGTATGGACAGGTCTGCTGTGACCACGGTCGTTCAGGGCACATTCGCTACATGCAAGTCCGTCCTTTAGTTTTCGCGGACGAGTCTTGGAATATGGCTGACGTTGTTGGGTTTGCTACTACCAGCTGTCTTCGGTGCATTCGTCACCGGATTGTATGGCATTACTACGAGGAAGCAGGGATATGGCATCTTGGCTGGTGCCGCTGCTGCGAACAGCGGAATTACGGCCTTGACATTCTTCAGTGCGTTCACCGTCGTAGCACCTCCTGAGCTGCGTTAATTCTACTAACGCTCGTTTTCAGGCATTAGGGAGTTTGCGATCAGCCCCCTTCTTGTTTCTACGCTACCTTGGCCTCAATTCGAGCGTAGAAGAAGAGAGCTCAGTGACCAAGCTTCAGGTGAAGGTTTTTCTGTTCCATTGACATGGTCAGACATGCGCATGAACAAAACATTGGACACCGCAATGAGCGGCACTATCACTGGAGGCGTGCTTCGGGGTTGGAAATGTATGTCATCTCTCAGAACTGCTCTGCCGTGCAAAGTGTCGACATCTTCTTTCACAGCCGGTCCGCCCGCCATTATTCCAGGGGCCTTAACAACAGGCGCCGTCTGCTTGGTTCTGCAGCTGATGTACAACGAACTCATCATTGCACGATTAAAATACCTCTCGCGCATGCAAGAAAGTCCTTCCCTCCAAATACCCACACAAAACCAAGAGCCAGCAAAATCCACGACAGAAAGGATATTAGGTCTCCTCGGCATACGAACGTTGTCGGACGAGGAATATTTGTTGAAAATGAAGAAAACCAGAGATGGTCATCTGAGGCGGATAGGAGAATTGGAGCGCCAGTTGGAAGAGGAACGAACGAAGGAGAATCTGTCATAATGAATCTGCTTTTTATGCTATGTATACATAGAATACACACCAGTTAATATACCTCGACTGTGCTCGCCTTCATGCTTTTCTCCAGATCTCAAAGACCCCTCTTCCTCCTGCGGTAAGGCCACCGATGACGATCCTTTTCTCGTCGACAACCAAGGCATTCACTTTTTCAACTCGTTCGGTTTTCTGCCACCATATTTTGTCGATTTCGACGCTCTCTCGGTCGACGCTTGTCTTGCATCGGAAGCGCATTACCTGCCCCAAGTGCGTGGAAACGGTCAACGCATCAGACTCGTCGAATGCCCTATCGATAGGACAGATATGTCAGCAATTAGTCGCGGCTAGGGGATATATGGCGTACATCGCAACAACCGGTCCTTCGGCGACCTTGATCGTCAGACTTGCCTGTTCTTGCAGACCTTCCCATTTCTTTTTTCCCTTCTTCTTCTCACTCGGTAGCTTCTCTCCACCTAAACCAAGCCATAGCCTGCCGTCCGCAGTGCCTGCAGCAATCTTGCCCCTTGGTGAGACAGCCAACGCCATCACAAATGGTGGCGATAATGCCATACCGCTCGCTGGCGCATGTGGAGCTGGGAAGCAAGATCATCAGCGCGAGCAACGCGTGGGTGGTGAGCGACGTCATGCTCACGAATTTCATAGTGTGAAAGCTCCTTGCCGACTTTAAAATCAAAATGTCGGATAGTCCTGTCGTATCCGGCGCTTACTACCCCCCATGGCCATTCCGAAATGAATTTGACCGAGCCGCACACCTGTCGGCGGAGGAGGAAGCGTCATCAGCGTGGTGATCTTTCAAACGCCAGAATATGCATAAGACGCTCACGCTTTCGTGCTTCACCATCATCTTGGCTATTCGCGTCGCTGGATCCTGCGCGGAAAGGTTGACAACGCCCACGTCTCCAGAATCGGTGCTAAACGCCAAATAGCTTTTCGACACATTCAAAGCGATCTGACTGGTGCAAATCAATAAAAGGACCCCCTGCATCATGGCAGCGTTCCATGCCACTGAACCGTCACGCACTTCGTTCAGCACATCGTCGTCGGATTCGCCGATTTCAACAGAGTCCAGCGCATCTTCACGCGTCTGTATGTCTTTCGGAGAATCGAGTCTGAATTTTAATATCTACACTTCCGGTCAGAAGCAATTTTTTTTTTTGTGAACCGCATAGAAAAATGGAGCGCACGCTTCTGCCACACGCTAACCACGCGTCTCTCAATTCCGATCCCGGGCGCTTCACGCAGGCGATCGACGACACCTCCGCTCCGAGTCCCCGGACCGCCTTGAGGACCTTGGACGACGACAAGTCGTACACGCGCAGCTCTCCGTGGCCTAGCGGAATAAAGAAATATCTCTTGTCGGAATAAAATCGAAACTCTGAGAGGACGGGTTACGCAACTGGATCCCACAAAAAGATGCCCCGCGTGTCCAAACGAGAGAGAAGAGACTTGATGGGGGATTTCGGCTACATGTAGCAGCTGATAGGTTTCCTGTGGTGCATCATGTATGTCGTCCAGCGTTAGTGTCAGCCCCTTCAAGGGCAGCAAGTGTCGATCAGCCATCCGAGCAAGTCTCAACAGTGTTTTCAAGTCTGCATTTGTTTTGTGAATTTAACGAGCGCACTTGCCCGAAATAAGTCAACTCGCCTCAGCAGGTCACGCCACCAGCTTATTTCTTTTTATTTTTATTTTCCCAATTGTCCTCCGAACCTGGGCGTCGGGCGTCGGGCGAAAGGATCAGCTACAAATGCTTGTGCTTGTATTATTTCTTGATACATTTCTTTTTAACTTCTGCCAAATGACTATACATCTAATGAGAATAGCCTTCCCATGTCCTTCGGATGAAAGAAGAGCAACGTTGAGCGTCAAGTGAGGGGTTCGGGAGTCGACGTTGGTTAGACGACGGTTCAAAGCTCTGAGCCCAACCTGGTGACGGGCAAGGAACGAACCATTAATGAATAATCTATTCCATAGAGCACATCACTTGAAAGAAGGAGACGAGGAGAAAAAGGGTATAGAGAACGCGGCCACGAGGACGATGGACGCTATGACAAGAGCGGGTATATAGGCAGAGTTTGCTGTATTAGTCCTTTGGGATACCCGGGCCAAGGAACGTCGTTTGGACGTAGACATAGGTTGTTCGATCTGGATAAGGCGCACGTACCCGATAGATTTGAATCCATGGATGCTGCAAAGACACGGGTCAGGTATTCGCATCCGTAGCGCGAAGTCATGCGAGGCACTTACTAGTACCCCTCGATGTTGCGTTTGAGCTCGTCTTCGATGCCCACAGGAACGCCGTCCAGCGAAAACGTCACTTGCGTGGAGTCGACCGATTGAGCCAGCGTGATCGTCATCGTCGCAGCATGGTCTGATCACAAATTAGATAAATAAAGGACAAAAGGTGTTTTTGGAGGACAAACCTGCCGGCCAGGACGGGCTGTGCAATGTCCATGTCTGCACTATCTCTGTCGGTGACTTGAGCGAGATGTACTTTCCTGTCACTCCACCACTGAAAAGAGAGTATTCCGTTCCGGGCTGACCTGCGGACTGTTTGACAACGAGTAAATGCAAGTTATACAATGACGGGACGCGGTATGTTTGGGGCGTTTTGTACCTTCGCGGGTGCGCGCGTCCACATCGGGATCCGCTTCTCGTCAGTAAGCAAGCCAAAGAGGTCATCGGCCGAAGCCTGAAAGGTCGCAGTGACCGTGACATTCCTGGTGTTGATCGTCTTGATATCGACCTTCTTTGGTAGCGCGGCGGTGGCAGCAGGTGCAGTCGCTGCCGTAGCCTGAGCGGCCTGAGAGGATGGCGCGGGAGTAGCGGTTCGACTGGGCTCCGCGCTCACTGTGAGGTCCCTTCCGTGCGTGTCGATAATGGCCACGGGGAACGCCTTGAACTTTTCCTCGAGCGCAGGCGGGAGCTTGGCCTTGACAAACTGGAATAGGCGATCGACTGCGGGGGAGGACGCGGTTTTGAGCCGCCATTCGTACTATTAAGATTCGATAGAAAAGCGTGAAGCGGTGCTCCAGAAGAGATGAGACAAGATACAAACGACGTAGTCGGAGAGGCCGTCCAGCGTGATTTCGTGCGACACCTCGGGGATCGTGAGCGAGCCTTTCACCTCCGTCCCATCGCTCGCCGTGCCAGACCACTCCAGCGTGATTCTGCAATCGTAGATGGTGATCAATCTGGAAGTTGTAAAGAAAGTAAGCGGGACGAGGTGGGTCCTGTTTGAGCACGCTGGCATAGGTTGGAAGGCAAAGATTGAAGGCGCACCTCGATTTCCGCTGCCCGAGCTCGATGTCGCCATCTACGTCGTCGACGGAGGAGACCTGGGCTTCACCCGCGGCATCGTCTTTGATGGCGACAGTGACGAGCTCGTGCTCGAACCATTCCTTGCCCCAACGCGTCACGTTCTTGTTCTTCCAATGCCAGTTGGCGGTCGACGGCGGAAGAGCCATTTCTAGTTCCAATCGATCTAGAGGATGAGATTAGACGCTCAGACGCGAGAATGTGATGTGGCCTGGAAGGAAAAAAAGGCTACCGTTGAACCTTTCATGTTTATTTACACGCTCAACTTCCTCGGAAGAGTTTCCACAGTTTTCCAGGTCATTCTCTCTCTCCGTTTTGGCCAATCCTTCAGTTAGCCAGACACGACCTACGCGGTTTCAGCATTCACGTCTAGCTCTTAAGCATCCCTTCCAGGCTCAGATGTTTTGACGTCTCCTAACGCATCTTGTAACGGCATGGTTCCATGTCACGGACTCGGACTCGGAATATATTCATCAGGGATTCAGGTGCGCAGACTGCACCCGCCCGAGCAAAAACAATAAAGCTCATCCTCAGAAGGCGCTGATTTCGAGAGGGCTTTTTGTTCTCATCCCACCAGCGCCGGCTGATCTGTAACCTCCCGTCTTGTTGGTCAGGATTGAAAGCGATCTACGATATCTGCTGCAACGGTGGAATTCCATGACGCCATGTTTAGAAGGAACATACGAGTTTCTTGTTCAGTATCACGGGCCCGAGCTGCATCAAATATGCCCAATAGAATACGAGCTAGGGGGACCTCAGGCAAGGTACGATTATGTCGCACCACCACAAAATCTCTTTTCGGGCCCATCCGTCTGCCAAATTGTCTTTTGTATCGCCAACACGCTAGTCAGCGCTACTGGCGAACGTTTGCTAGCTAGAAGACTTTTTATGAAATCCCTCTTCGGCATGTCGTTCATGGGGACCCTGGCTTTCAATTGGCTGTGTTGTGTTAGAAGGTTTGACTTGGAATCATGGCACTGCTAGAGTTGTATGCTGCACGCCTATGCTTCACTCGTTTCGATTAGCATTTATAGTGCGTCCTTCTGGCTGTATCATTCAAATGCACCAGAGCCTGCTTGTAGTCGTGGACCCTTCCGCTGGTTTCGGGGCATAGCACCCTCGTCCATCAGATAAGACTCGCACATTCTTTTTTTTTTTCTCGAAAACAAAAAGAAAAGGCACTGAGCACATCGACTGATCTTGTCACGAGCCGACGATGACATCATGCTCATGATCGGCTTGATAACATCGTCTGCGCATTTTGTTCAAACTTCACGCCAACGCCGGGCGATGAATTGATTAGATGCCTTGTGATATTTATCGACAGGACATTGCACCTTTTTTCCTTTATCCAATGCTGACGGCATAGATCAATGAATCAAGGACTGTAACATGCCTTTATCCAAATATAGCATACACGAGTCTCTTGGACGTTTCTCTTTTCACCTCTTCTGTTCAAAGCGGCCGCTTTAACTAGATAAGCGCACACATTCGCGTGCCAGCTTACCCAGCGGATCTTGCTCCAGGACCGGATCTGTGGCTTTGCGCGTCACACCCCGATCTTGGACCATAAATGAGCTTTGATGTTGTCTTTCGTGCGGGCTCAGTTTTGCCCAATAAGGAAACCGGCGGACGATGACGCACTAATACCGCCTGCCCTTCAGTATGTTCCGGGTCTAAAGCTAGGGAATGGACCCACACATGTCCACTCGCCGCTGGCCATGACGGCCATCCTGCACGGGCGGTCCTGCCAACCAACAGTTATTCGCCGTCTCGAAGCAATTTATCATAATGCAGACTTGAGTCACAGCACGGACCGGGTATGGACGCCTATTACGCAGCCCTATGTTTCCCACATATTTTCAGCCTGCCGACATCCCGCAGCCGGGAGACAGCTGAAACACGGTAATGCGTACACGCGAGATCACCGCTAATTGAAACGGAGCTACTTGCGAGTAGGGAAGCACGGACGAGTCAGTGACATGCAGCGGGATGAACAGGTTGACTCGGTCTGGTTCTCGCAGGGCTGGAGAAACCTTGCAAAAGGTCACGAAAGAAAGAAAAACACCTGAGACCGGGTGTGAATGCTGCATGGTGTGCCCGATACGAGAGGGGCCAGAGATGGATACAGAATAGAATCCGCGATTTGGCGTTTTCTCTCCTCTTCTTTTTGTTCTCTTTCACAAGACAGCAAACGGAGTTGATTTCATTTATTCCTGACGTTGTCTGAATCCGCATTTGGCAGGTGCCACGCGCTTTGTTCCTCCCTGACTGGCCAATCACCCACGTCCTTCTGTCGAATGCCTCCTACCATACCTAGGTATGCTAACCAGCCGCTTTACAATGCGGCAACCAAACCCTAGGTCTGGCACGACTTGAGGGTGCGAAAAGCAAACAAGAGATTTTCGACGGTCTTTTCCTCCAAGGAGACCGAAACAACACCGACGCGTGCCCAGGGTGACGAAAACGCGATCGCAGATTTGGGAACTCTTCTCGAGGTTTTTACCTACGCCTCTCCGCCCCGACGAGGAGACAAAGTTTTGGGTTTACATGATGCATTGACATATTGACGAACCTGGATTAGCCAGAGCGAAAAAAGGAAGGAAGATCTGGCTGTTTAGCGCCAAACCGTTCCGTACATTCCGGCTCAAGCCTCGCGTTTCCTTTTTTTTTCTTATGTCCAAAAGATCGGGCGAATCTTGAACTCCCTAATCCGCCGCGCGACCCTGGTGATCGAGTAAAACGGGCATGTTACATGGGACGGGTACGTACGATTCCGCACGGAAATGGCAAAGAGGGCGGGCAAGAAAAGCTTGTGTCCTCGCTCCTCCTTTGCCCAGATCCGCGTATAAAAGCTAGGCGGTTTTGCGAGTGGCTGGTTTCTTCGCCCAGCATCCCGGACTTGAGCTCCCTTCCCATCCTTCCTACGGAATCCTCTTTCCCTTCCGTCTTTCCTTCTCGTCCATCCGTACTGTACCGATGCAGCCTACCATGCCCGCCGCCGACCACTTTGTCCTTCCTGACCTAGTCGGGCATTGCAACTTTGAGCTCAAGTACCACCCAGAAGGTGACGCCGTCGCAGTCCAGTCTGTCTCATGGCTCGACACGAGCTGCCCGGACCTGAACCCAAAGCAGCGCAAGGCGCTCTGGGGCTTGCAGGCCGGTGAGCTCACCGCCTTCTGCTACAACTGGACCACCCCGGAGCGACTCCGTGTCGTTTCCGATTTTATGAACTATCTGTTCCACCTGTGAGTTCTCCCATGGTTCTTTGTCGGTATCAGAATTGCTGATCCAGATTTTGATCAGGGATAATATCTCGGACAAGATGATGACCAGGGAGACGGACACTCTCTCTAATGTCGTTATGAATGCACTCTGGCATACCAAGTATCCTGTCCCAGAAGAGCCGAATCCCGGCAAGCTCGCTAGAGAGTACGTTTCATTGACCCGTCTTCCGAAATAGCCGGGACTCATTGTTCTGTCACTACAGCTTCTGGAGCCGGTGCATCCCTGAGGCCGGGCCTGGTTGCCAGTCCCGTTTCTGCGAGACACTGCACATGTTCTTCAACGCCGTCGCTATCCAGTCCAAGCTCCGAGACCAAGGAAAGATTCCCGACCTGAACACTTACATCGATATCCGCAGGGATACGTCTGGTATGTTGCATCCGCCTTACCGAGTATGCCTTGAAGAGATTTGACACGTAGCTCTTAGGCTGCAAGCCTTGCTGGGCATTGATAGAGTCAGTGTGACATCTTGTCCGATTTTATGTCTTTGCGTTCTGAATTGCGGGCCAGATATGCGGCGGATATTGACCTGCCGGACTACGTCGTCGAGGATCCCACGATCTCCGCTCTCAACCAGTTGACCAACGACCTGGTGACCTGGTCCAACGTGAGTGTCAGGCTCGAAAGCAACAGAATGTTTTCTGACAGCAAAGGGGATGCAGGATATCTTCTCGTACAATGTCGAGCAAGCGCGAGGTGACACCCACAACATGATTGTGATCTTGATGAAGGATCATGGTCACGATTTGCAGAGCGCAGTCGACTTTGTCGGCGAGCTGTGCAGGAAGACGATTGACGACTTTGTACAAAAGACAAAGGAGGTCCCGTCCTGGGGACCTGAAGTTGACGATATGGTGACACGATACGTCCAGGGATTGCGAGATTGGATTGTCGGGTATGTGGATTCTGGTCATGCCTATAAGGTTCTTCTTGGGCTAATGATTCCTTGTGCAGGTCGCTTCACTGGAGCTTCCAAACGACTAGATACTTCGGAAAGGAGGGCCAGATTGTGAAGAAGGATAGAATCGTACGCCTCCTGCCACTTGAAGAGTGAACGAAGACACGGCTATAGAAAACAAAGAGAACGACGCTTTCACGACTACACTATGCCTGCTGCTATTCGACTTTGTTCAATTACTTATATCTTAAAATGAGGGTGCCTGATATAACAGGCCTCTCGTTGGGTTCGTTAGTGCTGTACGAGTAGTTTTTTTTTTAAAATACACCGTCGGTCTTTTTAGTTCATCTATGACGTCATTTTCAGGAGAGGTCTAAGAACTCACGCCGATGACAGCTCCACGCTCACCGCTGCTCTCCTCGACAATGAATGTCCTCTGTCGCCCGCTCCTGCGCTCCGTCGCGCTCCGTACGACCCCGTTTGCTTTTCGGCCTCCGCGTCTGGCTCGGCCGGGGGTACTGAATTCGACGCTGTTACATGCCAGGACCGTCGCGAGCAGTGTTTCGAACAGGCCCGGGAGCCAAACGCTCGAGCACGCCGCCACTAACATCAAAGAAGAGGTCGGCAGCTCTGCCGCAGATCTCGCCAAGGCCATCGCCGGCGCGACTACAATTAGTGACACCATCGTGCCCGCCAAAGCCAGTCCCTCCTTCGTAAGTGGCCGCCAAGTGGCTCGTCTTATTGTCTTCCATCTAGGAAGAATTCTGATGTTCATGGCCCGCACGTTTTGCATAGTTCTCCATCACTGGAACGATTGCATCTGAAGTCCCTGAGCCAGTGTTTGCATTCGGTCTTGTCGGTCTGTAGTCCCTTTCATTTGCCCAATTAAAATGTCGTTGACCAAGTCCACTGACATAGGAGGACTTCCTTATGTATTGACATCTGGGATGACGGTATACCTCGCCCATACAGCAGGAATGGCTGCTATGGGGCAGGCCACCGATATAGATCCTGGCATCGCCCTCACCTTCCTCGATCAAGCATTGAACATTCAGGTCACCTACGGTGCCGTCATGCTTTCCTTCCTTGGTGAGTTTGAACTCGTGTCTTTCTTTTTGTATCATCGCCGATTTTGCTCGGTCGCTTTCGTATTTCCTCCTTGGGCGAAATAAAAAATGCAGGCGCCCTGCACTGGGGAATGGAGTTCGCCGGCTACGGTGGGGAAAAGGGTTACAAGCGTCTGGCGCTCGGAGCCGCCCCCGTATTGTTTGCCTGGCCGACCCTGGCTCTTCAGCCCACTGGAGCCCTCATTGCTCAGTGGGTTGGCTTTACGGCGTTGTGGTATGCTGACTCTAGGGTCACGTCCATTGGATGGGGTAAGTCTTACGCCCAACTGTTATCGATGGTGGTCAACTGATTTATATCTTTTTGTTTTCGTCGTTTAGCACCAAAGTGGTATTCTCAGTATCGGTTTTACTTGACGCTTTTGGTCGGGTCATGGTCAGTGCTTCGTTGAATCCTAAATTTGGACAGAATATAACTTAGCGAATCGGATCTTTCTTTCCACAATGAACCAGCATTATTGCGTCGCTCGCCGGTATTTCGTACTATGGTCCTGTGGCGGGTCATGGCCTTGTCTCGCACGACCTCGACGTGATCCGAGCAGAGAGGGAGAAATACTTGACACAGACAACTAACACTGTTCCCGGTCCGATTGAAGCCGTCCCTGCTCGAGAGGATGAGGCTTATTGGTTCAGAGTACACAGGAGAGGCTCTGAAGAGAAAGGGGAGAACAAAAAGGAATGAATTAGGCCGGATCCTGTTTTGTGTGGAAAGCGGCTCGGTGAAGGTGGAATGTTTCAATCGAATTCCTTGAATGGAATCGTCCTGTACCAATAGGGTTGTATGAATGTCCCCCGTATTTGTTGAAATCATGTATCACTTGTGATTGGGCGCCCGGTCACTGGGCAGCGCCTTGTAGCTGTCCTATTGCATTTGATCTTGTTTGGCAAGAACACCGACCTGCCGAACTTTGTCTGCACACCAACTCGCCTTGAACGGATAATGACGCGGGCGGCCCGACCAAGGGCTCTGGAGCCTTGTCCGACACTTGGCGGTTCTTTTCGATAGTTACCATTACACAGGAAATGTCCTAAAGGGCCATAAGTATACGGCACCCACCGCTTTTCCTCCAATCGCCACAGATATGCAGCATGGATCGTTTCGAGATATGTCAACTCAACAAAAGAATCTCCGGGCAAGCATCTCATTTTGGAATGTGCTGCATATGCATCAGCGATGAGCGATGTCTTGATTTAATGGCGTGAACTGGCTGAAACACGAGGTATTACTACAGCATTTGCTGATCGTCTTCGTTGCCAGACAAAATCCGAAGCCAAGAGACGCCACTGTGAAGCTGGAACATGTGGGCATTGCTTGACGTGTCGTCCCTGTTGTACATCTCTGATTGAGATTTGAGGTTCGAGAACCGCAACGCGATTTCATGAAGACAAATGTGGGCATGTGAGCAGCTGTTCTGTGGGTTCATCATGATCCTTGCGCAAACCCACCCACCGCAGACCGACGATCACGATTGGCCAGAATACTCAATTTGGAACTCGGAGTCGGGGAAACAAATGTTCGTGCTTCTATTTGCACCTTGGACTCGGCGCCCGGAATGGCAAGCGACGACGGAGATCCTCGTTTGACCCTGAACGGGGAAATAGAAGGCTTATGCGCTGAGCCATCTCGGCAGATGCAGTGCTCCAGCACTGGTACGCATGATAGGATGCATGGGATTGATGCAATGTCTAAAGAATTTTTTTTTAATTCGAGTATTCTGCGCCGAATAAAATCTCCGTTATCCAGGAATAGTACGAGCGGATGGAGTGATTTTAATCCATTAAGTCTGGCTTAACGGTCGACGTTGGACTTCCCAGAATCGGTGTCGAGAACTGTGGGAATATTGGTAAGCCGGTATTATTGTCGTCCACAAAGGTAAATAGCCCATTCTAAGATAGAGCGCTCACCCCACCCGCCACACCGAGATGGAATGTCATGGCTCAAGTTGACAACTCAGCAAAATGTACTTCAATATCGAGATTCGAGAACCGCTCATAGGTTTGTCCTCGGGCATGCATCGTAATAATCTCCTGGTGCAAAGGATTGACTATGCGCTCGATTTCTTGGTCTTGCAGAAGTAAACTCTAGCGACGACAGTCGTCGACCCATCTTTAGCCGTTTGGGTATGGACGGTGGCTGTCCGTCGCGTTCCACTTGAATTTCCTTGGTCGCGGCCAAAATTATTTGACCCGTCTCCTTGACTGCAAGGCACCATTGACGTGAGTCAGGCGTTTCGAGCCATGTTGCTTTGTACAGACCTGATCCGCCCCACCAGAGCTTCTATGCTGCTACTTTGAGATGGCAAGCCACTTTCCACATGTCCATCAAGGGACCTGGGTCGCTGCTCCGTCTCTGAGTAGCCTCACGTCATCCAGCTTGTAGGTGCAGAGCCATGCTCGCCTTTCTAAGCAAGTTCGCGCCTTATCCGTGCCCGTAGTCAAGTACAACCACCCACCCATGTCCCGGTATAAAGACGGTTGCGATCTTCTGGAATTCTCATCAGCACCTCAGTCCTTTCAGCCAGACGAGCACTGAGCGAGCAGCAGCGATGGCATCCCCCGTCTTTAACCAAGACTTGCTTCACTCTCTTTCCGACGCCGATCGAGCCCTGTTCAACAAGTTTGGACGGGGCGAGAAAGTTGATCTTCCCTTCAAAACCGTCCACCAAGCCTTCGAACACCATGCGAAGACCATTCCCGGCCTAATCGCCGTAGAAGACTTCCAGCACAAGATCACTTATGCGGAGCTGGACCGCCAGGCCAACTGTCTCGCTGCTCGCCTTCGCGCTCAGGGCATCGCCTCCGGCTCTCGTGTCTGTCTCCTTGTCGAGCGTTCCATCTTGATGGTGGTCGGCATTGTCGGTATCCTCAAAGCAGGAGCCGCTTATGTTCCCCTGGACGGAAACGTCGTTGCCGACAAGACGCTCAACCATGCCTTGAAGGATTCTGGGTCTTCGCTGGCCCTGACCCTTCGCAAGTTCACTGACCGCATCAACAACATCCCCGTTCTCTGCCTTGAAGACGCTATTTGTCACATTCCTTCTTCCCACTGCATCAAACCCCAAGATTTGGCTACCGCTAGTGATAGCGCCTACATAATTTACACGAGTGGTGCGTTCTATTCCTCATATCCTGGTATCCTGACGACTGATCGTGGAGTAGGAACTACTGGAGTCCCCAAGGGCGTCGACGTTATGCACCGCAATGTCACGAACCGTGAGTTTGGTGCTTTACGTCTTTGTAGTAAATAAATATATCTTTCTAGTGGTGTGCATTGCCCCCGGAAATCTCGGATTACGTCCTGGCTCTCGTATTTCTCAGCTAATGAATATATCGTTCGACATGGCTGCTTGGGTGAATGACTGTCTTGTTTCGGCCTCTGAGAATATGCTAAGATGGGTTTGCTACAGGAAATTCTTGGGAGTCTGTGCAACGGAAGCACTTTGTGCCTTAGAGGCAAGACTTCCAAGGAATGGAAAGCAGTCATGAAGACGGTAGACGTCGTGGTTTCTACCCCGTCGATGCTGGCTCCCCACAATCCCGCTGATTATCCGACCATCAAGACTGTCGCCGTTGCTGGTGAGCCGTGCCCGAAGGGTGAGTGGCAACCCCGCTAAGCATGTCCGGCCTCTTAATATAAATAAGCTCTGGCGGACAACTGGGCCAAGAGAGTCACCTTCTATAATTGTTGTGGACCCACAGAGGTATGTCGTCTCTGATACGTGCACTGTAGCAACTTCTTAGCCGTTCATATAGATAACCATTGTCAACACCATGCACTTCTACACCCCTGGCACCGATCTTGGCATTGGCGGACCGACACCGAACAACACTGTCTACGTCCTCGACGAGAATTTGAAGCCCGTCAAAATCGGAGAAATGGGTGTCATGTGGGCGGGCGGTGCAGGTATCACTCGTGGCTACTTGAACTTGCCAGACAAAACCGCCGAAAAGTATAAGCGTGATCCTTTCCTCGACGATGGGTGAGTTGATCGCGAAGCGGTGACAATCTTGCAAATTTGACATCTTTCTAGATCTATGATGTTCAACACTGGTGACTTAGGGTAAGTATTCAGTTATTCACGCGAAGATAGCTCATGATTCACACCTTCGATAGCCGATGGTTCCCTAAGGGAAGTCTGGAACCTCTGGGTCGGGTCGACCATCAAGTGAAAATCAATGTAGGTTACCTAATATTTGGTTTGATGTAGCTTAATCTCAATGCCCTATAGGGATTTCGGGTCGAACTTGATGGTGTGGCGGCCGCCCTAGAGGTAGTACACCTGCAACTAGACCTTGCCAAATACTAACGAACCTATCCAAGACCTGCCCCGGTGTAAAGGTGGCGCAAGCAATGCTCATCGACAGGGAGCTGTGGGGAATCTATACGCCCTCTACGATCCCATTTGAAGATGTCAAGGCAGCGGCATCTCGCGTTCAGCCCTACTACGCAGTCCCCACGAAGTTTTTGAAACTGGACAAGCTCCCGGAGACCGCGTGAGTATAGCTTCTCCTATGGTGAGAGACAGCAACTTACCAGTACTTAGTAATGGCAAGGTCGATAAAAGGATGCTCGAAAAAATGGCTCTTAATTCTTTGGCTGCTCCACCTCCGTCGGTTAGCGTATTCAAACAAGACGTTCTTCAGGATCTTTCGCCCACCGACCGAGCACTCTTCAACAAATTTGGCATGGGTTCCGTGATAAAACCAGCTTTCCGGACCGTTAACGAGGCGTTCGAGTTCCACGCAACAACGTATCCGAATCTTATCGCAGTCGAGGACTTCGGAAACAAAATTACCTATGCCGAGCTGGATCGCCAGTCCAACTGCCTTGCGGCCCATTTGCGTGTTCGAGGTGTCGCTCCAGGTTCTCGCGTTTGTTTGCTCGTCGAGCGCTCCATTTCCATGGTTGTCGGAATTCTGGGTATCCTAAAAGCGGGTGGCGCATATGTTCCTCTCGATGGTAACGTTGTCGCGGACAAGACGCTTAACCACGCCTTGAAGGACTCTGGATCATCCGTGGTCTTGGTCCTTCGCAAGTTCGTCAACCGAGTCATCGGTACTCCTACTATCTGCCTTGAAGATTCGATTTGCGAAGTCGCAAACGGGCACTGCACCAAACCGGAGAATTTGACTACAACCAATGACAGTGCATATATCATTTATACCAGTGGTGCGTTACCAACCCTCAAAAAAAAGCAATGCGAATCTGACGAGTAGCACCAGGTACGACAGGAGTGCCAAAGGGTGTCGATGTAATGCATAAAAACGTCACCAATCGTAAGGACTTCCTTGCTCATTTGTGATATCGGCACCCAGATCTTGACTTGCCAGTCGTTTGCATCGCTCCTGGAAATTTGGGCCTTGGTCCGGGTTCCCGCATCTCGCAGCTCATGAATATCTCGTTCGATATGGCCGCCTGGGTATGTCTTCGTTAAAAAAAAACAGTGACTTTCAGGCTAACTTAATGGCTACACAGGAAATCCTTGGAAGTATGTGCAACGGTAGCACCCTCTGCCTCAGGGGAAAGACCTCCAAAGAATGGCGTGCAGTCATGAAAACTGTGGACGTCGTCGTCGCCACGCCATCTATGTTGGCACCTCATAATCCCACCGATTATCCGACAATCAAAGTTGTCGCCGTAGCTGGGGAGCCTTGCCCTAAAGGTGAGAGAGATTTCGGATTGCATCAGCGCATGCTAATCATCTTAATCGCCTTGAAGCGCTCGCCGACAGTTGGTCGCGGCACGTCAGATTCTATAATTGCTGTGGACCTACAGAAGTAGGTATAGCACAGTTGTATTCCCCCATTTTGGCTGATGTCTCCGATAAAGATTACCATTGTGAACACCATGCACCTCTACAAACCTGGCGGAAAACTGGGAATCGGAGGACCTACGCCCAATAACACCACCTATGTTCTCGACGAGAACATGAAACCCGTCAAGATCGGCGAGATGGGCGTTATGTGGGCTGGTGGTGCAGGCATCACCCGGGGCTATTTGAATCTCCCTGAGAAATCCGCAGAGAAGTACAAGCGCGACCCCTTCCTCGATGACGGGTGAGACGATCCATTTTCGCAGCTGAGGTAAAGCATCCTGACAATACATAAAGGTCGATGATGTTCAACACTGGAGACCTTGGGTACGTGCTTTTATAAGAATTGACCTGATATCATCTTTTACATCCTAGGATAGGCGATGGTTCCCTGAAGGTAGCTTGGAACATCTTGGACGAGTAGATCATCAAGTCAAAGTCAACGTAAGCACATCTGCCCATGCAATGGAGACCGCTCAATTGTTGTCTATAAAGGGTTTCCGAGTTGAACTCGACGGCGTTGCCGCAGCACTTGAGGTGGGATTTATTATTCGAACATGTATGCACATGCTCATACGATGTAGTCGTGTCCTGGTGTCAAAGTTGCAACCGCAATCCTCATAGACCGAGAGCTCTGGGGTTTCTATGCACCTGCCACCATATCCGCCGACAATGTCAAGGCGGCTGCTTCCCGTGTCCAACCATATTACGCTGTCCCCACGAAATTCGTCAGACTAGACAAATTCCCGGAAACAGCGTAAGCTGATGATTATTCCCATGGGCACCATTCTAACATCTTCTCAGAAATGGGAAGGTGGATAAAAGAGCTCTGGAAAAGCTTGCTAGAGATCAAATAGCCGCTACCCCTGCTCGCACGGAGATAACAGCGATGACGATGCAACAGCCCCACCAACCCAAAACCGTTCCTTTCGAACAGGAGAAACCAGACAACGAAAAATTATGGGTGGACAGGTCCGTTGCCACTGAATCGACCACAACGATCAATACGGTTGTTCCATTCGATCCTACGAGCACTCTAGTCACTATTCCGGTTGAGAAGAAGGTCGAGCTATCATCTCTTGAAGCACAGACCTCGGTGTGGGCGGGCTACGAGCAAGAGATCCTACCAGGCAAAACCCAAGGACGATTTGTCCGGAACCTGAGGCATCAAATAATGTATCTCTATCGCCGTCTCTTTGGCATCGTCTTCCTCACCAACTTGGGGGTTTTCATCTCCGTCTGTGTCAAAGGCGCTAACTCTGCCCAGATCGGTCAGATTGTGGTCGCAAATCTTTTTGTAGCCATCTTGATGCGTCAGGACTACGTCATTGACGCATTCTTCACCGTTTTCTGTTCCGTTCCCAGATCGTGAGTCTCTTTCCGTATTCGAACCATTGGCCATAGTACATTTCTTTCCCCAGTTGGCCAATCTCTATCCGAAGGGTGTGTGCCCGAGTGTACCACATTGGCGGACTGCACTCTGGCTGCGGCGTTTCTGGAGTATTGTGGTTGATTCTCTTCACCGCCCAGGCTGCCAGAGAGGTCATGCATGGAGTTGGAGTCGGTTGTCTTCTCTCCATCGTCATGTCCACTCTTGACATGTTTCCACACAGGCATCGGTCCCGACCTTGGCCGTCACATGCTGTATCCTATTTTTCCTCTTGATGATCCTTGTCTTTGCCTACCCGAAGCTGCGGAAGAAGTTCCATGATAACTTTGAGGCAACTCACCGTTTCCTTGGCTGGTTGACAACCGCTTTCGTCTGGGCGCAGGTATGCGATCATAGTCATGCATCTGTCGATGCCTCATTCTTACGCCTTGGTCAGGTCATTCTCCTCACCAATGATTATAAGCCTCGGGACGTGTCTCTTGCCGACGCATTGAAACACTCCATTCCATTCTGGCTCGTAGTTATTCTGACTGGTAAATCTTATTTCTACACATTCATTATGCACCATTTCACGAGAATCATCAGCTTCGATCATCCTTCCCTGGCTCAGGCTCCGCAAAGTCAACGTGCGGTCTGAACAGCTTTCTAATCATGCGGTCCGCATGTACTTCGACTATGGTTAGTTTAGCCTCTTCTTCTATCGTAGATATTTTCCCTTATTTCATCCAGTCACTCCCGGAGCCGGGAGCTTCGTCAGACTTTCGGAGTCGCCTTTGACTGAGTGGCACAGTTTCGCCACTATTCCTGAACCTGGCAAGACCGGATTCTCGCTCGTTGTCAGCAGAGCCGGAGACTGGACCATCAAGCAGATCCAGAATCCTCCGACTAAGATCTGGGTCCGAGGTATCCCGACCTACGGTGTCATGCGCATTGCACCCATGTTCCGCCGTTTGGTCGTCGTTGCTACTGGATCTGGCATCGGTCCCTGCACCCCCGCTATCCTGCAAAAGAAGATTCCTATGCGTGTCCTCTGGACTGCGCCGAATGTGCGCGAGACTTTTGGCGATAAGCTCGTCGATACTATCCTTGAAGCAGCTCCGGACGCGGTTATCTATAGTGCGCTCTTCTGTTGCTCTGCGCATCCTCACGTTTGCTTAATGAACTGCACTAGACACCCGACAGAACGGAAAACCCGACATGGTTAAATTGACTTATCGTCTAGTCAAGGATTTCGATGCTGAAGCCGTCGTCATCATCTCCAACCAGACACTCACAGAAAAGGTCGTGTATGGCATGATGAGCCGTGGTATTCCCGCCTTCGGTGCCATCTGGGATTCGTGACCACCTATGGCATTCATTCGTTTCCTGAGTATTTATATCAAGCTTGCATGGCCAAGCAATGCACTCTGTCTGTTTATCATTAATATTCATTTGTAAATTTATCAGTCGCTCTGTATATATCGCATTCCTTCGAGCAATACAACTTGGCTAAGTCATCCGAGCTTCACTCGCGCTATTGCTGCTGCAGTTCTAGCATTTTGACCGTACATGTCATGCATCTGCAACTTGGCCAGCAATAAAGCGTCCTTGATGGATTTGATTGCAAGCATGAAAAAAGTACCGGACCGGCAATTATTGTCATCCGCAAGATACGACATCAAGTCCTCGCGAACACGCCACTCATTGCTAAACGACGTGGCTGATTACCTAGCGAGCCTTGAACGGTCACCGCAACTGTGCAAAGATCGACACTGAGTACTGTGGATACGAATGCAAGTCCTCGGCTTGGAGCTGTTTGCCCCAAATTCGCATCCCAAGTCAGGCAAAGCCGCTTTAATCAGAGGCATAGCCCAAAAATTAGCTCCGAGCGCGCATATTGCAGCGGAATTCAACAGTTTTGGAGTCCGCCGGCCCGCGATCGACAACGCACGTACCGCTGTAGTCCTACTACATGCTGACGATTTAGTGAAGCATATTGGGACTCGGGTATTGACGACACGGACATATGGTGTTATAAAGCTGTCGTTAAGATCCCGAAATTGCTGGACAAATCATACAGCCACAGTTTGCAAAAACAATACACTAGTCTACGCATCGTCAAAGATGCTGCCAGTGCATCATGGAGTTACGATATCAAGGAAAGATCTATGATAACCTCTGTCTTCTCTAATCACATCATAAGGACGGAACGCAATCTGAAGCTCCGGTTTCGTCCACTTTCTCCCCTTTCCGCATCCACCGAGTAAATAGGAAGGTGATTTTGGACTTACCGATGGTGGCTGCCCTCGTGGCTTACCTTCAAATGCGAACATAACGCAATGGTGCAAAGAGCGATCATAGCTGCCCTGACGAGCCATTTAGCCAATTCATGAAACGCGGAACGTCCTGCGGAGGTAACATCAGAGTGTTTCCATCACTCAAAACGTTACTCGATACAATGATCTGGAAAGCACGTTACCTTGGCTATCGTGCTCGGCATAGCACTCTCGACAATGAATGTAGGTAGGAAACCACCCGGAGTGCCTGCGGTGGCCATCCTCCACTCGGTTCTGCCATCGCTGAGCTCCATAAGGCGTTCCACACCGACGTAATAACCCTGGACACGTTTCTCTTTAAGTTTGGAGGCACCATCCCTCTCTTCTAAGTCGATCGGAACGGACACGATCATCCTGTGCATTTCCCGCGAAGAGTTAGAGAATGTTGATGAGCGACTAATAAACTCGTACGAACCCTCTTTGAGGGGAGGAATGGCTATCCAATCGGAAGATTTGTAGCACCGTAAAGACTCTGAGAGAGAGCAAAGGGCCTAATGCATACTGCTGTGTCCAGACCGAAGCAGTCGGCGAGAGCACCTTGACTTTTTGGACGTTCGTGATTTCAGGAAGGAACCTACCATTCGAGCTTCCATTCAGTGTCAAGTCAGAATGCCCGAAATAGGTCCCTCACTCCTTCTCGTTGGCGGCTTTGTTGAATGCAAGTTTATCCCACATGCGGTCAAATGTGGCCTCTTCTGGCATATGTTCACTGACACGACAGTGCCACCCGGCTACATTTTCTGGTCCCCTTGGCTTGCTATACGTCCGGACACCGCAGTACGTTTTCCCCTGCTTCCATGAGTACGTGTCCTCTATCACCCGTTCCGCTGCCAACATAATTATTTCCTCTGGGGGAATGGCTACACCGTGTTAGAAATAGCAAACACATTAACGAAGAGGATTCGCCACATAGAGAGAAAGACCTGACGAGTTACCTGCTTGTTTGAGAGGTTGGATGCTCAAATGGAAATCGTCGTCGTTCGACATTATGGTGGCTTATTTCCGGAAACATCTTCAAAGACTCGGCACGCGGATTGCGGCCGTCGAACGCATGGAATCGAGGCCGCAGACACACACCTATAAATAACGCTTGCAAATGAACACCGTTCCACGTACACGATTACTGATCTAGAAAAATGATCACGATTTCTTCTTCGTCAAGTAGCCATTGTCGAAATCATGGCCATGGCTCTTTGAGAGCACTTAGGAATGCTACAAAGAAACTCTCCACAAGGCAGTGCCTGAAAGGAACTTATGCGAAATCGGTGCAATATCGTTGTTCTATGCAAGGTCAGTAGTGGGTCTCTATCGACTCGGCTTTAGTCAGTCCTGCATCAACAGCAATAGCCAAGTTCGCGTTCCTACAGTCACATCTCACCTATGTGTGCCTTGGCGCAAGATTGGAACAGATTAATAGACATGGGGAAGACATATTTCATTGTCTGCACAGTGCCATTTGTAAGTAGTCTAGCAGCAACGGAGATATAGACCGTTATAAAACCCTCTTTTCAATTTAGCCGCAAAAATGGGTTCCACCGGTAATTGCAGATGCAGTGCGTACCAGAACTGATAGTAGTCGTTCACAGACGTGACAGTGAACGAATCAATCACAATTATTGTCGTCTTAGAGAGCCTTCAGCCACTTCATGAAATGCGGAACGTCCTGCAAAGCCATGAAGTGGGCATTAGTAAAGGAAATGGTCTATTTCGGGACGCGGATGTAAAGGAGTTTAATTGTCCTTGACTTTACCTTGGCTATTGTGCTTGGTAGCGTGCCCTCCACGATAAGCGTAGGCAGGAAACCGGCCGGAGTGCTGGACGTCGCCATCCTCCATTCAGTTCTGCCGTCTTCGAGCTCCACGAGGCGCTCAACGCTGACGTATTGACCCTTCACGCCTTTTTCTTCCAGTTTTGCCAAGTCGTCTCCAGCCAAGTCGATTGGGATGGATACAATCATTCTAAATATCATACCACAAACGTTGAGTCGGGACGAAAACTTCAAGATATGATAAATCTTCACAGACCCTCTTTTTGGAGATGTCTGATTCTGTACGTGGACGACTTGCAAGACCGTGAAGACTCGGGGAGATATGAAGGGGTTGAAAGTATAATACAATGTCCATATTGAAGCCGTCGACGAGAACTCCTTGACTTTAGTGACCTTTTTTATTTCAGGTACGTACCTGTGATAAATATCAGCGACAAGCAAAGCAAGACGGGCTTCCAGAAATGTTCTAACCACTCACTCCTTCTCATTAATGGCTTTGTTATTCCCCAGCTTCTCCCACATCATATCGAAAGTCGCTTCTTCGGGAGCATGTTCGCTGACGCGGCAATGCCACCCTGCAACTCCCTTGGGCCCACTAGGCTTACTGTATGTCCGGACATTCTTATACGTCTTGCCTTGTTTCCACAAATCGGTCTCTTTGATCAAGCGTTCTGCTGCTGACAGGATCGTATCCTCGTCTGGAATGCCTATACATTTTCGATGAATAAATCAAATCCATCAATTCACTCAAAACTAGAGGGGACAAAGCATTGCCTGCTGGTTTAATGGGCTGGATACTTAGACTGAAATCGTTGTTGCTGGACGTCATGGTGGAAGACGATAAGTTTATTCTTAGACAAAGCACAGAAATATACATAGATGCAAACAAACGAACTTCTTCCAACATTGCAAAATCTGCACTCTGGTTCGACTCCCCAAGACGAGCACGCGCTCGGCCCACTGCGGAGACGACCGACTGACACGGCTGCTGGGGCGCGCCGCCCTACGCACAAATCTTGGTGCACAAAAGTCCTGTGCAAGCAGGCCGCGGCGGTGTCGGGCAAACGCTCACACCAATGTCCGGGGCGCGGGATAGGGCGCATCCCACCCAGTGGAGGCTGACCCCCCTCATCGAAACCTAGCTCTGGTGGACGCGACTCATCAGCGGTCCGCTGCGGCCCGAGTGCAATCGTCCATTGGATAAATTAGGTAGTACCTTAAAGATTCGCACAGACGGTTAGGGCAGCGGTTAAGCCCTCTGATGAGCCCCTTCGCACGGGCGAAACCGTCATAGTCCGGCCGTCTGATGTCGCCAGTAAACCCAGAAACCCAGCGAGCTCCCTTGCTAGGGACGCTTGCAGAAAACAGGTGAAACTGAGCCGCCAATTTACGGCCAGAGGCTGCACCAAGTCGGAAGGCGCGATCAGAGCAAATGCCTTAAATGGCGTGTGCTGGCGTATCGTGCAGCAAGACTTTGGGTTTCCACGGCGGATCATCGGCCAGCGGCTAGCCATCCTCGCAAGCTTGGGAATGCGTCAGCGGATACTTCGGCCCGCCAGTTTCGACCTCCTTGCACGCATTTTGACAGTGTTTTAATTGAGCAAAGGTCAGGAGAAAGGTCACTCTGCCATGAACAGCAAAACGCTGCTGACGTCGAGGCAATTCATTCATCGACGCTGGAAGGAGAGACGAATGGTGTTAAGACAACCAGTCCTAAGGACCACGGTCGGTCGCCAGACGGCACCCTTATTAATGCGACATCGTTTTTATTATTAGCCACCCACGGAGAATCTGGGCATCAGTGAATAACCTTTCAAGCTCTCCAACGTCTACGAAGCGATACGTTACCGCAGTGGCGAATGCATCAGCACGGAGGGGAGCACAGACAAGCGTCTCCAGGTTCATGAGACTGAACAAGCGGTATATGCCTTGCATGGGTAGTGTGTGCACGCGGTTAGCAGGTTCTGATTTTGCAAGAGCAGCAGATTTGGCACCGTGCTGCTTCTTGCTATTCCTCTTGCAATGGGCGGGAGACGAGACCATCCGGAACCCTCTCGCCAAAACCCGACTACAGACAGACGCATTTTAATATCGCCTCACAAATTCGATGAGAGTAAAAAATCATACCACCGTCGAGAATGACCGATACTCCGTTGGAGATCCGTCGATGTGCATTCGAGGTATCCCTAGATGTTCATCATAACAGTCAACGAGGATATTTAGAGCAGCGCAGAAGAGCGAGACCGCCAATAAGAATAGACTCTACCATGTGACTTGTTCGACTTCGCCAACGGTCCAGGTCGTGTTCTGGTTCACGTCAGAATAGTGGGGACGAACACATCCTTGGCAGCTCTGAGACCGATAGTAGCGCCGTTGACGGCGACAGTGAAGGTGGAGAGAATGAAGAGAGCGATGGTGGCAATGAAAGACTTGGATTGCATCGTGAATAACGGATATCTTGCAAATGTGAGATTTAGAGATTCGAATGGCTACTTGGACGTGCGAGATTGGAGGGCGAGAATGAAAGGAATAGGAAGACGGCGATGTGGCAGTCGAAATGTTGAAAAGGCCTCGACGGCGCCTATGGAAGCTATAAATACTCATGACCCAGAACAAATGTTGCCAGCATGGGCTCAAAGATCCTGAACATTTCCGGCGTATGTCAAAGACGCTCCACTAATAGTAGGGCCACCTTGACAACATATTGGACAATTGCCTCGGATCGCAACGTTCAAGCAAATCTTCAATGCGAAGTATCTGAACTTTATGACACACGCAGTCGCATCGTTCTGACTTGTGTGGCAGTCTTGATGCGCTGTGTATGATGGAAGCAAATCTGGCCAGCTACCCATAGTGAACCCGCGCTACGCAAAGATTAGCTCGGACCTATGACGAGATGATAGACGTAAGAGCAATCGTCAACACATCGACATTCCTCCGAACTATCCAAGTCAGCGTCTAGGCTCAGCATCCATGCAGGGAACTGTGCGGTAAGGTTCAGAATCGCTCGGCAAAGTCTACAAAAAGATATCTATCCAGTACAGTCCGGTCATAACGAAAAAGAATGACATGAAGGTTCATGATTGCATAACTCGTGAAACTGGGTAGCACAGGCCTCAGGTTTTCCCTTCTGTCCCTAAGAATATGACGGCGAAGGGGCCACAATGCTGAACTCGGGGCTAATGTTTCCGCCATCGCCGAAAACTGCAGGGGCGAAAATGCCTTGTGTAAGTCCAGATTCGTTCTTACGGGCCGCATAACGCACGAGTGATTGTGTATCTGCCTGGGACCACTGTCGTCGGGACCGTGACGTTCACGGCGCCGCTCCGAAGGTCAAAGTCTTGGGCCAAAGTTCCAACTGGATGGAAATTTCAGTACAAACTATTCATGCAGTCGAGTGGAATAGCGTGCAAGCACTTACCGCCTCTCAGAGTGACCAATGCCCTGTTGGAGATGTTTTGCGGTGCATCAGAGGCATCCCTGAGGAGATTAGATTTGAGAAATGGGCCTTTGGACGACGATTCAAAGCTTTTACCATGTCACCTGTTCAACATGACCAACGGTCCAGATAGTGCAACTGTTGGGAGTAAGAATTCGAGGGACATAGACGTCTTGGGCGGCCCTCTCCTCCAAAGGGGCACTTTGGGCAATGTTAAGAGAAGCAAACAAAGCAAACGCAAGAGTGGCGAATGACTGTTTGAATTGCATGTTGGATCAAAGTTGTTGGGCAGATGACCAAGTCGAGAGTTCCTCGGTGGATGATTTACCACTGCACCATTCCAAAGTATTTATACTTCTCTTGGATGCATTGGATCGGCAGTGTCCATGCCTTCGTGTGAATACCAAAGCAATGTTATCGGCGAAACTGACCGCTGTCTGTGTACCGTGTAGAAGTGCTCCACGTCTCAGCGACGATAAGGCGGTATACAAGACACCAGAAGAGTTCTTTCGGGAATGATGGCAGCGGGCAAGACGGACTGTCTTGTTCTAGGCGGGCTAAAGGGCTCCAGAAGACTGCTCTCCGCCCAGAAAAGCTCGTTCCGGACTTCCAAGATCTTTGAGACAAGAAAACCACCGACTCGTTATATCTTGCCGATTAAAAACGTCAAAGGCGAACATCACCAGTGTTATACATGCGCAAGATGAAAGCTACTGGAAAAAAGTGAACGAATAGGTAATGAATACATGCACATGGACAGGTAGCGACCTGCGGGTGACGTTTTCTATCCGAATCTTACGCTTTTCTTTCTCGGAGGAGATTCGGTTTCCGCAAGTGTCTTGGCCGGCTCTTCGACTCGAATCTTCCTTGATGGTGGTATCTCACCAGCAGGAACGTCAATCCGGACGCGCTTTACAGGCGAGAGGGCGTTGGAGGGGTCATCGATCCTTATGCGCTTCAGTCTCGGCGACGCTGTCTCCGTCTGGGAATCGGCTTTGTCATGGAATGGGAGGTTGAACAGAGGTATTTCGACGGTCGAGATCCGTTCTGGTTGATGATTAATGAATTTTGGATTCTGCAGAGAACCGTTCCAGGTCGGAGGGAGTGAGCTGTGTCAGCAGAGGCGTCGAGGCTCAAAACAAGGGACACGTACGGCGATGTAATGCCGCATTCCCTCTTCCTCTATCAATTTCGGCAGTTTGTCCTGTCGGTGCATGAGAAGATTGCGCCGTGCTACCATATTTTCCTCGTGCGTTCCTCGAATAGCCAGGACTTCGACTAAAAGGTCTCATGGTCAGCCGCTTATGATTCATCAGCGGAAAGTCCAAGACTCCATAAACATACCGGAGATGGCGCGCGGTTGACCTATGCGATGTGCTCGCTACGACGAAGGTTGAACATAGCGGTAACGAGTGGACAGCTGTAGTACTAACCTTAATTGCTTGGGGCTCTACATCGGCCTGCCAAACTGGTTCACAGAACACAACCCGTGAAGCGGATATGAGGTTCCTACAGAACTCTGGTCAAGACAATACGTTTACGTTCGAACTTGTCGGACGCTTCACTTACAGCCCACGAGCACCGTGCTTGAGCTCCATCAAGAAGACGCGATACTTATCCGAAGTTTCGAAAGTAAGCACCATCTGCTCACGAACTGAAGCACTCGCGTGGTGAAATGAAGATATCTAACGTTGATGATTTTGAGCGCATCAGCCACGTGCGCGAGTGTCAACGGCGAGTCCGAGAATACGAGGAACTTTTCAGCAGCCGCATATTGCATGACCTTTATAACCAGTGAGCCGTATAAACATGAGAATAGGAAGAACGCCTTTTACTTCATTGATGATATAATTCAGTTTACTTGATGTGCTAGACCCGACTACCACGCCGCCAACCAACGACTCTGCAACTAACGGGCTGTAGTGTTCAGAATTTGCGGATGGGTATGAAAACGGGGTATCTTCTGTCTCAGTTTCGCTCGACTTGGCTAGGGTGATATCGAGTTCCTTTTGCATCTCCTTCACCATTTCTGGGTCTCTAGCATTCTTCGCTGCGTCGTCTGCCTTTGCACTGGGCGTGCTGTCGCCTAACTTCCGGCCCCTGCGCTTTTGGCTTTCTTTGATCTTTTGACGATGAATACGATCATCCCGGGCAATATTGGACGCCTCATTCAACAAGTTTTCCTCCGATATCCGCGGTCGACGAACAATCATGTCACGGAGTTTGAGCAATCGATCAAGGTGCATGAATCCCATTTCTGACACACTGACAGAAGCAGTTGGCTGTGTCGAGGAGCTAAAGGCTTCAAATATGCGGCGGTTCATATTGAAGACGCGATATGGAACGTCTTCGCGTTGATTCATGGCCCTCCACAACGGGTCTACAACAGCGGTTCTCCTTTAAAAAAAAAGCGCCGCTTTAGCCGCGGATAGTTGAAGAAGAAGCTGATTTACACATGTTTAATAGCTTCACAAAGCATTTGCATGTCTTGTTCCGGTGTCTTCCTCTTTAACGCTATTTCGATGGTCTTAGGCGCATTCCTTGACAGTTCCTCCACGTTATACATGCTGTAGTCTGAGGACCAGAACATAATCCTAACACCAGATTAGAAAAAAACGTTTTGAATGAGAAGCCGTAGGCGTACTGAGATAAATTTTGAACAGCCACTAGAAGATGTTCAGTATTCTATAACAATCATGAGTCACCGAAGAGTTTTCAGAACAACTGTCAAATTTGGTTACATTAGGGTGGAAGAGATAGTCCTAAAGAGATCTTAATCGAACCGTCTCAAACCCAAGAACAAGATTCTGACCTGATCAGTTCGTTGTGAATCAACTGCATTAACCGCAATGGATGCCAAAAGTGCATTGTAAGATTTGATAGCGTATGGATCGAGATCAAGCAAGATCGTTTCTTGTCTAACTGGAGGCAGGACAATGTCTTTCTCGACATCTTCAATCCTGAAAAAGGTGACTAAGAAAGCGGCTCAAATGCAGGCCGTGTAATACCCACCGATGCCGAATCATAATCGCCTCCATGACTTGGGTTAAAACCTTGACTGCACCATACCGAGGCCCGAGACGATCCAGAAGCGGCTCTATAACGTGAGTTTGCACAAGTTTCGTTTCCGCCGCAAACTGAGGCACGGTTATGAAATGTGTAATCATCTTTCCAAGCTTATTCAGGTCTTCACGATCATCCTTGTTCCAGATACGTGAGGAACCTTCGCTCTCCTGGCATGAAGGGGAATTAAACAGGGCCTCTCGATTGCTGTCACTCTCGTAAATGGGGAAATCATCAACCCATGAATCTTCAGCTTGAGGTCGTGCTTCCTCGTCTGCTTTCTGTCCAAAACTCAGTCCCAGGAGGTTGGTCGTAGGCGTCCCGGTAACAATCCATCTCCGCTCGACGCTGAGTAGTTTGGTGAAAGGGGTCAGAACAATGTTGAGAGAGGCAGAAACGTGACCTTCGTCAATAACGAGGCGCTTCCATCGAATTCGTAAAAGCGGTGAGACAGCTGCATTCTGGCATTTGCAGTCAGGGACACGAGTACCAGCGATACCTGGGCAAGAACACGACTTCCACGAGTGAAGCTTCGACCGATCCTTGAGCGCGCTCTCCATCGAAAAGCCTGTGAGAACTATTGATCAATGACATTCAGTCCCGGTGACTGAACAGAAACCTACGTTTATAAGTCATTAGGATGATCTAAAAGTAATTAGATAAATGCGAAAGGGATATCGGCGGGAAGACGTACGTCGTAATCCGAGGCGAGGGATGTAACATGGGGCATCGGCGTGTTGGATCTGAGTGTCAAAACTCTCAAAGGGTATTCACAGTGCTTCCGAATTTCTCGACTCCATTGTTCCAGCAAATTGATAGGTACAACAATGAGAGTCGCCGGAGTCAAATACATGACTCGAGGACTAGTCTTGGCACCCTTTCGAGCAGGCCATTCAGTCAGGATGTGGCTATCTTCGTAGCGATGATAACGTGGGACGTTTTTAGTGAGCGACTCCCGCGCAATGTCTGCTCGAGCCACTCTATGTTTTCGAGCATCCTTGCAGCGTGCTTGGCATCTGCAGGTGTGACTGTATTGAGAATGGAGACGTCAGGGGCAACGCGAGCACGATGCAAGAGTATCTCGGTTAGAGATGGTACGGCGTGGCGCGAAGGGTCCTCTCCGTTATAAAATCGTTTTCGGGAAGCTACAGTTTCCGGAGAAGGGAAATGTCGAAGGGATAGAGGGGTCATGACCGGTCGCTCGTCCATAATGGATTCTTCGGGGTTCGGTAGCTGATAGATAGTGGCCAGGATCAAACCAAGGATCATGACGGGCTTTCTGGTACTTGATTGTGGATATTGAGAAATGGGTAACAAATTTATCAAATCGATTTACCGAGTTCTTCGCAAAGAATTCCGCTACGGCTGGGAGCAACGGAAGGACGCTCAGGCAAAATTTCCATAGAGCCCGGTTGGAAGTAGAAGGGGTCACCGTTAATAGCGGTCATCCGTATATATAAAGGATCGCCAACGTCAGCGGCATTCATTTCTTGTTGGATCATCGTCTGGTTGATATCTATGAAGATTGCTTCCGAGGCACAGCCCTCCTAGACTACCTTCGAAATCGAGCAAACGATGTACGATGTCCGCGCAGCTATTGGTGATTCTGGGTATCGGCGATTTCAGGTCACCGTAAATCTCAGTGAGCGTACGGCCATACTGCGACAATAATATGAGCAAATTCCGTGCCTTGAAAGTATAATCGTACCTTTGAGCTAGGAAACAAGCACTGGCTCCCATCCGGAACGCCTTCAACGTTCCAATCAGATGGATTTTGCTTGATTCTGGGGAGCAAATTGCGAAGCGTCTTCTCGGCTATTGACAAAGCCTTTTCCTTGCGTATGCGGAGTTGTTCTTGGACAAGTCATGTGGAATAAGGGTAGATCCTCAGGGTTGGTAATGCCGAGCTGATATGTGACGGAAATAAACCCATGCTTGATTAGAGCCTGTAGTAACAAACAACGGCTCTTTCCGTTCGGCAACCATGGCACTGCTTGCGCGGTCGCCGCATGGTGTCGAGTACATTAATGAAGATGTGGCCACCTCAACCCTACCATTTCCCGCATGCGTTCGGGAGAGAAGTCACGAAAGAAGTTAACTGGAAAGCTTCCCAAGTCAAAGGAAAACCTCCCAAGGCTCGACCAAGAGCCAGGATGGTCCAACCGGGATGACTGGACTGATCCGGTCTCATTCCTTTCCTTGCTGAGCACGTGTGTGCAGGTTTTCGGTGAGCCCTACCTTATCAGAATTAGTTATTGGGGCCTAAAGGTACTCCTGCATAAGGGGTTCTTGAAGTGTCATTGGTTTATGCGCATATCTAACATTTGCATGAAAGGTATACCGTCATCAGTAGAAGTTCTGGTGTCACCGCTTCCATCTTATTAATCTGCCTTGGTATTCTGGTAAGGGGGTAGCGAGTGAAATATGTACAAGCTCCTGAGCGCGGTCATCTGAATCTAGTGGTAATCTATCATGCTAGCTCAATGTAGCGTTCCACTGAGCGTCCACAAACATGTCAGCTTCCCCTCCTAGAAGTCTCAGAGCGAAGAAAGCAAGACTCACCTTCCCAGCTTGTCACCGCCTGGTTCCAAAGTCCCACTTCGTGCTCCCGAGTGCCTCCGAAATGGTCCACGAAGCCGTTTCCAAAGACCTCCGCCTCCCTTGCAATGCTGGTTGGCTTCATCATCTCCCTTGTTGCGACCTCCAAGGACGTCGCCAACGTCTTCACCTTATTTGGCACATAGTCAGCACGAGCCTTTCGTTTGTTACAGGAATAAAAAGCAAAAGTGGTAGTACCTTTCCGGATGCTCGGTCTTCTGGCTTCAGCTGGCTAATCGGCGGCACGGCCAGATCCAGCTTTTTCCTTATGCCGCGCAAACCAAGCAGAAACACCGCGCTCAGCGCAAAGTACGGGTTGAGGTCCGCGCCGGGAACGCGTATCTCAAACCTCGTTGCGGAGGGCGGGACGCTTGGAGGCGAGATGATACGGATCGAGGCAGCACGTGAATCGTAACCGTAGGTGACGGCGTTGGGGGCCCAGAAGGCCTCGCCTCCGACCAGGCGCTTGTAGCCATTAATGGTGGGCACGAGCTGGAGAATATCTGTCTCAAGAACTGTATTCTGTAGGGGTCATCTGCTCCCTAGTGCGCACCATTGGCATAACTAACGGAATAACAAAGGACGTAAGTAGAGAGAGACATGAGTGTAAAAGTAAACCGTACTGTCAGTGAGTCCGTCCAGAACACCGGCAAGGAACCATTCGCCTGCCTGGCTGAGAAATCGCGTATCGTCGTTCGCAGCGTTTGCTCTCCCGTTCTTTTCTTCGCCGGACGACACAGCGAAGAGGTTCTTGCCGCCTTTGCGTAATGATACATGTATGTGCCTTTGATGTTATGTTAGTATATGCATCAGAAAGCCGAGGAGGGACGGACCCTCCGCAGCCTGGCAGCTACAAGAAACGCCCATAAGTCATTACTGCAGCTTAAAGCACAGCTGACGCATGACGCACGTTGTTCCAAGGCTTTGCCATGAAGCTTGGAACGACGTCGTACTTCATACCGACGCTCTTCGCAAGATACTTGTATAAAATGGCATTGTCGGCCATCCTTAGCGCTGAAGTGTATGCAAGAGCAGTTTCCAAGACTCCGGGTCCAGTTTCCGTGTCTGTATTTCGCCACGCTGATGCTTGAATAATAGCGCAAGAGGACAACCAATAGCAATAACACACGATGTCCTTCAATGGGTATCTCGAATAGTTGGCTTGCGTCAAAGAGTTCGTGGAAATAATCGTTGTTGAGTTGCGTGCGCAAGAGGGAGTACCCATGGTCTGAAGACAGTGTCAAGGAAGTCGAGTGGAATGATCTGTGCTGAAGAACGCACTTCCGGGAGTGAGGGGCTGCAAGTTTGTAAAGTTCTTCTCTGCCAGCGTTGCTGGGGTTTCTATCCACCAAGAAGTCAGTCACATGTTCGCCTCGTCTGTTAAAACAAGATGCTCGCCTTTGAAATTGAAGTACTCAAAAATATCAAGACTCGTTAAAACAAAAGCTCGAAACAAGTCGATTGTGCATACCTCATATTCCACCCCGGCGTAGCACTCATATCCGGCTTCCTGTGCGCGATCCGTCGTTATCTTCAAAATCCCTCGTGGGTCCACTACCAGCGGCTCCTTCGTGTCAGGGTCAAGGAAAGACACGAGGAAGAATGCGACGTTCTTCTCCCAGGGTATGCGGCGGAATGTCGAAAGGTCGATCTTGGCGATCACATCACGGTAGCCATTCTTCTTGTTCGAGATAAGCAGCTCCTTGGAGTAGACGGCGTCGTGGATATCCCAGCCGCTGTGAGATATCAGACTACAGTTTAGCCGCAGATGCGAAGGTTGAGGAGGGAGGCCGACACACAAGATGACGCTGCAGAAACCGAAGCCGTCAACGGAGACTGCGCTGAGGAATTTATCTTTCGACTGCAGGAAACTCCGTCAAGATTCGAGCGGACTACGGAGATCGAAGTCTGACCATGAATTTGCCCCGGAGGACTCCATCCACTGCAAGCAGACGTCAGAAATTCCCGACGTTACGCGCATATGCAAGCGCACCGTCAATCCCTGATCGGCGGTTGCGGTCAGATGTCAAGGACAAAAAGGACAGTGGTAGGGGTTACCGGCTACTTTGACTTTGTTATCGGCGGCGAGGAGCTCTTTCAGCTGCTCGAGTGTATGCGGGGCCTTGGATGTGGCCGCCGCCATGATGGAAGTTGGATGAATGGAACCGCCTGCTTACTACTTTGATGAGGTACCTCGGCATCTGAATGATGTAACACTAATTCCATTTTTTGTAGTCGATACTTTCGGTGTAGTAAGGAACCATTCCTAGTCTCACTCCCAACATAATTAACATCGGTCGTTTATTAACAAATAATTAGGCGCATATATGTAACGAAGGCGGGATACCTCAGTGCTTGGCTGGTATCGACCGAGGCTGTAGGTCCGGGCTGTTCAGGTTGACAAGACCACAATAACGACTCCGACCCAAGGCCTCTTCGTCGCGGGGAAGCACCTCTCCACGCTCTAGCACCACACCAACGAACTTCCGCTGCGATCTCATCCATTTTTCCTTGTAAAAGCGTACAAAGCCGGGGGCTGTCGCATATATTGTGTGGTCGCGACCCATTTTGACCTAGGATAAAGATGAGAGACACAAGAAGAACGTAGGTACAAAGATATGTGGTTTTCGCGTACGTGTGGTCCGGGGTGGAAGACAGTGCCGCGTTGGCGGACAATAATGTTGCCAGGGATAACGAATTGATCTGGAAAACAAGATAATTGACGAAACGGTTCCGGGAAGGCAACAGCATAGCCGTACCAGAGAACTTTTTGACACCTAGACGCTGGCCAGGAGAGCCTCCATGATTGTGGACCGTGCCACCTGCGCGTTTAGTGGCTGTGCGGACAGAGCCAAGGCCTGTGAAGGGTACGAGAGTAAGCACACAATAGGAGCTTGGACGAGTAACAATCAGCATACTGAAGAAAGAGAATGAGCCTTTTGCGAGATCGCAACAGCGAGCGAGTAATGGCATTTTTAGTTGACACAGGAATTCGAGTCAGTACAATGGCATGAACACAAAATATCGGCGATCGCCGAATGTGACGCAGACATATAACAAAGCTCGCTCACCTCCTTCGTCTTGTCCACATACACCATCCAACCACACAACTCACAATGGTTCTCCTAGTCACTTCAGATAACGAGCAGTTCGTCACAGAGAAGGAGGTCGTCGAACGCTCCGTCCTCATCAAAAACATGCTCGAGGGTACGCAAGATCTTGCCCAACCCTCCCGCTCTCACTTCGTCTCGCTGATCCTCGTCCCACCTTCCTTTCATTAGATGTTGGCGAGTCAGATCAACCCATTCCTCTCCCCAATGTGTCCTCCAGCGTTTTGAAGAAGGTAGAAGCACCGGTTTTTTTTTGGTCAATGTGACTCGTGCAGAGTTAGCTGATGATCTCCGTGGCGCACTTGCAAAGGTGTTGGAGTATTGCGAGCACCACCGCGGCGAACCTCTTCCGACAAACGACAGTGACCAGAGTCAAGACGAAACGCGCAAGCGCACGACAGACATTAGCGAATGGGACCAAAAGTTCATCACCGTCGATCAGGAGATGCTTTTCGAAATCATTCTCGCCGCCAACTACCTCGATATCAAGTCATTGCTGTGCGTGCTCTTTCATACAAGCATCTCGGTGACTCCTGATCCTTCTTTGTCTTAAAGTGATGTCGGTTGCAAGACCGTCGCCAACATGATCAAGGGCAAGACACCCGAAGAAATTCGTAAACTCTTCAACATTGTCAACGATTTCACTCCGGAAGAAGAGGTATGGCTTTTTCGTTGTCCTGTCAGACGTCATTCACTGAACACCACTCTCTCTAACGCCAGGCTCAAATCAAGAAGGAGAATGTAAGTTGATGGTTCCCCTCACGAGTCTCATGTCGTTGTGCTTAATTGCCCCTTAGGAATGGGCGGAGGATCGGTGATTCCGTTGATACATAGTTGTTTTTCTACGGTCTTTGTGTTATGATATTGTTTTCCTCCTTGATTTTCTTTTGTACGCAATATTCTGAAAGACAATAGAGCATAGTCGAAACTCCAGTCAGATATGGAGGGCGTTGCTACCGATCATTGATTAAGTAATGATCCGTTTGCCTGTCGGCCTAGAGTCGGTTCAGAACATTATCTGGACCTCGCAGCGAGCATTCTGACCATACAACTTCTCGTGTTCCATTAGACCTTCATGCCGTCCATACCCGACCTCCCCGGAACGCCGGTGCCCCGCAACTCTGATCAAGAAAGATGGCTGAAAGACTTTGTCGCAAGGCTCTGTCAGTTGGACTCTCCAAAGTGCATTTTTTGTTCTGCCAAAGATATCCCAAGCGAAACAGAACATGGCTTTTCTTTTGTTGTAGGTTTCCCGGAAGCCAGCCTGTCAGTTTTGGAACGAAGGACCTCGCGAAACTGGAAAAACAAGAGTACGTCATGGCTGACATACTCGTCCACGCGTCCTGAAAATTCATAATGAATGCCCAGTTATTGGGTCTGCGAAAAATCCGACGGCGTGCGCGTTCTGCTCCTCGTCCTGACAGACCCAGGAGGGAACCAGTCCACTTACATCGTGCGCTTGCGTTGTGTTTTCTTCTTCAAGGAAATAAGCCGCTGATTCACAACGACCGAACCAGATCGACCGCCACAACACGTATCGCGAGCTCACAGGATTCTTCTTCCCGCACCACGAAGACCTCGCAAAGTCGCTTCGCAGCTCGCTGATCGACGGTGAGCTCGTGATCGACGTCGACCCGCAGACGAGGCAGGTGAGCCCTCGTTCGGCGTTTCCTCTCTACTCTGCTTTTCTGAATTACTTTCCTTTGTGCGTGCACTTGTGCAGGAGAAACTGCGATATCTTGCGTTCGACTGCCTGGTCGTGGACGACCAGAACGTCATGTCAAAGACTCTCGACAAGCGATACGGCGTGCGCTTCCCTTTGTCTCGATAACGCAGATACTGGGTGCTCATGTCCTGTCTTAGAGACTCCAGCAGTGGTTCTACAAACCCTACGCGCAAATGCTCATCGACCATCCTCGCATGGCCAGCTCCCAGCCGTTCGAGTAAGTCTCACATTCTTCCCGGACTTTCTGTCGAGGCGAAAGGAAAGAAAACGACTCACGATTGGCTGTCTGACATCCCCACATCCACTTTCCCAAGCTCAGAATCAGAGTGAAGGACATCAGTTTCTCGTACCACGTGGAAAAAGTGTTCAATGTCGACATTCCGTCTCTGAAGCACGGCAGCGACGGGCTGATTTACACATGCGTCAATACGCCGTACAGTCCTGGGACAGACACAAACATGTAAGACCTTTCAACGACTTCTGTGACTGCTCTCGTTCATGGTTGAACTGCGCTCCCAGATTGAAGTGGAAACCACCTTCAGAGAACTCGATCGATTTCAAGCTCGTCCTGCGCTTCCCACCCCTACCCTCCAATCGAGACAAACCCGACTTTTGTGCGAAACCCGTATTCCTCCTTTTCGTGTGGTGTGGCGACGAGAAGGGCGTCCCGAAATACGAACAATACGACGAGTTGTACGTCGAAGATGAGGAATGGGAAAGGTATGCTGCACTCTTCCTTCGTGCGTTGTCGGGTGTAGTCGTTGACAGATGCATTTTGTGACAGGTTGAAACTCTCGAGAGAACAAGTGGACGATCGGATAGTGGAGGTTCACTGGGACCCTGTTGGCCAGCGCTGGCGCATGATGCGGTTCAGAGACGACAAGCCAAACGCTAACCATGTGAGCGTCGTACAGAACATCATACAGAGCATCGCCGATGGTGTGGAAAAAGACGCGGTGAGTCCGCCCAACTCCGTATTTCCCTCCCTTGGCTTTTCACTTCGCTAACACTCTGCTGCAGCTTCTCGCGCGCTCAAACGCGATCCGGAACGCATGGAAGGCACGTCTTGGACAGCCACCGCCTCCACAACCGCAACCACAACTGCAATCGAGTGTCGACCATCCGCCCATGCCTCCACCTCCGCATCCCCAAGCACACTATCCACAGCAGCCGGCTCCTCGATCATTCGGACCCCCGCCGCCAACGACGCGGACGTACCAGCCGCCACTGGACGTGGAGATCCGGTATGGTCCTCTTGCGCCCTCGCCGTGGAGCAAGGTCGGCGGGCCGCCGATCGTCGCTGGGATGAAGCGGTGAAGGGCAGAGTTCAGGCCATCGTTACTGCTTTCCGTGCCTTTTTTTTCGTCTTTGGGCAATTTTTCTCCCCGCCTTTCTCGGTGTCTTTTCCCCTCATCTCTCTCATTTTCGAAAACGCGATAGTGCGCCCAGGAGAGTGGAGGAACGAAATGAAGCGAGAAGGAAAAGCAATCAGGGAGAAGACATGACGACAGCGGCTCTTCCGTGTTGGATGTCATGCAGTTCATTTACATTCTATAGTCTGCGGGCGGCAGAGTGGACCGACATCGCATGAATGGCTTTCCCGTCCAGGTTTAGGCTCAGGCTCCGTTTCTCATGCTCGGAATAACCACCTTCTCTAACACCGCTCCCCTTGTCTCCATTCCTCTTATGCTCTCCCAGGCCCATGCGGTCTCTTGATGGCTGGCCTTTGCACTATACCTTACTGATTTGTGTACAGTAGAATGTTCTAATGCATAATTAGTCTGGATCAAGCCATGGCGTGAAAAATCAATGTATTTCGGTCAGCGTACAAAAGACCCCCGTACGAACTGCATTCTGTCATACGGAGCCCTTCGTGGAGATCGTGTCCTGTCTTGGATCAACAAACGGCCTATCGACGACACAGAAACAGAAAAGCGGAAGATCATCAAGTGGTCGTAACAAGAGTAGTAAGACGAGAGCATCAAACACAACAACAGGAAAGAGACGAAATCATAGAGGAATGAAAAAGAAGAGTGCATGTCTAGTCGTTACAATGGGGAGTGAGAAAATAATGATCACAACAAGATAAATGGGAAAAAATGGGAATATAAATGGAGAAATCACAAGGACAAGATAAATGAGAATTGAGACGGAGAACTTTAGATGATGAATGAGATGCTGCAAACAAGGCGTGAGCAGTTCAGGACTGGGAAATGGCCTCTTGAAAGAGCCGAACCCGCGCAGCGAATGAGCAAGACGGTGAATGGGAAAACTCATGAAGAGGCGTGTCAAACAGCGTCGTCAGTGATGGTATGAATCGGAGAAACGAGATGATTGGGTACAATGGAGAAGACTTGACGTCGTGGAAAGGAAACATGAGATGCTATATAGTGAAGAAGATGCAGTGATCGTGAACTGAGAAAAAAAAAAAGGTAACTGTGATGATGACGGAGAATGGCGACAGTGTTTTTGTGGATGTGAAGCGTACCGCCTGAACGGATGGGCTAGTGATGATGATGGTTTTGAATGCGACTGAGTGTTCGCCACTGAAAGGGGACCTCAGTTGAAAAGATGGAGTGAAGGGGACGTGAGAGGGGACATGGCAAAATCAGCGTAGGGACTCGCCGAGTCTGTGGCGAAGTCAAAAAATAAATCACCGGGACAGCGCGAGCGGCCGGTGTAGTCGTGCTCCTTGATGGAGTGAGAATGAATGATATCCGGTAGCGTCGAATCGACGTCCGAAATGCTCAAGCGGAGACCATTGAAGGTCTCGGGCGTAGCTTCGGGAGTGGAGTCGACAGACGAGAACGAGGTATCGCGCTCGTGATGCCGACGCTCGGGAGGGTAAGGCGAGATAGAAAGGGCCGCAAATTCATCGGTGGGCAGCGCCGACAATGTCTAAGAGGCAAACGAAGAAAATTGTACCTCAATCCGCGTGGTCAAGCAAATAGGCGACAAAGTACCTGTGCTGAGCTCCCCGTTACGATAGGCGGTGCGGCCCAATGTTGCTCCGCGCCCCAGGCGGAGGAGGAAAGGCCCGCGCGATCCAGAATTTCGTGAATGGAGAGACCTCCGGACGCGCCTGTGCCCTGGTCGCGGTTGAGGTTCTGGTCCTCCTGCTCCGGGTCGGTGTCTTGGTCACGCTGTCCGTCGGCGACCCGCCACCACTCGATGTCCGCGAGGACTCGTCGGCCGATTGTCTCTGAGCCTGATGAGCGCCTATAGCCCGATGCAACGCCGCGGGTACTGCCTGGTGCGGCGGTGGTTGGGCTGGACGCACTGGAGAGGGAAAGAGAGGGGTAGGGGGTTGCGCGGACAGACGGGGATGAGATGGTGCGGCGGAGAGACGGCATGGGGCGCGGAGGACGAAAGACCGAGGGCGAGACCGTGAGCAGCTGCCTGTCGCAGTGCTGGAGCTGGGAGAGGAAGGGGTGAGGAGGAGAGCTGTATTTTTTTTTTCTTATATAATTCCGTCTGGTGTGATTATCGTGAAGAGGTGAAGCCACTCCCATCAAACAGCCTTCAGGCACTCTTGAGGACGCTCCTCCAATCGTTCGCTGTCAGTTCCAGCAATCAGCCCACGAAGCTGTCTTTGCTATAACGTCGCCGGCGGTCTTCATTATTGAATTTTTTTTTTCTTTTCAATCGCTTTTTCCTGCAGGCAGTCCTTGAGTACACAAGAATACTGCCAGCAAGACGGCCCGCGTTAGGCGCCATCCAGGGTCATGGTCTCCAGAAAAAGAAACGATTTGTCTTCGATGACAACGTTGATCTGCGAGTAGCATCTGCACAACTGTCCTTGTTTCAGCGCTCTTGTCCTGGTTTTCCATTTTCTGACCACTACTCCCACGCGATGCCTTATCACCGTCCAGCGACCACGTCTGTCGTGAATGCGACCCCACATCGACATCAATCTTCAGCCACCAACTCAATCTGTCTCGTCAGCGATTGCTGCGATCGTGTCTCCAAAGGCTGCCTGTGTTACCTACTCCGCTGCAGTCGTGCATGTAATTAATTTCAAGCCTTCGCCCCACTAACCGTAAGGAAACATATGAACGATACCTAACAAGGCCTAGATTGCCTGTCGTTCCGTGAAATATGGATGCTCTGCGCTCGCAATTCAAATGTGCAACGCACACGACGAAACTCGGACGTCACTCGCGCTGCCAAGCCTGCCGTCACTACCCACCCTCTTCGCACTTCTCGCCTCGCGTGTTTGCTCACCCGAAAGCAACTGGACGATTCCTGATGGCCTTGAATAATTGAACCGTTTCCCCGTCTGACCTCATGACGCGACCTTCCAACGACCTTATCGCATACGCGCAAGAATGGAGCTCCCGCGTTGTTCTGCCGAACGATCGCACAAAAAACAGAAAACACAATTCAGGACTTGCTTACTCACAGGCCGAACCTCAAGGTGAAAAGTACGGATCATGCAGCTGACGGCGACAGCCGAGACCTGCGACAGACTGAGAGTCTGTCACCTTTCAGCGCCCCTCTAGCTCGTTTCGCACCTAATTAAAGCGCACAGACCGCGTTTATCTCTACCCTTGTAACTTCTTTACAGCTTTTCGACGTAAAAACGCGAAAAGACGCGTCAGGCGTGACGATATTGACGCGTCGAGCGCGCCTCATGGAAAGCCAAAAAAAATTTACGTGCCTGTCATGCCACTCATCAAAAGCGAAGCAATATGTCCCCTCCTTGGACAATTCGGCTCCACGAACGAGAACCCAGGCTGACTGACATTGACTATCCCCATCTTGTTACTTATATTAGTTCTCCTGTCCCGAACGCACACGGGCAGCCGCTCCCGGGTCCACAGGGAGTCGCCGCCTAAATAAAGGCCTAGCACCCAGACTGCGGCCGAAGCTGTAACGGGCTTGGCCTGTTCTCGTCCAATCCGTGTTCTTGAGACTACATCACGTCGCTCTCACGATCAGGACGTTTCCTGCGGGAGAACTCTGAGAAGGCTTCAACCCTTGGACGATAGCGTGTATGTAAAGGATGAGACAATTAATCAGGTCAATGATCGTTAGCCTGGTTCAAATGGGTATCACGATTGCCCCTCAACAAGCTATTAACCTGGATAGATAGATCAGAAAGATAATCCTTGACGTGATCATAAATGGGGACCTCGGTAGCGCCCACCGGTCTCAGCCTTGATAGGCATGGGCAAACACCACAGGGGAACGCAGGTCTTGGAATAATTTCTGAGACTTGATCTTTTCTGTGGCGCTTGCCAGTTTGAAATAACGAACACACTCCTGAATATTCTGATAGCTTAAATTTGTGAACATCGAATGAACGTTCTGCGCTTGCGAAAGAGAAGAACCTCAGACTTGAAATATATCCCAAAAGGAATAAGTTCGGGACGCTGGCAATAAGAAACCGAGTTCTGACTGCTCGCGCTCTTTCCTCTCATGCTCATTGGCGACTCTATTCCAAGCGCATGCGAGACAAAGAGCGTTCCTGGCAACGAAAGCCTAGCGAAGAAGAGCGCGAACCACCCAAAAGGCGAATGAAGACAGGACAGTATCCACAAATGTCATATGGATAGGCACAGACCCAAGAACCGAGGATAGACCTGTGATGACTTGCATGCCACTTGTCATGAAACCACCCGCAAGAACAAGAGGATATATGTATGTTAGCGGCCCGGTGAAGGGAGACTTGCATCAGTTCTCCTGTCGCTGCGCAATGGAAGCGCGGTTCCACCTGATGATGTGATGTTGACATCGTATCGCTCGGAGTCTCAGTCCCAGCGAGATGTGCATTTGATTTACCTTGCGCTCGTGGCGCACTTCGGCCTTGGAGGTTTCGAAACCAGTAGGTGGTAATTGGCTAGTGAGTTGGCTTCCCATGTGCCCATGGACGCAGTGCTAAACCATCCAGGCCATGACGTGGCAGGCTGTGGAACCCGAGCATCGAACCCTCCAGTCTACGGCAAATTGATATGTTCTCCCATCGTGATCTACACTTGCCATCTAAAAGCCGAACCCTTGACACTTGTCAAACCCCACTTAGTCTTGAACTCTGAAATAAAATGGCAGAAGACATTAGGGAGCGAACAGGCCGGCGTGGACGGGTGGAATGTGAGCAGAAGATTCAGAAACATCTCGTCAGAAGTTCCACATGGTATGCACATCAGACAACGGCTGAAGAGAAGACACAACACCGAGGTCTGTTTAACAATGATGCGCCACGTTCGTGACTTCAAGCAAAAAAAGCTGTCCCTTTCGATTAGAGCTCGACATGAGAAAAACGAGCTCAAAAGTGACGAGAAAGTTTGATTTCTCCAGCACTTGAGTCTTTAAAGCCGCATCCTACACCATGGTTGGCATGATCGTGCGAAGCAACACTATTTACCGCAAGCAAGGCAACACCGAGGGTTATGCCACTGTATTCAAAGCACGGCGAGAACCTACAAGACCATCAGCAAGGCAACGATCCGCGAGAGGTATTAGAATGAAAGAAGCGTTGGCCGGGTCCAATACTGCCGTAAAGAACCTGCAACTCCTTGTGGTTCTTTTTCTCGTGTGATGCAAGAGATGGGCCAAGGCCTAATCGTTACCCCGCGGAACCGCTGGGATACAGTCCAGACGGAGCGTCTGCGGTGTTTTCTTCCCAAAGACGGTTAGACTCTATTCGTGACAGTGCGACGTTTCGCAGCAAGAAGAGAACAAGAACGGTCAGAAGACACTTTGCATCGCATCTTTATTCTCGCTCGACAAGGTTTCTATGGCTTGGCCGTTGGCAGTTTTGTCAGCTATCAATCACCATGCAAAATAGCAGATAGGCCGCGTTCGCAGAAGGAGGAACCCACTCATTATTATACAGATAAATGTGATCTCCCTTCATCGCCTCTGCTGGCATGGAGGAGTGTGTGCAAAGTGCGTTTTGTTCCGAGTTCCTTATCTAATCCGCTTATGTTCCCCCCAACAGGTGTTCCATGTCGGCATCAGCATGCCCCAAGACCCGACATGCCAAGCGTCACGCGAGCCTATCGTGCTGCTCCCGCCCGCACGACTCTCATTCATACTTTGCGGCCATGGACGCCTCTCAATCCAGCACTAGCACTTCTGAGATCTTCTATGGAGCTGTCGTCAACCCGATGACGCTCACAAAATACGCGGCGCTTCCGCGCTGCCTCATCTCAGTCGGACCTTCGGGGAACGTGGACTGGATCGAGGACGATGTTCCGGAGCATATGCTGCAGGAGACGCTCGCCAAACATGGCCTTGTTGACGTGGACATCCATGTTGTGCCGTCCGACCAGTTCATTATGCCTGGGTTCATTGATACACATACCGTGAGCGCAGGTTGGGGTTGATTTTCAAAGCAGCTTTGTTCACTCGTTTTTTGCAGCACGCGCCCCAATTTCCGAATGCCGGAAGGCCAGTCAAATCACAATGCTGCCGAATTTTTCTTTTTGCTGAGGGAGCAACCTGATAGTGGACAGCAGTACGAGTTGCTCGACTGGTTGAACAACGTGACATTTCCTACAGAGGCCAAATTCTCAAACATAGATTATGCGCGACAGTCATATGAGTCTGTCGTTGAAAGAGTTATCGGCTTTGGAGTTTGTACCCACCGTTAATCACTTTAGCCGTTTGCTGAGGATATTCTCCTACCAGACTACCACATGTTGTTATTACGGCACTCGTCATCTAGAAGCTACCAAAGTGCTAGCAGACATCGTACATAGAAGCGGCGAGCACTCCTGTTTTTCGCCTGTTGGGCTATCCCTAACCCAATTACCGCCTCAGGCCAGCGAGCTTTTATTGGCGTAAGCGTTCCTCTTCGAAAGTGTAATAGTCAGGTTTGACCTTCAAGACTTGCATAGAAATGTAATATGGACAGGAACTGTCCTGAGAATTACATAGACGAGTCCGTCGAAAGCTCTATAGCAGAGACAAAGGACCTTATTGCGCATATACGGAGCTTACCAGGTCCATCTTCTGGGAAGACGTACCCCCATCCTCTGGTCCAGCCCATCTTGACCCCTCGTTTCGCAATATCATGCACGTCAGAGCTCTTGGCCTCACTGGGTGAAGTAGCGTCGGACGAGCCATCACTGCACATCCAGACGCACATCTCCGAGAACAAGTCCGAAGTCGCCTTCACTAAGCAGCTCTTTCCCGGCTGTTCCAACTACGCGTCCGTGTACGACTCGTTTGGGCTCCTTCGCTCAAACACCGTCCTCGCTCATGCGGTGTATCTAGAGGAGGATGAGGTTGAGCTCATTGCACGGCGCGGCGCTGGCATAAGTCATTGCCCGACGAGCAACTTCAACCTCAGCAGCGGCGTGGCCCCGATCGGCGAGTATCTGGATAGAGGAATCAAGGCGCGTTGGTTTTCATTGCTGATGTGCTACCTCCATATAATGCATTCTAATCACCGGCCATCGGCCATCAATACAGGTTGGACTGGGAACGGACGTCTCGGGCGGCTTTTCCATGTCCATTCTCAACACCATCCAGAATGCGAGCATAGCGGCCAAGATCATATCCATGCAAGCGAAACCGCCGAATACCCCCAACAACGTGAAACTGCGCAAGTTCGCAGACCGCCAGCTGTCCGTGGCAACTCTCCTGTACCTCGCTACGCTGGGCGGCGCCGCGGTGTGCGCCATCGACTCGCAGGTAGGGTCGTTCGCACCCGGGAAAAGCTTTGATGCGCTGTTTATCGACCTGGGCCGCCGGAGCACAAACCCGGGTGTCTGGAGCGATACTCTCGATGCGGGAATCCGGAACACCGAGGACATAGACCGATTTTTGGAGAGGTTCATGTTCTGTGGAGATGACAGGAACATTGCACGAGTATATGTCCAGGGCCGGCTCATTGGAGGGACCCGAGACCACGCATGATAGCGCCCATACTTTGCTTGAGAGATGGCTCTGATGAACTGTCAGCATCATCGTCGATTTCCTTAGGCCCGATCTCATTAGTACACGCTCCATCACTGTACAATGGCATGCTGCATATATTACATGTCTATGTCAATATCCTTGAAATCACCAAATTCCCATTTGTGACAATCCTGATGAGCCAGACGTGAGCAAGCGTGAAAGGCGAGGGAGCAGCACAGGCGACGCACCACACATTCGTCCTCCTCACGTGCAAGCGGCACCTCCCTGCCCTTCTCCCACTCCACATCGTCCAGTTCGAGGATCCTATGGATGACATGGCGTATGATGTGCGTCCGCACGTCAACATTCCACCCGAGCCTGCCAACAGTGTCGTACACGATCGTCTTGCCCAAGTGGCACCGCGTCTCGAGCGCGTAGCCGGCGTTCGCGCACGGCGAGAGCCAGCCCGTGCACGCGCCCTGCGGGATCGGGTCCGCGGTGTGGTACACGTGCGTGACGGCCACCGGGGCAGGGGGCAATGGGATGGGCAGGTCCGGGTTTGGTTGTGTGTTTGCGGTGTCTGCTGCTTGCCAGGGCAGAGGGAGGTGCAAGCGACTCGCGGCGAGGCGCTCGCCCGGAGACTCGAACGCGACGGCTGGGAGGCCGTAGGTGGAGCCCAGGAGACTGGCAAGAGCGCCGCCGAGCGAGTGCCCGACTAGCCAGACGTCCGCAGAGGGATACAGGCGGAGAAGGTCGTTGACTAGCTTCTGTTTTCGTTTCGAGGATAAACAAATCGCAGAAGAGAAAGATGGAGGGAGGAGTGGACTCACGACGCCGATCGAATAAAACAAGCTGTCCTGGATCAAAGCACTGCTCAGACAAGAGTTGTCGCAGCGCCAATGGTTCGCGTAGCAGTTGCAGACGGTCCGAAATACCCATCGGACGTTAACTCGCGCACAACAACATGAAAATAATCTATAGATACATGGATCAGCGCGCGTTCCGACGGGGCTGGATGGGTCCCTACAGATTATCGTTATATTTGTCTAGCTTGGACGTAGGTCCCCGTACTGTCGTTCCCTTTATCGAAAGAACCACAGTAGAATTGTCCGAAGATCGAAAGACGTGCCCGCGAAAGCCTTCGTCTTCTTGCCATCCAAACGGAAAACTCTGAACGATGCATGGGCCGTGCTATTTAGCAAGAAGCACCAGAGACAAGGAGGAAAAGAAATGAGGATACGCACGCTGTTCCACACTTCATCGACGTCGTACCAATTATGCGCCCCAGGCCCGACCGCATACGCATTTCCGCTCATGCGCGCTAGCTGCGCCAGAGTCTGCCTGTCTTCCACATCTGGACCGAGCACTTCCAGACGGTCCCATTCCACGGGTATGCTCTCATCGAAATGCAGCGAGTGGTAGCGCGCTTGCTCAATGGCTTCCGGCGAGCGGGGCCTGTAGACGGTCGTCGGCCGGGCTTTGACCGTCAGCGACGGCACGGTCCCAGGATCCTCCTCCGACGCGACGAATGCGGATGCAGGCGTCGAGTCGTGCGGTTGCTGGAGGACTTGCTTGGACTGAAAAGTGAGGTATTTGCTGGACAGAGACGGCTGTGGAGAGGTTGTCGGACGCGGGTCCACTGGCTGGAGAGATATCTCGGGCTGAATGCCAAAGAGGTACAAGACGAAGGAGAGCAACGACAAGGGAAATATCATGTAAAGTTCATGCAGACGCTGAGTGTAACGGGGACGAGAAGTACATATATATCAGATTTGGGCGTAGCTGCTGCCGTGATTGCTTTTGACGCCAAAACGTAGCATCGGAATTGCAGGTCAGCTGAGTTGGTCAAGGTAAACACAACATTTATTAATCACAACTATGTCTAACAGTCATTAGGAAAGAGGAAAACTAGTAACCCCACGGATTGACTTGCGTCGCATACCGATATGGAGGTGAATTTGGCGGGGTCATGACATCTAGCCGGTCATCTCGCGCGGTATAAGCCCAAGGCTCAATGACAAAGTTTGGGTCGGTACACCACGCCATGAGAAATGGTTCCGTGAGGGCCATCAGAGTGTTTGGGGAGATGGGTCTGATCGTCAGCTTGGGGGCCGCATACAGCTGGTTGGGACACGATGCTTCTCCTTGTACATTCAGATCCTAAAAAAAAGTAAACAAAGCTCGTGAACGGAAAACAAACTACGGTGTTAAAAGATCGCTCGCTTGCCTCGACCGATTTACCGATACATCGAGTCGATGTCTCAGCGGTACATGGACGAGAATTATCCGACATGGCAGTGATGTCTTCTGCATGTGCTATCGCGCATGGCTCAACAGGACGATACGCGTGTATACCCTTGGTAGAGGATGAAATCATGCTGCGCAGGACCGCCTGAGGTCGGGCGGAATATGGCAGCGGAATCGGCGTCGCAATCGGGATAGAGCGTTGAGAATCCTGTGCGTTGGCGTCGCCCTGCATATATGCAATCGCAGGATAGGCAAGTGTGTTGTTATTAGGCCAGCCGGATGGTGGGATCGGATGAAGTGCCGCGGTTTCTCTGACCTTCGGGGATGGAAGAGAACAGTATTTATATGCTCTCGACGTCACAAACCTGCAGTCGATCAGACCCGTAGCCGATGTCGCTCAAAACTCGGATTCTAGTGCTCCACGTTGACTTGTATGGAGTTGCAAAAGCACAGAGAGACAAAGCGAATTCCATGCTGACGACAGGAGATCATACGACGTGTCGTAACAAAAAAAGGAACTCCAGATAAAACGATGACAGTTTCGGAGGTTAGAGACAGAAATAAAAAGCACAGTCAGGGTCACGAGCCAGGAGCAGGAAGAACGTCTAAGCCAATATGGTGAGAAGACTCTTAACCTTCTTTTCTGCGGCGCTAGCTAGTTCATCACCGTCCTTTTCCAGTGACAAGGCTTGTTTCTCAAGGGTGCTGATTGTGCGTTCTACCTTTGCAGGCATACCCTGTAATAAAAGCAATGTCGGAGAGACTTTGGTCGAGATGCGCTGAATTTCTCAATGATGACGTCCAGGAAGGAACAAAGGTTTACCGAGATTTTCCACAGCCGTTTCCAGATCAGTCCACAGCGCCTCGCGCTGCGCGTAGGCCTCGCGTAATTGCTCGATGAGGTCAAGCATCTTTTCCTTGTATTGGCGTTTAGAGTTTGGAACAGGCTATTCAATGCAGAAAACATTATACCTGCGAGGTCTTGTAAGCGTAATTGAGTTCATCTTGCTCTTTGATCGCTGCTGCTTCCATCTTCTTGCATGCACTGTTAAAGGTTAGCAGACCATTTGCATAATCCCGGTCCACTTTCTCATCCAGCATTTTGTAAAGTGTTTTGACGCGATTGACAATTGGAACCAGGGTGTCAGCTATTTCCTTCTTCAATTCCTTTCCGTCCGCATCGAGAGAGGTCTGCAAAGAGTTGACCAATGTTTCCACTTTCTGATCGGTCAGCTCGCTTGGGCTGTAAACGGTTTCTGAACGTGACTATATGCGCACTGATAACAAGTTTGAGAGGCGCACGAGTCGTCGAGGAGGTCCGAGAAAAGCGTGCTTTCCTCTTCCCAGTGAAAGAACGAGTCCTCGAAGCGCGTCTCGTCTTCATCTTCGTCTGAATCAGGATCGATCGCGTGGTGGGTCTGATTGCTGATGTGTGATGCTCGACGGTCGGCGAATGACGAAACAGTCTTCAAAAAGTGGCGAGCGTTGGTAGCGTCATGGGCTCGTCGGAGGTGGCGTTTGTCCGCGCTTCCGACCAGTGGTTTCTTGCGACGCGTGCTGCCAGCCGGCGTCCCTGAGCGGCGATCCAGGTGCTTGAGATCTACGACATTTTCCACGCGAAAAAAAGCCACAGTGCGTCAGATGTCGGGGCCCCAGGCAAGAGCGCTGCCAAACGCACAAGGCCTCGGGGACTTGAGGGGGTATTTGGACCTGGCGGACGGAGAGCGATGTGTGCGGGCCATTTGGTTTGGATCAACAAAAGGGACGGAGGATTTCCAACTCCGCTGATCTGGCCATCGGTTCACCGTCTGGGCTGGTCGGTATAGCCGTTTGACTAACCTGACCATTCCATACGCTTTCTTTTCCTCTCATCGTTGTTCTGTGAGTCCGTCCGTCCTCGCTGGCTCTGTCCTCGAACCTGGTCTAATGGAAGGCCTCGTTTCCTCACAAGTCATTATTTCATTAATCTCTTCGCGCCCTTGGTCGGCACCTTCAGCGCCAGCTCTACAATTCGGGTTATAAAAAAAACATACAAATCGATTCGTCATGAATTCTCGCCCGCACAAGGTGCATCGGTTCGTGTCTCTCTGGCGCGCGCGTGCTGACAGCCGTTCTCTGTTGCCAGCAATCCATGTCCGAGCTTAAATTGCGCCGGCTGAACGAACACAATCAGCGGCTGCGGGAAGACCTTGCAAGGCCCAGAATCAAAGTGAGCGAGGCCAGTCAAAGGTGCGCCCATATGTACCGTTCTGAGATGGGCGCAAAGCTGACGTCTTGAACTCTCGTTTGCCAGTTTAATTCGCTATTGCAAAGCGACCAAGGACCACCTGGTATGTTTCCGAAAGAGAGCCTTGGTTCATCTTCATGCTCACTCATTCATCCCTCTTCCCATTGTCCCAACGCAGGTGCCATCCGTATGGGGTCCAGTCAGCAAGAGCGAAGATCCATACGCACCTCCGGCTCAAGGCTGCAACTGCACGATAATGTGATCGAGTCTGCGAGTTCACGGATTTCGTGCTTTTTCGCATTTTGTTCTTGTAGCCAATAGGCGGTCGGGTAGCTGCAAATGATGCCCAAAGTGACGCGAATACCTTCAACTCCGTATTTTTATTGCTGAATGGGGGCTCACGCCACCTGAATAATCAGCGCGTTTATACCATACTGATACATACCTTCACCCAACCTTCACGCTCCTTGTCTTCTTGCTTCGCCTGCCAACCTCCTTTTGGTTCTTTTCACTTCGCGATCATTCTCCTCCCTCAGCGTCTCAGCCTCTGCTCAGTGATTGGCCTCGTCAATTTAGTGGGCGACGCCATCCGTTACCTCGTCTTTCTTGTTTAGTTATTATCTTTTTTTTTCTCCTTGTCGATTTTCCCTATCTTAATGCATCTTGTTGGCGACCAGGCGGAACTACTTACATGTCTTAAGGAGGCTATTTTATACGGCGAGCTATGGTTATTATATACTGCCATGTGCACGCGATTCTCGAAATTCCGTGTCTGATGTTTGATGGGTTGCTGGGCGCGGATTGGTTGTTCGCAGGGTAGCCAGCAACCTGACAAGTGACAAGCCAGAAATTTGGCAGTCTGATATAACCATCTACCTCTCACTCTGTCCCACATCCCTATCTACACCTCTTTCTTCCGCCTTTTCCCCCCGAACTTCCATCATCCATCTTTCTGCTTATTTTCCAAGTCTGCTTGTTTCTGTCGTGCCTGGTGTGTTCCGCGTTCCACGTCATGAATCAGGCGCCCGTCCGCTGACAATGTCCCCAGAAATCACACGCACTCAGCCCACTCTCGTTGCGTCTCGAACCCCATCTCACACTCATCTTCTGATCCAACAACCATGAGTTCGCGCGCCGGTGGTCGTCAGACGATGTCAGAGCTGAAGCTCAGGAGGCTGATTGAGCACAATCAGCGGCTAAGGGAGGACCTGGCGCGGCCGAGGGTTAAAGTCAGCGAAGCCAGCGCGAGGTGTGTTGCCTTTGCTCCTCCATTGGCCTTGGAAACTAGATGCTCTGTGCTTCTGCTTTTGCGTTGAACCAGCCTTATACGATACTGCAAGCAGACAAAAGACCACCTGGTGCGTGAGATGGCGTGTGGTAGTCATTCTTGCCTACCTTTTTGTCATTCATGCGGGTCGTGGTTTCTTTCAGGTGCCCTCCGTCTGGGGCCCGGTCGGGCGCGCAGAAGATCCGTACGGTCCACAAAACAAAGGACCTGTGTGCTGCTCCATCCAGTGATCCCTGCGCTATGATTCTCTCTGTCACACTCGGATGATGATATCCCGATGCCCTCCCTTTCTTTATTCTCTCTCGCCCATGGGTTTCAAATCGGACTTGTAGATGTTGGAAAAGCGAGAATCCTGCTCATATTCGCCATTATGCTTCCCCGACTCGCACCTTCTCCGTTCGCCATTTGCGTTCATCGTTCCCTCGCCTACGCTGTAAACTGCACCCGTCCCTTTCTCGGCTATCTTCTTCGTCGTCTGTACACTTTGGATTGCTTTTTCCGCTTGCTTTGTCCATTTGTCTCCCGTGTACCTTATTAACACTCACATCTCCCTCGTTGACTGGTTCTGTCCATTTTCACTTTCACTTCCTTTTTTTTTTCATAACTGGTGATTCTCGCATAGTAAAATATCACTGGCATTTGCATTGCATATTGCTTGACGTCTATATCCAGCACGTATTGGACTGTGAGGGACATTGCGGTAGTTCCGCATGGCTGTGCCGAGTGCACTGCAGTTGCGCGCCACACTATAGAGAAACTGATTTTCCTCAAGGTCGCACCGCATCCATCAATCAAACTGAATCATGAATGATGAGAGCTAGAAATATTATTTCATTTGGACATAATTCATTGTTCATTCGGTCGCATCGCAGCGCCACTACAGTTTCTGGAGGAAGTTGCGTACGCCGGCTTCGTTGAGAGCTCCGATGAAGTGGTTGACGGGCTTTCCGTCCTTGAACGCGATGACTGTAGGTAGATTGCGGATCTGCCAATTAACCAATGTCAGATGACGAACCGCCGTCGACGGCAAAAGGAAATGAGAAGCTCTTCGCACATTAAATCGCTGACCGATGCGGAAGCCGTCTTCGTCGTCGGTGTCTACTTTGACGAGGTCGACAGGCAGGCCAGAGTCCGGTTTGACAGCGGGATCCGATGTCAATTTGTTCAATATCGGCGAGAGCATATGGCATGGTCCACACCAACTAGAAATCCGAAGCAGAATCTGAGCGCTGAGAAGTGCGGTGCTAGAAGAATAAGAGGTGACGCGCACTCGGCATAAAAATCGACCAGCACAAGTCTGCCTTCCGTGTTGACGACTTTGTCAAATGTCTACGGATTCGAAAGAGGTCTTTGATTATCATCAACGCTCGAAAGCTGCGAATCAGGATTGTGGACGCTGGATGGCTGTACGCACTTTGATGTCTGCCTTTGGGTATTGCTCTGAGAGGCGCAGCGTCGAGTGGATGTTTCTAATTCCTTGGCATGTGTAGTTAGAGGGATACAAGCTCCTTCGTGAAACCCTGTGAAGGGTTCGCAAGGTTTTCGGCGCGCTCATCGTCGCTCAAGTCTACAGTACAATGACAGGTCGGTCGAAGCTGATGTAAGCCGGCCTCAGTCCCCGAGTGCTGTTCCATTTCGGCTGCGGTAGGGGCAGTCCACCAGCATCGATCTTATGTATATCGAACAAGGCGTGAAAAATGACAATGCGCCTCTGCCCAGCCACCCGCGTTTCACCCGTAGAGACGCAATGCGGTATTGCTGGGCCTTGGGATCTATCAATCAAGTCATACGAGTTCAATGTCTTGATCTAGCCCATGCAAGGATCATGACGTTCCAAAACAGTGGGATTGACATTCATCGTACGTATGTCCTGTATTGAATAGACACCCAGCGCTGTGCGCAATTAGATTTTTTTTAGCGTCGGCAACTCAGAGCGGTTGAATATGAAAAAAAGGCAACAACTCCCGATCCCTTTTGCAATTGAACAAAGACGCTGCAGCTTCACAAAGGCATACCAACCGAGGGACGAATTAAAAAAAAAAAAGAAAAGAAAGCGGTCTTCTGATGTCAATACGTCTTCTTTCCTTTCCGACGAGGGCTCCAAAAAAAAACCAGACGACAGTTGCTGTTTCAAGTCGTTATGGAGATAACACCCACACCTGATCTATTTGTGACAACCGCGGAGACACATAAAATGGCGCCAATGTCCGCCCTTGTGATGCTGAGCCATCTTTCCCTTTTGTTCCACCAGTCGGTCCTCTTTGTTGTGTCAACGAGCAGCGTAAGCCGGCCTTTAAAAAGAGCCATCTTTCCTCGTCATGAAGACGTCGCTAACGCCTTCGTCCACATAGGCTCGGGGTTCATCTTTCTTCGTTTTAATTCGTCGCACACAGACAGGCTTTCTCTACTTTTGTTCCCGCTAATACTCGATCCTTGTTTCAAAATGCGTTTCTCCTCTGTTGCTTTCGTCGTCGCCTCCGCCGCTCTTGCGTCGGCTGCGGATATCCAGGTCCTCGTTGGTGACCAAGGCCAGGTGGGTTACTCTGTGAAAAGCTGGATTCCCCTACGATGATGCTCAATTGTCCCAATTTCAGCTCGCCTTTAGCCCGCCGAGCGTTACGGCCGCTACTGGTGACAAAATCAACTTCGAATTGTACGTTTCTTTTCGCACGACTTGTCGGCTGTAACATTGGACTGAACTGCCTTCTTTTCTTCAGCCGTGCAAAGAACCATGTAAGTAGTCACATCCTTTCGTATCATGTTGTCTGCGACAAATTGCTGACTTGGGCATTCCTTTAGTCCGTCACCCAATCCACGTTCGCCAATCCCTGTCAAATCATGACGACACCTAAGCAGGGCATCGACTCCGGTTTCCAAGCTGTTGCCACTGGTGCTACGTCTTTTCCTGTCTGGAGTATCACTGTCGATGATGCTACCACGCCCCTTTGGTTCTTCTGCGCTCAGACGAATCCTGCAAAGTAAGCAAAAGTGTTTCAGTATTTCTGCAGCTCTAACACTGCGTGTTACAGCCACTGTCGTGCTGGAATGGTCTTTGCGGTGAACCCGACTGCCGACAAGTCCTTTGATGCCTACCAGGTAAACAATTTCTGCACGTTTCGAAATCTTGTCATCGTTGATCGCCTTTCGCTTCTAGGCCAATGCTAAGAATAGCGTTGACGGTGGTGCGGCATCCTCTGCGAGCAGCGGTGCCTCGACACTCCCTGGCTCGTCCGTATCCACGGCTGTTAGCGGTATCAACACTGCCCCGGCCACCGGTGGTTCTCTTCCTCCTGTCGCCACACAGTCCGGCTTCTCCACTGTGATTGGCTCTGCTACGACTGCCGCCACCGGCACGGAGACCTCAGGGGCGGCGACAGAGACTCAGAGCAGTGGTGCAACGAAGATGAGCGGGACGGGTTCGGTTGTGCTGACTCTGGCCGGTTTTGCTCTTGGTTTCTTCCTGTGAGGCACTGGTGGTGGTTAGCAGGGACGATTGGACACTAGGAACTATGTCAAGGGTCTGCGTATCGAATGTGTGATGTAATTTATAGACGCAGGTTGTACTGGGTACACAAACGATGCAATAATGGACTGACTGCTTTATTCTTTTTCAATCTCTGTTTTATTATCGTGAAGGACGTCGAAATATTTCGAATGAAACATTCTCCATTCTCTGCGTTCTCGGAGCGGTCGTGGCAAACATCGCCAAAGGTGCCACTGCCACTGCATCCCGGCAATCTCAAGAGTTTTCCCCGCCTTTGAACTCATCGACGGCGGTGATGGACGCAATACGTGTCTCGAAGGCATGTCATTCCATCTTTACTTCATATAATTCTTGTAACTCAGACAGCATGCTAAAGGTCGAACGGGTGGCCTGCACAAAGGCTGGAATGACACAGCTCGGCACGCTCCATCTGACTGCTCATCATCTCATCTTTCATTATGACGGCGAGAACCAAGGGGAGATGTGGGTAAGATACCCCTCTTGAACTCTGCGTCCTCGCAGCTCATCCTCAACGAGGTACCCTATCCGCTCATTTCGCTAGTCACGCGTCTTCCGCAGACGCTGCAAGGGCAATGTCCTCTAACTTTCCACACACGCACTTTCGAGACGTTTTCTCTGGTGTTGGATTCCGACTCGGATACTGTGAATGTGTTCGAGAGCGTCAAGGAACTGACGGTTGCCAGTAAGCCTGATCAGAACTTGTGTCCCCCGTCGGTAAGACCGTTGAACCCTCGTTTTCTATAGCATCTGTCGCACAACTATATGCATTCTTTTATCGACCAAACCCCGCGCTTCCAACAAGCGATGGATGGTCGCTGTACTCTCCAAGAGAGGAGTTTGGCCGCATGGGTGTCGGTACCCGTTCCAAAGCCTGGCGTTTTACCGATATCAATAAAGATTATGCTGTGCGTTCGTGCTATTTCATTCTCGCCGTTTCGCCAATGATTCATAGTGACTCCAGTTCTGTCCCACATATCCTGCGAGGCTGGTTGTCCCGACCAAAATTAGCGACACTACTCTACAATACGCTTCAAGGTATAGGAGCAAGTCTCGCATTCCAGTGCTTACATATCTACACTGGGCCAATTATGTACGTAATTCCGCAATAGAGTCGACTATGTTGATTTGGCTCATGTCATTTTTAGGGCAGCTTGACGCGGTCAAGCCAACCTATGGTTGGCCTGACGCAGAACAGATCAATTCAAGACGAAAAACTGATCGAGGCTATCTTTCAGTCGCATTACTCACCAGAGAGCCGAGCGTCCACTGTGCCGGTATACGGAGCTACAGCTACAAATCTGATCATTGACGCTAGACCCACCACAAACGCCGTCGCCAACACGGCCAAAGGGGCAGGAACGGAGAACATGGATCACTACAGAGAGGGTAAGAAGGCGTACTTGGGAATCGATCACATTCACACGATGCGGGAGTCTCTCGCTAAGGTTGTGGAGGCTCTCAGAGACGCGGACAATCTACTGGCCAGCATTAACAGCGACCTTTCCGAACAGCTCAGCTCGCTGCGAGTCCTGGACCGCCAAGCTCTCCGACGCTCTGGTTGGTTGCGACACATATCTGCGATCTTGGAAGGCACATTGTTGATAACGCGGAACGTGCACGTCAATTCATCACATGTCTTGATACACTGTTCGGATGGCTGGGATCGCACCTCCCAATTATCGGCCATGTCGCAGCTTTGTCTAGATCCTTTCTATCGAACCATGCGCGGCTTTCAGATACTGGTGGAAAAAGATTGGCTCTCGTACGGTCACAAGTTTTTGGATCGTTGTGGGCATCTGTCTTCGGAGAAGTTCTTTTTATCTCCTACGGAAGCAACTGGAACAGGAAGCGGTGCGGATGCTGCGCAGGCTTTTTTGGCTTCGGTGCAGAATCGCTTCGCATCGCAACATCATCTCAAGGAGACGAGTCCCATTTTCCATCAATTTCTAGAGTCCGTTCGGCAGGTTCAACGGCAATTCCCCAGGCGATTTGAGTTCAACGAGCGGTTCCTCCGTCAACTCTACTATCATCTCTATTCATGTCAGTTCGGCACCTTCCTCTTCAATTCTGAAAAAGAGCGCAAAGTTGGTGACGGCGGGCCACCACCCTGTGAACGGACAATCAGCATCTGGGATTTCTTCAACACCCCTGCGGAGATGGAATTGAATCGTAATTTGGAGTACGATTCATCATTAGATGATACAAAGAGTCGCGCTTCGGATGCTGATATGGGTGTCCTACTGCCAAATCCGAGAGACGTGAGGTTTTGGCATCAACTTTATGGGCGTACAGACGAGGAGATGAACGGGAGAGTAGTCAGTATTCCCGCGCAAGGTGCAGAACTCGTCGTCCCGGTCGACAGTGCAGAAGAAGATTCCATACTGCTCGGGTCAGAATCCTCACCAGTTATTCAACTTCCGACCTCATCCTCGTCCAAGTCCTTGCTCGTTGGTGGAACTAAGACCCCAATCATATCAACCTCATCGGAATGCATTACCACTCCGAGTGAGGAAACGATTCCCAAACAGCAATCGGTATGGCCACTTTCTGCGCCACCGTCTGCGCCATCACCTCGGTCACCAAGGAAAGTTTCACCTTCGCCTTCCCATTCGCCCAGCAAGTTACGGACGAAACCACCAGAGCTTTTGTCAGGAGCAGGACTTAAATCGGTTTGGGGCCGGTTTTCCTCAAATGCCTCGACTGCATTCTCAGTGGTGCAAGATGCTTATGTCGGTTTTGCTAAAGATCTACGGAATACTCTAACTGAAGAGAACGATCCATCTTCCAAGACTGCGGAGCTGAAAGGACGCGAGATGCTCAGCAGTTGGGGCGAGGAAACGATGTCCGTCGCCAGAAGTATTGAGCCACTTTCCCTCGAGGCTGAGAATCCCTGGGCTCGGCCTGAACCTGCAGAATCCTCGTTAGCGTCTCTCCAACAAAACCCTTGGGGTTCAGTGCGGTCGCCCTCTACGAAGGCGTCTTTAGCGGATTCCCCGCATCAGCTGGGTACTCCGCTCCCTGTTGATCCTAATGTTGCACATCCATTACCCCGGGCCGGCGCCAGTCCAAGTTCCGCGAAGACAGGCGCAGCTGTCGACAAGGAACCAATGAAACCGTCCGCGTCTGGCAATAGCTCCGATCCTCTTGGTGTTGGTTTCCTATAAGAGGACTGTGTATCTCACACATGAATGGACTATTCGTACATAAGCATTGTGCATTTTAGTGTATATTGATATCACCTTGAATTCTCCTGATATGCTGTGCGATTTTGCGAGCTAAACGTGCGTATCGGCTATCAAGCCGATCTTATCTGAAAGTGTGGGTGTGAGGATGGCGTGATTCCTTATTTGCTGACAAATCAGAGCGAAAAGTAAAAAAAAAAAAAGTTGATGTGACCTGAAAAAAGTTGCACCATCCCAGGCGTCGCTCTTTCTTCCTTTCTCCTACCCACGAAAACTTCCCACCTCGATGGCTCCCAACGGAAACGCAATTCATGCCGCTTTGGCTCCAGGTCATTTCTTGTTCACGTCCGAATCCGTTGGTGAAGGTCATCCGGGTACGTATCCACTCATATGCGGATCTTGTATGTCCGAGGAAGAGGGGCATCGTCGCTGATGGTCTGCGACAGATAAGATCTGTGACCAGGTCTCCGATGCCATTGTACGTTGTCTCTGTGGTCGTCTTCTGCGCCAGATAGTCTGATGTGCTCGTCTTCTACGTTATAGCTCGATGCTTGCCTTGCAGAGGACCCGTGGTCCAAGGTCGCCTGCGAGACCGCGTCCAAGACGGGCATGATCATGGTCTTTGGTGAGATCACCACCAAAGCCAGGATTGACTTTCAAAAAGTCATCCGTGACACCATCAAGAAGATCGGTTACGATGACTCGTCCAAGGGCTTTGATTACAAGACCTGCAATATCCTTGTCGCCATCGAGCAGCAGTCGCCAGATATTGCTCAGGGCTTGGAGAAAGGTTCGCTGGAAGAGCACGGCGCCGGTGATCAGGGTATCATGTTTGGATACGCGACTGACGAGACGGAGGAGTGCATGCCTCTAACAATCATGCTTGCCCACAAGTTGAACGCCGCCATGGCCGCTGCTCGTCGCAGTGGCAGCCTTCCATGGCTGAGGCCAGACTCGAAGACGCAAGTCACGATCGAGTATAAGAAAGAGGACGGTGCGACCATTCCCATCCGCGTTGACACCGTCGTTGTCTCCACCCAGCACGCCGAGGAGATCTCGACCGAGGACTTGCGCAAGGAGATCTTGGAAAAGATTGTGAAAAAGGTCATCCCTGCACACCTTCTGGACGATCGCACTGTCTATCACGTCGGCATTAATTGTTTCCCAATCGCATTTGTGCCGTTGCTCATTGACGCGTCTAGATCCAACCTTCTGGCCGCTTCGTCATTGGTGGACCTCAGGGAGACGCCGGTCTGACTGGTCGCAAAATCATTGTTGATACCTATGGAGGCTGGGGTGCCCACGGCGGAGGTGCCTTCTCCGGCAAGGACTTCTCCAAAGTCGATCGCTCAGCAGCCTACACTGCCCGCTGGATTGGTGAGTGTTGACTGTTTCAAAATGCGGGATGTTTGCACTAAATCAATTTCTATTTCTTAGCCAAGTCTTTGGTCGCTGCTGGCCTTGCGCGCCGAGTGCTTGTGCAGCTTTCTTACGCTATTGGTGTCGCCGAGCCTTTGTCCATCTATGTCGACACATACGGCACAGGCAAGAAGACCGATGAAGAGCTTGTCGCGATCATTAAGAAGAACTGGGATTTGCGACCTGGTGTCATCGGTGAGTAGCATCACGGTATACCTTGTTTGCCAATCATATTGACCATCTGATTCGCAGTCCGTGAACTCGGCCTACAACAGCCCCAATACCTGAGGACGGCATCTTACGGCCACTTTGGTATGTTTATTCCGACTCTCGCGCTTTGAATTCGGCACTTATTGATTCGTAGGCAACCCCGAGTACGCCTGGGAGAAGCCGAAGAAGCTCGTCCTATGAGACTCATCTCTCGTCCCCTCCCTTTCATCGTCTGGTCTGCTCTCGTTAATCGACATGTCTTGCTATTGCATCGGAAGTTCATCCTTCCACTGATTTATTATTGCACTGCATTGTTTCCATAGATACCACCACCATACTCACGCACATCCATCGTTGCTTCCCATTGGTCTCAACAGTTATCCCATCCATCTAACGGTCTTCAGGATTAGTGTTCAAACTCGTTCCCTAGACGTATATACTATAGTACTAGTCGGCAGAAATATACTCGCGTTCAACCGCGTTCTTTTGGTCGCAAAATCCTGTTTCTGACGCGTGGATTGATAGTGATAAGATAAAATTGCTGACACGGATTGGATTTTCCCGCTTTCGATCAGGCCTCGAAAAAAAAAATTCCCAATGTTAACCGGATTGTCTCCTCCGACTCAAGCCTTGCACCTTCGCCACAAAAACACACCGCAAGTGCGTCGCTTCCTATTATCGTCCGGTCACTGGGCTAATTCAACCCTCCTAATCGCGAAGTGTGTGGGATCCTCGGCCTGCTGCTCCATGATCCGAATGTGAATGCCGCGCTCGAGATCTCGGAAGGCTTGTCTCTCCTCCAGCATCGTGGCCAAGATGCTTGCGGAATCATCACCTGCGGCCCCCGAGGCAGGTTCTATCAGTGCAAGGCCAACGGTATGGTCCGGGATGTCTTTGATGCCACATCCATCTCCCGGTTGGTTGGCGGTATGGGTGTCGGCCATGGTGAGCTTGGTTGTGCTCGTTCATTTTTCCTTTCGGTATCTATATGTGTTGGAACGTAGTCCGTTATCCGACAGCTGGAAGCTTCAACCACTCGGAGGCTCAGCCATTCTACGTCAATTCACCCTATGGCATAGTTTTCGCTCATGTAGGCGCATATGCTACCTGAAAACGTTGCGTAAAACTCATGGGGCCATTTTCAGAATGGAAACCTCATTAACACGGACGCACTCCTTCAATTCATGGACGCTACCGCCCATCGTCATATCAACACGGCCTCCGACTCTGAGCTTCTCCTCAACATCTTTGCGAACAACTTGCAGCAGACGGGCAAGTTCCGCATCAACGAGGACGATATCTTCACCGCCATCGGAGGTATGATGCGCCAAGTCAGGGGAGCCTATGCTTGCGTAGCCATGCTGGCTGGCTTTGGCATCATCGCGTTCAGAGATCCTAACGGCATCCGACCCGTCGGGATGGGTGTTCGAAAATCGGAAGGTGGGAAAGACTATTTATTCGCCAGCGAGAGCGTCGTCGCGGATGCTCTCGGATTCTCGGAATGGGAGGACGTTAAGCCTGGTCGGTTTCTTCTTCCGCGTTTCGTTGTTTTCTTGCCGCTGAACGACCATGATGCATCTGTCCACATATGTGCTATCAGGTGAGGCCGTCATTATTACTCGGTTAGGCGTGTCAAGACGCCAAGTTGCGCCCGCTGCCACCTTTGCACCGGACATCTTTGAATTCGTTTACTTTGCGCGCCCCGATTCCGTCCTGGATGGTATAAGCGTCTACCGCAGCCGGATGGCCATGGGTGACGCTCTTGCGGTCAAGGTGCAAGACGTTCTCAAAAAACATGACCTCGCCGTCGATGTCGTCATTCCGGTACGTATAATCAACTCCTCTGCGTTCTGGATCCTTGCCTGACATTCCATCGCCTTAGGTTCCTGACACGTCTCGAGTCGCCGCACTGAATCTTGCTCAGAAGCTTGGTCTGCCTTACCGTGAAGGGTTCATCAAAAATCGTTACGTCGGGAGGACGTTTATCATGCCCGGACAACAGATGAGGTTCGTTGTCTTGCGTTCGAGAAAACAGGATGTTAAACGATGTTGTTTCTAGAAAGAAGAATGTCAGGAGGAAGCTGAATGCCATGGCTCTCGAATTCGCTGACAAGAATGTTCTTATTGTTGACGGTATGTCATTTTGCGCACCGGTCCGTTGTGAATTATATGTCGACGAGCGAAAAGATTCAATCGTTCGAGGAACCACCTCCAAGGAGATCATACAGATGGCGAAAGACGTTGGCGCCAAAAAAGTTATTGTTGCGAGCTGCGCTCCCCCGATTCGGTAAGTTCAAAAACTAATTCGATTGTCAACGGTATTCACGCGATATCAAGATACCCTAATGTGTATGGCATTGACATGCCTTCGCGAAACGAGCTCGTTGCGCACGGTCGTGATGAGGAATCAATTGCTGCGGCTATTGGCGCTGACCTGGTCATCTTTCAGACGCTGGAAGACCTCCAGGCGTCGGTCAGGCAGTTCAACCCAAGCATCACCACATTCGACTGCTCCGTTTTCACTGGCCAGTACGTCACTGGCGGCGTGAACGAGGAGTACCTCCAACATCTAGAGGGCCTCCGCGCTGATAATGTGCGGTCGAAGGCACTAAGGATCACAACCGCGTCTTCTGATTCGGTGGACGGTGCCTATAGCGCACCCAACACAAGTCCGGTTCATTCCAATCCTGACGATACTATCGGCCTGCACAACTCCTGGAAAGCTGCCTAACAGATCAAGACCTGCGGAACACTTCATTTAAATAGAATTCATTGGCCGGAGGTCCATGTATAATTTCATTATCATCTATTGTGCCTATGCTTATCTATGATACTGTACAGTCCTTGTAGTGTCGCTCTGTAGTACTTTGATGACAATCCAAACATCGCAGCATGGATCGTGTTATGTGTCGTTGTTTGGGTTCGTTCAAGCAACCTTGGACTCCTCCATCTGAATACCTTCTGGTTTCAAAAATATCGCCTTGATGGCTAGTCTGACACGCTCGTTTTTTGTATTTCTATGGCTCTTGGTGCCACCTCTTCGTGCAGAGGAATCTGCGTGGAACGGTCATACAACTCCTGGATCAACGGTGCCGACAAGATTCGCGCCTTATTACGTCCCGCCAGGAGCCAAAAGCTACGATTCATCCTCTCCTCTGATACATTATGCTGGGAACTGGTTTGAGTCTTACTCGTCTGCTTACGTTCACAACACGCTGCGCGGAACGGGGCAGCGCGGGGCGAGCGTCAAATTCACGTTCACGGGGACAGGAATCGAATGGTTTGGCGACTCTGATAGGCGTCATGCGATCGCGAAAGTGTACATTGACGGAAAATTCATGCAAGATGTGGACGCGTACAGCAACGAGAAACGGGTTCAGCAACGGATTTACTGGAAGTATGATTTAGATTATGGACGCCATGTGATCAAGATCGTCTGTACTGGACGCGCGCGTCGGCATGAGGAACACGCTGTTTGCGATGTGGATGCTTTCGTGGTTACCAGAGGACCGGACCCGGAGAAGCTGCAAGCGCGGCCGCCTCCTGGACCGGGCGTGCGGCCGTTCCTACTCGAAGCGCAACTCGATTCTCCCTCGCAGAGCTGGACTTTAACACAGAAAGGCAGTACTGGCGTAAGCGCGATGCAGCTGGCTGTGATTTCTCAGACGCACGCCATCATCATTGACAAGGTCGAACACAACCCGCTCAGCATCGATGGGCATCCGGCTTGGGCTGCACTGTTTAATTTCCAGACGCTCGCGGTGAGGCCGCTCAGAATGAAGTCGAATTCGTTCTGCGCAGGCGGAACGTTTCTGGGAAACGGGACGCTCATTAACGTAGGCGGGAACCCAGTCGTCGAGGATCATACCAACTCGGCGGATTTCGGTGACGAGGACGGTCTGCAAGCTGTCCGCGTTTTTGAACCATGTGACTCTGACTCTGCCGATGGGTGTGTTATGTACGAGAACCACTCAAGATTGCGCATGGCGAGCCCTAGATGGTACAACACTGTTCTGCGTCTCGACGACGGCAGCGCCATGATCATCGGGGGTTCAAAGCGGGGAGGATGGAACAATAACCAGACTGTCAACAATCCAACGATTGAATTTTTCCCACCAAAGTCTATACATGGTTCAAACGGTTTGCCGATCCACCTCCAGTTTTTGGTAGACACCCTCAACGCGAATTTGTTTCCGATCGCTTTCACCCTTCCGGATGGCAAAGTGTTCATGTCGGCGAACAAAGACGCGATGATCTATGACTGGAAATCAAACACAGAACGGCGTCTCCCTCAGATACCGAATGGCGTGCGAGTCACATACCCAATGGCAGGCATAGGGCTGTTGCTTCCTCTGTCCCCGGAAAACGGATATGCTCCCGAAATTCTGCTATGTGGCGGTTCGACTATTGACGACACTAAACCTTCATGGAAGATATCCTCGCAGGATCCTGCTTCTGATCAGTGTTCAAGGTTACTCTTGACTGAAGACGGCATTGCGGCTGGATGGCAGACAGAGCACATGCCACTAGCCAGGACCATGCATGACGCCGTTCTTCTTCCGGATGGCCAGGTCATGATTGTGAATGGTGCGGGCTCGGGAATATCTGGATATGGCAACGTGCCAGATCAAGTCGGTCAGTCCAACGCTGATAATCCTGTCCTCACCCCTGTACTTTACAACCCCTTTGCGCCAACTGGGCAGAGGTTTTCAGCGGTGGGCCTACCTACGACTCAGATACCGAGGTTGTACCACAGCGTTGCGACCTTGGTTCCAGATGGGAATATCATGATCGCTGGCAGCAATCCAAACTTGGACAGAAGCGAGGTCAAGTATGGAACAGAATATCGCGTTGAGTGGCTCTCTCCACCCTACGTGAAGGCCGAAGACCGCCCAAAAATTGTTGAACACGCTGATAAGCTTGAATTCGGGCAGACAATCACCATCAAAGTCGAGAATCTAGGGGATGCTGAAAGTCGTGTGCAAGGTGAGCGAACATACTGTATTTCCGTCGGCCGCTGCAGAACATCTCTGATGATCAAAAATCCAGTGGCACTCATGGATTTCGGTTTTGTCACACATGCTGTGCATGCGAATTCGCGGTTGGTTTATCTGGAAGCCGCAAGAGAAGGCGATTCAGTGCGAGTGACCGGTCCACCTAATGGGGGTGTCTACCCTCCTGGGCCAGGATGGATTTTCGTTCTCGTAAACGGCATTCCGAGCGGTGGCGTCAAAGTTATAGTAGGGGATGGCAGTGGACCGCCAGTGGACCATAAAGCTTTGGAAAGGTGGGTCACTTCATCTCGCTTCCACACATTAATCGTCAGAATTCACAATGAACGCGTTCGGTATAGCCTGCTGCGTAACACGAAGGCGGATCAGTATGAAGAGGCAAAGAAAAGTGGAAGCCAGGTTGAGGGGGCCGAGTGAGCAATGAATGCAGGGCATTCTGAGATCTTCATTAATTTCCAATTCTATCGTACCTTGTCCATTGCTATTCAAATGTTCCGCAATTTTGGCCCTAAAACGGTGATCTGAACATGAACACGAAGATGAATGAACATGTGGCATTGCCATGAGAGCTATAACAAGATAAGAGTATATGTGGTATCATCACGCGGAGGCCATTACAACGCGCGTTGCTTCATCCGACTGCTCACCGTCCGCAAGCCTGCATATACTTTTCCAGGCGGAGAGCCTAATATAAGGGACACGATCGCGTCTCTGGCGATCTTGATGTTTTGGAAAGCACCCATGATATGGATTTTCCTGGCCAGGTAGACAGACATTAAGAGCACATCAAGGGATCAGACGCAGACTTACGTGTCAGCCAATACGATGCGTGTTCGGCTAGCATTTTCGATGGTGAATTTCGTTTTCCCATCTTGCCCAGCAATACGACCTAGTAAAGACTGGTTAGGAGGCAGTCTCCGAATACGTGGGGTGACTATACCGATTGCTCGTGAAAGGTGGTCGCCGTGCAATGTTTTAACATCTTTGATCTCAAATGAATCAAGGTAGAGGTCATCTAATCGTAGGAGGGCGATGGCGTCCTGTCGGAAGTAATCATAAGGACCTGGCCGACCATCACAATGCTGAAGTGCGTACATTGACATCAAAGCCCAGTGCAAAAGCCTTGACAAAGTCTGCACCTTTTTGCAAAGCACCAATTTCCTTTGTATGTTTTGATGTCTATTAGACGCGAAACATTCAGATCCAACTTCGCAATGGATGGGATATTCCTACCCTAATTTCGACACATTTCCGTGGCACATTCATTCGAACCTGCAGCCCAAGCATCTCTGTGAGAGGTCCGAAGATGTTTATCCATTCTTTTTTGAGTGGTGTCATTCGATGGGGAGGTATCGTTATTCGCCTGATTTCGGATTTCAGAGCCGTTTTGCCTGTATTTATTAGGGCAGGGAATGCGGGCGCTGCAGTAGGTTGTTGTAGAGAGGATGTTGGGTCGGCATCGATCATTAACTCGTCATCGTTGTCTGCGGCCGCTTGGACAATGACAGTCTCTCGTTCAGCCTGTACACTAGACGGTTCGCCATCCTCGTGCATTTTTTCATCACCGCGACTGGACTGCTCCACGATTTTGCCACGCCTAATCCTTCTTCTGTTCTTATGCACTTTGATGGTAATGTTTGATGACGCTGGCTGCGAGACATGGGTGACGACCATGGCGGAGGAGGTGAACGTTTTGCGAAAATGGATCAGTGGAATCGTTGTGACAATCACGGGACATTCCCAAATTTGGAACACTCCACCAGCAGTGTAATTATCCTGTCCTAACCTGTCGAAACAGCGATTACTCATCTAACAAGCTCGATAACACAAAATGGGGTTCTGTAGCAGAAATAAGCTGAAGGACGAGGGGTTATATGGACACCGGTGGAAGGGATGAAAGGGGGAACGTGACAATCAATCATACGACCACCACAATCATGATCAAGCGCCCACGTTGAGAATATCTGGATTCTTCACTGATAGGCGTATTTTTGGGCATCCATTATGACGGCGTTGCAAGGTATCACACTTCTGAACCGGGATCCGATCTACAGAGGTGGCTTCACCGATATATACCATGGTCTTTACCGTGGGGAGGATGTCGCTTTGAAGCGTCTCCAGCTATTTCACCACCAGCCACGGGATAGAGAACGTCAACGCCTTCGACGTGTAGCGTGAATCGCACTTTTCAAGTGGATGAAGCTGACACTTTGACTGCAGCGTCTCGCTCGGGAAGCGCATATATGGCATCGTCTTCAGCATCCCAATGTCCTCAAATTTTTGGGAATAGATACTGAAACGTTCCCTCTGCACATATGCACGGTCTCGCAATGGATGCGTCACGGCACCATCCTACAATATAGGAAGACCTATGGAGCATCGAACATCAATCTACATCGACGTGTATGTCCATTTGTGAACTGACGGAATTGGATGATAACGACTAGTACTCTAGTTGGCCGAAATATGCTCCGGAATCAACTATCTTCATATGGAGGGGGTCGTCCATGGTGATTTGCGTGGAGTATGTGCCTGTTCGAGTGTACCTGAACTCGTCCGACCAATTCCCCGCAGACTAACATCCTCATTAATGCTGACGGAGGTGCTTGCCTTGCTGATTTTGGACTGACCGACTTCATCGAAACTTTGGACGAGGAATCCGGATCTCATCATCAAGCGTCGACTCGATGGCTCGCGCCTGAGCTCATCCATCCTGACGATTTCGGACTTCCTGGCTTCCAGAAAACGAGAGCGACGGACATTTATGCCCTCGCTTACGTTTCTCTAGAGGTGACTGGTTATATCCTCTTCAAAGGTTTGCCGATGATTTTCATCATCTGCGACAGATCTTTACAGGAAGACTACCATTCCTGGATATCGCCAACGACGCAGAAGTCATTTATCGAGTTATCCAAGGTGCCCGGCCGACTAGGCCAACGCAGTTCGATGATCCTGGAGTGACCATTTCGGACGAGATATGGAATTTCATGGAGAGATGCTGGGAACATCAGCCCCTTCATAGGCTATCGATGCCAGATGTTCTTCGGATCATAGACAATTGGAATCGAGGTTGGGGCGATGCCACTATCGGGATGGTTGAGTCGGCAGTGGCTCGTTGGTTGTTCGACATCCATGGAGAGAACATGTGTTGGATTGAGAACTCCGGTCTGGCTCGTACAACCAACATCGCCCGAACTATCGCAGAGTTCTGTATCAGAGAAAATAAGCTCGCCGCCAGCATTTTCTTTGTTGGAGGGCCGTCGCCAATGGAATTCTTTTGGAACGTTGTCGATCAGATTGCCAAACAATTCCCCGCGTACAATACCATCGTCAGCAGTGCCCTTCAAAACGAGCCAGGCCTGGTGCACCCGATGTCGACCGAGGAACTGCAAGACTTTCTTATCAAGCTCATTGTCCATCCGATGATGTCCCTTCGCGGAACCATGACTCTCAAGCTTATCGTCGTTGATTCGCTGGATCTATGTGACGAAAGTCCAGAGATGGAGAATACATGGCTTACGCTTGAAATTCTTATCCAAGCCCTCGTATGGCTCGCAGAGTCTCTGCATAGGAACCAAGTCCCCTTGAAGATCTTTGTGACCAGCCTTCCAGAACTGCACCGAAACGCGAGGATCGGAATACCCAAGTTTCAAACGCAAGTACGATCGCTTTATCTGTACGAACACGGAATCTTGGATTCCTCGACTGATGGTGTGTTATCATTGTCCGTCGTGTCGTCCTCGACGCCCCTTTCTGACAGTTCTAGCAGCTTGGCTAGAGTTGCAACGGCTCGCGGCGCGTGATTCTGATCCCGCACCCCAACTGTCTGGCAGTCGAACACCTCAACTTCCGTCCATACTCCCCACCGGAATCATGTCGCATATATCAAACTGGATCGAGAACAATCGTGGGCATCAAGTCTGTTGGCTGAGATATCCAAGCCGACAATACAATCACAGCTCGTCTGCCGCGAAGCTTCTGGTGGAGCATCTCGTAAATTCCGGATCATTGGCTGCGGGCATTTTTTGCTCGAACAAGAATATCAGCCCAATAACCTTCCTACCGACTTTGGCATTTCAGCTGGGGAATATGATACCCGCCCTCAAACCTACCATGATTCAAATGATTGAAGACCAACGGGAGCTATTACTGACGACGGACCACCACATTTTCGTTCGGAAGCTGATCATAGAATCCTTTCTTACTGGAGATCTGAATTTCATTTCACCTATGGTTGTCATAATCGATGCTATCGGTTGGTCCTATGGAGACTTCCTTCTCAGCATACTCGTCTGGCTGGCGAACATGATTGAAAACCACGCGATACCCCTTCAAATTTTCGTTGCTAGTGAGCCGGACATGTATACCCAAGCTAATGTACTATATTCCCATTTCTTGGATGCTGCTTTGACTTTGCATCTTCCGCGATCTGACTCTTGGACAACATCCACCCCGACTTCTTCACAATCACCATTTGTTGATCATGGTCAGAAAATATACAAAGTGAGCCTAATATTGTTCTTATGATTCGCCGTCGTCTCGTTCACAACTTTATCGCAGAATCTAGTCTCCTTCCTCGGTGCTAAAATCTCTGCGGATTACAGTTCAGATCAGAGGTTGTTTGTTTTCGCTATTCTGTCGTTATGCTCACCATAATTCTCTTAGGCTTTGCAACAATTTTCAGGCATATTTGGACCATATGGCCTCGCTAAGAATCATTTCATGCCTTATAGAAAGCCACAGGTCTCGATTACAACTCCTGCAAGTGAGATCGAGGTGTTACTTACTTCCGTGATGCACTAATCATCATTGGGCCAGATGGCAACCCAAATGCAGGTATCCGAACACCCGACAGTCCGCGATGCTCTCATTGAAGACGAAACCGCAATAGCTACTCTGTTGGAGGGGATACTCAACTCGGACGAAGATACAATGGCCATCCTGGCGCTTCGAGGCGACGATGCACACTCATTTCTGAATCTGCTTCAAATAGTACGTTTGATTATAGTTCTGGACCCATCAGTTGCTCAAGCCCGTTGCGGAAAAGATTCTCTCTAAAGGTCTGATTAGTTCATTTGAGACTGGACACAAGGCCCGTCGCGTCCTCGTGAAGCTATCCGAGATTTCGGAAATTATTCCGGCTTCTGTCCTCATCAAGGGTCTCGTATTGACCGAAAACCAGCCAGTCTCTGGAGGCGGGTTTGCCGATATATACCGAGCGACGTATAAGGGTCAAGAAGTCGCCGTAAAGCACCTCAGAGTTCGACAAGATCAAGATTCTCAGAGGATTCGTCGGGTAAGTCTTTTGGGTCTAAATAGAAACGTCCTAGCTACTGATCATGTCCGGAAGGCATTTGGTCACGAAGCTTTGGTCTGGCAGCAATTGAAACATCCTAACGTTCTCAGCTTCATAGGAATCGATTCGGAGGTCTTTCCTTCCTCGCTCTGCATGGTATCTCCTTGGATGCGCCATGGCACTATCCTAGATCTGAGAGCAGCAAATGGACCTGCAAATATTAATATCGAGAGACGTGTTCGTATGTTTTGCTTATGGTTCAGGGCATTGTGCTGAGTGGCTCTTTAATACCACAGCTCACAGAGATTGCTGAAGGCCTGGAATATCTACATGCGGAAGGTGTCATCCACGGTGATCTTCGTGGAGTACGTATGGCAGAATATGGCTTCCTGCATCAGTCATGACAAATGTTCAGGCCAATATACTCGCCGATAACGACTGGCATGCAGTTCTAGCTGACTTCGGATTGACGGTCTTCGGAGATGCCACAGCTGCAACACACACTTCTAATCCGCATGGGGCGGTGCGGTGGATGGCACCAGAACTGTTGAATCCTGAGCTGTTTGACATGACAAGGTTTAGGAAAACGCGAGCTAGTGATGTTTATTCCTTCGCATGCGTGTGCTTGGAGGTAACAAGATCAAGTCTGCAGCCAGTTTCGAATAGCTGATTATCGAAATTGTGTATTTAGATTTACACAGGACATCATCCCTTTGTGGAGGCGGCAAACGATGCAGCTGTCATATACCGAGTCATGCAAGCCCGTCGTCCAGCACTACGTGCAGAAACTCCCGAGTCGCAATCAGAATTTCCGATACCAGAACACGTTATCGAAGTGATTGAGTGGTGTTGGAAACATCAGCCAGAAGAGCGGCCTGAAATTGGGGATGTCATACAAATTATGAAGACATGGAGTGTGTAAGAAGATGTATGCAACCTGGCGGTACGTCGACTACACACGAACAATTTGAGCTCTAGGTTCACAAGTCATTACCGCGCGGGCCCGAGAGCCCGAATGGATGCGTGAATAAGCATCGCATCTTAGAGCGAGGGATATCATATCAATTTTAAAGGGCAAGGGAGGCGTTATACCTCAGTTTCTGAATAAAGTGGAGAGGGAGGCCACCGACAGTTCCTCCCAAATTCATACGGTCACACACGCGCCATCGCCGGAGCCGGCACATCACTAACACCGACACTTATGTTGTCGTCCAGCAAGGAGCGCCAGCCGAGCCCGGAAGCCACGCCCATCTTATCGAGGCTATGACGTCCACCAAACCAGTGTTCTCCCGACTTATCGTGTCATCGATTCCGCTGATATTCGGCACATGCCGACAGACGATCTGGCCGGCGACGAGGGGCGCTGGAATAACGATGCGGCGAAGCTATCATTGCTCTTAACTCGGAATCCTCGCAAAGAGCATTGTTCAACAGATGTATTGAAAGACATGTGCATAATATAGGTACGATTATGCCAGCTTGTTTAGCGCCATGTAATCTCTAATCATCGTCCTCGTCAACACTGTAGCCACTAAGTTCGCCATCATATTGCTGCATCACCGATGTCAATTTTCCTCTAAGACTGATTACTGTACTGGATTATGCACAGGTCGAGGTACGCTGCGTCGGACATGATTTCCGTCGCGTTTATATGGCAATAGTAATGGCAGGCATTCTAAAACGGTACAATAGTAGAGCAAACGTTACCTTGGCAAAGATACTTTGTTCCTGAACAATGCTGATGCATTATGCTCTGGCTGAAATCTACATAAGATTAATCGCTAAGCGCCTGGAAAAGACAACGACGAGAAAAAAAAAGACGCAGGACATTGGGCACGCAGGCGAGCACACGCGGAAGGCCGTCCCGTGAAACAAACCACTCCAGAGAGATCTCATATGGCGCAATAAATAAACGAGTTTAGGAATGTCGCGCAGGCCGAACGCAGACCGCTCGAGTCACTCAGCCCCGACCCAAAGACGGGTCTCCGATCAAACAGTCAGTGAATAACATCTGTAGAGAACTCGATCACACCAAAGCAAACAGCGAAGCCACCGACAACGAGACAACACCCCAGCCACCAGAAGAGACGACTCAAGTCAGCCGGATCGATCGCAGGTCCGACCGGCACCGAACCAACACACCCCCGAACCAGAGCACCCACGCGCTCGCAAGACCGGACGCCACGGCAGGCTCCACCCAGCAGGACTCCTCCAATGGGCCGACCTACACAACATCAGACCAAACGAAGAACCATGGTACAGAGAACAATCGCGGGAAGAGACCAACGAGGGACCGAACGATGGCGGGCGCAGTGGCACCGAACCCGACACCCCGGAAGACAAGCATGGCCCGTCGGCCACCAATGACACGCAGAAGACCTTGGAACGTTCGAAGAAGGAAGATACAGCAGATAGGGTCGCGCCACGGAGGCGAGCCAGGTGGACGGACGCGCGATAATGGTAATAGGTCGATGGGAGAGCCCGTCATGCGCGACTGCCAACGACACATAGACCTGAAGACCCCAACGAATGCTACCCCACCTGAATCCCGCGGCACTGTACCAGGTACAAAAAGACCAACCAACGCCCGCGCGAAAATGAGACAAGGCGGGTCGACCGAAGGCATCGTCGCACGAGTCCAGGCAGCCACCCCTCCCGCTATCGCAGCAACTCGAACAATGATAGGGCGTCTTCAGCACCGCCGGAGGAACCACCGACCCCAGTCAGCCCCCTGCCATACAGCAGTGGAGCCCGGCGACGCGGGGCTAGCAAAGCCGATAGGCCACGAATGGAGCATACCGCGTGGCGACAGGCAGTAGGCTGACCGCCGGAAAGCGGGTCGCACCCGAAGCCTACCGAAGACCAGACGGCGGGAGAGGTCACCCAACCGCGAGGAAACCGGCCAACCAAAGCGAATAGATGCAAACGCGCGGCAAGCACAGGACGAAGGAGGCTCAGCTCCACCAAGTGGGAACCGACAGCGGTAACAAGACGGCGGGGGGAGACCACCACAAGACCGTCGACCACGGGACAGTCAAGATCAGCAAAATCCCACCAAGACCAGCAGAAGCAACCGCGGTGCGCAGGTGCACACGGATTGGGATGAAAGACAGAAGACCGATAGTCGCGGAAAAAACGCAAAGGGCGGACGACTGAACCACAAAGGCGACCGAGTAAGGCAACAGAAAAGACGTCTCAAATAGGTATAAACAGATCACAAACACCAATGCTAGGCAAAAGCGCACACCAGAAAGCGGCAAAGGTCAGTCAATACAACGATCAAATGATACCGATATCACAAAAAAGACGAAGTTCAAGGTTTGTTTTGATTCACCGATGACCGTACACTAGGAGGTCTTGGATACCATAGCAAGACAAAGAAAATAAAAAAAAGAATATGAAATATAAGATATAAGAAGGCAGTATAAGATATTCAGCGGATATCAAACATCTGATAGAAAAAGAAAGACAGCGCCGCGGAACGTCCCAAACCCGGGACCAAGCACCGGGCCAACCACAGCAACAGGACGGAGCACGATGCCAAGCTCGCCAGAACGACGCGGGAGAAGAAGCGAGAACAGAGACAACAGGAGAAAGGAGGGCGGGAGGACACCGAGGACAGGGGGAACAGAAGATCTCCCTGTAGAGGTGACAAACGATGCAGCCGTCATATACCGAGTCATGCAAGCCCGTCGTCCAGCATTACGTGCAGAAACTCCTGAGTCGCAATCAGAACTGGAACACGTTATCGAAGGGATTGAGTGGTGTTGGAAACATCAGCCGGAAGATCGGCCTGAAATTGGGGATGTCATACAAATTATGAAGACATGGAGTGTGTAGGAAGATGCATGCAACCTGGCAGTATGTCCACTACACACGAACGACTTGAGCACTACGTTCACAAGTCATGACCATCGCTGGGCCTCCGAGTAACCTCCGAATGGATGCTGTGAATAAGCATTTCTGCATCTTTAGAGCGAGGTTTAATATCATATTTAAAGGGCAAGGGGTGGCTGTTATACCTTTCAGTTTCTGAATAAAGTGTGAGAGGGAGTGCCTTACCTGACGGTTCCTCCTCCGAATTCACATACTGGTTCTATACTTACTCCATTCTCATCTTTTGCCTTGGTTATCTCGAAGACCGCAAGGGTCATAGCAATGAAAATGAACATATTGGCATTGGCGAAATCGCGGCCCGGACATGCCCTACAACGAGGAATGAATTTACGCCTTATAAGTAAGAAAATGCGGCAACCTTCGCCCGAAACCAAAGATGTACGTGTTAGGGTCGAGTTCTGGTGTTTGCCCTTCGTTATTCATAAATCTTGGAGGGCGGAACTCTTCTGGATCGGAATAAAGGAGCGGATCGCGAGTGATATTCCTGCAATGGCTATGGATGAGCATGACATATGGCGCGCTAAATATAAAGGTCCACGCACCACATGTTGGCCAAGACGATAGAATTCTTGGGGATTAAATATCCGTTGTAAATATCGTCCTGTGTCGCGCGATGGGGAATGCCTCAAAAGAAATATTACCCTTCAGAAAGTTGCGATGGAATTAGAGGGGAAGTCGACATACATATGCGACCTGTGGTGTGCCACCTCAGAACTTCTTTCAGAAGTGCTTCGGTATAGGGTAATCGAGGACGGTCTTCTAGGGTAGGAAGACGACGTGTTCCAACGACATGATCGATTTCTTCCCTGGCTCGTTTCTGCACTTCGGGGTGGAGGATCATGAGCAGAACCCAGGTGCTCAAAGCGGCCACTGCCTAAAAATAGGTGAGGTTATCCTTTGAATCCTACCGAACGATGTAGATATAAAGACAAACCGGATCGGAGCCGCCTCCGTATATAGCTGTTGCTGCAAACTTGATAGCATGCTCAGTTTTGGCATCTGGCCGGTTATTGAGCATGTTGGACGTGAACGAGGGGACTTCAGTTCCCATTCGCTGTAAATGGAAGCGACGAGTTCCCATCTGTAACACTGAGGAAGAAACTAGGTACCATGCGCTTCTTAACGAATTTATGAGGGCGATCTGATTGTTCCATGTTATGCTGACGGAAGACCTCTCCGAGCCTTTTGAAGCTCGCTCCCGGCACCCACTTCGGGACGTAGCGGACTTCACGAAGAGAAAATATATGAAGCTCTTCATGTTGATTGATTAATTGACTCACGAATGGGGAATATATCCACAAGCCATGCCCCCGGCATAGTCGCCACGTAGAAATCTTTTGCCGCAACCTCTACGAGGTTGACCAAAGGATCAGATTTCTCCGTCTCAATGGAGTACCCGTGAGAGATACTAAGTGATATTGCGCCGGCAGTGCTGAGAAAACACCTGTGAGTAGGAATGAAAGTTCCCATGTCTCGGCGATGACCTACAGACGAATGTGAGAAATCAGGTTCGATGGATCATCAAGGACTCGGGCCAAAAAAAAGCGTGTCTCTAGTTCTTGAAGTGGACGGAAGGACGCTATAGACGCAGGTGTTCCGATATACGACTTGAGCAATTTACGCATGATGCGGAAGTGTTCTCCATATTGGGCCATTATCATCTGTCGGTCCCATCCTATCCTACAAGAGAAATCATAAACATACGCATTAGAAAAAAAATGAAAGCATCATACATTTCCCCTGCGAATGGAAACATAGGGCGACCACAATATATGCTCGACCGCTTGTCAAGAAGGTCAATGGACGTCTGTAAATCATTGAGAAGGATTACGTTCTGTCCTAGAACGGTGACAGAACTTATAGGGCCTGAACAAGTTCGACGAATGTCAGAGTCTGATTCTTCGAATGTGCAACTCATAACATGCTGACCATATGTTCTCTTGTGAGAAACCCAAGGAAGAGGGTCGCCGTGGCTGGGTAAGTCCAATATGTTCCCTACGAGTGGAAGCCCTTGCGGACCAGGTGGTAGTGGAGGACGACGCCACTTGCGAACGGCTATGAAAATGGCCGTCAAGAGCGCGACGCCTGTGAGTGAGAAGGCTGTATTCTCAAGAGCTGACATTACTGACAAGAGATGGTCCTTTCATCGTCTATTGTATTGGTTTTAAGCAAGCGGTAACTTAGTTGGTCGAAATAGGAAAGCAAATATTGAGCATTTGCATCGGAGTTTTTGCTTCGTTTTGGTTTAGCATCATCGTGGAGAGTGCTGACTTGCAAATGTCCACGGCCACATCAACCTTTACCACAAACATCGATCCATATCATTACGACCTGCGGGGAATGTAGGTCAGCGTGCGGCATAACCGATCAAGGTGAAGACTGTTCTGCCGGCTTGCCAGAAGTGACTGGTTCCGAGATAGTAATTCGCATGTAAGGCAAAGACTTCAGAATGCGACTACTATTCCACGCTGCATTCCGGAAGCAGAACTCTGATCTCTTTCCCGGATCCAGATTAGAACTAAATGATGCTAAGCAGTTAGCCCCTCAGGCAGATTCCACACAACCTCGAGTAGAACTGGACCAAATGACGGCCGATATTTACGTGGGTAATGGAATCGAGAAATGCTACAGCGCCTTTACTGAATGCTGTTGCAATTAGTCCCATCCAAGGACGGTATGGACTCGTTCCGAACTCAAAAATATGCATTTTGCATTCCAAGACGTGAGTAGATATATTTTATCCCATGTCGTCTGAAGGGTCTTTCACCAGTCTGACCATTCAGAATGTTCACGTCTCAAGTGCTTTTATCTCTGGCAACAGCGTTCGCTATATGCACATTCCTCGCCAAACGGGTCAAGAGAGTCCGCCTTCCCTATCCTCCGGGGCCGCCTGGCTATCCGATAATCGGTAATCTGTTTGATGTACCCAGAAGTCTCCAATGGAAAAGGTATACGGACTGGGCTAAGCAATATGGTTGTCATCTCTGCCGTGCCAAGTCCGAGCTCATCGCTGACATGATTACTCTGCAAAGGTGGTATCGTGCACATCAATGTTCTTGGTCGCCATTTGGTTGTCCTGAATACCGAAGAAGCCGCCTACGAACTCCTTGAAAAGAGGTCTGGAATATACTCCGACAGACCAGATCTGGCTGTCATGAATATGTGTGTATTGCCGACCCGACATAGAGAAGGCTTACCTATGCGTTAAAAGGAATGGCTGGCATGTTAATATGGGATTGAAGCACTACGGGGATGATTGGCGCCATGATAGACGCGTTCTCCATCAGCAATTCCGTCGTGAAGCAGCGCCCAGCCTCCATCCATTGGAGCTTGCGAAGTCACAACAATTATTGCACCATCTATCTATCAAGACCCCAAGACTTTCAGGATCACTTTCAGATGTATGTTAAAGCACATTCACGTGCTTGCACTAACGTGGTTGTTCCCTTGTCAGTTATCCGGCGAGCATGATCATGTACCTTCTGTATGGACATGAGGCGTCGTCCTTCAACGATCCCTTGATGCAACTGTCGTTTGAGACAATCTGGTTATTTTCGCGGTCCGTCTTCCCTGGTACCAATATTATCAACATCTTCCCACCTCGTAGGTCGCCTCTGTAGTTTTCATCACATATACTATCAACGTTTTCAGTACGACACCTGCCGAAGTGGACGCCTGTTTTGAAAGACGCTCATGATCTCTGCGCCAAAAGTCGTCATCTTCTGGAAAGAATGCAGTGCATTCCATTTGACTCGATGAAGAGACACATAGTGCGTGCATCGCCGCTGTTACTGGGAGACCCGCCACCTACTCTCATTAGGCACAGGGAACAGTAGTACCGTCTTGGGCTTCTGATCTTCTAGAGAAAAATGCAGGAAAAGGTGTACACGTCGTATCAGAAGACACTATCAAAGCTTTGGGTGTCAGCACTTTCGCAGGTATGCGACTCATACCAGTAAAATAGCGCTACTTCTGATGTCCGTTAAGCGGCCACTGAAGCGGTAGCTTGATTGCACATTTCCCAATATTGGGGCTTAATTTCTCTGCCAGATATCATCATTTCTTTCTACCTTCGTCCTCGCAATGGTTCTTTTTCCAGATGCCCAAAAGCGAGCTCAGGAAGAAATTGACCAGGTTATTGGCAATGCGAGACTGCCAAACTTTGACGATCGCGAATCTTTGCATTTCATACAGGCGCTTTGCCGTGAAACATTTAGATGGCATGGCCCTGCCCCTCTTGGTATGTGTCCTTCTTGGTTAAACCGCGACGCAATATTTTCAATCCGGATCCCCTGAAGGAGCACCACACGCTTGTACTCAAGACGACACGTACAAAGGCTATCACATTCCCAAGGGTAATTCTTCAACTTCGTCTGTTCAGCACATCTGACGCCCCTCGTAAGGCGCAGCAATTATCTCTAACCAATGGTGCGCCTCCGTTATTAACAAGGAGATGAGTTGCTCATTAATTATCCTGCCAGGGCGATGTGGAGGGATGAGCGTGTGTATCCTGAACCAGAGAAATTTAAACCAGAACGCTTTCTCAATCCTGACGGTACGCTTACTGATCAATGTCCGCCTGCTTTCGGTTTCGGTAGACGGTGAGTCCACTCTAAGAATCATGTCACCCATGCCAATCTTTCGTTTACTCAAGTGTCTGTGCTGGACGATCAATGGGTGATGCGAGCGTCTGGATTGCTGTTGCATCAATTTTGTCGGTCTTCTCCATCAGCAAGGCAAAAGATGCCTTCGGAAGAGACATTGAAGTTTCTGAGCAATACAGTGATGGTATCGTCAGGTATGTCTCTAGCCCCAAAATTTGAATGCACATGATAATATCGCTTTTGATTACGCCAGTTCACCCCTCCCGTTCCAATGTTCAATCATCCCGAGATCAGAGCGCGCGAGGGAATTGATTACGAATAACCCTCCCGTGCACTTCGACAGCAATGTCATGTTTTACTGAACGACCTGATGTATATGGTAGAATAAGATGATTGGCTCTTCTCCGTGTTACGCAAGTATGAATTAGATATTCGATGGGCCGCATGTGCCAGATGCTATCCCGATAACTCAACCATCGCCCTGCGGGTGTAGATTAGTTAGATGGTCACAACGACCACTGATATTGAGCGCTTCGACCTATGCCTTCCCTTTGTACTTAGCGTGATCTCAAATCACTTGCCTTCCATCCTTTTAGTAAATCTCTATTGGATGGTTCACAGCCAACCGGAAATATTGTCCATTTTTCTCGCTCAGTAATGCTGAATAGCCTCCAAAAAGATGTGCTTAAAACAGGCGCGTGTTGCCAGTCTTCCAAGAGGAGTATATCGTTCACACATCAGTAAGAAAAAAATTACGCAAAAAAGATTACATAGAGTCTACGGTTCGAACGAGATGGTCAAAGAAAGGTTTGTCAAATCACAGATAAATAGTCAATGACAAGCCCCGTTTCCATGATCGCACCTAGATAGAACGCATTGGCCTTGAACTGCAGCCTTATCATGAGATTTTCATCAAAATTTAGAGAATTTGAACGCACGACACGGAAACAGTCCTTCGGCGCATCGATGTCGAGAGTGTACAGTTGCCAGACGAGATGCGCGACGACGCCAGCCACGCTGATTGCATAGTAATACAAAGATTGGTTGTTTGTAGCCCCCGAATAGGTCAGTAGCCCGGCAAAGAGCATCCCAAATACCGCAAGGTACTGTTTGACGTGTTTTCCAAAGAAGAGGGCTGTAGATTTGACACCAGCACGGGCATCGTCCTTTCTATCTTGACAGGCGTAAATGGTGTCTATGGTGACGTTTAGAGTGACACCACAAATCACAATCCGGTCTTACGCATACTCACCGTACCAAAGTGTCCAGCTGAGATGTGGGATTAGTAGAAGGAATGCAGGAAAAATGTATGGCTCACAAAAATGTTGCGAAACCAAGGGTTACACAACTTTTGGTGTAAGTGCCAGTTGCGATAGCCCAGGACATTGCGACTCCTACGTTAATCGAGACACCTAATGGTTCATATGCGAGATAAGCGAAAGTGAATCTACACTGGTAAAGAAGTCAAATACCTAGCCAAGCTTGGGGCCAGTATGTCACCCTTTTCATAAGAGGGTACAGTGTGGCGAGAGGGAAGATAGACAATACTCCTATTTCCCAACTGTTAGACAGGTCAGCTCTGTTCACAAAACCGCACAAAACGGAACCTACACAAGGCGATCAAACTCCCATATCATGGAGAACAGGATTACAATGTGGACGATAATGTAGCCAAGAGCTGCAGGAACGGATATTTTCCCGGATGCGATGGGTCGGTTTTTCGTACGTTCTTGGGGGCAGTGAGAAATCTAGCTCGATGGCGTGTAAAATTTTTTGAACTTGCCAACTTGCGCGTCAAAATCCCGGTCCAAGATATCATTCCAGATACAGCCAAGGCCTTAAGAATCGTCTTGAGAATCACGAAAGAGGAAGCTAATGTTTAAGTTTGAACATACTGGAGGGTGGGTGAGTCAATTTTTATCAGAGAACGGACAAGCAAGGCGCTACCTATGTGAAAGGTAGGATGCGAAGACTCCAGTTATCATGAGTCGTAGGAAACGCTCCAGTGGCATCTGCACAGTTCGAGCGGCCATTGTAAGACCCCATGCTGGTAGGAAATGTTTGTGAACGCGCTGATAGAGCACTAAGAAAATGTCAACACACCGAACGGCCAGTAGACCAGTATTGAACCAGAAAGCATGTTAAAGCGGGAGAGGTCGATCTGTCGTTCAATTAATAATTCAAGATTGTCAGCTGTCCAGAGGAAAGGACGTCACCCAGGATTGCAACATCGCCTTGCTATAGGTTTTTTGCATGTTGAACTTACTGTACAACTGACAAGGCGAAATAAAACCGTCTTTTAAGCAGAACCGGAAATATCAGGCCGGAAGAAATAAATAATATGAAGTCCTTACGTTGACAACCGAGTTAGTGGATTGAATTGGACCACATACCATTCCCGCTTCGTACCTTTCTCAACATATAGAAATGGTGCTTTCTGCGCATAGATCGACAGTGTTATTGCAATCTTTCCACTCCGGTCCAGACGCTCCGTTTTTTTGCGAGGTAGCTTTCAGCTTAACCATAGAAGGAAAAAGTCACCGACTATCAGTGAATGACCGAAAAGCAGTTTTTTCTGACGTAGGGCATCTGGGTCCCTGGTGGTGGCGCCTGGAATGACTGTAATCCGATCTCCCGGCTCCAGAAAGCCACAATGGAGCGCAATGAGGGGATCAACCGTCCTCCGAGTACTAAGGAGCACGAATCTGAGCTGAGGACGTGAAATCATCGATGACGGTCAAGCCTACTTTGAGTGCAAATCGCGAGTCGCATCAGCTGCCTGCATTATAGAGCAGGGGTTCCTTGAGGCGATCTACGTCTTACAGCTACTCCGGATCGGTAGGAATCTAAGGTTTGTTGTCCAAAGCGCTAGAGAACGAGGCCACATATGCGTTGCTCGGCGTATGCTGTGCAATTGATCCGCGTCAACATGTTTTCTGAGTCAGTTGTACGGCGTCAAAGATCAGGTTTTTGGGACTGAAAACAAAGATTGCATCGATTCAGGGAGTTGTTCCGAACGATCGTTGCCCCAATGAACTGAATGAGATGGAAATAGCGAGCACCATAGAGGTCGGGTTGGTGGCATACTTTCAAGGGACTGTCACACGCTTTTAGGGTACAATGCAATCACGCAATGTATTACACTTGCGCAACGGGGTCGGGACTTCGACCATTCTGTGAGTATTGGCCTCTTCGTTCGCCGGATATGTGGATGAATAAATTGACAATGATGAGCTCTGAGATCTGATTGGCCAATCGGAGCTTATTCTCATACAGGAAGAAAAGGCCGTTCTTAATGCAACATTATTGAATTATTTAATCGGAAGATCAGTTGGTCGATGACCAGAAACTAAATGGCGGAGTAGAAGAAACATGGCAAAGTGGCGTCTTTGATAATGGACTCCAACTTCCAACCTGTTGCCTCTCCCAGTTCTCTGAACTCGGCTTCAGTCCGCTCTTTGCCGTTGAATAGATTCATCATCTAGATCACAGGTAAAGATCAGCTTTTATTCAATGAGACAGGAGATGCCTTACTTGAATATCCAAGCCCGTTACGAAACCAGCGCCCGCAATCCCGAGATTGGGAAGCAGTGGATAAGGGACATTACGACCTGAAGCGCATGTGATAGTGGAACACTCGGAGGCATGTACGGCGAGCATGTCGAAGATGATCAACTTGGACGACACGGACGCGGCGTCGCGGAGGTGTCTGAGGATGATTTTGGCCTCGCGATCAGGCCAGTCATGGATGACGACGCGGAGGAAGTATAATGCCGCTGCCTTGATGGGTTGAGGATTAAAGAAATCATGGGCTATAGCACAGAGACGTGTATCAGTGCGCGCTAACCAGGTGGGCTAGACAGACCTTGGAGCTCAACTCGTCCACCCAGAATTGCATCCGGTGCGATCGCATCCCAAAACTAGGAGTGGGTCATAATTGTGGCTCGCATTAGCAAGTTCAGATGGACTTGCCTCTTTCGCTCCGATAATCTGTTTCTCGAGATCTTGAACCACATAGCGGTATTGAGGCATTGCTTCATATAGAGTGTGGGTCATTGTGCCGATGCTGCCGCCAACATCCACGATGAGGTCATCCTCCTTGAGATTGGATACTACGATAGCTAAATCAAGAGTGAATTAGAGTAGGACGTCCTAGGACAATCGAACAGCCAGCCGAACCGTTAATCAAGTGGTTTTTGTTGAATCGCTCAGCGCCCCCTTTCATTCCGGCGCTGAATCGCCTGGCACGCCATTCATTTCCAGGTTCTTCGTACCAATCCCACATCTTGGCTTTGGTTTCGAGAGCGATGTTGAATGGGGCGTCGTCTGTCCTTGGATTCTGCAAGAACGAGGAGAGGAAGACGCTACTTTTGCTAGCTTCATCGGCACTATTACCGGCGGAAAAATTCGTCAGACGGGAGTCAAGGCTTCTCGCGTCCACCTACGTCGAAGAGATGAAAGCCGCGAGCGGGGCACCATCGAAACGTGCGACCGGACTGCCTCAATGTTATGAAAAAAAAAGGCTAGCTAGGTGTCATTGCCTTACTCAGATTGAATTTCTTCTAAGCTTTTGCCTTTGGTCAAGACGGAAGATATACGATTATTGGCGAACACATCAGGCGAAACCTCCCGGAAGATATGGCGCGTCGCAAGGAAGCGGAGCACTCTAGCTGATCCCCGATTCAGTCTGGAAAGGACACGACGAACAGTCAAAACGCTTACCAATATAAGATGGATCAACTCCATTCTGAGCAGATATGTCCTTGACGTGGAGTCCCTGGAGAACCGAAGGTATTAGTTCTCATTCAAACCATATAACGGGGACGCGCACAGTTGATCCAGCTTCTTGCAAGATGTCGGAAATGTTGACGTCGACTACGAAGCCCAAAGTGGCTGTATAGTACATCCCTGGCCCTACCTCTTCCAGAGTTTGGAAGGGTAAGCGAACTGCTGCCAGGAGTTGAGCGGCTGCTGCAACGATTAGGGCCCTAATCTCGGCAAGCGCGGGGTTGAAATCGAGGGCTGAAGGCACATAGGGATCGTCTAGACATGGCAATTCGAGTCCTGCTTTCCGGTAAGTCTCCGTTAAGGAGTGCACTTCTGTTGAAATGATGTTAGCAAGGGCAGTCAACTGGCATGCCATTTCTGATGCTTGCGGGAAGGTCGAAATATCTACCGTTGCAAGATCCTGCCAGGCTTTTAAGGACGAAAGCAACATGCATGGATTCGAGGGTGCCTTCAAGGCTGGCCTCTACCCATTCCACATAGGAGCGTGTCCATCGCGATTGGAAACCAATGTTACGCTAGCTGGAGTATGAAGCTATTTTGGCCTCGAGTAGGGCAGAGATAGGCTGTTATGTGGCCGTAATTTAGCTGCGACTAACCGTACTGGAGCAGCTTACTAAGCTGATATAGCTTCATGGACCTGATTTAGCAATCGAATTTGGACTCCTGATGCACTCCTCGATGCCCCTCTACATTCCATAACCATTACCATTACCATCATGTCGAAAACTCAGGGCAATACTAAGGATCTAAATGCTGCGAGCAGCGAAGGTACGATGGTTGAAGGCGTTGCATAACAAATTTCATCTCATGCGTTCTCACTTCTCTGCAGCTTTGCAAGCCCTGGTCAATTCCCTATCTTCCAGTTCAGGGGACTCAGGAACAATGTTATCATCAGATGCGGCAACCAGATTAACGTCCAAAATCAAGGAATTTATGGGTGGAGCCATGACATCGCTCCCTGATGGTGACGGCAGGAGGGGTGAGGTGCGTTTTCATAACGCAAATGATTTGCGCGTTTAATCATTGTTTTTATCCAGCTTACCAATGAAGAAGGCCTCCCAATCATCGATATTACTGAACCTGCAAATATGGCGCCTGACAACGAGGCGTCTATTCCCCTGCCCGCAGAGGAAGAGAAACTCGTCTCCCTTTCCTCCTATTCACCCGAAGCTCGTGAGAGATGGCGTCAAGAACGGGATCGAATTTTGGACACTCTCGAAGAAGAGGAGAGGCGAGCGGAAAAGCGACAGCCCGAGATCGATGCCGAAAAAAGAGCGGAGATTCTACGCAGGAGGAAAGAAGCTGCTGCGAAGGAGAGGGCAAAATTGAAGGCTGCCAGAGAGGTGCAGAAGAAAATGGGCAAAGCATTAGTGCGCAATATTTCCGCAGAAAAGGATGCATCACGGCAGAATGAGGTTGAAACGGCCGAGAAAGGTAAGGTCCCGTTGACTTCAACCTCGAAGAAGGTCGTTTCGTTCACCGAGCCGTCTGAAACTGAGGATGGCGTCGGTATATCTTTGGCTTCTATCCCTCAAAATTTGGACTGGGGGGATGTCGCTCCTGGGAGACTCCGACCGACTTCGACGGCTCCTTCGTTGCTCTCGCTGGCGAAGCTTCCTGTCAAGCAAAACGTCGTCGAAAGATTACCGGGCGGACAGAGAACTTCGGTTGCTGAGCGAGATTCTGATGATGAATCCGAATCGCTTTCCCCAACGGAGAAGGCAAGCGAACCCGGCGCAAATGCGGAGGCTCAGGGAGCCTTTGAACCGCCAGAGAGCGATTCGGATTCATCTCTTGTCGAAGACGACTATGATATCGATTACATTCAGCACCAACGCGAAATTACTTTACAGTATTACGAGAAGAGATCCAAGGTCAGTCAGGAGGCACTCCGTGCGATAGCACACGCTGAAAATGCCGAGGAGGCGAACGTGGTATGAATTTTAAAGATGACGTCGTACCATTCGCTGACCTTTAGCGAACCTCAACAGGATGTTACCGTTGACACCCCGATATCTGATCAAGCCAAGCCCGCCATATCTCGGTTCAAAGCGAATCGAATAGCCTCTTCATACAATCTACACACTCCCTCAGATCCCTCGTCGTCGACTTCCCTCGGCGATTCTGTCTTGCCCGTTTCCTCTGCTCGAGCTCTGCAGAAAGCGATCCGGACAGGAAAGCTCGACGCACACGGACGTCTCATCGGTCCGGACCACGATAGCGAGAGCGATGATGAGATTGGGAGCGCGCAGGACGTTTTGGAACTTTTGAGGAAAGGGGAAGCTTCCAACATAGGACCCGATGGTAACCTGAATCACCTCGCGAACTCTGCACCAACGCCTCCCCAGGAAGGTCTGCAAGGGAAGCAGTACCCTCCGCTCAACAAACCCAAGACGTCAAAGTTCAAAGCATCTCGTGTTCACCGACCAACCTTCTCTCCACCGACGCTAACTTCTCCCGATCTCGCTTCTGCATCCGCAGTGACGACACCTATATCAGAAGTGCCGCGCTCGTCACCTAAGCTGCCAATGGCTTATTTCGTCGCTGAGCACAAGTCTCCTAAGCAGTCCACACCTGCATCCGCGTCCAGTTCACCCGGGCCGCCCGTTGCGAGGTCCAGCCCTATGATTTTCGAATCTCCCTCTTTCCCTGTCCCTGTCACCTCGATGTCCCAATCTGGTGCTTTCAATCCCCTTTCCATGATTGTCGAATCTCCATCATTTCCAAACCCGGCGAACAAGAGTGTTGCACCAACGTCCCCACCCGATGCTGCCATACCTGTCCCTACAGGAAATATAGCGCGTCTGCAGCGCCCACCCACAGTTCTGGCATCCACGGTGCGAGAGGCCTCTAGCAGCTCTCGGCCAGAACCACCTGCCGATATAGAAGAGAGGGCTTCGCCTCGGAAAAAGGTGTCGAAGTTCAAGGCGGAGAGAACGGGTTGATCGATAATCCCACTAATTGCAGGGTCATGGTTTACTTTTCACAACGGTTTTGGAATACATGGGTTGCTTGGACTGGTGATATATATACTACGATACAATGGATGACTGAGATTAGAACATGGGTAATGATAATGAAATGGCATTGTAAATGGAGCCAGCGATGCATGTGACGTCACGTCAAAAGCGGACTGAAGACTTCGGCATATTCGACGATGGGCAAATCCAAGCGTGGGGCGGCAAAAAGCCAAAGCTTCCGCGTTATGAAATGTCGCAGGAGATTAACCAAGCATTAGTAGTGAGCGATCATCTCCTCGAGAGCTTCAACCACTTCGGACATGGTAGGTCTGTCTTGAGGGTCATGGGCCCACATGCGTTCTATTAGATCAACAATTTCGGGGCACCATTGTTTCCGCAACCCCGAAACCGATGGTCTATGTGCTTGCGTGAGTCATTCCGAGCCATGTTATCGATATCAAAGGCAGCTTACCGCTGGCGCTTCGTTCCCACTATCTCATAGATAGCATGTTCGTTCATGCCCTGTAGTGCAGAATTAAGCAGACTGGACGTCACACAATTGATAAACATAAAGATACTTACCTCCCAAGGGAACTTTTTGTTAGGCAAATGCCACTGTAGTATTTCCCAATACACCATAGCGCATGAGAAGACATCCACTTTGTAGTTGTACTTGGGATGAGCATGCCACAACTCTGGGGCTTGCCAATTGACGGTGCCAACTAGACTACGGACCATTGAACGAGTGGATTGCTTCACCTTCGCCAGACCGAAATCGGCAATTTTAGCCGTGCCTTTAGCGGTGATTAAAATGTTCGAGGACTTGCAGTCCCGATGAATAACTGATGGTTTGCGCATATGAAGATACTCGAGCCCGCGAGCGATATCCAGCATCATTACCAGCTATGAAAGGTGTTCCACTAGCTATTCGCGGTAAACGAGAATAACAGTACTTACAACTTTGTGAAGCGAGGGAGCACCGACGTTCCGGATGTAGTCAAACAGATCGCCGTTGGAGCACAGCTCGCTGACAATCATCACAGGAGTTTCCCGTGTATTTTCTGGTATACTAACACCAAGCTGAAAGCCGGTATTAGGTTACCGATCGGGCAAAGAATAGACGTCAACGTACGAAACGGACGATATTAGGATGGTCGAATCCGCCCAGCAATTTGAGTTCTTTGATGTCCACTGCCCGGTTTCAGATGGATGCAACTTTTGGAGAGGTGGAGACACGCACTGGCACTTAGTTGCCCTCTGAACTCTGCAATAGCAATCTTCCTGCCCTTAAATTTTCCGATGTAGACATCTTTAAAACCGCCGCTACCAATCTTCTCCAATTTCTGCAGCTTATCCGGGGGTATTTCTCGATCTTCCAGTCCCAAGCTTTCTAAGTCTAGTTCAAGGTCCGGATCAGGCTCTTTCTCCTTTTGCGGCACCGGAGTCTTTGGTTCGTCATCGTGCATATGCTCGGGATGCAGCAACATAGGTGGAGTCCCTCCGCCCGAAGATCGGGCATGTGTACCGTGGCGCCGCCGTCCGCGTTTCGTCGAAGGTGGACGGATGGTACCAGTTGATGATGGCGAGGACATGCCGTTAGCGTGTTGGTCTCGCCATTGCAGTAGAGCTTCCGCAAGCTGAGGCTTTGTGCCTACGGGTTCCAGATTACGAGTTTCGCACAGGCGAATGAGGTCATCACGCCGTAGACGGATCAATGTCTTGGCAGTCGCGGCGGTGAGATCAACTGCGTCTATCGTATGAGAAAGAGAGACATCGACCTCAGGGCAACTTACTATCATCATCCTGCATGGCGTCAACTTCGTCGACGTCCCCTTGAGCATCCTGATCGACATCCGTGCCTTCCTCGCCCTCGGCATCCTCGTCTCCGACACTCCCTTCCTCATCCTCTTCACGTTCGTCGACCATGTCCATCTCCACGTCTTCCTCACCAACAATCTTCCCATTCCTCAATTTCCGTGGCTCCACGGCAATCGTGTCCTCATCGTCTTCATTATCTTCTGTATCACCGTCTCCCTCATCCATGACACTCGCGGCCTCCTCATCTTCGGCTTCTGCATCCCCGACCACCTTCTCATTCTCTTCTGCCAACTCATCCTCGTCATCTCCATCGCTAGGAGGCGGAGGTAGCCTTTTTCGGGGTCGAAGCCTCTTCCGGAGAGGGGTACGTCGCCCCTTGTACGCGCTAGGAGGTGGTGTGGGCGTCTGCGAAGCGGAAGACACGAGCTCGTCGACTTCCTCCTCCTCCGCATCCACGTCTTCCTCTTCAGCGCCTCCCTCTTCTTCATCTACCAATTCGTCTTCCATGTCAGCATCGTCAGCCGTCTCAGCCTCTTCGCTATCTTCCTCCTTTAAACTGCCTATTTTCATTTTCGCCTTCCTGGTGGGAGTGCGCCGCACTGCTGTCGTGGAAGGGCCCACATCCCGCCACGCACCAACTTCTACAGATCGATTGCGTAGCCTTCGCGGGCTGGATTTCAGTTTCTTTTCCAGTTCCTCGAGGTCTGTCAGGTCGCTTTCCAACGCCTTGGAACTGCTTACTTTGCGATCATGTTTGACGTAACGGTTTGTGCGACCAGCTCCTACATCATCGCTGAATTCGACCTGCTTTCCTTTTCCTTTGCCCTTTGCCTTCATTAGGCCGTGGTGGAGAGGGGAATGGGAAGCTTCTGCAGTGGCAGACACTTTCCGTGAGCGAAGCCGAGAGACAAGCGGGGAGGGATTAGAGGTAGGAGGGGCCGTTGAGGTGCTAGGAGATGATCTATTGGATGTTCTGCGTCTAATACCCATGAGGTGGAGATGTTTATTGGGAAGACGGAACACACATACTTGCAAGGAATGATTTCACCTATGTGACCGACCGATCTGCCCGACGCTTGGGGCTTGACGAGGCCATGCGACGGTTGGGAAAGTAGATGTCCCATAGACATGCTCCGGCCCTTGGCTGGCTGTCCAGAAGTTCTCCTAACTTCCTCCATTGTGGCACGGCGTTTTAACGCTGCATAGGACTTGCGCCTGCCTATAGCATTACGACCGATGCCGATATCGGTTTCTTCTCCAGCAGCAATGTTACCATCATCTGAGGAATAATAATCAGAAGAATTGCCATCGCCACGTCCTGGTGGCGAAGACGGGGGAAGATCTGCAAAGTCCTCTCGAGCAGAGACTATGGCATCAACAAGGTCCGATTTCGTCATTGCTTCAGCATCATCCGTGAGTCCAGCAAGGTTATACAGCCGTATAAGATCATGTTTCCGAAGGCGAAGCAGCTGCTTCGGTTCCGCCGAGTTGAGCAAATGGTCGTCCGCTAAAGGTGGAAACGTGATGTCAATTACGTAACGAAGCATGAAGAGAACAGCTCAACTGGAATCGTCTTCGTCTGTGTCGTCTTCCCCATCGTCCGAGTCTTCCAAGTTTACAGAGGCGGTTTCGGCTTCGTTTTCGTCAGCGTCAACCTCAGAGCCATCTGATGTCGTGAGTCGTGAGTTAGTTTCCGTGTCGATGTCCATCTCACTGGATGCATCTTCTTCACCATTTTGTTCGTCCGTTGGCTGTTCATCAACATTCTCCTCCTCGTCCGTTGTCGTAATGCCGTGACGCCTGTATCTAGTGTTGGGTAAATAATCTGATCTAAGGCGCTTCGTTCTGCTATATGATCGCGTAACATGTGCCGCATTCTCATTTATCGCGCTCGCGCTCGCGACGCGTTTTCGTTTCGAGCCAGCATGAACGCCATTCGGAGCCATATAACCGGTTTTGTGTGAGTGAGTAGCTTGCGCTAAGAGGCGACCTGGAAGACGACGCAAGTTGGGATGTAATGGGACGAGGACGGGCCGGATGTCTAATTTGTTGTCGGCGTCTGGCAAGGTATTTTGTCGAGACCGCGAGGTCGGTGACCGGCGTAAAGGGTATGTTCGGGCGGGTGGTGACGGTACTCTGTGCTGGGGCGGGCGCCGATGGTGGGCCATCACCAAGTTGGTCGTGCTGTTATAGTCGAGCCAGAATTGCAAAGGATATGAGGAGATACCAGTTGTGAAATGGGACGGCCGTGGTACACTAGGGCCTTCTGCTGCTCGCTACGTCGGACAGCGAGCTCGAATCAAGTGGTCAGCGTTGGATTTCTCCTTTGTCCAAATAAAGACAAATACGATGTGGGCTCATGCTGACTAATCGATCCTTCGTACACCGTCGTCCCCATTGTCATCAAAGGCCGCCTTTGTGTCCTGCGTATATAGACAACGATGGACAGCGTTCTTCGAGGCAGGATAAAGTTGTTAACGTACCGCCTCGAACACATTCCATATCCACAACCGCGACCATAACGATGACGGTGGGTCCAATCAAGCTGCCGAAACAAACGACGTTCCTAACTAGGAAAACACAAGACTACACCCTTTTTAAGCCAGGCAAGCAATGCATATATCTGTTCTGCAAAGAGTCGTCGTTCAATGTGCTCTAGGCCATCATGCTTTTCAGATTCACCAGCCAGGACATGCTGAACTCGGCACTTGTCGATGTGTCGACAGGGCAGATTGCCTATACAATCGTGACTACTCTCGTACCTCCTGAACTCAACAAAGCGGAGGAATCGAATACTCCAGTGCTAGAGTCGCGTGCGACAAGTATCAAAGATGCATCTGGCACTATGGTCGTCTCCATATCATGGACTGGCAGACGGCCCGATATTACTCTGTTCAACGAAAAGATTGGAGGGTTGACCGATCTCTTTGGCTCATCCACTGTCCGTTTTATGTGTGTCTGACAGTCTTACTTTTTTTCTTACTGATATCCTAACGTGATTTCCAGGCCGAAAGTAATGGTCGTCCCAACAAGATTTGACACGGAATACATATGGACAGCAACGCCTAACTCGTTAACAGTATGCCTAATTGTGCGAACGTCTGACGATTTCAGTCTTATGTCTAATTAGCTCATCGACTACGATACGGAAACTATTAAAGGCACCTTTCATCAGAACGTCATTCGCTTTCCTTGCAGCTTTCAGTTCAGGTTCAATCCAGCGTTCAACTCACTCGCAAGTCCTTCATCATTATGGAGCAGAACGAAGTTGAAGTCAGACACGTATCACGAACCAACGCTCATCTATTCATCCTCCTCCGACATCTCTTCCGCATCGTCAGATGAGGCCTCCTTTAACCCAGCCAATCCGACCCCACCTGACAGCCGGAGGTCAGGTTATTTCATCCCTACGCACATGCCTTGTGTTGGTTCCAATTACCTGGAATTCCGTCATCATCCTCTCGCTCATGACGTCGAAATCATCCGTGAGCAAAGATACATAGAGATTTTTGGATATAGCGCTAACTGGATGTTGCAGTGTCATTTTTAATGATGGAAATAGTCCGTCGTGGGCGCTTTGGTCTTGTCCCCTATATGTTCCAAAAGCCCAAAATGCTCGAAGAAGCTCAGAATGTCATGATGAGGAAGCTGAGAAGGAATACAGTATAGATGTGTCGTTATTTATTTCAACTGTTCTTCATTCGTTCGGTTATATAACTTGCATATACCTGTACATCAGCAAATAACATTCATTAGCTATTTCTGCGGCTTCGCGGTTGTCACGTCACGTTACAGTCGTCACGTCACTTCGGGCGCGTTGCGTGCCGTTTCTTTCGTTATTCTTGTTCACGACCCGTACTTCCAGTGATCTCCATGAGTGAATTCGTGCCTAACGGCCTGCTTGCACCGATAGCATCGCTCTCTGCTCCACTGACTACTGAATTCGTGCCCAATGGTCTGCTTGGGCTCAGCTCAGACGCGTTTTCGAATGAGCAAGCCGTGAAACTTGGACCGACAGGTATGTATATTGTTGCTGGAATGGTGTCTCGGCGTGTGGAACTCTGAGAAAATGCGTTAGACTATGCATCCTTCAGCGAAGCCCAGTTTCCATTAGATAAGATGCCTTCACAAGGTGGTTCATCCAAACTAGGTATGAAGTCTATGCCCATATTGTCGGTAGCCTACGCACTTATATCCATTCACAGCTACTACAATAGCTGCAGAAGCTGACAGTCTCTCCTACTCACAAGGTGACATCTTGATAGCGGCGTGATGACTGACACTCGTAACTCAACCGTGGACAGATGACGACCTTCCGCCCGCCTTTCAAGCCTTCGGCGTTCCCAATGATTTGCTATCCACATATACTGCTTCCTCATTCAGCATCCCATCATATATCCGCTGTACGACGTTTCACCGGAAGACCGTGCACATCCGCAAGAAACATAAGGTTTCTCATGAGGCCCGAAACGTGAGTTCAAGACACCCTCTTCAATGGCGTAGTAGAGCTCAACCCATAGCTGCACAGAGGTCAAACTTGTCTTCGCCCTCTGGAGGAGTAAGGAATCTCCTCGAGACACCCATTCATCGTTTGATGGAAAATCTGTCCCGGGAAACAGCAAGCTACATTGTCGAAGCGTGCGTGTGCCTCTCTATCGTATCTGGAAATCCGTTTCTCTACACTGCATCAACAGTCGAGCAGCGATACCTGCTGTTGCGAATGCCAAGTCCCTGGAGGAAACCCTGTGGGTAGACAGATACCGACCACAGCGGTTTAGGGATTTAATAGGTAATGAGAGAGTTGCCAGAGAAACGTTGGCATGGGTGAAACGGTGGGATTGGTGTGTGTTTGGAAGGAGAAGTAAAAAGCGTGCTCGAGATGAAGACGAGAATATCCAGGAACAGGACGAGTACCATCGACCACGGGAAAAGGTTTGCCGTTCCATTGATCCCTATATCGATGCTCATGCATGCCAAAGATTCTTCTTCTTTCAGGCCCACCTGGCCTTGGAAAAACAACACTGGCTCATGTTGTGGCACGACAAGCTGGATATGATGTCATGGAAATCAATGCCAGGTGCGCCTGAATAAAACTAAAGTACGGTCTCTGTAGTGTTTGTTATTCATACGGCATACTAGTGATGCTCGGTCTGGACAAGTGGTTGACGAGCGAATACGCCCAGCACTAGAATCCGGCTCTGCGATTGGAAGCACCAAGCCCATGTTGCTTGTGATTGATGAAATCGATGGCGCAACCGGAGCAGGAGACAATGTTACTGCACTCATTCGAAACGTTCCGTTACGTATCTGATTGGTATTCTGTCATTTCCAGGCCAACACATTTGTTCACAAGCTCATCCAGCTGATGATAGACCGGCCACGGAAGAAAAGTGCGGAACAACACCCGTTACAAATCTCAACTGACTCTCTTCGCAGGTCGCTCAAAACAGAAACGCGAGGCCCAGTCACTTCGACCAATATTGCGGCCTATTATCTGCATTTGCAACGACCAATACGCATCCTCGCTGGTAAAGCTACGACAACATGCACATCATATCCGTTTTTCGCGCCCTGCAGACAATCACATCGTTAGGCGCTTACGGGAAGTATGTGAATTGGAGGACCTGAGAGTTGAATCCAGAGCCCTCAGCACCCTTGTCGGCATCGCGAAAGGGGACCTCAGGAGTTGCCTCAACACTCTACAAGTACGTAAGGAACGCCAACACCTTCGAACGCACCGAGATGCTAAATGCTACTGCTTCAAGTTCATAAAATCTCGAAATGAAGAGGTCACCGAGTCTGTCATCCGACAAGCCACCGTTGGAATGAAGGAGGCGGACACTTCTCTGTTGGCCGTCCTCAATGACCTCTTCACTCCCCTCACAAAAAAACGAGTCAAGGAGCTCGGTATCAGTGAGAATGACGAGTCCAGATACGTCGCGAGACTAAGCCACGAGATTGAAGCCAATGGAAAGGAGAATAGTATTGCCTCTGGTATACTCACGCCTTGAATTCCCCAATGAAATTGCCTCACGACTCTTTTTAGGATGCTTTGCACATTATGCCTCTTTGCATCACCACGACGCTAACTTCTCAACGTACGAAAAGGCTAACGAATGGCTGACGACGTTCGATATGCTCTCCGCTGAGATGTACACTAACGGCGACTTCGCTCTCTCTCAATACCTGCCATATACGTTAGTGCCCTTCTATCCTCTGTTCCAAGAGCGAGGGGTGCAGCGAGTGGAACGGAGTCAGACAGACTGGGAGGTATACCTTCAATCTATGACCGTAGACCCAGGCGCTGACCAGATCTTACTGCAAGAACATGCAATTGACGAAGAGCAACGAAGAAATCTACAAATGCCTATCACGTTGTCTGCGAAGCGCGAGCATGCAGTTTAGGGGCGCTTATAGGCATCTGTTGAACGCTCCTGTCGTTCAGCTTGAATTTATATCGTACATCAATCGGATAATTTCGCCGCCGCTTCGTCCAGTGCGTCGATGCGACATCCAATGCCGTGCAGAATCCGTTTCTAAATCCTGGTGTCTTCGATAGGTCAACAGCCAAGTGATAAGACCTGAGGAGCGCGCACTGCTATCACGGCTTGTGGATATAATGGGTTTGCTAGGGCTCCGATTTCTGCAGGAGAGAAAGGAAGACGGGCAATTAACGTATCGGCTTGATCCGTAAGCTTGAATTTCATCCATAGAAAGTTAGCGAACTCACGGATCCTTCAAGTCCTATCGACGTTTTCATTACCTACGACGGGAAAAGAGCGTCCGATATACCAGTATCACGCTATGCCGTCCGACAGCTCGTCGCTAAAGAGGTATGCATATATCAGCCTTTTTCCCTCTTGACCACGGTATTTATGTAAACTTTTATAGCTAGACGCACTGGTGCTTTCTCGCGAGGCGGCTGTTGTCGAGAAAGAACAGCATGGGAGACGCAACGGCATTGTGGCGTCTGATTCGTGAGTTCCAACATAGTCAATATAACGAAGCTCTCATGCAACCATGGTTTCAGCCTGATGAGGCCCGAGGAAGAAGACAACTTGTCAAACAAAGCTGGCCCACCCCAAAAGCGCGCCAAGCTTGACAAGGCCAGAGACGTAGTCGAAAAAGTGTGTGCTGATTCGAGGCCTTTCTGGGTTACATGCTCAACGATGTCCAGCCCCCGACAGACTTCTTTGGGCGACCCATTGTCGCAGCGCCGACTAGCCGCTCCAAACCTGTATCTCGGAAACCTGTGGAAAAGAAATATCAGGTTACCTATAAATTTACAGAAGGAAACGCGGCAGCAGTTCGCAAACCTGTCAAGGTCAATTCATTCCTTTGAACAGCTCTGAGTTTCGGTAGAGGTGACGGAGGAAAAACTGTACTGTTTCATTTTTTGTATCTCCTAGTTTCCCAAAGCATATTCTGGTGCCATTATTAAATTTATGTATGCATAAAATTTTCAGAGAGAAGCCGATCCCGTCCATTTGAAGGCTTCTTGCGCATGACGACGGGCGGGCTTGGTTCGATCCAAAGCACGCTATTCAGTAGACGATGTTATCGCTTGCCGACTTTTACCTATCGTCGGCTCTGGGCCCAGCCGAAATGCAGCACGACACGATAGAAGAAACTTTGTAGCCATCCTCGGCAGGAATCCTGAGCTATAAAGACTCTTTCATTCTCGCCTGGTGAATCCTTCATCTCCTCAGAGACGTCCTCCAATCCCCGTTTCTTCTCAATGTTCATTATCGCCTCACTGATTGCCATTTGCGCCATTCCAACGATGGTCCTCGGTAGACCCGCCCATGTAGGAGGATCCAGGCTTTGCCTTTTGTGACCTTCACTGAACGTTTCTCCTTCCTCCTGTTAGGGCATAGCTGAGACGGATGTCAGCCAATGCAACGCCGGCACTCTTCAGTGCTGCCAAAGTGTCCAATCGGTGAGATAAGATGCTCTGCGTGAAGATCTTGACAGAATGCTCAGGCTCTCCGCAACAGTCCAATAGCCCTGCAGCCGTCAACGTCTTGGCGGGCCTCGGAGTGGCCTTGCCTGTCGTCACGAACGTTGGATTGACCTGCAACCCAATCCTTCCTGTCGCTAGCAATTCCTGCGTCCAACAACCCGTCTGTTGCACGGGAAATTCATTCGTGAGCGCCATCTAAAGCGTGGTTGTTGATAAAAGGACGATATGACTAAAGCACCCCATCTTCTTTCCAGAACGGTGTTCTAGTCGTAGGCTGCTCACCTATCAGCCTGTAGATGGCTTGCGTCAGCGGACTGTAGCGTCTCGGTAGTTCTCTGCAAAGGACGACATGCTCAACGCATTGCTTAGACCAGGAACCATTTGTGCATAGATGTTCCTCCTATTCAAGAGTTCGAATTCAGATACTAGTCAGAAGCGAAAATAAGGGATAAAGGCTTTAGATATTGCAGTTCAATAAACAATAACAATACGCTCAACACAACAGATTGGTGAGATGGTGTGACGGACACTCAAAGGACGTATCTGAAATCCCTGTTTTGCTTGTCGGTAAGATCGAGGAAGGCCTGATATCGAAAACAAGGCAGACATTAGTTAGTTCGAATCGTTATTTCCTGGTACGGGACCGAAACTTACGCGGTCGATCTTGACCTCCTCGGTTGTGCCATCCGGTCGGACATGGGTAAGACAAACGTTGTCGTAAGTTTCGTCGCGTGTTTCGGTATCCCGGACTTTATTTTCGCGGGCAAGCAAGAAGCGCAGAAGAAGGAGGGCTGCTATTGTCGCCACTGAACAGCTGAGGATAATGATCCAAGGCACTCGGTTGCTAAACAAGTAAATGTGAGTCCTGGCATCCGAATTATGGACAATCAACGTGCCGAGGCTGGTATTTGGCTTTCCACATGAACGGACCGGCCGCATTGCCGATTGCATATGAACAAAGAATGATTGCGTTCGTGGTTGTTCCTGGAGGTCAATGAGCAAATGCGATACAATCCATAGCAACTGCATACAATGCGTACGTTTGGTATGACCGGCCGTGAGTGATCCTACCCAGCCAAGGAACACGGCGAAAGGCGCAATAGCAAAGACTGTTTGGAGATAAGTATCACCATGTGGAAAGCGCAAGCGTATCTTTGACTCACTAGATACCCAGTACGAGAACAACAACCCGATTTTATTGTGTGAGGGCAGGGTGATGACCAAAATGTCACCGACTATGGCCGGGATGTAAAGGAGAGCCGCAGTATACCCACGACCAAGGGGTTTGACAGAAACAAGCGCCACTCCAAGCCAGATCACAAGTACTATTGGTGGTACGGTCAGCCGCAGGTACGTCAGTGAAGACATGAGCTCACTTTCTACAGCTCCATCGACAGTGCCGAGTAACGTGGTCTGGCCAACGGTGAATCCGAACTGCTTGACTATCAGCTGCCTTTGGTTGGTCAACTATGCAACTTATGTGTTAGTGATGCCGGACGCCTTAGAAAAAATATGCTATGATCCATACGGAATTGAAGATCTGCCTGTCGAATGATCAAGTCTGAGCAATTGCAAAACCGACGTGACTATTAACGATACTCACGACAAAGCGCCGTAAAATGCCATGAGCCACAACTTTGGGTCAGTCACAGTCTCGATGAACCTAGAATTGAGCGTGAGCCTCGGGTCAATGCACATTATGAAGAATGAACTGACTGATCCCGTTTCCAATGCTTATTTTCGGTTCCAGCCTGGTTGGCTCGGACTCTTCGCACCGCCAACGTCCTCTCTTCTGGTGTTAAGAAGTTTGCGGTTGTCGGGGAATCCGGGAAGAAAAACCTGGTTTGCATTTGAATATGCACCGTTAAGACGATCGACATGCTGAGAATCTTACCAGAAAAGAACGGATGTGACAAGTGTTATAAGTCCAGTGATGATCATGAGCCTAAGTCGATGTTAGTTCAAAATGGACAGCTATATTAGTGAAACAGAACAAACCATTGCCAAGGCATAAAATGAGGAGTCTGTAATCGGGGACTAAGTCATTGAGCAAGTTGCAGAATACTTGGGCATACATGTGTATGAATGAGACCAAAGCTGATTACGCCGAGGAATATGATAGCAAACCCGTTCATTAGAACTAATAAAATCCGTGGTGAGTCAAATAATCTGTGAGAAATATCGTGACTGACACCAATAGCCAACACGTTGAGTCTGTTCTTCGCGAGTATAGAACATAGACGTGACGATCATGAAACCGGGGGTGATTGCACCTTGATAACACAGTATTAAGCCACAGTAAATGCAGAAGTCGTAATCGGTACATACCTTCACAGATGCCCAGAATGAATCGCACAGCAAATAGCCCACCGAAGGATTTGCAAGCGGCATGTGAGAGCAGTGCAATGGCCCAGATGAATATATTGATGCTTGTATGTGACCGTCAGGACACCACCTTAAACTCCCCAGACTATGAATTCGCTCACCTCATCCATTTTCCAACTGGGAAGCGTTGGAGAGCCAAACTCTGCGGATACTACATGCAAATGAAGCGATAACCCATGAAGTATTATTCTTGGCTATGCTTACCTCAAATCCGAGGTAACTAAGATAAAATACGGTCCCAAGCCAGTTGAACTGGTTCTGATTTAGGTGCGTGCCTGGACTGTTGTCGCCTTCGCTTGTCAGTGGCCAGGTGTAATAAACTAGTGAAAGACGAACATTATGCCTAGAACAGCTGATTGCCCTAATGTCGTTTTGTCCGCGAAGGTCATACTGTCGCGTGTCTATATTCCGCGGAGCTCGACTTTTGAATTGGCATACTTACAGGTACATGACTGGGGATGGTTTCCTTTAGCACACACCGCTATAAGATGGCGGCAATACTCACGGCACATAAGAGGCATAATATGCCAGTCGATTTTGCGTCTGGAGCACACATTAAGTCTCGTTTCTTTGCGCAGGCAACATGAGGCTCACCTAAGGCGAGCAGCGACCTCGGGATCAAGAGGAACATCATTGCGACCAGCCGCAATGGCCGCGACGTCGACGTCCTCGTCCTTGAGAATGGGGATAGAGCGTTTCTCCGAATTGTCGCTGACTGACTCCGATTTGTCCGTGTCTTGCATCTTTGAGGGATGGGGCGCAAGAGAATGCCAGACGACGTTGATGAAAGCTGTTCAACTCGCTCTTCAAAATATGCCGTAAGCCATCACGCCTTTATAGACCTGCTGAGAAGAAAACGTCAATATGGATGAAACGGGTGTGACAGAGCTTCTTTGGATAGCCACATGAAATTCAACACATCTGCGCCTTCCTTCCGTTGATGTCGATCATCGCATAAGGAATTGTCTGACTTCTGTTGGGCCCTGGAACGCAGCGATCACCCATATCGTGTCCCTGCAAGTGATGGCAAGAACGATATGGACAGTTCGTCGAATTGCACAGATCTCTAAGGCGCTGTGGGCGTTCTGAGCCTGAAAAAATGATAGCGATTTGTGATTTCGCCGATACGGCGAGGTACGAAGGCTGCGTCTATCACAGCTTGGGATCAGAAAGAATCCAGCGACTTCTGACGCTGGATGGGGAACAAGGCGTAGTGTGGGAAACAAACTTGGCCAGTCAATTTTTGGCAACTCATCCTTCAATTCCGACATTGCAGTTGCAGTTGCAGTCTGCGTCGTCCTGATTCAATATTACCGAGCATAAAGTCGTTTTGCAATCGCCATCTCATCGCCTTTTGCCTGTGTGCTTGCCCCAAGTCCTCCTGTACTTTTTTTTGTTGCTCGTCAAGATATCTCTATGACTTCCGAGGAGAGGTCAGCTGTGACAAAAGAATGGATTCTTGACCCAGAGACTGAATATCGGTTCGAGCTGGACCCTGGCGCCTCACTCGCGATCAAGGTATGTCTTCAATCAATCACATTGACAGACTGGTATTGACGTCCAACAGCTCTTGGGAGGGCATGCTGAAATTTTTGGCGCTGAACTAGTGGAAGGAAAAGCATATCTCTTTGGATCGGAATGCAAAGCTGCCGTCTTCACATGGCAGGGGTGTACTATCCAGATAAGTCTACATAGCCCACACCTTGCCCATTTGCCTTCATAGCTGTCTTACACCGTCCGAAATACACGTCACCGGCCAGCCATCAACAGAATATGTTTCAGAGGAAACGCCCATGACTGCCTACGCCAACCTCCACATCGCCTTGGAGCAAATGCGCGTTCGGGCGCTTAGGGCGATCCACGGATCGCCCCCGCACGGCGATGACAACGCAAGCACCGAACCGCCCCGCGTCCTCGTTCTTGGCCCCGAAAACTCGGGTAAAACTACGCTTTGCAAAATTCTTGTTAATTACACCGTGCGAGCGAGTCAAGGATGGTCGCCAATGTTGGTCAACGTTGATCCGAACGAAGTACGCCTCTCTCTGCTTATTATGATTCATCCGGGTCTGGCGGGTGGTGACTTCCCGATCACCGTAGGGAGGGTGGGCCGCTCCGGGTGCTCTATCTGTGACACCCGTATACTCTCCAATTCCGACGTATTCACCGGCAAACCCATTAGGATCTGCTGCAACATCGGCTCCTATGACAAACTCTTCAAATGCTTTGCTTCCTCTTGTGTATTGGTATGGCCACTCTGAAACGAAACGAAACCCACTCCTCATGGAGAGAATCATTCGGAATTTGGGAGAGAACGTCAATGACAGACATGAAATAGATGCTGAAGGTGGCGTTTCTGCACCAAATATCGATTTTCTTTGTCTTGATGCCACTGTCATTCAAAGGAAGGGCATCGGGAGTCATCGTTGACACGCCTTCATCGTTTGCGTCCGGTCCAGGTGCGAGTGATCATAGACATAAACTTATCAAGGCTTGCGTCGACGCTTTCAGAAGTCGGTCCCTTGTCTCTTCTTTTTCATCCAAATGGGTTGAAAATCAATATTTTCAGTAAACGTGATCATTGTGGTCGGACATGAGAAGTTGAATGTGGAGATGCAGAGAGCGTTCGGCTCGCAACTTACCGTTGTCAAGATCCCTAAATCCGGAGGCGTACGTCACTATTCAATTACGCTCAGAAAATATATTTCACGACAAGCAGGTGGTTGAATTAGATCACAGCTACAGAGAGCGCGTGCACAACTATCAATTGCACACGTACATGTATGGGCAAGTCATTCCGGTGCCACCAGGGATAACTTCAGCGACATTGGGCGGCGAAGCATTGACAGATCTTGTACTGTCGCCTTCATCAACTGTCATCAATTTCAATGATTTAATGATATATCGCATCGGCGCTGGTGAACTTCTTTGACTTTGTGCTTCTATCTCCTCGCTTAAGCATGAACTTCCCATGACCTCGCAGAGACCATGGCGCCCTCTTCTGCACTCCCGATCGGAGCCACGCGCGTCGTGTCAGAGATGCAACCTGTACCCGTGGACCCTGCCCAGCCTGGATCTCGACTTCTGAATGCAGTCCTGGCAATCCTCTCACCTCCGAACCCAGACGAAAACGAGCGTTATGATGAGGAGCTTCTTGATCTCACTGTCACAGGTTTCATGGTCATGTTCGTGATCATTTTCCTCAAAGTTCATCTACCTTATCTTGTAAAGCCGCTCATGTCGTTCATAGCACCAATCTCGATATACCGCACAAGAAAATGACAATACTCACGCCGAATCAGGGATCTGTTGTTGGAAAAACAGCCATTGTGGGATCATTCGAGTGGCAGGACCAATAGCATGCAGTGTAAAGATAAAATGAATGATGGAAATCGCAGATGGACGAGGTTGATGAACAATCGATTGTTACGTAATATTATTTGCGCTTATTTTGTATTACCTGGAATGAGCATCGTCTGCGTTTTCTTCAAACTTTTGTCGTTATCGGGAGCAACGACCAAGCGCCCGACATTTGCCCAAATGTCGGCCTTTGTTCGATTTCTCCGACCGATGCCTGCATCGAGCAGGGCATATTCGTCTTTTTTCTCGTCCAAACCGGGAGGCGGACGATACTTCAACTCTGCCAAACCACCGAAACCAGTCGTAGCCGGAAGCTCCGCAAAGAACAGCAAAGCCAACAACGTCGGTTCTTCATCGTCTCCTGATACTCCTGGTGACGCAGCCCATGCCTCTGGCGGAAATGCCGAGTCTGGTGCGAACAGTCCGAAGGACACGAGTCAGAGGATGAACGCCACAAACCAAAGCGGTCAACCCGCCAATGCATCTAATCCTGCCTCTTCTGCTTCCGCTTCCTCAATCGAGGCTTCAAGCACTCAGAAGGCCTATGACGACTTGGGAAGAGAGCATCTGCAGGACGCCTTTTTTTATCCGCCACAACATCCCGTCGTGAACCCCAAGGATTTCAAGCTCCACCAGTTCTTTTCACTGCACCGGCCCCTGCTGCTGCTCTCGCACCCATCGTATATCCTGAGCTCTGTTGCCCCGGACGTCGACCCAACGTCCCCCAAGGTAGCCGAGGGCCCGGAGCCAGGTCTAGCCCCGTGGTCATTGGGAGAGTTCTCTGAAACGAACGTAGATGCTGACGCTGCGACTGCACGACAACTGGCTCGTGCGCTTACCATCAACCACGCCGGTGCCACCGTGGCCTGGGAAGACACGTTGCGGCGGCTAGGCCTGGACGTGGACGAGCAGCCGGATCGGGTGAATATGAAAGAGCAGATGGAGAGGGAGTGGCAGGAAGTGATGATGGACAGCGTGAAGAGGAAGAGGCGAAAGAAGATGAAGAAGCATAAGTGAGTTGCCCGATTGTTTTCAATCCCTGCAGCGCTCATGTTATTCTTTCTGCCTCTAGACTTAAGAAGCGGAGAAAGGTAATCGTCTTAATTTCTTGGTGTCATTGCATGTTCTGACCAGACCATACAGGCAACGCGGGCTGCGAGGGTTAAGATTGGACGATAACTGTTTCATGTGGGTGCCACATTTGCACAGGAGTCACGGACCAGGGATCTTCCAGCACCTTAGGCATAACTAATTGACCAGCTACCCTCGGGCATGCCTACTACACTGATTCGCTGTAATGGAGCCATTTTTTTTTCAAACGTTTCTCATTATCGATCATGGCTGTAAACCGAAGTACAGGGCAGAAATCAAGAGGTAAAAGCAAGCAATTACAGGTATTATAATTGTACAACGATACTCGAAACGTCAAGTCACCGTCACGATCTGTCCCCGACCATCTTTCAAAATGACTAACTCGCATTCAAGTTTCTCCCCTGTATCCATGCAGACGACGTCTGTTGGGTCATGGGGGTTGACGCGAATCTGTCTCTTCTCGAAGAAAGACCTGCCCAAGACGACATCGAAATGCGGCTCCTCGGACAAGTAGACACTGATCAGAGTCGGCTTTAGCCCGCCTTCCTTTGCTTGACCAGCGTCAGGCGTTTCTTCAGCTCCTCCGTCTGGTCCGTTAGACTGAGGACTGTAAACGCCCGCCACTTTAACGGTGACAGGCCAAGTGCCGATGTTCACCAATCCACCGTAGCCATAGTATCCAGGTGTCGCGTCTTTGGGAATGAAACCGTGCTTGATCGCAAACTTGCGCGATATGTAGACATTCCTGTATCCGGACTTGAGCAGCATTCGAACTGGGCGTTTTGAACAGACAGGGTTCGTCAAAACGCGTATCTGTAGGTAAGATGCGAGGAGCACACACCATCATTCACAGGTCCAATACCACCCATTACGGTCCTGACACCGTTCTCGCTATGGAATTTCTCAAAATCCTTCTTGAACGCGGGTACGCCATCATCTTCTGGTGCAGGAGATCCATTGCGACCCTTGGTGCCCTTCGTTTTTTGAGACTTTTTTGAGCGAGTGGAGGAACCAGGCGAGCGATGGTGGACCTCTGGACCGCTGGGCGCCCTGGAGGACGCGAAAACATAATAAGATGGATTGACGTAGGCTGGTGGAGCTGGAAGCGGCTCCGTTGGGTTGTGCATGTGTAACGTCGGTGTGGAGGACACGGCAGGTTTGTTCGTATGCTGAGAGGCACCCTCGAGCATGCTGCCAGAGTCCGACTGGGTCGACTGCTTGTACCTCCAGGTGAATATCGTGTAGTCTGAATCTGGTTATATAGGAGGCCCAGAGACGTCATTGCAGGTCCAGGCCACAACGGAGTGCACATGTCCCTCACCGTCGTCCAAGTTCCAGATAGAACTGTTAAATTCGTACTTGAGCCATCCCGGCCCGACACGCTGGCCGTAGTAGGGAGTATGCTGCTTTCTGCTCAGTTTATCGTACAGGGACTGCAGGGAATCCTGAGTCACTGCAGAATAGCTGCGTCAGTGAACGAGACATCAGACGTGGTGCGCTGAGGACTGCTTACGCGAGTGCACTATGGAGAATGACGACGTGGGCGTGTGGACATTAAGAACGGGGAGAGCGGCTGCCATCCGAGCTCGGGCGTTATGGTCGTGAAGGAATGAGGAGATATAGGAGACGTGAAGGTGGAGTGATGTGGCTATTCTATCGAGACTGACATCTGGAACAATTTGAGACATGCATTTCCACCACTCCTCGCTTATTTCTACACGTTTGATATTTCCAGACCGACAGAACAACAAAATACGACCATGGCAAAAAATTATAAAAAGATATATATCACTTGGGTATGTTTTCCCGAGCTTGCTGCCTGACTCTCCTCCTGCAATTTCGTGTTTCAATACGCCACGACAGAAGAAAAACAAAAAGGCATACTCATACGCCACCTTGTCGTTCCTGTAAAACAGTCTCAGGCAACGTCATACAATGGGGAAAAAGTTACGCTTACTTGAACATCGTATAAGCATCGCTCTGCGCGGGATCATTCACATTGGGATCATCTAAAAGGTCTTGAATACCCAAAAGAATCTGAGAATAAATCTCGTGCATCAGAAAACAGAATTGACATAACAGCATCTTGAATATTCGCCTGTTTAATGGTGATAGCAGGCTTCCAGGATTTTTCTTCATCCAGAATAGAAAGACAGACGGTTCCAGAGGGATACACGTTAGGGTGGAACAGTGGGGGTGCAAATTTGCCTAGAAAAACAGTCGCAATTATCATTCGTATCGCGCAAAAGTGCACATACACTTTGGTGGTTTGGACGGGTAATCTGCTCGCAATGAACGACGGAGATTAAGCATCACAGATCAAAGGCAGCGGAACATGTAACTTGCCTTCAGGGAATGTCATGGTCAGCTTGTAGAGCCCGCCTTCCCAAGGGGTCTAGTATTAATCCAGCAAGCCAGAAAAAAAATCGGGAGAAGAGAGCCCATCAAGTACCAGCAACGATATGCATTCAGCATCTAGTCATGTAAGGACCAGGAACGAAGTCACGTACGCCTGCTTTGCCGGGTATGCCCACTTCCCATTCCATCAGATTCATGGAGCCATCTGGCGCCTTGGCTGGTTTAGCATAGAACCCCTGACAAGATATGGTGCATTAGAAAAGAGGGCACGAAATTGAATATTCGAAACGGATCAGAATAGACGTGGCTGTCTCTTTTTCGTTCGCACACGCAGTGATGATACAAATTTCACATTCGAACGCCATTTGAAGCGCGACGCGAGCCTCGACAGGAATATATTGGTGAGAGATTGACGGTGACAGAAGATACTCACGAACGGATGGTCCTTTCTCCATTGCTTCCTCTCCTCTGCCAACCTCGGTCTGCATATACCGGACATTTGCGGCAATGAGCAAGCACGGCGTCAATAACTTTGCGTTGAAAGTGCTTTTAACCGCCCGAAACGATCCAACTCTTAATGGCGTGGATAGACGCTGCTGAGTAATGGCCTTCTGAACGCAACAGCGATAAACATTGACCGTTAACTATGTACCCTTCATAAACCCGTCGTTTTCCCAGAAACGGAGACAGAGAAGCACATCGTCAACGCTCAAAGGTCTGCATTGCGCCAATGTGGGCGAAATTTTCAACGACTCCTCAAGCGAAACCAAGGGTTCACCAAAATCGCCTTGCTCATAGAAGCTGATCAAGTGCCGCGCCGTGATGTGCCCTCGCAGAGGAACGGCTTCTTCCTCATTGTCGTTGTTTTCCCGCAAGCGCACTAACCATTCTGAGTAAGGAACAACCGGGATTCCGATGTGTTTCGCTACAGTTGCGAAAATTTGATCCCACTCTACTGGTCTTGGTGCCAGGAGGTATAACGTGCGGCTTTCTTTTGGCATCTCAAATGACATGTCAAGGAGAGCCGATGCCGCGATGTCAACGGGAATCCAGGATATCCGCATCTACATGAAGTTTGGTTCGCATTTCCTTGATAGGTGAGAGAAACTCACGTTGTCTCTCATTGGGATACAACCTATGGCTTCGCTAGCTGCAATTAGTGACGGGGCCCACTCTTGTGAGCCCCAGCCTCCAACTCGAGTATCGCCCGACAACTGTCCCACGCGCACCACTGTAGATCGGAGATTCCGGGTTTGGCTAGCCATCGTGACGAGGCTTTCTCCAATCCATTTGCTTTCCCCATATCCAGCGCCGACCGCCACGCCAGCCTCAACCGGAGCTTCAGGAGCTGGATCGGTGGTTGGGTGGTCTGTTGAAGACAGTCGAGTAAATGAAAAAAAAAACACCCCTCTCCATGGAAAGAAGATGAACTCACTTCTTACAGTCGAGATAGAGCTGATGAAAACCAGGTGAGGCCCACCAGGCACAGCACATCCAAGAGCGAAGTCAATCAAATGGCGGACACCGGAGATTAATGGTCCGAATGATGATAAGTTCAGGTTGAAATCGACGCGCCACGCTGTTGGAGCTATGTGAGCCGGATATTGCTAATAGTCAGCCTTTTGAGCGAGCTCGTCATTGTGAATAATAACTGTTACATTTTGCTGCATCTAACGAATGGCTCAAATCATCAAGTCGCGGTGACGGGGTATGTTGACTCCTACCTCCTCGTATTGATCTTTTGGCAAGCCAAGTTTCGCCTCGGTGAAGTCACACGCAACGAATTTCACTTTCGCAAGATTGGCATCAGAGAGGCCCCAGTGATCAAGTGCTTTGGATTGCCTTCCAGCTAAAGTTGCATCCGATCCATGTGCCCCTCGGTTGAGTGCATAAATGTGCCCCACATTGGGATCTTGGGTTAATTGTGATAAGATGTGACAACCGAAGCGCCCAGTGCAGCCAGTCAACAAGACAGTTTGAGAGGTAACACAGGCTTCATGAGGAGGCCAGGTGGCGGCAGGCAGGTCCCGCCCCAATTTTTGCACCAGCGCCTCCATTTCCGCGACTTTCGCTACCAGTTTCGCCTTCGGGTTGTCTTGTTCCCTCATCCCAGAAAATTGTTTCCAGACAAATTGCCCCAATGACATGACCGTCGGATGGGCGTAGACGAAGCTCCCAGGCAAGTGATGAACGGCGGCCGTGGCGGAAGCACGCAGAGCGCGTGCGATAGAGTTCCTGATCCAAGTAGCTTGCAGACTGAAACGAAAAGTCAGCTTCAAGTCTGGGACGAATGAAGATAAGAGTACCTGTCACAACCATATTGGAAAAAGTCATCATTATCGGACATTGGCCGCTTCATAACCGACACGACAACCAGACGAACAAATGCAAGCGCTGACTCCGGCATCCAGAGGTCGGGTATCTTCAGATCTGTTTGGGATGATTCACTGACGGATGCATAGAGTGCGTTAATTTCTTCTGAATAAGCTTTCAGACAGGCTTGACGACGCGGTGTGCCTTTGGGTGTGAATTCGAGCGGCTTTCCAGGATGAGTTACCAGAATCATCTGCCGAAATGGGCCGCATATGAATTGCTGCTACGACTCACTTCAAAAGTAACTCTGATTACCTCTTTGAATATTCTTGAATGAGCTGGAGCATATTCGTTAACTGCTTCGATAGTTGGCCTATCAATTAGACTTGGTCAAGAAAGGGTACATTTCGGGCAGAAAACTGCCCCACCAAATTTCATTTCGGAAATGGATTAGAGTGTCACAACTCGTCGGGTTGAATTGCACTCTCGGTTGGATGAGGACCCCATTTTGGAAGCGCCCACGGCCGAACATCAATGCTGCAGCGATGTGGGGGTCTCGCACCAGCATAGCTTCTAAGCTAGAGTGAGTTGTGAAAGGGTTAACGTAAACCGTGATTCTGTGACTTTACCAAGTGGCCCTGGGTTAGTCTGAGGTACGTTACATCCTGTTCACGGGCATTCAAGCACTGAATATTGACCTTTTCACCAGTAGAAAGCATAATCTGATCATCGGCTCTCCCATACACACGATATAGGTACGCCTTAGTAGGGTGTCTTTGCAGCAAATCCCTCGTAAAGTATGCCGGAGTTCCTGCGTACGCAGTATTAATGACATTCGGACCAGTGGTAGCGGTTTTCTGGACTGTTGTATAGACTTGAGAATGCAACGGGCATTTGAGAACCGCCTACCACGACAATGGGCTCGAACAGATCATCACGGTCACCCTGCACATCCATTTCCACCCTCAAATGAGGCGAAAACCTAAAATACGGCCATTCACTTGGCTCAGGAGGCAGAGGAGCGAACAAGCTCAAACATCCCACTTCTGTCCTAAGAAGATTGGCTGTCAGCGGCTACAACTGTCAAGGGGAAAAAAACAGTAGATAGCATACATTCCATACAGTGGCATCAATGGCACGCCTTGGTGAGCGAGATAGTTACCGACAGCCTCATTCATGGGTGCACCACTGTAGATCTGAGAATACGTAAATGAGCTAGGAACTAGGCATACAGTTTGTATAAAGGGATGTACTAAAGCTTTCAAACGTTTGAGCACTGGGAGCTTCTCTTCTGAACGAGCCCATGCCTGAATTCAGGATGTTGGTATCTGGCGAAAAAAATACACAGATCGCGATACCTCTATGAATGCAGGGACGCAATAGATTATGGAGCTTTGGGTTGCGACTATAGCATCGAAGAAATTTTCCGGAGTAGGTACGACAGGCGAAGACAATGGTTTGAAGCATGCCATGCTATTTCCTGCGAATAACTGCAATAATGCATAGAAAGGTCATTTCGATTTCATGCTTGCAGCAAGATGAACTTACGGCCCAGATGAAAGTGATTACACCCATTGCATCTATGCATTGATTCTCAGATCGTGCTCAGCAGTCTCGAACAGTGAATCGTACGAAACATAGGTAGAGCCTGAACTCCGAGCGGAATCCCACATATATCGATTTCGCCATCGTCTAGGTGGGCTATTGAGCTCAGGTACAGTCATAGAAAGGTCCAAAGCATACACGGGATCATTCCCCATGACATGAGGGCCCGTCCAGAGATTCTGACAGGCTTAGGCTGAGCGGCGGATCCTACGGAAGGTGGTAGTGAATGGAATCTGAGCGTCGATGGTATTCACTAACCAGAAGAATGCAAGATTAAGATCGTGGCATCTGGACTGATTTTGACAGGTTTTCGCATATATGCTCCTTCGCCTCTGTAAAGATCGCGAAATTGGGGCAAGGGCAGAAGATGCAACTCAATCCCTTCTTGATTCAATAGCTCCGCGACATCTTTACTTAATCGTTGCATCGCAGGGTCTGGGCTCACGAAGATCAGTCGAATACCCGTTTCCCGTATTAAATGTGCGGTTCCGGTGATCGAGTTTCGGCTTGATAGCGGAAAAGCACTGAAGCCAGCATATAGAATCCCCATCATCACGGTGACATATGTAACAGTATCTTCAGCAGGGTTAATAAGGACCATCAGCAGTGCAAAGACAGAACTCACCCGCAGTCGCAAGAATACCGAATGTTGGAAGATGATCGGCACCTCCCGATGTTTCCGTGTCTGAATGCGCTGATTCCTTGCAAGAATGACAGTCAGAAGCAATGAGGGAAGCTGCGGCAATGGCATGGCATGCTTCAGGATAGTAGATAGAACGGAGCTGGTCCTTCGAGTCATCGTGGTAGACAAAGAGTGGGTGATTTGGGCTATGTTCGGCGTGGTAAAAGAAAAGCTCGGGTATCGTAAGCGAACCGTCCAGAGGCGGTGGGTGAAACGTCGGACTATCGATGCCTTGAAGAGTTCGAAACCGGTCTGGAGTCGAGTGATCCATTTCGCGATGCAATGACTGTTGGCGGAACCTCAATATCCTCGATAGGCGCTATGGGGGCGCTCCATTGCCTGTGGTGAGAACATACGGATGTATTAAGTCAGAACTGATGGAGATTGAGAAAAAGGGTATAGAACGGAAACCGAGAAGGTGCTGTTGTGTTCGGCAGCACCTACGATGTCCTGACAATACTGCACACGTCGACATTGACTTTCCGTCAACCATTGCAGGAGGCGAAAGGGGGGTTGGTAAAGTCGTCGACATTTTCAACCTTTTAAACTGGACCTCGACATTTACCTCAGCAACCTTGAGTTGTCTCGGCAGAGCTTCGTCTTCCTCCACGACCGTTTGGCGACTTGTAATATACTTTCCGGAGCCTTACGAGCTTCCGTTGTCAAGTCTTCAACCCACTCCAGGGAATCTGATTGCTGAGAGCTTTGAGCCGCGCATGCGCTGCAGTAATATTTTTAGAACGGAAACACCACGACTGCCAAGGTCTTTTTGCCGTTTCCATCTCTTTACAGTGGAGCGTTTCTCAGGAGACACGTCCATCAAGACAGAGACATTGATTTGTCTCCTGATACCACTGCGGCTGGCGCCGGTGCCGCGTACCCAGCACGATCGTGGTCCTAATCTCAGCCAAAATGCAAAAATGTTAACAGACCGAGATCTGCAGGCAAACCCCTTCTACCCCCACCCGTTGATGGACAGCCCTGGTATTCATAATAACCATCATCTTTCTCGGACATCAACTTCTTTGTCTGTTCTGACCCTCCACACTCTCTGGTCTTTATACGCCCGACATGGGTATCGCTCTTGACACGGCTGAGCTGCTCGCTATTTTCCTGGAGACATTGTGCTACGGTAAGCCTTCCGGCCGGTATCCCAGAATTACTTCGTATATTTCTGACATATGCGCAGGGGTATTTTTCACCCTGTTCTGGATAATGTTCATCGTCTTGTATTATCGTGGCTATAAAGGTAGTGTCCAGAGGCGTGCTCTACTGCCCGTTGGAGTTGCCATGCTTGTACTTGCAACATTAGTGGGCTCCCATAGAATTTATGATGCATTGTCCTTTACTGACTATCGTAACCAGCACCTCGTCCTCGATTTCATTCGTGCTGTGCAGGCCTTCATTTCAACCGATATGACGGCCGTTCAGTATTACTCACAAATCGCACATCCACTGCATGTCGCTAAGGATGCAGTCTATGCTACCCAAACAATTCTGGGAGATGGTGTCCTGGTACAAAAATTGACGGATTCTGCAAGTGACTTGGACCTCACGTTTCTCTTCATAGATTTGGCGATGTTACGTTGTTTACAATCGAAACCTTTACATCGTTTTGGTCACCGGGCTCATGCTCTTATTCAACGCTTGTGAGTTCGCGCAACAAGTTTGGCTTCTTTCTGCGTTTACCACTGCATTGCAGCCGTAGGATATTATGTTGTCTGGACGTTCTCAAGGACCGACCGCCACACGAATATTTTCGACCAAGCTGCCAAAAATTGGATCACCGTCTTTTTCACACTCACCATGGTCACAAACCTCGTCTGCACAGGTAGCTGTCCGTCCTGCAACGATTATATCCATGCAATTGAGATGACATTTTGCAGCCGCGATAGCATGGAGGATCTACTTCTCTCGGCGTCGACTGTCGACGGCACGGTCTCTTCTCCCAGTCACGATCGTCATCGTCGAAAGCGGCGCTCTGTACTCATGCGCTGTCCTGGCGCTCCTCATCGCCTACCTCACAAAGTCGAACGGACAGTACACCGCCCTGGACCTTGTGACTCCCGTAGTGGTACGCAATCTTCCCCGGACCGATCATCTCCAATGACTCGATGCGTACCTAGGGCATCGCCTTCACGTTGATTGTGCTCCAGATACACTTCCATGTCGGGTCGCAGTCCCCTGATCCCACAGGAGACGCGATCACCTCTGGCAGATGGCGCCGTAACGGGCCCGCTGGGCTGTCCGGCGCAGCGTCCGACCTCGGGTACCAGATGGAACCAGTGACGGTACGCATTACAGAGCACTCTGAAATTGGGTATCCTGGCGACAAGGGCGTGAGCGAAAACATCCCCGCCAGATACAGCACCACATCCAAGCCGGTGCATTTTTGATTTAAGAATCTCATCTTGTGCGCAGTTCAGTTTTTTGGGGACTAATTTATGATGTTTATTACTTGTATTTACCCGGAATACGAAGCAGATGTGAACAGCAATGTTAATCATCCGCGGCGACGTGAGTAGGTCTTAGAGTGTGACCATTGCTGGTACGTTTCCAGGGGTATTTCCCGGCCTGGCCGCCCTCCTACCTGTCGACCTCTCTGTCGCTTCTGGAATGCGTCAAAGAACGTCGAAAGGCCAACTGTCGTTCCCAGTCGTCCTGGTAATATGCCTTGCCTCTTACGTATCGCTCCCTGTGAAGTTACTGAGCTTCTCTCGATGCTCGCCTGAACTTTAACCCTTCAGCTTCCGTGATGATAGGGGTCGTTCAAAGAGCGAATTATGTATGTACTTTCAGGCAAAAAAGAGGAGGCCAATGAGAGCTGGATGCTGGTTATAATGGTCAATTGCAGGGGCATCTCTGTGGGGAGGAACGCCCTAGTGACTAGCTGGGGCGAAAGAGCAAAATGTGCAAGGCATAGTTGCTAATTTTGGCATATGGCATCGTTTAATATCGCAAGACCCGCGCCGTTCGGGTTAACGAAGGGTCCAAAAGTCCATGGATCCAGATTCGATTGCGCTCGCTAACACCGCTTGTGTGATGAGCTGTGAGTTGGGCGGAGGCAGAGCATTAGCTCGGCCGGGTACGCGAAGTGAGAGCCGCTCGGGAGGGCGGGCACTCAATGGCGGTTGACTATCACACGATGTGCAGAGAGCTACAATCAATTTCAACACTGGGAGGGAGGGAGCGGGATACAATAAGGCATTTACTACAGTACTCAGTACTGTGATGTGGAGGTGAAGAAGGGCGAAAAAATTTCGTTCACGCCTTCCGTATGAGGAAGGGTTTGTCACGTGCTCACTCATCTGGACGCTCGATTCTGCTTCCTTCGTTTGCGGAATCTGTGCTCAATACCCGGCGTCTGCTATGGACTGTTGTGCATTTGTAGCAGAGTAGGGATATCGAGGACTGGTATCTTGACCAAGTTCCAAGTCTACGTGAATCTTTGCAGTAAAGGCCCCAGTTGGAGCATCTTTGCACGGGAATTATTGATATCTGTGGTGATATATAGGCGACATGCTACTATACAACAATTAGTGGACATTATATTCATCAAGGTCTTGCAGCGCTTGCTGCGCTGACTGGTACATTATTGGGATTGTTCGCCCTGAGCGGCCATGGCGGCTTCAGCGGCGTCCGCCTTCTGCTTGTCTATAATCCACTGTCGAATGAACGTACTGCTCATCTTTGTGTGCTTGAGCATTTCCACATCGTCGTGATCAAGCGTCTCGCTGGAGCTGATAACATCGATGATATACGTATCTAACGCGGGGAGGTTCTTTGCGGCTCTGTGTTTCGCGACTAGCATCGGAACGAATGGTGAGACGTGCAGACAAGCTGTGCTTGATGGTGAAGACTCACTGGCATCAGCACCAGATAGTGACTCTTTACTCACGACGAGCGCTTGTACATTTGGATCCCAGCCGGTTGGACCATAGACGTCATTTATAGGCACGATGTCGTACGTGATGCCCGGTTTGAAGAGGGTCAAGAACTCGCGAACACGGTTCATACGAGTCTCGAGAGATTCCAAAACCTCTTTGTTGGCCTTCTTTTGCAGCATAACGTCATCTTCGCGAAGTATGAGCCCTGACATGTGATCGACGCCGAGTAACCGTACCTGTCATTCCTACAATGAGCTTCTCGCTGGTAATCCATGCACCCATGCTGAGAAGGATTTTGTGTCCTGCGTGTAGATGATCAAACGTTCCACCAAGAGCGACGACGGGATAGAACGAAGACCTGGCGGCGCTGTCGGAGGTAGACGTTGACTCGTCCTCAGACGGAAGCGAGTTAGACAAAATATTAGGGGATGTTTTTAGAGCAAGACTTGGTCTACGCTGTCGGGGGCTTGGAGGACTGCTCGAGTCGCGGTCCCCTGGGAGGTAACATTGTCTGATCGAATTTATGGAAGACGGAAGCGGGATGGGGATGGAATCTAAACACAGAAGTAGTAACGAAGACGGCGAGTTCCGTGGGGACGAAACATACCGCCTGAGACGCGTATGACCACGTCGTAACCCTTGCCAAGATCCTCTGGGACATCCATGTCAATGCCTAACAAGAGGACGTCGATATCCATGAGGATTTTGTCGAGCTCCTGAGCGACTCGAGTCGCCTGAACGTAGACGTAAGTGAGCAATCGTTGCACATCGTCCCAGTATTCTGTGTGGGATATGCCGGGAGGAACGGCGGTGGTAGACAAACAAGGTGAGTTGAAATGCCGGGAGAATAGGGCGATCGTTAACCGGTTGGTGGTTGTCGTTGCTGCGGTGGCGATTATCGGAGCGAGAAAGTGGGGTGGATCTATGGACGGGATGGTGGCGAGTAGAAGAGACCGGGAGGACATGGAAGGCGGAAAGGGAAAGAATTTTGAAGACAGCGAACGGCGGTGATGGGCCATGATGGCGCTTAAAGTGTAAACGTCAGTTAAAGATAAGATAAGATGAAGTGATAAGTAATATGTGACCGTGGGAATATTTACAAGCTAATGACCAAATCAGGCAGGCTGTGGGTGGCTATGGGCACGCTGGACACTCGTTTCTTTGTATTTTTCTTTTTTTGTGATAGCCAATGTCACTTGCACACTCTTTCCAGTCGTCACCGCCTGCATCACCCTCCGCCGCCTCCTTCGCTCGCAATACCTCCTCCATGCATCCTGTCGCCCCCACGTCACCCACCAAGGCCTCGTTCCTCCCCAGCTCCACCCACGCAGGCGGCATACAACCCTCGTCCTCTTTCTTCCGCCCAGCACGTCCGTCCCAGCAGCCCCAGTATTCGCGGCCGTCGTCAGTGGCCTCTTCCACGACTGATGCCGTGCATGACGTTGCTCAGGACCCTGAGCAGTCATTCCATCACGACGCATACCCACTTGGGCCAGTCGCCGCATCCCCGAGACGTCACTCCATCACGCACAGTTCTATAAACGAGGGAGCGACCGCGCAAGACTCCTTCAACGCCTCTGAGCCGCGATTCCAGCAGTTCAATTCCCTGAAGCGTGTAAAACAGAGTAGGGAACCGTTATTACCCATCGGAGGTCCTGTGTCACCGCGTCGCCCATCCGTCACCGCTCCCAGACACGATCGCGCTGGTAAAATACTACCGACACCCTTGTCTCCGATTAAAAGCGGTAGCACGAGTAACATCAGCGCGTCTCGCGCCGTGCGTACCAGCCTAGAGAAAGTTTGGAGCAATCTCGGCCGAGGCATGAGCTTTGACTCGTTCAGACGGAGATCAACGAGTTCTCGGAACGAACATGATCCCGCGACAGACATTGCCACCCGGAAAACCTTTGAGAGTAACCACCAGGTTATAGACGAGGAACGCGCCGAAGGGGGAGTTATACCCTTGTCCCAAAGCCAGCACAATCGAAAAATATCCACCTTTTCTGCACAGGAACGTCCCACCTTCCCCTTCAAGCGCACCGCAGATTCCTCGTCTCCTTTTCAACTGCTCTCATCCCACTCAGACGCCCACCCGCCTCCCCCTTCTCCGACGCCTTACCACCCATCGCCCTCCCCCACTCCCTCGTCTTCTCAGCATTCACCTTCCCCAATTCCAACGTTTATACCCGTCCCCCCTCCTATTTCTGCCGAGCAGCCTCCACTGATCCGGATGCCTCTTTACTCTTCGAAAGGCAAGTCAGTGCGGCGTTATGAGCGACACGCGTCCCGCAATCGTTTCTTTTTCAATGGTCATTTGCTCACGGGTGGCGATTCTCCATTGGCCTTCATTGCCAGTTTTGGCATCCTCGTTGTCCTGGCCGGCATTTGGTTTGGGACAACCTGCGTCTGGTGGTGGAGAAACGTCACGCCTGCCGTCCCCGTCATAGGCGCATACATGGCCCTCATCGTCGCATCATCAATGCTTACAACTGTAATTCGTGCTTCTATACCGTCCTGATTCCCAGTTGTCGAAGCTGACGTTCATAGGCGTTCACTGATCCCGGCATTTTGCCCAGGGATCTCGATCCAGACCCCCCATATCCCCCTACATCTCCCGGAGATGGTACTCTCCGCGCACCGATGCCTCGAGATTTAAAAGTGCGTGACGAAATGTGCGTCAACCGTTGCTGCCATTTCTTTCACGAAATTTACTAAACTGTAAATGGGGATAGTGTTCGGGTGAAATACTGCCCTACCTGCCGAACATATAGACCCCCCAGATCGAGCCATTGCAAAATGGTGTGTACAATTTCTTTTAATAGCTGATTGCGGATGCTTATAGCGCGGCAGTGTGACAATTGCGTCGACTTATGTGACCATCACTGTCAATGGATCAACAACTGCGTTGGCCGACGAAATTATACGACCTTTTTCGCTCTTTTATTATCCGCGGTGCGACTTCGTCGTTCAGTTTCTTTCTTGGCAATTAATCGGACCTCAGACTCTGACTTTGATTCTTGTTATTTGCACGTCTGCTTTCCACTTATATCTGCTCACTCGACGACGTCATATCAATTTTCGACACGCCTTGTCGAGCTCTTTAGGCGTGGGTAGCGCAATCGCGTTCTGCTTAGCCATTGTCGTGATATGGCCTGTCTCCGCTTTGTTGGCATATCATGTACGAGTGAGTGCTTCCGACCATCATCCTTTCACATGGTGTCTGAATTCAGTCGCTTAGTTGCTATTATTGAATGTCACCACGATTGAACAGGTAGGCATCACCATCACACCTTCTGTTCTCCTAGCAAGCGGCACTTTACCATGTCTCCGCGACCCTTTTCTCGAATTTTTCGATCTGATGCGATAATGAATGCATCGTCGTGCATCGTCATTTCTTTTTCCCTTGATGCCGAATGTCCCACTGAATTGCTGGGCCCTGCTTTGTTCGCCGACCGAGGATGATGAAGGGTTAGCTCATATGCTCACTCGAACTCTGTGCCTAAATCCGCAATGTACCTGAGACGCCCGATGACGAGTCATGACAGGAGTGCGATGGGTTTAGGCTTGTTCAAATATAGGACTTTTCGACCTTTCCTTTTTCTTGCTTTAGCGGCCGCCAAGGCTCTGTTTATGAAAAAAGATTGACAGACCATTTTTTTTTTCCAAATCGCCAGATACGAAATCAGGCTCACAAAGACATCGACCCAAAAGCTGCTCCGCCTAATCCGTTCTCGCTCGGCTCGTGGTGGAGAAACTTTGCTGCTGCGCTGTGCAAGCCTTCGGGGTATTCGTGGTTGGATGCAGCTGGTGTGGCGACGGAGGATAAGAGGCGCATCAACCCGGGTATGCTGTCCGCTGGTGGCACTGGCGCTCCCGGACTGCAAGATGGTGGGAACCAGGACGAAGTGCAGGTCATGGGGCCTGCATTCGCGCCCTTTATTGGGAATGGGAACGGGCATGGGCATGGGGCCTTGGACAGGGAAAAGACGAGCTGATTCTTCTGGGTGTCTTTTACCCTTCCTCCCTTTTTTTCTAGGTACCTTGCGGCGTCTCATTCTTCCTTTCTTTCCACGCATGTCCTTTCCGCTCATGCCATAGTTTCTGTGGTTCTGAAGATTCCTTTTTTTTCGATGGCTTTGCACTCCTTCTCTCTTTCATCAGTCTTCCCTTCTTTTCTCATCGTTATCAGGGCTTTCTGCATTTTCCGTGCATCATTCAGGTTCCACCTATTCATTATAGATGCAACGGGGAACTATGGTCTTCTCCATCATCGACGCCTTCTATAAATTTGGTCATAGGTACAACGTATCATTAATTCGAATGGGCTTCACGTTCGCAAAATCCTTTCAGTGACAGATGATTCGTATACGCCACTAATTGGCGGGATCGGACGCATACGGTGATCCGCCGGAGGCCGCTCCGCATTTCTTAATCCATGGAAGGCGTGGAGCACCACTACTCCAAGGCCGTTCAGCAGGGGGGAGGCATTACCAGTCTGCTGGTAGAGGAGATCATTTGGGAGGAAACCAATGCGATTTCTTGTTTAAATAATGTTTTCCTCATATCTGGCTGCGGCGCTCTCGCGTGGCTGGACGGGTAAGTCGGAGAAAGGAAGCGTACTTTGTAAGGATGGAGCTAATCTTCATTTGTCTTCGCACATGCAGGCGAAGTTCGGAACAATCGGTGTTTCTGCGACTCACGAGAGGTTGGTTGGGCATCGCGGCGCGCAGTATGCGACTCAGAGCGGTTGAACACACACTGACTTGGTCTAGAATATCGGGTCGTCCTTCCGTCGATTTGTGGAGTCCACACCTTTCAGAATGGCGGCGGATTCTAGGAGCCTCTTGCGCGCGACATACGCCTCCTCGTTAGGGGCCAATTGACGCCCAGACGTTTCAAAGCAGTTGCCATTTATTTAAACCGTAGATCCTCCTTGGCCAAATGAAGGCATTGGACCGAGGTGTCGTACAGAATATGCCAGTTCGACGTCGTCCAAAAGGCTCGTAAGCGGTTTCTTTATGATTGGCTGGGATGAGCGTGCAAGTTCTGGCGGTGTTCTCCTGAAATTAAAATTCTTTTCTTCCTGCCCATGTGAACACCAGCTTATGTGAAGATCCGCGGCTGTCTGAAAGGAAGGAAATTTTATTTGGGTGTCAGCATGTCAAAAATCGTGAAAGACAAGTACAAGTTGTTTTTTTTTTCCTTGAAACAACCACGCAAAAAAAAAATTCGTTGATCGACAGCTTGAATAAGGCACCTCGAACAATTTGCGGGCACCCCCCTTTGTTGTTTGTAGACCTAAGGGGTTTTTGCGAATACGCAGGTGGAGATTTGAGTCAGCGACGGCTCCACAATCATGAGGCTGTGAGACCCTTCTATTTGGACAGAAATCGCCTTCGTGTGAGAAACATAAGGTATTTGCAAACGTAATTTTTCCTCTATGTAGGGACCATGGAAATGGAGATGTGACTCACGGTCGCGTGTAATGGCGGTGGTTTACCGGGCGTGTTGGCCGTTATGCCCTTACCACCTTCCCTGGACCTGTCGACTGAAGTTGACTGACGTATTCGGGGATCGGTTCGGGTCAAGGAATCGGGCGCCGATGCTATACAGGGTTGCGAGGTCGAAGTGATACTTTGATCTTGCCGGAATTGAGAATCGCGAATCCTCGTCACAGCGCAAGCGTTTGAGCCTCGTCCCTCTGCGCGTACTAGCGCGTCATTTACGACGCAATGAAAGACCAAACGTCGAGACCTAATTAGACAGACCTATGCAGTACCGCCGGAATTATAAATTGAATTTGATATAAAATGGAGGATTTGTTGGATTTGTCCATTAGTGTGCGTTCCTGTGACGCCATTAATTCAGCCAGTCAATGTCACGCCAAGGGGTCGCGGCCCGAGGTCTGAGCCTGTCTGACATTTCGCAGCTATTCATTGATTGAATGGGGACGTCGACCAATTTTTTTTTCGAGGACAAGGGGATAATTTTTCAATGCTTGATTCTTTCTAGTTCCTGTCTGATCCAGGTTCGGTACAACGTGGACGACATAGGCGGATGGTTTGTCATTGTTGTGAAAAAAGGATTTGCCGGTAGAACGGAGATGCAATCTTGAGATCGGCAGGGCTCGCGGAGGTTGGAATTGAGTCGGAGCTTCAAGTCTAGAAACTCGGCTCCCACACGCCTTGTGAGCATCCCTAGCTCGGCAAGAGATCCTCCACTTGTTTGAAATCCTCGAGGTGAGATGGTCCATCCCGTCCGCATTGGCGCTGTAGGAACTTTACTCACTCAGGCCACGGCGATGCACGCGCGTTCGCAATAAAGGACTCGGACTTGGACAGAGGGTTGGAAACAGCACGGACGATAACGAGTTTTTTTAGCTAAGCATATTTACGCCTTCACATAGGGCGAATTGTGATCCCCAAACATCCGGAGGGACGTCCAAGAAAACATCTCCAAAATTTTTATAAAGCAAAAGGAAAAAAAGGGCGAAAAGCAAAAAAGGGAAAGAGATATAACGTGGAGGAATGAGTCCATCTCCGGACAAAACCACTAACAAGGCCCCGCTGCCGCCTCAGCCGCACTCGCCGACTCCGCAGCCATCTTCCAAGCCGACCACCACCAAGAGGGCCCGGCACAGGAAGCCCGACGCCCAAAAGCCAAAGCCGCCGTCTCCTTGTAAGTCTACGCGCCGACTCATGTCCCCCCGCTCACCCGTACCTCAGCCGCCCCTACCCCGCCACCTTTCCCGCCAAGGGGCCCTATTCTCCCGCCTTACCACTACGCCCTAATGAATCCTGCTTATGGCCCGCCTTATCCACCACAACATCCACAGCACCCTCCGTATTCGCAGCAACCATCCCCTCCCATCAATCCCGCCCATCCTGCCGTTCCAGCCCATCCACCGCCTCCGCAGTATGCCTATCCTATGCAGTACCCACACCACGCGTATCCCTATCAGTACACACCGCAGCCCGTCATGATGTACGCCCCGCCGCGTCCCTCAGGCGCGCCAGAGTCTCCGGCTGCTACCGGCTCCCCTTCTGCCCAGCAATCTCTCATGGGCACCAAACGCAAGCGCAAATCGACGCTCGATAGCGGCCGCAAGGGCGATAAAACTTCGGACGACGAGACGACGCCATCGGGGCCCGAAGCACCACACGTTGCCGGATCGCAACACTCGCCCGTTATTGTCGACATCAAAAAGCGCACCAAAACGGTGAGTTTTTCTTTTTCTTTTTTTTTTTTTCGCCGTCCGCCCCTTGTGCCGCGGGCGATTTCTCCCGCCGTGTGCCAGTCTAAGCCCTTTCGCCGATTAGCAACGTGCCTGCGACTCGTGTCGTACGAGGAAGATTAGATGTGATATTATTCCTGACGCCGTAGGCAATCAGTCTTCCTTCCCTTCCGCGGCTTCCCTCACGCTTAGTCTCTAGGATCCTCCAGCTTGCCAACACTGCAAGCAATATGGCTTTGAATGCACTTTTTTTCTTCCTATCACGGAGACTCGCTTCAAGAAAAAGAAAATAGAGGAAGAGTCTGCTGCCGCCGCCGCCGCCGAAAAGGAAAAATCGGATTCGGGCCAAAACAACATCCCTCCCCCGGCAGACGCCCAAACCAGTGTTTACGGTATGTCCACGTTTCAGATTTTCTGCATTCCCAAGCCTTTGGCGGGGAATAATCGCCGTGTTCAGTCTCATATGACCGATCAGGACCTACGTCTGCTGCCCACCTCCTCCATTCTCAAGCTACCATCTCGTCCCGAATATACGAAAACTACGATCAGCGCTATCACCACACTTTCGAGGTCAGCAAAGCCGGCGATGGCCTTATCCGCGTCCAGAAACCCGCCATCGATGAGTCGCGCGTCTCTCATCCCAAACCGATCGATCTACGCATCGAACGCGATGTCATCGAGCAGCTGGTCAACGCCTACTTCACTGACGTCGCTTCTACGCTTCCCATCGTCACCCAAGCCGAATTTCTTGCCACTCAGAACCCCCCGCCGATCTTGCTCTACTCCATGTGTCTCGTTGCCGCTGCACGTCGGGAAACGCCTCAAGCCATATTTGATGCCATCCGCTACACAGTAAACAACGTCATAAAGGCCGAAGACGTCCTCTCAACTGCCTCGATAACAAATGTGCAAGCCCTTTTAATCTTGTGCATGACGGGAGATTGTCACTCTCAGTTTGTTCCAAACGCGTTGTCAAGTCTGTGGATACGCCTTGGTACCGCTATTCGAATGGTGCGCCTATACTCCAAAATGATGAGGTGAGCGGCTCCACTGATTTAAATACCCTTCCCAGGCCCAGGACCTTGGGTTGCACCGAGCAGAATCCGTTAAACAAAATATAGAACTTCGAAGACGGTTGTGGGGAGCATGTTTGATCAGTGACCGGTGGTATGTTTATTGGTATCCAGCTGGACGTGGTCTTACAGTAAATTGTCCCCAGGACCAGTCTTGCATACGGCCACCCTTACATGATTGATGTCCAGGACTGCGACGCTCGCTTGCCATCGTCTGGGGACCTGAGCGACCTGTACATGGACGAACTAGTCCGTCTAAGTGTCATTCTTGGCCGCGTCTTAAAGACTATCTACAGGTATGTCGACATCTATCTGCGTTCTCACCGAGAAAAAAAAAATTCTTCTCACGTCTCATCGATCGCAGCCCTTCTGGATTGACATTTGCGACTGATGAGACGCTCTACTCCCTTCTTGCGGATATGGAGGCGTGGAAAGCGGGGCTGCCTGACCACCTCAAGTTCCGCGGCCCCGAATCGCCTCGGAATGCAGGTCAGTTTTTTTTTTACAGCAAACTTCATCCACCCGCCCGCGAATTTCCCCTTATTCGGATCACTTACTCATTGATCTTATCTAGGATTGTTGCATTTATTGTACTCTTGCGTATGCATGATGTTTTGGCGCGTATTCATGCGAATCAGCTACTCGTGTCCCACACACCTCAAATTCGGCCTGACGGTAGAACAATGGAGCGCTCTCGTGGCTCTAACCGGAGACGCTATTGATTGGCTGGATGCCAACGAGCGCATATATGACGTTTGGCTGATTGTTGCTTACGCCTCAACGTCGTGCGCGCTAGTGCAGGTGGGGGATGCAGCAGGATGTCATGTTCAGCTTGGATTTACTCATCTCTGTGATATTAGTACCATACATGGGCACGCCGGAAGGACAGCGAAGCGGCCACGAAGCTGCGGAAGCTCAGGGACTGTGTACGGAGATGGGAAGGGTCAATCTCACCTGACCACATGTCAGCTAGACGCAAGGCCGGTTCCCGTTTACTGTTTAGACGCAAGGCTGGCGCGCCTGATAGAGCTCTTCACTGACATGGTTACCCAAACAGACTGCGGAAATCATCGCTCTTCTCTACGAGGCTACTCAAGGTCCTCAATTGCCCCTGGAAACGCCCGCCCTTAATCCAACAGGTGGTGTGACGACGAAGCCTCCAGTGAATTTGGACTACAAGAAGGATCCCACGAGACCCGGAGCAGGCGTGTTCATAGCACACGGAAAGGCGGCGAGAGAAGGTGATTTCAAGGATCTTGCGCCTGGAATTGTGATTCGGTCGGAGGAGTCTGATACAGGTGAGATGACATCAGCACCTGCTGTGTCTGCTACTTCCGCATCTGGGGCTCTGAATGATCGTGATCGCGTCTGCTTGTTATCCACTTCTTCATCCTTCGCTCCTCCATTGCCACATGACCTTTCCACTTCATCATCACCGTCGATGCCCTTGATGCGCCGTCCGCTGGGGCCGTCGTCCTCATTCATGCGGTCGACAGCAAGCCAACAAGGCGGCAGTCCTGGATCGACTTCTGCACAGCAGCCACCCACACCTTCTCAAGGAGTACAATTTACGCCGATCGGACGAAGAACAGGGGAATACACGAACGTCAATCCGACGATGAACGTCAACGCGCAGACGCCCGGCACCGTACAGGTAATAAACGTTCTGGACGTGCCACAAGGCGTGAACACGTTGCAGGAGTTTGCCATGGCCGACACGGGCTTTTTGGAGGGAATCCCTGGGGGTATGTTTGATTGGGGTGAGTCTGGCTTATGCCTAAGACTTGGAGATTGCGTTGGGCTGACGTCGAAGTCGCGACTAGGGCAATGGGACGCATTCTTTTCTCGATTCTCGAACCATGCTTCAGGATCTGCGACCTCTACGACGTCGAACGGTGAGCAAGTTGCTGCAGCCACCCTTGCGGCGTTTCAGCACCGATTGCAACATCAAAGCAACGTCAGTCAAACATCCCAAGAGAGCGAACAGACGTCTTCACAACGATTTTCATCATGAGCGATGGTGACAAGCTCTTGTGCTAAGAACAGTCGCTGCTATATTGTGTATCGTACATTCTCTCCTTCAGCCGTTCATCGCTGTCTTCGCCTGCTATCAATTGGACCTTGTTCCTCTTTCATCCTAGGCTTTTCGCGAAAAATCTTTAATCACCCGTGCACCTTTTTTTCTTTCTGCGTTTTTCTTCTTTAGACTACCGGGACCAGCGATATGTATCAGAAGTAGCATATACACTACCGTCTGTGGAGTAGTTGTGATGTACCTGTATTTCGAGTACATAAAAGTATTCCACATGTGTTTATTATCTTGCATCAGTCAGACGTCATTCAACTCTCTTGTGCTGCATGCTCCCCTTCGCCGCGACGCACATTCCGCTCGTCAGGGACGCACCGAAAGACCATGTTCCGAGAGCAATCTGACGCAGTCAAGCGCCTGTTCGCCAAGGCGTCCAACTTGAAGCCGTTCGTTGTCGGGAGATCGGCCGCACCCTCCGCCGCAGGAAATGCACAGAATCTCCCGCATCTCAACGCTGTGGCCCTCCATGGGCCTGGCCTACAGCCCAAGTATAAGGTCCCCCCAGTCCCACATCCGTGTCCTCACGAGCACCTGGCGCTGATTGCGGCGAAATCGGGCTTGCTCATCAGACCGCACATTCCTGGGCCGTCGCCGGTTGATTCGGTGTCATACGTCCGGCTCTCATGGGGCAAAGCCGTCACAGTTGAAGAAGTCCAGCAACGTGAAGGCGATGGGGTCGATTGGGAAGAGGGCGTGATCGTCTATGGCATCGTTGGCATTCTGGAGCTCTTCACTGGTATCGTACCTATCTACTTTCTATGCTTGGCTCAGCGGTTTAACTGACGGATACATCTCTCTCTCTTTCTCTCTCGATGTCAAGCTTCTTATCTCTTGGTCATCACATCGAGGACTGAAGTTGGGAACGGTGCGTTTTGTTCGCGAGCCCTTTACCGCGTCTCTAGACTGAAAGTGTTCCGATCATAGTCATCGATGCTAACCATACTGTATACGGTGTGAAAGGCGTTTCTGCCATACCCTTGGTAGAAGATCGCGCCCGGACGACTTTGAACACGATAGCATCTCGGAACGCTATGCTTGCACGCCCTTCTCTGCTGCCTAAGCATGAGAAGGCGGATTCAGTGTCATCGGAGGACGTTGACGATGTCGACCCTAACCACTCTGTTTCCGCAAAGCCCCCCGGCCCGCGCGTACAGTTCTCACCAGAAACCCAAGTGAAATTCATGTCACCAGTGGCTCAGAATTTTGATGATGCCGAGAGACCGTCTTCACCTCAGTCGATCGCCTCTGACCTGTCAACTCCATCTTCGACCGACTCGGGGACGAATTCTCCGATTGCGAAGACGTTGATGTCGCGCTTGTCCTTTTGGGGTAGGCTCTCTAAGCGTGTCTCCCAGCTCCCTGCGAAAGCGGTCGGCGAAGAATCTGTATCTTCGCCGTCCCCCGAGTCTGCAACTCAGGAGCGGCAGTCGTTGGAAAAGATCATAGATGAAGGAAAGGCGGAACCGTCGGAAGTATTGGACTCCATATTGGAAGCTTCCGCATCTCCCCCGCCAACTACAGAAGACAAGAATTCGGAATTGGAGAACAGGATAGTGCGGGAATGCATCAAAGAATTCACGAAAGCAGGGATGTATTTCGCGTACACGTTCGGTGAGCGGTAACCTTGGCAGGAGGTTTAACAGGGCACTACTAAGTATGCGGGCAGACATCACTCGGTCTCTACAGCATAAGCAGGAGCAAATCGTGAAATCACAAAGAGAGCACGCCCTTTTGGCTGATCTCAATGCTTTGCCCTCTCCAGAGTCTGCATCTTCCTCCGGATCAAACAGTCCTGCTGAAGGAGCAAAGATCGATGCAATGAGCGAGCCATACCCTACACTTCCTCTCTGGAGGCGGGTCGACAAACGTTTCTGGTGGAATGAATGGCTGTCCCAACCTTTCATCGATGCCGGCGTAAGCCCTGCGTACCACAGCTCCACCTCCAGCTAACCATCTGATATAGCTACATTCATACGTCCTACCTCTTATGCAAGGTTATTACCAAGTGGCCCAGTTTAACGTCCCCCCTGGGCCAGTCACACACGACGACGATACGCTTGTGGATTATATCATTGTTTCTCGCAGGTCGAGACAACGGGCTGGTTTGCGTTATCAGCGGCGAGGTATCGACGATGACGCGCATGTCGCAAATTTTGTCGAAACAGAGACCATTATGCATGTAGAGGTAACTTTCTCCATACATGATTCCAACAGTGTTGATCTGGAAACTGCACGAACAGCGGCTAGGTGTTCAAAATATATTCTCCTATGTGCAAATTCGTGGATCCAGTAAGTGCTGAAGGCCTCAGTAGTAATTGAGCGTGGATCATGATGATACGATAGTTCCTTTGTTCTGGACGCAATCCGGATATAGTCTTAAACCACCGCCATTGCTTGCAACTGACAGAACACACGCTCAACATCTCGACGCTCTAAAGCGACATTTCCAACGAATTATTTCTCTTTATGGTCCACTTGTGGGTTTCTTCCGAGTCCGTCTTTCCAGACCTCATAGTGCTATAGACCGTTATGAACCTCGCAGAACAACACGGCAAAGAAGGTATTATTTCCCGCGAATATCGGGAATATATGCACGAATTCGATTGCAAGGACGCGAGGTAGAATTGAAGCACCACATCTTTGGTATTTTTCAGCTCAAACTTCTACCGCTAGATTTTACGAATACGACTTCCACACGGAGACCAGAGGAATGAAGTGTGCTCGTTTTCTTCACGCGCCCGCTCAATTTGACCTTTCAGCAGGTATGAGAACATAGGGAAACTCATCGAGTCAATGGACAAGGTCTTTGACTATCAAGGGTATGGCCTTAAATCTGAGTGCGTACAATCTTTGAACTATACTCGTGACTAGGTATCTCTGGATATCCGACAATACAATCATGTCACAGCAGAAGGGCGCGTTTCGCATCAATTGCATTGACTGTTTGGACCGCACGAACGTCGTGCAGGTGAAGGGTTGATGTATCTTTTTGAGATTCCATCATTCAAATTTCTGTATAGTCAGCTTTTGCGCGGCATATCCTAAACAAGCAGCTGGGCGCGGTGGCACTCCTGAATCCTCAGGGAGACGGTCGAGCTGAGACCGATCTCGTATTCAATGATGGTGAATGAGTGGGGTACCTCGGCGGATGCTGCATTCTGACGATAGATATTTTTTGTCAGTCTGGGCAAACAACGGTGATGCAATCAGTCGTGCCTAGTGTGTAATTGTTCTTTTTCTGTGATGTTAAACAAGAGTCGACTTGTTTACAGTGCAGGGACATCTGCCCTCAAGGTCGGATTCATTAATGTCTTGATTGCAAGGCGAAATGACGAGGATGCATCTTTGATGAACAGGGCGATTTCACCCGGTAAGGATCCTTATAGCACTGCGTACTGTGAGCGAGCTTACGCTCGCGTTTTACAGGACAGGGAAGCGGGACCTCAGCGGTCTGCTCAACGATGGTGTGAATTCCCTCGCGAGGTTCTGGAATATTTCGTACCAGTGAAAATTCGCTAATAACAGACAACGACAGGATGTATTCTTCGACGTTTAGCGATTGGTTCTCCCAAGCGGTCATCGACTTTATGTTGGGTTACCGTACAATCTCCGTTTTCTCAGAGTTCCTGCATAACTTGCAGTCAACGGATCCACGGGATCTGATCCGACTGTCAAAGATTCGTGCCGAGGCCATTGCCACCTCGGTCTCGCGGGTGCTTCCCGAGGGCGAGCGCCTGCTTTCGGGCTGGACTTTGTTTTCTCCAGAAGAGCTGAATGCGAAGATAGGCGATAGGTTTGAGGAGAAAATTTTGCTCTTGGTACGCGGCCCCAATTCCTTTTGATGTCACGCCGTTGAGGTGTTACTTTTCCTAGTCCGTCAAAGCGCTATATATCATTGTTGGTTCATCCTTTTTTCTTAATGGCATCTCCATCTGATTGTCTTGTCGGAGGATAGAGCTACGATTATAACCTAGAAAAGGTTAAGCTGTATACCCGAGTTCCCCTCGGTGATATCACCGGTATTACCAAAGGTGAGCGCTTGTAATACGCAAGTTTGAAACATCATAGATTCCCCATTCTGGACAGGGGCGTATATCCTTTCGCCATTAGAGGAAGCCAGTCGCGATCCTGTGCAGAACGCAGGTTTCATCGTCAAGTGGCTCAATTCGCACCAGGTGACGCGAGTGTCGAGCTATTCGGTTCGCAACAGCCTGGACATCTCCAGCCTAGCGGCGACCCTCAGGCGGACGTCCATCAACCCGAGCGCGCTCATCGCCATGAGCTTTCCGCGAAAGGTGTCCAGGATTCTGACGAACGTGACTGCGCCAGGTTCGGACGTCTCTTTTGCCGCGTTCAAGGTGTTGCCGATCGATCCCGCGCGGAGCCAGAGGGCGTCTAGCACGGGGGACGAGAGTAGCTATGCGGAGGCGGCGGACGAGTTGAGCAGCGCTTCGAATTGCAAAGAGGCCGTCGACCTCATTGTCGACAGCATCAGAAGGGCGTGCGAGGACATGAGTGGGAGCCATGGCAATTTCGTCAGCGAAGACGACATCGTTAGGTGAGCGGATGGCTCTTTTCGTCGAATTGCAGTTGTGCTGTTGCTGATGAGTTTTGAACGGTAGCTTGGCGGAAGCACAGCAGATGACGAGTGTGTATGCAAAAATGGAATATGGAGTCAAGAGATTGCTGTGGTTGGGAAGTTGATCTGAGATATCTTTCGATACGTTACAGACACATAATATTCTTGGACACTTGGGTTGCTATGGGGCGTCATATTTGACCACATATGTTGAGAAATATTGTATTTGTGTGATTTCACGAATTAGTCAAGGAGCCCTACCTCGACGACTATGATGTATGGAATTGGCAATCGAGCTCACTTGGCTGGGCCGACATGTGCAGGCATCTTAATTTTGATCCGTTGCTGGTGGTATAGCGCCTTTTGATCGAGTGCCGTAGACCTCAAGAGTCCCAGTGGCAGTGGGAAAGGAGATGGAGATGATTGTGTTTCGCGTCTGAGCGGCTGTGCCTGGGTTTGGGGGGTCCGCTCCAGCGATGAAGCTTGGGTCAAGGGACCCGCGACAGTGCAAAGAAGGTTCAGAGAAGAACAGCTGCTTTGCGAAGTCGTCGCGGGCTTTGAACGCAGTTATCAAGATGGAAGCAGTGGATCTCGGACTGTGCTAGTCTGGTGCAAAGTACGGCATAGCTTCCTTGAGCGCTATAGGCCTTTGACAGTTTCTGCCATATTCAGTTTTAAAGGGCGTGCATAGGATATCGTAGCTGCTCAGGAGTTGGATTGGCAGATGACCGAGTGTATGTAGTGGAGCATCAGCAACCGAAATCGGATTTATGGGATGAGAAATAAATCGTTGTTTATCTCTTCCCTCCTTGTCCCGCTACTCCCATGTGGCCTGCAGCCACACTGCTCATCACAGGCTAATCCTTTTCTGTTTAGCGGTCCCTAATCAATCGCCTACACATCGCGCTGGTCGTGAACCTCAACCCTCACCTTCCTTTGCCAACAAGCAAGCCATGATGGCCTCCCTTCTCTCTCCAGCCGCGCCCAACCCCCCACGGCTCTCCCAGGTCCTGCCCACCGTCAAGTGCTCCAGCTGCAACCTCCCAGTGCCCCTCTCCGAACTTGGTGACCACGTTTGCGCCAAACCGCCTCCAGTTCCAACCCTCCCGAAGCCCTCCGTCTCTCCAGCTCAGGCTACGTCGCTCCTTCCTGAGAGGCTCCAGGGCCGTGTGACGTCCCCAGCTCCCGCCCCTCGACGCCTTCCAGTCGACGCCCCGTCAAGGCACTCGCCCACCAGGCCGCAGATGCCACCCAGTCTTCGCTCTGCGTCACCTTCCAACGACCGGCTCAGAATAAACACTGCTTCTCCAGGCCCTCCCTCGTTCCAACAGCGTCCGAGTCCGCTCGCCCGCTCTGGCCTCGATACCACATCGCCCACTTCACCTCGAGAACGTGACAACAGCAGTCCGGTTTTGAGTCGTCCACCTATCAATCCTGATTTTCGCGCGCGTACACCTTCAAACCCTGACACTCGTGCAGGCACACCTTCCAATGCTGATCCCCGTGTCCGAAGGCCTTCCAATGCCACTTATAGTCATCGTCCCCGTGCGCCATCCAATGCCGGGTCCATCTCCGGTCGCTCTATCGCTGGCCCAGTGTCTCCGCATACTCCTCGTCCGCCCCCAGTCCGCAATTTCTCGGTCTCTCAGTCGCCCCAGTCCGTCCAAGCACCTCCACGTCAGATGTCCCACGTTCCATATTCAGAAGCCGGCATCGATACCAAGAGCGGGGGCGAAGCTGGCATGGCCGGGGTTGGCAGGCGAGGATTTGCTGCCGCCGCACGAGCGGCCATGTTTGTCGGACAGACAGATCGATCGTTTGCCGCCCAACCGGGCAGAAGGCTTAACGCACCAGGTCACCTCGACCTTGATCCTTCCGTTCTCAGTGAGTCGTCATTGTGGCGGAATAACAGAGCATGCGCTGACCTCTTTTCAGGGACTGACACACCTCCCCTTTCACCTGCAAGCTCATCTCACTCGCCAGGTATTTCTCCATTTCCTCAGTCTCCAGGTCCAGTTCCACTCCCTACCTCACCGAAAGCGAACCTGCCTGCCAAAACGCCAGTCCCACCGACGTCGCCCATCGGCTCGGTTCGCATGCCATTCTTTGAAAAGTTTAGGAACCAACTACCAGGTGGAACTGCGCCTGACGCGAATAGCATAATTTCGCATAATACCCCTAGCAGCAACATTAATACACCGTCGACGGCAACTCCGCCGCGCAATTCTCAGAGCACGATCGGAGGCAGTCTGTATCGTTCTGAAAGCAGCGACTCCTCAGCTCCCCGTCAAAGTCATGATCGCGACGAACGTCCGGCATCGCCGAGCTCTGAATCAGAATATGGTCTTGCCTATGCAAATTCAACGGATTATGAAGATGAAGGCGCCGAAGACAAGAAGAACGTGAGGAGCAGCAAGGCTAACCCCCCGCCTCCCCTTCCGCTTACCACCTCAATTCTACGGTCTGGTTCCACTGCCAATTCAAACCACGTCCGATTCCCCTCAGCTTCCGAACGCTCTGGCATCCGCATTCCGTCCGCCAACAAGGGGCATGATAGAAACGATTCCGCTGGCTCTCTTTCATCCATTTCCAGTGCTGGCGATAAGAGCGAGCGAAGCAATTCTGCGCTTATTGCGCACGCCCTTGGCCTTTCTCGTACACCACCGAGCTCGTACGGCAAGCTCGGAGGTCCTGGTGCCACAATGGGTGGAAGGACGGGAAGGAGTCTGAGCGGGAGCAGCAGCAGTGGCAGGAGCGCATACTCCCGCGGTAGCGGTGCTCTGACAGGTACGGGTACTGGTGTCATGGAGAAGCAGGTGGAGACCTTGCTTGAGGAGGCTTCGAACGGAGATGCCGCTAGTGTCAAAGGATTGGCCAAGAGCAAGTCAACAAGCAGACAGCGCACCTTTGGGCTCGAGCGCGACAACTCCGCATCCACGAACCATGGCTTGGATGGTCCAATGCCTCACCGTAGTAATACCGTCCCGGCGCCTCACTCTCCGGAAGCTCGCTCACCGAAACTGCCAGTGCGCTCAAAGACTAGCAACGAGAAGGTAACCGAGGCCGAGCGGCAGAAGATCAGGACCAGAAGGAACAAGACCTGTCTCAAGTGCAACAAGAGGATCGAAGATGGCAGATGGGTCCAGGTCGATGCTGGCGGAGTGTTGTGTGAGAAGTGCTGGAAGAACATGTATCTACCCAAGGTGCGCATCCGCGATGTCGCTTGCGTGGGATCGTTCGTTGACTTTTTTTTCTTGGATAGTGTCGTCGTTGCACATTGCCGATAGAAAAGCATGCCGTCTCGTCTTCGGACGGACAACTCAAGGGCAAATACCATAAGGAATGTTTCAACTGCCATATCTGCCACGTGCGTACATACTGGAATTCAGATGAACCGCTCTCTTATGTCTGATTTCGTAGAAACCATTTCCCGACAAGTCGTTCTATGTCTTTGACGGGAAACCTCTTTGCGCATACCACTACCACGAAGCCAACGACTCGCTATGTGCAGCTGCTCACTGTGGCCAGCCCATCGAAGGGCCTTGCGCTGTGTCCCATACGGGAGACCGTTACCACCCTGAACACATGACGTGCGAATACCCGGGACGGTGCAAGGAGATCCTCAAGGAGTACTGGGAGGTCGACGGAAGGATGCTCTGCGAACGTCATGCGCATGCCAGCGGGGTCGGAAGCGACGAAGACCGCGAAGACGACTGGGCGCAGAGCTCAAAGTCCACTAAGCGCGTGACAAGGTTCATCGATCTGACGAGTTTGGGCGGGAGCGGTTTGAGGTGATATGTCTCTCTTGTACCTCGAGTGCGGACATGTATGTCTGGAATACCTTCTATCATGCTCAATTTTTTCTGCCGCTTCTTTTTTTTCTGGTTCCGCCCCTTCATTCTTTTTGACTCGACTGCGGTTCGCGAACTCTTTTTTCTCCATCGACAAAGGTCTTCTCACAATTATGTATTCGTTCACGGGATCTCGCATTACATTATTTTATTCACTGACTCTGCTCTTATGATGGACTTGATTTTCTCTTGACTTCGTTATCTTTCTCCTACGCGCGCCATTTCTTAATAGGTTCGTTGTCTTCTAACGTCTTTTACCCTCTTCCTTCCTCATATGTATGTTTGTGTACGAACTCGCCCTCCCTGGATCCTTCAACCTCCCTTGTAAATAGATCCCGGCCTTGTTTCGTCAGTATATACCACGGATTCTTTTTTTTCTTCCCCGTCTGTCTGTCCTCGCAATGACAGACTGGAGTCGGGAGGCCAGGAGAAGCTAAGCATGTGCGCCTCCCGCGTTGTTCCTGTATATTGAACCGTGAAACTGTGATTCCCGGTCGGCAACTGCGAACGGACATCCCGACGCTCGTGTACGCGTTTTCGTCAACCCGTCCATCAGCACGTTCCATCCGGTCACAAGTCAAAAAAATCAAATCGCCGAGTGGGGTATGGAGCGCCGAGCCGGGGAGGGGCTCCATCTTCTTCCCCTCTCCCGCCCCAGCCCCCGTCCCTCCCCCTGAACCTTGAGCCAGCTACCTTCCTCGCGTTCTTCAGAGAGCTCGCCTGCGCGAGTCGCGATTCTGGGTATCATCGGAAGCGCACGGAGCTCCTGCCAACCGCCCGAAAAAGAAAAAAGAGAAAAAGGCAGCTCGGAACACTTTCTCCGCCGTTCGATTCGGTTTTGCAACTCTAAAATTCTAGCTCTGACTTCTGATCTCCACCTCCGCACGGGCGTGCACAGCTTTGGCCTCGGTTTTTCAAGCTAGAAGCCGGATCCGGCCAGACGGAGGTAAGTTATAAACCGCGCTTTGATTCGATTAGCCTGGTGGACTGTCGCTCCTTTCCCCGCGTCCGTCACGAGCAGATCCCGCCTCGCAATCCTACCCCGCAGTACCCCACTTGCATTGCATCGTTCCCGAGATTGATAAAGGCGCTTTGACGAGTCTACACACGAATATCTAACATCGACGACGCTTACGGCCGAATCTCTAACATGCCTGAGAAAGAGAAAAAGGACGCAACGCTGGAGAGAGATAGCCCGAACGCGCAACGAGTGCAGTTGGACGGTCTTTTCGTGCGTGATCAGACACACAGGAGACTCAAAGTTTGTAACCGTCTCATTTGATCTGCCGAGATAACCGTATTTAGGTGCTATGGTGTGCTACTTTGACAGAATCGCCATATCCAATTGATAGGCATTGGAGGTGCGGCGTTTGTCCCGCGGCGGATTCTTTTGAGATATAACGGGCATTATAGGCACTATCGGGACAGCTCTTTTCGTGCAGATCGGGTCGGCTTTGACGAAAGGTGGACCAGGTAATTTTATCCGATAAGAATGCAAGAATACTCCGATCTCAATATTCTTCATAGGGAGCTTGTTTATAGCTTTTGTTCTATGGTCCACATTCATTATGGCGATCAATAACTGTCTTTGTAAGTGTAAACTAGGTAAAATCACAGAATGTCTGACTGAAGCTTTCACGTCTTGCAGCAGAGATGGTGACCTGGATCCCAATATCTTCCCCATTCGTGCGTCAAACAATATCTGCATCTTGCATGCCTGTAATTGCAGATGTCACATCGATCAAACAGGTCCGGTTTGCAGATCGCTTCGTGGATCCTGCTCTCGGATTTTGCGCCGGCATCAATTTTTTCGCGCTAGAGGCAGCACTTGTTCCGTTCGAAGTCGTGGCCGTCAACCTGGTTCTCCATTTCTGGACCGATAAAATACCAGTTTCTGCTGTCATTGCCTTCGTATTGGTCGCGTATGCGTATGTCGCCTTTCTGCTCTCTGCCGGCCAGTCGCAACCGATCTCGCATGCCATTCGAATTTAGAGCCCTTAACATGTTTGCAGTCCGGTATTACGGAGGTTAATCCGTCTTGTTGTCCTTGAAAATCCAGTTCATTGACGGAGTGAGTTGCAGAATCGGAGTTTTGGCTTGCTTTGGGAAAAGTCATTCTCGCTATCGGCCTCATTGCCTTTACTTTCATTACGATGGTGGGTGGCAACCCCTTACATGACATATACGGATTCCGGAATTGGAATCGTAAGTCTGCTTGGTTTCTTTGCAATGGCTGGGAACTCAGATACTTGTCTTATTAGCTTCAAAAGTGCCTGGGGCACCGTTTGCAGAATACATCAAGACTGGGTCCCTGGGGCGTTTCTTGGGCTTCCTGGCTTGCTTCATTCAGGCTTCGTTCACGATAGCGGGTACGTAACCAAATCGCACTTTTCTTCTGTAACTGACGCTCCGTCCTGGTAACCCGTTCAGGTCCTGATTATGTGGCAATGGCTGCAGGCGAAGCCGAACTGCCACGTCGCACATTACCGAAGGCCTTTTATGGCGTATTCTACAGACTAACTACTTTCTTCGTGGTCGGAAGCCTATGCATAGGGATCATTGTTCCGTATTCGGATCCCGACCTGCTCAAAGCTCTTTCCGATGCTCGTCCCGGTGCCGGTTCATCGCCTTATGTGATTGCCATGGAACGCATGAAAATCCGAGTCTTACCGCATATCGTCAACGCGCTCATCCTCACGGCCGTCTTTTCTGCTGGGAACGGATACGTCTACTGTGCAAGTCGCACGCTCTTTGGCCTTGCGTTGGAAGGGAAAGCTCCCAAATTTTTGAGGCGCTGCACACGAAATGGAGTTCCCATCTACTGTGTCGGCGTAACACTGGCCATTGCTCTGTTATGTGCATATATATGTTCGCTTCTTGATACTCGCCACGGGTCTCATGCAAGCCAGCTTTTCTCCAGGTTTCGAATAACGCCGCTGTCGTGCTTCAGTGGTACGTGTGAACCTACATTTGGATACTACTCGAGCTCAAATTTGTGTCCGGAAAGGTTCGTGAATCTAGTCACAGCGTCGCAGCTCATCAACTACGCCATCATATCCTTTACCTATATTCGCTTCTACAACGTACGTATAAGAATCTTCAGTCGTCAGTATGCTCCCTACCAACAAGATTTGTTATCTCTCTTAGGCCCTCAAGGTCCAGGGAATCTCGCGCGATATCATCCCACACAAAAGCTTTTGGCAGCCATTCTGCGGGTATGTCATTGAATTGTTCTACGGCGGGTCTGTTTCCAACTTCCTTGAAGCTATTATGCGCTGTGTGGGACCTTCACGATGGCATTCGTCGGCGGGTATACGGTGTTTCTGCCTGGTAGATGGGACTTTCCAAGCTTTTTCTTTTCGTACGCGATGATCGGGATCGTTCCCGTTCTTTTCCTGTTCTGGAAGATTATCCATAGAACCGAGGTTCGTTCAGCGTTGTATATTCACCTTCATTGTTGACCACCGGAACGTGTTTTCACAGTGGAGACCATTAGAACAAATCGTGTTTTTTGATAAGGAACGACTAGAGGTTGATCAGTACGAAGAAGAGGCCTGTATTTGAAGTCAAACAGTGCAATCGAGCTTACGATATGAGTATGTATGTACATACATGCACTAAGTGCGTACTGGGGATCAACCCTCCCTGAGTTCTTCTCGGGCAAATATTTGAAGAGTTGGAAAAAGCAATAGAATGGTCAAAGACCTCATACCCCAAAAATGGCGGAGCGATTTTCATCCCTCAACCATAGTCCTCCGCCTCGGACGGCGATTATGTTTGATCTATCTCGACGAGACAGACGGTAGAAATTGGGAAAATCTGTATCGTGTTATAGTACAACATTTAGAAGGTAGCATTATGCAACGGCAGCAGTAGCATCTACACGAGTGCCGACTCGCACGTCGTACCCGTATCCTCCGCCTGGAGAGCCTGGAACGTCGCCAGGCCCATCGTAATGCAGTTTGGATAGATCGTAGTTTCCTGCAATAGTGCAGAGACTTCAGGAACGGTGGAAATGTTCTCGCGCTCCGAAACGTACCTATGAACTGCCACCCGTCTTGCTTGATGTGATAAAGGTTACATGTATTGCCAGAGAACGCATCTCGATGGCCGGCCGCGTAGATGCTGCGTCGTCCGAGCTCTTGAGCTTCGGCATCCGTCAAGTCCCACCGGTATCCTTGATCCAGGACACCATAAGCAAAGGTGCTGCCCGAACCGACTGAGAATAGGTCGCCCTTTAGCCGCGTGCCATCAGAGTCAACGTAAAACACTGCCGGGCCCTGGATATGAACGAGTTAGAGTCGTTATACCACGCCATACAGTGATATATTTACCGTCTTGTCCCAGCCGCAAATCATAGTTCCCTACGGGGCAGAAACGATGGTCAAAACGAAAACACAAGGAGCAACGTGGTTTCCCTACCATGCTCAGTCCCATACCCTTGTAGCTGTAGACAAGGTTGCTTAAATACTTGCTAGCCGCGGAAACGGAGATACGTTCCCTGTTTCGCAACTCGTGGAGTCGGCAATGGATGCCGAGGTAGGTCTCCCAGTATTGACAATCAGCTACGGCGTTCCATTGAATTTAAGATAGTTCTAGAGTTGGCCAACATGCTTACCAGCGCCACCAGCCATGGTACCAAGCAGATAAGGGTTGATCTCAATAACCTTTTTAACGGTTCCAGATGCTGCAGCAGGTTTGAATGCAGACCCCGGGCTAAAACTCAAGTGAATACTGACCAACATAGCTCCCTGCGGTTGCTCTCGAATCGACAGCGACGATGACTCCTCCTTGATATCTGAAAGCTAGCGTCGTCGTCCCGTGCTGGATCTTGATCCTGCAGTTGGGATCGGCATGGTCGTCGGTGAGTAATCGGAGGAACGCAGACGGCTATCATCCAATTCACGGTGACTGGACATCCTGGTCTGCCATTGGTCGCGCACTCACGTCTGCAACGGCGGGGACAGAGAAATTGGGCACGCCCTTGGCAAGGCTGCCAAATCCAGCCTCCGAACCCCATGAAAATTCGGAGAACTCTTGATCTTCATCAGCAAGTGCCTGTGCTCTCCTGAGCTTGCTCGTTGCGCTCGTCGTCGAGAAACGATCTGCAAATACGTTCATGAATGGAATTGTTGCTCGTCTAGGGTGACGCGGCCACGCGTACGGTATGATCACGCCTGGATTACATTTGTTTGATTGCGTCCGCTGTTCCAAATACACATCCACACGCTCTGTGCATGAATGAGGACTCCAACTCTTTTGATAATCTTCAACAAGGCAGCTATATTACACGGTGCAACAACTTACAGTCAAATACACCCTGCTATCTTGGATTCAACAGTACGAACGACAGACATACTTCTGCTTATACCAACGAAATGGTCATCTTGCGACTTGCCCGAACTTGCATACCCATTCCCAGTCCTATTTTCTTCAGCGTTCCATCAGGGTTCAGTTTGCAAATCAAGCAACCCTCCCCTGGGCTGTCCAGATAAGAGCTGGGGGTAATGACGTAGACATTTCCTTCTACACGCTCGGTCACCACGCCTAGCTGCGGCTCGGACGAGGCTGTCCACAGGACGACAAACGCGTTATCCTCCGAGGCCTGTATCAGGAAGCCAGCCTTGGACCAGACGAGCATTGCCCTTGGCAACTGCATCTGATACTTCTCTTCAAACTCGCTCCCGAACATCTTGAGCAAATCTGGGGGCAGCGGGCCCATGCCGGAGATGGCGGCAAAAGCGTTCGGCGAGAGCTTATTCACATCGGCGGAAGGATCATACATCCCAAATGCTTTCGAAATGTCGATGTGATGCCTGGTGTTCAGGTCGAGGAATTCGGGAGCTTTCCAGATGCGCAGGCTGCCGTTCGTGACTATGGGCCAGACGCTTGTTACGGAGTCTGCACCGACGTTGACCAATTTTATGGCACCAGCGGTCAGTTCCAGACTGTGCGACTCTCGGGGGCTAGAAGATAGCGTGGGGATCAGCGGGAGACATCGCGAATCCGGAACGAGGGGTGTTTCGCCGTCCCCGATGAAATAACACGCTGTCAGGTCGCCTTGCTCGATAGACGACCTGTAAAGGTCTTCCCAAAGCTGTCCAAGGCTTCGATTATAGTCAATCGTCGGAATGCGTCCTGGTAAGAGCCCGACCACTCCGAACACTTTATCGGGTTCATGCTTGCAAGATCTCGTCTTGGTCGCCTGATAGAGATGCCAGTATGAAATCCGGCCCCGGCGGTAAAACTGCCTGAGCTTCAAAATCTTCCACGACTCGCTCTTCTGCAATTCATGCATGATAGCCATTCCTGCCGTCGCGCCGGTGTCAAAGAACAGCTTTGCTACCATGCCACAAAGCATGAGGATTTGGAAGAGTGGCGCGCCTCCCATTAGGTATCGCTCTGGGGTACAGAAGTAGATGTTGTCTGGGATGACGCCTTCTTGTAGGGTCCAGACGCGCTTGAACCATGGCGCGCCTTCAATGGCCATGATCTTGCGCACCCATCTGAATGCGTCCGGACCGGTGAGCTTGAGGTTTGCAAACCCGTCTCTCATCATCTCTGCGACCGAGATGGTCGCGACTCCCGACTTGTCCATCTTGTAAAACTTGTTCACTTCCTCCATCGAGGAGAGAACGTTATGCCAATCGGCGTCTCCGTTCGCATTGTCCAGCCAGACGATGCAGCCGCTGGCATAGGCAAAGTATTCACCCATCTTGGCGATCTCAGCTTCGTTCCTTTTACGTTGGTCGAGACAGAAGAGGTCGAGCCAGACGTATCTCAGGCCACCGATGACCCTCGCTGCACCGAGCATCTGGTCGAGCTTGACTTTGCGTCGGACGGGGATGGGCCACTCGACGCCGTACTGAGCGCCTTCGATCTCGATGACGTCGTTGCCCCAGACGTGCGAGATGGCGGTGTACTCGATATCACCGATCAGTGTGCTCGTTAGCACGGTCCTGCCTTGCACAAGGTCATACAGCCGCTCGGGGAGCGTTTTAGGTGGGCAGGACGCCGGAGGGAAGATGGAGTGCGCGAACTGGGTGTTGACATCCTCGCCCAGCGCCCAGCGCTTCTGAATCGAGTCGGTGAAGTCAAAGAAGAGCTGACCGACGCCTTCGGAGGAGCCCTCGTTGGCGTTAAACTCTGGCCAGAGGTCCTTTGTGATGCGGAGACTGAAGGACTCCCCGTCGGATTCCGAGCTTCCGCTGGAGGGGCCAGCAGCCGCAGCACGAGACACCCCGGTAGAAGGAGATGTAGGGACACTGGAAGGCGATTCTACCCGCGCACAATTGGGCTCATGGAAGTGAAAGAAACGCTTCTGCACATACTTTTATGTTTGCCAAACAATCGGGCGAACTTGCCTGGTTTCTTCTCTTCTCGCCTGTTGGGTTGCATATGCTATTTGGTATAGAGGGGAGAATAAGGGGGACGCTTTGCTTCCATTCCTTTTGTTATGCAAGGACAGATTGGAGGCAATGCCCAGACAACAACACGAGGGCACTGTGACAGATGCTTATCCACATATGTATACCACGGGACTCGATACCAATCCAATTGCGAACAAGGTACCCATCCAGGCCCTGGTTATAGATGATACCATCTGACGAGGTGTCGTATACGGACAAACAGGATAGATGGCAGCTGAGCGCTGAATATTCGATATTTGAATATCGACTTCGTGATCAAAAGCGGCGAATTTATTTTGGTCTGCTTATGTCATCCTACAATCTACACACATCTGTTCTTTTTTTTTTTTCTTTGCTCGTCCACACGACGTACATTGACCAAGGATCAACTTGACGTGAGGTCGCACAAAGAGCAACAAAAATAAGATGGCAGATGGTGAAAGGGGAAAGGCTTGGCCAGTTGCAGATGCAGAACTCACCAACCAGGTCTGTTTCAGTTCGAGATTGGAATGGCTTTTTTCTCATTTTCTATGTTGCAGATTCTGGACCTTGTGCAGCAAGCAGGTCAATACAAACAATTGAAGAAGGGTGCGAACGAAGGTGGGATGGTCGAGTTCATTCTTGTTTGGATGACCATGCTCACAAATGAACGACGCAGCCACCAAGACGCTCAATCGCGGCATCGCAGAGTTCATTGTCATGACCGCTGACACTGAGCCGTTGGAGATTCTGCTTCATCTCCCGCTTCTGTGTGAAGAGAAGGTCAGATGGGAATTTTACTTCTTTAAACGAGGTTCGCCGTGATGGCTGACAATGATGAATAGAACGTCCCTTATGTGTTTGTCCCGTCCAAGGCTGCGTTGGGTAGGGCATGCAATGTGTCGAGGCCTGTGATTGCTGCGAGCGTGACGACTGGAGAGGCGAAGGAGCTGCAGAGCCAGATTCGAACAGTACGAAACGCTATTGAGAAGCTAATGGTCTAAGTCATTTGAGATGTAAAAAATTGACGACACTGCATCCGGACTCGCACAGCCGAGTCTCGTCTCAACCATTTTTGCAAGGCTAGACCCACTGTCAACTTAACAACCTGGCCTGATCCATTCCTCTCCACCTCTTCTTTTTCCCTCTCTCCCTTTTTCACGTAGTATTTCTGCAATGCCTCACTCTCGTTTAAGTTTCACCACTTTACTCTTTACCTTGGTAGCTTCAAGCCTCGCCCAAAACTACAAATGGCCAAATCCACAGTACGAGGCGCTCGAAGGGCTTCTGTACGAGGGCAGACGAGGCGACGGATCCAGCTTGTCGGCCCTCGTTCATCCTTGTAGGAGCAGGCCAGATACCAACGCCTCGATTGCCGCTGAATGGCTACGTTTTGTGTGTCACTCTTGCACTCCGTTATTGCATCCCAGACTCATGCTTTGCGCAAAGGCTTTTCACGACATGGCGACGCATGACGCTTCGAATGGAACAGGTGGACTGGATGGTTCGATTGTATACGAGCTGGACCGGACTGCGGTGTGTCCTTCCCGACTCCAAAGACTGCCTTGTCGTTTTTGAACCAGACCCTCTGCATAGAACTTTGGAGTCGGATTCACCCATACACTCGCTGATTTCGAGAACTACCCTAATAAATATGTGTCACGTCCGTGCTGTTTTCTTGGTCCACGCTTCGCCACGAGCCCTCACAATCCTTCCGTCACCAGGTTCTGACATCATCGCCATCGGTGCCATATTCGCCGTCGTGACTTGCGGAGGACCTACCATTCCCCTCCGCGGCGGCCGCCTTGATGCATGGCAGGCAGGCGCAACCGGCACGCCTGAGCCGCACCAGGACATCAACACGCACACCGAGATGTTCCGCCGCTCAGGGTACAACGCGTCGGAGATGGTGCAGATGGTTGCGTGCGGGCACACACTAGGCGGCGTCCGGAGCACATCTTTCCCTCAGCTCGTCCCGCCCAAGCCCAACTCGAACGTGCCCAATTTCGTCAATTTCGATCGCACAACCCAGTTTGACAATGCGGTGTAAGGCAATCTTTCTGTTGAGACGGCGATTCGGATGGCTCACGGTTCTTGCGATAGGGTGACAGAGTATCTCGATGGGACGACACAGAATGTGCTCGTTGTGGGTTCCAACACCACCATGGACTCTGACCTCCGAGTCTTTTCCGTCGACGGAAACAGCACAATGCACAGGTGAGCCTCATGTTCTTCGTTTGGACACATATTCCGATCATTAGCGTAGCCTTGCGGATCCGGGCAACTTCAACGCTCAGTGCAAAGACATATTGGAGCGAATGCTCAACACCGTTCCCAGCACTGTCACTCTAACGGACGAGATTACGCTTCTGCCTGCCAAGGTGCACGATACTCAACTGACGTTCGAAAAGGAAAAGCTTGTGTTCAAAGCCTCCCTTCGTGTTGGTACCATCTGTTGACGTGCCATTACCGACGTCTGACTTGTCTCCCTATAGCTGGTGGAGCCTGCGAACTCGACCCCGAACTCCAAGCGGAACGTCACCATGTACTGGTGCGATCGATACGGCAGCGCGCAGGATTGCAAGGGCGCAACGCGATCGTCTATTCCCGCCAACACGCTCAACGACGACCCAAGCATTTCCCCCGTCCTCCAGCAAATGAACAAGACCTTTATCCACTACAACTTTATCGTCCCCATCGACGGTACAGCATCCATCTCCAAATTCTGGTTTGAGGTCGATGAACACGACGGCAAGTCCCCGACGGTGTACAACAATGGCGGAGACGGCTACGTGGTTGAGCAAGATCAGATCCTGTTTGTGCCCATGTTGAGCCACTCCGATCTCCGAACGGGCAAGACGTGGAGCAAGGTATACACCATTGTCGCTGCCGTTCGCACGGACAGCAACCCATCACGGGTGTACATGGAGGCGACCGATGTCGCCATTCAAAACTTCCCCGCGCCCTTCAACACGACCGTCGACCTCAAACTCAACTCTTCGGTGACGCCGATTCAAGGTTACTCGTTCTACTCGGCCACTGTCGAAGACTATGGACAGCAGCTCATCGTCGACTTGCACAGCGTGAGCTCAGACGGCAAGGTGTACACGGACGACTTTAAGCAGACGACTTTCCTGGACAACACGCCCTACGTTCAGCCGACGGTCGTGTCAAACAGCGCCAAGTCGCCCAACTCGCAGTCTTCCGCGCTCGGGAGGTTGGACTATGCCGCTGCGGTTGGTGCGTCCTGGCGCTGGATATTCTGGGCGGCCGCCGCCGTGGGATTGACTGTCACGACACTGCTGTAGCGATATCTTTCTTCCGGTGACCTTGGGACTTTTATTCTTCTCTTTCATGTTCTGGAGCACATGGACTCTTTCACGTTTTGGCTGTTAGACTTTACCCTACGCACCAGCGTTTAGATCGGCGCAGCTATACCAGATTGATTTGGACACATTTGCGAGTATTGACTGGATGAGAGTTAAAAATGCGCGATATTGACATCAAGGCACTATAGCCAAGTGGTTACGGCGACAGATTCGAATCATGTGATTGAATATCTGTTCCTCTTTGAGGGCGCAGGTTCAAATCCTGCTGGTGTCGTTTTTGTTTTGTTTTCTAACCCATCTTATCTGATCTTACAGAAAACGTCATCTTTCTGCCCAACCATGTCTTTGCAGCTCTCCGATATCTTTTACACAGCGCTCCAGAGTGCAACCAAGGCGCTCAATTTGCCCACTATTGAGGATTCAACACAGGTGAAGCTATACTTCCGACCACCCAAGGACGAGTGCTAACTGTTGCTTCGTTATTTTGGCCCCAACGGTCGTTGGACATGCCATCACGGCTTTGCTCTATCCTAGGAACTGATTCAATCGAGTTTAAACGACCTGAAGGTACTGCGGTCGCGCATAACAGGGCTTTCGCTCTTCAGTCCAAACGAGACGCTGGACGACATATCGACGCGGGATCTCGTGTACCTCTTTGTGCCGTATGTGGCGGCTGAGCTACGTGGCCGCGTCAAGGCCCTCGAGCGGGACGATCGGACAGGCGTCCTGAGGCAGACCCAGGTCAGGCGCTCGATCCGTCCATTCCTTTCACCCGCCCTTCCCGTCGTTCACTGACGTCAGCTTGAGATCAGAAAGACTTGAGCGAGTTTCTGGGCTTGTTGGACACGTACGAGGTCGTGCCTGCGGAGGAACGGGCGCTGTATGAACAGAGGGCGTCCGCGATCCGAGATCCTGCTCGGAGAAGGGAAGTCAAGGTCAGGCAGTATCAGAAGGAGAAAGACATCCGAGCAAGGATAGAAGTGCGCAAAGGAATCTCCGAGTGCCTGGATCTTTTTTTTTTTAAATATTTTCTATACCAGACGCTCCGAAAACGAAGAAGACAGGCCCCGATAACCGCCGCCCTCTCCTCATCCTCCCCCATTGCGCTCATAGCCTCCATCCTCCCTTCCCAATCCAGTTCCCGCACAGGTGCATCCGGGAGAAGAGACGAAGACGACGAAGAATCTGACTCTGAGACGGAAGACATCCTCCGTGAAACGACGCTGCTTCTGCTCCGACTGTGCTACATGCAGGCACAAGGGCAGCTCGAGAGCCTCGAACAGGAGCTAGAGCTGCTCAGAAGTGCACCCCCGCCGCCTCCGCCGCAACCCCAGCCGAAGGAAGGGGAGAGTGGCAGGACCGTCGTAGCGAGGACGAAGGAGGACGAGACGTGGAGGTTGGATGTCCCGAGGGTGGGTCCGGATGCGAGGGGCGCGTTGCTGGATGCGTCTGGGAAGGTAAAAGTCTCTGAGCTGTCTCCTGCTTGGTGTTTTTATTGACTCGTGAGTCGGGTCTATGTAGCCTATGCAGCCTTTTACGATTCTGCCATCCGGGACGGCGGATCGTGCGCGGCTGCAAGGTCGGGTGTTTAGGCCGGGGTATAACTTGCCGACCATGACCGTCGATGAATATCTACAGATCGAGCGCGAGAGGGGAAACATTTTGACAGGCGGAGGGTGAGCGCTATTCTCGCTCCCGATCTGCTTCACTTGACGGTTTATTAGCAAAGCGTCGGAAACGGAGTTGACGTCGGCGGAGAAGCTTGCGCTCCAAGCTGAAATGGAGGGGACTGCTGGCGGTGAAGAAAAGGCGGAAGAAAAGCGCCAAAAAGACGAGAAATGGGCGCAGTTCACCGATGAGAATCCGAGAGGGGCTGGAAACACGATGAACCGAGGATAACTCGCGAGAAGGTGTTCGCGGGTGCGAATTTAGTGACCATAGTCTAATACACTAATAACACAATCGACGAATGGAAAGCCCGTTCGTAAAGAAAAAGGGGATGAGGATGGTATATATATAGATGATGACATGGATGCGCGAGTGTATTAAACACATTAACAACTGCACTGTGATGCTTCAGGGACTTCGGTCGTGGCTGGTGTCGTGACGTCGATTTCTGGGGCAGAAGAGAGTGAGAGTGAGTTTTCCAAAGGCGTAGGGACGTATGCGATCGCGGGTACTGACTCGTGTTGGCATCCGTCTGGGCGTCCTTTTCCATGCCAGGCAGCGACATGGCGATCTTCTTGAAGAGGCTCTTCACGTTGTGACCTGCCTTTGCGGACGTCTCCATGAACATGATGCTGAGCTGCTGCGCCTTGGCTGTCGCCTCTTCCAGTGTGACCTGTCTGCAAAAAGGACGTGACCGACGAGATTTAGCAAGCACCGGTTGAGGGCAGAAAGCGCAAGAGACACACCGTTTATCCGAGAGATCCGCCTTGTTGCCTACTAGGACGATGATGACATCGTTCCCTCGCTCGGACCTGACGTCGTCTATCCATTTTGTCGTCGACAAGAACGACTGGCGATCTAACGCGTAAGGGGGGTGGGATGGTGGGAGAAGCTCGGCTCAACGGTCGCGTTCCAACCGGGGTCAGAGAATCAGGGAAAGGGTGCGCACTTGTGATGTCAAAGACGACGATGGCCACGGAGGAGTCGCGGATGTACGACGGGATGAGGGATCGGAAGCGTTCCTGGGGTTGGGATTTAAAAGTGAGCGAATTCCCGGTCTGTCGAGACGCACGCCCCAATCTCACAAGCGCACCTGACCCGCAGTGTCCCACAGCTGCAGCCTGACCGTGCGGTCCTCCAGGTACATGGTCTTGCTCAGAAAGTCAATGCCTATTGTCGCTTGATACGTGTTGTCAAAAGTATCGTACATGAACCTGCCAAGAAAATAATAGAGGGTTACGACGGGATGAGCTGGAAACGCATTGAAGAGATGGAATGCTTGCCTGGTGATGAGACTGGTCTTGCCGACACTCTGATCACCGAGCAGGACGATTTTTGTGCGCTTTGGAGGCGCAGATGAAAAGTCGGCCGATACGGGCGTGGAGGGAGCGTCCATAGCGACTTTTGGCGGGCGACTGAGCTTGAGTTGAGGAGTGGCTCACAAGTCAAATTAGGAATACGCAACGTGACCTCCAATATAATCACGTGCAATAATTCCGACAACTGTGCTTATTCTTTATCTACGCGTCTCGACGCAACACACGATGAAGTTGACAGACAAGATCGCAACGCAACGCTCTCCCTATCCATTCTTTTCTTTCGAATTCTTTCCACCGAGGACGGACCAGGTGGGTGCTTTGTTTTTCGGTCACATCCGGACGACAAACCCTGTTTCGACTGAAACGCGCGCACATCGCGGATTTCGGCGATATAGGGATTCGAAAACCTCATTTCGCGCATCGCTCGTCTGGTCAACCTCAAACCCGCTGCGATAAGCGTGACGTGGGGTGCAGGAGGCTCTACCAAAAGTAGGTCACTCGATCTCGCGGGTTTGATACAGTCCGAGTATGGCGTCGATACCATCCTGCACTTGACTTGCACAAACATGGAGCAAGGGATGGTGCACAGCGTGTTACAAGTATGCTGAGGCGTTGCGTTGTTTATTGTAATCTTTTTTGAACGTAGTTTTCTTCAAGGCCGCAAAGGATCGTGGCATCCAGAACATCCTGGCATTACGTGGTGGTTCGTGGCAACTGTATCCTGAACGCTGTTGGAGTTTGCTGACGCTATTGACAGACCCTCCAAGAGGCCAAGAGGAATGGATTCCCATCGATCCGCGTTTTCAACATGGAATTGACCTCGCAAAGTACATTCGCTCGACTCCTGAATTTGCGTCTTATTTCTGCGTCGGCGTGGCAGGTATGTATGTCTTTAGCTTTTGATTAATAATTGTTATTCTTTTTTTTTTTTCTAGGCTACTCTGAAGGTCATCCCGATCATTTGCTCTCCGAAGGGCAAGAGCTCGATTATTTGAAACAAAAAGTCGACGCCGGCGCCGATTTTATCGTGACACAGCTGTTCTATGACGTCGACAGATTCTTGGTTTGGCTGAAAAAGGTTCGAGAGAAGGGTGTGCACCTTTTTTTTTTTCCAGCTGTTTATGACTCGTGTTCCTAAAGAAATGACGTCACAGGCATTACTTTACCCGTCATTCCTGGCGTCATGCCAATTCAGACTTACTCCTCGTTCCTGCGGTTAACAAAACTCTGCGGAATAAAAGTCCCCGACAAGATCTCGAACGATTTGGCAACGATCGGTGTATGCTTCTTTTTCTTACCTTGGCTTACATAATTAAAACTATATCATCGTCAGCATGATGATCAGCAGGTCAAAGACTACGGCGTCAAGTTGGCCGTCGAAATGATTACAAGGATCATATCAGAGAGTGACGTGAGATGGGTGCACTTTTGCACGCTGAACCTCGAAAAGAGCATCCAGCGCATCCTAGAAACCCTCGGATGGACCGGAGTCACCGCTCCCATTCATAACAAGCTGATTACTGTAAGTCCAATCGCTCTACTTTCGGGTTGTTCATATTTATATTCTGTGCAATAAGGACCCGAACGATGCAGCCACGCCACACCTGGCCAACGGTGACCTCAACGTATCTGACCTTTTGGTCACGCCATCGACAGCGACAAACAGTGCAACACTCGGTTTGGCAAACATTCCACCGGGCGACGGCGAAGTGGGACGGGGAGAGCTGAACAATGCGTCGACTTGGGATGAATTCCCCAATGGACGCTTTGGCGACTTTAAAAGTCCCGCTTACGGGAATCAAGACCCATGGGGAGGTTCAACAATCTCCGTACGCCTTCCGCAATCTCGGTATTTCTTTTCGCTGATTGGTGCTGCAGAGGGATGCAGCTGCGACATGGGGTCATCCCAAATCATTGGATGATCTGACACAAATCCTTACGGACTATCTGCACTCTAAAATACCTTCCACTCCGTTCTCGCAAACACCGCTATCTTCAGAGTCCCTAACGATCCTGGCGCATCTTGAAAGGTTGACGAAACGAGGATGGTGGACCGTCGGTTCACAGCCTGCCGTGGACGGAGCGAGCTCATCCGATCAGGTCTTTGGATGGGGTCCCAGAGGAGGATACGTATTCCAGAAGGGGTTCGTCGAATTTTTCTGCGAAGAGAGTGATGTCGACGCTATCGAGAAAAAAGTGGAGGAAAAGGGAAAAGGCTGGGTGCACTGGTTTGCCGGAAATCGCAGGGGCGAGTGTCGAGGCAACGTTCCCGAAAACGGGAGGAATGCAGTCACATGGGGAGTGTTCCCAGGACAAGAAATCGTACAGACGACCATCATCGAGAAAGAGTCGTTCCTCTCTTGGAATGTGAGTCCTTTTTGTTCCTTCCGTGGAGTGGAGAACGGTGCACTGATCCGCAAACAGGAAGAGGCGTTTTCCATATGGTCCGATTGGGCGTCGTTCTATCGACCAAATTCAGCAGAGCGAAAGTTGCTTGAAGGCGTTCGGGATCGACGGTGGTTAGTGAGCATCATGCATCACGATTATAAGGATCCCGCTGCATTGTGGGGATTCTTGTTTCAAGATGGTGAACTAGCGTAGTTTGATTGATATAGTCGTGTCAGGCAATCATGTCCCTGACGGGTCTTCTTCGTATTCCTCGGATTCCATCTCTTCGTTGTCTTCAGACTCTGCAGAGCCCTCTTCATCGAGGTCTTCCATGCTAGCGTCCAGGTCCTGTGCAGACTCGTTTTCTCCCTCATCTTCCCCGATTGACGGAGGCACGGCCGATCGAGCTGAACCAGTGTCGTTCGTATCGTCCTCGGCCTATTTTCAGAGTCAGATGTGCGCAAGACGAGCTGTTGTTCTCAGCCAACTCACGTCGTTCTTTTCTTCCTGTTGCGTAAAGGACTTGCCGATCGGGACCATGAACGCGTATCCGCGACTTCGGATCGCGTGGTTCTGCCCAGAACGAAAAAGTAAAAATTGAATTGAATTAAAAAAAAAAAAAAAACAACAGAAGAAGAAGAAAATCCACGCACAATCTCCTCCAGCTCGTTTTCTTCGTCGCTCAAGTCTTCTATCTCGCGCTGAAGATCACGCACCGCGTTCATATGCCTGTAAATCCTGCGCTCCGATACCGGTACAGGATGCGGGTGGGGAGGTCTTGGAAGCAGGTGCGGGAAGCGCTGCGGGCGTGGTAGCAACGTCGGCGTCGCGATGGACATGTTTTCGGTTTGTTACGGTGGAACAGTGTAATCATTTTGACAAGTTGGCTTTATATCACGTGACGAGTGACGGATTCTCGAATCTCCAGTGGTATGATAACAATAGATACACTTGTCATTTTAACTTAAAATTATTAAGATATCAGTCCTTGCAAATTGGTCTTCGCTCGCGACTTGGTGGCCAGCGGGCGAATCCAGAGCTTTATATGGCCACCCTTGGTCGCGGTGAGAATGCAGCGAGGTAGGAAGGAGGCAGCTGCCAGCAGCTCGCCTTCTATCACTTTGACCTGTGAAAAGACGCGCATGAGGAGGGAAATGCAGCCAACGGTACGTGCACAATGCTCACGAGAACCGGTTGCACCACCGCGATCTCGTTGCGAGACGGTGCAACGTGATACCGCGGCGAGCGCACGCCATCCGCGTCGACAGAAGGTAGATACAAAGCCGAACGTTCGCGCCTGAAGGCCAGAGATATCGTCGATGACATCGACATGCGCGGATGATGCGTCGACTGGAGATCGACCGATCGTCAATCAAAGAACCACGAGACAACAGCCGCTTTTGCCACGTACGGTCAGTTTCGGACGATGAAGAGCGCCGCTGGAAAAGTCCCACAGAATCAGTTTGTTGTCTTCACCTACGCTCCCGAAACGGTAGTTTCGCCCGTCGCAGCGCAGCTCATCAAAAGCTACGGATGAGACAAAAGACGAATGTCCTTGGCACCGCGCAACGACGCGCTGCTCCCATGGCGAAAAGATGGTCACCAGATCGTCCTGACCTCCGGTCTAAAGAACAATGAATTAATGTACAGCCTCAACAAAGTAGGGGATACGTACAAGTATGAATCGGCCATCTGGAGACCAAGCGACACATGTCAACGCCCCAAAGTAGGATGCATAGCAATCCACAAGCCTAGACCGAGTTTAAGCAGACAAGACTGTTGCAACGAATGACGGACCTACTGCTCAGCCAGGGCATCGACCACACGGAGACAGCCATCGTCAGAGATGGCACCCACATATTTAACGTCCGGAGAAAAGACAAAATCTGGCGCAGAGTAAGCGGACGACACATAGAGCACAGTTTACGAGCAATGTTACCATACCAACGATGCCACGTCGAGACACTCGCCAATGACTGACGGGATTTTTCGCCGTTTTATCTTTTTCTGCCTTGGTGCTTGTTCCAATGCTGCCCCCAGATGTTATCGGGTGCCAAGGGGGCATCGTTACGAATATGCTGTCCGTGGGATCCCATTCTCTTTGAGAACCATCCTCCGAAGAGGTTGTGCCGCTGGTATCTGGGTATCTACCTACTGGTTCTTGTGGAGTGAACGCTCCATCGTCACGCTCTTTGTCATATATGACGATCGTGCCGTCTGCATGCGAGACCAGAAATAATGTGGATGAACCCGGTACCCATCGCACGGACGTGCAGGGCGAGCTGGTGATACAACCCTTGATGAAACATTATAACTTTGCTTTGAGCTGAAGGAATCGATACACACTTGTTTGTTTAGACGGCAATATCGTGATGAAATTGGGTCTGGTTTTTCGATAGGTCAACGGATGGACGGTAAGAATGGGTGCCTTGGACTCACCTAGCCATATCAAATCGCCAGTGCCAAATCCAATAACAACATCTAGCTTCTCCGCGGAAGCAGTAGATGCATTTACGTCGTGACATGTAGGGTATGTCGAGAAAACTATCCGTGAAAGTGGTTCCTGCGCCCATTCGTACGACGTAAGAAACCTAAAGATATGCTGAGGGAAAAAAAATAGAGAACCTTCGCCTTGGAGCCAGCCTCGACCCACAGAAAGCTCTTGGCTAGATTATAGAACAAAAAAGTAACATCACCCTGCTTTGATTGGAGAAGTTTAGACAATCCCTCTGCAGTTTGTATGCGGGCAAGAAAAGTGGACGAGGTCGTCCGCATGTTGTGCTTGGGCCGCATCGCATGCCTCTTCTTGCTCGTTGACGGTGATTGGGAGAAAATGGTATGGGATTCGTGGGGTACCGAAGGGCTACCAGGTATTTGTTCCTGAGTGGAGGGCGGATCACCCTCGTCTGGGGTATCGCTGCTGGAGAGGCTGACGCCGTCTTCGCGCTCCTTTCCGTTGCTCGTCTTATCCTTCTTTACCTCCTTGTTTCCAGCGAGAAATTGAGCGAGGCCGGGGGCGCCATACCTGGAGGTGGCTGCAGGGAACTTGATGGTGATGGAGGAGACGCGAGTTGGGTGAATGCCTGGGGCAACTGTGGCTGGGTTGGGCTGTGCGAGTGAGGGCTTGTGCTCGTCGGTGAGGGTGTAGACGCCCTCTGGAGCGATAAAAGAGAGTTCGCTCTCCATCGGGGCTGTCGGGATGGTGTGGTCAGGATAACTACATAACGTCAAATAATCTGGGACCTGTTGTATGGAGATGTTCTTCACGCCCATGTCCCGGATCTTAGCCTTGTTCTTCTGTCCATGCTCACCACCAGGCTCGTTCCCCGCGCAGCTCAAAGGCTGCCCTTCGTGATCGTGCGTGTCTCCCTCTCACCGTCGTCAGGCTCCAGTTGCTCATCGTGGAAGCAGTCTAGGTCCAACTCTTCCCCTGCCGAACCACCCCCAGCCGGTGGCCACCTTCCCTCCATCTCCAGCTCGTCAATCCTTCGCACGATAAGAGCCACCGCCCTCCGCACGCCAGGCATTACATGGGCAGACGACGACCCGTCTGGGCCAACCAGGGAGATCGTCGGTGGCCGTGAGACGAGGAAGATGAACACATATCAAGCCGTTCGAGACGCGATGAGGTATGCTCGTTGGCGTAGCCTTGTGAGTTACTTCAGAGTAAGCAGCTACCGTTTAGCATCGCTTTGATGAAAGACGACACGGCCGTTGTGTTCGGCGAAGATGTTGCCTTTGGCGGCGTGTTCAGGTGCACTATGGTACGTGGTTCGCTCGTCTCGTCCGTCGTTGTATTAATTAATGATCTCGTTAGGGGCTTGCTGAAGAATTCGGTAAAACGACGACATTCTGAACCGTGGCCATCCATGTGCTCATCGTTATGCAGGACGTGAACGCGTCTTCAACACGCCGTTGACCGAGCAAGGCATAGCAGGGTTTGGAATCGGGCTCGCGATGATGGGGCACACTGCCATTGCCGAAATTCAGTTTTCGGACTACATATTCCCCGCTTTCGATCAGGTTCATACACGCTCTAACTCTTCGTCACGTTCTCATCCCGGTCATAGATCGTCAATGAGGCCGCTAAGATACGCTACCGCTCAGGCGGCAAATACAATGTCGGAGGCCTGACCATCCGTACGCCGACCATGTCCGTTGTCAGTATCCTTCTGGTTTCCTCGTGCGGTCTGTAACCTCATAGGTTTCTTTAGGGTCACGGCGGGTTGTACCACTCGCAATCACCGGAAGGATTCTTTATGGGTGCATCAGGCTTGAAGGTATGCTCTTTGTGTATCATTTGTGGTCGTTGACACCGAGTCGTCCCGTGTAGATTGTGATACCCCGTTCACCAATCCAGGCAAAGGGCCTCTTGCTGGGGTCGATCAGAGACCCAAACCCTGTCATCTTCATGGAACCTAAAATTCTATATCGTTCTGCGAGTACGTGAGAACTTCCTATGCTGACAGGACCCCCTTGGTCACGATAAACATGAAACTCTCCAGTCGAACAAGTCCCCGTCGATGACTACGAACTCCCGCTAGGAAAAGCGGAAACTCTCATCAAGGGCTCCGACCTCACGCTCCTGACCTGGGGCACCCCAATATACCACTGCGAAACCGCGCTACACATGCTCGCTTCCCCACCGCCTGGACTAGAACCGCACATCCCCGCATCCATCCGTTCAGCCAAGGTCGAGCTGATTGACCTCCGGTCCATCCTGCCTTGGGACGTTGAAACCGTCGTAGAGAGCGTCGGCCGCACCGGGCGGCTCGTCATCGTGCATGAAGCGGGCATGACCGCGGGCGCCGGCGCGGAGATCAGCGCAGTCATTCAGAAGAAGAATTTTCTCAAGCTGAATGCGCCGGTTAAGCGCGTCGCAGGATGGGAGTCAGTGTTTTGCTTTCTCTAGCATCTGCCTGCCGCCACTGATGTCCGTCTTCCATAGTGTTCCGAACGCATTGCAATACGAGAAATTCCATATACCCGATGCTCTCCGAGTTCTAGATGCCGTGGTAGAAACCCTCACTTTTTGAAGGTTTTGACGCACTACTCGTATTACGTTCCACGGACGACAGTCTCTATGTGTATCAGTGAAGCCACAGTGAAATGGGTATATATATATCTAAGTCATTACTTGTAAGGTATCCCTGTTTAGGATGAGTTAACATGAGCCCAGACAGAACGTAATCTGACAAACCGTTTTGAACCTGCAAGACAGAAAGTCAGCTCTACAAGGAGAGGGGAGGGAACAGGTAGGCGCACTCGTTGAAACTCATCGTATACGGTGCTTCGTACGTTCTCATGAGCATTGCGAATGACAGCCATCATGTATTCCGCAGCCTGACGCTCGTTGAGGTGCAGAGCAAATCGTTCACGGAGCCGCCTTATCGTCGGCTCTCCCTTGAAGGATGGCAGTCCAGTGTCCAGCATAAGCTGGACAGTGCTGATAATCTGTTCGACGTGCGGTCTGATTGCTAGGAAAGCTTTGACCGTCAGCTGCTGGAAGAGCTGGTACCCTTGCGAGTATCGGCCTCCCATCAAAACGACCATCTCGTGGTTAAGCTTGAATGACGACGGCTCGAATTTGACACCCTGATATCAATGCATTTAGGCTACGAAAGATCAAGGCATACGAGAGCGCACATACTCCTGGGCGTGGTTATGACATAGTCTCATCAGCCAAGAGCACATGCAAGCTAGAGAAAATACTTATCAATGTCAAACAAGAATCCGAAATCTGTACGAAACATCAGCCAAATTCCAAGCCATTTAAAGAAGGATTGGCTCACCAACGTGAACAATATGCCCCTCTCCATCGATCATGATGTTGCCGTTATGCCTATCCTTGATTTGTAAAATAAAGCACGCAACCGAATATGCGGCCATTGACTGGATGAAATTGAGCCTGGCTTGCTGGAAGGCCACCGTGTCCGGTCCACCGTATCTCGCCACGAAAAAGTCGAGCAAATCGTTGACCTTGGCGCGGCCCATTTCATCTCTTGATGTCGCATTCGGGACAACATCGATGATCCCGCACTACAGAGAAAAAATGAGACAGTGTGTATCACAAGTCGGCAATGAAGACGCACCCCAGGCCCAGTGGCAGTCACCCGATAGGGATACAGGTAAAGCATGAGACCAACATTGGTGAATATATTTTTGAACATGGCGATCACTTGCAAGGCCAGTACGTCTTGACGACAGTCGTCACCGACTTTGAAGATAGCCTGTAACCAGATGTCATATTCCGTTCGCCGCTCAGCGCCCTCTCCATCCAAGACAGATTCGGGATCGGTGTCTATGTCCACGCGCTGCTTCCTGACCTTGAAGGTAGCCATAAATGGAGCCTGAAGACGATGATCAATACATGACGGAAGCATCTCGAAGAGTATAGATGCACCTTTGCATGACTTTGTAACGGCCTGCCAGACTTTTTGTCGATGTCTACTACTTTCCCATCAGGATTGCTTGGAAGGTAGACACCGACATCAACGGTAATTTTCGCCATCTCTTCGTCAATTTTGGCCTCGAAAAGACATAAAATCTACGACTCCGCATGTACATGAATTTTTCTCACCTTTTTCTCTGGTTTAGTCTTCCTGATGTATGGCTTTAGCTTTCCGGATATAGAGGTGACTTCGTTGAAAAATTTGAATTCCCTATCATAGAATTCGCGTGCATCACCAGAAAGTGAGCTGACAACGCATTCAATCATGTCATCCAGAATGGGCTTCATGGGATCTTCCTACAAAGACGAAAAATGATTCGAGAATTAAAACCATAAAAACTGCGTTCGACGCACGATTTCCGCCAAATCGTCCTTATAGCAGTTGGCCTTCATATTCCAAACTATTTGATGGCAAAACAGTTGAGAGATTTTGGCTGTCTCGAATATGAAGCGCGCAACATAACCTACACCACGATAAGCACACGGTTATGAGAAGAATAATAAATGACTATACCGAGACCGTCATAACGAAGGGCCTGAACTACTTGCGGAACGAAAAAGAAAGTTACATCGACCGGATGCTGCTCCAGAACTCGATGTGCATATTGCAAGATATGCGGCTCGTTATGGAAGCGTCGCTCAAAGAACGTGTTTGCGATTACGGGCGGCACTGGATCCCAAAGGAGAAGATGCTAGTAAGATAGCAGGGTCAATGCATGTCCCGTGTCCACCCGGAAGCAAAAAAGGTCACCCTGAAATCTCGATGTACGCTTGCATCGAATCTATCGCCAAGGAAGAAAGGCAATGCTTCCGGAATGCCCAGTACCTGTTGGGGACTCGCACGTGACAGCTTCGAAACCTCCGTACGCACAATGGCGAGCTTGAATCGTTCCGGTAAATGGATAGCAATCGCAGGATTGATCTGCCAAACTGTGCGAATGATGTTGGGCCACGTCGCCTAATAAACCGTCAATGGGAGAAAAGCAGTTGGGCATGCAGCACTCACCTCAAGAAGCGTCGAACTCAAGGTTCCAACATGATCGATACCTCGCTTAACGTCGTTAGTCGGATTATTCCAGACGTTCATACGGATTATTTCGTTCTCTGTCAGTAAACGCAATGGCAGGCCAAGCTCACGAACACGGTTCGCATAATCTGGTCAGACGTGACTCAGAACAAGCAGGACGGTAAGACTCAGTGAGACTCACAACTGCTACGCGAAGGCAATTGCGTTGGTGAAAGACTTGATATTGGGGGCGAGCCACGTGCGCTGTCAGCCTGCAAGTAGGACAAAAATTCGGCGAGCACTTTAACGTCCGCATCCACTTGCACCCTGCTTGAGCCGTATGACCATCTACATAATGTGACGTGACTTCAGATTGATTATTCCAAAATTTTGACTGTCTTACTGAGGACGGATTGCAAACCAGGAATACGCCAGCGCGTATAGATTCTCTCGAAGTAAATTCTCGCAATATGGATCAAGATAAGAACTCTTCAAGGTCTCGAAGCCGAACAGCAGAAACGAGAACCGCGCTTCGCGAGCCAGAGCGTGCGTGCTATAGAAAGCGTTGGCTAAATCCAGGGAGTATATTAGATATTATTAGTTTTACCTGAAAAGGGAACGCGCGGAGCGAAGCACTAGATGTTGGATCAGGAACATCAACGCAGGTCGACGATATCTTGCTGCTTGTAAGCGGCTGAGAAGCATTTGCAGCACGAGAGCAAGGGGGGCAAGCATTCGACGAGCATTTACTGTCCCCCGGTCAATAACGACCTTGTCCGTTGGACTGTATTCAATAGGATGATAAAAAGGGTCGTCGTAGCTAGCACACGAGACAGAAACACGCAAATGTGTTGAGATAGGCCAGAACAAGTCAAGCAAATGAAATGCTCACTTCATCGAGGACGAAAAGATCCCTTTCTCATCCCGAATAGTGTCGGACCAGGCAGATAAAATTTCAGACATCAAAGCTACTTCTGAGTCAGGTTTTTCTGCAATGATCCACGTCCAAACCTCGATGCCGGCAGCAATGGCGGTCGGCGTTGCCACCTCAAAGGGTAGAGCAACGATATGGTGCAACATCTCGTACTCGCACTAACAGCCTTACTGTAAGGCCCTCGATACCAGTTCGACAAGGATAGCATACCTTCTCGAGAGATATCAACATTCCTGCACAACGGAATAGCAATCTTTTGAGGTCTTGCACGGTCAATGTAGCCTGCTTGGTCTTGATTTCTTCCGAGATTTGAATCATCTTTGCCTTCATTTTCTCTATCTCAATCGATGGTTCTGTCTGAGGTGGCAGTTTGCCCAGTTTGTCCAAACCTAGGTCTTCTAATTCAGGAAAACATCCATGTTATGATCAGATCTACTAACCTTCATGCCCCGCTAAGCGAATTCCAGCAGCTTCGCCTGCAAAATAACCTTTCATTGCAATTTGGCTGGCTAGGACTTTCGCTCGATCCGTTTCCCAGTGAGACAGTATAGCAAGCGACGCTACAAGACGGATGGTCAAATAACGTATCAAAAAAAATGCTAGAATCCGCTTACTCAATTGCCGTTGGACAGGACCGATGGCCTTTCCATAATGCTCAGCCAAAGAGGCTCCAAGGTCCGTAGAATCAATCCCAGAAGAAGATTGACTAATCGCGAGATATTTCTGCACACTGTTCAGCAAGCGGCCTTGAAAGATTAATTATTACGATGTACCTGCAATGTTGATTGCAACTCCACCGGGGCGCGACCAAGAGCCAGCTCGAACCAGGTGGTCGCATTGCGATGGAGTTGGCTAAGAATGTCGTTCCTAATCTTATAGTTGTCGGTAAGCTGCAAAGTGATGTTCGCACGCTCCGAGTAAAACTCGTAAATGGGGTTGAACTGTGGCAACAGTGAGAACAACTAAGTCAAGCATATAAGAGCACTCACTTCATCAATGAACTCATTCTCGCAAGCGCGTCGAAGAAGTGTAAGGACCTCGAGAATCGCAAACACAAGCAGTGGATCACACATCAAGGACGGGAATGATGTGATTAGGCGATTAAGATATTTCATAGCCACTTCTCGAGCCTTTTCAACCCTATGGGTACTGTAGACCAAAAGATGGCGAAGCTCGGAGGACAAACATTCAGGTAAGTTCTGCTGAGCGGCGGCCGTATTAAGGTCATTAATGCATCCACGAATAACCTGATAACTCTCGTCAGTTCGCTACGCTTTGGATGATATGTCTACAGACCTTTTCAGCCACAGATTCCATACAGCCCGAGAGAGCGGGATTTTTGTTTATGCTGTCATTTACGAAATAGGATGCCAGAGAGGATGTCAAGCCCGCGGCGGATCGCATACTCTCCATATCGTGCATTGTGAGCAGAAAAACGACTTGTCCTGATGACAAGGACCGAATATCCGGGGCGCGAAGGGAAATATGCTTCGTCAAGGATTGTCGGTGTTTCAGAATGACCTATGCAAATTCAGAAACGAGTAATGGTGCGATGAGTTCGAAAGATACCGTTTGCGCATACTCTTGGCGAATGACAGAGTTGTATTCAACATCACTGGCGACGGAATCGTGGGCCTCTTCCAAGACCAGAGAAGGAGTCTTGGCAGCGATATGGGCTAAAGCAGGTTTGAGCCAATCCATCGCAGTTTCTTCCTTCTCGTCGACGAATGAGAAATGGAAGAGGGTGCATAAGAACCACATATTCCTGAAAAGTGATACAGTGCCTGGGGATGATTCTAATCTCGGGTTGAAGTCTTCGTGAGAGAGAAGTGCATCGATGGGGAGCAATAATGACGCTAGTTGTTCAATCATATCATCCGTCTATATGCCGATGAGTACCCGACCGGCAGGAAGGAAATATAGGTATAATTCATACCTTGATGCTATGATCAGATATCTTAAGGTTCTGGATCGCCACGCCCTTGTCAGCAAAAAGCGTCAGGAGCTCAATGAGGTAAGTCTCGTATAACTCCGGTCTACGATGAACCTCTTGCGCGAGTCTTGTTTGGGCTGCCAAGACCTTGCCTGTCCGTCAGTAGGTGACATCGGGAAGCATCAGACACACATACCATGTTGTTTGAAAACCTCTGGTCACCCGGATTGGCTGAACGATTGATAGTTGAAAACGCACGAATTATGTCGCGGAAAGCGTTTTCGGGCGCAGAGAGTGCCAAGTCAACGAGATTGTATGAGATTGCGGCTTCAACGGTGGGCTCCGCGAAGCGAAGTCTTTGTAAAAGCATTGATATTGTGAGTCGGGTTACCTTGGGAATATCAACAACGGGAAATGGAAAAAATTGACAGTCAACATCTCACCTCTTCCATCTGGAATTCAAGAGCGAGCCTTGTCACAACAGAGATTGTTGTAATCCCAAGAAGTCTTCTCTCGTCTTCGGAAAGGTCATGGAGTCCGCTCTCCAATAGCTGAGTAGTTGAGTGCGACATTATGCCATATAGACCAGTTACGTTAGAGCTTGAGTTATCATGCATCTCTTTGCTCGTCGCGGCAATATAGTTGAGAAGAGAGTACATATTCGACATGATAAGGTCATCACCAGGCGCAAACTAATGAATTGAATTAGCGACAATCCGACTAGATGGCGTATAGAAGCGACCTTAATGCAGAGAGCTAGGCATTTCGCCGCAGCAGATAACGGTGGAGCTCTACTCTCAGAGGCAAATTCAAATTCAAATATTGGAGAAGTAGATGTCACAAATCGTCGCAGATGGTTTGCCATTGCACCGGCAATATCGGGGAAACTGAAGGACAGGATCAGTACTCGCATGCTACGGCGTCTGATCAATGTGTACTTCTGAACGAGAACCGTCGTAGCCTTCAAGGCCGATTCAAGAACCAAGTTGTCGGTCAAGGGAGACTGATCGCTCAAGAGTTGTAGCAGGCGTAAATGCAGCTTTTCGTCCAACTCGCCGAGGACGACAGAACAGACAGAGGCCAATTTCTGTCAATTGTGAGCAATACGTCGTTCCGGAGACGGAGATTACTACATACCAGACTTTCAGACATTGTTTCCCATGCATAAGTATCGATAGACGGCTCCGAATCCATCTCTTCAATCTGGACAAGAAGATCGGTAAAACACTGCATTGCATATTGCGTGGTTTTCTTCAACGCATTTTGAATCTTTTCATCCAAGAAATCAAACCTCGAAACTGGTTGGCGCATCATAGATAACCATGCTTTATTCGCGGCGGCCGCTTCTGTGATACATCCTCCGGAGCTTGGCTTTGGAGGAGGCGCGAGAACTTGTGCCAGGATTGTCCATTCCATCTCCACGATGCAGCACACGATGAAGTATCCGCTGAGAGGTCTACCCTGGTCGATATAACGAGTTACGAATGCTTTAATGAACTGAAGCATATCAGCATCGGTGCCCTGCCTTTGCAGAAGGTCGACACCTAGACGGTTAAGACGATCGATGTTGTCAGCAGAACACAGGGTGGTCATGCGTTCGGTCAGCTGTTCCCAGTAGGACAGAGTCCAGGGATAAGGTGTGGAGCTGATAGCGCGATAGAGGCCATGCAATGCAGGCGCAAACTGCGTAAGTATGTCAAAGGCTGGTGGAAGGGTTCAAGTGTGAACGAATGGCCCAACAGCTATAGGAATAGATCCGCCTTACGGGAACTGAGCGACATTTGAGCGACTATTTCCGATAAGAAAACGGAGATAGACGAGACTGCTTGAGACGCGCATTGTGAATAGTTGCTTGACAAATGTAGAAGGGCAGTGACCGTGGAGTACACGAGCTGATCGGGCAGAGCCCAGTCTGCGTTGCACGATATTGAGCATTCCGTTATTGGACACACCAAAACAAAGAGGACCTTGCCACGAGAGACACCTATCGAAATCGGTAAACGGAATATCCGTCATAATATCCGTTAGAATGGACATGATGGTGCCTAAAGAGGTGGCGACATATTCATCGGGCAGGTTTACGACAAGCTCTCCAAACGCAATGTTGCAGTGCACTCGGGAAGCGGTCTTTCCGATAGCTTGTGAGTGTGGTGTCAAAATTGGCATGACAAGCACCAACCAAGAATATCCTAGCACTACCATGACCATGCTCTGTGGCTGGTTCCTCATGGAAATCACCTCCGATGCCGTCCGGACGTGACTTTGTATGTAGTCGAGAAGAAATAACGATGTCGGCATGACGAACATCGGCGGCCGCCGAAGGACTGGATGCGATGTCCGAAAGTATACGCTGATGAATGTTGAGTTCCAAGCTGCATGATGCGAGTTGGTTTTACAAGCAGGGAACGTGAGGAACACCATACCAATCCATGACCGCACTATGTTGCTCGAAGGTCAATATTGATGCTGCCGCGTTAACTTAGCCAAATACGTGAGGTCACGCAGAGTAATGGAACTATCACGTGTTACACGACCAAAAGCGCGACGCGTTCCTTGCAAGCTCTACTCAAGTTTCCATGCCAAGAGCAAACAGTAAGAGATCGCCATTTTTCTGCACTACAGCTCCACGGTCCAGCTAAACATTGGCCTTCACAAGCCTCAAAAAAGAACAGGCTGACCCTCCGCGAACACAACGCTACCAATTCTAAGAAAGGGCTTCAGCTAAGGTAAAATCGTCCAGACTGGTCGATATGCCGCTTACACACGCACAGAGAACCTTTTAAGAGTATTTTAGATGAACATAACAGAGGTGAGCGTGCATATATGCATCTTGTACCGGCATCTAGATGGCACACAAGTAGGACAGCGGAGCAAGAGGCAAACCAATCGTCCGTCCGACTTCAAGAGTAGAAAGGAAGCGATATATGCCATCGCTCGTGATAAGGCAAAGAGCACCATGAGACTCGGTGTGACAGCGCTGTACGTTGATGAGTGTGGAACTAATTGGCACTTGATTTGACTCCTACAAAAGGGAAGATGCGCAGTATAAAATTCGCAATCTGAAAGCCCAAGAAGCGCCATATGAGGGTAATTTAAACTCCTTGGAACAGCTGATCCAGGTGCAAGCGGTATGTCATTATGAGAAAACACCTCAACTCGCCGATAGTGACATTTGAGCAGGAAACGGCACATACGTTGATGTCGACATACACCTCTTTCCTAGAAGACGTTGCTCCCCGCCGCTCTGCTCAGATCGACGCCGCAAGTGCTATGAGTGAGCGAACCACAACGCGTTGTGTCATCTACAACTGACGAGAAATACAGTACAAACCAATCTAGGGCGCCGTCGTGCCGCGTTGAACAAGTTTTCAATGAATGCGCGAGCGAAGGTAGAAGAGGTCAGGGAGTATGAAAAGGTACGCTTTCACTAACAAAAAGGATTCAAGATGCTCGGAACGTTTTACAGACCGCGACGGATGCATCGAACCTCATTAAGCATTACAAGGGCCTCCTCTACGGTTGAGTGAAGTCTGAATTAGATCATGAAGGACCTATTCGTCGATTGTGCAAACCGTGCTACAGATAAATGATCATGTTACCTACTAGGTTGTTGATAAGTGCGTAAGTTCGTTAAGAAATAAATGAGCTTACAAGTTCCGACTCTGACCTAGTTATTGAATGGCTGCGTTTGAGGTCTCTGGGTCGTAGATGAAGGTATTCGACCATAAATACACGCAACATTAAATTCCAACGCCGCATTGTGGGTAGATCCAGTGCCGAAGCATCATCCTAAGCAACGTAGTCAATTGAGTGACTGGGAGGGGAGACGACGTACTTTACCTTGAGCGAATGCCAGACATGAGGGAACGGTTCCGGGATGAGATGCAATACGCTGACACCTCTCTGGATAAATGGGACATGGTCGTCGCCGATATAGCCCATGTTGATTTTCATATCCGAACGGGGCATAAAGAAGCTCCGCCACTTTCCTGGCGCCATTCCCTGTTCTTTCCCGTAGGCAAACGCACCTACATTGCCTAGTCGCTTCTCTACGGATACGAGGACATCGAAAAGCCACGCAGTATCCAGGAAATACGAACGAATCTGCGGGCCCGGAGCACCAAGAAGGTCGAGCAAAATCAGATGTTCCACTCCCGAGAGTTCTGTGGCTTGGATGTCCATTAGTCTACGTTTGCTATGTGGTCCAATGTATGTCGTAGCCCATTTTTCGGCCAGGTGTCTACGGCCATAGAGGTTAATCGCATTTCAACTCTTGAGGACGGACAGAACAAACACCTAGCGCCGTACACAGAATCTGTATCGGTCCAGGACACGAAGGCCTCCTCGCCGTCAAAAAACACGAGCTGAAGTGTAGTATCAGCCACATCGTCATCTTCATCTTCGACATCACCCTCATCAAATCGTTCTTTCCGTTTATCCAACAGGGTATTCAAACTTTCAGCGAGGTCCAACAACATTGCACATGGAGCCGCGGAGTCAGTTGCGCCTACGAACTTGACATTGCAAAGGTCAATAATGCAAGCGGCGTGCATGTTGATGGTTCTACCTGGTTTTCAGGGTACGACGGGTAGTATTTGCTGTCGAAATGGGCGGCCATTATCACACGTTGGGAGGCGGTTGGGTCCTTTGTCGCTATCACGTTCGTAAACCGTTTGCGTCCAAGGGGCGTATTTGCGGTAAACTCGTCTTCTTCTACATGCCACTTCAGCGCCTTCAATTTCGAAGCGATGTAATTCCGGACAAGCGTGTTATTTTCCGTTTCCGCTGAAAACAAACACGATGTGAATCAAGAAACAGATTCAACCGCATCACTCACCAACCCTGGGAATTAAAATTTTGGAAAGATGGGAGGATGGGTTAGAAGTGTCAACGCTTTTCAACGGATCATGGACAGAAATGAGAGTCGAGATGTCATCGTCGGACAGCTCAGGCAATGAGCGTTCACCAAAAGTGGATATTTGGTAGGAGAGGTACGCCTGGGCAAGGAGGGAGACGAAAAGGAGCGGAATACGGGACCTCATGGATGAGGATCTTACGTGGCTCCGTCAAGAAATGAGCCAAGAACGGTCGAGAATGTGTGTGGACAAGATTGTCCGAGTGTCACTAGACAACATCACTCCTCCGCAACTTTCACACACAATGGCCATCTACGGGTTATGGGTAACTGCAACGCTCCGGTCGATGGAAGGCGCGACTGACATCCGAGCAGGTCATTAACAAGGCAGGCGGTCTCGTCTACCAACGCAATTTCGCTGGTCCCTGTTCCTTGGTTCTTCAATTGCGAACTCGACGCTCATATGAGTGATACCAGATGGCCTCGCTCAACTCACATCGAATGAATATCTCGTTCTTGCTGGAACTCTACACGGTATTCATGCCATCACCAGCCGTCTGTCGCCGACGGGTCCCAGCTCCGGCGCTCAGGTGATTGAAGCAGAGTCGTTCAAGATGACCATTCTCCTCACTGCTACAGGTCAGCTCCTCAACAGTTCATATCGCCTCATAACCTTTGACGTGTCTAGGTACAAAATTCGTGCTTCTCACGTCATCGGCAGAAACCTCGGCGGATTCGACACTACAGCGGGTGTACGAAGCTTATGCCGATGCAGTGATGAAGAATCCTTTCCATACCCCAGAGATGCCCATCCGTAGCGAGGGCTTCGACCTGCGCATGACCTCTATTATTGGAAGCGGCCATACCTCATAATGAAAGGAATGAAATTCGTCTTGCCCTTGGTCTGATGCTTTGAGCCCTGTTGGCCGTCCTCTTCGCTGTGCTCTTGATCCTGCTCCCCTGTTTCTGATCGATGTATACCACCGAAAGTACAATAGCCTGTGCAGTGTTCACGTCAGGTGACCTTCAACGCGATTCACCAAGGAGAAATACAGAGAAATACGTCTTTTTTTTCCCTTCTTTCGCGCCTTACCGACTCTCCAGCCCTACATCCCGTGGTCCTCATGCTTGCCCAAGCAACAAAAACCGCTGTTCAACCCATCAATGCTTCCCAAAGTCTTGCTGCTGTCCAGACCATGCTCAGAGCAGGTCTAAGCTGCATTACATTTCTCAGGCAAGGCCAGTCAGAACCATCATTATCCCGTGGCTAATTGAGGGTCAACTTTCCAGAAACTTGCTCCCGGATGAGAATTTTACTGAGAGTATGAAGTCTTCTGCCTCATGGTGATATAGGAAACCCAGGCCCTCTAGGTCATTTTACAACCGCCGACGATTCGCCGTTGTCCTCCCGAGATTCTGATACGAGCAGCTGTTCCTCTGGATTAGGAAGAAATGTCAATAGCTTCAAGATAATGGTATGTCCTTACACGTTGCCTGGTGCGCATACATACACCTAATTACACTTCGAGACGATGACGCGAGGCTACTCGGTCGAGGCGGATAAAATACTGGACTATTTGGTTCGATTCTCTTTACCTGCGCAAGTGCGATTCCTTGACACTCGAAACTGAGTACAGGAACATGGAATATTTCATGCCTTGCACAAACAATACTTGAGGAGTTTCATCTTCGCCATCTACCTGGTAGCCCTTTTTTCTCTCTTTTGCACTCCGGAAGCTCAAACTGGGTCTCGAAACAGGATAGCAATAATCCAAATAAGTACGCGTGTTGCGCATACACCGATATTCCCATCTAATGTCTTAAAGCGTCGTCGAGGCATACACTTTCAATTTCCATGTGAGTCAACTCGAAATCTGGTGGCAAGGCATGCACTCATCTATGTGAAGTATCATACTATATGTGGAACCGACGTAACAGTTCCTATCATGACTTTTGGGGACAATCTGGAGAAATCTTCGCTCAAGAAGGGCTTGCCAAACGACGCCGTAGCGGAAGCAGCTAAGAGAGGCCGTTGTCCTTCCCTCAAAGAGGTTAAAAGGAGCGTGAAGGTTTGTAATTCCCACTCATATGACCTCGCCGTCCTGACAAGATCCAGACGCTCTTGAAAACATTGATCCATGCAACAACACAGATGGATTTGCTGCCAAGTGCGAAACGTTTTGTCTATTTCTAAATAACCGCTTTACGCACTGCACCGTAGAGAAACGTTTCGCTACCTTCAAGTTATTTTATACTGACCAGACGCCGGCGGACTATGAGCCACCTTGTTTTCAAGCTGGAGATGCCGAGAAAGACAAGTGGTACTTGATGACGCACGAAATTGAGGAAGTCCCCGACAAATGGAACATTGGGAAAATGCATACCGGCTACCATTCGTGAGTGCGATTGAGTAGATGACATGTAGACGGATACAAACACACCTTCAAGCGTCAATCTCAGCATTGCGTCGGTCGCAACCTACCTTCCCTCGTCCGCCGAGTGTAACGATGCCATCTTTACGGGAACGACCTCCCAGATACCCGGAAAGACAATACTGACACCCGTTCAGGAAGCCCAGATGCGAGCTCAGGACATGGAAAGGCAGAACCAAGATGCGGAAACCAGGAACGTCGTTTGGTCGGCGGAAGATGGTGTTGAACTGACCGATCTCGACGCCGAGGGAGACGATGACCCTGACTACATCAGGCTTCCCGATGGGACCTACAAGCCAATTGACACACCCCTGGGCGAACCTATGTTCCCAGTAGGCATACGAAATGAAACTGGTGAGATCGTACCATTCAATCGCCCTGGCGATGAAACTATGTTTGGTGGAGCCTCGGAGGCTATACCCACCCGACTTGAAGAATTGGCAAGCAATTTGCTTTCATTATTGATCTTTCCTGACTGCAGCACAACCAGAACGCTCCGGATGCACCCGAGCCTGACATCGAGCATACCCAGGATTTGGATTCTAATGGGGCGCAGAATATACACACCGCGACGGCTGATTTCCCGTCTGACAGTATCTCTTCCCTGCCCGTAGCGTCGATGTCACAGCCGGCGACGGTTGAGGGAAACGAAGGGCATGGAATCGACACGCTCATGCTATCAAAGATGAGCATAGACGATACGTCTCTACACGGCGGAATGGGTACGCCGCCCACCCTCCGATCAAAATCATATTGACCCTTTGAGTGTACAGGCAATGCAAGTCCCAAGACTTTGTCGGATACTCTTCCTTCTGTCGACCCTATATCGTCCTGCAGCACTTTAGATACGGTGGATGCCATTGAGTCAGCGAATCTCTCGTTGCAGCAGTCCAATAATGCATCCGCGACGGATAATGGCCTCAAGTGCGACTGTGGCATTCAGGTATGATTGTATAGGCTCTGTAACTACCTGACAGACTGCTGAGCAAATTTCTTGCAGACCGAAGATGCATGCTGTTTTTGCGAAGGAAACTGTAGGCACTGGTATCATATCTGGTACGTTTTTGTATTCCAAGTGGAATATTGTGTTCAACCTGCATCATAGGTGTATGGGGTATGGACATACGCGACCTTGGGCCAGATGTTTCTCTGAAGCCATTTAGCTATCACACCGTCAAAGATTATAGAATTCCGCCCAGATTTATCTGCTTCGATTGTCGTCTTCGCGTAGATCCAGCATGGGAGTTGATTAAGCTCGACTTATACCCATTATTGCGATCACGATACGCGGAATTGGCCTTGTTTAGGTAAGAACCTGTCGTCCTGGACTAACCTAGCTGATCGAAGTATTCTAGGAGAGCTATCAAAGTCGCCGAGAGCAGAAAAGTAGAGTCCTTGTCTGATTTTGCCAAAGCATTCGGTGCGTAAATCAAACGCTGCACTACACTTATCACTGAGCTTTCGCATTCACAGGTGGCGATAAATCCATTGCCCATCAAATGCACAAGAGACTTGAAACCGAGGGTATGCCACGATAATGAGAAACCATTCTGCATTCGCTAACATCCTTTGACCAAATTTTCAGGTTTCCTGATAGATCTGAATGCTAATCAAGGTTTGCCTGTTACGCGTTCTCGGAATCAAAGCAAGCCAGCAAAGACGAAGAAAGCATTAAAAAGGTCAAGATATGGATTTAACTGCGCCATCAAAGCCACGGAGAAGTACCTGAATTACTTCAACCCGGATCCTGAGGTCGAAGGCCGGCTTCTCGGTTTATTAGAACTGGTCAGTATGCATTGTGTGGAAATTACATGGATATTGTGCTACGCCTCACTTGTGTCGCAGAAGAAGAAAATTGACAACATCACCGCACCGCCACCAGGTCACGAAGTCTGGTCCCGCGCATTTGAGAGTGGCTACTCACAGACGCAAGCTGAAACGCAGAACTATGACACCGGACAGAAACGACCGTCTGCGGGACTCATGTCGGCTGCCGATGAGAGTACCAGGCCGACCAAGAAAGTGAAAATATCCATTGCGCATGGGTTAGACCTCGCAGAATAAGATACGCTGTCCGAAATACGTCGAATGCGCCATCTTCTTATATCCCCTGTCATCGCCGTGTCATGTTGCTGCTCAATGGAATAGACGTTTCTGTAGTTCCAAGGATGCCTGCCCTAAACCAAGGCCTTGAAAAATTCGCGTGATTACACCTACACAAGACCATGACCCCTCTCGATTTTCTTTTCTGTGTCGTCAGATTAAACTGGCGATCTGGCGGACGTCGTTCGAGAGGCCTCGCAGGAGATGAAGTAATGGTGCATGGCATAGACTACTCCACCGTATCTCCCTTTTGTGCGCCTTGACGGCATCAGGGCTCGTTAGTGTGGCGTACATTTTTCTCGGTTTACCAGGATCACAGTAATATTGAGAATGGATGTAAATCGTGACTGCAAGCGAGAATGGAAGAATCGACGGACTTGTCGCACGACTGCCAACTTGGGATGTATCACCAGACTCGCGCTCTTGCGACATTCACCATCTGAGTTAGCCAAATCTCCACTACAATGCCCTACAAACTGTCGGCAACTTTGACCGCACACAGCTCCGACGTCTGCTTCTTCTCCAACGCGAGATTTCTCACAGCGCTGACGGAAGCTTATAGGTTCGCGCGTTATGTTCCCCGACGGATGACCTCGTCCTTTCCGCCTCTCGAGATGCAAGTGCGATAGCCTGGCGACGATCGTCGAGCTCGCAATTTTCACCTGCGACGGTCCTCAAAGCTGGATCTCGTTACGTCAACGCGGTTGCTTATATCGCACCATCTTCTCACTCGCTAGGTCGGTGCTTTTATGTGAGACTCCAGGTGCTGAGATCGCATCAAATCGCATACAGGTTACGCAGTCACCGGAGGACAGGACACGGTCGTCAACGTGTTCTCCCTCGATCCACCCAAGGATGAACCCGTCTACACACTCATCGGCCATTCCGATAACGTTTGCGCTCTTCACGTATCTCCAGGAGGCACGATCATTTCTGGCTCATGGGACAAGTATGTATGTCATTCGTCATCCGATAATTCATGTTGAAATCAACATGTATGGCGGCGACAGAACCGCCAAGGTCTGGAAGGATTTTGCTCTCGCATACGACCTAAGGGGTCATGAATACTCAGTGTGGGCGGTGCTGGCCATCGATGAGGACAGATTCCTGACAGGTACGTAATTGATTTTCGACAGTCTCCGACGCGTTTGACGTTCCACAACTAGGATCGGCTGACAAAACGATCAGGTTGTGGGAACAGCATAAGTCTGTGCATGTCTTCCAAGGACATCGCGACGCTGTCAGAGGTCTCGCCCTCGTCCCGGATATCGGTTTCGTTTCTTGCTCAAATGATAGGTGTGTACGCACACACATGTCTTGCTCTCTTGCTTCAACGAGGACTGCAGTGAAATCCGCGTTTGGACAATCGGAGGTGATACCGTGTATACACTATCGGGGCATACCTCCTTTGTCTACAGCGTTTCTGTGCTTCCTAGCGGAGACATTGTGTCTGCTGGAGAGGATCGCACAGTTCGTGTCTGGAAAGGTTGGTCTCATCCTGCAATTTTCGCTTTGCCCTGTTCTAAATGCAACAGATGGCGAATGTGCCCAAACTATCGTCCATCCTGCGATATCTGTCTGGGCGGTATCCACTATGCCTAACGGCGATATTGTCAGTGGTTGCAGTGACGGAGTTGTCAGGGTGTTCAGTACATCCGAAGAAAGATGGGCGTCCGAAAGCGATTTAAAGGAATACGAAGAGAAAGTCGCCAGCCAGGCTTTGCCCTCACACCAGGTAGGGGATGTGAAAAAGAGCGACCTACCCGGCCTGGAAGCTCTGAATACCCCCGGTTCGTGCCCAAATACTTTCTTACCTTTCTTTCGGCAAGTTCATGCTTATCTTCAGGTAAGAAGTCTGGCGAGGTCAAGATGATTAGAAATGGTGCACTGGTGGAGGCCCATCAGGTATGCAAACTGTTAGAAGTCTTTCTTTGCTCTGACTTGTTCCAGTGGGACAGCGCGTCCTTTACATGGCAGAAAATCGGCGATGTTGTAGACGCTGTAGGACAAGGCAGGAAACAATTATATCAAGGCAAAGAGTACGACTACGTGTTCGATGTTGATATCCAAGACGGCGTCCCCCCGCTCAAGCTTCCTTACAATGTAACAGGTGAAGAATTGGGTAGCTCGCAACTCGCTCCCAGGCGTTGACGTTACTGCTCTAGATAACCCCTTCAACGCCGCGCAGAAATTCCTGGCCCAAAACGATCTACCGATGACTTATATCGACGAGGTCGTCAAGTTCATTGAGAAAAACACCAGCGGGGTGAGGCTGGGCTCAAATGAAGAGTACATTGATCCATTCACTGGTATAGATTTTTCGTTTCTTCTGTTTTCTTTCTTTCTTTCTTTTCTTTTTTGAGCTTCATTGCATTGACGAGCGATATGTAGGAGCTTCACGTTATCGTAGCGATGCTACTTCGGTGCCGGCAGCACCACCATCACAATATATGGACCCATTCACTGGGGCATCCCGTTCCGTAGCCGCTTCTCAGACCACTGCCTCGCCTGCCGATGCATCGGCTTATACAGATCCTTTTACTGGCGCATCTCGATACACGGGTGCCCCACAGTCCGTAGCGCCCGCCATGCCGTCAATACTTCCGGTTGTACGTTATTCTGGACATGGGTTGCTGCCAGGTTTTCTTCACGCTCATAATTCCTACACAGACAAAATTCATCACATTCAAGCAGGCCAACGTGACTGCTATGCAAGGAAAATTGGCGCAGTTTGATGAGGCGTTGCAAAATGAGATTGTGAGTGTCGTTTATAATACTCACCAGTTTCCTGTGGTTGAGGACTCCCGCAAAGTCCACGTCGTCGCTTGCTATGTATCCGGAAGAGAGAGAGGCGATCGAAGAGATATTTAACTACCTCAATGACGCCACAGCTTCTCCCCCACGACGACCATCAAACACGATTACTTCGACTCATTTGGATGTCGTCGTTCAGATCCTAGAGCGCTGGCCGACATCGCAGCTCTTCCCGGGTATTCTCCTTTCTTGTGTTTCACTTCTGGTGTTGACGACGTGCCTGTTCAAGTGATTGACCTGAGCCGTCTGTTGACGGGGTATTGTCCCAATATATTTGACACTCCTGGATCAAGGGACAAGTTCTTCCAGATTCTGTTCAAAGTCTCGGACTGGGATACCCCGTGGACGGTACCGCTATCGAAGCCGAGAGAGACGAACGCACTACTTGTTTTCCGCACGCTTGCGAATGTCTTCCATGAGAAAGTATCGCTAGAGGGGTCTTGGATTTCTGTGGTTCGTCGCCGTGAACTACGTATTTCGAAGAAAGGGTGCTTAACGACCTCGCTTCAGGTCTTTGAGGCGTTGAACAAAGTGCCGCTGGCGGTGCTGAGCAAAGCTCAGCAGGTGGCGTTGGCCACTGTTCTATTCAAGTAAGGACGCTTTCGACCAACCTTGGTTTTTGACCCCATCCTAAGGATTTTCGCAGTGTCTCATGCATCGTTCTACGCTCGAGTCTGGAAAAACGTTTTTCAGACAGCTATTTGAATCTCATGCTGCAGGTTCGTATGTACCTACCGTGGGATCACCAAGCAACGTGTTGATAAAAGTCTGTTAGTTACTGGCACTACAGAACGCGGATTCAGAAGCGGTATACAGAACTGTAGTTGGTCTTGGCAATATCGTGAGTGTGAGATTGCATTTTATTATCATATTACAATGATTCTGGGTGTATACAGCTACATGCCCAGAAAGGCGGGAAGGTCACCTTGGACAGGGCACTTTCTGACCGGATCGCCGAACAAGCTCAGCGTTTACCATCTGCATATGCAGAGGAACGTACGAGGAACGTTTGCCTAGAGATAAGTGCATTGCTGTGATGAGTTGGTGGATAGAGGTTATGATCCAAAAGTCCGCTATCTGGGTTTGTATTAGCGCATTGTAAGTACGAGTTCAAAAGACGACTCGATCGTTGTACAACGTAATAGAACAATGCCTAATGAGGCTTGACACCTGCTGCGGAAGGGGTCATCCCGAAGGCGGATCTTTGATAAGATCACAGATTAAAAGCAACGTGCGATGCCCGCCTCAGAAGCTCCCTTTTCCCTCTTGAAGGCATGAAAGTAAGAGCTCAAGTATACCTCGTTCGCCATGGGGAGACGGACTCGAACAGGAATAAGATCATTCAAGGCCAGTTGGACACTGCCTTGAACGAGATAGGGATGCGACAAGCTGAATGTGTCGCGGAAGCATTAAAGACCGTGCAATTTGATGTCGCATATAGCAGCGACCTTCAACGGGCGACCAAGGTGCGTCATCCCCCTCCCCCCGCTCTTAAAATCGATAAGTCCAGCTCAAGCGGAATCGTAGACCGCAGAAACAATTCTGAACTATCATCCGCGCCTCGTATTACGGAGGCAGGCCGAGCTGCGGGAAAGGGTAAGCGCCCGATCGTTTCCATCCAAGCGGAGGTGAAAAAAAAATTACGGGAAATGACGGGCGGAATATGCGCAGTATTTCGGCGACCTTCAAGGAAAATCCCTCGCACAGAAAGCGACGATTGATGCATACCCGGAGGACGCGATGGAATCGGCTCCTGCTTTCAGCGCCCGGGCTGTCGCGTGGTGGGAGAGATGGATCGTGCAGGAAGCGGCCGCGGCCGCGTCGTCGGGGCACAAAGACGAGCCGGCGAGTATCCTGGTCGTCTCGCACGGCGGGTTCATCGGCACGCTGGTCAAGAGCCTGATACGGCGCGGACGGGTGTCATGCGCAACGGGGGTGGTGATCTGGCGGTGTCAGAATGTGTCGATCACGGTGATTGAGGTCCTCGAAGACGGACGGGGGATCGTGGAGCGATACGGAGACGTCGCGCACGTCGAGGGAGGGGTCGTCGAGGAGAATGCCGATGAGGCGAAATGAGCGAGCTCCCGATGGGCTTGGCGGGGAGCTGTCATGTGACGGGGAACACCGCCTCGCCAGCATTCAAAAATATGTTTGCATTCAAAGGCACGGCCTCGCGCTACCTTTAACATGTCTCTCCCTCCATCAGAAACAAGTCCCCTCCTCTCCAACGGTAACGCTGCAAACAATCAACGCTCCTTCTCCCAGCGTGTCAGCCAGATCTTTAGCGCTCAAGACGAGCCCTCTTGGACAGAATCCTATCGCGCCTTCCTTTTCGATTCTTATGTTAATCTCCTTTTAGTCTTTATCCCCCTCAGCTTCATCTCGCACCATTACAATTGGGATGCCGCACTCAGGTTTTCGTTCAGTTTCCTTGCGATTATTCCTCTCGCAAAGGTACTAGAACACGGTCTTTTTCTGTCTTCCCTATCTCAGCTCTGACCGTGCAACAGCTTCTTGGTGATGCGACAGAGCAAATGTCCACGAAACTCGGCCCGACAATGGCTGGTCTGTTGAACGCGTCTTTCGGCAACGCGGTCGAGATTATTGTCGGCATCGCGGCCCTTTTGCAAGGCAGGCGCTCTTCTGCGATTCCTCCATCTCAAAGTCTAATCGCAGTACTGATCAGATCAACTCCGGATTGTACAAACCTCGGTATCTACCACGCAGACCACTCCCCCTCCTTAATGTTCTATTTATCATTTTTCCTGTCAGATGCTTGGATCTATCTTGTCCAACATATTGCTTGTACTGGGGTGTTCATTTTTCGCAGGTCTGTTCTGTCTGATACAGGAAAAACGACTACCTTTTACGCGATGCTAAATTTTCCAGCTGGTGTCAAATATCCCCAGTCCGAATTTGAGGCGGTAGGAGCTCAAGCGTGAGCGACTGACTTTGTCTTCCGTATGGCAGCGGCTGAACAGATCTTTTTTAATTACCAGTGCAGGTTCTGTGAGTTACTTTTCATAGCGATGAAGTGAAAAGATTCGACTTTTTCTCGCTAGTTCATGACGCTGGCGTGTATCAGTCAGTCTATGTTCATCGTTGTTTTCTTGCTGTGATTTATCGAGCTATGCAGCTCTCGTCATCCCCGCTGCATACCGCGGCGCGCACGCGAGGGATCCAACCGGTACCTCAAGGATGATATTCAACCTGTCTCCTATTGACAAGGGGGTTCGCGATATAGGCCCTGACGCCCAGGCCGGCTTGCTTACGATATCGAGGGGGACAGCCATTTTGCTTCTCCTTGTCTATATTGCGTATCTCGTTTTCCAGGTGAGGATAGGGTCTTGTGATGCGTCCATGACCGTTGAATTCGGATTAACAGTTGAAAACACACCCGCATTTCTTTGAGCCGAAGGACAAACCAGAAGAAGAGGAACCAAAAATGAACATGGCTTCCGCCGCACTGGGGTGAACGATTTACACGCTCTCATTTGAGGACAACCGTTGATCATGTTAAACGCGTAGTTTGTTTGGAGTCACAGTCCTGACGTCGTTTTGCGCGGATTATCGTGGGTATTACATCTGAGTGTTCATTGATGTTCCCTCACCTACATCCATTCAGTCGTTGCTTCCATCGAAGAAACAGCGGATCGTTACCATATTCCTAAGCCATTCATTGGGTTGATCTTGCTCCCTATCGTCGTGCGTCCAATGTTTGATTGCAGTTCGCGGAACTCTCCCATGACGGAAGTGCATCATTAGGGCAATGCTGCTGAGCATGTGACTGCTATCTGGATGGCCATGAAGAACAAGATGGAGATCACTATCGGTGTTTGCGTTGGAAGCTCGATTGTATGCCTTCTTGCTCCATTTTTTTTCTTCGCCCTTGTCCAGCCCCTCACACTGTCGCCAGCAAATCGCCGCGTTTGTTGTACCGCTGATGGTTATCATTGGTTGGGCGTAAGCCTCCCTCCTAGGTTGCCTAGATTGCCAATTAACCTCTCGACTTCTTTGATGCAGAACTGGGCATGAATTGACACTCTTTTTCGCCAATTTCGAAGTACGTGTCTTTGCACGATCTCATCCACTTTGTATGGCCTCACATAGCCCTACAATAGACCATAGTCTTCGCCGCCTCTGTCCTTCTGGTGAACTCCCTCATCCAGTTCGTTTTTTCCTCTTCTTTCTCTCCCTCCGGAATTTGACGAACAATTCAGGGATGGTAAATCAAACTATATGGAAGGTATCATGTATGTACCACGTATAGCTCTTGCATCCCCATCCCATTCAGGCCTGGACCTTCTTTCCGCAGGCTAGTCACTCTCTACATAGTTATCGCTATGGCCTGTGAGTCTTATTTCCTTCCTTTTTTGCGATGAATTTATGGTTGGCATCTGTTCAAGTCTGGGTCGCGTGAGTAATAACGCAAATACGAAGTCAAGCCATATACATCTTTGGTCGTATACCCGTTAATGTTGCTGTAGCCATTTTTGTAATCTAAATTGTTTGATGGAAGTGGCAACTATCTCGTAGATCGTGGTTATGGCCGGATCCTTCATTTGAGTGGTTTTGCAGATTGCAACTCGTCGACAATTAGGTGGACGTGACCATGACGCGATGCGTGAGTGTCACGCGACTGTATCATATGACTCCGTTTAGTTGTCGCTCCTAACTTGCCAATCGGAATTTAGCTCAAACACTGACAGCCCTTCGGCCTTGCCTAATGGATATGGCGATTCGTGCTGCCAGGCGATATGATATGCCCAGAGGAAGTGAAATTCAAAGCGAAGAGGAAGAAGCTTCTGACAGCATCTCCGAAGGGGAACCAGCGCGGCCCATTTTCTTGAACAACCATGGTCAACCACTCAGCTTGTATATCCACGGCAGTGTGAAGCGCTCCAGGACCAGGAGCCACTTAAAGCGATGGATTAGGGTATGCTCCATATCGCGCAGTCTCGTCTGCTTTAGCTTTTCTCATCACAATCCATAGAAATTTGGAGGGAAGCTCGTTAAACGCGAAGATGACGCGAATATCGTGCTTGTCGACGATATGAATGTTAATCTTGGCGTCTTACAAGTCAGCTATCGCATGGCAGGACAGAACGCTATTGTCGAGCCTTATAGCTTCATTAGACGGTGCATATCGTCGGGTAGCGTGGAGCCTAATTATTTCCGGCCAAAGTTCAAAGCTATGGGAGGCAGAACCGGTCCTATCAGGCAGGTTGGATCCATTTTGTGCGCCGGACAAGTTTTGCAATGAACATGCACAGCTCGCGGAAGGCATTTACTGAAGAAGACGATCAGCATCTCGCTCGCTATCTCGCGCGCCGAGCCCCTTACAAGGAAGACGGAGGCCGAGGCGGCAACCAATTGTATCAAGAACTAGCAAACATGGTATATTTGTAACGGGCCTTATGTTTTTGGACTGTCGGATTTATGTTTCGTTCTTTTTTTCAAGGCAAAGATGGCACCAATCATGCATGCTTGGGCAAACAATCATCCGTGGCAGAGCTGGAGAAATCGCTACAACAAGAATCAAGCGTACTTCGACAACTTGATCAACGACATGGTTGAGGATGAGCCAGACCCCAGAGAACGCTATCCCTTTCTACGCAGGAAATTGCCGAAGGAGGTTCATCATCTTGGAAGTGATGTTGAACAGTCTGAGGAAGGGGCATCAATGGACGATCGATCGAGTGTCGAAATGAGCCCTGTCGTGCGGAGAAAACGAGGCAGAAGAGTTTCTGGTACCGGAGGAGGCAGTCCTCGCCATGCACGACAGGCAAGGCCTGATCCGGATCGGTCCCGTGGTGGACGACGGCAATATCAGCAGGAGGAAGAGGAGGAAGAAGAGGAGGTTGAAGGCAACACGCAAGAAGCAAAGCCGAGGTAGGGCTTTGATTTCGGACCGGAGCTTCAATACTAATTGTAATGTACTAGTTCTCTATTCTCCGTAAGCGGAGACAATAGTGAAAACGACCTACAGGGCGATGTTCTACCGTTGCTTCAAACTTCGCCTCCGCGAGCCCAACCACCTTTTCAACGGATCCCGCCAGATAATTTGGGACCCCTGCCAACTCCCCTTAGCCAGACTCCTCGATTCCCCAGGGCATATCATCCGGCACCAGCGCTGGACCAGGATCGCGCTGAAGTTTCAGGCGCAATTCGTCCAAGTCTGCCCCCTATCGAGGTCATCGACGATACAGTGGCGAAACTTCAGGAGCCGGAACGCCCTCGTCCTCGGCGGGTACGAAAACAAGCTCCCCAACCAGGTGTCGAAGCGATTGTCCCGCCAAGGTCCCAGCTTGAACCCGTGGAAGACATAGCAGCGGAGCCGCAGAAAGAGGATGCTCCGCGTTCCCGTAAGCGGCGCAAACAGCCCGCACAGGAATCCCTCGACATCCGGAAAAGACCTTACACACGCGCGCGGACCCGATCTCTATCCATCGAGCCAGTGGAGTTACAGTTACCGCCATCTCGGCGAGTCAGAAAGCCCAAGGCGCAGCCGCTCCAAGTCGTCCCCGAGATGCATGACGACAACGACGAAGTGGAGGTTCCTAACATAGCGGATAGCGCACAACCGGTATCATTGGCTGACAGCCGAGCGGAGGAGATTGACGTGGAGAACATCTTGATCGCGGATGGCGACCCTGCTAGCGTTCCATCTGCCCTGGCAGAGAATTTGGACGCACTACGGGCCGAGCCTATGCGTGTTGGGACGTTGACGCGTCGGGACACGGACGACCTGCAGACGGAGCGTACGCTTCGCCAGGCGGCGAACAGTCCTCTGCGCCGCCCCAGGGTGGACCATGACCCAGAAGAGTTTCTCCAAGCATTCTTGGATAGCATAACAGACGACAGAACCTCGACAAGGAACGCTACACCCCACCGGCGCAGCGCGCAGCTTCCCACGCCTTCTCATAACAGACTTCACCGTCATAGCACGACCAGCACGGACGAGTTTCCACTGAGGGGCACTCAAGCAAAAGTAGTGAAAGACCGGCGCGAGGAGGAGGAAAAGCAGTCGCCGTATAGGCCGCCAGCCGGGACGAGAGCGGCGCAAGTAGTGAATACCCCAAAGCGCATTACCAGGAGGCACAAGTGAGCGCAAGCGCCTTTACACATATACGACTAACCTCTGGACGCGACGCGTTGTAAATACCTCGAAGCGCTTATATTGTACATGGAAATACGGTTACCCTAATAACATACTGACAATGAAACATTTAAACGATCGTTCTTTCATTAAAGCTAACATAAGTCAAAGAATAAAATAGTGGTTAAAGACCAAAGCCGTAATCGACGGTCTCTGCCCGAGGTGAGATACCTCTGGAGTATTTGCAAATCGATATGGTATTGAGATGGAGCATGCGGAATATTTTGAAAATGCAAAGATGATCATGAGAGCAGGCTGTCGCTTTGGAGTTCCTCAAACTTTTTGCGAGCTATTTTGATGTTCAGTTTCAAGGCGGCGGTTTCTGGCAGAGTTGCTAAGAAAAGAACGGCCAGATACGATGGCCGGAGCAACGCTCACCTATTGTCGGATCGTGGACGATGATTAAAACGTAGGTGTTGCGTGTCATTTCATCCAGCACCGCGGTGAAGTCATACAGCTCCATCTCCAGGGAATGAAACTCTTCGCGGACGCGAGAACACGAATGCTTGAACGCTTTGATCAACTCGGAAGTGCGTTCGTAGCGTGTTGGATTGAGCTGGTGGATATCGTATCCGTCCTGTGCGTCTTCGCCGACAGGCGAGAACTCTGATGAGTGTGGCGAGTTTGTGGACGATGTGGCGATGACGAGGAAGGTGGTTCGCTCAAAGAGGATGACCTCGGTAGCACTGCAGGCTTCTGCGAAGGTCGTGAGATGTTTGGAAAGGACGGCAGCGTTCGGGATCAGGGTGTGCACTATGTCGGACCAAGCCTAGAGAACCATCCGTCAGACCAGGGGGGGAAAGCGCGGAAGAAGGAAAGAAACTCAACCTTGTAGAGACTTTCGTCATATATACTTGTGCCAAAGACGGTGATGGGCACTTCTCCGCTGGCTTCTTGCAGCTCCTTCTTCTTCTTCTCGAAAACGACGCTCTTTGGCTCCCTGACGAGGTCCATCTTGTGCACCAGCAGGAACACTGCGGCATCCGGACTGAACTGTTTGAGGCCCTCGAGACAATCTCGGTAGTACTCAAGGTCCTTGCTCATGCCGCGCGTTTCGACGTCGAACACGTATATCATGACGCCGACGTGCTGAAAGATGGTGGGACGCTGAGTGGTGAGGTAAGAGTCCATGAAAGAGTCCTGGCCTCCGCAGTCCCATAGGTTGAGGATTAGGTCGCCCAGAAAGCGCACATGGTTCTGCTCGACGTCGATAGTGGCGCCGAGGCGAGCGGTCATGGATGCGGGGTTATTTGAGCTAGGAAAGCGGGTGTAAATGAAAGAAGTTGCGAGACTAAAGAAGCGTACAAAATGAGGGAGCGCATGGAGGTCTTTCCGCTGCCAGAGGCACCCATGAGAAGGACCTGATGGTCAAGTTATTGCGCATCTGCCCGGTATGCTGGCTGCTGCACGCTCATTCACCTTTTTCTTCATCTTGGAATCAAAAGAGGAGTTGTTGGTGGAGAAAGAGGTTGAAGCTCGAAATAGATGATCGGAGCATGAGCCAAGTGAGACCTGCCTCAAGCTTCACGTAGGCTACATAACATCAATTCTCCTACTCGATACAAGTACAGTGCTGTCCATCCTTTATGCAAACCTCCCTTCAGCCCACCGCCGGACGTGAGAGCCCATCTCGACAGCAGCAAGCCCCCAGTCCTCGCCATGGTTATGTCCGCCCGGTGCCAAGCCAGCTCTCTCCAGCGCCTGCTCGTCCGTCAAGGCAGTCAGCACGCCGAAAACGACAGGAACGCCAGTATCCAGCTGGACTTTCATCAGCGCTTGCGATACGCTGTCGGAGATGTACTCGAAATGCATGGTGGCTCCCTTGATCAGCACGCCGATCGCGATGACCGCGTCAAAGGGCTCCTTGGGCATGGGCACGACTGCAGCCGGAGCCGGCGTGTTTGAACGCGAAGCCGGGTTGGGCGATCCACCGAAGTTCAGCCCGCTGAGCAGATCGGTGACATTGGAGCTCGCTTGGACATGCGAGCCCTGGATAACCCTTGAGAAGATTAGAACGAGTAGAGAAAGGAATTCCTTATAACAATTCACTTTAAGCATGCTAATGGCAGTTCAAAGCTGCCGGGAACGGACTCCACAGCTATGTTGCTGTCCTTGACACCCCTCTCCTTGAGCTTTGCAATCGCACCGGCGACAAGAGCATCGATGACGGTCTTGTTCCATCTTGCATGGACGATGGCCACGCGCAACGAGGAGCCATCAAACTGAGTCTGAGAAGGAGAAAGGCCCTTGATTGTGGTGCTCATCGTTGTCGACGACAAGGAAGACAACGGCGTGGGATACTCTTACCTTTATTAGCCGATCATTGAGACGCGTTTTTGGTGTTTTCTAAATTCTTGACGCACGCCGACAGACTCGCCTGTCTTATACCGCCTTTAATGGATGGAAATCTAGCTGGTACAGTTCATGGCGTCGTGCTCAATGCGCATCTGACTCCTGCTTTGACAGCGACTTATACCTTAATTCACTCTTTTCTCCTCAAACGATCCCATACCAAGGCAGCGCAGGCCCTCAAAAATGCAGCAAAAGACGTCGTCGTCCTTAAAGACGATTTGACGCTAGACGGACCGCAATTAGACGATATAATCAAGGAATGGAAGGCATCGCAAGCCAAAACTAAGGAGGACGATACCTCCGACTCGTACGTACTCATTCCTACGCGACACGGGACGTCAGCTTATTGGATGTAGAGACTCCTCTTCCTCGGAGTCGGACTCGAGTGAAGATTCCAGCAGCGAAGAATCAAATTCTGATGCTGGATCATCAATAAAGTCCGTCAAGGGCAGGCAGAAGGACGCGGAAACTGCTGCCGTCCCAAAGAAAAAGGCCGTCCCTTCCAATGCTTCGTCCTCAGGTATTCCCCCAGCTATACACCCGAAAGTCACATATACCGAACCGTTGCTGCCTCTTAGATTCATCATCCTCGGACGATTCTGGTTCTGACTCTGACTCTTCCGATTCTGAACCGGACTCTGGTATGTTACCCTTGACTTCACCGCTGAAACTACGACGTTTAACTCCTCCGTTTTTTCGGGAAGTAAAATCCAAGGCCAAAATCTCCCAGGTGGGATCTAAAAAGGCCGTCAAGCCTGAACCAGTCAAATCTCCCAAGAAGGACCGCAAAGGCTCTAGTCAGACCCTGACCTCTGGAGATTCCGATGCTAAAGACACTTCCGAAGAAAGCTCGTCCGATTCCGACTCTAGTTCAGACGATGACTCCAGCGACGGTGAAGGACAACCTGAAGATTCTTCATCTGACTCCAGCTCCTCGAGCTCTGACTCCGAGTCAGACTCCAATCCAACGTCTCGGAAGAAAGCCGCCAAAAAGGGTAAATCTCAGTCCAAGGCAGAGTCGGCCGACATGGAGCGCCGCACGAAAACCGAAATTCAGAACGAGGTCAAAGCCACGAAAAAACGTAGAACAGACGAAGCTGGAACAGCCATCACTACAGCCACGACCGAAACCGTGGAAGAAGTGAAGCCGGGCCCACAGTCAACTGGTTGCATCAAAGCCAAGGCCGATAAGATGGCTCCGAAGACGAACGCCCGTTTCCAGAGAATAAAGGCCGATCAGATTACATCCGACTTCCTTCAAGATAACCGATACGAAGCCAAGGTAAGCGGGCGTCACGCTTGATGCGGTCTTGGATTAATCTCTCCTCATCAGAGTGGTCCCAACAATGACTATGGACAGAAGGCCCACCAGGACCTCATCGTCACCAGAGGTGCTGGTTTTCGCAAAGAGAAAAACAAAAAGAAGAGGGGCAGCTATCGAGGTGGGGAGATCTCTGTGAGTCGTTTCCTGCATATGCGGGCTACAACTGAATTTTGATCATGACATACACAACCAGTTGCAAAGCCACAGTTTCAAGTTCACTTGATGTACATTTTTCATCATGAATGGTACTGATGAAATCTATGAATTGCTCCCGATTGACCTTTAAATCATGATCCAAGACTCGAGAGAGCCGCGGAGAAAGTAAAGACACTATCCAGTTTTATGGAAAATAATCCACGTGGCTTCATTATTGCATCCGTGTATCAGTCAAAGGACGCGGCTGCAATACTTCCCTTCACGGGTGCTCTTCAACTTGAGACCAAATAACGTACACATATCGGCACATTGACAAATTTACTTTGACTCGTCCCCGTCATTATAGATAACCTATTCAGGAGCAGGATTTAAAGCATCCGTCATGACTGGACCCAGCCTTACGAGCCGCCCAGCCTTATTCCAGCCATGGCCCCTGGATATTCTACACTGACACTACCGGACGGTGCGCGGATAGCGTACGAGATTTTGGGGTCTCTTCGCATTGGACAGCGTGTCCCTATTGTATTCATATGCGGCATGAGCCTTCTGCGCAATGACTGGGATGCTCTCACCCAGAGCCTTGCTCGAACACGTCCTGGTACTTTGATTTACTGACGACAAAATTTTGTGGCTAATGACAAGCGGTCAGTGCTACGTTATGATCACAGGTAAGCGGAACCCGTTTAGATCGTGAAAGGCCGTTGCCCCTCCTCAATACAAGGGAACAGGGGAATGGGGAACTCCAGGTTAGCTGGAAATGAAGAACTGACGATCGAATTAATGGCGCGCGACTTGGCACTACTTCTAAAACGTTTAGGGTGGAAGGAGATAGCGATCTGCGGCTATTCCATGGGAGGTGAGCGGCAGAGCTCGAAGCTAAAACGGTTGGTAGCAACCTGTTAATCAATTGCTTCACAGGCGTTATAGCGCAGCAACTGCTTGTTCTGCCCTACGACAAGATCAAACCGACGCCTCTTCCATTCAAAATCACTCATGTTCTGCTCATATCCACTCGCTCAATTGTCGACGAGAATGTCGGCTTAAATTATTCCCCAGCTGTCCCAGACGTGCCGAGGTCGCTGTCTGAGAGGCAAGCAAATGCCACGAAGATGGTAGCCACCACTCTGGACCCGGAATGGATTCAAAGAAATCCCGACCGTTTCGAAGCAATTTTGGGGCATTTTCTTAGCAGCATCAAGTAAGTACAAGTAGATCCATTGCATTGGAACCTTTTTTTTAATGAGTATACAGCAGTAGACCCAGTCATGTAATCTGTAGGGCTGCATGCTCTGCAACACTTGAGAACCGTCGCTGACTGCGTTTATCTTTCTAGCAAAGCAAGCCTCGGCAGTGAGCCATCTTTTCAATGCTTATTGAAATTCCTCAGATTCATAACACCTCGCCAGCTCCGTAGATTCGATTTCCAAGACCTGCTAGTCCACACTCCATCGGAAATCAAAGTTATGGTGATTCATGGTGAGGTCGATCAAGTCATTCCATTCCGATTCAGCCAGGTGAGCGCTTTATCCGTCCCCTTTTCGGCTTCCGGGCTGCTGATGTACACACTGAAAAGGATATACTGAAACGAATACCCACGGCGCAGTTTGTAGAACAGGGTGACCAGCCTGGTCAGATACCTACACTAGCATTCGGCCATCTTTGGTACGAATACTTCAATGTCGACGTCTGGCGCAAAGTCATCAACAAGTTTGTTGATAATATACCAGAAGCATGACAGTCATAGTACAGTCTTTTGCATATGATTATATTCAAAGAGTATTTCTATTTAGCAATCCGATGCACTCCTCACACATATTGCCTGTGTCATTATTTCGTGAGGTCAACAGCTCCTTGGCTCTATGGGGTCAAGATCGATGTATCATTTGTGGTCTTGTGCAGGTGATGCCATAGGAGGAAGGGACGGAATTGGAACTCTCTTCACAAGCACCGAAATCATGTTCAAGGATCTGGCCATTGGACGTATCATGTCAGATAACCCAATAAAATGGTCAATGCTGAGTCTCGTTCAATACCCGCCTTGGATGACGAGGCTGTGATAATGTATGGGGAGCTCGGCCAATACCATCAACCGCTCATCATCTTGATGGGTGGCATAAGCCCTTGTCTCGGTGCATATTGACTCTTTTCACCTGACTCGCGTCCTTACTTAATCCGAGCTATCCATTACCAGTCACTAGAATTATGGGTGAACACCCTCGCAGTTTTGCTCCTTGATCAGGAAGATTCCCTTCCCAGTTAGCAAGTACTGAAAATCAAGTCCCATTATAAAAATATGAACTTCTCGGTCAAGCGAACTAGATCTCACCAGAGTGTATAGATATTCGCCGCGGGATCTGTCTATACTGGACATCCATAACAAGGTTGATGAATCGAGTCAGACTCGGGAGACAATCGTGCAAGAAAGCTCTACGTTGATAGAGAGCCGATAGAGAGCCACGAATTCGGACATCGCTAGTGGTAGGCAGATGTGGTTGATGTATTAATCACGTCAATCACTGTCCGAGATGGCGAGAAAGTAGGTTGGAAGGCTTGTGGGTGCAATGTGCTCTACTTGAAATCCGTGGTTCTGATCCATTCGACATGTATCCAAGACGAGGAAATGAGATCAACCTTGGTCTTCCATGATCCAAGTCCTCTTGTTGGATGGGCGAATGTGCTATCGTCGTTGATCGCGGAATGAAGCACAATGCGGTGGGTCTTTGAGACCCAGATGATTTTCGGCCAGTACCATCGGGTATTTGGCATTACAGAGACAACTGTCCCTTCGGTATGAGATGCCAACTGATTCCTGAGCTCTTGAGGCATGTTCTTGAGGTCGAAACGTATCAGAAACCTGCAGTCGTACAGAACGTTCAGACACGGAGAGCCGCCTCTTGACCACTCCGCCAAAGCCACGGCCAGCTTCTCCGTAAGATCGATATGAAGAGTATTGTGACTTTTCAGTTCCGCCAGCTTCGTTTGGCTGGGTGGAGGTTGTCTGGAAGCCAGCCATCCGATGTAATCGTTTTTTCCCACGAAATATTTATCGGTGGTGTCTGGCATTTTGATCACACCTTTTCTGACGACCACAGGAATCCAGATGACTCCGCCGCCTGCAACGAACATCTTGGTATTCGATAGGAATGGGTCTGGTACCCAGAGCTTCCGAATTATCTGGTCTATGCTTTCAGAACGCCGATGACCTTGGGAGCGGAGGGAGCCCCATGGATGGAAGGAGACAAATCGTAGAATTCGCAGCACAAGAGCTCTTTGGACCACTCTGTCAGTGATTTGCGACAAGGCCTGAGAAGACAACAGTAAGGTGCCTGGCGGAGACGGCAATGTGCATCGACGGAAATAGCTGTCAGCTGCATGGGTAATTCAGAATTAGATTTTGGGAGGGCTCTTAAAGTACTTGACTTCAAATTTTCTCACCTTGATTGTCAGCGTCCTCAACTTTTACAGCCAATGCGCCAATAGCGCTTCGGAGCTGTTCAAGACCCGATTTGAGGTCGATCTGCACCATTCTCGTGGATGATGCTTCACGCTCTATGTTCTGCAATTCTTGTACTATCTTGCTTGGGATTTGAGGGTGCTCCGCCTAGAGACACATGTCAGGCAAGGACAACGTTTGCCCTGGAATGTCAGACGTACATACTTGAACTTCACTGGCAGTCTTTTGCGACGTGATCATGTAACGAATGGCGTTTCTCAGGGTAACATGTGGCTGAAAATTTGTCGCGTCTGTAACATACTCCAAATTGTTGGCTTCACAAGTAGCGAGGATCCGATCCTAGATGCGAAAGAACGAAATGAGAGATTCGCTGAGCACGCCGAGAGGGAGTACTTGCCTTGCCAACGCCTAACAATGGTCTAATAACCCACCTGTTCATGCCCTCATACCCCGACCATGCCAAGTCACCTTCAGATCCATAACCCATGCCCCACCGTCTGCACCGTGACATTCCGCCAGCCCCGAGCTCCGTAGTTCCTCTCCCTAACCGCATCAACGACGTTTCCACTTGGTCATCCGCGTGGTGCCCAAACGCCAACACACCCGCCCCCGTCTGCGTCATAGCCTCGAACAGCGCATGATACCTCCCCGACCGCGCCATCTCTTCAAAGGACGCGCCTTGCGGCGGCCGCGGCGGATAGAGACCCTCTCCCCAGGTTATTTTTGTCGTGACGTGTTCTGCGCCAATAGCTCGAGCGATTCTTGAACAGTGGTCCGCCATCTCTGCTGAGGAAGGCTGGAGGCCGTGGTCGACGGTAAGAGACACAACCTTCTGAGGTAGCTCCTTGCCTTCGCGTTGGCGTATATCTGGATCAGAAAGGTATTGATGAAGTAGGAAGAGGAGACATGTAGAGTCTGGCCCGCCGGAATTTGCTATGCCTGCTCTCCGCAAAGATACAATCATTTTGGTGCTTAGTGAATATGAGGAGGCGGCCCTACCAATAGTACGAGACCAGCCTTTAGTCGGCAGGCAGCGACGGAACATGCGACCGAATTCATCTTTTGAGACGGCTAGAACCTTCATATAGGTCCTGTTCATTGAAGGGCAATGAAGGGTCGATAAATACGCTTAGAGTGCAACAAACACATAGAAAAAACAAGTATTATATACGATGTAGATCGCGGAACAAGTACAAGGTAGCGAAGGGATTGTCCACGTCCATCACTGTCCCGTGTCCGGCTATAAATGCATGCAATACACATTAAGAGAAGCGTCGGGAAGATGGAGAAGGAAGGGATTGATGAAGGGAAAAGACAAGCTAGGAGCAACTGGCACAACGGCGATAACAAGATGAGATAATTAGGGCGAGATGAAAGGAAAGGAAAATGAGAAGTCGTTATACAGCGAAAAAGGGGAAGCATGATGTATATCTCAGAAAGTGAACTGAAAAGGGAAAACAACGACGGCGGCATGCGCAGTCGCTAGATTGGTCTAATCGTACAATCGTCAGCGGCGAGAAAACGCTAGCGACTTAACCAATGTATAATCGCAGACGTTTCATCCATGAAACTTGAACAAGAAAAATGAAAAATAAAGAGGGAGTTCCAATGACGAAAAAGCGAAACTCGTGCGTCTTCGTTCAGTTTTCTTCCCATCAGAAACCAGACATGCCCATCCCAAAACCTTGGCCGGACTGAGGCGGTGTAGGGCTGGGATGTCGCATAACACTCTGATGCATGGCCTGGGCCTGGTGTGTCATGGCAAACTGGTTGCCCATGCCCATTCCCATGCCCATGCCTAGACCCATTTGCATCTGCATCATGGGATTGATTTGGGGCATCTGGTAACCCAAGATATTCGGGCTGGTCGTCATCGCGAACAGGTTCTGTTGGTTCAAGCCCGAGGATTGGGTCGGATCGGGGGTGTGAGACGGCGAGCTGCCTTGTTGCTGTTGTATCTTTTGGAGAGATTGCAACTGAACTCCACCGTGAGACCGCGAAATACATTTCAGCGGACGCAATGACACGCACCTCGTAGAATGCATAATCTTGAAGGAGGGACGTCCTAGCAGGATGAGTGTGGAAGATTCTCAACATCTCCTGACCTGCGTCCGGAAGTAGTTCTTGTGTGTCACGCGAGTTCGTAACTGGTTTGCGCTCTTGGGTGTTGCTAAAGAGATGAAATAAGACAACGCGTTGACCGGGTCTCCATCGTGAAAATAACTTACATCAATTTGATGTGGCGAAGATTGAGATTGGGGATGTCTCGCACAAAGACCCATCGCACTTTGAAGACGCCTTTCCACTTGTCCGAGGCCCAAACGGTGCTGCTTCTTGTATAATCAACCTAGAATGACACGTCAAAAGAGGATATAGCAACGGCAACAACCCATACGTACTGGTGTCAGCATTTCAGCCATGCCACAGAAGTGGCCACTGGGAGGCGGAGAAATGAGCATTTTTGTATTAATTATGGATGAAGCAGCTGAAGACACACCTGGCGTTGACACTGAAGAACAGATAGATAGGACCTCTACCGGCCATCTCCTTGAATGCTTTGTCAAGCCGCTTATTGCCAGGATCAGTCGAGCTCCATATTTCGTACTTGAGTGATTTGTGGACATCGTCCTCGGTATAAGACTTGATGACAAAGTATCGTGCCTAGCAGCCCCGGTAGAGCTTCGTCAGGCGCTTACCGATTAGGTTAACAGGGACCGTGACGTACAAACTGAGGTTTAGTGTCAAATGTTGTCGGGTTGTAACCTTTGGCGGCGATAAGGGAGGGAACGTCGATCGGACTGGTTATAAGATTTTGCGTCGACGTTTGGTTGGAAGACTCGTCGGTTCCTTGTTGACCTCCACCCTGAGTGAAGCCACCGCTAAGCTTCGTCTGCTGCTGCTGAAGGTATTGCTGTGGAATTGGAGGAACGCTAGGGATGCCAGACCCCGGACCTGTCTTTCCACCACGCTGATAACCATACTGAAGATTTGGATTCGAACTGCGACTACCCAGCATGCGGTCTTTCTGGTCCCAAGAGCCTCCTGATGACTGATGGCGGCCGTCCCGCGACGATTGCTGCGAATGTGCATAGCCAGAAGAACCTTGTGACTGGGGAGTCTTTCGACCTTCCATGTCGCCACCCATAGGGAGCTTGGATCCCCCGTTGCCGTTTCCGCTAGAGCGCATACCTGGGGATTGGGCTGGAGGTGGCTGAATCGGCTGGAAGCGGGGAGGATGGACACTCTGTCCAGGATGATAACCATGGTACGTCTGGAACAATTGGTTCGTCGGATTTGTATTGTTATCATTATTGGTCAGCTCCAAAGAAGAGAAGGCACGCTGAACATCATCGACGCCGACACTCTGATTTCCAGAGCTTTGGTTCTGAAATCCAGAACCGCCTGCGGACCTCCACTCATTGGCTGGAGACCATGGGGACGAGCGTCCCATAGAACCGGCAGAATACTGCTGGCTTTGTCCCTGAGTTTGATGCTGTTGCACAAGATATTCATCCTCATAGGTGCCATTGTCATCGACGTCATATCCATACTCGTCTTCATCAACCGTTTCTGTGGTCTCCGGCGGAGGAGTGTTTTGAGCATGGGAAGGGATACCAGCTTGGATGGTGCCCGAACGCTTGAGGCCAGCAGCGTTCATTTTCCTTGTGTTGTGACTAAGTGACACATGCCTCCTAACGACGGAGCCTGCAGGCGGAGGCGATGGGACATGGGGAGCGGCGGCAAAGTGGGGCGAAAGGGGAGAGTTGTTTGACTGGGACTCGATGTATTGATGGTGCTGAGAGTGCTCGCCTTGAGGATGCTGTCATAGCGGAATGACATGAAGAAGGCAGCCATGCTGGAAAGAAGACACTCACGTCATCCTCAACAGAGTAACCATGGATATTCCAGGGCTCTTCGTCACCCTCGTGACCAGCTATGGCAGCGAGACTGTTTACAGTCTTGGGAGTCATGCTTCCCGTTTTTGAGGCACCTTGAAAGGCTGAAAGTGAGGAAGACAATGTTAGAAAATGGGGCCAAGGAGAAAATGAAATAGGCATTACAGAAGTGCATGTGAGATCAGAGATCGGAACAAGCACATCAGAAATTAAGAGACGATGCAAGCAGCTCGAAACATGAACAGTAGAGACTGACCACGATGGTACTTTGTGGGAAGAGAGCTTTGCCTATGCAAAGACGACTTTTCGCCCACTGCTCCGACTCCGCCAACCCAGTCTTGATCCACGATCTCATCGTGAACACCAAGGGGTTGATCTTGCGCTTCTTCAGAGATTGATTCTCTTGCGGCGGTCCTTGCGCTGCGCGATGCTGCAGAGATGGTGTGATGCCTGCGGACGCCACCTGAGCTCGGGGGTGAGGGAGGGACGGGAGGAGGCGGAGGCTGAGTGGACATGAGGAGATGGAATGATGGGAGAGAGGGACGAGGCTGAGAGTGAGAACGACGATGGTTGCTGCAGAAAAAAAAATAAAAAAAATAAAAATATGTCGGCCTTAGTCCGGCGCGGAATCCGGACCCTCTGATTGATGAGTTCAACGTCTTCTGGCCCATTTTTCAGCGCTCTTTGACCTCCTTTGCCCAACTTCGCGTGCTTCTTGAGCGCTCTCATCGCTGAGGACCTCACAATTCCCGGCTGCGCCATCAAGGGGTCGCCTTGTCCCGACAACTGTGATGCATCCATTGCCCTTGTGACACGTGATCTCCAACAATATCGTCAGGACTTGCCAGTCGCTCTTCGGCACAGGACCACCATGTTGCGGACTGCTGCATGGGCCAGGCTCCCTGCGAGTAGGGCTGTCCAACGCCCTACTGTCTGCAGCGCCCGTTCGGTGCTGTTGCAGAGGTACAACTCGACAGTCTCAACGACCTCTACCCCCAAATGGTGGCGCCGCACCAAAACAGTTGTGCGTTATACCAGCTATTTTGCGCTGTCCACCGCCCTTGGCCTGGCTACGTTGACTGCTGTCGTGTTCATCCATGATGCGTTCACATATGCGGACAAGAACATTGATCGCGTGCCTATCAATCCACTCGCGCTCAACCCAGAGCGGGGAGGCCCAAAAAATCTGCCCGTCGTGCGTGTCCTGGTTGATGACGAGGAAGATGAGGAGAGCAAGCGCCTGGTAAATAAGCCGAAGCTGGTCATTGTCGGTGGTGGTTGGGGTGTCAGTACTCATCCATCCTTAGGCGATTCCATGCGCACCTCATTATATCCATTTTAGGCCATGGGCGTGCTTCAAACTCTGCATTCTGGCGAATATCATGTTACTGTTGTAGCTTCTGAAACTTTCACAACTTTCACTCCCCTGCTTCCTTGTGAGCCTCTGTCCCGCACCCGTCGGTGTATCTGACATCGACTTCCAGCTGCTGCTGTCGGCACCGTTCAGGTCCGTTCACTCATAGAGCCTATTAGAAAGATTATTGCCCGCCTTCGTGGTCATTACCTGCAAGGAAAAGCCGTCGATCTCGTCATGTCAGAGCGCCTGTTGGAAGTTGAGGTTCCAGCCCCAGAGGGCACTAAATCGAACATTTACGTTCCGTAAGCAGCTCAGCATGTCTTACGTTCTTGGCCTTTAAGCGTAATCCCTGTTTTCAGCTACGATAAACTGATCATTGCTGTCGGTTCCACGTCGAGTACGCATGGCGTGCCTGGATTGGATAGTTGCTACCAACTCAAGACCATCGCTGATGCGCAGGCTATACGGCGCAAAATCCTGGGTCTATGGTTTTTAATCCTGGAAATTTTCAGATGCTAACTCTCATCAATACCAGATAACTTTGAGGTTGCGAGTCTGCCTACCACTACGCCAGAGGAGCGTAAGCGATTGCTGAGTTTCGTCGTCTGTGGTGGAGGTCCTACAGGTGTTGAGACGGCTGCAGTGCGACGTTCCCTTTTTTCTTTGGTTCCGGCCCATTTACTAACTCTGCTTCAGGAAATATATGACCTGTGTCAAGAGGACATAATGGACTACGTGAGCTTGTTGGTAGCCGATGAACTACATCTCTTAACGCTGCGTATTAGTTCCCCAAGATTTGCCGAAAAGAGGTTCAAATCCACCTGATTCAGTCAAGGGAGCACATCTTGAACACGGTATGTTTTTAGGTGTCATACACGGTTTGTCAATTGAATTCGTTATCAGTATTCTGAAAGCATCTCGAATTATGCAGAGGTGAGCTTTCCGTTCCCAACTTTCAGAGGTTTTTCTAACCCTCCGCAGAATAAGTTCAGACGTGACGGAGTCAACCTCATCACTTCTGCTCGGTGGGTGTGGGTATTGATCGTCTTCTTTTCTACTCACACCGCGCATGGTGCAAAGTGTTGCTTCCGTCCACCCTGATCGTGTGCTTTATACAACCCGTGCACCAGGTGGGGCGACTCAGCAGCACGTCATTCCCACAGGTTTTGTCCTCTGGTCGACTGGAATTGCGATGAACCCTTTTACAAAACGAGTGTCGGATCTCTTGCCTAATCAAGTCCACAGGAAAGCTATTGAAGTAGATGCCCATTTGAGGGTTAAGGGTGCTCCTCTCGGCACCGTTTATGCAATTGGAGATTGCGCTACCGTTGAGTATGCGGCAACAGGCTTTCTGCCCGTGACTGACTTTACATGATAGATTGAAACATCAGTTGCTAGCCATTTCATGGAGCTTGTAGAAGAAGCCGATAAAGACAAGAACGGCAGGATCGATTTTGGTGAATGGGAATTCATGGGTGAGTTGTCATGTCTGAAAAAGAATATTCCGAGTACTTTTACAAGGCCTTAGTTCAAAAAATCAAGAGCCGCATTCCAATGGCTGCCGATCATCTAGTCCAGGTACTTTACGTTACCTGTGGTATATGCGTCAGTTTACCTTCCCCAGGTCGAAGCTCTTTTCGATATGTACAACAAGGGCACAGACAATAGCCTCTCTCTGAATGAGCTCATGAAATTACTAGAGGACATAGGAAATAAGATCACGGCGCTACCGGCCGTACGTTTCTCCTACCTTCAAAGCGTCTTCAACAGGATTGAACGATATGCAAATTTTACAGACAGCTCAGGTCGCTTCCCAGCAGGGCAAATATCTAGCCAAGAAACTCAACAGGATGGCGTATATGCAAGCCGTCCTTGAAGCGAACGGAATGGGTCCGGAACGCATGGATGAAGCCGTTTCGAAGCCGTTCCGATACTTCCATCTCGGCAGTCTGGCCTACATCGGCAACGCGGCAGTGTTTGACCTCGGCAAGTACTCCTTCATGGGGGGGCTTGCAGGCATGTACGCCTGGAGAAGCGTATATTGGAATGAACAGGTCTCGATGAGAACGAGGGCATTGTTGATGTTCGATTGGATCATTCGGTGCGTGGCTGACGTTATTTTTGCTCTATTTGGTCTCTAACTTCTTTGTCGTAGGGGAATATGGGGGAGAGACCTTTCGAGGCTCTAAGAAAGAGTCACTTCCGATGCTGCTGGACATTGTCCAAGGCAAAATAATTTTTATCGTCGTGGTTGATACCTTGCTTTCATGGACTCTGTAATCACTGTCTCCTTGTAAAATCAGTCTGTACGAAACGTAATGCATAATTGGTTCTTTTACTTGCAGTCCAACAATGAGTGCTTTCGTCGTGTTCAGTTTAACCAACCCATTTCCAGACTCTCACTCCGCCCTTGCGCCGCCCTTCGCCCTCCCATGCCCGTCCTTCCCGCCTGATTTCCTGGTAACCTCTTTCTCGAAGCAAGTCTCTTACGCCGTCCTCTTCCAAGAGCGATCCAAACATAACAAGATAGCGCGGCCACTCATGGACCCAGGGGTATAACGACGTGTCCGTCGGTACAACCCCTCTTAGTACGCCGGGGGTAGAGATAGGGTGTGGCGACAACGGAAAAGAGGAATTGACTTTAGAAGGAAAGTAGGTCTGCAGATATGTCTTTGGCGAATCGAAGAAGACATCTGTCTGGTCCTTGTATGTCACCACGTCTTGTCCTCTGAGATAAAAGAATGCTGTAAGAACGTGCAAGGCCGTCAAACGCAAGAAATAAAAAATTTACGCCATCGGAGGCTCGCAACCAAGAGCCCACATTCCACCTTGTGCCAAAGACTTTCGATGCAGATACGCATGCCCCGGAGTCGAGTGACAGGGCATAAGGAAGCCAATAGCGCCACCCTGCAGTTCCTCAGGAGGCAAGCTGCGTATGTAGGACATGACGCTGATGGGAGCGCTGCAATAGAATAGGATGACATAGGCTGAAACGGGGAGGGTGAGTGAAATGAATGCAGCATAGCGATTGCGAAGAGGTCGTATCCATCTTGGTGAATGCGGTGAAGGAGGTGGTGGGCGTCGTTGCGCGGCGATGGGTCTGGATTTCGGGCGATGTTGTGTTTTCGTGCGATGTTGTGTTTTCGTATCCGATTCCGACAGGTCGACAAGCGACTTGGCGGCGAGGACGTGCAAGAGTGGGAGTATGGGGTGGATGAACCTCCACTCTTTGTGACCCGCCATGGAATATATCGAAAGCGTCCAAATTATTGTTTTCACTACGGTGTTCAGAGCTACAGTCCTGGACGGGGTTGCGAATGCAGTTAACCATAGGGCATGCAGAACAAAAGGTAATGCTGTGGTGCAGAGGATGGGTATTCCTTGGGATAAATAGTAATGCCATGGGCTGGATCCGTAGAATAAGGAAACGGACGACAGGTTTGTCAAGAGGAAGTTGAGTGGAGTGAAAACTGGTCGACCATAATAAAGTGTGTCGAGAGAAAGCATTAAGGTTATTGCAGGAAATCTATGGAAGATATCAGACCTTTGTTAGGGGAATTCGTGAGCATGTTACACAGCTCCATGACTTACCCGACTAGCAAGATGTCGGAAAAGACCCTCAGAAGGATGTGCCTATGTTGCCGTAGGGCCCACAGAAGATTGAAGACGAGAAATACCCAGATGACGCCGCTAGTCGGACGGACGATACAGGCAAGGGCAGAAAACATCAAAGCCTTGCGCAACCTAGATCTATGCATGATATCAAAACGCGTGCGGGATACGGAAAAATATAGATAACTTGGTGGCGGACCTGCTGTAAACTAACGCAGGACTTGATTTAAATGTTGCATCCCAGGGATAATAGGCAAATGCAATGGTAGAAAGAGAGGTCTCCAACGAGTTGGATAGTGAACGGGAAAGCGAGAGCGCGTTGAAAAAAGATGTTAGAGATAGTAATAGCTGCAAAGCATTGCGTGAGGACCTGTGGTATTCAGCGCTGGATTCGACTCACAGCGGTAGAGGCGTATCTGCGACCGAGGACTCGACGAGTGAGTTCAAACGTCCAGATATCCGTAGCGGCTGCCAGCGCTCCGTGCAAGACCTTTGGGCCAAGAATCTATTCTTGCAAATCGGCATCACTTTCCTTTATACCATCTCTGGAGTGAATGGGCGTACCTACCAAGAGCCAACCTACATGATCCAAGTCCAAGACCTTTAATGTCCAGTATACCGGGATGTTGAGAGCGGGGTATGCAATAGATCGTATTGGCCGCGCAGCGAGCCATTCCCAGGTAAGATGACCATAGCCGAACACAACATGATGCGCAGGTTCCAAAGATTGAAAGTATTCGTCGGGCTGGAAGAAGGTTCTTGTGCAGACGGCGATGAGGATGCGCACAGCTAGAGCAATAGCGACGACATTGCTCATCGTTGGAGAAAGGCCTGTACGCGATTCGCGACTCCAACATGTCATGTGCTTCTCATCATTTTCAGTCCTGCTCCCGGCACCGTGCTCGTGGCAAAACTCGTCGGCTGCGATGTGCATGAGTCATTCGTATCATCATAGCACCCAACGGGCTCGACAATGTCCGCAGAAGTGACAGAATACCAAAAACGACGTGCAGCACTCATCAAAGAGGATCGGTCGCTTCGTCGCGAGTATTCGCAGCGGACGCGGTCTGAGCTCGAAGCCCAGGCTGATCAGGTCATTCGCAAGATCCGCGCCGCTGAAGCGTCGTCGATATGGGTTCAGGAGCACGAGAATGTTCCACATCCCTTCCCGGGAATGGAGTTTCTAACAGGTGCGTTGTTCGTTATCGTCTTTACTTTCCGATGTATATGGCTTTGCAGGGCGTAGTATCATAGTGCAAACTAAACTGTTCAAGATTCTCACCAAGGTTGACAAGCAGCTCCGTTCTAGAAGTTCAGTGACTGAACTACCTGTTGGACTCAGATGCCCAAAGGTGCATTGCTCCACGCGCACCTCGATGCCACCGTCAACGCGTCCTATTTGCTCGAACTTGCCTTGGAACATCCCGCTCTTCATGTTCGCGTCTCAGAACCCATCACTGCACAAAACCTTAAATCCATTTTACCCGAATTTCAAGGCCTACCATTAGAACAGCACGACGAAAAAGCGTCCAGTATATCATCCCCATCGTATACTCCAGGGCGTTGGATTTCTTTACGCAAGGCAAGGGAGACATTTGACGCGAGTCTAGGTGGCCCAGAAGGATTTGATAAATGGGTCATTGGATGTATGATGATCAATCCAACGGAAGCTTATAATACCCACAACACGATCGCAAAGGTCAAAGAGATTGGCCTACTTTCTTTCATAGAATCAACTAATACCACAAAACAGATATGGAAAAAATTCACGAGCACATTTATCGTGTCAACGGTGCGTGGTTCTTCGAACCGAATGAAGTCGTTGTTTAATGGCTTAACTGCTAGGGATTGATACGCTTTGTGCCGGTTTTCACGGAATATATACGACAATTTTTCAGATCATCTATCGAGGACGGGATTTCATATATTGAGGCCAGGATTAACTTTCTGTACAAGTGAGTGTGGAGTTTCTCGTCTCGTTTCTAGTCGGACTGACCCCACGCTACATAGATATATGGTTGGAGCAGATGGTCACGAGAACGTTCCTCATCGCGAATGGTTAGAGCTTTTCGATCGAGTTTTGAATGAAGTCAAGGCCGAAATGAAAGAGCTGGGAAGGGAGGGTGAATTCATCGGAGCTAGAGTACGTCGTCCTGTTTTGCTATATCTGGGCCGGTTTTCACTCGTGTTTAGATCATATACACGACCATCCGTTTCATCACGCCGGAGGAACTGAAATGGTATACAGAAGACTGCATTGCCCTGAAGAAAGAATTTCCGCACTTGATTGCAGGTCCGACGTTGCTCAGATTGTGGCTATACTGTCTACTGACGGGCGCACAGGATTTGATTTGGTCGGAAACGAAAACGAGTTGAAGCCACTGATCGATTACATTGAGCCTCTTCTTGAGTTCAAAGAGCGACAAAAGCAGGAAGGGGTAAATATCCCGTTCATCTTTCACGCAGGAGAAACTCTTGGCGACGGTGATGCTGCCGATTCAAATCTCTATGATGCCATCTTGCTTGGGACAAAACGTATAGGGCACGGGTTCGTAGCACTACTTGCAGTTTGATTATCACGATTTGATCCTTTACCAGGTATTCACTTGTCAAGCATCCCAAATTGGTGGAGTTGTGCCGGGAGAATGGCATTGCTCTTGAAATTTGTCCAATCTCGTATGTGAACGAGCCTCTTTTTCTTCAAGCTGGTCTGTTAACCACTGTTGAATTTTAGAAATGAAATTTTGGTAAACGCCGCGAAGCCCATTCCAGAATTCTTGTGCTTACTTGCGACAGCGTCTGGCGTCTTCCATGCCCATGCATCCCTTGCCGATTGTTCTGAACAATGGGGTTCCAGTGGCCTTGTGCTCAGACGACCCTGCCGTGTTTGGCAACATGGGTCTGACTTTTGATTTCTACCAAGTAAGTTATTGCGTTCTGGACCGTTTCAGATTATGATGCTATCTGCCCTTCGGGTTTTGGTGTCAAGTGAGCTCACTGGCCTTAGCACCCTCGGCCAGCTGGCGCGCGACAGTCTCGAGGCAGGTGTTTGCAACGTGTCGGGGAAAATCATTCTGACGGAATGACTGTAGCATACCACGCTTGATTCGAAGGAGAAGGCAAGGGCGATCGAAAATTGGGAACAGCAGTGGGACGAGTTTCTGAGTGGTGTTGTAGCATAAATATTCTGTATACATCTATTTGTGTGCAAGGGTATAACGACCAGCAGCGTTTCTGAAACCCAAACTGCTTTGAGCATTCTTCTCCGCTTCTCCAACTGACCTTTCAACACCGTCAGAGTCGTCGTCGAGCAAGGTGCGTAGCTTCGTCTTGCTGTTCAATGCCCTCTTCCATCCTCGCACCCCCTCACTCGTCCCCCTCCCCTCTATCTCCATCAGAACCCATCCTCCACTTACCAACCACTTCCAAGCCCACCCCACATCACTGGCCCTGCCCCAATCCCAATCCGTATCACATTAAAAGTACAGTAGACTAAATTGGCCATGCCAGAGGTTGACTCCAATCGCAAACGCTCCCGCTCGCCGTCCGACACCGACACTCCGAAACATCACAAACGTGCCAACACCGGCACAGCTGCTGCTTCGGATGAAGTCTCGGCCAGCGCTGCTGACTCTGGTTCGTATCCCACCTCCGCAGACGTGAACATGGCGGATGCACCCAGCAACAACACCGACGACAACAACGCATCGACCCCCGGCTCGAACCGTGACAAGTCCAAGGATGAGTCCAAGAAGGACGCTAAGAGCGCAGAGAGGTTCGGCTCTGCTACCACCTCCGCAGCACCATCGTCCTCGACGCCAACCCCCGCCCCACCGCCTACAGCAAACATACACATGAGATGCCTCATCGTCACGCAGGATGCATCCATTATCATTGGTAAGGGCGGCTCTCATGTTAATGAGATCCGCGAGAAGAGCGGCGCTCGTGTAATGGTCTCTGAGAGTATACCCGGCAACCCCGAGAGGATTCTCAATGTCAGCGGGCCTCTCGACGCTGTTTCCAAGGTCTGCTTCAATCATCCCAGTAATACCTATTGCACCATTTAGCATTCATGTTCCTTTCCCTTCCTAGGCATTTGGGCTCATCGTGCGTCGGATTAATGACGAGCCATTTGACGTACCTTCGGTTCCCGGTAGTCGAGCTGTTACCATCAAGTTCATGATCCCCAACTCTCGTATGGGTTCGGTCATCGGCAAGGCAGGTTCCAAGATCAAGGAGATTCAAGACGCCAGCGGCGCGAGGTTGAACGCGAGCGAAGGCATGCTTCCTGGCTCTACTGAGGTATGATATGCATAGCATATATTGCCTGGTTCACGGCCGCTAATCTTTCCGTTACAAAGCGCGTGTTGAGCGTTGCAGGAGTTGCCGACGCCATCCATATCGCAACCTACTACATAGGGAATATATTGATCGAAGCCCAGGAGCGGATGCCTTCGGCGTCCAACTCGAGCTATCGCCCCGGAGGTTCCCGTCGCCCCCACGGTGGATCGTCATATGTTCCCGGTTATCCAAATCCATACACACCGCACCACCATAACCCGCCACAGCAGTTGCAAACCCAGCAGATCTACATTCCCAACGATCTTGTCGGTTGCATAATCGGTAAAGGAGGTAGCAAGATCAACGAGATTCGCCACATGAGTGCGAGTCAGATTAAGATAATGGAACCTGGCGCCACGGCCGTCGGGATTAATGGTGCTCCCGCGCCCGCTGGAGGAGAAGGAGAACGCTTGGTGGTCATTACCGGCCAACCTGCGAACATTCAGATGGCGGTCCAATTGTTGTACCACGTAGGTCATCAACAATCCAGCACCCCGGCCATTTACTCACGTTTGAAATGTTACTCAGCGCTTGGAACAGGAGAAGCAGAAGCAACTCCGAGCGCAATCGTCCGGTGGCGGCAACACTTCATAAACCGCTTCTCACACAATGGTCTGTCCGTCTTTTTCATTATGTGCGCTGAGGATATGCGCCGTTCTTTCTGGGCATTGGTCCCTTTTTCTGTACTGTTAGTCGATGTGTTTTTTTTTCCCTCTTTTCTGTTTGATTCGTTATTTGCATATGGTCATCGCCGCTTGCTTATTGACTTCGCTGCAAAATCTGAATGTCGGTATTACATAATCAATCGAATTTTTGAGCCTGAGCATTGTAACCAGCGCGAGTCTTGCAGCCCGAATATGGCGTCCGTCCTCAAAGCCCAGAAAGCGAATGCTGCAAAGGCGGAGGCCAAGTCCAAAGGCAAATGCAAGGCCGATGATATGGACGTGGATAATGCGGCCGAAGCCGTCGAGCCCAAGCGGAAGAAAAACAAGCAGCGAGTGCTACTCCTGTCCTCGCGAGGCGTCACGCATCGTATGAGGCATCTCATGAACGATCTAGAGGCATTGTTGCCCCACGTCAAAAAAGGTACGCTATTGGAATGTATGTTCTTGAATGAACATGGTCCCAACAAAAGAACAATCTCGTTTGTGCACAGATTCAAAGCTGGATTCAAAGAACCACCTCAGCTTGCTCCCCGAACTCGCCGACCTGAATAATTGCAACAACGCGCTGTATTTTGAGGCGCGACGATACGAGGACCTATATCTCTGGGCTGCGAAGACGCCGAATGGACCGAGCATAAAGATGCACGTGCAGAACATCCACACGATGGATGAGCTGAAGATGACGGGGAACTGTTTGAAAGGTAGTCGTGGTCTCTTGAGCTTTGACAAGGCATTTGAAGAGACGGAATGGGGCAGGCTGACGAAGGAGGTATTCATGCATGTAAGTGGAGTTCGCTTCCTGTTCTTTTTTTTTCCTGATAATTTTTCTGCCCATTGTCCGTTCGATAGATCTTTGGCGTGCCATCAACAGCGAGAAAGACAAAACCGTTTATTGATCATATTCTCACGTTCTCGATACTCGACTCCAAAATCTGGTTTCGCAACTTCCAGGTTAGCGTCTCCTCCCTTCAATGCAGTCGCAATAAACGTGCAAAGCGAGCTTTTGGAATCTTATTGTTCGATTTATCTGATTTGATTTTCTCGCGCGCCGCAGATACTGGAAAAAGATCCGCTACAGCCTAATGGGCCGCCGCAAACGAGCCTCGTTGAAATCGGGCCGCGATTTGTACTCACGCCTATACGCATCTTTGAGGGCGCGTTCAGTGGAGCGACGGTGTTCTCCAACCCTGGTGAGCTTAAATCTTCCATTGTCTTCCCAGATTAGTTAGATGGCAGGGAATTCGTGTTTGATCGCATTTTTATTCTATAATCTCCATACTCGTCATCGCTGATGGTATAACGACGTTGCAGAATTCGTGTCGCCGGCCGCCGTACGCTCAGCTATGCGCAGGGAGAAGGGCGACAAGTACAATAAACGGAAAGATGCACAGATGGAGAGCATGCGGAGGAAAGAGAAGGGCAAACGCGGCGAAGACGAGTTGGCGGTGTCAAAGGTGTTTGCGTGACAGGATTTCGCATGGCTTGGACCTGGCACGGGTAACCGGTTGCGAGGAAGCACAGGCTAGTGAACAACAGGAACTGTGATACAATAAATTGGCTGTCAGAGATGGAACAATGGCCGGGACAAAAGGAACGCCATAACTGAGCGGTTGTTTTTATATGCGTGTTTATATGGCCTTTGTTCACCAAAAACGTAATTCTGTACCTAAACGCCCACATCATGCAACAAAGGTCCTGCCATTTGTTATAAGTATAGCCCCGACCAAATGGCTTTGTTCGTCCTCAGTTTACCCAGCTCTTCCACTCGGCGCTTCTTGTTTCGTTGCCTCTTTTTTTCTTCTTTGTAGACATCGCTTCTCTGCAGTTCGCCTTCATGTCTGTCTCTGTAGAAATCTGTCCTCTGGTGGATTCACTGGACATGTATGGACAGCCTGATACATCGTGAGCAAGTTTGTGGCGCAGTCGCATCACAAACATTTCATCTTATCACTCGTCTCATTTCAGGTCTGCCTATTCGTTATCGGGCCATGTCGCGGTCAAGTTATCATCGCCCTTCTCTTATTTCGACCATCGCAGGACCGCTCACTTCTTGCTTCGGTCGCTCGTCCTCACTTTTGAAGGACAGACTGAGATATTCACGCCTCAGACTGGCTATTCTGGTATGCGTCTCTGCTCCGTCACGAAAGAGCTCGCACCAGAAGAGCCTCTCGAGCTGAGCAACGAAGGCCTTGAAGAAGGCGATCAGCCTTGTAAGTCTTTTTTTTTCCCTTCTTGTCAAATACCTTGTCCTAAGCCTTATCGGTGGATCAAGGTGTCTGGAACGTGGTTTTCGATCTTGCTATACCTGGCTGGCTTCCGGAAACGATTACTTATGGCCAGGAGAATACCGGCGTTCATTACGGTCTTCGCGCGGAAGCGAAGTTCGAGAACATGGACGACGACCCGCCGAACACATGGTCGTTCGCCGCTCTCTGTACTCCATTTCAGTCCAGAGTGAAAACCGTCTTATCATCGAAGACGATCGTCCTGAAGCGTTTCGCCTCCGAGGAGTCGAGGCGCTTATCCTATGTCACATTCATAATCGACACGCTTGCCTCTTCGGTCAGCGAGTCCAGTAAGGATCGGATACCGGCGGATGTTCTGTCGAAAATCCAAGTGCTAGCTTCCGTGCCCGAGGACGTCGACGTCAACGCCTCGGAAATACCCGTGACCTTGCGCTTGCGCACACAAGGCCTCGATGCTGAGGATTGTGAACGGGTACAAGTCAGATCGATCGGTGTGGACATTCTTCAGATAGAAAAGAGCAGGTTTGCATCGATTTTGTTTGATTTTTTGGGGGATGAGGTCCTGACATCTCCGTTGGCAGAGTCCGCCCGACTCCCCATTATCAAACACTGTTTCCGCTTCCTGGACCGTCGCAGCAGCCACCGAACATGCCTCTTCGACGGCCCCATCCCCTTAGCGCGATCTACGATGTTGGTCTCTTCATCTGCGAACCATCCGTTGAATGCTGCGTGCGTTGCTTTTCCTTGCTCCCGCCAGGTGAAACAGGCTTGCACCGTCTGGGCGAGAACCATCCATTCGCAAAGGACGCCCTTCCGGAGGAAACGCCAACGTGGTACACGCTGGAGACGCTAGTCCCTCTTGTGCGCTGTGCTGAACCTCGACAAGCTGATGACTGGGCTGGACCGCCGATTCTGCGTCCGTCCACAATATCTCCGTTGCTCAACATCTGCCACGATGCTCGAATCTCTTTGACTTTCTCATACAAGTACCCACGCACTGGTGTCACCAGGAGCGAAGAATTGATGTTTGCCGTGCCGGTCCGGTTCGCACCTTTCCCTCCTCCCCCGATTTACACCCCTCCTCTGGTCCGTTCCCCTGAACCAGATGCCCTGTCCGAAGAATCGACCGCTCCTTCGTCTCCTACGATGCCATATGCACCTAATCTTCCAGCGTACTCGCAGCTCTTTGATTCCAACGGCGAACGCAAAATAGACTATTCCATCCCTTTGCCACTTTACACGCCAGCCTCCTCTTCGTCCGCGCTGGAACTCGACGTCCAATACAAGGAACAAGATGGACTTTGTCCCCCTTCATCAGAGTCACACGTCTAATTTGATCCACAAGAACCCTAGAGCACCCCTAATACCTTCGTTTACTGCTGCTTTCTTTGCTTTGGTTCACGACATCCCGTTGTCAAGGTTTCTTTACATGTTTGCACTTACAGTATCATTCATTTTTCTCCTGCACGCAACACTGGTCTGCCACTCATTTGTGTAGTAATAGGGAATTATTGTTTGCCGTTTGTAACTAGTAACATTGTATGAAATACAAGTAGTATTCAGCTGCAAAGATGAGTGGGTGTCTGTCACACCTGTCACTTCAAACTCCAATGAGCGACTCTGGCGAGTTCGGTGCGTTTGAGCCTTTCGTCCCCACAGCGTCCGTCATCATGTCTTCTGTCCAGGTGATCTCGCGCCTACGACGCCTCTCGTACGCGTCAAGTCTTCCCGCAACAACCATAACAACCACAGCAAGCCAGGTCCATCCTCAAAGCCCGCCCAAAAGCGAAAAGGCGCCTCCCCCTCAGAAGAGCCCGACGATGACTCGGACATAGAGGAAGTCAGGCCCGAAGAGGCGCAGTCTCGACCGGCCGCGCGATCGCAACGCGCGAAGCAGGGCGCAAAGGAGCCAGTGGCCGCCGGCGCGCCCAAGACTAACGGAAACGCGGGGAACGCGAAAGGCAAAGGCAAAGGACCCAGCCGAGCTGCGAAAGCCGTGCCCGCTGCTGCTCCGGCGAAACGAGGGCGGAAACAGGTCCAGAAGCAGCCGTCTCCTGAGCCGATGGACGTGGACGTGGATGTGGATGAGGCGGAAGTGGCGGATGGGGAAGAGGACGAGCAGCACGCTCCGGCTCTAGCGCGCGCGCTGAATTCTGCACTAGCCGCGAAAGCCGCGCCACGCGGTGAGAAACGCGCTGCAAAGTCGGCCGATGAGTCGTACAAGGATGAACAACTGAGGCAGGTATGGACGCGGATGATCACATTTCTTTCTTCACCCATCGAAACACTGAATCATGTCTTCCATCTGCAAGGCTGAAGCAACAATAAGTACCCTATCAAAGCAGCTAGAAGAGCTGTTTCAAGTGCGCGAGACGGAACCCGAGAAGCTCCTCAAAGAGAAGGAGGCGCAATACCAGGCTCAAATACAGGGTGTGCTTGCGATATGCATCTCCAAAGAGTTTTAAGCCCTTATTGATCCTCATTTTAATCAGCCCAAGAACGGCTTATCCGGGAAATGACTGCTCAGCTCGCCCGCAAGGAACCACTGATGCGCGAAGGCAAAACCGGAATACTGCATCTGATGACCCGGGAGGCAGCCGACGAGGAGAAGCGCCAGTTGGAAGGGGATGTGCAGTACTGGCAACAAATGGCCAAGGATCGGCAGGCCACGATTGAGACTCGAGAAAAAAGGATAGCGGAATTGGAACAACTCGGTCCGTTGTACGATCTTGACGTCTCAACCGCTACTCAGAGGAAGATTGACATTCGCTCTCCTTTCTGTTCATTTGGGTTCCAGAACAGGATCTGCGGTATGAGGTGCGCATCGAGGCCGAAAAGGCAAAGACCCTTGCTACAAAAGCGCGCAATACACCCGCCTCCAATTCGCGAGTGCGTCCTGTCACGGACGACCCGAAGCATGTCAGAGTCGTTCGGTTCTATGAGGACCTGACGAATCTGCTCGTGACAAACGTCAAGCTGGGAACGTCAAAACAGACCGACACGGAAGAGCAGATCTTTGACTGTGTCTATACATATAACGACGAAGAGGGCGATGTTGCCTCAAAGAGTATGTCTGCACTCACTGAGAATGCATCGTTGGAATGCTAAGCTGACTTGTGCTTCATTTAGGCATACACTTCTCCCTTCGGCTCTGCGATGAGCTTCCTGAAGCAGACCAGCCGCAAAGTGATTCCAGAGAATTGGTGCACATGGCCCACTACACCCCTCACGAACTGGACAAAGAGCCAGAGGACTTTGTGCAGGGTCTGGGCTTCCTCTCTGGATCATTCAGTTTCCAATATGGTCAACTGGCATTATTTTTGCGGACGTTGAACAGAGTCATTGGGGAGGCGATGGGGAAGAACGAGGACGAACAAGCGGCTTCTGATCCTGACCTCATCAGTAATTGAATTGTCTTCCATTCCAGATTCATTGTAGTTCTAGTCCTTTCCACCATTAGTATTGTCACGGATATATGCCATTCTAATTGGAATATTTTCTTGTTTCCCTTGGAGAATTAGACGGGAGTTGGAAGCCCAGCTTTCCGCCACAAATGGAACGCGTTCCGATCCCCATTCTGCAGCGCCTTGTCTGCGGTCAAAGCAGCGAATGCCAGATCGGATCCACCCAGCGTAGCGCCCACTTGGACGAGAAGATGAACAACCTCCTCGTGGCCTTGTCGTGTGGCCTGTGGAAATCGTCAGAACTGTCGGACTCGGAGAAAAAGTGAGCTACTTGCATAATATAATGCTGTATGACCTAACACATCTCTGAGATGGACAAGGGCACCCGAACGAAGTAAAACGTCAACAGCTCTGACATGGCCGTTCAATGCAGCCACGTGGAGAGGCGACTTGCATGAGGAAGGCTCGAGACAATTCACAATGCCCGCTGCGATGCCACCGAACTGGCTATGCTCGGCACTGGGCGATACGACAGCATCGCGATCACTGTTGCTGCTTGCAACACCACCGTTCGAATGTTCCAAGCAAAATTTGATCGTATCGATGTCGTCTTTAGCCGCAGCAAAGTGCATGAGAAAGGGTATCATCACGGCTTCCATGTTGGCCGCTTCGGCCATCGTCCAGGTCCATGGCGCTGCGGCGTCCTTGGACTTCGCATCAAGCGAGTCCGGTTGGGACGAGACCACAATTTGCGGAACGCGAGAGGGGAGCGACAAACGTGCAAAATGGGATAACACCGACTGAATGTTTTCGAGATTTTTCTCAGCCGTCGTGGGCTCGTTTGGAGCGGGCCCCGAAGGGTGAGTGAGCTCTCCCCGAAGAGGAGTCCGGATCAGCTCGCGGACTTTCTCGGCGGAGAGTTCAGGCTTGGACAGGAGGTAGCTCAGTTTGGTGAGAGCACACTAAAATTGGAGCGACGGTTTGTAAGATAAACGCTTGAAACAGTCGATGGAGAGCCCGTACCTCTGGCGTCATGTCTCCCCCAGAAACGACACCGACTTGCAAAAGTGCTCTACCAGTCTCGTATGCATCAGATACCGAGCCTTTAACACACTGAGTGATCGCAACCACGACCACTCCGCGATTGTAGGCCTCCTGGAAGATCTGCATGAGATCCGCTCGCTGCGGTGCATTGCCTGCGCCAAATGTTTCCAGAACGACGCCACGGGTGGGCGGTGTGAAGAAAGCGCTTACCGTCCCGGCTGTGATTCCCGGGAACAGGCGTAGTGTAGCTGAATGACAAGTAAATAACAGATACAGCGCGACGTGGGTTCCTCCTACCAACGTCTGGACTCATCCCTATGGAAAATTACTCCGTGAGCGATGACTCTATCTGAAAGACACTGGAGTAATCACGTTTGTGTGCTTTGAACTTGCGTAGACTGGTTTGACGAAGGACGTCATTCCAGTCAACAACAATGTCGATGCCGACTGAGACGTGCATCACAGCTCAGTGTCGTTTGCAATTGGAAAGAATCATACCATTGACGAGAGGGGGGAAGTTTGGGCTGCTAAAGGCACTGAGATCGTACGACGATGTCTTCGAGACTCTGTTACCGCGATAAAGAGTGTGATTGAAATAGACACAACATTCTGTCGTGCATGTGTCAGTGATCATTGCCTAGTAAAGAAAAAGGTGCCGTAGACCTGGAATGATGAAATGTCCTGCGATTGTGAGCGCCCCCATCAGGTTATCCACAGCATCGTTCCGCAACTGCGACATGGGTATTTGGGCACCGGTCAAGATCTGAAAACCGCGTTTGAGACTCACAAAACAGGGGACCGTTTCTGATATGTGACTTACGACTGTCTTTCCTAGGTCCTCCAGCATGAAACTCAGGGCACTAGATGTGTATGCCATCGTATCCGTGCCGTGTAGTACAACAAAAGCATCAAAAGAATAGTTAAGCTCTATCTCGGTTGCAATGCGGATCCAATCTGAGCGTGAGTGAGAAAGTACGTTTTTGAGCGAATGGGCGGCTAAGAAATACCATCAATCCCGATGTTGCTGCTATCGAGAAGGGGATTCCACTACTTGGTGCAAGACAATGTCCAATCAATACAAGTACCGCACGCGATACAACACATGAACTCACTTCCAGGATGGCATAGCGAATTGATTTTCTTCCGTTTACAGGACCACCGGGAACTGCACCGCGCGGTGTGACAAGACTAGGCAGATGGGCTTCGTACACGTTCTCTGAAACCTGAACACATCTCGGTTGATTCTTGATATGGAGGTCGTCATGCGGCATAAGTGTAGACGAAACGCCGATGGGACGAGATGATCGGACAAGCAGAGTGCGGTGTGGTGGCGGAGACGATGTTGTTGGGCTGGCTGGAGTGGACCGCCCACTGCCACTGGTCCGATTTCTGAAGCTTTGCACGGACGTTGCGGTAGAGAACAAGGAATCCTGCAGAGGGTCATGAAATCTGTTTTGGCTCCTCAGCGTTTCCGTAAGGAAGTAGGGCTCTGGCACATAGCCTTGCTGGCCAACGAGCATACCGATTGTTCCTCCTGTGACCAAGGGGTGAACATCAGAATCAAGAATTTGTGCACATCAAGAATCTTGCCCGTGTATATGATGAGGACATGAGACTCGTCAGTAAATTGCGAGTGATCCATATTGCGATACGAAACGGCGAGCAGCAGCACAATAATTCGTGACGCGACTTGCCATATAAAGCTGACACCGTTATCTGATACCAATTTTGAATAAAAACAGTCCAGCTCAAGGCACTGACTCGTTCGCTTCACGTTCTCTGCTTTCCAGTCTCCAAGTCATGGAGGCCCTCAAAATTGTCTTTGAACAGAAAAAGTCCGAGGTATTGATTTTCACTCAGAGACTGTGCTTTGCCATGTCTGACTCTTAGCTTAGGGCATTCCGGCTCTTGTGACATTCATCACCGCTGGCTACCCAACACCAGCTGACACGGTCTCCATTTTGCTCGCAATGCAAGCCGGAGGATCCGATATAATCGAACTTGGGATGCCATTTTCCGATCCAATAGCAGATGGTCCTGCAATCCAAGAGACGAATACGGTAGGTAATGTTGACATTGAACAGTTTCCATCTTTGACTTTTTTCAGGTCGCACTCAAAAACGACGTAGACTACGCCACTGTGCTAGGGCTGTTGAGAGAGGCTAGAAACAAGGGTTTGCATGTGCCTGTCCTGTTGATGGGTAGGTATCTTCCAATTCCTCATACAACGTGACTCTCAACCTCCTCCAGGTTATTATAACCCAATTCTAGCGTATGGTGAAGACAAAGCGATACAAGACGCCAGAGAAGCGGGCGCTAACGGCTTCATTATGGTTGACCTACCTCCGGAGGAAGCCTTGTCATTCCGCGAAAAATGTGCCAGAGCGAAGTAAGGGTCATCCTTTTGCGCCATAAAGTCAGGGCTCTGACTCAGTGCTTAAGCCTATCATACGTTCCGTTGATCGCTCCTTCTACCACCCTCCATCGCATTCAATTTCTCGCGTCCATAGCCGATACGTTTATTTACGTCGTCTCGAAGGTATGTTGTCGTGCATTGGGTAATTCAGCTAGTTCAACGTCATCGCAGATGGGCACAACGGGATCGTCTGAGAAAGTCGCGATGAACAGCCAACTCCCTGATATCATTGCTCGGGTGCGGCAGTACGCCACCGTACCACTCGCGATTGGCTTCGGAGTTGCTACACGCTATCATTACAATACCGTTGCAGAGGCTGGTGCCGACGGCGTTGTTGTGGGCAGCCGCCTAGTCTCCGTTGTCAAAAACGCGCCCCAAGGAAAGATATCGCAACACGTGGAAGAGTACTGCCGGTCATTGACTGAAAAATCGGAGACACCTCTAAGGCGCTTACAGTCCAGTGGAACACCTGATGGAGTACCCGCACTCGTTGAGAAATTGGCCAATGAAAACGTTCTTCCACATCGGTTCGGGAAATTCGGCGGCCAATATGTACCGGAGGCTCTCGTCGATTGCTTGGCTGAGCTAGAAGCAGCTCACAAATCAGCCATGGCAGACCCCACATTCTGGGAAGAGCTCAGAAGCTATTATGGCTACATGAATAGACCTTCCAATCTTTACTTTGCAGAAAATCTCACAAAGGACGCAGGTGGCGCGAAAATCTGGCTGAAGAGAGAAGATCTGTCCGTTTGTGATAGATAACCTGTCTTCGATATCAGCTAATTCCTCTGCAATAGAAACCATACGGGGTCGCACAAAATCAACAACGCGATCGGCCAGGTATGGCAATCCTTTCTTCAGTGCCCAGTTGTCTTCCTGATTCTGGGAACAGATTCTTCTTGCTCGTCGTTTAGGGAAGACTCGTATTATCGCGGAAACTGGCGCCGGCCAGCATGGCGTCGCAACTGCTACCGTCTGCGCCAAATTCGGTCTGGAATGTGTCATCTACATGGGTGCGGAAGATGTCAGACGCCAAGCGCTCAACGTCTTCCGCATCGAAATGCTGGGTGGAAAAGTTAGCTATTTTCTCTGTCTTACTGATCATTCATTCACCGCTTCGCAAAGGTCATCCCCGTTCACTCTGGCTCATGTACATTAAAAGACGCAGTGAACGAGGCCATGCGAGACTGGGTGACGAATCTATCGACTACACACTATCTAGTCGGCTCCGCCATCGGACCACACCCTTTTCCAACCATAGTGCGGGATTTCCAGAAAGTGATTGGCGAAGAGATCAAGGCGCAGTTCAAGGAGGTTCGCGGCAAACTTCCCGATGCTGTCGTTGCCTGTGTGGGAGGTGGAAGTAACGCCATTGGAACGTTCTACGATTTCATTGGAGACAAGTCCGTGCGTTTGATCGGTGTAGAAGCCGGCGGCGAAGGTGAGCACCCTCTTTAGTGGCGCCATGCAGCAAACTGATACTTGGCGATGACAGGAATCGACGGCGACAAGCACAGTGCAACGCTCTCAAAGGGTCAACCTGGCGTTCTACATGGCGTCAGGACCTATATCCTCCAGTCGCCGACGGGTCAGATCACGGAAACACATTCCATCAGCGCCGGTCTTGACTATCCCGGAGTGGGCCCTGAACATGCCTGGCTCAAGGATTCAGGAAGAGCTGAATACGTGGTTGCTACGGACGAGGAAGCTCTTCGGGGCTTCAGGATGCTGACACAACGTGAAGGAATCATTCCAGGTAGGTTGACGAACAGGATGTACTGTTGTCTTGCTAATTCACTTCATATTCAGCGCTGGAGTCTTCGCACGCTATCTGGGAAGCTGTCCGTCTGGCCAAGACGCTTCCTCAGACAGCTGATATTGTCGTAGTAAGCGGTCGTTTTCCGTCAGGCAATGAAAAAACCAGCTAATCACCGTTCTTAGTGTCTGTCAGGACGGGGCGACAAAGACGTAGAACAAATATCTGAACTACTACCAAAATGGGCAGACATTCTGGACTGGCACATTGCTCCTCATGCAGTGTAATGTCGTACTGGGAGACCTAGTTGACCACTCTTGGATAGAATGGGAACTGTGTTAGATGCTCGCTCTATACGGGTGATGGGAATGTATCAATACTACTTTGGAGGTGCGGTACTCGATATTCTTGTCTCGCGCAATCCGGAGGACTCGATGCTTTGAGAATATCTCCGAGTATTGTAACGTGGATAGCGCATGCATTGCTTTCCTTGATGCTCCTTCTGGTCTGTTCTGTATGAATCGTGCTGTGATCGAGTCATCTTCTGGGCGAAGTGTGTTTTCTGATGCAACTTGTTTCAGTGCGGTAGAGACAGACTCTGTATTAAGTGGGGAGGTATTATGTACACGACTTGGGTTGGAAATGAGTGCGTGGGGCAACGAGGGCGCATGCGTCACTCGTCCCTTGTTGGAAAGTCCTCCGGCTGCGTTGCATTCCCTTCTACAGGCGTCGTTTCTGCTTCTGGTGTCGTCGCGATGCGGTCGGCCGCGTCGATCCATGCGAGTATGTCTTCTACATGCTCGTGCGCATCCTCGAGTGACATATACCAGACATCGTATGCACATCGTGCTGGTGGATTGGCCTGTCGAGCTACTCGTGGTGAATCCGTGGATGGCAGAGAACATCTTGTTGGCTTCGAGGTTTTCTTCGCACACACGCGCCGCGCGATACCAGGCGTCGGGATCATTGTTGGCGGGCCAGCTGGTCAGCATGTTTGCCCCTTGCACCTGGATCGCGGCGCGTAGGCCTTTGCGGTACTTGATGATGATACATAGGCCATCCGTGTACCCAGCGCGTTGTATAAGCTCTCGGAACTCGTCGGTGTACTCGTCTACCGACCGTTTGTCCTGATAGTACGCTGTTGTCTCAAGTCTCGTGATGGCGTCGTGCTGTTCATTCTGTGTGCAGAATTCTCGTTTGAATTCCTCGACGAAGTCACGCCAGGTCGGAAACCGTGGCTGGTTGTTGCTGTGTTCGAATCGCATCCAGGAGTCTACCACCCGTCGTGCGCACCCTCCCTTCATGTACGTCATCGCCCATTTAACTTGGGCATCTTCATGTGGGAATTGCTGTGGGGCGAGTGCGATGTACAGTTCGCACGAGTTGAGGAATGAGCGGCCATTCTGACAGTCACCATTGAAATCGCTTGGGGGTGAGGGCTCGATGGTCGGGCTGTTGCGCGGCAGGGGTACGGGAGACAGCGGTGGTGATGGGGTAGCATGTGGAGTGTCGGGGTTGTGCATCGGGGTGTCAGTTGGAGCCCTCATGAATCCGGCGGCCTTGAGCAGGTCGACTATTTGGGCTAGTTCAGCACGGAGGAGTTCCACCAAGCATCGTATGTCCTGGACCTCACTGCGGGCCGCGGCCACCTGGTCTTCAAGTGCGTTGATCCGGTCGGGGTTGGCGGACATGATGAGAGATGTAGACAGGCTACGGGACGCGAGGTGAATGGGGAGGTCGGGGCGCAGTGGCAGCGCATGCGGTACTGTAACTATCGTCGTCGCTGTTGTCGACTCCGAAGGTGCCTCAAAGGGAGGGTGCCTGAAGGGGAACCTAAGGCGTCGTATTGCGGCTATGTAGGTACAAACTCACCTGAAGGAGAACCTAAAAGAGTTGACTCGGAGTTGGCATCCAGATATTGAAAAGGGGCCGGATCGAAGGAGTCCGAATCCAAGAAGACCGGACCATAGGTGGTTTTTTAGAACCTCGACACATGGGCATTCCGAGGAACGTCAGAATTTACGACAGCCGCATGGAATGTCCTTGAGTGGCTCCTCGGGAGCTCCTCTTGTTTGATCGAGCAGGAAACTTGACCAAAGGAATCGCTCTCGATCCGTAGACTTGATGTAGACGATGAACTTGCTTGTAATTTGGTATGATTGTGCATCACTCGACATGTGCATGCATAGCTTGGATTCTTCAAAACAAAGCACAGCTCGACCGAGGCCTATAAATCAACTGGTTCCAGCATTGAGGCATTTGTATTGTTGTCGAGGACTGGAATTGTCAGTGCAGTGATGCCATTGGCCACTTCCAAAACCGGATGTCAAATACTTATAGACCACAAATTGGTCCCGTTTCATTCAGCGAGAGCAAGTCTGAGCGAGCCTGCTATTTCATCGCCGCCATGACACCAGATTCTTATTCGGGATCTAATCAACGTATCGTAGAAAATCTCGCATCTCGACTAAGGCGAAGGTCAGCCAATTTTCTTGCGTGCTTCGCTTTTTCTTCGACGCCGATCAATCAAGGTCTTGTCGTCCAGACAGGTAGTCGGGTCAAGAGCGACGGCATTGGAAACAGTCTTGGTCCTGCGGCAGGTCATATCCAAGGCCCGATTCTCGAATATCGATCAGCTGGTAGAAATCATTCGAAGTGTAGGGAGGCGCTTGGTAGACGCTCAACCAAAAGGTATTTTCTCCGCTACTGTCGCCGCTAGACATATATCTGATGTACAACATACTCCCTTTTCTCGTTCAAATAATTTCAGAACACTCTGTAGGAAATACCGTCCGGAAAGTCCTCCATCATATCCGCGAAGAGTACCAAACGGCCACTAGAGGAAGCGCTCCCACATCGGCACAACCGCAGTCTTTCTCCATTTCAAAATTCATTCTCCAGGGCCAGCCCCGCCAGCAAAGCGTCGCTCCAAAATCAGAAAGCCGGGGAACGCTTAGAGAAAACGACCCCGATGACCCCGACTCATTCGCTCGTGGTTTAAAACCTGTGCTTATGGAGGCCATCCAAGACGTTCTCGACGAACTGGAGACAGTGTACGATAATGTGTCAAGAAATGCCAAAGATCATATACATTCCGAGTGAGCAGGGATAAAAAGTGACCGCCTCCAAAGACCGATCTAATCTTTTGCCCAAAGCGAAATCATTCTCACCTTGGGCATGTCGAAAACAGTAGAGGCGTTCCTCAAAGCCGCGGCTCATCACAGAAAATATACTGTCATAGTCGCAGAGACTGCACCCTCGTTAGTGCCTGGTTCTGTAGCCTTGACTTTCAAATAACCACATCTCGTCAGGTACGGCGGCCGAGACATGGCCAAGTCGCTCTCCAGATCTGGGATTTCGACTTTCCTTGTTCCTGACTCGTCGATTTTTACACTCATGTCCCGCGTGAACAAAGTCATCTTGGGAGCGCACGCTATTTTCGCCAACGGCGGCATGTTTGCCACCACAGGTTCACTGATCACCGCAACCGCAGCGCATGCGCATCGTACTCCGGTCGTCGTCTGTGCCGGTCAGTTCAAACTGACACCCATATGGAATCTATACCATGAGTATGGCGCTCTCGATTTTGGTGATCCAAGTAGTGTTCTTGGATTCGAGGAAGGCGATCTGGTCGACAAGGTGGAAGTCGTCAATCCGTACTATGACTATGTGCGGCCAGAGCTAATCGATGCATTCATTACGAACGAGTGAGTGTTCTGTCAAATCGTGGTTCACAGCGCGCTGATAAACCTCATCTCAGCGGCGATCATCCTCCTTCATCTATTTATCGGTATGCATCTAACGTTCTCCCTCCTTCTGAAGATGACTGACTTCCTGTTCCAGCCTCATCAAAGAGACGTATGACGACGAGGACAATGAGTTATAAATTAGAATTAGCCTGTATACCTAGATTGTAATCATAATGACGGTCGCCACCGCAGTAGATGGAAGTCATGAAGGCTTTGTGCTCAAGATGTCAAAAAAGGCTTCTTGTGGCAGTTCAACCGTGCCCATTTTTTTCAATCGACGTTTCCCTTCCTTTTGGTTTTCCAAATGCTTGAGTTTACGTTCGTAGTGCCCTGACAAAAACGGTTATAAAGGTGTCAACCACACCAGATATTGGCGTTGTCACCTCCATATAAACCAGCCGTGACATCGGCCCGGAGAGCCTTCAGTGTTTCACGAGCCAGTATTTTGTGCCCCACCACCGCTTGAATAGGCACTTCGAACAGCTGTCTGGGTATAACTTTGTCTGTGGATCTTGTGCGTCAGGTCACCTAAAGGATCGATATCGGTTTCGCACGTACGAAGCTTCTTCACCCATTGCCGTGCTATTCTCTCCTGGTCCGACCGATGAACGATGAGTGCCAGAGCATCGACAGGCTTGGAATTCAGCAGGAACGACATCTATCAACGGAAAGTTCAGTACTGAGGAAAATTGATAATGTTGTATTTTCAACCTTGGCCAGCTCACTGCTCTTGTAGCCAGCATCTTCATAGCTGCATACAGTAGTAGGATAAGGTCTGATCAACGCCGAGAAAGCACGGAACCTACTCAAAGCTAGCGAAGCCAGAACTACGACTCTTCAGCTGATCGAAGAAATCGGTTACGATTTCGCTCAGTGGCAGAATGCACGTTAATATGATAAGCGATGATGAGCCAGATCCAACATCTAGATAGCGATGGTCTAGGTCTCTCGCTCTACGTGAGTAGCATAGTTCCATCATGTCTCCGAAGTATTCTGCAGCGGCGAGGGCGGCGTTAAGTGGTGAATTTGTGGAGAAAGTCGATACCAACCTTCCGGAACGATGATGGATGCACGGACGACGGGCTCCTGCACTTTCTTTATTCGCGTTGCCGTATCGAGAATGTCCGGAAATTCCGCAGGGTTGCTGATGTAGACTTCCTTGTCGCGGTATACCACTGCAGGGATGAGCCGAGGGAGGGTTTCTATTAGATACGGGGGTCACCTTTATATGGTACCGTCGGCGCAGTAATGATGACATTGGCATCATACTCATCCTCAAGCCTTTGACGAAAGACATCCATATGCAATGTCCCTAGAAATCCGAGTCGACAACCTTGGCCTAGAGCAGCTGATGATTCTCGCTGGACAGCGACACTCCGATCGGTCAGTGTGAGCTAAAGATGGCCTCAGTTCGGACAGATATCTACAAAAGTGGGAAGGCTTAAGCTCTTACACGTTTTATCGATTCCTCAAGCTTCGGAAAGTCGTTGCTGTCGACGGGAAATATGCCAGCGAATACCTGATCCAGGTTGATGTTAGACTAGTCGGCCTGACATCATTTGACCAGCTTTTACCATTGGCTTTGCGGGTTTGAATCCCGGTATGGGCTTGACAGAGACACCGACTCGGTGAAATGTGTCACCAATGTGTGCTATCAGCAAACATGAGCAAAAGCGATGGCATATCCAGGTTCTGGATGCGTTGCAAATTACCCTCTGAAGATTCCTTCATGTTGCAGGCTATATATCCGACCTGACCAGCATGAAGGCTTTCGGTCGGTACTTCTTCAGGATGCATAATACCCAACTCCGTGATTTCGTATTTCTTGCCGGAATGGCAAGACGCAATCTTATCTCCTGAACATACTGTATCAGCAAATGCATTAATTAATTTTATAGAATGGAACCTCTTTTCAGTGCACCCTGTCTGATATTTATGAGTGATATTACACCGCGGTACCGGTCATACCTAATCCAAAGCAAACCATCAGTGTTATAGTAAAAGCTGTTTGTGCGGGAAGACCAAACATTGAATCGAACAAGAAAGCCTTGAGTGGTGCCTTCTCGTGGCCATCTGGAGGAGGAATGCGTTCCACAATAGCATCCAGAACTTGTTCAACGTTTTTGCCTGTTTTGGCGGAGATTTGGATTATATCTGCAGGATTGATTCCAAAAGTTGATTCCATCTGGGCTGCAACCCGTTCAGGTTCGGCAGCGGGGAGATCTATCTGCGAGGCTTCAGTCCCCAGGTTCCCGGCAAGACGGTGGGCCGACCTTGTTCAATACTGGTATTATTGTCAATCCCTTTTCGCGCGCGTTATGAAAGACGGATATTGACTGTGCTTGAACCCCTTGGCTTGCGTCAACCTGGAAGAGATTCGCCAGAGTTCTGACACCGTCCTGAATCCACATACTAGGAGCAATGCACCTTGGCATGCAGCCAAAGAACGAGAAACCTCCCAAGAGAAATCTACATGTCCCTACGTCGATGTATATATCAGCGTGAACCGTGAGATGCACCTGTGAGCATTAACTCACTGGTGTGTCGATGAGATTCAACATGTACGTCCGTCCCTTCCTATCATACAACATGCTGGCGAAAGTGAGGGACGTGCGCTCCATGGTTTGCATTGGTATTCACCTGGCTGTCTGAGCCTTGACTGCAACCAACTCAGAAAGGCCACGTTGTGATGTTAGATGACAACTCACCGGTTATGCCCCGTTCCCGTTCTACCTTCAATTTGTCCAGCACTTGTTCATTCTTACCCGTTGATTTCTTGTCAATCGTTCCCGTCAGCTATCAGAGGGTCAGCGGGCATATCAATGTCACTGTATCATAACGAACCTCAAGTAGTCTGCATGGCATATTCAGCATAAGGAGAGAAGCACATGATAAACAGGGCCTACCGGTCTGCCAGTGTCGATTTACCATGGTCTGCAACAAGAAAAAATGAAATTAAGGTGTCCTCGACTGAAGAACATCAAACAAATTCACCAATGTGCGCGATAATGGAGAAATTCCTAAGTAGAACTGTCAGAGAACCCATAGAGAATCAGGCCGCATACTTGCCTCAATAAGTCACGGGTGTATTCCTTCATAGTGGGGACTTTCTGTGCGTGTGTCTTGTTCGATGAACTGTAGCATCGGACTTGCGCGATGTGTAGCGCAATACCAGGTCGTCGGCAGTGAAAACTCCATGTGTGGCATGTTGAGAAAACAGTTCTTTGTATCTGTGATCTCAAGGCCATTCCTGCTACTGGCGGGTACGCATGAGAATGTGCAGCAAGTCAGTTTGACGTTGAACGACTCGAAGACAGTCCAAGAATGGCTCATAATTTCTGCTTAGTCAGCAATGTATCCACTGAAGACGCATTTGACGCGAAAACACATTTCTCGCCACCATCATGTCCCTCGCTGAAGCTTCAGAAGCTCGCAAAGCCCGTTTACTAGCCCTCCGTAAACGCAAGAATGGAAAAGTCTCGGCTGACGAGTACGTCCATTCTACTTTCCTCTTGCATTCGATTGCTTAATAGCAGCATAGTGAATCAGTCATTAAAAATCGAAACTTTGACCCAGAGTCTAGAACCATTCGAAAGCACAACCGGATGGACGATGAGGCCATGCAAGATACCGTGGAAAAGAACGTGGAAGGGCTAGCGGAAAAAATCATCTCAGAGGACGAGCAGCGACGGGCTCAGGAGCTGGTGAATATCTCTTCTCTCACTCGCTTCCGAGACACTGGACCAACATTCTCGTCCTCAGGATGTCTTTAATATCGCACCCAAGCGACCAAATTGGGATTTGAAGCGCGAAATGGAGCAAAAGGTCGCGAAATTGGAAAGAAAAACTCAGGAGGCTATTCATACTCTCATTCGTGAGTCTGATCCAACCTTTCTTAGTAACATGCTCTGATGAATTCTGCAGGGCAGCGGCTTGCCGCGCAGAAAGGGCAATCGGATGATATTGTCGGCGCCATGAGAGCACAAGAAAAGCAAACTGCGAATGAAGACCTATCCGACGAGGAAGACTGAGAAGGCGCATCATTATTGTACGTAATTCAGTAATGCGATATGCCACGTTAAATGCAGCTTTCCGTTGCAGCAATCATGCGTGTCTGCATACTTTCTGCACAAACCCATATGGTCTCGCATACATTCCCTCGGTCCACCGTATCCACGCTTACTTTTCGGTACGAAGAGTTTTCGCATCGAAGCATATTCATCCGCTTTACTGGGCATCCTATCGTCCTCGGCACCAACATTTCGCGCCGGTCACCTCAGAAAAAATCGCACGCAACCGAGCCGGCCAATGTCTGAGATGCGTCCGACGGTTCTGGATAATCCTGTGTACCGACTTATCGGCGTTGCCGTGGAAATGCCTTTTTACTTCGGCAGTGACACCCGACATCTAGCATCGTTTTCCATTAGCGTGAAAAAGAGAATGTCTGCATGCCGCCGGTCAAATTTATATCAGATACATCCAACCTCGCGAGATAGTGTTATATATATCTTGAATTCAACATCTGGATGACTCTCTCATCTTCTGCTAGCCGTCCGCCGTGTGAACCATGCTGTTGCGATTGCCGTTCGCCCGTTGGGTTTACAGTCAGATGCAAGGACGGTAAAGTAGGGATCATGTGTTGACTTTGACTCGTAGACAGATGTCTTCTTCGGGTGGAAGATTCCTCTTCCTCCCCCCTTGACCTCGCGGTTCCGCTTCGATAGATTCCGGAAGGCACGATTATCTTGCGCAGAAGCGGATCTTGATCAATGGTTGGGAGGGTCGATAGGTCGGCATATGCGAAGTATGCCGTTAAATGCCACTTCTGAGGTTTATGATGGGGATGGCTTGTCACCCATGCCGAGTAGGCCTGCTTGACAAGCCCAGAATGTTGATTGATGTTGCGATCCTGATGCGATAGTGCGGAGGACGTAGGCCCACTGCGAGGCGAACTATCGACAAAGCGGAATGTCTGGGGACTGGTGCGGTGTGGAACATTATCAATTACAAAGTCAGAGAGGTGCTTCAGATCACCAACCTTTGCCTCCCTTGCATGGGGTCGGCAGGTAGCCTCTCGTCGTAGAAGAGGTAAGGCTTCGGAAAAAGTTGTCATGCGGTCGAAATTCGCTAAGGCGAAGAACTCACCTCCCGCATGCGACTTTGCCCCCAGACGCGACCATCTGGCCAATCCAGTGTTCAGAAAACGGCAATGGGGGACCAAGCGGCGTACCCGTCCATCTTTTGAGACCAAGTTGAGTCTCATCCTCGCTTTCGACCCATGCGAATATCGCACCAGAACGAACAAGCATATGTCGTTCCATATCGTTCAGCCGTCGAGTGATTGGAGATAAAAAGCCTTGTCGTACTGCTTCAAAGACTACGTGCGCGTCGTGCGCGTCTCTGACATGTAGGCGAGGATGGGTCGCATGCTGCATGATGAAAGTGAAGACCAGACCATCGGATGTCAGCTCCTGTTTTAAACCTTCGGATATGGGTATTTCTGGTTGATTAGATGCGTGGAGAAACAGAAAAAAAAATACCGGACAGAAATAGGCGGAGGAGCTACTGATTGAGTCCATAATCAACATTGTGAGACAGGCTACCATGGCTCGGTACGTCCGATTTCGGTCAGGAAAATGGTAATAGCTAGGCGCTGACTGAGCAAGGCGTGTGCGGATCTTATCTTTCTGGGATTTGGTGAGAAAGAGACCAGCAAATCATATATTTGGCTTTCCCTGAGATTCCGAGTAAAAGGCGTACTCAGCGACGAGACGCTATTAAGCTCGTGTGTGACTTGGTGCATTGTGTTGCTATAAAAACAAGTCAGCACGCAATATGGCCCAAAGGACTGGTAAGTGCCTACAACGGCGTTAAACGATGCATTTAGCGTAGAAACATGGAAGTTTTCTTGGAGAGAAGAGGCCACATTCTCAGAGTTTCCTGGATGACGGATCCTGCAGTGATCATCTGCCCACCAACCTTGAACTGAATTTCGAGCACCTTTGATGAGCCGGGGCCCGAACCCCCCCATGAAAACACTGGAAACTATATCATTTCATGCAAGGTAGACTGACAGGCCGGAAACGCACGGTCTCAGTTTGAAAATCGCAGAGACGGAAATAAAGCACGCAGTGAAGTACGCTCCAGTATAATTTTGTGATCTGCTAGGAATGACATTACATGAAGTCAATGTATTGGACCTGAGGAGAGAATGGACGATACTCGCCGATAGCCGCGCTGACACTGCGCTGTCTTAACGCAAGTGGCATTCGCGGCAAAAAAAGAAATCAAATTATTCGAAATCTGGCATAACCCACAAATTGTGGAGAAATACGACGCGTTTCCCGCTGCTCTACTCCCCCCAACTCAAGAATAGTTGATATTCATGAAAACGTTTCCTTGCAATCGAAATTGATAATCACGACAAAACCCTAATTTTTTTCTTCAAAACGCACGTAAACCCACGATGAACATATGATTGGCCAATACATATGTACAGTTTTCTGTTGTTTCGAGAGATGCAGAAATGAGTTGGTGAGATGAAGTAGCAAAAAAGGACCCACAAGTTTGAGTCAATTTACGAGGAAAAAAATTGATGAGTTCCAGATAAACTTGTTTCTGAGCGCATGGTAGCAAATATTCGGAGGTCTTGTCTAGATGAACCATAAGGTCCTCCATACATACTTGAACACCGAGTGAACAGAAAGGGGCCCTGAAGATGGAATGGTGAACACGTGACAGACAGGTCGGAGCTGATCACAGCCGCAGAATTGCTCGACTTCATAGCTCATGTCGTCCCGGCCACCACTCTGCTTTTTGTCGTCCCTCTGAACACATACTAAGTATTCATTCGGCTTGGAATGCTCCCAGAATCCGATACCTCCAACCGTCGCATTCCATCTCTCGTTCATCTATGCCAACGGGGTTCGTGCTTCATCGTCACCTGCAGCAGCCGTCTGCTGACATCTCTGTCCCAGTTGCTGTAGCTTACGTCGATGGTAATGGTTCCAACACACTATGTGAATAATTCCTCATACCTGTTTGTTACAAGGAATCAGTAATCTAGGTCCTGACTTAAGTTATCCTTTGGTCAAACCAATCTTAGAGCGCTGTAGTCCGGAACAACTCCTCCGGCTGGAACAGTCATCACCAGTAAGCGAATTTTTCGATCTGCAGATTTGTTTGACCAATTAATCGTTTTCTACAGCGCTTGAAGAAAGATACCCCTGGCGAGTGATTCTTCCGCATTGCTACAATTTATTCATATCAAGGACAATCATAGAAATATGGAAAGATCTGTGTATGCAGAAATACTCATTAGCCATGGAGCGTTTCATGAAATCTCAAGATAGCGTGCCACAATCTTGGAGAGATCATTTCTTCGTGAGTCGTACTCATTATTTCTGCGTTTTCACCCTGCTCAGCATTCGTCAAAGTCTTTGCGCGAAGAGGAGGCAAAGCGTTTAGAAGAGGCGAGCACAAAACTGCGCAACCAGCGCTTAGAAGCCGAAGAGCGCAAGAAGGAACGTGAAGTCAAATTCACGGATCGTGTCCCTCCCCCCAAACGGGCACGCACTGGCTGTAAGCACGCGGAATCCTAATCTGCACTAATCATGGCCCTTCTAATTATTATGCCATGCAGGGTCCAATAGTGTTCAGCCTAAAACTCTGTTCCAGAAGACTCGCTCAGAGGCTTCTAAGATCCAGAGGAACATGTTGACTGCTAGGATGCTGCCTCCAATGCTGCCTAACGGTAAAACTTATAACGTCCTTTCTAAGCCATCCAACTCCGCAGCGCCGTTGTTACCAGCGACTGGTGATTCAAGCAGGATCACTGTCAACACTGTGGTCCATCGCCGTCCACAGAATGCGTCAACATCGTCGTCAGGACAGGGAAGCTCGAAGTTGTCATCATCGGCGGTACAAAAGCCAACAATGTCGAAGGTCTTGCCATCCAACGCCACTTCCATGCCCACTCCAACTTCCAAGAAATTACCAGAACCAAATTCGCCGGTCCCCTCTTCGAAATTGCAAAGCTCAGCGAAGAAAGACCCTATGGCATGTTTATTTGTGCCAAAACAACGGGCTCATTCTCAAAGACCGCCCTGAAGACGTTGCTTGTCTTTATTCATCGACTACCAGCCACGCACCCATATCCGCCATTATTTGCATTGTATACTCCATACGCATACATTACGAGAGGCACTCCTCGCTTCAGTTTTACTTGTACTAATAGTGGGGAATATTTAGCATTTCTAGTTAGCTTTTCGCACTAGACGCCGTTGGCATGTGTAACATCTAACATCACCGAACATGGAATTCACCTCCATGAATCGACGGTATTTAAAGTACGTGCGTCTCATGGATACAATTCAGTAATTGGCGTGAGTCTAGGAGTACACATTATGCATCCGTGCAGCGGGACGGTATTACCCTCCATGGCGCAATTCAATCTGGTCATCAACGTAACACGAGCTTCCATCATGATCAAATGCTCGCAAATAGGTCAGGTGGGACACACTGAAGAAGCTGCTAGAAAAGGACAATACGAAGGATCCGAGCCAACGTTCAATGTTCGACGAAATTCTTGGCTTGTCAGCGCGACCACGTCATGGTTTTAGATCGTGCGACTAGGAATGAAGTCGAGCTAACACGATACATACTTGAGATATGATGCATCACGCACCCTGAAATTCGTCTTGCACGGTCTTCGCTCGGCCACGTTGCCATCGCGGAGCAAACCAGCCAGGATCGCTGCCAGCCTCTCTGCAGGTCGATTCCTGAATTTAGTCTATCGTTTGCGTACATGAGTATTTTAGGTCCATACCCTTTCGGTGTCTTCGGCACCGATTGAACATGTAGTCATACGCATGCTTGTCCGTATTTTGTTCTCGGTATCCTGATGCTGGAAACGCCGAACAAAAGGAAAGGGAAAGGGAAAGACGAGTCGTCAGAGGTATCACCACGAGGCGGCGGCATGGTCACAGCATCGTAATCGACTTTAATACTGAGCACATACTTACTCACGTTCTGACGGCACTATTGCTGGACAAAATTCTGATGATTACCATCCCAAGCGATAGAAACGCTTGTCTCCGGGACGGTCTTGCCAAAAATACAGTCAACACGACAGTAGAGCGTGTGGTTTTCTCACAGTTTGAACGAACGTCTAGGTATCCCCGCGGCCTGATCATGGAAACGGGGCCATGGACCAGCAGAACGGGACGCCGCTCGCGGTAGATTTTGACTAACCCGAGACGGACGTTTGGCATGCCTTCGATTCGGGCTGGGATAGTTAGGGTTTTCGAACGCGAAAGTGATACGAAGCAGGAAGAGCAGTGGACAGATGGTAGAGAAATCATGCGTGGCCCCGAATCATGGGAAAAGGTCGCGTAGAACTTGAATTCAGTCCAGATAACACGGCAGTCCAAATGAAGAATTCTTAAAGCCTATCACGGGGAAATGGCAAGAACCTGAAAGAAAAAAAGGATAGAAGTGGCAAGGGAAAATACCTGGTCGCGGGAACATTCGACTGTCGGTGGTGTGATGGAAGTCTGCCAGTCTGAATCGAAGCTCAGTGTTTCGTGGGTCAAGTTAGATCTATTCTGTGTATGTAAGACATGTCCTCGTTGGCATTGGTGATATTATGCAAAAGAAAGGAAAAGAAAAGGCAAAAAGAGCAAGCTATAGCGAACGGTTTGTCAGTCGTGTAAGCGTGAGGTTACTAAATGCTATATGCAGAAAAAAGAAAGAAAAAAAATGGGTAAATGCTCTTGTTACAGTTGCAGGTTAAGTTGCAAGCGGGGGGGAGGCGGAGATGCTGAAAGTTCACCAAGTAGATGAATGATGAATTGTGATACTGATGGGAATGTTGGGGGGAGTAGACAGCCATCAGCTGTATCATAGCCGTGATGAATCCAGTCCCGGCGATACGGTCAGGCCATCGCCGTTCCACAGCTGCTTCATCTTTCCCTTCCCACTCCCAATCTCCGCAGTTGCAGGTAACTCCACAGAGGAGTCTTCCAACAGCATCTCTGGCGGCGGAGATTCCCATATGCGAATGGTGTGATCGTCCGAACACGAAGCAAACATTCGTTCGTTACGAGGATTCCATGCCACTGAGTTTACACTCCCTTCGCCGTGGCCTGACAGCACCTCCAGCACTACCCCTGTATCGCGGTGCCAGACGTAGACGTTGCCATCTGCATCATCGATTGCGACACGTTAGACACTCGGTCGTTATGGTCCAAACAGAAAAGAGGGCATCTGTTGACGCAGGGACAGGTGCTCACCTTCACTGCCGCTCACCACGAAATTGCCATCAACGCCGCCAAAGCAACTCCGAATGACATGGCGACCCTGCGTTTGGCCCGTGTACTTGCGAGCTAGCCTGGCTGCTTTAAGATCCCAGAGATGTATTTCCTGTAAAGCACGATCAGTTGATCGATACCGATATGCAAATCTTGAAGTATGGAATCTTACGTTCGGAGCGTGGTTGATTAGTGCGTATTGCGAATTTTGGGACACCTTGATGCTCGTCAGTTCACCTTCTAGGCGAATTGATCTACGAAAAGGGGAACATCAGAAAAAGGGGCCAGCTGGGTTTAGCAGCGACACGCACGATTCTATCTGCTTCGTCGCCAGGTCGTAGATGATCATCCTGTTGTCTGACGTTCTGGACCCATTAACCGCTACGCCGGTCCCGGCATGGCCAGGTACTGCAACATCGCTATACGACGACACTCGATGCGAAGCCGCCGCTGCCGCATCATTCATGCCAGAATTGGAGATGTGATACATCCCGACGGTGACCAAACGCGTAAAGTCGGGAGTGATGGCAAAGTCGGTTACCCGAATGGGTATTGCGCCCCAGTGCTCCCGCAATTTCCCATCCACGTCCTGTGATGTCGTGGAGCAAATCAGAATCGGGAAGGCTGAGAAGTGACGACTGAACTAGACTCACCCAATGGATAATCTTGCGGTCTAGGCCACCCGACAAGAAACCCGTACCGTCTGGGAGCCATGCAAGAGCCGTGACGGTGTCAGAGTGTTCTTCAAGGGTTTGCATACATAATCCGGACTGCGATGAATAGACACTGTCAACCGATCAACGAGACAACAGCTGTAAAGGTTACACACCTTTGTATTCCAAAGCTTGATGAAATTGTCCGAACTTGTGAGCAGGATAGAGTCGTCCTTGGACCAAGCCAAGCAACCGACGGGATAAGGATGGTCGCGAAGGATATGGTGTAGCGTCCAATCTTGTGTGGACTCCATCTAAAAGCATTTCCTCGGATCAAAAAAGCGGTATTTCAACTCGAAAATGCAAAAAATGTACTCCTAGCTTCCAAATGATGGCGGTCTTATCTTTGCTCGCGGTAGCAAGATAGTACCCATCGTGGCTCCATTCCATATTCCACACCTCGTCCGTGTGGACTTCCAAGATGGTGGTCGTTATCCTGGGGAATGCGGATTTGTTACATTGATGGTCGGTGTAAAGAGAATACGAGGAAGCGTTGGAGGGTGAGTTGTGGTATAAGCATCGCTGTCGTTGGTACATCTGCGCCTGATGGATGAGTGTAGTGAATCGTCGTGGAGGGATCATGACAGAAGATGGAATGTAACCTAGGTATGTCGGTCAGCGTGCGAAAGCGAACGAATGTGTGTAGAGGAATAATCACGTTGAAGGCTATTTAATAGCCGTCGTCTTGATGTTCCTGCAGCGCCGTCCCATTGCGCGCGTGCCCGCAAGTCGTCCGGCTCGGAACACATGATAAAACTAGAAGCATGAATGAGCTACATGGGTTCAGAACTGTGATGGAATTGCGAGTCGACCTTGAAAGGGTGTGGAGTAGGTCGGGGTCTACACTCAGAGGCGCGAGCTCGTTACGTAGCAGATACAGAGCCGCAGTCGTTTTCCTGGCTTCCAAAAGTTCAAGATACTTTTGCTGGCTTATCAGAAACTTGGCCTCCTAGAGAGCGTGCAAAAGCACGATGGAAAGAGGATTGATATTGGACAGGAAAGAGAAAATAAGAGTCAACTTACCCATATCCCTTCTTCGCTGACGCCGAGATGCGACAACGCCTCTTCTGCCTTTGTCCACGAACCTTCAAGCACAAAGTGTCTGAAACTGGACACGTCCGAGGACTCCATAGAATAACCAGACTCTGCTTCCAGCGTGGCAGCCGATTCACTATAGCATTACAGCGAGAAAAAGAAAGATGTAAGAAGGGGCTCGTCGCGAAAGGAAGAGAGAGGAAAGAAGAGGGGAAAAAAATAAGAACATCGAGAAAAACACGACAAACGAACATGTATCCAACGTCCCGCAGACTCTGAATGACCAGCCGGATATATTCCTCCCTGTCTACCATCGAATCGTCGTCGTATAACGTGGTACCAGGTAGGCTGACTCTGGCGATTGCCTTGCCGTGCTTTACGACGCCATTCCCAGCAGCGCCAAACGAGCCGTTCGTGACTGGCGGTGAAGAGGCAAAGCCATTCGTGGACGCCGCACCCACAAAGCCGTTCCCGGCTCCGTTCGTGTGGCCATTGGACGCCGCCGCCGCCGCGACCACCGCGGCGGTAGACGAGGACGAAGAGGAACCAGGATGACCTAGTCCTAGCATCGAGGGTCCCGCGTGCGCGGTGCAGTCTGGGGAGACGGAGAGGTTCGAGTCCTGGTCAGAGTCTGTGAGTCGCATTGTGCCGGTCGCGCGCGACGTGGTGGCGGTCGGGTGGGAAGGCTGATCGGGAAGCAATTGAAAGAGAGGAATCGGAGGGGATCGTTCGATCCTTTGTCGCTTCGCTGCTCTGGCGAGCTCGGCGTCTGCCAGGGCGAAACGGTGGTGCGAGTGCGAGGCGGGTGCAGAGGCGTAAAAGAGAGCGTCGGGCAGAAAGATTTGACAGATTGCAGGCCATGCGGAATGAAATTTGTGAGCCGGCTATGGAAAGAGGCAGAAATAACAACGACGTACCGTCTGACGAATGGATAGAGTCAGTGGCTCCTGCGCTGTGCAGCTCAAGCTCGGTCCTGGGGCGTGTAGCTGGGACGAGTCTCGGCGCTGGTTCGGGGACGGAGCCTCTGGACGGGCTCTCGGCGGGCTGCTGGGGCGCTGTTGGGGCGGTTCCGCGGCGGGCAGGCGGCTGCGCGGCGGGTTCCAGGACAGAAGAGGAAGGCGGGGAAAGAGATTCCCGGGCGACGGTTGCGAGGGGATCAATGGTGGACGAGGCGCAAAGCGAGGTCGGTGGGTGAGGGGAGGATGGTGGAACGAGACAAAGAGACGTTTCGAACTCGGACTTTATTATTGTAGATGGTGGTGGTGGTTGGTGTTGCTGAGGCGTCCCGGAACGACGACTCGCCTGATTATGATCACACAACTGCATTTGTCCGCCCTCGCCTGCTCGCTGCCATTCTCTACATATCGTACGGTGCAATACAAGATACCGACCGAGCTGACACTCTCCCTCTCACAGCTCACAAGCTATCGATGAAAACAACCAACTCGGCACGCACAACGATAGCCGGTAAGATAAGACTCGCGCATGCAAACGGGAAGAAAAGAAAACCAGAAATGGCCCAACGATGTAACTCTATCATCGACAGGCGCAGGCCTGCAGGCCGCTGACATCGTCGGCTCCTCCATCGCTTGCAAACGCACAACGTGTTCCTCTCAAGGATCTACACGAGGTGTCGAACAAAGCAGAGCAAGTCGAGTACCATTCAGAACGTCTACACAGCTACGTGTGTGCCTGCAGTGTATGAATTTTCAATGGGGCATACCATCATGCGAAGGAATGGCGAGGAGGGCGGGCAAGCCGTAAAGCACAACCAAGTGAGGATAGGCCGAAAGAGGAAGATGCCTAAATTGGGAAACGCTCCGCTGAGCAAAACCGGCTACAACAAGCCGCTGACAAATCAATTCACAATTCTCCGAAATATTACATAATCTAGTCTGCAAAGTCCTTTTTGCAAACATCTCAATGATCGCACGTCTGTCTAAAACTCCTGTCGAGTTTTTTTTCCTGCGGATCATGGGCCCGACTGAGAACGAGAAAAATTTTCCTGACACGGGCTGGAATGAGTCGGCTTGGATTCGATGGGTACCTCTCAAATGACCGCACTGATCATGAGATGTTGTTTTGCACCCCCTGATCACGCAGCGGTCTCAGGGGTCGGAATTCAGTCCAATTGACTTGGTTCACGTCTGCCATCCGCGCCGTCATTCCAAACACCGATTCGCAATCCTTGCTCAAACTAATGCAATTTCAGATCGGCACTATTGAATATGTTTCTCCAAAAATGATGCCAACACTGTCATGCTGATGCGGAGCAAAGGGGAAGAGAGGCCGAATGTCAAAGTACCTACGTGGACATATGCGAAAGAACTCTTGTAACGAAAAGGATATTATGAGTAGATATGTGCACGTGTGAACAAGTGTTTTGAACGATCTGATGGACAACGAGCTGGTATTTTTGTGTGTGAAGAGACGAGGGTGGAAAATAAAAGTTTTTTTTTCCATTTGTTGAAATAGATAATGGTGTGAGTATGCTAATGCTTTTTGCAGAGTGGAGTTCGGAAATGCATGGAGTAGTTGCGAAACAATGGAGCAAGTTGTCTGGATTTCGAAAGCTAGACGACGGACGACGAGAGGTGTGAAGAATTGCTGAGTCCAAATTTGTGACGAATGATTGCGGAAAGGATAATATTGCATGCATGGCGGTAGGTATCTTCTAGTGTGAGGTAACAAAGAGCCATCAAGATTTTTGTCAGTGGTCGTGTAGCAATTCATAGTGGCACGGTGGGAGCACGACCGGAGCGTTCTCGATCCAGCAGTCCGCTTCGACCGTTGCCGAAACCAGGTGCATTCACGTCGTCAGAGTCTGTGCGTACCCTACCCCTGGTCTTCCTATAACCAAGGGCCTCCGCCGCACTGTCAGCGATGGAGACGGCAGCCTGCTCATCGCGCGAAAGCACCATTTTAGGGGGAGGGGAACTGTTCCTCCTGACGGGAGCCCGTCCTTGCGGGTTGCCTGGCATGATAGACCAATCAAAAATCTGCTCGACGCTCGGACAGTTGTCATGTCGGACAGGGAAGGGCTCCGATTCCCGGCGGCGGGAAACAGACCTCGACCTCGAGCGCGAGTAGTCAAGGCGACGCCCTACGAAAGACTCTTCATGAACCCGTCGACGTCCACGAGGAGTGCTATGAGTAGCAGAGGCGGACAGAGAGGCGAGTGCTGGACCTGTTAAGGCGAGTTTTGGCGTCGGGGGAGAGGGGCGAGTGATAGTATGGCCAGAGAGAGACGTCCGCTTATGGTCAGAAGGGGATATCTGGAGCAAGGAGAAGTAACCTGGAAGGCTGGTGCGGTTACGTGTTGTGCGTTTCGGTTTCGCTGAGGACAAGGGTGGTTGACGCTCGGCATCCGATTCGTCGCGTGACGAAAAGCCGACATCGGAGTAACCCCCGTCATCGTCGGCGTACGAATGGGTCTCGAGGGGCGCACTCTGGGGGGCGTCATGCACGTGCGTAGACGGGGTTCGCTTGTGCGGCGGGAGCAAAGTGAAACCATTGTTCGTGCCGGACGGGCGACGAGTGTAGGAAAGCGCAGAAGGCACGGTGGGGTAAGCAAAATTAGTGGACTTTGAGCTGCCTTCGTAAAAGGTGTCGACGCCGTTCACGCAGGCGGGGTCGTAAGACGGATTGAAGATGGAGTCGCTGTCGTCGTTGTCGTCGTCTGTCAGGCCTGACCACGAGGTGGACGAGGAGGACGAGATGGAGTACTGATTGCGGCGATGGAAGCTGTGTTGCTTGAGCAACGCGGAGCTCAAGGCTGATGGCACGAGGGCAGGCACGTCGCCACCAACAGCATAACCCAAACTCGGCGAGGAGAGGGCGCTGCTTGCAGAGGATATGGAAGGCGAAGACGAGTCTGATATTTGGCAGTCCTCGCTGCAGTATGCTTGGCTGGGGTGGGGGACCGGGAGTGAGGGGCAGGACAGGGAGTGTCGATGGCAAAGACATACCTGTCGTGCTGAAGAGATTTGCCACAGGCAAGACAGACGTCCTCGAACATGATGTGGGAGGAGGTGGGTGAAGAGGGCCTGACGGAAGATCGGGGTTATATAGGGCTGGCTGGGGCAAGTCGCGACATTCGCAACGAAAAACGTTTTCTGAATCGAGAAGTGACTCAATCGGGTACACCGCACGTGACAGGGTTCTGGCTGGATCTATCACGTTCCATTCTGGGACGACCCTGAGCGTACCTCCGCCGAGTTCCAAACCCAAGATCTGCAAGCCACGCCATGTGCTTCCTTTTTTCCCCTCGCCTGCCTCGCTGGCTCTATATCACTCTATTGCTGCGCCATCACACGTTTGGTCTGATGATTCGCGGCGGCCTAATAATACCTATTCGCTCAAACGTGTGGCGTGAATCCTCGCCACCTTTACATCATGCGCCTTTGCTCACCGTCCCTCCCTGCTCATGAAAAGGCGATTACGAGTCCCCCTCCCCCCCCAAAAAAACGTTTCACACGTGACAAGTGCGTCAGCTGAGTCAAATACCCATATATGGCAAGTGCGCTCCAACGTCGTTTATGACGCGGATGGCGGGCGAGTCCTTTTTTTTTTTTGCAGGCTTAATTTGTTGCTACCCGACCATGGGAAGCGTATTTCACCGACGCTGTAAACGACGCTCCTCACTGCTAGTTCTCACTCATCGTCATAAAATGGCATCATCTCAGCCGGACGGTAACAGTTCATACGTCAGAACACCGTAAGATGCATGACACAGAACTGGCCCAACATTTTACAGCGTACCGCAGCAGTCTTGTAACTCGTCAGAGCAACGCAATTGAGGTCGCTGTCCACGTGATGTATTGTCCGCCGGTCCCGCCCCAGCGCGACCCTTTTTTGTAGATCAGAGAACCCTTCCAGTCCACCTCCATTGTTCGTTCGATACAGTAAAGCTCTAGCCCTCAAGCGCCTCGAAGCCTCGCTTGCAAAATTAGCGTTTCCCAGATCATCGTCGTTACCTTTGCACTCTCTTTGTCTTCTCTTTATGGCAAGCATGCAACACCAGATTGCGATGCGCTGTCGAAAACAGCAACGCCAGCGCTCCGCATCCCCATCACCTTAGCATTGAAATGTTCCTGGAATCCCTGTCTGCCAACACTTGTAGACGGAGAAATACAGTTGGACCTAACCCCTCCAACTCACTCCTGTGGAGGGGACGATCGGCGAGATGCGATCTGCTTTGCAACTATCACTGTAGCAAGCGCTAGCGAGATCAATTGCGTGCTCTTTTTCTTTCCTTCCCTATTCTCTTCCTCTGTGCAAGCCTGGACCTCCTTTTGCGTTACAATCACGTTGACATTGACGACGATCTGCACTTGACGCCGGCAGCCTGTTGTGGGAGCCTCTAAGAACAACTTCGCGCAAAGGCGATGCATTCACAAAAAGAAACGAGGGTTCATTCTATTGACTCGCAAATAGAATGCTACATTTCATGTCCTTTCCTGCCATCCGTCCTATAAAAGGTCTACCATGTGTCAAGCCGTAACAATGATACCCCAAGCCGATGCCAACATGCATAGCATTTGTCTGAGCATCTCTGTTGATCCTTCTCTCCTTTTGTATTTATGAAAGAGAAAGGAGAACAAGAGGGTCCCAAAGAAAGTCGGCGATGTGAATGGGTCGTTTTCGTCCTATACAACCAAAAACAATCAAAACCCGGGTCCTCGGCCCACCCTTTGCTATCACTGAGTCAACGAGAAGCGCCAGTGAGAATATTGACAACTGAATTGTGCTGTGCAGGTATTAATGCGGGTCAATGAAGATAAGAACTAATGATGATAGGACGACTACAGCAATAAAAGAAACAAGAATGGCACAAAGGATTGCAGAAAGCACCGTCCTCATGAGCAACAGGAATCAAACTATCGTACCCAAAGAGAAACAGAAAGGATGCAAAGGGATGAAGGAACCGAGTCGCTCTAGCCGCTGAAACAGCCCTCTCATCAAGAAGACACGCACTGCTGCTATTCAAGCCGGTCAAAATGAAACCGATGGCCCAACGCTCAATGCCGACGTTCGACCAACGGCTAAATTCCGACTCATCATAGGATCACGCGCGAGAACCGTCGTCTTCGAAAGGGAAGGACAGGTTGGAGAGAGGTGGGGGGGAAAGTGAGAACAAGTCAACCGGGTTGCGGTTTTCGATCGGGTTCTCGACGTCGTGTCGTCAGACACCTCAACCGGGCAGTCACAACGCGTGACCAAGCGCAGAACCACACGGCCGACGTGAACATCGGCACAGAAGAACTAAGGCTGGGAGGGGCAGAGCGGCTTCAATACTAAGCACGCATCTGACGGCCAGCTGACTGCGCACTGGCCATTCAAGCGGTCACCGGTCACCTGTCACTCGCAACAATCTCAGACCGTCAAATCCGCATTCGGCGGCGTCATCATCGTCGCATCGGGCGTTTCATCTTTCTCGTTTTGAACCTCAGGAAGCGGTGGCGATGACGAACTCGGCCTAGCCGGTTCCAACGTAGAAATCTCCGCGCCTGCTTGGTCCTCCGTCGGCGTCGGGGCAAGTCCAGCGTCGGGCTCCGGCACCGAACCCTGTTTCGGCGAGGCCAGCTGAACTTGTTTGAATCCTGCAGAAGGTTTAGTCTCGTCCGCTATGTTGGATGTGGCGATCGGAGTCTTCAGTTCGTTTTCGGCAGCTTTTTCCGCAAACGCCTGGTCTATGCTGGGTGGATCTGCGGACGGCGTCGGCGTCGGCGAGTTGGAGCTCGCGATGACCGCCGACGGCGGTGGCGACGTAGCCTGGCGGACAGGAGTGGGCAGAACCTTGTCAAAGGTCGCAGACTTGCCAGAAAGCAGACCCTTCAGGCGTTGATTCGCACTAGAACTGATACTGTGCACGGTATTGCTTCTCGTGGGAGTAGGTGGCGGCACGTTCGTACGCGGTATCGTCTTCTCCGAAACCACGGTCACGAGCATCCCGCTCGGCATGCCCACGTTCTTGAGAGCCGAAAGCTTTTGATGCAGGTATTTGGCATCCGCTAACAACCTGAAAATGAGGGTGTTAGGAAGGCAGGGAAAATAATTATGCCCGAAAAAAAACCATTCAGAAAATGGTTAGTCTTGCACGTGATGCATCTATTTTGTGGACTTACCTCTCCTTTGCCTCTTGATGTGGCAGCTCGATTTTGCCATACTCCTCTGACAGCCCGTGGTTGATTGCGGCAAAGACTTGTGTCATCACATACTAGCATTTTCTCGGAAGTCAGAAGTTTAAAACGAAAATGGTAAGAGTTCCATCAGCAACGCGGACTTACTTCAACAATCGGTGTCGAGAGGTACCTCGACAACACTTTGTGCAGCGTGACGGTCTCCTTTATGAGAATTTCCATGTAGTCGTTAATTCCTCCGCCCGGTTTCGGCACATTCCAATCGATACCCTTACACACGGGAAACACGAGGTCAGATTCTGTGGGAGGAAACAAGTGCAGATAGTGCGACCCTCACCTGCAGGGTCTTGATGTGGGTGTTCAGACGCTCTCCCATGATCGCGATCAATTTGGAGTGGATCTCGTTTTGGTGCTCCTGGAAGTCCTAAAGGCAGGAACAATACCAATCAGCTTCGCTGTCCCCCGCATTGTTAAGCGAAAAACAAGTGACGAAAGCCCTTGGGCCGAGTAACTTCATCGTTGACGCACCCTTTTCAGCTTGTCAAATTCCACCAGCATCACCGCCTGCTTGGGACTCAGATGCCTTCGAAACGTCTCCCGTACATAGGGTATCAGCTCAAACATGACAGATAACGACTGTGACGCGAGTGCTGTCCATCATAAAAAATGCCGCGTTAGCGTGAATGCAGCATGTTATTGCCAAAAGAACCACGATAGTCACCGAGATGCTTCGCCGTGATGTTCTTCAGACCTGCTGAACGTAAGGCGCCAGCGCCCAGCACAACTTGGCACGTTCTAGAATTGAACGCTTTGAGGAATTCTATGACTCGGCTCATCGCATCTGTTGTCAGCATGGAGAGATTGACGACCACACGAAGATAGTCTAGAAGCAGCACGAGGACCTCCGCGGTCGCAGAGACAACAAAGTATGTCCGCTCATCTATGCGAAGATGCTTGGCGCCTGGAGCAGAGGACACGCTGCTAAACCCGTTTGTGTCGGATTTCACAGGAGGCGGTGGTGGACCGCGGGATAGAGCAGGTAATGAGCTATCGCCATTGGCAGTTGGACGATCGGACGAAGGGGAAGTCGGGGATTCGGAGAAAATGGTGTCGGCATCCGATTTAATCACAAGTTCTGGCGCGTCGCGCACAGCCGAATCGACGATGACATTTGTGATGTGTTGAAGGGAGGGCGAAACTTCTGCGGGGTTCCATTGTTCGTCTTCGACGAACTTCGCGGATTTCGTAATCCGGGCCTGGTGGAAATTCTGCAAAAACACTTTGGCCTGGGATGATCAAGTCAGATCAAACGAGAGCAGATCACAATTCAGTACACTAATACCTGGCTGACCACGGCGCCCCGTAGTCCGACAATCATCCTTCTGCAGATAATCTCACAACGAACGACGAAACCCCAGGTTTCATTAAAGAAGACCAGAAAGTCCGCCAGCTCCAACGACACATGTTGATCTTGACGACATGAAATAATTTTAGCAGCCTGGGCATTGGCCAGCTCTGCTACAGAGGACAAGAGGTCCGACAGTTCGTCCTGTATCGCAGCAATACTATCCACACCTGCGGACCTATGCAAGATTTAGATTTATGCATAACAAAAAGGGTAGCTGGGAAAAAAAAAACTGACTCGGGCATGGAGTCGGTGATCTCCAAAATGACCCTCTCCTGCTCCCGAACCCCCTCGACGCCGTGGAACAAACTGACATATAGGTCTTGCAGTAGAAGCATGAAGTCAGAATGGGGCATATCCCGCAGATGATTTGCAAGGCCAGCTCTGTGAAGTCAAGGCATGTGAAACAAGATCCAGGGAAAATGAATATGAACAAACACACCTTGCGTTGGAAGTGGCGTCACTACCATCTTCAGAATCCGTAGCCGGTAGTTTCTGCGATGAAAGGTTGAGGAAGCAGAATAAGATCAAGAAACCCCGACTTACCTCCTTCACAACCGAACGAAGTTCCTTCAACGCTATGTCTCGCCACGATATTATCCCGTCTTTCAGCCCTCTTGTGCGCACCAGGCCTTGTAATAAGGGCCGTAAGCGGTCGCGGAAATTTCGATCCAGCTCGGCCCCACGATCAGGATTAGCTTTGCGACGGTCTCGCCCTCGACCTATTCTGTCTGCGAGATCAACCTTCAGAACCGATATAAGTTCAGAAGATAGCGAAGACGCTATTTCGAGCGTGAGAGCACGCAAATGTTCGGGAAGAGAGGAGTATGCTTTGAGTGAAGACAGGTGAATTGGAGGTGAGGAGTTTTTTCGCCGTCTTCCAGAATGCGGTGGCACTTGCCCGCTCAGGCCGTTCGGCATATGCTCAGGACTGTCACCGTTGCCATGGAAGGCGTGCTGCTCTTCTTCTTGCTCCTCCTCCTTCACCTCCGGCAGCGGCTGTATTTTGATCCTGGTAGGAGGAGGGCTCTGCTCTGCTCCTCCATCCCAAAGCCGTTGCATGTCTTCGATAATCCCCAGTGCTTCCCCCCACTGGCCCGCACCGACCAGGCCTCGTGCGACCTTGCTCATCTCCACAACTCCAGCAATAAACTTGACTCCCTCAACCACCTTCGTCACATTGAGTGCCCTTGTCTCACGTCGCACTACCTGTAGACCGCGTTTGGCGCTGTTCTCGTCCAGGTTCGTGAGTTGGGCACGGAGGCGCGAGATGCGTGCGAGGCATTCCTCTGATTCGGAGCGCAAGTCGTGAAGATTGGTGAGAGCGGCGAAAAAAGATGTCGAGCGGCGCTGTATTTCGAGTACCAGGTGTTGTTCAACAGTGTCTGCGTAATGAGAGAACTTCTCAAGGAGAGGAATTGAGTGCGCCAGCATCGCGGGATCATATTCCCTGCCGTCTGAGGAGAGGTTTTGCTCGGTGACGATGTTGAACGTGCGAGGATCACCCAGGTCGAACTGTGGTTCGAAAAAGACTGACGGGACGGAGTCTAAAGGAGGGACAGGTTTTCCTTCGAGTGGACTTGAAGGCGGGAACGCAGATGCACGTCATCAGCATCGGCGGAAGCGCGGGGTGTAGATGGACCAGGATCCAGCTGCGCAAGGCCTTCCCGTCCCAACTGGATGTTGCGTTGGAAGTGATCCCATTCTGGACCGATCACGCGGAGGTACGGATTGAAGTCCTTGCGGCGCACGCGGGGGAGATCGGCGGGAACGACGGCGGGCAACGAAGAATGGGCTTTGGGAGGTGCCTGGCGTTTGTGCGGGTTGTTCAGCATGGTAGAGATAGCTTAATGACATGCACCCTTTTCTGTGAACATCACGTATAGGTTGGATGGGAGGCATAACACTCACCGTGGAAGCCATGCTTCGAACTGCTCCACTCCGCTGGGAATGCGCCGAGTGCGAGGGCGGCCGTCGACGATGAGTTGAGGAAGCTGAAACGAGGCTGAGCAGAGAAGTAGTCTCCTCCGCCCCGTCCTTCGGTCGTGCCTGAGACACTCTCTGGGCCGGGCTTGCGCGAGGAAGGATCCCATACGAACCTGTAGGGCCTGGCGGTCGGGATCTGGTCTGGAAGGGTGCTCACGGGCGTCACTGGCCTGGAGGGGACGGACGACGACTCGGACATGACATGCCAGCGCTGAGAGAGAGATAGACAACACGTCAAACAAACACAGCTCAGCCAATGTCCTCCTCCAAAATACCCATTCCTGCCCCCGTCCGCGCCTTTTTTGCCCTCTTTCCCCTTCATACTTACCCGGCTGTGTCTTGCTCATCTGCGACCACCCGCCATGCCTATCCGACGCTCTGGATCTACCCACCAGCAGAACCAGGCTCACCTCTCAGCGGCGACATCGAATGTCTCAAGTGGCAGGCTTACCTCGCACTGCGAGGACTCAAGGCACTCAGGACGCGCTCCGACGTCAGCCCAGAGGGCGCCATAGATTCCCGGCTGCCCAACTTGCACGTCTCGCGCGAACAGCTCCTCGCGGCACACCACATCCCATCGTGGGCAGATTCGCAACTTCCGCCGCCTCCGCCCGGCAAAAATTCAGATCTAGAGGGCTACAAGGACGAAACCGCACGCGACGAGAGCAGGGCATGGGTCTCTCTGCTCGAAGGAAATGTCCACGCAGCGCTGGTTCTTTCAACTCCGAAGCCGTCCTACGTTGCATCGCTGTTGACGCTCGCCGCGCCATCAAAACCTTCACTCGAGTCACTCGTCACGACTCCTGTGGCTCCTCTGACGGGATTCACTTCGCTATTTCCCCCCTCGGGCTCCCGGGTATCTCGGCCAAATATCTATGCTGATTACAGAGAAGCCATGTCTGCGCTCTCCGATCGTCTGGGGAGTGATGCCTGGTTCCTCGGGTCAAGGTATTCGTTATGCAGGCTTCTGCCTGTGGCTTTGATGCTAACATGTCTGGATAGTGAACCCACTCCCTTGGATGCTTTGGCATTTGCCTACGTGCACACCATCTTGAATTCACTGGACTCTGAGTTGCGCATAGAGGTCTCTCGTCACGCAAATCTAGTCTCTTGGGAGCAGAAAGTTCATCGCATCGTTCAAGACGCATACATACAGGAAAAGTAGAAGGAAAATACAACACTACTATCGGGTAATGGGCGCATGGGTATTATGGCACGCAAGCAGCATGCAATCTGGATGGTGCAAACTCTAATGATAATATTGACTTCTGTGCGGTGTGTCATCGGTCGTCTGGAGCCAAATTCATGTTGCTCCATACCCATTCGCGGTCCCATTCACTCGGTGATCGATGCCGCTCGCCTCATTAACTCGGGGTAGTTTTCGTCGGCCGCTTGCATTCTTCGAAGAGAATCGTTTCTTGAGGGCACTGATCATCTTGGAGAACCTGCGGTATATTCGCCGCAGGTCAATAAATCGAAAGAAACAATTAAAACAATGTACACACCATATCCAGTTCAAACCGACCAGCATGACGTTACCTACTCCGTAGACAAGGATATATGGCAGCGGTAATTTATCCTTCGTAGCAAAAAGGGTATGAAAGAATTGGTACGACTAGAAAAGGGTAATTTAGACGGTTCAAATTGTATCCGACGAACAAACTTACCACCATGCCACCATAGACTATTCTGACGCCAAAAAAGGAGGCAAGAAGTAAAATCCCGTTGATGAGCTGGAATGTGCTTCCCGTCCGGTTCGTCTTGTCCAAAAACCTCCAGAGAACGTCAGATGGCCGCTCGCTTCCCAGAACGCGAACGGATCGAACCAGTGAATGTTGAGGAAAAACGTGCTCCTGTGATATTGGACAAGTCAGGAGACATAAGATGGGCTAAAATAGGACACACATTTCCCATAGCAAACACCTTGTGCCATAGTATGCAACGAATGGTTTCTAGAAGCCAGAAGCGTTGTGCGAGCGTGATACTGGCTGCGGAGAGGGTCGAGACGTACGTAGGACATGACATATATGGCCAGGCATGCTATGCCTATAGATGGATGGATAAGCCCGGCATGCCATCGTCAAAGAACCAGAAGAGACGCCCCGTGCACGACAAAGCCAGGGTCTATGAAGTTGATTATGGCGTCCAGACTATCCCACAGGAAATATCTATCAGAAAAGAAAGTGGGCTTAATATACGCTTTAAATCTGGAGCGAGCGACGGAACACAGACCCGCATGCAATGGCATGAACGAATCCCGTGTCATCGTCCCAGCCAAATGCTCTGTCTTCTGTTCTAGATTTGCTTTCCGTGGCCAGAATCCAAAGGCACAACGGAACAATGATGACGGTATGGACCTGTGACACGACGTGTATCGACCTGCGCGGGGGCGAGGCACGTTGCGATTGAGAAAACAGGTATGACCAAGAAAACGCGAGGGCATGCGCAGAATCACCAATTATTTTTTGCGCGTCTCGACTTGCTGCCATAAGCAACGGGAAAGCATTTTTCACTGGCCCAGGGTGCGAGGACTTGGTGCACGAGGAGGAAGCATAAGAAGGAGCAGACGATCATCGGGAGGTGCGGTGGTAGCTTGGTCAGGCCGAGCGTGTCGACGATGAAGGTGGTCAATGCCATGGCTGTCTGTCCTGGCCTGAGAGACGCGCTTGACTACCTGGAGTAGGCTCTGGAACGGTCATCGCAGAGCACGTAAACATATCGGCATCAGTCCGCTGCTTGTGCTTCTCACGGCCGACTGCCCCCGACGCCGGTCAGCCAGAGGGTGATGCGAATGCTTGGAAAAGACGACGATGAACATATCGTGGTTCGAATGTCGTCAGCGAGAAGAAAGAATGAGGCACGGCCGGCGCGCTTGACGTCGACGCCAGGGGTCAGCATGGGCGGGGATGCTCCGGTTTATGGAAAGCGTTCTCACGAAACGGCTGCATCGCTACTCCACCCACAGCGCCTCTGCTCATCGACCTCGACGGCAAGCGAGGGCTCTTTATCCCCCGCAGTCGCATCGCACATAGCCCGCTCCTTGTCTCGATATATTCTACGCAGACCCTTTCCATTTTAACGATACCGTCACGATTTTCACGACCCCGCACACTATTTAATATGCCTTTGGACCATCGCCTTGAGAGTTTTCCTGCCCCTTCACAGTTCCGTCGTCCATGGTCTCCAGATCCCTACGAACCCCTGCCCACAACCACGCCAAACCCAGGCTCCAATCGCCCCCGTCTGGGTGAATACGATCCCATGATCGACGAGAATTTGTTTCCGCAACTACCCCACCGATCGTCTAGGCGAGAAGGATCGGACGTCTCAGTCGAAGCGCTCGACTTGGCCGACTATGCGCGGACGTTGCGAGTTCGTCAAGCAGAGGACTCGTATCCGACCTTTGATCCATACACCTCGTATCCTCCGTCTTCAATACGGCCGCTGCGTAGCTACGACACCCTCAATCCGCCTTCCCTTGTCTCGCGCGGCGGCACGCTCTCCTCCAATGCTCACACTCATACGTCTTCGCGGACACCGAATCATCGTCCTTTTTCCTTGCCAACCCCATCGCGACACACCAGCACAGCCTCTTCCCGCCCCAACCGTTCGCCATACATTGCGTCCCCTGCGCAGGTGCAAGAGTCAGAGATCGATATCTCGGCATTTCCTGCTTGGTCCCGTAGCTGGTACGGTAATGGTGCAATGCGCAACCAGTCCACCTCCCCGGACATCTACACAACAATCCCGGTTTCCCATCTCCCTCATTCATTCAAACGTTCGCCGTTCGATCCAACATATGATCCCTACTCACCCACCGAGTCATACGGCTACGGGCCTGTTTCATCGCTTGGGCACGATTCAGCTAGAGAACTATTGCCGTGGAGCAACGACCCTCCAGAACGCGACCCTCGTTTAGACCCCTCTGTGATAGAAGAACGCGTACAGATGTTGCAGCGTGAATTCGGAAAAGATGACAAAGGGAAGAATCGAGCCATTGTAGATGACACGGGAGTCCTGCTTGATGAAAATGGAAAGCCTATTGTGGGTACGGTAGACAGGACAGGCAACTTGGTCACTCAAGGACCCAAGAAGCGGATCGCCGTGAGGCTTTTGCAGATAGTGTTAGCACTCGCCGCTTGCGTGCCTGCTATATACGTCGCTCTAGTATGTCTGCGTCCCGTGCCCGTTCAAATAGTATTGAACCTTCTGCGTTTCAGATTGCCAAGCCGAAAGACACACCACCTCCCGCAGGAAAGCCTCCAGCCTTCGTGCTATATATCCTGTCGGTCATCACATTGCTAGTCTTGCTCTATCTTTTTCTTCTTCGACCTTGCTGTTGTGCAGGGAAACGACGGAAAGGCTTTTCAGGTAATCCGCTTGCGAGTGGCATGATGGTCCTCCCTGTCCAAGGTGTTCCAGGCAGCAAAAAACCGAAGGGTAAAGGTGGTAAGAAGGGCAAGAAGGGAAAAGGCGGCATACCCGTGCCAGGAGATGTTCACGTCAATCTCATCGTGGATCCGAAAGCCTTTGGGAGACGGGAGGACTTCAGCGACGAAGAGGAAGATGAGGCTCGCAACTTTCCTGGTGCTTATCGTAGCAATGGTGACAAGAAGCGAACTAGGAGGAAGGGCGTGTTTGAAGGGTTGGCAATGGAAGAAGAGTGGAAGCGTGCGCGGGCGTGGGCGAGGAAGATCGCGGCGGTGGATGTAGCGGGCGTGATTCTCTGGGGCGCCGCTTTTGTGTTTATCCTGATTGGCAAAAGGTGCCCAAGCGGGGGATTCGAGGGCTGGTGAGTTTAAGTTTGGACAACACATCAGCTCGTTTGTTCATCTCCCTTGACTACTGACACAGGTGCAATGGCTATAACACGTCGACGGCAGCCGCTTGCTTGCTTTGTGTTGCATTTTCGCTCAGTCTATTTTTCGACGTCAAGGACTTGCATGCAAGCAAAGTCTCACCACGGACAAGGACATGAACCCACAGTTCCTTCATTTCGCTGTTATTTATTTCGGATCTTCATTTATTCACGATATCCCCACGATTTTCTGACTCTTTCATCTGCTGTAGCTTACTTCCTGCTCAATTCTGTGATACCAGCTTTTTTTTTTAGTTTATCAGATAATGATTACGATTACGAATCACATCACAACTGGTGATGACAAGCCCCCCATCCAATTTGTCAAATCGATCCTTCTCGACATTATTATTTCAAAACCATGGTAAGGCAAAACTTTCCTTTCTGTCCCATGGGCGCGTCTTCATCTGACACCAGAGTGCAGACTTAGAGGCTCTGGTACTCTCCGGAAAGCTCTTTGGCGGAGACGAGCATTCCTCGTCGCCCGCACGGACACCTTCTCCCGACGCCGGCTGGCACGACGACGAGCTGCCAGACGAAATCAAAGTCCTAGAAGCCAACGGTTACGACTATGATGTGCGGCGCGCTCAGCGCAGGGCAGAAGCGGAGGCAGAGGAGAGGCAAACGGAGTCCATCGGCATGGGTGTTCCAGGTCGTACAGGTGTAAAAGGCGTCATCCGGGACAGAAACGAGGCCATGGCGATCGAACGAGAGAAGCGAGCGCAAGAGGCGGAGGATATGAGGGAAAAGATGGAGAAGGCCCATCTGGGGGGCAAGACGTATCTAGAGGAGGAGAGAGAGAAGGCATGGCTCGGGCTAGACGAGAAGATCGATGAGCTGGTGTTGAAGGAAATGGAGAAGGCGCAAGAGATAGGCGCGGATGAAAGAAGGGACGTGTTTGGACGGAGGAAGGAGGGGAAGTTTGGGCATCTAAGAGAGGTCGGCGTGAAGGGCTTTTTGAGCGCCGTCGAAGACGAAGAGAAGGGTGTCTGGATCGTCGTTCATCTATACGACCCGGTAAGTTCGTCTTTCACGCTCCACTATTCAATTTCTCATACTCTTCTCTCATTTCATTTCTTATAGTCTTTGGAGCGTTGTTATACTGTGGACAATACACTTGCCCCGCTCGCGAGATTACACCCGGACACGAAGTTCTTGCGCGCGAGAGCATCAAAGCTAGGCTTCACATCTTCGAGGTCCGGCATGGCCATGCCACGGCCCCAAACCCAAACGAGTCGAATATCACGTTCAAAAGTCATGCCTCGGCGCAGAGGTGACGATGACGATGATCCGTACGATGAGAAGGATTATGAACAATACAAAGACGAAAGTGAGGAGGACGAGGATAGCGATGACGAGGACGTGGACCTCGACATGCTGCCCACGATACTTGTATACCGCGACGGAGAACTAGTACACAACTGGGTGCGGGCGGATTGGGTTGCTGGCCCAGCTGGGCTTCACGATTTGCTGGACCGGTAGGTCCATCCGTTCACAGTTTCTACCCGTGGTCCCCATGCTGAATCTCTTACCACAGCCACAACATCCTACCTCGCTCGTCTTCGAGGAATCTCGGTTTCCCCCTTGACGACGAAGACAATATTGACCTCTTTCTGAGTGACGAGGAAAACGAGACTTGAGATTTCTGCAGTGATGGCACATAGAACGAACTCCATTAGTCGCTGGCTCGCTATTTTCTGATATACATTTGTATTCATATGCTGCGCTCGCTAATCTGCTGCACAGTGAAGCAAAATCTGTTTTCGGATATCTCAGTGGGTGTCATCCGCAATGTAGGTAACATAGCTTCCCCCACAGTGCTGATGGCAATTTCTAGATATGTCATTTCGCGATTATAGCAATTCTAAGAAATGATGATGCCTCAGCGTGTGGAGATGGCTGCCTTGGCGTGCGTTCAAGCGCTGTACCAATCACCCAGTTTCGAAACAAGGGACCAAAACCGGAAAGAAACCAAGACGGATTGAAGTAAATGCTAGTCCTTATGCATAACACCGGGATGCAAATCGGATGAGTGTTTGACCAAGTTAACGAATTGTAGTCGTGCATAAGGATGGAGAGAACGAATATGATAAGAAGCAATTTCGCCAGTGCAAGAATTGGCAGCACGGCTTCCGCAGTACTGATGAGACCATGAGGGGAACGAGATACGTACCACGACATAACTTGCGAGGATATCAAACAAATAAGCGCATAGAAGAATCATGGTACAGGAGAATATGCGTACAAGCTAGGAACAATTGCTTACTTTTGTGACAGTAATCCTCCACCTCTGTAGAAAACCAGCAGAAAGCAAGCCCGTTTGCCAGGCACAGGCGAGTCTTGTCTCTCTCCAACCCTGCATCCCCACGGCACCCACGACTGCTGCACGCAAAACCACGTCATCTACGAGTCTACCTTCGAGAATTTTCATCTCGGATATATGTAGATCGGTTATGTTCTTGACTTGGTCGACGAGGAACGGGGATGGACGGGACATGAGGAGTTCAAGAACATAGTGCAATGATATCATCAGGGGAGTAGAAGTACGCGGAAGAATGCTGCCTAGCGGTTCGTAAATTTGGCAGGTCAAAGGCACGGTGCACAGTATGAACGCAGGATCGAGATAAGATACGTCCGGAGATATGGCAGTGAAGTCGATGTCCAGATTGCAACCAGATCGAAGGGAATCATAGAGTTCGGAAAACGTTATCTTGAGTTGAATATATGGAACCTGGTCGAGTGAGTTGAACGTCGAGTTTCGTAGTTCCTATTGGGCATGACGGAGACCCATCTTTCAGCATAGACAATCAATCTTACCTCGGAATCTGGTTCTACCATTTGGGAAATCAACATCAGGTGCAGGAAATTGGATTAATCTGGCCGAACCTTGATGCTGCAGAAGGGCTAAATGAGCAACATTCACCCCAGTATACGCTGAATCAACGTACCTTGAAACCGTTGAATTGTGTTGCCAGAAGAATCCTCGGGGTAGAGAACCACCATGAGCTATTGATGTGGAGGGAAAATTTATGGCCATGTTTCATGAGTTTGCCGAGCAGAAGAGGAGCTAGATCGCCAGAGTTCCTTAGTTCAACAGTACCGTTCTTGATGTTCTGCAGACATTGGCCCAGCTCTATCATGACATCCTTCGGGCGGGCACTACACATTCGACCAACAACATCCCTATACCCTGACAGCCAAGACAAAGACGTTGGCACCAGCACGGATTTCAAAGCCAGAAAAGGAAGCTGATTGTAGTCTCTTCCACGGCAAATAGTCCTAGAACCTGTAAAGATGATTAGAACAGATATACATGCCAGGATGACCTGTGCCTCGTCCATATGGTCCAACAATTCGTGGTGGTAGCTGGTCCACGATTAGGTAAGCGGGTTGTGTCCACAAACGCGTGCCATGACCATGCATAAAAGAGCGTTCCAGAGGTTCCTTTAAAAGACATGCGCAGCCAAGCGCTGCTGTATCATCCATCGTTCTCCTCTCTCTCCAAGTGACAGAGTTCAGCGATGAATCTTGGTATTCGCTATGTACCTTTTGAACTTTCCGAAAACGACGTCAAGCGCGAGATCGCCAAGATCCTCCACTCCGATGAGTTCACTCCTCGTCATCACGACCAGTTCAACAGGGCCGAACGACAGATGAATTTCAAAATCAAGCTGAACCCATCGCCGGTAGGCGGGGTTCGAAACGACGGCACTGGCGTGCTCACGTTGCCTGATGATGAAATCGCCAGGAAGTTCTTACGATGGATCAAGGCTACTCCCTTCAAGATAGAGCGTCGAAAACTCAAATTCTTTCCATGCGGAAGTCCTCCGTCAAACCTGAGGTTTGAACTAGATAGAACGCCTTACACCGATCCGAATCTCGAGGAGGAGCACCAGCAGAAGGTTTGGGCTTTGAGTGATAGCCTTCGCGTGGACGTACTCCAAGTCGGCGTGTTTTACCACCCCAGTTATCCTAACAATGAGAGGCAGCCCGTTGCTCCACGGGCTTTCTCGGTAGAATGGGAGTCGAATCACAGGGAGCGATCCAAGGCCTGGCTCTCGTTTGAATATGACCACAAGGTCATAAGAATCAAGGTTATGATTTTTCTTTTATTGTTTCATTCTCTATCTTAAACGCTCCACAGCTCGGCGACTCAAACGTAGAACCGACGGGCGCCAGTGTCGCCATCAGTTTCTCAAGCATTCACAAAGTTGCGGTCGGTTACGATGGCAGCCCATGTACGATTCCTCCCTTGTTGGTTCACGTTTCTTGCTCAGTTCTCCTAGACGTTTGTTTTGACCTGCTTGTACCGCCTGTCATGGAGAGCATCGATTTTCACAGGACCCTTGTTGGCAATGACTACATTGACAACACCAAGTACAAGCGCAGAATCGGAGCCCTTCACGAAGGTCACCGGATAGTCGCCCCATATGCACATCACATCCGTCTCCTGCTTTACAATGACCCTGTCCTCGACATGGTCGAAAAATTCGTTTCCATGTACCAGGCTGCCGGCCTGCGAATGTCACAGCTATATCGATGTAATGGCACATATCAGATTGATGCCAGGAAATGTGGCTTCTTCAGTCCGAAGGACCTTTACCAGCTCACGTGCATTTTCAAGAAATTGCCTTGGTGTGTAGCTTTCCAGCTTGAAGCTCTCTTGTACAATCACCTTCTTCACTCGAAGGAGATCCTTTCCTTTATTCCCTACATCGAAAAGTTGCGCACGGAGTTTAAAGATGACTACGTCGGGAGCCTCTTCCGAAGATTTGGAGAGTCACTCCGATCTAAAGACCCCCGCAAGACTCCTATGCAATGCCTTGAGGACACGCAAAAGGAATTCGACGTCAGTCGTTTCCAGGACAGCTTTGTTTGTTATCACGTCAGCGTCACGCCGACTCGATACATCTTGGAGGGACCCTACCCAGCACAATCCAATCGTGTTATCCGTCGATATCGAGGATACGAAGAGCATTTTTTGCGCGTCGACTTCAGGGATGAAGACCGGCTCCAGTATCGCTGGACACGTGAAGTCGACGGCGCTTCGCTGCTTCGGGAGCGCGTAGGCGATATCTTAAAACAAGGGTTAGATATTGCAGGGCGCCACTTTGAGTTCTTGGCCTATTCCAGCTCCTCACTCCGGGAACATGCTGTTTGGTTCATCCATCCTTTCACCGATGCAGGAGGAAACAACATTACTTCTCAGTTTATCAGAAATTCCCTAGGCGATTTCAGCGCCGAGCTTCGTCGACGGCCGTCAAAGTTTGCCGCCAGGTTGGCGCAGGCTTTCACTGCTACAGACCCATCGGTCATGATTCGTAAAGAACAATGGGAGAAGGTCGACGATTTGGGAAGAAAGCCGTATCTCTTCACCGATGGCGTTGGCACAATTTCCCAAGCGCTCGCCGATAGGATATGGGAGAGGTTGTGTGAGTCTAGACGTGACAAGGGTCGCAATGTGGTTTCTCCATCTGCCGTAAGAATGTGTTACATGCATTTTTGGACATGGTGCTTATATCATGCTAGTATCAGATACGATTCTTGGGTTTCAAGGGCGTAGTATCCGTAGATAAATTTCTTGACGGAAATAAATCTGGGGTACAAATGCGTTTGAGACCATCCATGGAGAAATTCGAAGTCAGCCAGGCAGATGAGGCGGATATCGAAATCGCACAGTCTTTCCAACGACCTGGTGTGTGCTATCTCAACAGGTGCATTAACTGTTCCCACCTCCGAGAGCGCATGCTCATTTTTCAGCAGGCCGTTAATCATGTTGTTGGAGGATTTAGGTGTCAGGTTGTCTGCATTTACAGATCTCCAAGATCAGGCCGTTGCAGAAGCACGCACTATCCACGATTCCAGCGCCCAATTCCGGCAAGTTCTCACAAGCCACAGCTTTGGGCATTCCTACCATCTCTCGTCAATTTTGGAGCGGCTTGAAAAACTTGGCCTCGACCTTATTCCGCGTAGAAACATAGCCAGCTATGACAACCAATTCCTGCGTCTCGTACGTCAAGTTGCGATGAACTCGGTATTACGGGACATCAAGCACAGCGCACGCATTCCTGTACCCGACAGTTACCTGCTTGTCGGTGTTGCGGACGAAGGCCCAGCATACCTCAAAGCTGGCTTCCCTGATGTTTACGTGCTACCAGCAGGCTCGATATACGGTATGCTGTCGAAGCCTCCGCCCATGCCTGACTCCTAACTTTGACTAGCTTGTGTCCAAAGGTCTTCCGACTCTCAGCCGATATGGTTAGAAGGTCCTTGTTCAATATCGAGGAGTCCGGTCGCTCATCCAGGAGATGGTAAGACAGATAGAGCTTTGGTCCATCATCTCTGACACCACTCGGCAGTTCAGCGAGTGCGCGCTATTGGTAAACCTCCTGAGGGCATGATGTGTGCATTTTCGGACTTGAAAAATGTGGTCGTTCTGCCCTCGACTGGTGACTGCCCTTGACTTGCGTGCAAGTCTTGCCGTGCCTGATATCTTGTAGGGCCCCGTTCCTTGGCTTCAATGCTTGGTGGTGGAGACGTAGATGGGTTTGTCAAGTCATTAACGTCCCTGCTCTGTCTTGTCTTCTCATTTTCGTTGCAGGGATCTGTTCTCTGTCATCTTTCACGAACCTTTGCTACCATCCATTTGCGAATACCCTGCAGAGTATCCAGGGGTTCCCGAGCGCATCCTTGATAGAGAGAGTACAGTGGATGACATCTGCGACTTTATTGTAGAGTATCTTCACTCTGATATTTTGGTCTGTCACTATTGCATAAAGAAGCGCATCAAACTTACTTCTATGTCAGGGATTGTTATCAGACCGCCTTATAGTGATATGTGGTATGTGACACCTTTATCCGCACCTCCATGTACTGAGCGTTATATTCATTAGACCAATCAAAGGTACTTCGGTTCTGACACATTCAGGCCAATTACTACGACGTCTTAATTTTATTCTAGGAGGGCATCTTCGATAAAGATTGCAAAAGGCTTGCAGAACTTTGTTCAAAGGTATGTCATGGTAATACCTCCTAGCAGCGTCTTCCTATAATCTTATGCAGGCGGTCGACTACCCTAAATTTGGTGTACCTGTGGACATGAACAACATTCCTCGGCCACTCATTCGCTGTAAACCGGACTGGCATGCCGCGGAAGTTGTGTCGCCTCGGAAGACGGATTACTACGAGTCGACTAGGGCGCTCGGTGTCATGTTCCGATCCATCACTCTAGATGACCCTACCCCTGCGACCAGTAACACTTTAGGACAGCGGCCACTCCAGGATCCGATATCTTTGACCCTGCTTCCCATCGTTCAGCGTCACATTCAAGCAGACAGCGATCCTGGCGGCAAGTCGCCATTCGCCGATCGGCTATTAAAGAAGTATTCCAACGAACTGCGATACATCTGCAACACACACACACTATCAAATGAGCCAGGCGTCACCTTGTTGGAGGCCGAAGTCGTTGTTGGGACCATTCTTGCAAACTGTACTCAAGTACGATGGAGGAAGGATCGCATATACCGGATGAGGCTCCACAGCTTGGAGCTTGTCAAGAATATCCAGCGCGAAATGATGAGCGTTGTCTATGAGGCAACGGAACAGGAGTTGATTCAAGGTCTGGAGCGTGCGTGGGATGCTTGGAAATTCAGTTGGCGCAACATGGATCAATTTGGGGCTAGTAGCTTTGGGTTAATAGCCCTAGGCATTGTCCTGGACTGCCTGGATGTGTTATCGGAAATACCAAGCGTGGGGCAGAGAAACTGATGTTAGGAATTCATTAGCCCATATATACAGTACTTTGATCACGTGGACTGACAAATGAGAGTCAATGTCTGCCAAATAACGCGTCACATCGCGTCTCACTCAAGCGTGCCATGACAAACGAGCTGGAGAATCCGGGATCTCCGTCCAGGCGGCTTAAACAAGACTGGAATCTCATTTTCGAGGATCCACTTCTCGAACGCAGTGCGCAATCAATCTTGGAGAACGGCACGGATGGTACGGGCTACATCTCGGGAACGATTTTCATGCGCTGGCCGGCTCGGAACAAAAAAATAGGAATGATCATGGAGTCGGGAAATCATCGCTTTGAAACCTGGTTTACTGACAGATGTGCCGACTTCTCTGAGCATCTTGACTTCTTGGTGCACGACCAAGTACGTATAGCACTCAAGGACGCTGTGGTAGAAGATCCCGTCAGTGTCTCTCGAACATGCACTTCAAAGAGGCGACTTCGGTATTCCAAAGGCGTTATTGTTCGGTTTGTCAAGCGTCCACGCGCGTTAAAAGCGCAGACTGTGAATACTTGGGAATGTGGGTTACCTGATGTCAGTCCACGCAACATGCATACAATTGATAGGTTTTAGTGGAAGACACGGCTGGAATCGACGATTGGTTCTGTACTCCAAAGTTCTCCCCTCATCCACATCCCTTCCTGCCTCCCCAGAGCCATGAGGCCGTAGCAGGAGTAAATTCTCGATTAACGGATAATACGCGTCACATCCCAATTCTCCGGACAGGCCAGGAACTATCACAGAGCGATAGACGAGTTTCTGGGGAGCAGAGGCGCACAATGCAACAGCGCGAACCGTCTTCAGTATCGGTCAAGGTTAAGCCAGATCCGCCCTTGTCGAAGAAGCAGCTCAAGCGGCTAAAGAAACTGAAACGAAAGGCTCTTGAAGAAGGACGAACACGAACCCCATCACAGACTCACGGGGAAGAACGAATAAGGATAGAACAACGAGACCATCTGGAGCCACGAGCCGTCTTGGAAGAGAAAGCTCGAGGAATACCGGATCCAGAAGAACACCAAATTCATAACGATCGACCTGCTGGATCTCAAGGACACCAACATCTGAATCTGGAAAAACATGACCAGCAACCGCGCGTTCCACTTCACGAACATTCTGACACTAAACAACCACTCGGCGTGGATAACCCCACATCTTCCGCTCATCGTTTGGCTCGAGGACTTCGTGCCGAAATGGTAAGTATACGACTGCACCTGACGAGAGTGATCTTGACACAAGATAGTTTTTGTATAAACCCGTCGCTTCTTTGCCTCTTGGGCAATTTGTAAATCTTATCGGAGTTGTCACCGGAGCAACGATACCTTCAAAAGCTGTTACTGGCCGTAAGGCTTTCTCTCCTGCCATCGTTGACAGCCTTGAACTCGTTTTGTGTTGTAGAATGGTCATGCAACGTTAAAATCGTGGACCCGAGCAATGTAATCGTTGACGACTATAGCACGCCGGAAAGCTTCCAAGTGACTTGCTTTTCCTATAAATACAAGGAGTGGCTTCCTCAGCCTCGTGCTGGCGACGTTGTTATTCTACAATCTGTTAAGGTATAATCTTCCTGGTGTCTACGATCTGTCGACTGAAAATTATATCAGATCGTTGACTATCATGGGACGAAACGAGGCACTGGTTATCCAGATAAACTTCGATGGGCGGTCTATGACCCCGACAGCAAGCAAATTCGCGACGTGGAGGGTGTACCTCGATCCCAAAAATTGGCCGATGGTCATGGATACGAATTTTCACCGTTTCTGACACCGAGTCCCCTGGAACTTGGGCACTGTCAACAACTGTCCAAGTGGTGGCAGGAAGTAAAACAGACGAAAGAGGAATCTCTCGGGGAAATTTATCAAATAAGTGGTCCCAGCTTTTCGCAAGGTTCCTACGGCCGGCGCCATCGTCTTATATCGGAAGCCGGTCCGGATGTCGAACCACAAGGGTACTTTGACTGCACTGTCGAAGTATGAATTGGCTCATGCTCTCCCTCCGTTTCGCTGACCTTTGACAGATTCTTCATGGCGAGGCAAACGACTATTACTACACCCTACGCGTCACGGATTATACCCTCAATCCAGCAACGGGCTTTGCACAAGCTGAATGGTGTCCTGCTGGCCTAGAAGACTATGTTCTCCGTCTAGAAGCCTGGGATAGTGCCAGATCAACTGCCATAATGATGAAGCCGGGAGATTACTACACCATCCGAAATGCCCGTATGAAAGTGGGCTCCAACGGATATATACAGGCGAAGGTGGTGGAGGATAAAATGACGAAGCTAACAGATGCTGATGCAAATGACGATCCTAGATTGAAGGATTTGCTTGAGTATGTTATTCTCGTTGTTGTGGTCCGAAGGCTGACTATACGCCCCTCAGGCGTAAGAAAGCATGGCAGAAAGCCAATGATACATCTCGACATTTCGAGCACCGTCTAATCAAAGATAGCGTTGAAAATGAACATTTTAATTCCGTTGTCGAGGTATAGTGGTGCTGTTTATTGTAATGTAACGCTTGATTAACCTTTTCCCTTAGATACTGCATATCAAAACCGCTCGAGATGGGCTGTGTTATCTCTATGCGACAGACTATACTGGTCGCAAAGACTTATCGCCTGTGCCGGTGGAAGACTGGTCCAAAAATCTTGAGGGCCTAATTGTCACAATTGCGCTTTGGGACGGTCAAGCGCGGCACGCTGAATCCATTGAATGCGGGTCATACTGTCTTATCAATAAGATGAGGCTGAAGAAACATAGCACGAAAGGCACCCTTCAAGGCAACTTGGGTGGTGTCGAATGTTTAATTCACATGTTGAACCCGCGAAATCGCGCGAACGAGCACCTCGCTGCTCTGATTGAGTGTGTCGTTGCGCAAAATATGTTTTCGCTATTTCTTACGACTATTTCAAGGCGAAGGACAAGATTTCGGGAAAAATATCAAGCGTCTTCTTCTGATGGTCCAGGTCAAGCTGAACCGGAGAGCACCAACCGCGCGCCTTTTTCGAAACGCGCTTCTGTGACACGATGCCATTGCACACCGATAAAACTGATGAAGTCCAGCATCAAATGCCCCAACAAGTTCCGCATCCGTGCCCGGATTATAGACTTTTACCCCCTTCAATTGTGCGATGCTGTCATCGTCTACTGCAGGAACTGTGGCAATGAGTTGAGTAAAGTCGAGAACGCCTATAACAAACTACTGATATTTGTCCAAGCGTTCCTGCTAACCAACGCGCTTGCTTCGGATGCTCTGACATAGATCATGAATACGTTCAATATAAATATCAATTATGGTTCTTGTTACGGGATGAAGCTGGAGACCAACTGTATGTCTCGGTCAACGACGATGTGAGTTCCTGATGCCAAGTCTCGGATGGAAATGTTTTCAACTCAGTGTCGTTAGTCTCTTCTCTTCCAGGGTCTCAAACGTGGAGACATTCGGTCTGACTTCGCTGCTTATCTTCTTTTTCGTAAAAGGATGGAGCCGATGGTTGGAGACCTCCTGCAAGTTCACGATGGCATAGAGAAAGGCATCAATCTAACGCCAGAAACGCCTGAATTGACTTGGATCATCGGTTCGTGGGAGGTTGAAGGTGAGAGGCGTTACTGTCTTCTCAATCGGCAACTCGAAGAAAACGAAGACAAGTCATGATCGTTTGGCGAAGGATCACATCCTGGACTGCAGCATCACCGATACCTCACGCACATAAGTACGATACTGCGATACCGCGTGTACACTAATTTGCTCCATCATACTGTGATATTATGCCGGATTCTCAGGCTACATTTATCGCACCCCGTTCTCGTCTTGACCTGATTTTGAAACACAATGGAAGAAGCGCCGATATAGTGTCGGCAACGGCAATGATACGATGAACAAACCCGTTTCCAAGTTTCATCTCTCTAGTTAAGGGCGTTTGGTATGAAACTAAGCACAGCCATCACCTGTATATGATGAGACAACATCTCGCCCACTCCTTTTTTGAGCTCTCTTCATTTTTACCCCCTTCATTCCTATAGAGAAAATAGAGGAAATGCGATCTCTTCTGACGCTGGTCGTTCTACTCGCACCCAGGCTCATACTTGGATTCACGCCGTCGAAAAGGTACTATGACACGCACGACTACTACGTGATCGAGCATGATCTGGAAAGAGGCGCTTCACTGGCTGACGCTGCGCATGCATTGGGTGTGGAGGTCGTTGAACAAGTCGGGGAGCTCGAAAACCATTGGCTTGTGCGCACCCAAAAGCCACAGCTGGCTGCTCGCGGAGAGCGCCATCCTGACTCTGTCATCTCCGCTTATCAATCCCTTCGCGCCCGAGCCTCTGCTAGTCTGTCGTCTCGCTCTGAGGAGGCCGCTATCGTCTCGTCCATACGACATCTCGACAAGCAGATACCACGCCAGCGCTTTAAAAGGGCACCACCCCCCGTTCGACCGCCCTCAGGAGAGTCCCCAGAACGTGTGGCGCAACGGTTTGACATATCAGACCCTCTATTCGGCGAACAATGGCATCTGGTGAACAGGGAGTTCCCTCAACACACAATGAACGTCATCCCTGTGTGGGACATGGGCCTTACGGGTAAAGGAGTCATGTCGGCTGTCATCGACGATGGTCTCGATTTTTCCAGCGAGGATCTAGCGGATAATTTCGTGCGTATACTTTTTGCCATTGCGACGTGCCATAAGCCGCTGACGCTCACTTCAGGACGAGACGTTTTCGTATGATTTCAACAATCATGGTCCTCTGAAGCCCCCGGAATCTGACGTCGATCACCATGGCACTCGGTGCGCGGGGCAGATTGCTGCTGGCAAGAATAGCGCGTGTGGTGTGGGCATCGCATATGACTCCAAGGTATCCGGCATCCGAATCCTTTCAAAGCCTATAATAGACGTCGACGAAGCCGTTGCCCTGAATTATGGCTTTCAAAACATTTCTGTCTATTCATGCAGTTGGGGGCCTCCCGACAACGGAAGGTCCATGGGCGCACCCTCTTATCTGATCAAGAAGGCCGTTCTCAACGGCATCAACAAAGGTAGAAGAGGAAAGGGATCCATCTTTGTCTTTGCCAGCGGAAACGGTGCAGGTCATGGGGACCAATGCAACTTCGATGGTTACACCAACAGCATCTATTCAGTGACCGTCTCTGCCGTTGATTATATGGGCAAACACCCTTACTATTCCGAGGCCTGTGCTGCCAATCTAGTCGCCGGTTACAGCTCTGGCAGCGGTCGTCATATCGTCGGTGCTGTCTTCTCATTTCTCTGACGTTTCTGACAAGACTACAGGTGACTACCGACAATGGTAAAAACAAATGCTCAGAAAATCATGGCGGAACATCCGCGGCTGCACCCAATGTTGCAGGGGTCTTTGTACTTGCAGTCCAAGCAAGGTATGCGAACCCAACTTAATGGCGTTTTACCATGTTCACTGTGATATTATTAGGCCCGAACTGACCTGGCGAGATATCCAATATCTGTCGATCGAAACAGCTGGAATGATTAACCCGGATGATCCTGATTGGGAACGTACAGCTAGTGGACGGCTTTACAGCTACAAGTACGGATACGGCGTCATCGACGCTTACAGATTCGTCAGAGCAGCACAGACGTGGCCTCTTGTCAAACCGCAAGCATGGATCGAATCGCCGACTATCCAGCTCGGAGGGGGGAGGATGGAACACCCAAAGAATTATTCAGGCGGGGTTCCGATCCGCCGCGATGGTGTCACGAGCAAGGTCACAGTGACTAGGCAGATGCTGCAGGACAACAACTTTGAGAAACTTGAACACGTCAACGTTCAGGTTTGGATCGATCACACTAGGAGAGGAGATGTCGAGGTAGAATTGACCAGCCCGAATGGTATCAAAAGTGTACTGGCACAGATGCGGGCAGGTGACGAATCTAAGACGGGCTTTCCAGGCTGGATATTCATGTCCGTCAAGCACTGGTAAGTTTTCGTGGATATCTTATCTACTTTCAGCATTGACAGTCGTTATACAGGGGAGAAAATCCTATTGGAGATTGGACTATCAGAGTGACCGACCAGAAGAACCATAACAATGGCTCTTTCCTTGGCTGGAACATGAAATTTTGGGGTTCTACAATTGACCCGACAAAGGCGAAGAAATACGAGCAGCCTCTCGTAGACAATGTCCTGCCTCCGCTCCACGATCCGTCGCGACCGATTATCGTCTCCCCAGTCACTACTAGCCACAGCAAGCCTACTGCATATCTAACAGACGGTGCACATAGCCATCAGGCTACGGGCAAGCCAACCCACCCATCAGGTGACGACTGGATTACTGGTGCGACACAAGTTGTGAGCCATCACAGGTCTATATTCGGCGCGATTGCCACAATGATACTCTTTGGCGCCGTTGCCGGTATCCTATTCTGGAGGAGTCGCATGACTCGTGCGAACCGTGAATATTCCAGCCTTCCTGCGAATGATGATCTCGCGATGAGGTCGCTTTCTCGAGACCATATGGACCCAACGGCAGCCGGAGCCGCCATTTCCGCGGGACCCCATCCCGCGGACCGAGTTTCTGGAGGCTTAGGCTTCCATTCCGGCTTCCTTGATGACGATGACACCTCAACGATCGCTGTCCCGACACCTAGATATAGGGACGAGCCCGACCCACCACCATCTTCCGGCACCATCCCCTTGCGCTCCGCGCAGGTGCCTGGAGCTCTTCCCGAATCGGCCAGCAGGGCTGATCACGAGAGCTGAAAGGACTTTCATACCACGAGATGTTCGAATAAAGCTATTTGTATACCCGCAGTGCTGTAATTGTAATGCGATTGGAGGGACGATCTGGGACTTTGTGGAGCTCCCTACCTTGACCGGTCACGGAGTCACACGTAGCTTGTTACAACCAACCACTTATACCCACATTATTCTGCAAGCTGCTATTCTCTACTCCTCTGCGACGTAATATTAATTCCGAGAACTGGGCATTGAAAACCATGCGCCTCTCTTGGGTCGCCGTCCTACTTTTGGCGCACTGCATCGCTGGCGAACTTCCCAAGAAGCGCTCATACCACACTCACGACTACTATGTCCTCGAGCACGATCCGCTGGCTAGTCAAGGCGCATCCCTTGCATTTGTGGCAGATTATCTCGGAGTAGAGGTTGTTGAGCAAGCCGGTGAACTCGAAAACCACTGGTTGGTCAGACGAGAGAAGAGCTTCACACAGTTCGCATCGCGGGAAGCGGAGGACCCGGTCATAGCCAGGTATCGTCGTCTGCGAGTCGACGACTTGACAGGTTTGGCATCGCGTTCAGAAGACACTCATGTTGCACGAGCCGCAGCTGCGTCAATACGTTACCTTGCTCGGCAGACGATTCGACAGAGAGTAAAACGAGCACCACCTCCCATAAAGCCTCCCGACAACTCGATGATTGCAGCTGTTGTCGCGCGGTTGGGTATTCAAGATCCTATGTTCTCACGGCAGTGGCATCTGGTGAATGAAGAGCAGCCGGAGCATATGATGAATGTGACTCCCGTCTGGGATATGGGATTTACGGGCAAAGGCGTTGTATCGTCTCTAGTAGATGATGGACTCGATTATACAAGTGAAGATCTGGCAGAGAATTTCGTGCGTTGTTTCTCTAACCTGTCATTCACGCTTCGTAATCCACCTCCGCAGGATGCAGACGACTCTTACGACTTCAATGACCACGAACCACTACCCACCCCAAAGAAATTCGATGACCACCATGGCACGCGTTGTGCCGGCCAAGTTGCCGCAGGGAAAAACAACGCGTGTGGCCTGGGTATCGCATATGGGTCCAAAGTGGCCGGAGTTCGCATTCTTTCGGGACCTATATCTGACGTTGACGAGGCCGCGGCCCTCAATTATGGTTTCCACAACGTATCTATTTATAGTTGTAGTTGGGGACCTCCCGACAATGGTCAAGCTATGGAAGGTCCGGGATACCTCATCAAAAAGGCCGTTGTAAATGGCATCAACAATGGTCGTGGCGGGAAAGGTTCGATATTCGTGTTTGCAAGCGGCAATGGTGCAGCCAATGGAGATCAGTGCAACTTTGATGGCTATACGAACAGCATTTACTCCGTGACCGTATCTGCTGTCGACTACAAAGGCCTTCATCCTTATTATTCTGAACCTTGTGCGGCCAATATGATTGTGGCCTATAGTTCGGGCAGCGGGAAACATATCGTTCGTCGATGCATCCTGGTCCCTCGTATTTTTGATAATGACTCGACATAGGTCACTACAGACAAGGGCAAGAATGAATGCACTATTTCACATGGAGGCACATCGGCTGCGGCTCCCAATGCCGTTGGTGTCTTTGCTCTTGCTCTCGAAGCTCGGTTTGTCCAATTCATAGTTAGTATACGAAACTTTCATTGAAATTATCGCATCATTTTTATCACAGATCTGACCTGACTTGGCGCGATATCCAATATCTATGTATTGAGACTGCACGCATGATTAATCCCGACGATCCGGATTGGGAGCGAACGGCCATGGGAAGGCTTTACAGCTACAAATACGGGTATGGCGTCCTAGATGCGCATAGGTTCGTCAAGACCGCTCAGACTTGGAGCCTCGTCAAGCCCCAGGCGTGGTTTGAAACTGAAACTATTCAGTTGGGCAACGGGACGATGCCGGACCCAGAGGTGTATTTCGGAGGACAGTTCATTGGACCTGAAGGTGTCACAAGCAAGATGACTATTACTAAACAAATACTTCTGGACAACAATTTTGAGTCGCTCGAACACGTCAATGTCAGGGTCTGGATAAACCACACCGTGCGAGGGGATGTCGAGGTGGAAATTATGAGCCCAGGTGGCATCAAGAGTATCTTAGCCAAGAAGCGCCCTGCTGACAAGGCAACCAGCGGTTTCCCAGGTTGGCAGTTCATGTCAGTCAAGCACTGGTAAGCAGTCACCCTCCGACCATTCGCGTTCAATACCGGATTAACATCTTGCAGGGGGGAGAATCCCGTTGGCGATTGGACAATCCATGTGTCGGACCAGAACATGCCGGAGGTGAGCAATGGCACCTTCCTGGGCTGGAATATGATATTCTGGGGTTCCTCCATCGATCCTTCAAAAGCGAAAAAGTACGAAGTGCCTGAAGTGGACGACATACTCCCTCCTGTCCCCCGACCCGCCCCGACTACCCCGACGACTACGAAAATCCACGCCAAGCCCACCGCTCACCTACCCGGCGACCATGGGACAGCTGAGGGCGAAAATACAAATCCTGCCTTCTCATCCGCCCAACCTGCTGCCGCGACCGCGTCACCCACGAATACCCCTACACCGGATGTGGGCTGGTTCCCTGGTCTTTCAAACCTCGTCTCGAACCAAAAATGGTTCTTTGCGGCTCTGGGAGTTGTCGTCCTGTTCGTTATTGGAGCTGGCGTGTTCTTCTGGAGACGTCGCAAGGCAAGGATAGCCAATTACACATATCTACCTGCGACCGACGATGTCTCCATGAGCGCCCTTACTACGGGTCAGACTAGCACGGCACGTCCTACTAAGGAGCTTTATGATGCCTTCGGCGAGGTTCCGGATGACGACGATGAGGAGACGGGCTTGCGGGGCGTGCATCCTGATGAGCGTATCTCTACGGGTCTGGGCTTCCACTCAGGCTTCTTGGACGATGAAGAACCATCGACGGCCGACGCTGGACCGTCTACTTCATATCGGGATGAACCTGAGCATTCTAGGAATGAGAGCCCCAGCGGAAGTGGTAGCAGTTGGGAGCATGCCTCGTAAAATTTTCATTCCTTCTGACCCTTTCTTCGTTCGCTGTATCTTGCTTTCCCCGTTATATATACCATCGCTATCTTACAGGTATGTACGCGCAAATAATCGGTAGACAGACGTTATGTATCTCTGCACGGACGCTTTGTAAAGCTGTCCCTGGCTTGAAGGAAATATTACATTGAAGTAGGAATACAGATAACCAATACAAATTCAACATTGAGTGCAAGACGAAATCTAGATAAAGCGCAGCTTCGAGTTGTTCGCAACTCTCGCCAATACGTTCAAATCCTCGTACTACGTGGACATCAGCTATGGTGTGCAACAGAATGTATGCCAGACAGACCTTGGAAATGGTTTCCATGAGTTGCGCCTCTGTGAAGCCTGCGTTCATTATGCGTGCGCGCACGTCGACCATCGATAGCTCTTCTTCATCGTCGTCGTATTCATCAGAATCGACGTCCATGTCGCGCTCTCCATCTGGCCCTTTTCCGAACCGCCTCTGTTTCCGCGGCCGGCGACGCGGAGTCCGATCGTTGATCGACATGTCTTTGATCAAACGGTAAATCTGACTTAGGACCGATCTATCCGTCTCCATCTCCTTCTCAGACTCGTCGTAGAGGCTCTCTTTGCTGCAAGCCATGAGTCGAAGCGCTTCATCTACATCTGGCTGCTCCACATTGTCCGCGTGGCGCAGGCGGGCCAGTGCCTGTGATAAACGGAGAACACCAAGTAGTGTTCGCGCGGATGTATAAGAATGTGCTTTGTTCTGTTCTTCATCTTCTTTTGACGTCTTTCGCAGCCTGACATACGAGTCCACGATGTAGCCCGATAAGGCAGGGGAGATCGTGGGCCTCTTAGTGCGAGCCTGGGCGATGTAGTGTCTATAACGATGGTTGACTAAGAAAACCGGCTGGCATACAACCTACGCTCACCTCATGATGACTGGATCCACAAATTCCAAGTCAAGTTCTGGATGTTGATTGTGCATGTGTACATAGGTGACGTGCTGTGCGAGGCGCTCGTCCTCTTCTCTTGATGGTTTGTCGAGGATCAAAAACAGCAGGTCAAATCTCGACAATAAGGCAGCAGGAAGATTGATGTTTTCTACCGGCGAGACCTTCGGGTTGTATCGACCGTATAAAGGATTAGCGGCGGCGAGAATAGAGGTCCGAGCATTTAGTGTGGTGGAGATTCCCGCCTTGGATATAGAAATCGTTTGCTGTTCCATGACTTCGTGGATGGCGGTTCGATCACTTTCGTCCATCTTGTCGAACTCATCTATGCAACATATTCCATTGTCGGCAAGCACCAGGGCACCGCCCTCTGCAAAGAAGAGCATGTAAGTATTGTTTTAACGAAGGAGCGAAAAACTCGCACCCAGTACCATCTCGTCAGTGACGGGATCGCGCATAACAGCAGCTGTCAAACCAACTCCCGACGAACCCTTTCCTGTCGTATACACTCCACGAGGGGCAACTTTGGAGATATACTTGAGCAATTGTGATTTTGCGACGCCAGGATCACCCATCAAGCATATATTTAGATCGCCGCGGATCTTCATTCCATCGCCGGTGAGCTTGGTCACTCCTCCGACGAGCAACAGCAGAAGTGCTTTTTTAACGTCCTCATGCCCGTATATTTCTGGAGCGATGCTGAGGGCGAGCTTGTTGTACAAAGCAGGGTCAGTCCGGAGCCTTGCGATAGCCTGACTGATTTCGGGGGTCGTTTCCATCTGATCGTATTGCTTTTTGAGCTGATAGATGTGGTGAATCTCTAGATACGTGTCAGTGAGAAGTCCAGCACGAATGGCCTGGAAACCGGTGTATGGTATAGGTAGGAAGATGCCTCCAACATGAACGATATCTCCAGGATTCATTAGCCGTGTCAGGCTCCCATTGATGTGAACTGTCATAGATCGAGGTATATGGCCAACGGGAACTTGGTCCGCCTTTGAAGAGGTAGGATAGTTAGCCGGGTAGGAAATCATTTTGAAAGAGCTCACCATTTCTTGGATCTTCACCTCTTGGAAGGGGCTGAAGCGACAAGCTCGCGTTTGCATGTGCAAAGAACCTTTGATACCGTTCTTCCTGCATTCATTTTCATTTTGGCAATCGGCGATAGGTGTAAATGTTTTGTTGCTGATGTCTTGGAATGTTTCTGAACCACAAATATCGCAAGTATACGCGTTGACTTGTAGGAGAGGCTTAACCTCAGACACTCGAGTCACTATCCCGCGCACGGTTATAAGTTTACCAAGATGAGCACCCTTGACTTCTCTGACAGCCATTGGGACGTCCGTTCTGAGTGGTTGGAAATAGAGATTGCTATAGCAAATTAGAGCGATTCGTGAGGGGAAAAAGAAGAATGCATACTATCGACGCAGTAAGTGATCAGGGAATCCAGCTGTCGTTCCGTCAGACTGCTCATTGCGTTCTCGTCTCTGGTGTAATATCACATCAATAACTTCGTCGTGTTCACTGATGTCCTTCGTGGGTAGCGGCATTAATTTGTCGACGACTTCGGAGAACAAGCCAACGTATCGACGCGTATTGTTGCTTATACGCGTCACTAGTTGGCCCATTGTGCCTTCATGCTAAGGGAGTTGTCATAGCATCCGTAAAACGCGAGAAAGACGCGCTTACGGTGTATATATCCTCCAGCTCGATAACCAGCATTTGTTGTTCCCGGTTTGCGATCTTTTGCTGTTTGACCGAAAGTCAATATCTGGATCAAGAACGTAGGAGATAGACATACGAGCTGTGGCATGTACTTCAGCGAGGTAGTTTCCGACGATGGCCTGTCTTCATTGTCGATGTCAATGTCGGCGAAACCGCGGACGATATCTTTTTCCTGCGCTTTGAACTTGGAGAGGAAGTCAAGGATGCGGTCTGTAATGAGCTCAGCTTTACGCAAGCGTATATTAGAGAGAGTTATATACCCTTCTCTTCATCGTACGAAATCTTGAGGTTGTACACGGGCAGTGACATCGTGGACGCGGTGAGGAAGAAATCGACGCGTGATCGGACTCTGAAATTGTTGTTGACCATCTCAGTTCAAAGTTGCCCACAATCTTGCCTCCGTCTACGTTGTCATGAAACCCAGTCTCATTCCCTATGTCGAGATAAAATTTCGACCCGCGAAGAGGAAAGCTCGCTCGCCCACTGCAAGCCCTGTTCGGAAAAAGCGGACGAGTCGCGAGACACCCGATTCAACGGCCCCAACGGACGTGGACTCGGACTCGGACTCGGATGGCATACACGACGAATGGTCGAAATCAGCTCGACCGCTCCATTCGCCGACGGTCTCTGACTTCAATGGACCCGTAGTATGTGCATTTAGATCCGTAGTCTGTCCGCTTTCTCATCATAGCTAGCACAACTTCTGGCGCACGACCCTTTCTCCCACCGTGTCAGATTTCGCGAGGCAGGACTCTCCGACACGTTCCGTTGAATCAGATTCCCCACAGATTTCCTCTGGCTCTAATGTGACGTTAGACGATCTGAAAAACAGTCACAGTAATAAGGAAGATAGTGAAGATATACCCTATAATATTCGTGAGCACCGTAAGATTCTCGTACCAGAAAATATTCCAAATATGTCCTGCACATAGAACCATACATCTACGACCTATTGGCTGACGAGTTAGTGGAAGACAGCGACCTTGTTATCCCAGGAGAAAGCGCAATGGAAGCCGGTACTGAAGACGATATACCTGTTCGACTGCTTCAAGATTTCACTATATATGATCTGGAGACTCAACGAGTTGTGCCTGTTGGCGAACTCTTGTCACTGCGCTATTCAGAAAAGGCATTTGGAGCATCTGGTTTTGTCAAATCATGGGCAGACGAAGATGATGATGATGAACCGGAAGAGGGTGATGACGACCAAGGGGGTGAGATTGGAAAGGAGTTGTTTCCACCGTCCTCTGGGGAAAGAGTCAAGTTATCCAAAGTGATCGAACTCGACCTGCATTTCTACTCGGAGGATGACAAGAGCCTTGACAGGTATGTTCAATATAGACATAGAAAATGCCTCACTAACGCGATGATGAGCAGCAAGATATATATCCGCACAAAATATGCATGGTATATTCTAGGCATGCCCTCATCTGAATACAAGCCTTTCTACGTATCATTTTGGATACAACATCGAATTCTACATCTCTTGATCACGGAGTCTTTGGAGCAACCCAGAATGACCTATGACGAATTTATTCAAAACTTGGACAACGCATCTTATGCAGAGAATGAGTTTGATTCTGCGTATGCTCTTTTGGGACGTATTCTGGCCGCTCAGGACGTGGAATCTCCAGATGTCGTACGTCTTTCTTTGATTCTCGGAATTCTTCGCTCGGTTTAGAACCATCTCTAGAATGCATACGTTATATCCACACTTCCAGAGCTATGCGAGCAGACTGGAATCAGAGTCAGCCGTGTCCCTGTAATCCGGTCAATGTTTGCGCCCTCGGGCATCAATCTTGACGAAATAACTTGGTCGTCGCGCCACAGACAAAGTCCAAGAGAACGAGAAACAAGGTCCAGGCGAATCAAACTCAGCGACAAAGAAAAGGAGGTCCTGAAACACCGGAACAGGACTGTTGTCACGCCCATTGTCTCCCGCGTTGCTAAAAATCTTTTCAAAGGTTCTCTAGAGGTGGCCGGCTCTTCCGCCTTCGATGACCTTGACGTCAACGTTGCCAAGGAAATTGACGATGTGCAAGCACATCACTCAGACCCAAAGAACATGGTATGGGGTAAAGAAATCCACCCTGGAACGAGGTTTTACGAGAGTGTCATCATGGATGGAGTTGTATATAGTGTAAGTCAATGCAAACTCTTTCAATGCTATCTATGGCTCATTTCGAGATCTTCAAGGTTGGTGACAATGTTATGGTCAATCCTGGAGACGATGAAAATAAGATTAGAGCTCGGAATGCGGAGACCGAGGCTGCACAGTCTGCTAATCTCTTTGCAAACCGTGTATGGTATGCTGTTTCTCCAAAGACTACATGGGCTCGAGTGAACGCTTTCCCAGGTTTTGTCGAATTTGCTACTTCTTCGAAAGAACAGAAAGCAAGGGCAAAAAAATAAAGATGTTCCATGGACAGTGGTATGTCCATGGCTCGAAGACGATCCTCCAGGAAACAGCACATTCAAAGGCACTCTATCTCACGAACAAGTGCGACGACAATATGGCTGCCAGCATCTTCAAGAAATGCAATGTCAAAATGATGCAAATCGGTGAAGAGGAAAATCCGGATGATTATCAACCAGACTCGAACGATTTTCACTGCAGGTATACGACTCGTTCCCTCGCCTCACTTCTTGGATGTTGACAGATCTATAGTCACATCTGGAATGAAGACAACGTTGAATTCCTTGACCTTCCAACCGACAGTGAACTTCAACAGATTCTTTCGGAGTTGCCGAAACATCAGCCATGCGTATCATGTGGATTGCACTTCCGAGAAGACAAAAAACAAACAATTAGGCGAATTCCGGGAGGTTATACGCAGTATGGAAACAGATACCATCTGCTGGACTTTGTCTACGTTCGGCCCAACAAAAATCACTTGTTGCTGGAAATTGCGCAGATCGTTGGAATTGATGGGCTGCCATCCGACCCAATGATTACGGTTCGTTGTTTTGGACGATGGGATGATTATCAGCGGGAACAGTCTTCCAAAAAGACACAACCTCTAGAAAATGTGGTCTTTGATGAAGTGAGTCTACATTTCGCTAGTCGACTAAGGCAAGCAAGCTGACTTGCTGATGCAACTCAGAGGCGTTTATTCCTGAGGAAAAAAACGAGACAGGTCCCTCCAAACAGGATCGATGGTATATGTTATGTTCAACAACTAGATGGTGCAGAGGAGATTGATTCGTGGGTTCGGCATGACGATCATTTCTACTTCGGTCACGAAAAGGATGAGGCTGGAGAACTTGTCTTTCTGAAAGATGAAAGCATTCAATCGTGCAAGTCTTGTCTTGAAAAAAGAATAAAAATGCTTCAGCGCAATGACGAGCTCGCCGTGAGGAATGCACCTTTGCGCGGCCTTGAACTCTTTAGTGGTGCGTATATTGATTCATTCTGCGTATCGCTATATTTGTTCTGCTACTCAATGTGATGCAGGTGCGGGCGGCTTGGGCACAGGTCTAGATATGTCCGGATTCGTGGAGACCAAATATGCTGTAGAATTTTCGCCCTCGGCCGCGCTTACTTATCAGTCCGTCTTCCTTCATCGTATCCGTTCTGAAGAGAGTCTTACTGATGCACGCCAGGGCCAACCACCCACACACCACCGTCTATTGCCAGGATACGAGTCTTCTCCTCAAACATGCGATTGAGTCGGAGGCCGGAAAACAGCCCAAACCGCTTAAATCAAATACTGGAAAGACGTATTGCCCTAATATGCCGTCCCGAAACGACGTCGATTTTATCTACGGTGGTATGTCAATCGCTCGTGGCACCTGGGGTAAGGCCGTTTACAACGTCCATATACAGGACCTCCATGCCAATCGTTCAGTCGAGCCAACCACTCGCCGGTGAGAAGCCAGATGTAAATAGCCTTCTTTTTATATCCCTAACGTTTCGCAATATCTAGCGTGCTGATGACATCAGGTAACTCTATGCCATATGCACAAGGATCGACTCTGACCAGAAGAAAGATCGACACTTCCAGGAAATATGTTGAGTTATGTGGAACACTATAATTGCAATTATTTCCTCTTGGAAAATGTTCGCGGCCTGCTTGATTATCCCTTGATGAGCACCTCGGCGAACAACGGTCGCTCCTTACGAGGGGGCATTAAATCTGGCGTCGTCAAGTTCGTCATGCGAACCCTCATTGCACTAGGGTATGCTCTCTTCCGCATGAGTGAACACTAAGAGCCGACATCCCCATCGCAGATATCAGGTGCGATACAAGGTGCTTCAAGCAGGTCAATACGGAACTCCGCAGAGTCGACGACGTGTCATCTTTTGGGGAGCGAAGCGCGGAATCACAATACCTGATTTCCCGATACCAGTTTATGCGTTCCCTAAGGGCGCAGAACGTTGCACTCTTCCCACGGGAGGTCATCTTCTGCCTCTGACGAGGAGTTCTAATCCAGAAGACCTTCACCAATGTGCACCTCTGCGGCCAATATCGGTAAATGATGCTATTGGCGACTTGGTGAGCAGAGAAGACGAATAACGATATACTGATTTCGCATGCTGACGGTCATACGCCTTGCGACAGCCACCATTTGATTGGTGCGTATCAGTCTTACCGTAATCGCACTTGCCTGCCAACCAATTTCAGGATAAACCCGCACCAAGTCATCGGCATGAAAGCAGCAGATAAAAAAGAGGTCCAGTACCGAAAGGAAGTGCTCGGTATCCAACAGTTCGACGCAGTGCAAAAGGTCAACTACAAGCGCGTTGAGCTGCCCGGTTTCCCCACAGGCGTGCGGTATCCGGTTGGTCCGCAAAATCGCTATCAGAGATGGCTCCGTCAAGAGATGCTCGACGACGATGGTGAGGAAGCTGAAGTCCACGGCCACTACACTAAGCGATTTAGAGTAAACTTGGTGGAAGCGTAAGTACAATTTGAATGACGCAGTTGATAATTAAATTATACGGCGGACTCCAGGACGGTCAAGGTTCCACTGAAAGCAAACGCGGATCATAAACGTCAGTATCTCCATAGAGCCGTCGGATGCACGCGAGACTGATTAGTGTTCAGAACTTCCGCTGAGCTTGCAGCCGCATCATGCGAAGCCGGGAGCCAAACAAGAGAAGAGATGTAAGACGACGCAAAAGTGCTGCGCGATGCTGCGCTGATCGTGATATACTTTTAGCATTTTACGGTCGGATGGACGGCGAGAAGCATTTCAAATGTGCGATGACAACATTGGCTCCTAATGTAAAAGAGTCGTGGCCACTCCATCCATCGGTGGGTTGAAACTGGTGGTCGGATCGGTTAATCGGGACTGATATAGATTTTTGCGCAGCAAAAGCGCATCATCAGCGTTAGGGAATGTGCGCGCGCTCAAGGGTTCCCCGATCATTACGTCTTTATGTCGGCAGACCAAGCACCACAGAAAATTGTCGACAACGTGAGCCGTGTCTGTGTTTGTGTCCGCACACTTTCGTCGCTCATTGAAGTGGCGCATTGCAGCAAATCCGCCAGATTGGAAACGCAGTTCCGGTGCCATTGGCGTTGGCACTAGGCAAGGTTCTAGGTCGAGCGCTGATAGAGGAATGGTTGAAGGACGAGCGTGAGAGTAGCCCAGTGTTGTAGTTGTGATAGAAAAAAAAATGAAATCCCATTGTCGTCCAATTCGGATATCGGAGCCGTCTCTTCTACATGCCATCCGCATCTTTACAGTCCAGGATATCAGTTTTTGAATCTCTTTCTTCAGCAGCGACCGCGCTGCCTCCGAGACCGCCACCTGTACATTCCCCGTCGCCTTCTCCAACCAATCTCGGCCGTAAATCGTCTCTCATCGACCTCAAAGACTGGATTGTCACCGACAGTCCTCCCTCTCGCACAGGCAGCCTGAAATCGCGTCCTGCAGATGGGTTGAACGGCTACAAGCCATATACGCCAACCCAGAAGACATTCAATGCCAAGAAAGCATCCCCCGCGCCCTTAATCAACCTCGAATCGCCTCCCAGTGTCAAGGTCAAGCCGCCCCATACGACATCGCCTAAGGCGCCCCCGCTTCCTCCGCGAAAGCCCTCTCTGGCGTCTCTGCGGTCTGCAGCGTCTACGTCGTCTGTAATATCAAGCAGTTCCGCCAAAGACAACGCAACGCTTCACCCCCCGCCTCGATCCGACTCTCTCACCGTCGAACACACCTACCCACCCTCGAAACACGACGCCAACTCCCGTTCCAAAAACGGCCATGCGCCAGCATCCTCGATATCGTCCTTTCACTCTGTTTCCTTGTCATCGGACAATGAGTCTGCCCCTGGCTCTCTCTCCAACTTCATTGCCACGTTCCCCGCCGAACAAAGCCATAATGGCTCCACAAGCAGCAGCGCTGAGACGGATTCCATCAGCCTCGCAGAGTCGTATGAAGAGGTATCCAGCACCTCCGTCGCTAGTCCCGCTACTGAGCGTATGATTTCGCTCGATTGGGAAAGAGCGCTGGCGAAGAGCAGAAAGGTTCCTCCAAAGCTCCCCGACAGACCGTCTTCCTCGTCATCTGTGCCCCTGTACAAGCCAAGACCGCCACCCGTTCCTCCCCCGCCCAGATTGTCGCGCCATTCGTCATCCACTCCGTCATCGCCCAAGCCTAGACCTGCGTTATCCCCGAAAGCCAGTCTCCTGCGGCGCGTCCCTCCACCTCCGCCGCCGCCGTCTTCACATGCATCAGACAGATCGTCGGTGCTCAGCTGTCACAGCATCGGCTCTGTCTCGAGCTTCCGCTCTCCGTCTTCGCTTGCCTTTGGGCCCCTTTCCGTGAACAAGTCGCGTCGCTCGGCCCCTGCACCGCCCGCTGCGCGGAAGCGGTACGAGGCTGTATTTAACGCGAACGTCGTGCAGCGCCGGCGCGTGGAAAAAGCCAAATGGAAGGACAAGCCCGCGCTGCTGAGCCCCATGGAGGCTAAGCGGACGCGGCAGGCCGCGGGATGGCGCGGCCTTTCCGTGGACCTGATCACTGCAGGCGAGGACGCGTCGTTCGTGCTGGCTCCGGCGGCGTCAGAGGTCGATTCGGACGTGGACCAGAACGTTGGAAGCGAGGAGCGGCTGCCAGGCGCGGTTGTGCGCGCTATCTGGACTCGATCGAAGCTAGACAAGGGGAAACTGAGAGAAATCTGGTACGCATCGCGCGCTTGAAGCCTCGTTGGACTATTTTGTTGCTCAACGATTTTCTACCCTTTTGTCCATAACGACAGGAACGAGTGCGACCCGGACGGAACGGGCAGTCTTGATCGTGATGGGTTTGTCAAGGGAATGTGGAAGATAGACGAAGAACTTCGGCGTGCGCATCTGCATGGATTTAGATCCGCCAGCGCTCCGAACCTCGGTGCTTCTCGCCCTGGACCAGCTCCGACGCGTAAAAAGTCCAAACCCATACTGACATAACACACCATCGTTTGCTTTGCTCATCCATCACGTTAATTTGTCGCCCTAGTTGTTGCTGTCGCTTCTTTTCTTCCGATGTTTTACTCTATGAACTCATTAATCCGAAAAGCCAGCATACCCGGCCTGAATGAGATCCGTCGTTGAACTACGTGTAGACTTTAGCAAAGCATAACAGTCTCCTGCATGAACATGATCTATAGTTCACAACTACAGTACAAGAATAAGGTATAACGACCTAGGTTTCTACTGCAGAAATACTACAATACGCCAGAAGTGCCTTCCCGTCTTCCATAAATTTGTGCCAGCAGGCTCAGGACACCGGCGTCCCGAATTTCATCGTCTTGCTCTTCCTCCGCGTCGTTCAAAGTCTTGGACCGTCTAGCGCCATCGACGTACGACTCTCCCAACCCGCTGATGATACCTCCGTCAAGATCGTGATCATCTGAAGGCGTGACATCCGCTTTGCGCTCTGCGGCTGGCGAACGAGCGCGGATGCTTCCTTGTGAGTCGCCCAGCACGGCCGTCTGCGCGGTATCGACCCCGCCGAACACAGACGAGCTCGATGCGTCCTTAGCCAGCGTCGACATGCTCATGAGGCTGCCCGCCATCTGGCCTTTCCTCCGGGAGAGAGCCGAATACTGCGAATGTCTGAGCGCACGTTCGTACTCTTGGGTCTTGTCCGTCAGAGATCCCTCGACTCTAGGTTCGGAGGCAAAGTGCACAGCCCCGTCCACGCCTGGCCTCCGTCTGGCGGAGTAGGGATAATTCAAATTCTGAGTGACATTCAAGTCGGCCATTCGACTAAGGTACAATGATCCGGATGGATCAGATGGGTTCCAATCCGGGTTGGCGGCCTTGCGAATACGGAAATTAGCATTATGGAAGAAGAAGGAAATGCAGGATCGGCCCTGACCTTGAAGTTCAAGAAGCTCTTTTCCATCTTGCCCTCCTTTGAAAGCATTCTTTTGTCCTGTACCCGTTTGGGAGCCCCAAATTTGACATTCCCGTGTCGTTCGAAATTGAACTCGGCAAAACTGCACACGTAGCCTCTTCCTTCGACGTGGACTGTGAATTCGCGGAAGAAGTCGATGATGGCGGGGGCGCATTCCGGAAGAGAGAACCATAGGACAAAAGGCGTAAGAACCACCGAGAGCAGTTCCTGGATGAAGATGAGCACTTTCATGGCGAAGAGCTCCCCGAATTCTTGGTGGACCTGCCAATGCCTTAATCTTTTGCCCTTAGTAATAGTAGTCATTCCCTCACCTTTTTGCTATGCAGCTGGCGTTTCCAATCATCCGGCATGTAGTGCGTAAACGCGATCACATCCATCATCAGCAACTCGGGATCAAAGACCCTGTTCTCTTCCGGAATCATTCCCCTCGCCGCCGTGAGTATCGCGCCAAACACTCCAAGATAGAATACCACCGTCCGGTGTGGCGTGATCTCAAAGTGAAAGAAGAGATCAGGATCCAGAACGGTAGCAAGAGCAAGGACGGCGGCAAAAGAGCCAGCAATAAAGGCAACAAAGCTGAAATTAATTCGATCTGTCAGTGACAGAAGTCAGCATAGGCTATTATCCACGTACCGCATTATGATAGTTATCTTCTCGTTCGGGAATTGCCCAATATACATGCTCGCAATTGGATAACTCTCATCTAAACGTCTTGTAAAAAGGTGCGGCAGTTCATTGAACTCTCTGAACTTCCATCTTGCGAATGATGTGTAACGGCGACCACCGATGGATGAGGGATCTTTGTGATACTCCTGAGCAAAGGTATGATTTGTAAGAGAAGAATGCTCTAAAGGCCAACGGGATTGACCTACCTCGAAATAACGGAAGAAAGAATACATGAGAAGATAGAGGACGATGAACGGCGCAAAGATAGCGTTCAGGATGCCCATGAAGATGAAACGTCTTTTCAACCTGAAGACATTCAATCAAACTCACAAAGGCACCAAGAGCGACGACGTACGTACCCTTCAATCAAGGCGGCATGATTCTTCGATTTGAGAAACACTTTCCTGACTCTTCCATGATTATCAAAAAGGTATTCCATCAAGCAAAATCGAATATTCCACTCCAAAGCCTGTGTGAGCGTTCTGCCCTTGCCGGACTCTTCGCGCATGAATCGTCTGAGCAATGCCGGCAACGGTACCTGAAGGTCCAGGAGTTCCTTATTAAATAATGCTATAAGGTAATTTTCCTTGCGCATAATGCGATTTGCAATGTCATGAGCATCCAGCTTCGCCGTCGATGGGTTATTCGTTGAATGTCGGCTTTTGGACGAGATTGCAGTGAGAGGGTTTTCTTCACGGATCGATCCAATTCGGCGGACAATTTCCGGCCAGGAAATCGTTTGTATGTCGGCCTATGCACGGATGAGTGTCAGCTCTGAAAAGACCTTGAATGGTACTCACGTCGGGTATTTTCAATAGGTATGTATAAAAGTTGTACATATCGACTAAGCGCATAATTCCCAGAACGAAAGCGACAATTTGCCATACGTAGAATGCGAGAAATAGGATAAAGAATAGAAGGGTAAATCCTGAGAATCTAAGAAGTGGTTAATATATCACTGCGCCTGAAGAAATCCCGAGGGAAAAAAGATACCTAGATATGCAGCGGGACACGACGACGTCGGAAAGTTGAGTTGCTTTCTGGTGCTGGATGAGCGAATAGTCGACGCATCCAAGTAAAAATGTAGAAAACCCAATTACGAAGCCTACTGTTCTGAATCGACAACGTCAGCGCAGCCAGTAGAACGCTTTCCCAAAGAAGACGAACAAGAGATTAAGGCCCCTTGATAAAGCTATGCTGTATATGCCTTTTCCCTCGTAATAGGAATAAACGTCCTGAAGGAACTCGTCGAGGTTGTACACATTGACCCAATGCCACAGAGCTTTCTCATATTCGTCAAGTCCACGTAACCGCTTCGGCTGAGGGTTCGCATCCGAGGATGGATGACTTGAAGACCCATCAGCACCTGTTGTGTGCTTCGTCCCGTGCGTGGTGTCGACTTCTGAAGGTCGAGGAGGCGTTGAAACAGACGACGGCAGAGGTTGCCCGGCCGTTGTCGGGAGAATCGATGGCAGCTTGCGACTCGGTACAGAAAGCAGTGGTTGGCTCCTACCAGGGCCCGACCTGGACGACGTGTCCTTACTCTTTCCCTTTGAATTCTTGCGTGGAGAAGTGGCCTCGATCATGAAACTTTGGGGGACTTCATCGTCGGAAGATTCACGTTCGTGATACACGTCGTCGCGGTGTATATTAGGATGCAACGTGTTCATTTCCGAGGCACCCACGTCCCATGTGGATTTCTGTCTGCTCTCCGGCTCGCGTGGTGTTTGAAAGATTGTGCTCTGAGTCCGGCCAGCTTCCAGATCGTCATGCGTATTTCTTTCCATCTCTTCTTCCTCTTCCACGAACGATTGGTTGGCCTGAGTGTAGCCTTGGTACGTTCTGCTCATCATTGGATTCAACATATTGAGGAATGGGCGCGAACTCGAAGGACCCGACGAATAGAAGGACTGTGGCGCATTGGGAGACCGAGAGTTGGATGAATTATGGCGGCGCGTTCTGTCGGACATGATGGAATGGTTGTTGCAAGGGTAGATTTAAGGGCTGTACGTTGGGATAGCCTCTGAAAGTCCCACCGCCAGGATGGCAGCCCTACTGCATAGCAGAACCGTTTAGTCTGACTGTGGGTGAGTACGACAGTGTCGATCACATGACCACTACACGAGAGATTGCGTTTATACATTCCGAAGTATCATACATCGGGTTATCCTGCGTCTACTTCAAGATTACGCCCAGGCTGTTCGCCGCACTGAGGACCGCTTTGATGCCTGATGCCGTGATATCAGTATCAGCAGACACTCCCCAAGTGCTGGTCTTTTTGGCTCCGTCCACCTCATAAACCAACTCTACGAAGGAAGCTGCAACTACCTCCGTTCCTTCGCCCAAAGAGTGTTCCGAGTACTCCCTGATGCTCAATTTTCCCTTGATCTGTGTGTGAAGGGCAGCCAGAACAGACGATAGAGGTCCATTCCCTTCCCCGGTGATATTACGGACCCTGCCTGAAAACTCGAACTCTCCAACGATCTGGCGTTTCCCGTTTCCAAGATTCTCCAGTTTGAACGAGTTCAGCTTCACCTTGGCCGATGCAGCGGGCTCCTTGTCAAATCCATAAGTAGACTTGAACAGCTCTGAGACGGCATCGACGGAAATTTCGCCGCCAGCATCTCTTGCGGCTCGCTGAACGACCTCGAAGAATGACGCCTGCAACCTTCTCGGTAATTCCAGGCCCAAAGAGTTGACGATAGCGTTTGCGACATCGGACTGGCCCGAGCGCGAGTTGACGCCGACGCTCAGCTTCAATTCCGGTAACAATCTGTCTCCAATGGCCCCATTGACGGCACTGAGGACAGCACGCAGACCGGATCCAGCAATGTCCGAATCGATGCCGACACCCCACCATGACGTCGTGGATTTCCTATCGTCAGCCGGGACGAGCTCTACGTACGACGCCGCCTTGGAATCCTTGCCCTCGTCGATTGAATGCTCAGAGTATTCGCGGATAGTCAAGTCAATGTCTAGATGCGTGCGCAGCGCGTCCAGAAGGGCTGACAGAGGTCCGTTTCCGTCACCTCTAATGACGCGGTAAACGCCGTCCACAGAGAGGGTGCCATCGAATCGTCGCCTCTCGTCTGGTAGTTCTTCCAAGTTTTCCGTAGGGTCCGGTACTGGTTCTGCGGAAATGGAAAAGTTGCGTAGAGACAAACGCCCCTGATATTTCGGTCCGCCGAGGTGGTACGTCGTACGGAAGGCGGTAGTGATGTCGTCGACGGTAACCTCTCTCGCTTCCCGATCGGAAATGGCCTGCACGACCTGGTAAAATACCACTTGCAATTTCCTGGGCAGATCCAGATGCAAGTGTTGCTTGACAAGGTAAGCAATTCCTCCCTTGCCTGATTGCGAGTTGACACGGATGATGGCTTCGTAATTTTGGCCCAGATCCTCCGGGTCGATGGGCAGGTAAGGCACGTCCCAATATTTGAGCTCTCCATGGGTCTGGGCCTCTGCGTGCCTAATCTTCTGCGCCTCGAAACCCTTCTTGATAGCGTCCTGGTGAGAGCCTGAGAACGCAGTATAGACAAGGTCTCCTGCGTAGGGATGGCGAGGATGTACCGGGAGGTCATTGCACTTGGTCACGACGTCGATGACACTCTGAATATCACTGAAGTCGAGGCCAGGAGCAATACCTTGAGTATAGAGATTCAAAGCAAGATTCACCAAGTCGACATTGCCCGTGCGTTCGCCGTTGCCGAACAAGCAGCCTTCGATACGGTCTCCTCCACCAAGGACGCCCAATTCCGCTGATGCAATTCCAGTTCCTACGATTGCCATGTCAGTATTAGTGAGAGGGTGTCAAAGAGGTTGCAACACCTACCGCGGTCATTATGGGGATGCAGACTGACGATGATTTTCTCGCGCTCCGAGATATTTCGGCAGAAATATTCGATCTTTTACGCTTCAGGATAGAGTGAATAAGTCACAGTTTGTAACCGTACCTGATCAGCGTAATGATTGGGAGGTGCTATTTCGACGGTTGAAGGAAGGTTGAAGATGATGCGGTCCTCCCCGGTGCCTGCCTTTCCCCAAGCCGCCTTGACGGCTTCACAAATTTCAACCGCGAACTCCGGTTCCGTTTGCGTGAACGTTTCTGGGCTATATTCGTATTTAAAGACTGTCCCGTACTTGGCAGTGCACTCTTCCGTCAACTGTCGGACAATCTTAGTATGTTTGATAGCAAGCTCGATTGTCCGCTCCTTGGAATTTCGGAAAACAACGTCACGGAAGGTAGGGGATGTCGCGTTGTACATATGAATGATTGCGTGCTTTGCTCCTGCCACAGCATCGACTGTGCGTTTGATCAGGTCCTCGCGTGCTGGTGTCAAGACCTGAATTCCCATGATTAAAATGAAAAGCTTATTTAAATACAACCCGTGTCGTGCGTACCTGTATCCAGACATCATCAGGAATCTCTTTCTTTTCGACTAGACCGCGAACGAATTGAAAGTCGGTATCGCTTGCAGCGGGGTATGCTACTTCAATTTCTTTGAGTCCACAGCTGACCAGCTGCCTGAAGAAAATAGTCTTTTGTTCAATGGTCATGGGATTCGCGAGGGCCTGGTTTCCGTCTCGTAGATCGGTCGACAACCATATTGGTGCTTTCGTAAACGTCTTCAATGGCCACTGTCGGTCCTTTAGATTAATAGGCTTGTACGGTCGGTACTTTTGTGAAGGGTCCGCTCTGTAGGTGCTTGTCAAAAAGTGGAAATGCGCGGAATGGCATGACTTACAGCATGGGCATGATGGGGTGGGGTATTCAAGAAAAGGTGATGAGGAAACGGCCGATTTTTTTTTTCTGATCAGCGTCAAGTCATTGCGTAAAAACGATAACTTGTGACTCACTCTGTCCATCGTAATCTTATCTTCGTGATCACACAAAAAAGAGTAGTCGTCGTTGACTTACCGATCAGCCAACTTGGAGTTATGCCAGGATCTCTCACTTTATCTTCAAAGCAATCTCCTTTTCCCTTCGCTGCTGTCGCTATCGCAGCATACACACAAAAGGCTGAACTGGTCTTTGACGAGTCGGCAACTGGTTTGGTTCTAGACCTCGATGGAACGACTGTTACGGCCGAAGAAGAAATAGTTCAGGCCCTAGCAAAAGCTGGGGGGCTCGCTGGTGACAGTGAAAAGGTGAGGACTTCTCTCCTCTATAACGTCTCCACGATCGTTGAAAGTCGCGCATAGACACGCTCTTTCTTCCAAACCGCCAAGACTCTGAGGACAGCGACCGCATTTGTCGATCTCGTGGCGTCTCTCGATGCTCTAGATGACCATCTTGCATTCCGGACGTTCCTCGTTGGGCATACCATCACCGAAGCTGACTGGATAGTTTGGGGTGCTCTCAAAGGTGAAGTCGTGCGGCCGCTTTCCTGTCTCCTTCGCATTGACTCAACATCTTGATTTTAGGAAATATCAAAGCAGTCGGACTCTTGAAGAACAACCAACATGTACACCTGCTTCGGTGGTTCTCCTATTTTGAATCACTCCCTTCTACTCAAAATGCACTCGCTGATCTCGCCGCCGCAAAGGCGAGCAAGGCGCGTAGCAACAAAACCGCGGCCGGGTTCGCTCTAGGGCTAGCAGATGCGAAGGAGGGTCAAGTTGTAACGCGTTTCCCGCCCGAGCCAAGTGGATACCTCCACATCGGCCACACAAAGGCTGCTATTCTAAACAGCTACTTCGCGAAAATGTACAAGGGCAAGCTGCTGATCAGATTTGATGACACAAATCCGACGCAGGAAAAGGTACGTTCAATGCCATTGGCTGGGGCCCGTCACAGCATCTGATCATTGTTCAGACCGAATTCGAAGATACCATCCTCGAGGATTTACAGCTCGTTGGCATTCACGGAGACAATGTGTCTCACACATCGGATTACTTTGATACCATTTACGAATACGCGCTGGCCCTCATCAAGTCTGGAAAAGCTTATGCCGATGACACTGAACAACAACAAGTAAGTTGACCAGCTTCCATTCTGCGAAGGGCTTTGTCGCTGAACTCATAACCAGATGCGCGACGAACGTTTCAAAGGCATAGCGTCGGCCCACAGAAATGATAGCGTTGACGATGTCCTGAAACACTTTGAAGAAATGAAGACTGGCACACCTGAGGGACTGCGATGGTGTCTGCGCGCCAAAATTAGCGTGGATAACCCGAACAAGGCTCTGCGGGATCCTGTTATCTACCGCTGTAACACATTACCTCACCATCGTACTGGGTAACTCCTCTCCTTCGGTGTCCAGGGTCGAATTCTGAGTGGCTTTTTTTTCAGCGACAAGTGGAAAATATATCCCACTTACGATTTCGCCTGCCCCGTCGTAGATTCGATTGAGGGCGTCACACATGCCCTGCGTACGAACGAATATAGAGATAGAAATCCTCAATACCAATGGATGATAGACGCTCTGGGTATCAGGAAAGTAAATATATGGGATTTCAGGTAAGCTGTGTCATGAAAACGCACGCAGGACAATTCATGACTTGTGTTTGTAACAGCCGCCTCAACTTCATCTACACTCTTCTTTCCAAACGCAAACTCCGTTGGTTTGTCGAGACGGGTCGCGTTCGCGGATGGGATGATCCTCGATTCCCAACTGTCCGAGGTAAGGATGAGATTGGTTAGCGAAGGTTTTAAACGGTAGTAAACCCTGGACTAGGCATTAGGCGCCGGGGTATGACGATCGAGGCCCTCACACAATTTATGCTTTCACAAGGCCCATCTCAAGCGGTTGTCTCGCTTGAGTGGGATTCTATATGGGCCCTGAACAAGAAGATCATAGATCCTGTCGCACCTCGTCATTGGGCTGTTGTGACCAAGGACTGGTAAGCTATGAAATGGTTACTTCGTTTCTTTGCTTGACATAGTAACAGCGTGCCGGTGACAATCAAGGGAGGCCCAAGTACCCCCGAGATTAAAGTACTTCCTTTGCACAAGAAAAACCCAGACGTCGGGCAGAAGAAGACCGTTTATACGTCAACCATCCTGATCGAACAGGAGGATGCCCTGTCGTTTGAAGACGACGAGGAAGTGAGGATGCCTACTCTTATGGACCCTTCCTGATCTGATCTTACGTCGCCGCAGATTACTCTTATGGATTGGGGCAATGCCATTGTGCGATCCAAGACGGGTGATGGCTCGGGCGTCGTCACTGCGCTGGAGATGGAGCTCAATTTGGAAGGTGACTTCAGAAAGACGAAGAAAAAGATCACCTGGCTTGCACATCCTACCATGGAACACCCTCTCGCACCCGTTACCCTCATAGATTACGACTATCTGATCACCAAGAAGAAGCTAGAGGAAAACGACAGTCTCGAAGACTTCGTGACGCCAGTCACCGAATTTCGGGTGTCAGCGTTCGCAGATGCGAATGTCGACCTTCTGAAGAAGGGAGATATCATTCAGTTCGAAAGAAAGGGATATTATATCCTCGACGGAGAAGTCGATAGCGTCAAGGAGTTTATTGCCATCCCAGACGGAAAAGCTGCGAATCTGGCTAGCAAGGCTGCCACACCGGCTGCGCCAACACCTGCGAGCAAGACCCCAGGCCCGGAGACATCGAATGACAGTGTAACAAAAATGTACAAATTGGAAAACATCTATGGAGATGACATCACGCCGAATGTGGATACCAAGATGTACGGGATTAAGAGCGTCTACGAAGCATAACAACTTCCGTCTGCTTTTGCCATATTTTAGACAGCTCCAGTGTAGGTGCAACATATGTTAAGGAATACATCGATTCTTGTTAGTTTTGCCCGACAAAATCCACTATCACTATCCGAGAACGAACTTGTCAAGGACCGTCCAACCCTCGACAGGGCCATCGCAATTTGCGACCCAAATCTCGGAGGCCTCGAATCCACTTATCCAATCTTCACCATCGTCCTCGCCCGCACAGTTCAAACTAATGCCCTTTCCATCCTTCCCTTCTCGAAGCCTCTCCTCCTTTAAAAGTTCGTAATAAGCTTGCCTCTCACCCTCCTTTGCGTCTTTGTCGTCAATGTAGCACAGCGACAGATGGGGGAATGAAGGCGTTCGGGGTTCCCCGATGCCCAAGTTTCTATGCACTTGCTCATGTAGCGCTGCGATCGCGATGCTGCGCTCGATCGCAACATACACAGATCGGAAGTAATGGTTCCCGATTTCCACTGACGCAAAGTCTGCCCTGACCTTCTGAGCACCTGAAGGGATTGCTTTCATCACGTCTCCGAGCGATATTTCTGAGAGCGGGCCTAGAGTGGCGAGAGTGATGTGTGGGTGAAAGTATGGATAAGTGGATCCGGAGCGACTATGAGATCGGTCTGGCCGAAGTTTCATAACGTTCTTGAATTTTTGCGCGTCATTATCGGAAGGGACAAGCCAGAGAGACACGCCTAGCACAGGAGATTCAGGGCTCAGTGACTACATTATAGGGAAGACTGCTTGTTATACGAACCCATCTCATCTAATGGACCAAGAACTAAGAAGAACGTTGTTTTATCTACCTATCCATCTTATCTGGAAAGACGAGAATGCTCTCCAATGCGGGTGCCCAAAAAAAAACCCAAAGGCACTACCATGGTGTTCATGTTGCGCTCAATGAAATAAGACTTCTTTCTTTCTGCGCTACTAACACAACGTCTACACTGGACAGAAGAATTGAACACCGATCGCTCGAACAGGGCACCGCAACGAACGATGAGTGAAGCTTCGCCTTTCTCATTTCGCAACGAGTATTTTTTTACAACAAAAACTAATTTTACAAAGAAAAGAAAAGCACGCTTACGGCATTCGGATTGTTTTCACGAATTAGAGAAATTTGAAGGCAGCACTGTAAACAAAAAAAAAAAAGGCGTTGGGGGTTACTTAGATTGCGTCATGTCGATGTCGACGTCGACGCATCCCGACCCTCAGTGCGCGTGCTGGACCCGTCTTGTAAACTGATCCAGCTGCTGTCGACGCCGTCCGAGCTATTACTTTCCACGTCCGCTTCCGAGTTTGTTTCCGACGCATCGTTCGCCTGGTCTTCGGCACGCTCAGACTGTTCCGGAGGAGCCTGCTGTTGCCAGCCGGGCGGAGGAACGGCGGACCTAGAGGTAGGCAAAACGAATGGCTCGGAGGGAAGGAGGCGATTGCGAATTGAAATGAGGAAATAAGGAATGTTTAAGATGGCGTCTAATAAAAGAGACGGAAGATATGAAGCGACCCGATATGTCGTTGCTGAAAAAGTCGTTTAGCCAGGGTCAAGGCGCGCGCAAAGAAAGCGACGCACCGCCAGAACCAACAGAAAACCTCTCTCCCCTTATCGAGTTCCTGAGTCGACCAAGCTGTCGCCTGAATGCTGTCGTACCATGCCGTCCTCCGGTCACGACGTTCAGGACGCTGTCCACAAACACGGCGACGTCCGTCAACCCACGCGGAACGCCGTACGGACGGTCGCCACGGAACATGTCTACGAAACCTTTCCAGCAAGACTCGGGACGTGCCGCGCCTCCGCCTGCGCCCTGCAGGATTGAGGCAAAAGCTGGGCCATACGTCACCTTTTCTGAAGGACTCCACGGCTCCATCGCTTTGAATACTGCTTCGGGCGTGATATCTTCACTTCCTGTACCAGGACCAGCGACATCGAACGAACCCACGTCCACGACGACGACCTTGATATTCTTCATTCCTTCCGACTGCTCAGTCAGCGCTGCGACGCGGATCTCCCTCCTGAGCACCTCCACCGCTCTCAGAGTGCTAGCGGCGCTCATGGCCTGCATCGACGCGAACGGCAAGCCAACGCAGGCATCTGTCGCGGGCAGACACACGACGATGGACTTTTTGCCCTTATCGCGACTTCGGGCCGGGCCGGTCCGAAGGAGTGGAAGCAGGGCCTGAACGATCTGGAGGGGTGTGACGTGCGTGGCACTGAGGTAGGGCAGATACGAGCTGCGGAGCGAGAGGTGCTCGAACGGGGCATGGACGGCGGGAACAGACGAGTTGGGAAGCGTGAGGAGGGAGATGATGGATTGGATGTAGGGATGGTTGGCCGGCGATGCGAATGGATCGCCAGGTGCGGTGATCGGGAATCGGCGAGACAGCGTCGAGGCAAGCGAACGTAAGAAGACCGGGACGGTGGCAGGCTTCAGGGAAAGGCTCCGGTCAATAACACTGCGACAAGCCACCGAGTCAGATGGACATACCTCTTCGGGGTCTAGAACGAGGGCTTTCACATAGCCGTGGCATTGCTGCTCCAGCACATCAACAGCCTCGGCGTTGCGTACGCTGGCAAAGACGATGTAACCCTTCTTCTCCAACTCGAGAATGAGCGGGAGCGCAAGAGGCGTGTCTCCTCCAAGCACGACTGGTCGAGACGGACGATTAATCACACATCAGACGACAATGATCAACATGCGCACCGACGACCTGCCTCCGCTCGTGCGACTGAGCTTTCGGTCTGAACTTGTTCCTCTTCCTCGTGTCGAGCATGCGATAACCGACCAGCAAACCTGCGCCGACCGCTCCGACGACCATTCCAGACGTCATCCAGGGATGGCAGCCGACCCAGCTGAGAGAACGGCTAACGATGGTCAGATGCGGCGGCGGCGGAGGTGGAGGAGGCGGAGGCGGGGGCACTTGAAAGTCGCCTAGAGTGGGCATGCGCATGTCCGGAAAGGCAGGGATGCCAGGTCCATAGCGAGAGATGTCCTCCCAGAGCCTGTTAACGGCGTCGTGTATATTGGGAAGATCAGTGGTGGCTGCAGAGAGAGAGGAGAAGAAATATTCCTCGAGGGACTCGAGATACTCTTCGATTTTCTCGACGGTGTCCATTGAAGATGCTGCTCAGCGACTGACGTTCACATCATTGTGCCGTGTCTCACAACGCTCGGCAAAACAAAAAAAAATAAATAACAACCCGACGCCAGCAGGATTCGAACCTGCGCCCTCAAAGAGGAACAGATTTCTAATCTGTCGCCGTAACCACTTGGCTATAGCGCCTTGAATGTAACTCATCCTCTTTATCTTCCTGCACGCTTGATGCTCCGTCGCTTTCAGCGTATTAAAGCAGTTTTTCGTTTTTATTGCGTGTCTACAATTGCAATTTTTTTGGGTGCGAAGAGTCACAACAATGTATTAGGCTACTTTATTTGCCACCCATCTCCTTAGCGAGCTGTTCTGCCTTGGCCTTGACGTCCTCGATCGTACCAGTCATGTAGAATGCAGATTCAGGGAGGTGGTCATGTGCGCCAGACAGAATCTCCTTGAACGAGCGGACGGTGTCCTTGAGAGGAACGAGCCTGCCCTCGAAACCGGTGAAGACCTGAGCGACCTGGAAAGGTTGCGACATGAAACGTTGTATCTTGCGTGCACGCTCGACCTGCAGCCCACATTTAGCCATGTAACGCATCAACACGGCAAAAATCAACGCACTGTCAATTTGTCTTCTTCCGACAACTCGTCCATACCCAAGATGGCAATGATATCTTGTAGCGACTTGTAATCCTGGAGGATCTTCTGGACAGCGGTCGCAACCTCGTAGTGCTCTTTTCCAACCTGCGCAACAAAAAAAAAAAATCAGCAGCAAGTTGGCTGTAACTGGAAAGCGGTGCTTACAATACGGGGGTCAAGCATACGTGATTTTGAGTCGAGAGGGTCGACGGCGGGGTAGATACCAAGCTCAGCAATGCTACGAGACAAGACAGTGGTGGCATCCAAGTGAGCGAAGGTGGTGGCGGGAGCAGGATCCGTCAAATCGTCGGCGGGCACGTAGACGGCCTGCACAGAGGTGATGGAACCCTTCTTAGTGGTAGTGATACGCTCCTGCATGCCACCCATATCAGTGGAAAGGGTGGGTTGGTAACCGACGGCGGAAGGAATACGACCGAGTAGGGCAGACACTTCGGAACCAGCCTGAGTGAAACGGAAAATGTTGTCGATGAAGAGTAACACGTCCTGTCCCTCCTCGTCACGGAAGTACTCGGCAATAGTCAAACCTGTGAGGGCGACACGAGCACGGGCACCAGGGGGCTCATTCATCTGACCAAAGACCAAAGCGACCTTGGAGTCGCCTTGGAGGTTGATGACGCCAGTCTCGATCATTTCATGGTAAAGATCGTTACCCTCACGGGTACGTTCACCGACACCTGGCGGCGAAATTTCAGAATTTTACCGGGTGTATAAATAAATAAACGAAAACGCACCGCAGAAAATAGAGAAACCACCGTGAGCCTTGGCAACGTTGTTGATGAGTTCCTGAATCAGCACAGTCTTGCCGACACCAGCACCACCAAAGAGACCAATCTTTCCACCACGGGCGTAAGGGGCGAGGAGGTCGACGACCTTGATACCAGTCTCCAAAACCTCGGCAGTCGTGGACTGGTCGACGAATGGAGGGGGGTCGGCATGGATCGGAGAGAGCTTGGCTGCCTTGATGGGACCACGTTCGTCAATGGGCTCACCAATGACGTTCATAATGCGTCCGAGGGTTCCGTCACCGACGGGAACCATGATGGGAGCGCCAGTGTCCATGACCTTGGCACCTCGAACGAGACCCTCGGTACCGTCCATGGCAATGGTTCGGACCGAGTTCTCACCGAGGTGAGAAGCGACTTCCAGGACAAGACGACCACCGGCGAAGTCCTGAACTTCGAGGGCGTTCAGGATCGGAGGCAAGTTGTCGGTCTCGAATTGGACGTCGACGACGGCACCGATGACGGTTTTCACGTACCCCACAGCACCCTTCGCTTCAGTCGCATAGGTGCGGGCTTTGGGGAAATTAAGTTGCTCGTTAGAAGGAAGAAAAAGATACGTTAGAAAAAGACTGACCAGGAGATGCCGAAGCACGGGAAGGACGAGCAACGGCTGCGCGTTGCTGGGACGAGGTAGGAAGAGAGGCCCTTGTAGCGAGGGCGGCGGTGGAGAAGAACGCGTTAGTCTTGCATGCGCTTTTCCAGGCTCTCCTCGAGAGACGGGCGACGGCACCACGGGTGGTGAGCATGGTGAAGAACGATGAATGAGAGGGTATGAAGTTGGAAGGAGTTTCAAGGAAAAACTCTGTTCAAATCCCGACACGTAGAAATATAATTCACACACTCCCGGCTTCCTCCGTTCGGCTGACTTTTGGCTCATTTTGAAAACAAGCGCACCGTACTTCATTTTGTCGACTTTTTTTTTAATATCTACAAAAATGTGATTCAACTCGTCGAATAGACACAAGATCATTCACCGTCATCATTCAAGGAAAAAAAAGAAAAAGAAAAAGAAAGAACGATTACAACTTGTTGAGTTGGTTGATACGAAAAACAAGTCCACACAACTCTCTACCATTCGTCTCAGCTGCCAAGTCTCATTATTCTTATTTCTTTCACGACAACGCCATAGACGACCAACAAATCTTTTAGCCATGTCTCTTCTGTCCGATAGGCAAAGAGAAGATCTGTCTGTCTCAAATTGACACGTGTTCTTCCAGCTCAAATTCAACCTTTCCAATCACAGGCACAAATCCATGCTCGACTACCTTCACGCCAACAACTTCCACGCGACCTACAACGCACTCAAGGCAGAAGCAGGCGCAGAATACTCACCCGATCCAAAGGCAAAGTATACAGGTCTACTGGAAAAGAAGTGGACAAGCGTCATCCGCCTCCAGAAGAAGGTGATCGTCCCCTTCCAATCAGTCCAACCGCCGGATCGCGTGCTCATGCGTCCTCGATCATCGTGGCCTTTTAGATAATGGATCTTGAAAATCGAAACGCCGCCTTGCAAGAAGAGCTTTCTTTATCACCAGCTAAACGCGCCGCCTCGCAAAGCGACTGGGTTCCTCGCGCCCCCGCAGCCCACGCCCTCACAGGCCACAGAGCGCCCGTCACGCGAGTCGCGTTCCATCCACAATACTCTCTGATCGCCTCTGCGAGCGAAGACGCTACTGTCAAAATATGGGATTGGGAGACTGGTGAGTTTGAAAGAACGCTCAAGGGTCACACCAAGGCCGTCATGGATGTCGAATTCGATCACAAGGGCCATCTGTTGGGTACGTGCACGTTCCTTTCACCATCGTCGCTTCCTGTCGCTGACTTCCGTGTTGTAGTGACGTGCTCGTCCGATCTGTTCATCAAAATTTGGGACTCCCAAAACGAATGGAAGAATATCAAGACGTTCCCAGGTCACGAACATTCCGTGTCAGCCGTACGATTCATGCCCGGAGATCAGTATATCGTCAGCGCAAGCAGAGATCGCACAATCAGAATTTTTGACGTTGCTTCAACGTGTGTTGCCGCCTGTTTTCCTCCCACTATCCTTGATCTGACCTTTACTATCTTCAAGACATCTGGTCAGAACTATCGCTGGCCACTCTGAGTGGGTACGATGTGTAGTACCATCCGATGACGGCAAGTTGCTTGCCAGTGGATCCAAGGACCACGTAAGCTCACCTTACCTCCTCTGGAGGCCTCTCTGATCGACCATCATCCTAGACTGTTCGCATGTGGGACCCTTTGAACGGAGAGTCGAAAATGGAGTTGCGTGGCCACGAGCATGATGTAGAGGTAGTCGTCTTTGCTCCGGTCGTCGCTTACGCTGCCATTCGTGAGTTGGCAGGAATTCCGGTAGGACATATCAGCAATCTCCATAGACCTGTCGTTACATATCAACTATGCTTCAGAACATCGATCGCAACAAACGTCCCGGTCTCTATGTCGCCAGTGGCGCAAGGGACAGAACCATCAAACTTTGGGACACCCAAAGCGGGCAGATGTTACGAAATCTCGTAAGTGTCTTCCCTCGCGTCCGACAGACTCTAGGTTGATAATTGAAATAACGCAAACGCCTTAAGCCCGGTCACGACAACTGGGTCCGCGCGCTTGCCTTTCATCCGTCGGGAAAGTACCTCTTGTCTGCCTCGGATGACAAGACCATCCGGGTATGGGAGCTCAAGACGGGGCGGTGCATCAAGACGGTGGATGCACACACGCATTTCATCACGACGCTCTCCTGGGGGCGCCAGCTGGCCAGCGGCAGCAACAGCAACAACACCGCAGGCGGCGAAGCGAGCTCGAGCGGCGCCGTCAACGGCGCCAGAGCGGATGCCGCGGAACCAGAAAAGCTCGTCAACGTCGTCGCCACGGGCAGCGTCGACCAGACGATCAAGATCTGGCTTCCCTAGCATGGCAGACGCCCCACTTTGATCACCGTGCTATCGATGCGAGTGCGGGATGCATTTTCCTTTTACCGCCGGGGCGACTCGCGATAATCTCTGCCCCTCCCTTCCACCTGCTAATTCGGCTGATCGACTCCTTTCTGACTCTATACCGCTGCCCTTTTTATGCACCGCGCCTCTCACGACTGCACCGTGGCTCGCATCTGCGTGACAAGCTTTTTCCTAGTCGTGGACGTTTTGACTCGGCCAGTGGTGTGCTGTGTCTTGCCAGATAGGTTAGAGCTCCGGCGTTCTTTATTTCCTGTTTTCCTTCCTTTCTGTTCATCCTTCTCCATACACAATACCTAATGCGTCACCAACTGCACTATTCGCACCACGACTCTTTCGCAAAATGTCCTTTTTCTTTCTTAAAGGCATCGTCTTGTAACACTCGTTGATTCGTCGCTTTCTTTCTTTATACTACCCGCCTATCGATATGGTCATTGCTTGGCACCTCTTTCCTTTTATCGCCTTTTACACTTTCCGTTCTTCGCCTCCCTCATGTCCGTTCTTCACTCCTTGTCTTTCGTTGTCCTTATATCTTTTCTAGTCGCTGATGTTTTCTGCACATACCCGTGTTACTCTGTCATCTCTCTTCTTTTTTTATCACTGTACCATCGCAGCATCATTCCTTACTTAGATATCTCTCTTAACATGGAAACCAGCATAATAATGAGCTAGTTCTTGGCGGCTTTCTTTCTCCGAAAGATCTGGAATGGAGACTCTAGATCTTGTCGTCCTTGTCCCAGAATGCTCTCCAGCACCATTCTTGTTTCCGACTGTGGTGCATTGCGAATTCGTCGGTGGCGCACCAAGAACCGAAGTTCCATGTCTGACATATGCTATAACCCGATCGACTGCCCTTGTTATCATTCCAGAGGCTGGCTGGGAGGAAGAAGGGCACCCTACTTCGGACCGTGGAGTGTTTCGCACTTTGTTTTCACGTCTATATGCATGGAGGATTCATCAAGCCTTCCATACCAGCTGGATAAAATTCGTCAAGATTAAGTACTGCGGGTATTAGCATTACATATTAAAGCAAGGAAAGAACGATTACGATTACATGTACTACGCTCGTCTAGCTCCTGCATTAGGGGGCCAATACACAGATCAAATACAAGACTCTATAGCCGTCTCGAGAACGAAGCCAGCGAATGAGAAAAGCAAGAAAGCGCGACTGTAAGGAGACATGGACAAGGGAGATCGCGGGGATACAAGAAACAATAAAGAACAGCGAGTGAAAAATACATGGAAAGGATGGGAAAGAATAGTTATTACAAGATAGAAAGCGCAGACATAATCAGGAAGCAAGACAATGGCGGCAAACGCTTGGTCGTTGGCCGAAGAATCACAATTCTTCGCTGAAGAATGTTACGCACCCTCGGAAAGGAAGAATCGTCATCACTCCCAATATTTTTGGAAGCTTTCTTTGCTGGCACTAAGGTCGTCACCTTCCCCCATCATGCCAATGCCAATGGGGGTAACCGGTGTCGGATACACGAGCTCCAGCCCTCCTTCTACAATGTTTTCCCCTTCCGCAGTGTGCACGGCGGGATTGAAGCGACCATGCAAAGATGCATCGTCGAGATCGGAAAAACGGGTCAGATTGCCGAGCTTGGAGATCCTGGGGTACATGGATGCTGGTGGTGAAGAAGTTGAGCGAGCATTAGACTCTGCGTTGTCCTCAGATGATGCTGGAGAGTATGCGAGACCACCGTCTGTCGCTGATAGAACTTCAGAGCTACGGAGAACAGGTTGCTAACATTAGGCTCTTTGTAAAAAGGGAGGCAAACGTCGAGTGAAACTAACCCTGAGCTTGTTCCGTCGCTATGATAACTCCATGGGCGCATCTGCGTAAGCTGTCTCGAGTACTGGCCAGAGTTGTCTAACATCGATCGCCGAAGATGGTGTTCGTAGGGCTTTGGAGTAGACTCTGAGGCGCCAGGCACTTGGTTAGGCGCTGCGCCGACGTTATACGGCACGGACAAATGGTTTGAGAAGGCAAGAGAATCTTGTATGCCGAGTCCAGAGCTCTGATCTGTCCCCGACCCGCTCGCTAGGAGGCTGGAGTGGCTTTGGACCCGCCTAACATCGCGCAAGTGCGGAAACGACGCGGCGTGGTTGCCAAAGTGCGCTGCCTGCATGTCCATATGCAACGGAGCGTGCTGTGTCGCGTAGGATGACTGTGGTTCGCTCACAAACGAGGACATCTTGAAAGCGTCGTACGAGTACGCCAGTGGAGAGGTGCGGTAGTGACCAGACGCCTGCCCGTCGTAATGTGAGCGAGGAATGGATGCGACTCTTCGATGTCCCGGGACATGCTGCTGTTTCTGCTGCTGTTGTGGGTACTGTTGGGGTTGATGAGGCGTCGATTGGTGCAATTCAAAGGTGCGGAACTGGTGCGACGGCTCGACCTGGCTGGGCGGCTGTTGCGGCGTTGATTGCGTCAGGGGTGTCTGACGGACGGGGAACGAATTCATGTTTGAGGATGAAGACCGCAACTCCGCCGAGGAGATGGCGTTCCGAAGGCGAGATTTGGCCGTGCCCCGTGGTCGTGGCTCTCGTGAAGAGTATTGGCATATTAGCCCGCGTGTTGTACACCGATGACAAACCGGGTGGTCTCCAGAGCACTAGAAGCAAGGCAAATAAGTGCCCACGCTTCCGCCTATCGCTCATGGGCGGATCATGAGAATTCGAGCATACCTTGGTTTTTCGTTCGCGGCACTTGTCACAGGCCTGGGCAGTTCGCTGTCGTTCCGACGGAGTCGATAAAGTAGTACGGGTCTGTTGCGGCCCCTGTTCGGACTCAAAAACGTTTTGACCCGCCATGAAGCTAGCCTCTGGAGGGGCGGAATAGGCGTTCCATTGGGCTTTGGGAACAGAAGGAGACGAAGTGCGGGCCGATTCCTTGTCATCCGCTTTTGTCTCGGGCCACGGCTGGTCTGACATGGTGTGCGGAGAACTGATAAAAGAGAGTTGGGAACCGCCTCTTCGTTTCGGTTTCGAGTTTGGTTTGTTCTTGGTGGTTGTCAATAAGAGAGTTAGGGCATTATAAAGAGCGTCCTTCGCTGCGGCGCAACAATTCACAAGCTGAATTGACCTACAAATTTTCGGGGTATGCCAATGATTATAAATAGAAGCTTGGACTTGCATGATTCCTGCTTTGCGAAGTATGATATAAACTTTTGAAGGAAATTTCGTCAGCCTTTGGACCCCAAATCTAGCCAGGAAAACGAAGGATCGTGAACCACTTTTTTTCGCGATCCCAATTCAAGCAATTGAAGGCCAAAAGACGATCTGAAACATTTTACACTCCGCGGCGCATCATGCTTGACAAGAACTGAATTGATTCGTGCAAGTAAATAAACATTTGAAAAAAGAGCAAAAAAAAATTCGAAAGATCGATCATTCGTGATACGGTCGCCCTGCCAAAAAGTTCAAACGTCCATTCTTGAAGAAGCCACAGAGAGAGACCGAGAACCACATACAGTTTGATGGCCGGCTTTGTGTCGTTAGTGCTTGAACTCATCATTGAATTCCCTGCCGATGAGCATGCGGCGAATTTCCTGCGTGCCAGCACCGACAGTGTAGAGCCTTGAATCTCTGACAAACCGACCCATCGGGTAATCTGGAAGTCGAGCGTCAACGAGCTTAGTCGGTTATGGCGGGCGACGCCGACTGCTGTTACCGTTTATGTATCCATTTCCGCCAAGACACTGCATGCCCTCTAAAGCCACTTCGACGGCCTTTTCTGTGGAATACAAGATTGCGCCAGCACAGTCCTAATGATTTTGCGGCGTTAGCGTGGCCGAGCAGATAGGCCACTCCAATGACGTTGGTACTTTCGTCCGCGTCAGAAGCTCACCCTTCTACTTATATGACCCCGATCGCACGCTCGAGCAACGGCATAAACATAAGATCTGCTGGCATTAAGCTTTGTGTACATGTCGGCGATCTTGGCTGTAAAGAGGTATTATCAGATCTTGGCAACCTTGCGAGGAGACATGGCCACCTTGCATCAATTGAAAGGTCCCAACCGGCTGACCAAACTGTTTTCTGTCATGAACGTATTCGACTGCGTAATCAAAAGCGGCCTGCATTAAACTGGAGCAGAATTTTTGGTCTCATTGAGATCGTGCTTTACGAAACTGTCAAAGATGACGTACCCCAGAGGACCACCACTAAGAACTATCCGTTCTAGATCGAGTCCAGACATGAGCACGGCAGCCCCTCTGTCAACTTGGCCAAGCACATTCTCTAGGAAAATGTTTTAGCAACTGCACATCGGTGTCCACTTGCCCTTAAGCCATAAAGAAAGAAACGGACCAACCTTCGGGAACCTCACAATCTTCAAAGACAAGTTCACAGGTGTCGCTTCCCCTCATGCCAAATTTATCGAGCTTGGGGCTAGTTGAGAAGCCTTTGAAGCCACGTTCGATTATAAAGGCGGTGATTCCTTTCGAGCCTTTGTCTGGGGAGGTTTTCGCATAGACAACGAGAGTCGATGCGACTGGACCGTTCGTTATCCTGGTATAAAGTGAGAAATGGTGTTGACCAGCACAGCAACAGCTTCTCACCAGAATTTGTTGCCGTTTAACCTCCAGCCTCCATTGACCTTGTCAGCTCGTAATCGCATGCTGACGACATCACTGCCACTTCCCGCTTCGCTCATGGCCAAACTCCCAACCTTAACCCCGCTTATAAGGTCAGGTAGATATTTGGCTTTCTGCGCTTCCGTTCCGTGCCTATGTATTTGGTTGACGCATAGGTTGGAGTGTGCACCGTATGATAGTGCAACAGAGCCGGAAGCGGTGGAGATGGCTTCCATAGCTAATGTATGCTGCATGTACCCGAGTCCGAGTCCGTTGTACTGAGGCGAGACTGTCACACCAAGTAGGCCCATGGAGCCGAGTTTCTCCCAAACGTCCTAGACAGTTCGGTTTATATATTGCTTGAATGAAGAAGGTTTGACCGAATACATACGGCTGGGAAGTTGTTTGACTTGTCGACCTCTGCGGCCCTAGGGGCAATCTCTTTCTGAGCAAACTCAACAACAGCATTTCTGAACTATCCGTGTGCGTCATCTTAGCTGAGAAGGTTTTGTCAAACGGCGGGAGCGTACCTCAGCCTCTTCGTCAGTGAGTCCGGCAACATGAGTGTTGTAGGATGACGCATGTCTGCGATGGACGCGACTGATCGGTACTGCCGATGAGCGGGGACGCACAAAACGTGTCAGAGACCGCAACGACGCCATTGTAAATGACTACGACGATGAAAACGCAAAAGACGATACTGGTTCTATGGCTAAGTACAAGCGCGGTATGTTCGGGAATCTAACCACCCGGACCATTTCCGACGGGTCAACTAAACGTAGCGACACGTGAGAGTCAGACGCCGTCATCAACGCATATTCGGCGATTCTCCACTGCACTATACGATGTTACAATCTCATTATCAAGCCTCTCCCAGTAACGGAACCTCGTAAGCTTCTTGGGATCAAGGTCAATGATCTTTGGATTGGCGTTGGCAGAGGAAGAGGCACCAGTGCCGATGCGGAGCATTATGGAACAGTCTTTGAAAGTGGCAGAAAGTAAGTAGCTGAGGAGGTAGTGTCGAGCGCTCTCTGCCTGGGGTTCCGGTTCGTTTCCTGACAAGTATGTATCAATGAAATTTGTCCAATCCGCAAGAGTCGGTTCCGACCACAGGGTCTTTGATGCAGAACCTGTTGCAGCCTCAGCGGCGTTGCACAACTTGGAGACCCCTTCAACGTCGAGCGGGTCTAACGTTCGTTGCAATCGACCTAGGATACGAAGAACCCGCGATTCTGTCAGAAGCTTCACCACCGCTGCCTCGATATATTCCCGTGCTGCTTCACCCAGTTCTGAGCGATCGCTCAACTTTCGTCCTGCTTTGAATATCCGTAGATTGTTCACCTTCCCGCCACTCTGTAGCCATGCATTCCACAAGATGTCCACTGCTTTTCTCACTCTTTGGACGTCTTTAGAGAACAGGTCCAAAGGACAGTAACCCAACGACACTGTTTCTCCTTGTCTCGTCTTCATGTCAGAGTGCATACAGAACCTGCATGTCTGCAGTTTGACAGGTCGGGTGTCGTCAGATATGTACGACGACGATGGTAGGAATCCCCATTTCGGCTGCATATGGCATGCAGAAATGAGTCCGGAGACAATCAGAGGCAGCAACCTGAAATTGACCTTGATTTCCACAGCAAACCCTTCGCCTCCCACAAGATCGGTGGCTAAAACACCTTGCCGGCGCGTAACGTCGATTTCGTCGACATTTTTCCTGGCCTCTGGGCGTTCGTTATCGTGGACGGCGACCAAGCTTTCCAGCCATTCTCTCTGAATATCGACAGCTTCCAGTGAAGGGAGATAATCAGGCGGAACGAGTCTTGCGATGCAGGTTTGCTGGAACTCAATGAACAGACCCTCCAACTCGTCATCGTGCACCTGAGGTGGTGGTGCTCCATGCGGTGAGCATGTGCTGCGTTTCTTCAGACGCAGAACCTTGCCACTAAATCGTTGGTCTGGAGATCCCACGTAGGCGAAAACAACAGTTGCTCCGCCCTCGGACACGTATTTCCAGTCGTGCGGGGAAGTTTCGTTAATGCTCGAGGGAGCAGCGATTTCCATGTTAGTGAGCGCGTCTGTCCAGCTCTGCTCTACACACACATCAGCATTGTCCGTGTGGTGCGCATCATTACCAGCTTACCATATTGGGTATGTTGTTCGACATAGGGGCTAATGAACAATATGGAAACACTCCGAATGCTATTGTCCTCCTCAACAAGCAATCGCCACTCAAAAACTCCCACATTGACATTAATAAGCTTGTTGAATTTCTTCTTCTTTTCCAACCTCTCTCTCAATCTATCGACTCTTGGTCAATAACCTCACTCAACATGAGTCCTATACGCACCAACAAGGCGAAGTACGCAACCCGTCCACGGACGACCAGAGATCTCCGCCTCGCACATGAGCAAGATGAACCGTTTGAAGTCGACCCTATCGACGTGACCGTTCTCCGAGAGATCTATCGAGGGATGGGCCAGTCCGACGTACGCCTGACTCGGCATCAGCCTGCCTTTCCGCGCGGCCTCTCACTCATCATTTATGGATAGGCGGACGAAGAATCCGGCGCAAGGACCAAGAAACCAGTCAGTATGCGGCCCCCTCCACTCATCTTGAAAGATTTTGAATGCCACAGTATCCTCGGTAATGCATTCCTTCTGATGTCGCACGCGTTGTTCATTGAACTTTCCTCAACCACCGCAGGCCGAGGCGCGTATTCCTACGTGCTTTTGGTTCGGTCGCGTCGCGATACGCATAAATTAGACAAGCCGGGCTCATTGTTTGCAATGAAGCGGATGAAGAAGGATTTCTTCCAAGACTTGGATAAATATGAGGTTCGCCTTTCCGCTGGCAATGAAATCAACGTGCCTTATACTGCCTTCTCCGACTAGCTCCAAGGAAAAGAAAAAGACAACGAACGTGCAGTGATGTCACAACTTCCATGGAACCCCTTCGTTGCCGGTCTTGTCCAGACCTTCTACGACGACAAGAACCTCTATTTGATGTCGGAACTCGTGGTCGGCGGAACGCTGAAGGCCATGATAGAAGAACGCGCTCCCTTCAACCGCTCCATGACTGCCTTCTATTTTTCAAACATCGTCTGTGCTTTGGACTTTCTGGAGAGATACGGAGTTCATCACGGTGACCTCAAACCTGACAATATCCTCATCGGCGCAGACGGCTACTTGTGCTTGACAGACTTTGGGTGCTCGCACGACTGGGATTTCACCCGCTGGTGGGCCCTTGGCACTCCCGCCTACATCGCGCCCGAACAGATGGATCCCAACAGTCAGTCCCTGCTCACGTATGCTGGCATCGACTGGTATGCAGCGGGTTGCATCTTATACGAGATGCTTTCCGGAAAATTAGTTCGTATCTATTAAACCGTTCTGCGTCTTTCCTCAACTCATGCTCCTCCCTCTCCTCAGCTTTTCCCAGGAAGTGAAGAGGATGACCCCCAACGCCGTGCGTCGGGTGCGCCGAGCCCTTCAAGTGGACCACATGATACTGAGGAACCACTGCAGCGAGGAGACGACTGGTTCCGCGACGTTCGCGTCGGTAAAAAATTGGCATCTCTCCTGAACGGTCTAGTAGAACCCAACTGTGCCGAGCGGCTTGGAAGCGGAGGCGCAATCGAAATTATGCGACATGAATGGTTAAACAAGGTCTCATGGCCAAGAATGAGAGCTCGACGGTATATGGTGGGAAATCCATTCCTCCTAACATGGCGGCTTGTCTCCTGATTATGTTTTCTGCCAGGCTCCCTGGATCCCTCCTACACCGCGCCCTCAGGAAATGTGGCACAAAGAAGACGTCCCATTGCCATCAGCTATCCCAGGCCTTGAGATCGTGCCGCCTCCCCTACGCCTCGCACATGACGATCGATTCCCGGAAAAACCGGTAATTGAAGACTAGTCATGTCTTTTGGACTGCGATCAGGATGCTGTTCTTCGTATTCATCTCTCTGTCTCTGTCTTCCGATTTGAATCTGTCTTTCTGTTTCTTGATCGGATAAACTACAATTGTTCTCGTAGGCGTGTATATTCTATTTCGCGATTTGCATGCGCTCTGTAACATTGAATCATATAACAACTCAGTTGGGTTTAGCGCCCGCTCCTTTTTGTTCTCCTCTCCCGCTTTCCTCACGTGGGGTCGGCCGCAAGAGCCGCTCACAATAAACTTGGTTACCGGTGGACAATAGAGCTGCAAAAACTCATAACATGCCTTGGCGCATCTGATTGCTCGTAGTTCCATTACCGGCCGCCCCAATAACGAACCATGTTAAGGTAATGAATATGATAATAATACATGCATGCTGTCTTTCTTCCATACGGGGTAGAAGTGCGGCGACGATGGAATGGAACATTGTCTGAAAGGACGATCGAAAAATGTCAGGGCTGCGAAAATACAGATCCCACACGAGGAGTGACGCCCGAAAGGGAAGGAGTGTCTATCAAGAGATGTTGGCAAAGGAAATCACAATAAGGATAAAACCAAATTGTCCAAAATTGGAACGAAGTCACAATGCTGCGAACGACCGTAGCTCGAAAGGCGATCATCACTGGTCTATGAAGGTTGGCAGGATAATGGTCGAAGTTTTGTCGTCCTGCCCCTGGGCACTTCGTCCTCATCCTCTTCATCGGATGTAGGAGGAGGTTCTTCGTCCTCGTCGCTACTTGGATCGGAATCCTCACTGTCAAGGACAGCGGAAGACGATCTGGGTTGACGGAGGTACCAGTTTTTCAAGAAAACTCTGATTTCGAGGGGAAGCCCGAGGTATTCCACGTTTTGAGCAACACCTTCCCATTGAACAATGCCACGGCAAAGATAATCGTCGATATAACGAGTGTCGCCGAAGTATATCCAGTGAAGGAGGAGAGGAAGTGATGACGGATCCGGTACAGGGAGGAGGAGAACAGGATGGTCAGATGGGGAGGGGAGCAAGCGGGGCAGACAGTCGGCGGGTGTTGAGACGTGCCCGGACGAAGGTACGACGGGCGTTCGCAAGGTCGGAGCATAACTCATGTCGGCTAGATCAAGGGGTGATGCACCACTAAATAGCGTACGAAGGCAAGAGGAATATGCTATCAGGTAGTCGATATGTAACTGGACTGCAAGTAAGCATTTTTTTTGGGGGCTCTCATAAACAGGGACCCAAACCTTGAACGACATGCGGGGAGGGACACGCAACAACGGTTCAGTGGCTCTGCGGCCCAAACCGGACGGATCATGAGTACTGCACGTTGAAAACGAATATCGAGGATAATGAGGCAGGGGAACGGCTGTGATCGGGCCTTGCTCGTTAGCGGACAAGCACGAGACAAAAAGAACAAGACGCACTTATTGTGCAGTCCGCTGTTTCGGTGTTTTGCCAATAATAGGTGGCGAAATTGCGGAGTTGCTCAATGATATATTCGACTGGCACGTCAGCCAGGACTGGAGGTGGAAATGGTCGAGGTTGGAAGGAGGGCATTGTCAAATTTGTGAGGTCTTGGGCAGGAGCCGAGGTATCGCAGTGGGCCATAAATTCACCAGATCCACGGCGGTAGTGTGAAGTAAAGAGATCAGCGCCCTGGCTTTTAACGTCGCAAGCCAGGCTGGGACAATTGCCAAAGAACATTGTCCTGCCAATGAGGATGCGCACAATGGAATCGGGCCTCTGAGAAAGGAATATCGGGCCCAAGAAGGAGGCGACGCTATCTTCTTTAGGGAAAGAAAGGAGCGTTTGGCGTCGACGTTTGGAGGACCTGGATCACTGATACCATACCTTGGGCACGGTAGAAATATATCTCCATTCACGCCTCCATTGCTATGTAAACGCCATCCGATCTTGGCTCCATGGAAAGGAGACAGTTGCATACGGTCTAGTTGTGTCAAGACCGGAGCTACCCAGGAGGTGGAGATGGTCTAATTGTTCAGACAAATTACCATATGTGATGACTGGCTCGACGCTATTGTTTTGAGGCCTCGCAACACGTCGCACATCAAATTAGTCTGAAACCCCTTGCGGCAAGCGAGAAAAAAGTCTATCATTGTTTTGGCTGGACGGTTGGAATCAGTCGTGAAAGCGACGAGCGGACATGCTGCGCATGATGATGTGGATGACAGAGAGCGACCGATTGACTGCTGCTGGCATAAAGCAAGTCATTTGACAACCGCGATGAGAAAGGAAGGACGGTATTTCAGCTGATTGCTTTGTGTGTTGTTCGATCGCCGCCTGCTTCCGGCCATGACCTCCACCCCAAACGATATCGTCGAGCACAATCCGTATGAATCGCATCCCGGCCTCACGCCAACGGAGGCGGAAGTGCTCTGGGAGTACGCCAAGCTTGCTTACCATATGAAGACAGTATGCCCTTAGCATCCGCTGCCACGAGCGCCGCTGTTGACAATCCTGGAATCACATCAGTTGACATGGAAAACGCGCCAATTGAGCGAGGAGCCTGATCAGATGCTTCTGGCGCGTCTGAGGGTACTAGAGAAGAAGATGGGCCTCGTTTTGACCTTGGTATGTCTTTGTCTTGATCACATTCATCAGCGGGGGCTACAGCGGGAACCATCAGTTCAAAGCCTCCGTGTGGGGTGTGATCAATGAGCAGCCGATAGCAGAACCTCAAATTTACGCAGACGATTCCAAGGATCTAACCATTACGAGATAGATTGTATTAACATACTATTCTGCAATTACTATGCGTTGCGTATCTCAACAATCTAACGCAAATGAGCGCTTCCGAGTCTTGCGGTCAAAGATGCGACGCCACCACCAGACGCGACCTCGTGGACGTCCCAAATAACCAACATGCCATCAACACCCGAGGTGCTGACGCGTGTAACCTCGCCGTTTCGGAATTCGTAGGGCCTGACACTCATGATGGTATTTTGGTGGATGGTCAAGAGCTTAGTATGAGTGGCCACAGCTCCGGCGCCGGCAAGGGCAGATTGCCCACGCGTGTCTGCGTCGCGGAAAGTCGCGAATGCACCAGCCTTGAGGCGTCCAACCGCAGGGCTTCCTCCAAGTCCAGATCTTGGGCCTTCAGGGGACTTGGGGCTCGTAGTATCATCAAGGCTTCCTATGTTCTGCCAGCCGGCGTCGGAGCCGGAGAAGACGAATGGTTGACAGTCGTGACCCGCTGCAACAATGGAACTTTCGGATGTCCATGTCAGCGTCATCAGTGGCAAAGTCGACATTTTGATAGAATACGTCGCTCCTGCGGGATATACGACAGTTATGGAACTATCGTGACCTTTGAATTTCTTCAATCATCGTAGTTCCTTGTATCAAATGGAAACAAATGTACCTGCGAACGCCAGAACATCGCCCGATGGCGAGAAAGCGACAGAGTGGACCCAGCCTCCAGCAGGGCTAGAATACTCTCCACAGACAGTGTTGAAAGGGAGCTTGGAACCCCAGACCGAAGGCGCCGGTCTGGGAGATGTCATCAACGGGGCAGATCCAGGGGAGAACATGGACAATACTTGCCGTTCGTCGACTTCCTTGATGTATGCTGACAACACTCGTGCCTTCATGTCTGCACTCCCTGCCGCCAAAAGAACATTGTTGGGATGCCAATCGATAGAGAGGACAGTAGATCGGATCGGCTTCTTCAGCTGCTTTGAGACCCACCAGTTGTTCTCTGAATCAAAGTGGCAAACGGCAATGGCACTGCGAAGAAACATGAATTCTTTTTTTTTTTAACCATGTGAAGGACTTTTACTCACCGTGCACCACTAGCCACAGCAAATTTGTCTTCCTTCGGACTCCACCTGACGTATGTAGCAGCGCGATTGATCCTGAGCAGGACCAAGGTGGGCTTCCAGGTGAGTTTTCCGGATTCAGGGTCCACCGTCTCTTGCCAGACGTAGGTATTTCTGTCCTGAGACGCGGTAACGATACGATTCGAGTTTGGTGCCCAGTCGATCGATGTGATCAATTTATCGTGCTAACAGGCCTCATTTCAGAATGGATGGTAATAAAACCATGAAGCACTCGGCATACTTCAGAGAGCGTCTCCTTAAGAGTCCACTCTTGCCCATGGCGCGAGAGGATCTGGACATCGTTAGAGTTCAGACTAACAGCCAGCTCTTGAATACATGAAAGAATCAGTCAGGCGTGTCGTTGCGCAGCTGGCCGACCGGGCGTTACTCACGTCTACGATCTGCATTGAATGCATGCGATGTGATTGGAGACTGAGCTAGATTATAGACTTCGGGAGGCATTGTAGGCCGCAGAGGACTAGCAGTCTACTACTGCGTACTATGTAGTATATCGAACGTCAAACAAAACCGCGTTGGCTCTTGCATATCAGTTCAAGTCACATGATCAAACTGTTCCACCGTCCCCTTCATTAGCCAGAGGCTCTTCAAACTTTCGCATTTGCTTCGCCCAACGGAGGCCACAGGCATTGCAAAGCGTTTTGGGACCAAGCGGACCCTGCACTTTCGTCAGCTATCGCATTCGGCGGGCACGTCTCCTGCTACCTTTCGCCATTCCGGAGAGTCCGTGCGGCCACACATTATGCAAACGTACTGTTCAGTTCCATGGGCCTTTTTCGCCTGAAAATGCATTGTTCTCAAAAAGCCCCTTCTGAATGAACACAGTACTGCACACCTTTTTCTTTTTAGAGCCTTCCTCTGCATCTTCCTCGGTGGTGCCAGAATTGCTGTAACGTGATCCTTCTATTGACGGCTCGGCATCGTTCCGGGATGTGCTGTTGCGACCCGCAAACTTACCATCCTGCGGATACTGCAATGATAACGTGTCACTCGTTTTCTGTGTCGATGCACCTGCAAGATTTGGCAAGGAAGACGTTGCATAAATCGGGTCCGTGGAAGTGCCAGCTCCTGATGATGCCGGGAGCTGGGCTCTTAGCTCTTCCACTCTTCTTTGCAGACGCTCGTTTTCCGTCTTGAGTTCGATAAAAGTGTTGAGCCTAGGGAGCCAGGATGAGAGCCTTCAAAAAGTCAGGTCGGTGGGCCTACATTGCCGTGTTGCGGCTCGGATAGGGTTTGGCCATGATAAAGAGACACGAATTGACGCCAGTTTCGTCATCCGCGGCGTGATGAACATGCCCCTTGATCTCGAAAAGCATGGGCTTGGACGACAACACGGCTTCATTCGATTTCAAATGAATGTAGGATAGGAGCTCTCCATCCCCTTGCAGAGCGTCGTCGAAATCGGCACGGAAAGTCGCCAAGTCATCGGCTATGAGGCAGATATCGATGTCGGAGTGATGCGGTTGACGAACATGGAAAGACTGACGAATCACCAACTCCGCGAGGTCGTGGTCTATGAGGTCGGTGTTTCGCCACCCCAACAACTCGGTAATGGCGGGCGCGCAGAACAGAACTGTGCAGGACGTCGATAAAACGAAAAGGATGCCGTCAACGAGCTCCGAGATCAACAAGTCTGCCCATCGTTTTCGTTTCGTGAATTCGAAGGTAAGCGGTGGTTTCTGATCACTCGAGCTGTGAGGAGTGACAGAACTCATGGCGGTTGACGGGCTTCATTGCCTCGCCTGAAGCTGGCCGTATAGTAGTCCCTGTCTGTAGATCAAGCTCAAGGTTTGACAACGGTAACACGTGTGTTGGAGAACCTTCCATATGGCCGAATAATTTTTATCTACATAACCATCCGTTAGCTAGTCTAAGTAGTTTTGAATATTCCAAAGGACATTGATATTTCCTTCCGTTCAAGACGATCCAGTGGCCTCTAATTCCGGTGTGGATGCCTCATAGCTTAAATGATACAGTAACCCCCGTCGACACGGATCTCCGAGCCGGTCATGAATCTAGAAGCATCGCTGGCTAGGTAAACGATTGCACCCTAAATATCACTTCAGTATAACGGAGTTTGCAAGGAGTATGATAGCGCGCACCGCTAGATCCTCAGGTTCACCCATCTATCGTCGCGGCTCAGACGATGCAAGAGACGAGAAGAATAGCACAACTTACCCTCCCCATTGGCGTCAGGCTCTCCCATGTTTTCTGCTCCGAGCTTGAGAATACGCAGTGCCACAGGATAGGAAGAACCATCACCTTTAGCTCTTCATCATGTGCAAGGATATTCTTCGTAAGTTTGGTGAGCATATATCCTGGGCTAAGTTTCATAGTGAGAAACTGGACGCAGGATAGGGCTTTATTCAACAGACCGACCTTAAGCTGTTCACCCTGACACCCTTCTTCGCCCATTCAACCGCCAGGCTGGCAGCCATGTGTTTGACAGCTTTGAAGGCTCAGCATCTGATTTGCAATAGTTTCATGGCACTGACCCGCTTTAGATGCATTGTACGGAGTCTGAGGCTAGAGGGGGTTGGGGAAGTTATCCTTCAGTATATGAATCGTGGACGTTACGGTCGGGTTAAAACCTGAGGTATGTTGATAATCTGTGAAGGAACGTCAGCAGGAGACTGGGATTGGCTTTTCGAGGCGAGACGCACATTGGCGCTCATGCTGGAGACCAAAATGATGGACCCGCCGCCGTTAGGAATCATATTCCGTGCGGCTTCTCTAGCAGTGAAGAATACTCCATGGACGTTGATATCATACAACCTCTTGATGCGATCGAATGGGTAACTGGTGAGGACGCTTAATCGTTACGCTCAAAAGAGGGCTTGTGATCCCCAGACTTACTCGAATGCAGAGTAGTTCTCAACAATGCCTTGCAGATACGCATCCATAGCGGCGTGATCCTTCTGGAAGATTCACAACACATACCAGCAGATGCGACGACAGAGTCCACCCGACCAAAGGTATCCATTATCTCAGCAAATGCCTTCTGAACCGACATTTCGGACGACACATCGCATTCGATACCGAGGATTTTGACGTCGTCTTTCGTTAGGTCGCTGTTAGCTTTAAAGAGAGTTTAAGCAAGGGTTATCTCGGCAGGCCAGAAGCGAGATCGGACCCAACGCATAGGATGACAATTCGGAAGCCGATGCTTTCGCTTCGCTGTCTTTGAGGTCCAGCATGGCAATGGAAGTACAGCCACTAGACATTCATTTCGGTCAATGCCCAACGCGCACATATGATATTCTTAGATTACGCACGAATCGACGAATGCTCGACAAAATTCAAAGCCAAGGCCTTTCGCAGCGCCGGTGACCATGCAGACCTTAAAAGATTTGTCTGCTATAGGTGGTTTGGAATCCGGATACGACCACGATACTCGCCTTTCCTTGCAATGAAAACGAAGGCAGTGTTTTTGGGGCTGTTGCTGGGGCCTTGACAGAGAAATCACGACGCAGACCAAGGAACCTTGGCTTCACACCCAAAGACCGGATACGTACAAGGAGAGAAGGACATGAGCCCGAGCCTCTGGCCAGAATGTTGATAGACATTAAACAGAAGGACGAGATTGAAAGGCAGCTGAGAGAGAGTCGGGGAGCTAAATAGATGTGGGTTTACAAAATGCAGTTTCGACTCGGGCTAATGATATGGGGTTCGGAGCTTAGCTCTAGCTCAGCTGGTACGCGAAGCGAAGTGAGCTGCCGGGCACGGTCAGTCTCATCACATCACGGGGCTAGATATCAGATATCTACGATTATACGGGTGGGGGAGGGCTGTCGTCGTGCTGGCTTGCATGAAATCCACTGATGATATAGCATATATACGACGGTAGTGTACGGGATGTAACAATAAGGAAAGGTATAAAAGGTCACCAACATGGGATAAAATGGGGTATCTACAACACAACGAAAAGAGCGCGATATGCATCAAAGCTAAGTCAAGGGAGTGCGTGTCAAGAGATCGTTGAGGAGAAATATTGGCAGAATAAAGGAAAGAAGACATAAATAAGCCAAGCATACCCTCAAATCAAGGTTATAGACAGGCGAATTTTGATTTTCGCTTCTGCAATTCCTCCATCCTAGCGTCAAGCTGCTGGCGTGCCCTCTCTTTGGCCTTTCTCTCCTCGTCCAGCCGCTGTTCGAGCGATTGTTTCTCTTCCACAATGGACCTCCGGACCGTCAACACTTCGCGCTTGGCTTCTGCGAGCTCATTTCGCAGGGCCTCCGTCTTTGCATTAAGAGTGTCGCGTTCCCGCGCAAGCTCTGTTGCGTGCATGCGCGCTTTCCGAACTGTAACAGCTTATCAGCGATTGGGATTATCACACGAAGGAAGCCAACTCACGATTCTTCTCCGATTCTCCTAATGACGTCTCCAAAGTGCTAACTAGATCCATGTGCGTTTGAAGGTCACTTTCGCAATGCGTCAGCTGCTTGTTCAGAGTCTTGATCATTGCCTCCTGCTCATCAATTTGTTTCGCTTGTTGTTCGAGTTTGACAGCAAATTTTGGATCCGTGGCTGCAATGCTGTGAGGTCCTACTGATGTCGGCGTCGTCGACGTAGGCGATAGCTCTGACTGAGAATCTCGAGAAGAAATAAACGTGGGCGAAGCTTGCGAAGAGGCGATCGAGTCTCCGTTTACATGGCTTGTCGCCGACTTTGGAGCGGGTGGAGGGGGGACAGAAGGCGGAGGGGCAGGTGGCGGTAGCTTGACCGATAAACCGTTTGCCCGACTGTACGATACGCTGCGCTCAGCCACAGGACGAGCATTGGGAGGCGATGCACTTCGAGCAATTTGGGCTTGAAGGTCACGGACGATAGAATCGGCACGATTCTTCTCCACCTGAAGCGTGTCCTTCTCGTCCTTCACTTTTTGGAAGTTCTCCTGGATCTCCGCCAAGACCGAGCGATGACGTTCCAACTCCGTAACGAGCGATTCTCGCTTTGAAGCTTCTTGGATCAGTTTGGTTTGCTCGCTTCGAGTGTTTTCGAGCTCTTCACGGAGTTTCACCACTTCAGCGCTCAATTGATCTCGCTCATCCCGGATGTTCGTAAGATCGCTTTGCGCGGCCTTCAGTAACTGGTCCTTCTCTGCCATAGCTCTCTCATGCATTGAACGAGTCCGCTCCTGCAAAACAGTATATTCCTCGGCCGCAGCTTTGTAAGAATAGACCTCCTGACGAAGCGACTCTTGATCCTTATAAAGGTCGCCAAGCTGGGTTGACTGTTTCGTTTGAAGTTCTCGCAAAGTGGCGGCAGCTCGATCCTGCTCCTCAACGAGAAGAAGCTTTGTACGCCTTTCCGACTCCTCTTCATCAAGGCGGTGTTTCTCTTGGCTGGCGACAAGGGAAGCGTTCAAAGCCGAGATGGCCTCATTGTGCTGAGCTCGAAGACTTGAAAGCTCTTCCGTATGCGATCGAGCCAACTCCGACCTTCGTTGTTCGACTTCCGCGAGGCTCTCCTTGAGGTGGTTTTCGTGAAGAGATTTAAGCCTCTCTAGCTCCTCTTCATGACCTCGCGCAACTTCTTCAAGTATCAACGCATGCTGCTCTTTTGCCTCTCTAAGAGCTGTTTCTAAATCCGCTTTAGCCTTGGCCGACAAGGAGGAGTGCTCTTCTTTAGCCCCAGAAAGGGCCGAAGTCAAACGGTCAACCTCGATCCTCCTTTCCTCCCGGAATTTCGCTAGCTGCGTCTCGTACTCCAGTCGTTGCTTATCCATCTGCAGGGTGTAATCTTCCAGCTTCACGGCGGAAATACGTTCATGCTCTGCCTTTAGATTTTCCATCTCCTCTTTGAAGGAAGCCTCTTTCCTCACGATTGCAGCCGCGTGCTCGTCCTGAAGCTCCTTCAAAGCGGCCGTCTGGGCTGATTCAGACTCCGAAAGTGCACCCTGTCGATGAATCTCAGCCATCCTAAGTTCGCCTGCGTGATCTTCGCGCAATCTATCAATGGTGGCATTTGTTTCTTGTGAGAGCTTTTTGATGGCCTCTGCATGATCGCCACGAAGCTTCGTGAGAGCATTGTAGTACTCCTCTTCAGTGCGCTGCAGGACAGCGTTGGCTTCAGCATCCTTCTGTTTGAGGGCTTCCTCGTGATCAGACCGCTGTCTGTTCAAGGACCATTCCTGCTCTTCCCGGGTACGCGCGAGAACGGCGTCAGCATCTCGCATCTGTCGCTGTAGCTCTTCCTCATGCTCCTTCTTCAACTTGCCAAAAGCTTCTTCGTGAGCACTACGCATGTCCTCAACTGCCCGTTTTGCAGCCTCCAGGTCGTTGCGCAAGGTGCTTGTGACAATGTCGTGCTCTGCTTTCAACTGGGAGACAATTTGATGCATTTCGGCAGCCTTGAGCCCTAGCGCGGCCTCATGCGCACTGCGAAGTTTCTCGACTTCGACCGCATGGGAGACTTTGATATCATTCAAGGATTGGACAAGTTCAGTTTCTCGGGCCTCGGCATTGCCCAAGGCGGCAAGAGTGTCTTCATACCGCCCCTGAAGTCCTTCAAGCTCAGTCGACATATTGAGAGCCTATAAGAACGTCAATGAACCCGATTGGAACGAGAGTGCAGTATAAACCAACCTGATTCCGAGAAAGCGTGGTAAGTTCGTCTAATTGGCGCCTCACTTGGATAAGTTGAGAATTGAGATCGTCCACTACTTCGCGATGATGAGATTCTTTTTGGGCCATAGACCTAACAGAAGGTATGAGTGTGTCGTTACAACGGTGCCAACGAACATACAGCATAAGTTCATTGAGCCGTTCGAGCGATTCGTCTGTTTCGGATATGACGGAAGACCCATTTCTTTCAGAACTAACATCGTGTGTATGCCCATTCTCCATGCTCTTCTTGATGTGATCGAATTGATCTAAAGTCTTCGGAGAGAGCGTAACTTCTCGGGAAACAGCCCCATTGACATGGGGTGCTGTATCGGGTTCGGAAATTGCAATAGACTTCTCAGTCTGGGTCTCCTTTAACGATGTCTCCAAGACACTGATCTCCGCTTCGCGCTCCTTGAGGACCTCTTGCAATCGCATGATCTCTTTCTCCAGGCTCGCGACCGAGCGTTCGTGAACAGACAACCCAGAGACCGGCAGTGAAATAGAAAGGTTAGACCGAGAACCGGCATGATTCAGAGTAGGTGCAGGTAGAGAATGAGAACTCGAAGGTGAATGAGAGCTACTTGTATGACTTGAAAATGAGGTTTTGCGCAAATGCACCGAAGATAGCTCCTGTGATAGCGATTGCGATTGCGACAGCGACCTAATAACGTGTGTTAGTCGCAGCCCAAATAATATCAACTAACAGAGATACCTCGAATGGAGCGATTCGGCCGAGGCCGCCTGCCTGAAAAAAAGCCGCCGGCCTGAGGAATTGTATTGAGAATCGATGGGTCTACCACCAGTCATCCTTCTCCGCTGAGTCGGAATCTCCATTGGCTTGTCGACGGAGGGCGATTCAACGTAGCTAGTTTCGGCCATGCTTGAACTACTCAGTTTCGCTTCTTGAATTTGAGCCGCCAGCTCCGATATTTCGTGTAGAGCATCGCGATACTTGGCTGTGACTGATGAAAGGTCTGCTAAGGTCGCAGTATGTGTCTGTTGGAGAGCGAGCAGTTGCTCTTGTAAGGACATGCTGTGAGGGCTGAGGTCGCCCTGTCGGGATATGGGTTCACCATCAACCGGGGAAGAATTGGGAGTGGAGCTGGAAGTGGCATCCGAATCGCCTGAAACAGAAGCTTTGGCGATGTCAAGCTCTAGGCTCCTTCTCGCGGAGACCACCTCTCCAACAACGCTTCCCAACCTTGTTCTTGTCTCGGCAGCATCGTTCATCCTCTTCTCCCATTCCAGTTTCTTATCCTCCAAAAGTTTAACTCTCCTCTCTCGCTCTTCCAATTCGGTCCTCCAACTTTCGCCGTCCTTCCTAAGCGATTCGAGACGGGCTTGCAGAGCCCCCACCTCATCCCGTCGCCTGTCACATTCACTCTCCAAGTTTTCGATGGTCTGTTGGAGGCTGAGTACAGACTCATCCGAGCGCGCGAGCCTCGCCTCGAGGTCAGCAATATATTTTGCCGATGAGGATTCAGCCTCTTTGTAACGGCTAACTTCACGTTTAAGGTCTGTCATTGATTCGCTTGAAGTGACAGAGGACTCGTCGTATGCCTTGATCTTCTCCTCCAGATCACGGACGTACGCCTGGCCAGATAATGAACCTCAGTAGAATCTATGCCTGCCTGAACTAACTCACCTCTGTCGAAGCTTCTCGCTCCGTCAACTTCGCGACACGCGCCCGTAACTCCTCGACATACAGCTCCGTCGCCGAATGTCGTTCGGTGAGAACCGAAAGCTCCTCTTCCTTCTCCTCCACCATATCATTAGTGTGTCTCAGGGCTGCACGATTGAGACTGAGCTCGGCTTCCATGGCAGCAATGGTCTTCTCATACTCCTCAATAACAGGGCCGACAATCTCCTCGTACTTAGCGGTGCCACCAACGGCACCCGAAGTGCTCGAGCGATGCTTTTCCCCTAGTTCTCGTCTCAAACGAGTGAGTTCCTCCGTGCGCTCGACAAACTTTTCTCGCAGGTCTTCGTAATTGTTCTGCAGCTCTGTGAGCTGCGCGAGAACCCTCTTGCTAGCACCTTCGTGTACCTCGGGGTGCGAAACTGAGCTGGGAACGATAGCACCACCTTCTTTGAGCTGTTTCAGTTCTTTTCTCAAGCGAGTCACAGTGCCCTGGAGCCATTCGATGTCGTCCCAACCTTCTTCTCGCTCGTTAAGCACGGCACGATTCTTGATATTCCGGGCCCGATTGGCATACTTGAGAGTGTTGATTGTCTCGGCAGCATTCCATTCTGCAGGGCTAACACAAGCAATCATGAGTGTATGAGCATTTCCGCCTAAGGAGTCTTGAAGAAGGCGAGTGAGCTTGGAATCGCGGTAGGGGATATGGGTCGCTGTCTTGGCGCGAGATGGATCTCCTAGAGCAGAAATGACATTGCCTAGCGCAAGGAGACCGCTGTTGATGGATATGCCTTCTTTGATGCGCTCGCCTGCTGCCGCGGTTCTCTTTAACTGAAAAGAGACAAAGTCTCAGGTCGGGGTCATGCCCAGCATGATCGATGGATCACTTACCCTTTCCGAACCGGCGAGATCGACGAAATGGAACTTCGACACGATCGTAACCCATTCGCCGCCTTCCTCTTCACCGGCGGCAAAAGCACGTTCGCTGGCGTGTCCGAGGGCGCTTGACGGACGTAACCCGCCGCGGCTCATCGCCGAAGCGAAGCTAGGGGTAGTTGGTCGTCCAAAGGTCGGAGAGGACACTCTGTTCGCACCGCCGGCATTAGGACCAGCATACATGGAACCAGGCCGAGCCAAACGTGACGGGGAACGTCCACCTGGGGGAAGCGGAGAAGGTGAGCGAGGAGGGGGACCTGATCCTTTGTATTTCTTCTGGGTCAACGTCAAAGAAAATATAGCATGTGAACGCGAAGATTGGGCGTTCATATCTGTCTCGTTTGTCCGACGGATAGCAGTTCCCTTGCGTATCAAACTAAATTTAGATATCGTCAGCAATGTGTGTCTCGGTCGAGAAAGGGGTCAATAGGCAGAATAAAATACTGACGACATGACCTCTGCCGTGTTCCGCACCCCTACCTCTCGGAGACCTCCCCAAATGATATGACCGTCTTTATCCTCTCTAATCTGCACCTCACGTCTCCCACCGCTCGCGTCATCCATGTTTAAGAGGTCGATAAGATCTTCATTGTAAATTTCTATAAAAGAACCTTTAATGCTGTAAGTCCAGGCGCCAGCGCGTTCTTCCTTGAGCTGTTTTGCCGTCGAAAATATAGTGGAGACAGCTCGGGGTATAATACCCATCCTGTTGTTGGAGTCACTCGGGTCGGCGTCGAGGTCGATGCCCGTCATCGTGAACGTCTTGCCGCTGCTGGTTTGGCCATATGCGAGGATAGTGCAGTTGAAACCTTCAATAAAACGAGAGACTAGCGGCTTTGCGGTCGACGTGAAGAGCTCGTATTGAGTGGTCGGAGGAGGATGGACTTGATCAAAGGTGAACGCCTGTCTCTTGGCGGACGAGCCAGACGAAGCGGCGGAAGGTCCGACGGTTGCACCCGATCCAGAACCGACATTAAGAGGTGCTTCGATAGAAATGGAGGTGGAAGAAGTCGTCTGAATGACAGAGCGTTGAAAACGAGCGGGGATGGAGGTGGAGTCCTGTGCGGTCGGAGGACGGATGCGGAGCGCTGTGTCAGGGGCGGACAAGTCAGCGATACGTCAAAGAGGAAACAAAAGGCTACTGACCAACTTGGACGGACGTCGTCGTTGCGGACGACGGAGTCGACGGGGCCATGGTGGCTTCCTCGCGTGGTCAATGGCTTGGAATGCTCTCAAATCTCTCGAACCACGTTTTCGGCATTTTCCGGGCCTACTTAAGTACTTTCTCCCAGGGCCTTGACGACAACTGTTTTTCCTCCCTGTGCGCCGGTCGACGTAGAATAGCACCGATCCGGTCGGCGTCTACTCGCTCCGCTGATGTCAAGCCCTTCCATGGTTGTTGACCTATCCTAATGCACTCGGCAGACCATCACATCCCAATCTGATGGTCAGGGGTAGTTCAGGCAACGTAGCATTCAAGAGGGTGTGCCCGCGATGCGCAGACTCAAGAAAACACAACACAACTGCGATTAGAACTTGGCTATCATCTCAGTCCGCAGTTCATCATGTGTTAGAATGACTCTTAGCCTCAAGTTGATTGTTCCTTCATATGAATGACAACCTATGTTTTGCGCAAGTATTCTGGTATCAACAGGCATTATGGAACCTATGTCAATTTTTTTTGATGAACAGATTTCTGTCGAGCAATTCACTGCTCTCGAGTCCTATGGCTGAACCGGCCTCCGAAACTCGAGCACGGCGAGACATACAACAGCTTGGTAATTATCGGTTTTGCATTAAGTAACAAGTGCAACCTGTCACTTTGATTGCTTGACCAGCGCTAGACGCTTTGACTGAACAGAAAATAGTCAATCCTCAATCCTCCAGTCGGACTTCACAGGGGCCGGCAGAGTTACCACGAAACCTGATGTGCTCATGGTCAGATCATCAAGGGGATGCGAGAAAAAGCCCTGTGCTTTTCAGTGATGTAGCCACCGTCGACCTCGATCGTGTTGGTAACAATGTGATGAGGATATGCTCCTCCTGACCTGCTCAAATGACACTTGGTATGTGTGATGAAAGAATGGAACTCCTGACTCTAATATGACATGATACTCCTGTCTGAAGATGGTATAATAGTCTGTACAATAATGATACGTTCACAGAAGGGTTTCGCCTACGGATAAAAGAACATTAGATTGGATGATGTTCGGACGGTAGCTTGGTTTAGATGCTTGCCTAGCGCAGATCTGACGAGAGAACAACCAATTGTAACTGTCTGCTTGGCGCTGTTGTCGTCCATAAGCGACGGATTAACTTCCTACAGAAAGGACATTCCCTAAGTTTGCTGGGGTTAAAAGAGGTAAACGTCAGCCTTACCATCAAGTCCAATGCGACAAGGAGTCCAGTCTCGCAAAGGGCTTCGCAAATGTAGTGACCTTCTCGGAATGTCAATCCACCACGAACCTGCGCAATATCAGAGGCACGCGAAAAACAATGAAAAAGGGCTCTTACTGGGGTGCCTGTTGCTGGAGCGACCGTAGGGTCCATGGCGTCCACGTCGAAACTAAGATGGATTGGACGATCCCTGTTCGGGTTGACGTGGTCAAGAGCCATCTCAACAACCTTGCCGATGCCGTATTTATCCACTTCATGCATACTAAAGGCCTTGATATTGTGTTTGCGGAGGATGCGTTTCTCGCCAATGTCGATATCGCGTAGGCCGATGTAAACAATGCGATTGGATTTCAAGAGGGGCTTGAGCCATGCAAACTCCGGGATGCTCTCTCCGATACCCATCAGGAAGGACACGGGCATGCCATGAATGTTCCCTGTTCCATAATTAATAAAATGAGCACACGTCAGGCCAGCTTAAGAACCGTTAGAGGGTTCGCACCTGAATCCGTCGTTTCCGCGGTGTTAATATCGGCATGGGCGTCCACCCATACCACACATGCGTCAGGATATGCACTAGAAAGAGGATATTATAAGCTTTCAACCAATTTGAAATGACGGAAAAAAACGCGCTTTAAAGTACCCGAGATGGTGCCCATAGCCTGCATCATATCGTTCAGAATGCGATGAAATACAGGCATGAAATTCATGTGATGTACCAGTGAATGATCTCCTCCGAGAGTGACAGTCATAGCTCCATCCCGTGCATGGCCTCCGACGACTTTAGCGACAGATTCGGTGACGCGCGACACGAGTCTAGGATTCTTGAGTTTCCCTATTGGGGGATCATCTGCCGTCTTAATTTCCTCAAACTGGTGATGGCCGTCGAATTGGACTTTCCAGTCAAGATCCTCTAGCTGCTGGATGAGGCCAGCCTCCACCATGTGAATCGGGCCTTTGTCGACGCCAGGCTTGGGCTAGGGGGGGTGGGTTGAGCATATGGGTTGGCATTGAGGCAGGTGACAGATCAGAAGAGGATCGTTACTCACTTGGCCGCCACTACGCACAGCCGCATGATCTCGTGTCAACATGGCTATAGCGTCACATCAGCAAGAAATTGAAACAGACCTGAATGGGCAGCCGACGATCTGAGACGGGATGGTAACGTTAGCCTCGGAGAAGTGACAGCCACGACAACAGAGCTTACCGCCGCCGTCCGGGGCTCTCGGAGAAAGCGAAAGTTGGAAGACATTGCTGCGTTTGTCCGTGTGAAGGGCAGAAGCTATGGAGGTGAGCAGATGCGGAGGGTTTATATGTCACCAGCTCTCCGATGATCCGCCCGCCAACAACAACACTGAGAACACTGCAAATGTTGCCAACTCCGAGTCCGGTACATAACAAGCAGTCACACCAACACAAACAGCACCGGCGACGCCGCTGTCCTCGCATAACGGGTCGAGCACATGGAATCTAGCATTGAATTGCGTTTCTTGAGCGTTTATTCCGATTCGTGACCGGTCTCCTGGAATAGCTGCTATGGCAGCTAAAAATAGGCTGAGCGGTATTGGCAGCAGACGTTCGTCGTCCACGCAGCTTTATCGATCTCCTCCAGCCATATCTCATTTCCCCACGTCAGCCGCCTTGTCCTCCCTCGTTTCCGATTTCTCTGTTGCCATCATGGCCAGCAATGAGTCTGCTGCATCCTCGAGGACCTCGAGATTCCAACACGTGGTATGTACTATATCTGCCTTTAACCGTCGTCTCGCCCCCCGTCCAAAGCGAAGGCCAATCTCAGAAATAATGCACTTCCATCTTCCCCGTGTGCAATCCTTTAACAACATCGTCGAACAGGTTCGCGATGCCATGAAGCACTACAAGCACGAGAAGGAGTCCGAAGCACACCAGGTCTGTTCAAATTCACACCCGTCACGGACTCGTGCGACCATCTCATCCTCTACAGATCTTCCGTCAGGCAGCCGGTCACAAGCCCAAGGGCGTTCTGCCTCAGACGATCAATCCTGTTTGTTCTCCTTGCCGTTAGAATTTGATATTATTTTGAGCATCTTCCCCTTCAGGATGAGGAGACCGTCCCTGGCATCGAACATCCTGGCAGCACTGGCGTCATTTACTGCTCTGACCGTGCAATGGCGAACGGTTTCAATTACGCCAATTCTCATGAGTGGGCCAACTTAGGCCAGGGTGCTCCCGAGGTCGGCCCTATCCCCAACGCCCCCGATCGTCCACAAGCCATTCCCGTGCCGCTCGAGTCCCTGGAATATGCACCCACCACCGGTGTAAAGGGTACAGTACATCGATATTTGACTTGAACACTGAGACGAACCTATTCCTTAGCACTACGCGAAGCCGTCGCGAGGCTTTACAATGATACATATCGCAAGGGAAAGGCCAGTCAATACACCTATGAAAACGTCTGTATTGTGCCAGGAGGCCGATCTGGCCTATCCCGTGTCGCGGCTGTTATTGGTGACGTTTACACCGTCAGTAGCATGGCCTTTTGCCATGTCATTTACTAAAAAGTGGGCACTAGTCCTACCAAATCCCTGACTATACAGCATATGATCAAGTCCTGAGCGCCTTCAAGAGGCTTGTTCCTGTTCCTACAGTGTAAACCGAGTCTGACTCCTGCATCTTGTCGAAAATAAACTAAAACATCCTTCCGAAAATTTAGACTCGACGCCAAGGTAAAAGAACAAAATTTCAGGGATGCTTCAACCCGAGTTTACGGTCCCCCCTTTGTAGCACAAGTACCAGCTCAATATTGAGCACACGAAAGTCGGTCTTTTCTTGGCATTCCGTTGACTGCTCTTGATATTCGTGTTTCTAGAGAGATATCCAGACGCAAGGCTTAGCGGTCATTCTAGCTTCGAATCCGCGCAACCCAACAGGACAGGTAACATGATACCTAACTTTTGTGACACAAGTTATCGAGCAAAGTGTCTCTAGGTAATCAGGTTCGTCACATCGCTTTTCTGAGGGTATTGCATGGGTCATGACCGTCGACTATCATGCAGGGGCAATGATCTCAAGGAACTGGTCACGCTCGGTCGTGAGGGTACGACCGTTATTTTAGACGAGGTTCAATTCAACGCGTTATCAAGTCATTGATGCCACTTACATGGTTCAATTTCACGCAGTTCTATTCCTGGTATATCTACCCCGAGCATGACAACGACTATGGCAAGTCTGTCTCTGGTGCCAAGTATATCGAAGACGTCAATCAGGCATGCGTCTCTCCAGTTTCTATGAACCAAACCTAAATTCTAAGGACATACCTAGGACTCTGTCATTTTGATTGACGGTCTTACCAAGGTAATAAATAAAACAACTCCTTGAATTGTGACCTTTTTGGACACGTATTTTTCACTTAGAACTGGCGGCTTCCTGGTTGGCGTGTCTGCTGGGTTGTAGGACCAAAAAATCTTATAACCGCTCTTTCTCAGTCTGGTACGCGATTTCTCGTTCCGAACGTGCGCTTAACCTGACCGCCATTCCTGCGTAGGCTCTTTCCTTGATGGCGGTGCAAACCATCCGTAAGCGTAAACAACGACTGTCTCAACGTTGCTTCTAAAGATCGACAGCATGCAACTTGCGGCGGTCCCTCTCCTGGATTTTTCTCGGGTCGCACTGGAAAAGGTCTGGCTCCTTTGTCCCATACGTTCCATCGCTGGCACGCTGAAGTCCCTTGGCAGGTAGCCCTCCAGAAACATTTCAAGGCCAAACGTGATCATGTTCTCGCTCGTCTCCATGCCCTCCACCTGGACGTCGACATTCCACCCTCAAGCACATTCTATATCTGGCTCAACCTTGAAAAGCTACCCGCGCCTTTGAACAACGGCCTGGTATGCTGGTGCCCATTGATAAAGATTCTAAACTAAAGTGTTCGTAGACATTCTTTGAGGAACTGTTGAAGGAAAAGACGATCGTTATTCCGGGCATATTCTTTGATATCAACCCTGCTCACCGTCGTAATCTGTTCAACTCGCCATGCCATCACTTTGTCCGTCTTTCCTTTGGTCCTCCGATAGAAGACATCGATAGAGGTAAGTACCAGTATTCTGCTTGTTGTTTAGGCCCGGCTTATTAGTGCTGGCTCAAGGTCTGGACGCCATCGCTAGAGTACTTAAGAAGGCCCGCAAAGGTGGCTTGGCGTCGATGGGTCATAAGTATGTGGATATCCCACGGTATTCTGGAGAAGACAAGGTGATGCTGTGCCTCCATAGCTACAAGAAGAGCCTTGATAGCCCGATCGATGTCCGAGTCGTGAACACCAATACTGTTCATAAAGTGGTTGAAAACCCAGAAAACCAGGTATTACGCTGCAAGTGCAACTCCTGATAGCGCCTCACGCCACCTTTGTGCCTAGGTTCCAACTCCTGCCGAGTCTACATGATATATGAACATGTTTGAATGAATACTCCCACCGAATCCGTTACTTGGACGTAATCGACCTTATACACCATGATAGATACTGCATTCATCCTTTTGTTTCTACTACTCTTCTGTGGGGTGTGCCGTAATCGACTAGACATGTATTGAGTTATACAGTGGTGGGATCAAAGGGCGCGAAGGCGGCCTTGAACGCTTGAGCATCAGCTCTATCCTCTTCTTCAGACAAAGCACACGCTTTCCAGTCCAGCCGGTCTGGCATACCGAGAAGAGTCACCAGAACTTGCCTGTAAGAAGTTCGTTAAATGAGGTAGAATTGATAGCTAATTTGCAGGACCGACCGTCCAAACTGGACGCTGAAGGGTACATGATCTTTCATCAGATGTACCATCATGCGCCCGTCCGGCAGATTCACCCGGAAATAGCTTCCCCGCCCACCTGCACATGACTCCAGGGCCGCTTGCGGATCTTGCTCAAAATCGATGCCTTGCGATATCCCCACCCTAATGAATGCATCCTCCACTTCATTTTTGAGCCTGTCCGGTATGGGGACTACTTGCACGTGTGCATGGCCTCCCTTGCTGGTTAGCCGGGCTATTTCGAAACTCACAAAGGCACAACCGTGCTTGGTGTACAAGGCGCGCAATGCCAATTTAAACCTGCGAGTCATTGTCAGAGCACGGAATGGGGAAAAAAAAAATCTCCAATGACTTGTCTGTCTCTTGCTGAATGGGAGGAATGAGGTCCGGAGGTATCGTGTTATATGTCGGAAAATGCGCTATGGGGACGATCAGGACATGGCCTCCACCGGGAATGTCGGGTCGATGTGTGTCTGTGTGGGTTGGAATGATTTGACCCTTTGGGAGGGTTAGATAACATTCGGACCCAATGCCGACGATGAGGTGCTTGCTAAAAGGTGCCAGTGAGAAAAAGAAGGGACAGAAAGGCGGGTTCATTAGTTACGCACGCAAGATTAGGATTCGACAGACAGAACCAACATTCATCCGCTGTAGATACAGTCAAGAAACAAGATCGAGGAAACCGTAATCCCACTTACGTCCAATTTCTTTAGGTGGACACTTTCTGTTTGGCCGATCATACTGGCGACTGCGTGAACTAGCATTGACTGGGCAATCATCAAGGTAGTGATTTTCACTTCCGCATGCTCGACACACATAGCCAGGTTTCGGTTTTTTGCCGCCTGTGTCACCCACAGCATCTCTTGTTGGACAATCGCGGACGAAATGGCCAGGCTAGCAACGTTCGTGAGCAAAGTGTCTAAACGAGCAAAAGACGAAGATGAGAATCAACATACCGTCTGACAGATTTTGCAGACGTAACCTTCAGGTGGTGCGGTCCGCTCTGGACAGTCGATGGCGAAATGCTGGTGTTGATAGAATTCAAAGGAGAAGCTCAAAAGCGGATACAAGTCTCTTACCTCTGAGGAATCACATCTTCGGCACCTATGACCGGGGGGCGGCTTCCCTGATTCTGATCGTTCTGCTGCTCCTTGTTCAGAGATAAGAACAATGATCAACAGGTTGCACGGACCTGTTTTGGGACGTTTACTAGGCTGAGTCACATCCCCAAATATATAGTTTTCGCCCGCGGTATCCAGGGGACGTTTGGAAGATAGCTGGGTCGACTGCGTGAAAGGATTTGGCGTCGTGTTGGAAGGTCTAGGGTTCGCGGCGTTTCCGGGAACCACAGGCGAAATGGAGAAAGCATAGAACCACTGTCTCGCAGCATGAATTTGCACCACTGTTACAATATCGAATTCACTCACCCTTTGCTTCCTTTTGCCTGTCGATTGCTCTACGCCGAACGCGCCAAGACTGACAAATCGGGAAACGCGGGTGCTCTCCGCGTCCGAGATGTATGGCTCCCGCTCCCAGAAGAGTGAATGTTTTCCGGCACACGTTGCAAAATGATAACGAGGTTTCAGGCGGTCGACGACGCTGTCCATCGGAGGTGCTTGTATAAGTGCTAATTCGGGAGGAGATAGTGGACTGGATGAAAATTGAGTGATGGAAGTAGGCCAGACATTTGTAAGGAAAATGTCGACAGCTTGCGATGTCGACGAGGAAGACTGAATTGAAGCAAGAGACCCGTAATCTTGCTTGCTAGATGACTTGGACATAGTATTTGAGAGCAGACGGTCGATTGTTAGGGCGCTAAAGAAAGGTGACATGAATCCCTGCAACTCAAGTTCAGTCGGAAGTTTTATTGCGATATTGCGGAGACTTGCTGGAGGAGATTCCGTCGACGTGTGCACAGTTGGATCATATATACCACCCAGACAAGCAATCCGGAGACCAGTCGTTGTGGTGATGATGCCCGATTTACCTGAAATTTGCTCGAAGGAAGTTCCGCAATTCTGACCCACGATTCTTACTTAACAAAAACACATTCTTGCAAAGCTCGCCACCCGTTTGTGCAAATTTTTCAACCACAGATTTGGGAAGGGGGTTTTCGCCCTGCATAATATAGCACTCGATGGACGCTTGAGTTTTGACGTTCGTATAAGGTGGTGTTCATTCAGATACGAAACGCATAAGTACCCACGTTCCAACTGCCCCGCCAGTAACCGCGACACGTCATTTTGTTCTTGTCCCTCATCCGAATTGCTTGCATGCCCAAAGAAGTCGCCTACACAAAGGGCAAAGTCGAATTTGCCGTGTTTCGTGTCGATTGACCGGATCCTTGCAAACAGGTCTTGAATGGAACCAGCTGCAGAGCCCACGGCCAGACTTGAGAAGAGAGCATGAGCGAGGATGGAATATGGTTAAATACGTCGTACATCTTCACTGGATTTGACATAGTGTCGACTTGAAGACGGAACAGTTGCAAGGTCGGTTCCAAGTCACGTTGTCATGACTTGTTTGTTCAATAGATCGCGTTAAGACGCTCATGCACAGAAATAAGCACAAGGGTCATCGCAGAACAAGCGAAATGTGCCTTGCATCACTGCGCAGACAGCCGCCAAAACCCGCACAGGCCTGCCATCACGAAGGATGAACTGTACATGCAAGCCCAGATTCCCTGTCTGCTTACAAGGATTCTCAAAACGTAGAAAGAGGTACCGGGTATAAGTCTTGTACCTCATGGTTGTCGTGGGCACATCAGAACGACTGACAGATGTTAGTATCTCACTCTTCTATAAGACTGACAGACTGTTGACAGTATGGTTTGGAAAACTCGGCAGCGGAACGCAGTTTGCAGGGCGTGGGTCTATGTTGCGAACTCTGAACTCTGAACGGAATCTCGAGCTTGAAAGTCGCGCGAATCCGTGTATCGGCCAGGACTGCGCATAGAAACTTGCAAAGTTGCCGAATCGGGAACAAGGAATTGTCGGCGTGCCTTGCCTTTTCTGGACAACATTGTCCCTGCAGAACTGAACCCAAATTATCGATGAAAACCCTGAGAATGGCGGGGACGACGCTTCTCTTCGTCCATATGCTCTCTAAAGCTACAAAGCCTATATAAGCGACCCGAGCTCTGTCACTCCTTGCCACCAACCTCCAGTTTCCATCCTCTGGTCACTTAGAACACAGGAAGCCTGGCTATGGTCTCTCTTCTCCCCGCCTTGCTCTCGTTCGTCCTTCTGGCGTCCACAGTTCGGGCATCACCTCTGCCGGTTGACGAACGTCTCAGGTTCCCGAACGTCGACCCCAAGGAGATTCTTTGCCAACTCCCAATCGTCAAGAAAATTCTCTGTCCTCGCACCGGGACGGACCTGTCCAATGTTCAGACTGCTTTAGGCATGGCGCGCGGAACAGCTGATCCCTCTGGAGTATATCGCTTTATCGTGCAATATGCACGGGCAGATCGATGGGCACTTTCAAGCGTCGTTACAAACTGGAACCTTCCGTGAGTATACCTGTTGCCTTGTAACCGCGAGATTTCACTAAGGTTAGCCCAGGCCAGGTTCTTCCAACTCGTCCACGTTGCCACTTGCATGTCCACAGCCGGGTGTTGATCCTTCTTCCTACACGGAAGATTGCTTGTCCATGGTGATTTACGTTCCGCCGAACCTCGCCCCTGGAAGCGGTGTATCGACACTTCTTTGGTATGTACGGACCACCCGTCCTCAGGACTTTCTTTATTCATTAGCAATGTAGGATTCATGGTGGCTCCTTCATTGTTGGTTCAGCCACTGGACCTGGTCTTGACGGTTCAAAACTCGCGATTGCCACCAACTCTATTGTAGCAGTCGCTCAATATCGACTTGGAGCGGTATGTGCATTTCTCTCCACCTCTAAAGGCCTTCTATCTCATTCATCTCCCAGTTGGGTTTCTTGGCACCCGATGGCAACACTAATCTTGCTGTTCAGGACGTTATGAACGCCATGAAGTTCCTGAAGCAGGTGATTCCTAGTTTTGGTGGAAACAATGCCAAGATAACGCTGGCCGGTCAAAGTAGTGGCGCCAATATGATACGAGCATTGCTTGCCACTCCGTCTGCGTCATCGCTTTTTGCTTCCGCGATTCTACAATCTGATCCCATGGTTCGTTTTGCCATTCCAATTCTCTCCACCAATCCAATTGACAGACTCACGCGGGTCTCAGAACTTTGGATTCCTTTCGCCCAGCGCCCAACAAGCTATGCAAAGCGAGTTCAACGCTCTCATCGATTGCAGCTCAAATGACAAGCCGTGCTGGAACAGTCTCTCTCTGGAAACCATCCTCAATTCGCAAATGAATATTTTCGCAAACTCCATAGACATCGACCCCTCCACTGGGAATGCCCAGCCAATCAGACCTGTACGCGACGGCGCTCTCATTACAAGTCCTCTGGATTCGACCGCACCGTTCCCTAGTGTCAACAAGCCGCTTCTTATCTCCACAGTCCTCAATGAGGCTGGATTCGCCATTTACTCGCAATTCCCCGATCCGCTCCCTGGTGACGCCTATGGGTTTATCCTGCAAGCCACCTTCGGCACCAACCGTACAAATGTCATCCTGGCTTCTCCCTATTATCCTAAGGTGGAGACCGTGGATGGTTCAGTCGATGCGCGTCCTCAGCTGCAGTCAGTTGGCACAGATTATCTGTGGAAGTGTTCTTCTTGGACCTTTGCGAGGAACTGGGTGCAAAATGGTGGTCGTGCATACGTGGGCCAATATGTGGTTGGCGCTTCATATCCCGGGAACGACGCCACTCCATATTGCTTGCAGTATGGCAACGTTTGTCACCAGGACGATATCCAGATAGTGGTCCGTCTTTCCCTTCCCGTGATTTCGAGTATCTGACTAGCTCCAAGTTCGGCACTGTCGCCAACCCAACCTCAGCTCAAAATGCACTAATCGCTGAAATGCAACAACGTTACAAGGCATTCCTAGTCACTGGTGACCCCAATGTCCCAGGTATCCGTTCCTGGAGTGCCGCAACTGGCAGCAACGTCAACGCGATTCAACTAGGGGGCTCGGGTCTAACTCCTGTTGATGCTTGCGACCCCGCGTTTTGGGGCCAAAGCGTCCAGTATGACTACCAGTACTACGGCATCTAGACGTCAAAGCACCCATTTCCCCAACGTTCCTCGCCCTTAATCGGAAATACACTACCATTTCATCATCTTTACTTTGTATCCTTATCCTTGTCTATTTGGTGTCCTTGTAGCATACATAGGTCATTGGATCATTCGCTTGAAAGTAGGCCTATTACGTAGAATCTCATTTAATGCACTCCATCATGCAACAGATATCCAGGGCCCAAATCATAACGGTTTAGAAGAGGCATTTACAGTTTGCTCGGTATGTTGAAAGCCTCTGATTCAATTTCCGAGAAGATATCGAAGTTCCGTTGCAATGTTATTTCGGATGTGATCTAGATGCATATGCGATTCATGAGAAATTGACCCCCAAACCACGCGACATGAGTACTTACTCCTCCTTTGCCTGTTCTAACCAGGGCTCTGTGCAGCCGGCCTTTAGAACCCCCACGTGTTTCGTCGCCTTCGTAGGTGAGAGTGATTCGTCCATCACTGCCTGGACTTAGAAGGGAACGGGGATTCATCACCATACGTCCGAACAGACCCTGGGACAGAGTCCGGACGCGTTCCCGCTGCTCAGCGAGATTCTGACGGCCTGTCAGAATTTCCGCAAGAGTGTATAAGATATAAAATTGAGGAGGCATAAACGCGATCTTCTTTTCCCGGAACTCAGCCAATGCATCGTCAGGATGCAAAAACCTCGCGGAGACGACTTCCTGTCCCCCATCTGCGGAGAAAACATCATAGCGCGTAAGAAATGTGTGCGCCTTAATCAAAAATACGATGAAAGTCGGCACACCTGGCTTGGGAATCACGTCCTGTTTGGCGCCTGACGAAAAGCCTGCAGATGGAGAAGCTGGCAGGAACACCACATAAAACTGCGTATGGAACCGTCTTTTTAACAATAAGCAAATGAGTGTGGGGAAGTAGCGAACGGTGTTCACCTGAGATTATTTGGTGGTGTGATCCATTGAGTGAACGGTAACAAAGACTTCACGTCAGGCCTCAAATTGTTTGAAGATAAGAAGTCTCGGAACAGCATCCTCTGACCATGAATTTCGCGTCGTGCTTGATCCAGAACGATCTCTGGGAGAGGAGTAGATAATGGAGGGGAGGTCTTCGATGCCAGCAAAAGGCCAGACTCCTCGAACGTTTCCCTGATGGCCGTTATTTGCAGTGAACTGTCTTGCCTTTTGTCGAAATTTCCACCTGGAAAAACCTACTAAAGGGGTCACCCATGAGAAATATCTGACTTAAGACATCACGAACATGGACTCCTGCAAAATGACGTGCTTTCGGGTTCCTATGAACAAGCAGAACTTCATTGCGATCGTTCACTATGACCAAGCTGGCGGACGGCCTAGGGGCGTCACTGGTAGACGAAGGCGATGGCGGCTTGGCAGCAGACATTGTTCTCCAGATCTTCTCGGAGACGGGCCGTTTGGAAGTGTTGGATTGCCGACGGAATAGCCAATGAGATGGACGCAGGAGTCGTTGGAAAGGGAAAGACCGTGCTCGAAAAAGTGGCATTTTTATTCAGGACCGAATGGATCGCAACTACCGGTTCAATGTGATTTTCCCGTCAGCGGCCGCTTCCACTAGAGTCTCGAGTCAATTATGTATAGGGACGACTCCTTCGCCGACGGGCTGAAACGGTGTTGAGGCGGTGCGAAACAGTATTGGTTCCGTTTGACGGTTGTACTCGGCGATGGAAGGAGTGAACGGAAAGCGTGCCATCGCCACTGTTCTCAGGTCGCTTTAGCCTGACAATGCGGTGATGCTTGACTTGGCACACTTTGGGCCTCGAGCTCGCTGTCGCTAGATAATTCGGACCAATTCGTATGTAGAAAATACACAAGGTATATATATACACTGTTCGCAAGGTAAATTGAAGCGCCCATTACTGATATCTCATTGGGGTAAGCTCCTAACGATGTATTTCCAATCCTGAACGGGTTGGTAACGGAGTAAGCGCCGACACAGCTGGCACGTATGGGGCAACATACCTTATGAGACAATGTCCTGAAGTCTGGATTCGACGCAATAAGTAAGAGATATCGTGAAAGTCTGAACAATTCCCGGTCTGCTCGTGCCTCAGCTGTGTGAGCATTCTTAAACGCAGAAATCTTCAGGCCTTCCTTCGGGTTGAGAGCGAAGTTCCTACTCTGTCAAACCGCAATATCGTTATAAACATCATTTGATGGTACATGGACAACTCACGAGGTCATCAACATGTATCGTGTTGCTAGCATTACTGGAAATGCAAAATGGCGCACATGAATGAGTATCACAGCAGAAGATATTTGTATCTTTCTGTTTTCTGCTCGGACGTACTATTGCGGAAAGTGGTTCCAGATAATTTGCAATGCCTTGACATAATGTGACCAGGGTTTTCCATCTCTTTCCGTAAAGACGGTGAACATGGACTTCTTGTCCAAGACTTGATGCGAAATGTAAGCCACACTCTCGAAAACTCAACGGGACGAGAGGTACCAAAAGAGATCTGAGAAAACATGAGAGAAAGTACGTCAGCGTAGTGGACGGGAAAGACCTGATAGTTTTGACTAGAGCCGATCATCTCAAGCTCTACAAGTTTGGTCTCCAGCCAGACCCAACTAGTCTGCGACCTTCGGGGCCATGAAACATAGTCACGAGCGGAAGCTTTTGAACAATCTTACCAGATGCATACTGTTACGTTCGGCATGAGTAATTCAATCTCAAATATCAGCAAAACAGCGCTCACCGTCGTATAATGGGTATATTGATTCGAGAAAAGCATGCAAACCGGGACGGGCACATTCCAAAGGTGGGAGGCTACCGGCTGTTAATGGTTTGGTATCTAGTATGGCTGTGGCAGACTGAGTATTTCCATGAGCATACCAGGATAATGCTCACTATAGTCAATGTCGAGAACGAGGAGCTTCTTTCCAGGTCGAAGGGGATGAATGAGATTGATCTGCAGTTTCTCAGTGGCTTCCTTGATCTTTCGGATATTCCGTTGGTCATTCCTGTAAGCATTGCTGGCAGCAAGGTTATCTGAAAAATCGATATCAAGGTCGTTCACAACATCAGGAAGATTCTCCAATTCTGTCAGTTGAATATCAAATTGAGATAGAAAGCGGACAATGGTCTTAACACGAACGTGAAGGATCCTTGATCTCGTCGCCATCGGGTGTTCCAACAAGTGTGAATTTCTTTCCAGAAAGGAGTCCAAGCTCGGAACTTGCGGGGCGTTATCCATGGGTCTCAGGATGCAATACACGTGGATATACGCACATACGAATCTCGTCGGGTGGTAGTTTCCCCTTCACAAGTCCAAGAATCTTTTGGCGTTCGGGTGGCACTCTCGTCAAGCTGTATAATATCATTTTCAAGTCCAGTACTCTGGTGAATAGACGCAGTTTATATTGTGAACGTTGATGCGACCAAGAACAGAATCGTACCTATCCGAATCTGCAATTTCGGTCGTAAAGTTCTTCCCGGACCAACTGAACTGTAAGTTGGTCCACTGCTCCTGCGTGGAAGCATCTCCATTGCACTGAGGGTGTGGTTTGCTGCAGCCGACTTGGGTACGCGTCAACATGAAGAACCACCCACTTGAGCAGAAGGACTTGAATCGTTACTGATGGAATCCATTCGACCGCCTACCAGCACAAATGGTTGAGCGGTTGCCACAGCATTCTAAGTGCAATTGTAGATCGTACATGTTACGTAACATCACACACAGTTGTACGGGTAAACCGATGTTACTGACGCGACCATAAGTAGTACAGTATTCAGAAGGTCCAAATCCATGCCATAGAAACCAAAATTTACATTAGACCTCAATTCGAGCAACGCTGTTTGCAACTGCACTGAAAGTTCCCATATTGGAAGGGGCTGAATGAGTGATATCAATCAGAAAACAATGCAAGAAAAAGCCGTCATTAATCTTTACGCTGGATGGACATCGCGCATGTGGATGTCTGGCTGGGAGTAAGAAGATCAGTTGCGCCGTCATAAGACCAATGTGCCTGAGTCGCTACTGTGAAAAGTAATGAGAGCCAAGACGCGTGGCACGGGTGGAAAGACCCAACGAGCTAATACGTCGTTGTTCGCTAGACCGAAACATGTTTGAGCGAGCTGTAGCGGTACGGTCTGATAGGCTTTGGACAGGAGTACAAGTGTTCGTTCCCGGAAAGAATCTGAAAAGTTGAGAGGGATAACAAAGGGACCTTGAACTACTGAAAAAAAAAACGGCTACACACCTATGAAGGCTGCCACCATTTTTCCGACAACACCTGCGAGATGCTGATTGAAGAAGTCCGGCTGACAAACGAGTTCGACGAGCTGATGGGCTCTGGAATAGACATTTTTATATTGTCTTTCTCGAACCGCTGCGTAAAGTGACGCCAGCGTTTTCGTAAATGGCATGAGCAGAAGCGGGTCGGGAAGTCGTCTCAATGCATAGAATGCAGGGGGGCTGTTCGCCATGTAGTCGGATAATGAGAAGGAGGAGAGTCTGTAAGGCCAATCTATACGCACAGGTCGTCGACAATGAGGTGCCCAAGCACGAGAGGCGCGACTAGGAGAAGCCTTTCTGCATGATCGCCACCAGCCTACGGAGAGGTGATGTCCAGGACTTGGTTCCGCATCAGCAAGGACACGCATACATTGATATCGCCGCTTTCCGCTGTCTTGATCAAAGCGCTATAATTCGATTGCCTAGCCAAGTCTAAAATTGCGGGGAAGAGGGATTCATAAGGCTGTGCGGGTGCGACCGAAAAAGACTGTTGAACTTGCTGCTGTCGAGCTTCATCTCGCAGCTCGGCAGCCGTGGTAGGAGGAGGTGTTGGAGGGCCAACCATGATTTACGATTTACGGACAGATTTGATTTCTTAGTGGAAGAGTTTGTCGCCTGTGCCACAACAGTGTTTGTCTCTCGACTTCATCTCCTTGATCATATACCATGGAAGCTGACGACGAAATCGAATCTATTCTCTACATCGCTCGCGAGGTCTTTGGTGGAAGTCATTCCAAACAACCTGCAATCAGCTACTGATCCATCCATCGATTGAAGTATACAAAATTCCGCCCCTCAGGGCGAACGAAGGACACCGAGCAAACGAGTGGGGAGATCTTTCTCAACCTCTGTGGAAAGGTCGCTTGAGGATCATTGAGACATCAAAGGGTGTAGCGTTGCAGTTCGAAGACAACCAGACTGGTACGTAACTTTGCCTCAGACACGGCATTTTTTCGTAGCTCACGTCTTTGTAGGAGAACGTATATCAGATTGACCTTTTTATTAATCCTTTTGCTAACGATCAATTCAGTATTTGCCAAGGCTGAATACGATCCTGCAAAGCCATCGGTGGATGCGGTCTTAGATTCTTCCCGTTATTTCGTCGTCAGAGTGGAAGACTCTGGCAGGAAGGCTTACATTGGGATGGGCTTTCAGGAACGAACAGACAGCTTCGACTTTAGTGAGTAGATCTACATTGGCATCGAAATTCATGATGATAATGCACGCGACCAGACGTAGCTTTGCAGGATTACACCAAGTACGAATTCCGATCTCTGGCTTTGTCTTAAGCTAATGCTTCGCAGGCGCTGGAAGGCGCGCCTTGACCCGGAAGTCACCGAGGAGGAGTCCATCCCCACCGTTGCGCCTGCTCCCAAGAAAGACTATAGCCTTAAGGAAGGTCAAACTTTCTCCATCTTAATACCAGGTCGCAACAAGACAACTACAAAGACAGACACTAGCTTGCTAGGATCTGCGACAACGCAGGCATTAAATGGGAGTGGCGTTCCCCTTTTACCACCTCCGCCGAGTGCATCTAGGAAACGCGGATAGCATCTGATACCCGATACGTCTCGGCGCTTGAAATCTAGTGTCGTCGGTGTCTTCATCGATGGATATTGGAATGGAATGCCAAGAATCGTTGTTTCACGCTCTACGTTTCACTTTTCCATTTTTCCTGTAGGTTTAAATATGCCAGAGATTGACTTGTCGAGGAATATACTTCTCACTTTGTTTTCTCTTCTTTTGCGGAGATACGACCTATTCTTCCAGGACAAGGTTGATACGTCAGAGGTTTGTTCGCATTGGCAACCGGTGCGTTTGCGATCATTTGGCTCCCAGAGAACGGAAAGATTGACCGACGGCAGTCGTTCGCGGCCATACGTTGGTATAGGACTTGAACGTCGACTGTACTTGCCGCGTTCGGCGTGACTTCGGATCGAAAGAATATCCATGCTTTCGCCTTCCTTTCAATGTCAAATTCTGATTTCCCCCGACATGACAACCTTCAAGAAAACTCGGCCTTCGTTCATGGGATGTGGGGTACATTGGTAGTCTCGCAGGGCACGTGCCTAACCCCTGGTTGAACCGAGATGTATTCGATCCGATGTCACATCAACGGGGTAGAGTTGAATGGCCACCTCCTCATACTCTCGCCTACCTCATCCCATGATCCTTCGCAGGCCATCCTTGCTTCAGTCCTGTTCTAGTACCCCATTTCTGGAAACTACTCGCATTTTGCGTCTATTGTTCAGAGTCATGAGTGGTGGGATTCTCCGACATAACCACAGGCCAAGGAAAAGCTTGCTTTTTGCGGAGCCCCTGGTCGCTACATTACGCCTGAAATACGCCTCTCGTCCGATGTTGTCCCGAACGCATCCCTTCATTTGCGTCCATTTTCTCAGTTGCCTGCAAGCGGGCGAATTAGAAGGCCTCGTGACCCGCTCTGCACAAGACCATGTCATAAAATCCGAAGACATTCCGCAACTATTGGTTCGGGTCAACAACGGACTTTGTAGCGCCAACATAGAGTTGCATTTTTGATATAAAAGCAGCGCAGGCGGGTGCTGCTTCTCCAGGATTGTGCGCCCATCAAGTTCACGATGTACAAATCATTCACGTTTCTGGCACTGCTCCCTGTGGTCATTCACGCCGCTCAACCCCTCTGGGCACAATGCGGAGGAATTGGCTGGAGTACGTTTTCGCTTTTCCTGTCTGCCCTGGCACTGAATAACGCGATCTAGCTGGTGACACGACTTGTGTTTCCGGAGCGGTCTGTACAAAAGTGAACGATTATTACTTCCAGTGCCTGTGAGTGCACGTTGAAGGCAATGATTGACGCTGGCTGACATCAAGAGCAGCCCCGCCTCTTCTACATCTTCGCAGCCAACGACCACCCCGACGACTACACCTACTACTACGGGTCCCACGTCCACAAGCCCAACATCGACCAGTACACCTGCAGCAGGAAACCCTTATACAGGATACACGGTATGATTTTGTTCCTTTGTTGGGCTCTGTTCATTGCTTCACAAGCCCCAAGGTCTACCTTACACCATTCTATGCCGATGAAGTCAACGCTGCTGCTGGGCAAATTACCGACTCAACACAAAAGGCTAAGGCTTTGAAAGTTGCAAGCATCCCGACCTTCACCTGGTTCGACGTCGTTGCCAAGGTACCCACACTTGGGACGTATCTTGCGGATGCAAGCGCCAAGGCGAAGGCTTCGGGCCAGAAGTATCTTGTTCAAATAGTCGTCTACGACCTTCCTGATCGTGATTGCGCCGCGTTGGCTTCAAACGGAGAGTTCTCTATTGCCAACGACGGTCTCAACAAGTACAAGAATTACATTGATCAACTCGTCACCCAGATCAAGAGTAAGCAACCCTGTTTGTGCGCCGAGAGGAACATGCAATCCTTATCGTGACTGCAGAATTCCCTGACGTCCGAGTTGTCGCTGTCATCGAACCCGACTCGTTAGCGAACTTGGTCACCAATCTTAACGTCGCGAAGTGCGCCAACGCACAAACCGCATACAAGGTTCGTCTTCCCTTTTGCACCGACGAAATAGACCTGCTGAAATGAGATACAGTCGGGTGTCATCTATGCCATGCAACAGTTAAACTCCGCCGGTGTCTACATGTACCTAGATGCAGGCCATGCAGGCTGGCTTGGTTGGCCCGCCAACTTGACTCCTGCTGCTCAGTTATTCGCGCAGCTGTACAAGGACGCCGGTTCTCCTTCCTTTGTCCGTGGTCTCGCCACCAACGTTGCCAACTACAATGCTCTCAGTAAGCGGTATCATACAGAATCCCGTGCGCGGATTATGCTAATGCATGGCCAAGGTGCAAGCAGTCCCGACCCCATTACTCAAGGTAACTCCAACTATGACGAGATCCATTATATCAACGCAAGTGATACCTTTCACGTTCATCAGTGGCCTAAACTTGCCTCCTTCTAGGCCATCGCTCCTGCCCTCCAGTCTGGTGGCTTCCCTGCTCACTTTGTTGTTGACCAAGGCCGATCTGGTGTCCAGAATATCCGCCAACAATGGGGTGATTGGTGCAACGTCAACGGCGCTGGTTTCGGCATGCGCCCGACTACGAACACCGGGTCATCGCTCATTGACGCCGTCGTCTGGGTTAAGCCCGGAGGTGAATGTGACGGTACCACCAACACTTCTTCCCCTCGATTCGATGCTCACTGCGCTGCTTCGTGAGTGTCTTGTTATCTGAACGACAAAAAAGCAGTCTGCTGAAGATTTGCGATAGTGATGCTACTCCCAATGCTCCCGAGGCTGGTACATGGTTCCAGGTATGCAGTTTTCCGCAAAGTCGTAACACGACGGTCTAACTGACAATGTGCCCTCACAGGCCTACTTCGAGATGCTGGTAAAGAACGCCAACCCTGCACTGTAGAATATGAAATCTTCGATAGTCCTAACACCGCATCATGTAAGATGTATGCAATGTATAAAAAATGAAAACCTGTCGACCATTTCAAGTCTGTTGGAGAGTCACAATGCTTAGGCAGACTGCATGACAAATCATGACATCGAAAGCACGTGGCGTACATAGTCCACACCATCGCCGTGACCTTTTCTCAAGCTCTTGCTCGGCCATTATCTGATAGCCCTCCTTCTTCTCAACTCATCATGTTGTCGAGGCTTTCTCGAAATGCAATGCAACGAGCTGCAGCTCGGACACCGGCTATGGCCACTCGGGGTCGGCGCGGGCTCGTCCAGCCCTCCGGAGCTGATAGGGCAAATGTTGTCGACGTGCCCTCTTCATACACGGATGAGACTCACCTCAGCCCAAGACTGGGTATATCCAAGCTCCCTATGAAATCTTCAGTGATTTTTACGCCGTCTCAGATATGTTAGGTTTCAAACTCGGGACACAGCACAAAGAGGGTTCACTGCAAGACAAAATCCGGCCCATCTACCTGGATATGCAAGCCAGTCATCTTCGCGATTTCCTCTCGGAAGCTGTCGCTTATTTGTCCTTATCAGGCCACAACACCCGTAGATCCCCGCGTCCTGGACGCCATGCTCCCATTTCTAACGGACCAATACGGCAACCCTCATAGTCGCACGCATGCTTATGGGTGGGAGGCCGAGCAAGCCGTTGAGGATGCTCGCAAGGTACGCGGCAATACTCTTGTCTGTTTTCGCCATCTGACAGTCACTTTTCAAATACCTCTAGCATGTGGCAGATCTAATTGGGGCCGATTCCAAGGACATTGTTTTCACATCGGGTGCAACGGAGACAAATAATATGGCCATCAAAGGCGTCGCACGATTTCACAAAGAGAAGAAGAAACACATTATCACTACCCAAACGGTAACCGACTTTGCCTTGTGCTAGGATTTAGCCTAAGTTTCCGCTTTTTTAGGAACATAAATGTGTGTTGGACTCGTGTCGAAAACTAGGAGAAGAGGGGTTCGACATTACGTATCTTCCGGTTCAAAAGAACGGCATCATCTCACTGGCAGACCTTGAGGCAGCCATTCGGCCCGACACTTCTCTTGTTTCCATAATGACCGTCAATAACGAGACGGGAGTCATCCAACCCATCAAAGAAATTGGGGCTTTACTTCGAAAGTACCGCGGGATATATTTCCATACGGACGCAGCACAAGCAGCTGGAAAAATACCGCTAGACGTGAACGAAATGAATGTCGACTTGATGAGCCTATCGGGGCACAAGCTCTACGGTCCTAAGGGCGTTGGTGCTGCATATGTACGCAGGAGGCCAAGAGTGCGTTTGGAACCAATATTAAGCGGTGGTGGCCAAGAGCGAGGTCTTCGCAGCGGTACGCTGCCAACTGCTCTGGTTGTAGGCATAGGTGAGGCTGCCCGCATCGCAAAGCAAGAAATGCAGGTGAGCCCAGTAACGTGCTTCCATTTTTTTTTTCCCCGTGATGAATATGAGCACGTTTCGTAACGCTGGGAGAGCCATGTGGTCCAAGTTGTTCCACATATGCAACGATGTTGATCAGCATGGCAGTGATTGAAGTGCAGGGGTACTGATTCTATCTCATTCTGGAAATTTTGAAGATGCTTAGAACGTGGTGCTGACTTGGACGCTGTAGCGCGATCATGAACACATTGAGAAACTCTCGAAGCGACTCATTCAAAGCATCAATTCTCAGGTTGAACATGTTGTGCGGAACGGCGATGAAAATGGATACCCAGGCTGTGTAAATATGAGCTTCGCGTATGTAGAAGGAGAGAGCTTGTTGATGGCGCTGAAGGCAAGTGTTTTGCCAGTGGCTATAGCCGTAAACTGGCTGACGTCCTGCAGGACATTGCGTTGTCGTCGGGCAGTGCCTGCACATCTGCCTCTCTTGAGCCTTCATACGTGCTTCGCGCACTCGGTGAACGCATCTGATTAATGAGCGTTGTTGTCATGTTCTGACTGGTTTGGCAGGGGCTGCGGAAGACATGGCACATTCTTCGTTGCGATTTGGCATCGGCCGATTCACAACAGAAGCCGAAGTTGACTTCCTTGTGAAGCATCTCGTTGGAACAGTAGAGAAACTCAGGGATATGAGGTGCGAGTTTTGTCTTTTTCCTTTCTATGATTCTGTTGCTGAAGCATGCCAGTCCATTGTGGGAGATGGTGCAAGAGGGCATTGATATCAACACGATCGATTGGTCGCAGCATTGAATCTGGATTTTTTTATGCCTTACGTCTGTACCGTAGTTACATGGAAATCTATTCCAGCTCGGAGAGGTGGTCCGTGCAGGTTTTTGATGAGTAATGATGGCGTTGTTGATTTGAACCACTGCTTTTTGAAACTCAGCAGCCCCGTTCCATCTTCTACAACTCCACCATGGCTAGGCGTCTCTACCTCGGCAGTAAGCTAGCTATATGCTGCATTCTATGCCACCCAGCCAACTCACAGCTTTCGTCTCCCAGGATTACCCTCTGATGCTCGCTCCGATGATGTTAGCAAATTTTTTGAAGGCTATGGCCGCATCATTGACTGCCGCGTCATGACCGGTTTGTTGTTCAGCGAAACCACTCCTTGGAACCGGAATCACTCATGCCCGTCGCTCAGGTTTCGGTTTTGTCGAATTCGAGAGTTCCAAAGTGCGCTATCAGATCGTAGACCAAATTTGTTGAGGTTTAATATCCCCCCAGGACGCAGAAGACGCAGTCCACAATCTCAATGGAAAGCCCTTCCTAGGTGCCAGGTATTTGTTTCGACATGTCATCCGCAATCATCATCTGCATCATTTTCTTCAGCATTGTCGTAGAATTTGCAAAAGAAAGCCGTCCTCGTCGCGACATTTACGAGGGTGAAAGAGGCTATGGGTAGGATTGATGGTTGCAACAGGACAAAATTTGCTCAATAGGCCGTTCTATAGTGCACCTCGCGTTCGTCGCCCTCCTGGTATCCGTCTCATCGTTTCCGGTGTTTCCCGTGACACGAGCTGGCAGGTATGGAATTCTTCACATCATCGGTTCCGACGATCCCATCGGAGAGCCATTGGTTCGGCGACTCTTAAAGACATGCCCTTTGCTTTGCTCACCGAGGTCTGACGAACAAGAAGCCGACCCGTGGTGATACACTGGCTTGTCTACACCTACCTTTCTCTCTGATTTCCAGATGACGGTCCCATTTGCCCTTGAGTTAATCTGTAAGGCGGACCAAGCTTAATCTGTTCCACTACTACCCTAGGATCTCAAGGATTTCGGTCGAGACGCTGGAAGCGTCTCTTTTGCCGATATTGATCGTGACACACCAGGACAAGGGTAATTCCATGACGTGGCTTGTTTCTGCAGCAGCCTCATTCGGAATCTGTTCCAGGATTTTGGAGTATCTTTCGCGCGAGGACGCTGATCGTGCAGTCAAGGAATTAGATGGCAAAGAACTCCGTGGCCGACCCGTGCGTGTTGCGTATGACGATACGGTGTGTTGGTATGCCACGCTCTCTTTCTGTATCACATCTGATATACTTGATAGCGGAGTGGGCCAGATAATTACCGTCGCGACGATCGTCGTGATGATCGCCCTCCCCGTGACGACCGTTACAGGGATGATCGCTACAGAGAAGACAGGTCTTACCGCCGTGAACGGTCCAGGTCACCTCCTCGTCGCCCTCCTGCAGATTACGACGACCGTCGTTCACACAGGTCTCCGCCCCCAAGGAGGGATATTGATGACAGACGGTCTGCAGGGTACGATGATTATCGGCGAGGAGGCTATGATGACCGCAGAGGGCCTGATTACTATTATGATCGTCGCAGGGATGATGCCGACAGACGCAGAGACGATAGGAGGCGCGACGAAAAAGAGGACCGATATGACGACCGGGCCCCAAGGCATGCCAATGGAGACGGTGGTTGGTCTCGTTGAGGTGATCGGCGGGTTTCCTGAAACAGCGCTAGCGGGCATGAGCAAACGTTCAAAGTTCCATGTGCTCCTTACCTTGGTTTCTGCTCGAAAATGGTTTTGTCGTTTACGCGGACCGTGTATTTTTTCTCTGTTGGTCAAATTCCGTTGGTCCCGGCCTCTGGCATCGGTGAAATTTCGTTCCATGGACTCTTCACAGGTAATAGACAAGGGCGTGCACTCGAATTAGGACACAGTTCAACTCGAAGGCATTGGATTTTTTGGCCGGGCAATGCTGCCTTTGGAACACCTGAAGGTCCTCGTGGTCCGTCCTAAACGCCATAGGCTCGTCGATCGGACGCCACTGCCACTGGAACATGAACGTGTTTCCCCATTCGTGCAAGTCGTTGGTTTTGTATTGTGGCTGCGGATCTGTGGATTCACATTTATTTGTTGTCGTCTATTCCAAACACGATATTTGATCCTTCCTCCAGCCCTAACCACTCCAATGTGGACTGATCCTGAGTACCGTCGAGATCTACTAACCGTCCATCTTGCATTCGAATCCATAATTGTATATTGCCATCGCCTCCAAACATCTTCCGAATTTTCATGCGTAACATTCGCACTGTCATCGTCGGCAGGACACGGCAGTGCAAAGAAGGCTTTGCTGTGCCCCGCGTTTCAGAAGGATTTAAAGACATGACGTTGAGAGCTGCGATGAGCAACAGTTAGTAGAGAATGGTTCTTGGGAATGGTCACGTACTCAGCAAGGCATCGCCGAGTTTGTTGGAGGTGGAGCTGCTTTTCGGCTTTTCCTCAGGTCTGCCGTGCTCTAAGCGAAAGAAAGTTCATTGTCTGTGGAGATGCCTCCAAAGAGAAAACTCACTTTCGCAAAGTTCCACCCACCGGGGGTATGTTGCTATCCGCTCCGCTTCTGACTCAGGACCGTTCCTCATGACGTAGGATAAGAAAAAGAGTTCGGCATCTGCTCTCTCCTTGCTCGATATCTGGATGCAAAAAAAAAAACAGAAAAGGTCAAAGTCATTCATGGTGGGATGAACGATCGATGTACTGCTGCTCCATCGAGTATCGATAGCGACGGTATTCTGGATATGATAAAGGGTCGCGCATGGCGTTCGAGATCTCACGAGATAACTGCTTCAGGCTTAATGCACGGATGAATACTCATTTGAGGTCTTACCCGTTAATGGGTTATCAATCAGTGACAGGGTCTCTAGGTTCGGAAACCAGCAACGTAGCGCATCCACGTCCTTCCAGCCATTCAGCTTATTTGTTGACAGGGAGACTTGTTTTACTGTTTGTAATTTTTGTCGCGGAGTTTCCGGAAAAGGTATGGCGCCAAGACCGTTGCAGGCCAATACGATGTGACGCAAACTTGGGAGGTGTGCAGTTGAGCATTTGCATGTCCAACAAGGTTTATGTCCTTACTCACGATGTGATCTTCGACATGGCATTCCAGATGTCTGACCAGTCGGCGCAAGCATTGCTGTCGAGATTGATTGTTTCGATGGATTTGTTCGAAGGTAGCTGTTCGCTCACACCACACAGCTTCGTCAGATGATTATAGCCCATTTCAAGAACACGTAATCTTGGCATGAAGACGGCGATGTGCTGGGCTTCTGACCATGTCATCATTGTCTCGTTGAGTTGCAGCTCGGTTAAGTTTGCGAAGGCATTCGCGAGCAATGTATCATCCGTTGGTGGCTGGAATCTATTCCGACTGCGTAACGAAAGTTGAATATAGCTCTAAATGGATGCGATGAGACGGGATCCGAACTTTAATGCAAGCCGCTGCAGAGCGCGGAGTTCTCTTGCAATAGTGGCAACTACATCCCAGCTCGGAAGCAGGTTCATTGACAGGTCAACACCCTGAAGATCTAGAAACGATGCGGTCGCGTCAGCTATGATATATTCCGCGAGTGCGACGTACTTGGGCAAGCGTCTTGTATTGCCCCTGGCGGATCGCATTTTCCAAGACACTGGTTGTCCAGGCTGACCATGCGCAGCTGGCGCAAATTTGCTAGCTTGCCTCTGATTTTGTCCAGGCGGACGGCCTCGACTACAATAGCACCATTGGAAGACCCTAACACTACCGTCTCCTGGGAATCCGGACCATGCGGCGCTTCTACATATTTTGCAACCAGAGCTTCCAAAAAAGAGATTCCGTGGCATAATTTCGCCGATGGCCGAATAAACGAGCCTGCATTGCGGTTCCTGTGTACGAGATATTGCCGTTCGAAAGGGAGATAGGGGGCGGGGAAAGCGGCTGCCGGTGGGAGGCTTACCAACAAGTGAAGTATCGTTTATGATCTTTGACACCATCGTGTTTGCCACGGGCAGGATCGTCCCATTCAACGCCGAGCCATGTACCCGTTGTGCCGTTCACTGGACCAACGTATTTGATAGTGCCGAGCTGGCCCGCGAGGGCGATGCGACTGCCCACGGTGGAGAGCTCCATGTTATGGGTGGCCTGATAATCCGGGAAGTCGGATTAAACTGAGCCGAAACCCTAACCCTACGACAGGGACTTTTGCTCCCGCCACTTGTCAGGTTGTGAACTTGGGATTCCAGATTTATTGGCCTTGCTCACGGATGCTGGCTGTACCATCCCTCGTCAAGGGCATGTCTCGCAGTGGCATGTCTGCTGTCCGTCGTACGAGAGCCATTACAAACCACATGATGTCCACAGTGTCCTCCAATGCTGCCCAGGAGGTCCGTCGTCCACTTTTGGTTATGCTTGGATCTTGTTCATCCGTGCTTCAGCCGCCCATTCTCTTCGAATCAAACGCGACCATTCGCACGTACATCCTGAACAGGTCGCACAAGTTGAATGCTCTCGACGAACCTATGCTGGCTCTATTGCGGCCAAAAATAGAGGTCGGAGCTGATTCTGGATATTCCCGTTATTCTTACCGAGCACGTCGTAGGAATGGAGCAATTCTGATTTGTGCGACATTATCGTTGGCTCAGGCGTTGGGAGGGCCTTTTGCGCTGGTGGCGATGTTGCAAGTATGTGTGCCATTAGCGCAGGCATTCACAGTTTTCAAATGATGTTGCTTCAAGGTGTTATACAGGCAGCGACCGACTCAACTACGCGCTCCAAGGCAATTGACTTCTTCAAGCGAGAGTGAGTGGCACGAATTGCATTCGCGTCTGGGTGACTTAAGGCTGCATCAGGTTTGAAATGGACTATATACTGGCGACGCTGCGCAAACCCTATGTTGCTATAATGGACGGTCTAACCAGTAGGCCGTCTTGGTCTTGTATCTATTTCTTCGCTGACATGCAGTAAGTGGGGGGCGGCTACGGCCTTGCGGCACACGCGCCGTTCAGGATCGCGACGGAAAACACCATTTTTGCCATGCCAGAGACCAAAATTGGTTATTGCCCCGACGTTGGCGCCAGTTACTTCTTGTCAAGATTGGACGGTCAACTAGGCACCTATTTTGCCCTGACATCGGACACACTGAGGGGCAGAGCTGTTTTGTACGTTACAGTGACTCACTCATTATGTTCACCGAATGACTCGTCACAGCGACCTAGGCCTCGCAACTCATTTCATTCCCTCCAGAAGGGTTCCTATCCTACTTGACCGTTTGGCCGCCCTTGAAAAGGCGCATCCCAATACAATCAATGATACTATTGAAGAATTTTCATCAGAGCGTCAACCAGACGAACCGCCGACGCCACTGACAGGGGACACGCGTGAAGCTCTTGACTTCGCTTTCCGGCATGACCGAATAGAACAAATTGTAAAGGATCTCCAATCATTCAGCCAGGCAGGGAATCCAGCTATTCGCCAATGGGCAGCCGATACACTGGCCGTTTTGCATTTGCGGAGTCCGACTAGCCTGAAGGTTGCCCTGAAGGCCATTCGCAAAGGGAAGGAGATGACCCTTTTGGAGGCGTTAGACATGGAATTGAAGATTGCAACCGCGTACTGTGTAAGTAAATTGTCTTTCCACAGATCGCATGTTCCTTAATGACAGGTTCCCACATCATTCAGAGCGGCGCAAGCCCTGATTTTCAGACAGGCGTAACCGCTGTTTTGCTGAACAAGGACAAGAAAAATGGCGCGGAGCGACCTGCATGGTCTCCCACAGTGCTGACGGACGTCTCTGATGAGATCTTGTCCAGGTTCTTTGAGCCAACGTCGCCGTATTTGTCGCCCATGCCGAAACTCGTGGTTCCAGATCATGTGGCCTCAGGCACCTCGCTCAAACACATGAGATATGCTTTGCCAACTGAAGAAGAAATCGGTTCGATGGTTATGGGCACTCATAGCTCCGGCGGAGGTACTGGTATTCGGCTGGATGAACTCGTGGAAAAATTTAACGATCTGAGGCGAGGAAAGCTTGGTGTCAAGGAGAAGGTGCTTGAAGTGGCGCGTCGAAAATGCGAGGTTGTTGATAACAAGGACGGTAACTTCGTTTGGTTGAAGTGGAAGCACTCACCAACACGGCCTTGATTTTGATGATAACTTGGCTATGTACGATCACATGTTTAGCCCCCTTCAAATGATGAGAATGTCTGAGCGGTATCAGCTCAACTCAAACAAGGATTTCGTGTCAATCGGAACATTAGAGTCGGCTAGAACATGTCCTTTTTTTTTTTTCTTTTGGGCTACTCAGAAGTGGCTTAGCTGGTTTGTTCAAGCGTCGTGCTAGCCATGCAATTTGTCCTAAAATAGCCCAAACGGCTTATACCCAATCCAGCACCAAGATCGACCTGGGTCGCCGCCCTGGCACATTACAGATTACTCCTTAGTGCTTTCACAACTTCAATCGAATGTGCCTAACTTGTGCGCTGTATATTGTGAAGATGTCTTCGTCCTGATCCGTTGGTGCAAACTCCATCACTCGCAGGTCGCAGAAATTGTATCGCATCAAACTACCCAGTCTCAAAATGCGGTTCCGCAAGGGATGTCCAATCAATGTCCCAGTGCACAGTAGGTGAGACGATCATGTTCTCACCTCCCCGATGCTGGCCGTCTCGAGCCGTTGCCATGTCGCGTCCTGGCAGCGATTTCATAAGACGCGCAATACCATGTCTCCTTCCCTAGGAGATCGAGAACCGCCTTTCATTACTGAAATTGAGATTGCACAGCGATCCCGATCGAGGGGTCAGACGAAAAATTCAGTCAATATTCCCAACACGAGTTACATGACCCTTCCAGACGGCTGCCGCACGGGATGGAATCCCGAAAGGGGCGGTTCACCAGGCAGCAGGCCTATGAACCATGGATCTGGTCGACATCCCCCGACGGCCAGATGCACACACTGGATTTCTTAATCTGATGTGGCGGCGAATGGCGCAGAATTTTTCGTATAAGAGGCTTGGTTCAGAGAGCAATGGTTGCGCGTCGAATTCACAAATACGTCCTCTCATTCCTCCAATACCAAGTCGGCAGCTTCTACGAGTACCCAGGCAATGGACGTCATCAATCTGTTTCCCTCTCCTCCACACCTCCTCCGATTGTTTGTCCGACTTGCCTTATCGTTATTCAATTCGTCCGTACGGCTTGCCCACCGTCGAGCAATACTTGACAGGCGCTCTCCCATCGACTTTGACATCGATAGCCGAACTGGCTTCTTCCCGCCGAAACCTCTTCCCCGACTCCCCGAACAGTTTGCTTTGTGGGAACGTGCACTTGAGGGCGCAAACGACAAGCTCAGTCTCGGCGAAGACATGTCAGATGAAGCCGTGATGCGGCGACCTTTTGGGGAAACATGGAGATCTGCTATCTCGGAGGTGTGTACCAGCAACATTTCTTGTCATAAATCTCACGCATCTTCAGTGGCCGGTCCTTGACACGCACGCCCTTCATGAGGACGTTCGTTTCCTTCAACGCGCTCACCTGGTACTGGCCTGGCTTGTCAGCTTCTACGCCCATTCTATCCCCCCTTCTGAACTCGCATCATCCATCATCATTCCTAAATCACTTGCCCTTCCCCTAGTCTCGGTCTCGCGAGCTCTTGGTATAGCCCCAGTGCTGACATTTGCGGACACCGTCTTATGGAATTGGGAATTGATCAATCTAGACCAGCCCTTCTCTTCTGAAAACATAAAATTCGTTAATGTGTTTTCAGGAACGGAGGACGAGAGGAATTTCTATCTGGCCTCTGCAAAAGCCGAGCTGTGTGGTGTTGAAGCTCTGCGCATCATCGACGAGTACAATAATCTCCCTGTCCTGACAGACCTGACCTCCATCTCGAAGATCGCGAAAGACCTTCATCGTCTGCAAGGCATTATTGAGGACCTCACGAAACTCATTCAATCCATTCGGCCGACCTGCGATCCTCATATCTTTTATTGGGTGGTTCGGCCTTGGTTCGAGGGCAGTCGCTCTCAGGGTCCAGATAGCCCCGCCTGGATCTATGAAGGGGTCCAGGGCTACGACAAGTTGGACCTCAGTGGCCCATCTGCTGGACAAAGCAGCGTCATGCACGCTCTTGACATTTTCCTTGACATCGACCACACCATTCGGAAACGCCGCTATCCTCCTCCTTCTGCAAGCAATCAGAGAGCAGACCATGGTTTTATGAAGCGCATGCGCAGGTATATGCCTGGCAAGCATCGTGAATACCTTGCTCACCTAGCAGCGACTCCAAGATCGATCCGAGATCTTGCCCAGAGGATCCCAGCGCTTCGTGATCCGTACGATGACGCCGTACTAGCCTTGAAAAGGTTTAGGGACGAGCACATGAAGATCGCGTGCCTGTATATCGTCACGATGTCACATTCCAACCCAGTTGACCGAGCTGGCTGTCCAGTTAGTGCGACTATGAACAGAATGAGGAAGTCGGCTGATGGCGCGGTTCGGGGGTCCGGCGGAACCGAAGTATCCAACCTCCTCAAGGCGGGACGGGATGCGACACGTCGCGCGGCTTTGAAGCACCACTGAAGCCAATTTGATATTCCACTGCCAAACCAGGTTAAGTGGTTCCCTCTCACATTCAGGGCATAAATTTAAATTTTATTTCAAATATTATTCAACCAGAGATAGTCAGCATTATCAGATAGTCCCATAACTTATTCCAGCTTATTCCTCCAGATGGTACTTTACTTTGCTAAGTTATGTAGCTCCAGTTCGTTAGCACGGAAAGCAAGACTTTTTTGTAGATATGTGTAGTCACGTGCGATCACAGACTTGCTTAGTGTTCCTTTCTCACGGTAACACGCTTGTCACGCAAATGGATTGAGCATCACCGTCCTTTGCCTTTAGACATACGCGTCGTGTTGACATGGTTCAGCTCACGGCAGGAAGCTGCTATCGTCTTCAGCATGGAGATCCGCAAGATGAAGCATTGTTCAACTCTCCGCACACCCTGCAGTTTCTTTCCATCAAGATGGTGAATTCTGCAAACCCCAACGGCCTCGACAGGTATCGTATCATCCTGTCGGATGGTATTCACTTCATCCAAGCTATGCTCGCCACTCAGTTGAACAACTTGGTCCAAAACAATCTGATTGGGAAGAATACCATAGCTGTGATCGAGAAACTCACCTGCAATTACGTTCAAGAAAAGCGGTTCGTGTCCCCTGGCGTCTTGTCAGCCACCGAGACCATTGAACCTCATAGTCTTCCCAGTTTGATTATCATTCTCGCTCTGCGAGTTCTTGAATCTGCTGCCGATAAAGTCGGCGACCCTAAATCAGTCCCAGACGACCAGTCTCAGTCATCTAATGCACCTGCCCAACAATCTGGTCCAGCAAAGCAGCAAGCAGATGTGCGGCTTCAGAATTCTGCTCATAAAATGACGCGTACGGGATCCATTTTTCCGATTGAAGGTTTGAGCCCATATCAAAATAACTGGACCATCAAAGCGCGCGTTACGCAGAAGTCGGAGATCAAGACATGGTCCAATCAACGGGGCGAGGGCAAACTCTTCAATGTAACGCTGATGGACGAAACTGGCGAGATTAGGGCCACCGCTTTCAATTTCGCCGTCGATGAGCTGTACCCTAAGCTAGAAGAAGGCAAAGTATACTACATATCCAAGGCTCGAGTCAACCTGGCAAAAAAGAAGTTCTCCAACGTTCAAAACGACTACGAGTTGAGCTTCGAGCGGAACACTGAAGTCGAGGAGGTGGCCAGCTTCACCCGTCGCTTTCTGACTTCCACTGACGACGCCTCCGCAGTGTCATGACACAACCAATCTTCCTATGGTCAAGTACAATTTTGTTCCGCTTAGTGGCCTAGAAGATCTGCCAAAGGATTCGACCTGCGGTTCGTTATTCTCCTTCACTTTCGGCACTTATATTGACAAGCTCTCCTGAAAGACGTGATCGCCATTGTTAAAGAGGCATCTCCAGTTTCAGAAATCATGTCGAAGACACAAAACAGAAACGTAAGGGCAAAAGACTCTACGAGTTCTCAATTCTGAGACGTCCCATGGTACAGATAACTAAACGGGAGCTTACTCTTGTCGACAAATCGGGTTACTCTGTGCGATTGACGCTATGGGGCAGACAAGCGGAACAATACAATGCCGAACCCGCTTCCGTCATTGCTTTCAAAGGTGTCAAGGTTGGAGATTTTGGAGGTACGTGAGTGCACTTCTTTTAACGGCTGCCAATTCACTCGCTTTGCAGGCCGATCGCTCTCTATGTTTAGCTCCAGCACCATGACTGTCAACCCCGATATAGACGAATGCTTTTCCCTGCGGGGCTGGTATGACTCTACTGGCAGCGAGCAATCTTTCCAGGCTCACTCCAATGCCGGAGCCGTTTCTGGAGGACAAGGGTCGTTCAATCGGTCCGAGATGCGGAGTTTATACGACGTCAAGGCCTCAAACTTGGGTCAATCCGACAAGGCTGACTACTTCTCTGCCCGTGCTACTATCATGCACATCAAAGCCGACAATATATCCTACCCTGCTTGTCGAACTCCCGGATGTAACAAGAAAGTCATTGACGGTGGCGGAACCTGGCGGTGCGAGAAATGCGACAAAAATTTTGACTCTCCTGATCATCGGTTAGTCGCCCTCTGTGGCTGCGTTCTGTTCTGACGGACCGTTATAAAAGATATATCATGTCTTTGGCCGTAGCAGACTGGTCTGGTCAAGCCTGGTTCCAAGGTTTCAACGACGTTGGAGTGGCAGTCTTTGGCATGTCTGCCAACGAGCTTGTCGAGATCAAGGTACGTTAAAGCGAAGTTCATGCAGAGCTGTATAGTCCCGATAGCTCATGGCAATTATTCGTAGGAGCGCGATGAAGCGAAGTACAATGCTGTTCTGCACCAGGCTAATTGCAACACATACAACTTTTCTTGCCGGGCCAAAATGGACACGTATAATGCAAGTTCCCCCTGTCATTCTTGGGATCGAACACACTTAATCCTTGGTAAACAATGCAGGGTTCATCGCGCGTTCGTTGCGCGATCACTAAGATCCTCCCTCTGGACTACAAGGAGGAAGCGATGGCATTGCGCGATCTGCTTCACTCTCCATGGGCTCGCTAAGGTCGATTGCCCGCTTTGTACATAGTAGTGTACCAATAGCTGATAGCATTTCGAGTGTCATGAATACGGTCAATGTCATTTGTGGCCTGTTTCCTGTTGTGGAATGCCACAAACACCGTGTCTCCGCTTTTTGTTCTCGTGGGTCGCGACGCCTCAGGCGCTCGTTTCCAGGCTGCCGTTCTGCCCTGTCCACTTCAATCATAAGCCCAAGACTACGACGCTGGAACCATGACGATCTCGAACTATTCCCACCATTCCTACAGCTACTCTGGCACTCCGAGTGGGAAGAAGGATGCGACGCGTCTACCGAGTCCTAGCAGAACCAGCACTAGCTACGCTCATACAGCCACCTCGAACAGCCCACACCAAAAGGTCAACATTGTGACGCGCGTGGTTATTGAAGGACGAGCAAAACAAGGCCAGGACGGTGCAGCAATAAAAATGTATCTCAAGGTTTTGGTCTCCTGCTATAATCTCTGGTGGCTGCTCTGACTTCTTGCATCATAGCTGTCGGTTCCTCCAGAGCATATTACGCAAGGGTCAACGATCCCGCTCTTCTCTGGTGTGTCTTCGATCTCTACTTCGGCTATTGGACGTCAGATGAGCTCATGGCTGACGACTTAGAGGAGAATGTCAAGGTTTTGGCGTCTCAAGTCCACCCGCTCAGCAGCAATTCAGTTCCATATAACTTCTCCTCGAAATATTCACCACTTCTGCACAACGCGGCGCGTGCACTATGCTTGCCAGCGCGTTCTAGTCAGACATTTTACAGTGCCTTCCACTTGACGGAACCCACGATAACCCACACCCAAATGTCTTCCGGCAGCAGAACCCCATCAGTGAACGGAATTTCTTCAAACGAGAACGTCGGTGTTGTCGATCCACAATACACAGGTCATATCTTGGTCAGCCGATATCACATCGCGTACGTGCCGCCCAAAGCATTGCCCGAAGAGGCTATGAATGGAACAAATGACACGAAGGATACCGGAGACGGTTCGTCGAGACGCTTTTCGCGGAGAACGTCATTTTCCGACCGGAACCATGTACAATTTATGGCAGCAATTGATATGTGGGTCCCGTATGTTCTGCGTCCTCCCAGAGCGCCTTACCTAGTACGTACGCGACCTTCGATCCGCTTCGAATGCTGCTTACACAACGATATAGTTGTCCATACCCCTTCCTCGATGCTTGAATAATATCATCAAGCTCCGGATATTCCCTCCTACTGCTACGTCGTCTTCGTTCGCTTCCTTATCTTCAATAGAAGAGGAGAGCAACTCGTGGGATCTTACCTCCGACCCTCATGTCAACCGCAGCACGAGCATGAGACCCTCTCGCTCAAACTCGTACACCCATTTTGCCGACGATGAGTCGAGTGATTCGTCTACGGCGGGGTTCGCGGACGGTTGTGGCATTCAAGGTTCCTTCCCAAGCTCGGAGCGAATTCGGATTCGTTGGGCCAAGCCGTTCAAAAGAGTTGATATCCGAGGCGGAGACAATGGGCGCAGGAGAGTGGGGGTGAAAGAAGTGCAAGGAGAGATGTCATGCATCATTCGTGGTAAACGAATGAACAGCGCAAACATGGCGGTGGAGGCTATCGTCATGGATGTCAGCTACAAGGGGTCGTGTAAAGGCGTTTGGTTCCCTGGAGTGGCCACACAGCTTGGAATGGACGTCGCTTTAGAAGCTAAGGGATGCGAGGTAACTTGGGTTGACGATTGTCCCAAGGAATGGAACGTGAGAGGTGGTACTGGTTACACTGGATTCAATGTCGCCGGCGCTTCAACTCGGCCAAAGCCTGATCAACCGTCTCGGGAATGGGAACTTGCTACACCGCAGATAATGCGACCTCCATCGAACGATGAGTTGTTGCCACCACAACCCGCCCTGCAATCATCCATACGTAATTCGACATCTTCCGTGTCGTCGCTTCTCCGTGCTCCTCTCCCGTCTCAGAACATTGGGGAATATTCGTTTGAAGGGTCAGGAACGTCATCCTTCTCGCAAGGGCCATTATCTTCTATCTCATCGTTGCCGGATCCGTCACCCTCTGCTTTGGAGCCCGTCCCGCCTGGTGCACCGATAACCTTGCACTTGAACATGAATGATATCGTTCAGCCGGCGAAAAACGTATTCACATTATCCATATCTGGCACAGTCCTCGTCTCGCCACGCCATCCTGTATCAAGAACAAGTCGAGATGGTGATGAAATGGGACCTGATGGCTTGTTTATCAACCTGCCGCGGTTTACGGTGCTCGCTGCGGACACGGAGTCGACCTTCATCACAGTACACAATGAGCTTGACGCTGCTCGCGTTGAAGTGTATGACTCCGTGGGCGATATCCACAAGGATGCTCAAGCAAGAAAGGCTGTTCTTCAGAAAGGGGGGCATACCAGGTGTGCTGAAGACGGAGGCCGAATCGTTATTCGTCATCCCGATCCGCCCAACGCGATGGCGCGCTCATTGCATGCACCCGGCCCACTGCGGGTTGCAAATACTATGCAGGTGGAAAGCAGTCCTGCCGCGGTGCCGCGAGAAGTGAACCTGATGGTGCCCTCTGTCAATGTTGTTGTTACCCCCCTCATCGGCTTTCCCGACTCACCACCAGAATCCTATTTCGTCAGGATACGCTTGAGGATGCCCACAGCTGCAAACCTTGGCCTGTTGGAGTTCGGTTTCGCATGGCCTTTTGAAGCCACTTCAGCAGAAACCGACGGTACGGTTGTCTCTGTTGTCAATGTCTCGACAGATAGCGGGCCTGTACAATTTGAGTACAGGTCTGGTAGGCCGGAATCAGTGCATTCTTTTGAGGAAGTCAGCACCGCCAAATGGATGGGTTGGGCGAAGATTCTTATGGAGGGAATCCAAGAATCGGAGATATTAGTCGATTACGTTGCGACTCGCTCCTGCGATAACCTCCAAGGCAAATCCCGAGCGAGAACGCTCGGAAAATCACCATTGCAAGTCTCTTTGCCCATTTTTTCTATTCCAATTGGGGCTTTAGACATCACAGTAGATGAGCCTGCCGGTATGCGGTCCCGTATATCGCTTCTTGAACAAGAAAAACTAACAACCTCGCTGATAGGACTCCGCATCGCGGCTGTGGACTCCAATTCAAGACACCGACTCCGGCTCTCCCGGCAATGCAGGCTACTTGATTACTCATTGCGCGAGTTCTCTGAACCTCGGCTCAGTCTTGTTTTTGAATCCACTTCCAAGTCCGGTCAAAGCCCATCTTTCGGACTCAAGACTTTCCTGACGGCAACATGCCTAACACTCATTTTGTCTCTAATCTCTTTGTACCAGCTTGGCTCCATTGTCAATGGCATGGAACAGTCGCTGGAGAAGTACATCGCGACTTTGGAAACCTTGGGACGAAGCAACAACATCGAGACTGTTACCGTGACAGCAACTGTTAACACTGGCACCACGACCCTCATGATTGATCCAACCTCCGCCTCAGAATTCTTTACCACCCCATCCTCTATAATGCTCCCTATTGCGATGCAATCCACAATGCCCGAGCGTCCCTCTGCAACTGAATCCACGGGCAAGGACTACTTTCCTGCGCGTTCAGAAACGGTAGATGACGATTATCCTGATCCAGGTTCGCTGAGCCTGATCGCGAGCCCGTTTTCCATCGCAGCAACTCAAAAATTGCTTCTTGACGTATTCCATTCCCATGATTTCCATTCTACGGTCGATGTAGTAAAGCAAGCTGCGAATACGGTCTGGCAAGTATTCCGGAGAATATACCATTATCCATTAGACCCGCCATGATAGCTGATTTAACCTGATATACTGTTCTTGTGTCTGACTGTATTAATGGATAACATGCAATTAAATGGGCAGATGAATATTCAGAATTATATATTTATCGTTGGACCGAAGTGGTACAGGCGCTATAGCCAAGTGGTTACGGCGACAGATTAGAAATCTGTTCCTCTTTGAGGGCGCAGGTTCGAATCCTGCTGGCGTCGCTTTATATTTTGTATTTCAGACACTTTTTGGCACTCCTGTTCATGTCCTCTGCACTACCAAAAGGAGTGTAGAGCGGTAGTTGCTTCATGGCCAGCGGAGCTGCCTCGCGAACGTTAAGATTCGCAATTCTTCGCAACTGGTCGGGTACTCGATCACAAGTCAGGTGACAGTTGCCTTTTTCTGCCTCGGGCCCCACCTATATTGCCTCGGTCTGCTCTGAATGCTGGCAAGCGGCCCCCTCCAGCGTATTCTTCTCACAAGGCCGCCCCTGCTCTTTTCTCCGTTTCGTCCCCTACGCTTTTCAGCGATTTTCAGCCAGTCTATGGCCACTGTTGCAACTTCGGATTGGCGTCGCGTGCACCCAGCCGCCAACGGCGTTCCGCCATTTTCTGTTTATGAGAAGGAGATTCAAAAGTCGCAGCAGGACGACAGGGATTACAGGCTTATTCGACTTGACAATGGTCTCGAGGCTACGGTCATCCACGATGTCAAGGCAGACAAGGCTGCGGCCAGCCTGGATGTCGCTGTGGGCCACTTGTCAGACCCTGTGTGTGTCCAATCTGATGCATATGTCTGACGAACTAACAAAGCGAAATGCGGGATACAGGACGATATGCCAGGGCTCGCGCACTTCTGCGAGCATCTGTTGTTCATGGTGAGCGTGGCTCAACTATTAGACGACTTAGCGTTGGGTTGACGCGGATAACAGGGTACCGAAAAGTTTCCCAAGGAGAACGAGTACTCAGAGGCAAGTCCAGCCAGTTTGCCTTGATAGAGGCAATTCTGATGTGGGCTTTACGTAGTACCTAGCCAAGAATAACGGTTCTTCCAATGCCTATACGTCTTCCTCCAACACGAACTACTACTTCCATGTCGCCACTTCTGCGCTTCCAGGTGCATTGGAACGATTCGCAGGGTTCTTCCACTCTCCACTTTTTGCACCGTCGTGCACATCGCGTGAACTTAATGCGGTTGATTCTGAACACAAGAAGAATCACCAATCGGATATGTGGCGCATATTCCAACTGAACAAGCACCTCAGCAAACCAGGACATGCATGGCGTAAATTTGGAAGTGGAAATCGGGATAGTCTACTAAAGGCTGCTAGGGAACTGAAAGCAAATGGCCAATTGACTGACACCGGGATAACATCGACCAGAACTGTTGCGCTTTCGCCTATATCATCCCGAGGAGCTTCTCCTGCACCCTCAGTCGCTTCAAATGGCAGTGACACGGACGCAGATGGGGGAGCTGTAGGCAGGGAAACACGTCGTCGGCTTGTTGAATGGTGGTCAAAGGAATACTGCGCCAGTCGCATGCGATTGTGTGTCATTGGAAAGGGTTAGTCCGCTTGTCCTTCAGGAGTGCCAGGTTTTGCTCATGACTAATTGTAGAATCATTGGACGACTTATCGGAATTAATATCTACTCTATTTTCTCCCATACCCAATCGTGGCTGCGATCCCCTTCCCATGATCAACGATCATCCGTTTGGTATCGATGAGAAAGGCGTAAGTCGACTCTTCGCTTCTGACGTAGCTGTTGCTTGTGACCTAAGTCTTGCAGACACTGGTATCCGTTCAGACTATCATGTCATTCCACGCTCTGGAGATCTCATTTCCATTAGAGTATCAAGCACCGCATTGGAAATACAAGCCCGCTCACTTTATCACTCACCTCGTCGGTCACGAAGGCCCAGGATCTTTATATTCCTATCTCAAGGACAAAGGATGGGTTACTAGTCTAGGCGCCGGCCCACAAGCCATCGCAAGGGGTTTCGCTATGTTCAGGATCACTATCCACTTGACGGAAGAGGGTTATAGTAAGCCATCACTATAGTGTGTCCGGCCAAACACTTCATGCTCGTCCAGGAAACTATCAATCTGTTGTACTGGCATGTTTTAAGTATCTCACACTGCTACGCTCATCTCAGTTCCCGCCCTATCATCAACGTGAAATCGCGACCATCTCCGCTACCCGCTTCCGTTTCGCAGAAAAACGACGTGCTGACGATTACGCGACCTGGATCTCCGAACATATGTCGTGGCGCTTACCCGGTGACTCCATACTTTCCGGTCCTCAAATTACGCATGAATGGGATGACTATGCTACTGGAGAGGGCAAAGTCAGGGAATACCTCAGCAATTTCAGAATTACCGAAGGGAGAATTGTCCTCATGGCAAGAGGAAGTGAACACCAGAAACTGTTTCCTAATGCTACATGGCAAAAGGAGCCGTGGTACGGTACCGAGTACAATATTCAACATTTCGGCGAGAAACTTATCAAGGAGGTAAGCATGAACTCGTCCCAAAATGCTCCTTTAAATGAGATCCATGTTCCAGGCGGAAAGTGCCAACGATATTCCCGACTTGTTTTTGCCTCATCCCAACGAGTTCATACCGACCAATTTTGATATTGGCAAGAGAGACATCTCCGAGGTAATCATGGATGTATTTGCTGATAGCTTGTTAATTATGCCCCTTGCATCTGTCTCAGGTTGCCAAACGTCCCCATCTCCTACGCGAGACACCACTTTCAACTCTCTGGCATAAGAAGGATGATCGATTTTGGGTACCTAAGGCCCACATCGTGGTGGATCTCCGCAGGTTCGTATGATTAATTTGCGACAGTCATAAATCTGACTTCGGACTATAGTGCCGTCGGTAGTGGATCAGCACGAGCCAGCGTTATGACTAGGCAGGCTCTCCGCTTCTTTTCTTCCTATATCCGTTGAGCTTGTGTTTAGGCTGTATGTTGATCTTGTCAACGATTCGTTGTCGGAATTTTCGTACGACGCGGATCTCGCAGGGCTTTCTTACAACTTCCTGCAGCACCAAAGCGGTCTCTTCATTTCCATGAGTGGGTACAACGACAAGATGTCCACACTAACACGGCACGTCTTCGAAAAGATTAGGACACTAGCGGTCAACCCGACTCGTTTGGCTGTGATGAAAGAGCAGGTAACGTCATTTCCACGTTCTTTGTGCGTCTTGTGCTGAGTTCAATCGCCTAGGCGAAAAGAGAATGGGAAAATTTCTTCCTCGGTCAATCATACTCTTTGTCCGACTTTTACGCGAGATACCTCATGTCCGAGACATTGACAGTGGAGGAGAAATTGAAGGAACTATCTTGTATGTCACCCCAAAGTCTTTGAAGACCGTTGTCCTGAATCAGATCCAGCTATCACCGCGGACGAAATACAGATTCATATCAAGAGGCTATTGTCTGAGGTTAATCTCCGGATGTTAATTTCCGGGAATGTTTATAAAGATGTTCGTGTAGTTTTCATACCAGAAAATGCGCCCCGCATAACCCTCATAACAGGAAGCGCTGAAGATTGCGGAGATGGTTGAAGAGGGACTTGGTCCCTCTCCTCATTCGCCCACAGATCTGAACGATGGATGTTTAGTTCTGCCACCAGGTGAGAACAAGATTTCCCTCAGAACAGACTGAAGTAGAACTGTGCGCTCTAAACCAGGTAGCAATCACACCTGGTCTATGCCAATACCAAATCCCAATCAGGCTAATTCGGCACTCACCTTCTATGTTCGCTATGGCCCAGTTGCCGATCAACGTCTACGGGTCACCTCAGCCTTACTCACTCAAATACTCAGCGAGCCGGCCTTCAATGTGTTGAGGACTCGAGAACAGCTTGGTTACATCGTATCGTGCACAAGCTGGTCGCTTCCTGGCGGAACCGAAAAAGGAATGCGTATCGTTATACAAAGCGAGAAAAACCCGAGCTACCTCGAGGATAGAGTAGAGGCATTCCTGGATGGCATGAAGAATCACTTGGAAACCATGAGCGAAGAAGAGTTTCTCAACCAAAAAAGCGGCTTGGAAAGGAGATGGCTGGAGGCAGACAAAAACCTGGCGGACGAAACGACCAGGTTCATGGCTCATATCAGCACGAACGATCTTGATTTTTTGAGACGTACGTCATTGCCATAGCCGTTGACAAACGGTTCTTTACTGACGATGGAGTAGGCGAGACTGACGCATGCGTCCTTCGTTCGGTCACGAAGGGTGACACTCTAGCGCTCTTCCTTTCCCATGTGCACCAGTCATCGTCGACGAGGCGCAAACTCTCAGTCCATATGCGCTCGCAAAAGCCTCGTCCAAAACGAGTGAGCAGCCTTGCTGCTCAAGAGTTCGAAAGTCTTTTGAGAGCACAACACTTGGACGTGGATGAGAGTACCTGGACCGAGTCGCTTGGCGACGAGGCACCTCTCCTGACGGACTTCAACAACTATTGGAAGCAGGTCCTTTTGGCCAAGCCTGAAGGGCAACAGCTATTAGACGCACTTCCGGACTTGGTCGAGAAATACCCTGTTGATGGGGACGGACCAGAGACTCCGCGTCAGAACATCACTTACATCGACGACCCGAAGAAGTTCAAGGCATCTTTGGCTCGAGCCCGTGACCCAGGCCCAATCGTGCAATGGGGTGACCTTCCCACTTCCAGATTCTAATATGGCATTTGAATGATCTTGAAGGCTCTCGGTTAATAAATGTTGTATATTTCCACTGTTAGGTTTCTTGCTGTCCTTGTGTATCCTATAAAATCACGGAACTTGACAGATCTATGCATGGTATACAAATGATTAAGTTTCCAAATGTCGAAAGTGCTACAGGGGTGCTAAAGCTCAAACTCCAAATGGCCAAACGAAGGCCCCGAAGTGGCATACATCAATCGGTCCGTCAAAATAAGTTTATTTCCTCCGCACGCTTTCTTTGTATCTGCCATTATGTTGAGGGGGAGGGACGTAGTCACGAGGACGACGGAATAAGAGTACATGGGGTTCCGGAGCTGAGGAGGTGCCGTATATTATCTTGAAAACTATGACTTGTTGTATATATTCACTCACCATGTACCTCGTAATGTTCCCAACCCAGACTTTGTGTTATCCCGATGCCTCTCCATTCCCACTCAGCAAGTAAACGAAGGGTCCCTGAATCGTCGGGATTGAAAAACTCCTTGGGAAGAAGCTTCAATAGTTGTTTGGGAAGGATGACGTGACGGTATTCGTATTCGTCGTCCGAGTAGCGATCAGAGTAGTGGATCCTAAGAATCCAGTTAGTGGCTCATAGTAAATGATACGTACAGTGGCGATACTTTTCGATATATTCCTCAAGTTTGTGGTTGGAATCCTTGATAACAACACCTTGCTGGTTCGCAGCCATGATCTGATAGCTCTCAGACGATAGTCTGGCCTAGGATATTCGCAGTTAAGGAAGAAAGCGCGTACTGTCACGGAATGTCACAAAGCTGTTCCAATAACCTACAAAATCACATGATGTTGTCGCGCGTCGCCCTTGCGGCATACTTATCACCTAGCGGATTATTTCCCTCTCCGCGCAACTTTCAAGGCTCACGCGCCGTCCGACATGGATGAGGACTCTTATTGCTACGAATGTTACACGCCAGACTATGTCTCAGATCCATGCCTTCCACACGGTCGGCCGAACTTCTTGCATTGCAATAGAATGCACCCTGCTGACGATGGTGAGCATATGTTCTTCAATGTCCAGATTCTAGAAAGTAATTGCCCAAAGGATACCTTATTGCTTCCGAGGACTGTTATATGCTTGACAATCTTTACTCCGATGGGCTTTCTGAGGGGCCATTATATTCAGAATACCTTGCCAGAGAGTCGGTCGAACATAGTGGAGACTTCCAAGGTGGAGATGATAGTCATTCGACCACTCCACGATGTGCGTATTGGAAAAAGAAAAACAGAAGCCTCCATCGGCCCTCATCTATGTCTTCAGACACCGCATATAACGACGTAAAGCCTCATCATCCTATTGACGGCCAGAATATTCAAGGACATGAAAATCGGCAATATAACAGACCGAGAAATACGCATGCTATCTCGCTTCACCCTGTTTCAAGCCTTCGTGAGTTGAGGCCCCGCTAGTTCCTTGCAACAGCTGCTCTAATAAAACAAATTAGCTGACATCTACAGAGGGTTATTCAAGTTCGGAATGTTCAATGCAGTTCAATCAGCCTGCTACGACGTTGTAAGCATACTTTACTTTGCTGGTGTGGGTAGCGAGTAGCTAAAGCACAAAAAATTCCTAGGTCCTTAATTCAAACGAAAATATGGTGACGAATTATGTTTGAATTTCACAAACTGAAATACAATAGCCATTCCTAGGTTATCAGCGGTACTGACATTTGTCATCCTTGTATATATGGGACGCCAATGCTCAAAACATAGCTCCAACGGGTAGCGGAAAAACGGTTATGTTTGAGCTTGCCATCATTCGGATGCTAGATGAATCAAGACGGACAGGGGTGCAAGGAAAGGCCGTCTATCTTGCCCCGACCAAGGTAACTAGCGTGTCCGTATCATTATTGACCTTCATTGACAAGGTCTCCAACAGGCTTTGTGTTCTGAACGTTTTCGGGATTGGACGGCGAAGTTTGATCCCTTGGGCGCAAAATGTACGTGGTGCCAGAATAGAGCTGCTTACGCGATACTCTTTTAACTCTTTTACCTAGGTTGCGAGCTCACAGGAGATACCGTGTGTTATGGGCATAGTGCTTGGAGCCACGCCAAAAATGCCACCATTATGTGAGTATGCCAGTTTGCTCCTATCGCGGCTGACATCATCCTAGAATAACGACGGTACTGTCCGAATTATGAGTAAAATGGCAGCCCCTCACATCGCGTTCAATGCCTAGGGCGAAAAATGGGATAGCTTGACACGCAATTGGTAAAGAAGCACTTGTTCTCTTGCCGGTAACTAACGCATTCCATGGAGGTCCAACTATAGGCAAAATTTAAGTCAAATCCACTTGTTCCTTGTGGATGAGGTACGCTGTTGGTCATTGATATATGAGTATGCTATCTTTTTTATAGGTCCACATTCTGAACGAGTCGCGCGGGAGCACCCTGGAAGTGGTCGTTTCCCGAATGAGAACGCTTGGTTCATTTGTTCGATTTATCCTAGTGTCCGCTACCGTCCCCAACATCGAAGATATTGCTGCCTGGGTGGGCAGTGTTGGTGATGAGCGACAGCCCGCACTGGTTAAGGAAGTGAGCCTCATAAAGTCATTTTTGCCAGATCCGAATGTATATTTAGCTTTTCTAGTTCGGACAGGACTACAGGCCATGCAAACTCAAACGTATTGTCGTTGGCGTACCGCGTCCCCAATTTCAGAACGACTTCGCATTCTCCAAGACCCTGGATTACAAGTTATTTGGCTTATTGCAGCAGTATTCCACCGGAAGGCCTATGTTAGTCTTTTGCTCAACGAGGAAAGGCAAGTATCAGTGAGATTTGATCACGGAGAGAGAATGACGTTCCTTAGGTGTTTTGATGACTGCAGAACAATTGATGAAGGAATACGTCAAGGCTCAAAATAGGCGCGATTCGTTACCGTGGTCGCATCCATCAAGGAAAGTCGTCAATAGCTGATTACAGTTCCGATCTCTGAGAGTAAACCTAGACGAGACTTCTCATTCAACAACCAGCGCCTGAACGGTGAGTCTCTACCCGAATGCTTTCAAATTTGTTAAACAGGACATAGATCTTGCACTAATGGGCATCGGCGTCCATCATGCCGGACTGGCGATGGACGATCGACGGTTAACTGAAGACCTGTTCTTGAAAGGCGTCTTAAGAATTGTTATCGCTACTTCGGCGAGTTAACTCTTCAGCCAAATACTAGCCAAGCCTTCAAGCCAATGCCTTCTCTGTAGACTCTTGCTGTCGGGGTCAATCTCCGTTGAGTTGTCAAGACCAATTTGTTCGACAGCGTAACTAAAGACTGCTTTAGCGGCACACATGGTCGTAATCAAAGGCGTCCACACTTTCCAGAATAATGCTCCAGCTGAATATTCCGATCTTGACATCATGCAAATGCTGGGGAGAGCTGTGAGTTGCTTCTACTCGTGACACGAAAATTAGTCATTTTTTTCACCAGGGAAGGCCGCAGTTTGGTAAGCAACAGGACTAGCGGAAAGCAATTCTGAAATTGAGAGACGATAGACAAGGATGGCATAGCTATCATTATGTGCGAACAGGAGGCTGAGGTCAAATACCGCGCACTGACATCGGGAAAAACTGTCCTGGAGAGCTCACTTCACATCAATCTTTCCGAGCATCTCACTTCGGAAATAGGCATTGGGGCTATTACTGATATTTCCTCAGCCAAGGCATGGTTGCGCAGATCCTTTCTTTTTCAACGCATCCGCAAAAATCCCCGCCATTATTCTCTGGGAAAAGGAGAGTATCAAACATGGGAAGAGAGAATCGATGATCTAGTGACTCAAGGCATCGTAAAGCTACGAGAGGCTCAATTAATTCGCACCGCCACCGGCGTCAATGGTGAAGAAATGCTTTCTCTAACAGAATATGGCGATATTATGAACAAAGTGATTCTTTCCCATCTCTTCGGCGTAATCCGCTAACACACCTTATTGGGTAGTTATACATCAAGCAAGCTACTGGAAGTCATCATGTCTTCCGCATCGGCGATTTTGGATTTGATCTCTGGTTCTACCTGCAGATGCATTCCTTAATTTCCCTTCCCGATCGTGCCCCTCTCCGAGAAATTGTGAGTTATCTGAATATGAGACTGATAAAGGATTAAACAGCATAAACTGTAGATGGAGACTATCTCCACTGCAGAAGAGTGAGCCCTTTGTACCAAATGGAAAAACAAAAATTACCCTTTTCGTAGATTCTCCGAGATAAAGCTTAGGACATCAGAAAAGACGGTAAGTATCACCAGACATTATAAAAGTGCCGACTGGAGTTAATGAGCTCGGCTTCAAACTCCAAAGTGCCTTGACAAGCTCCGCAAGCACCCAGACATCCGTTTTGAAATGAAAAAGCTTGAAAAGACGGCTGATAAAGTCTTTCTCTTGATTCAGGTGTGTCGGCATATGTCCTTACTAGGCAATAGCCCTACGTCGAAAAGGCAGTACTAGGCGGTATATCTTTGAACTCGCCGGAATATAAAAGTCCAGACAGTCAACCCCAACTTGAGGCACTAAGCATATTCCATCACGTAACAAGAGTTGCCAAAGGTGGTTAATCAATATTGACATGTCTTCGACTGCATTCCCATCTGATAATCTGAAGCGGCCGTTGAGATTGCGGTTCACAGAAGGATGGGCGCCCAGGTGAAACATAGCTTAGAATTGTGAGTTCCCTCAAGCGTTTGACGCGATTTTGAAATCGACTTTCGACTTAGGCTTCGATGCTTCACCGCAAAGGCTTGGGAAGAACGGCCCACTGTTTTGCGTCAGATTGAACAGATAGGAGAAAAATCGTTCGTTTCAGTAGCTCGCCGGTAACCAGGTTCGAGCTGACTTGCTTTAGTATCAAGGTTGCCTCTCGAATATGTAAATTTGAAGACAAAATCTAAGCAAATGATAGGTTCTTGCGGAACACGGTATTACAACCCTGGATCGCCTTCGAGACCAGGATGCCGTGCGAATTGAGACTGTAAGTCGACAGACACAGGCAACGTCACTCTGAATTGACTTTCGTGTGATCAAGTTGTTGAATCGCCGTCCACCCTTTGGGTCAGAGGTGCTTGCTTTGCTAAGGGAACTACCAGTCTACCATGTCGAGGTGACAGAACTATCCATCACGTCTCGGGATCGAGAGGGACCTATCGAAGTCGAGCTTTCGATCAGATGCGGTTTGAAAGGCAACGAGACTCCTAGATCGAAATCGAAGAAGCGCAAAGGATTTAGCATAACGACAGTCCTCACTCTTACGTCAGAAATGGAGTTCCTCGATTTTCGACGCATGCCGTAACATCGATTCCTTGTCGTTCACGGGTCTGCGTTGATGTCCACCTTTGTCAAGGACCGATATGTTGAGAGCCTCGAAGACATTTGATATTGAAGTCCAGTTGACGAAACCCAGCCAATATGTATTGATTATTATTGCAGCAGTAGGCGTTCCTCGTCCTCGCTTCTACTTGCTATCGAGGGGCTCCAGGAAACAATAGCAGGTACAGCAGTCACCGTAGCCTACAGGCCCGATGTTCCGGCCAGTGATTATCCAACATTGAACACTCGGCCGCCTGCATTAATGGTATGTATCTTCATCTCACCATATGATGTGCTCACTGTTTCGGCCTCAGGATTTAGACCTCGAGGGTCTGGAGAATGATCCTGACTTTTGGAATATGGATGTTGATCCCGGCACGAAAGATACATCTCCGAGTCCAGTCGTAGTACGGACGGAAAAGACTGGTAAGTTGCTCCGCCAAACTGCTAATCGACTGATTAGGCTGCACTGCAAAAGCGAAAACAGACGAACCAAACATGGATCCTTCCCAGAATCTTGACGAAGACAAATCGTCCGCTACTCAACACAGAAAACTGCAAAATGGGCGATTTCAGTAATCTTGATTTGCTCATCTTTTTTGAAATGCCACTCAGCGGCCTTAGATGCAACCATACATGCAAAAACAAGACAAGTTGCCGACACCTTTGGTAGGGGTTGCTTACTATCGACTGGCTAACGCGATGTTCAATCATAGCAGCTGCCGAGAAGGACTGCGTGGCCCCCCAAATCCGAGACGAAGAAATAAGCCAGCTAGCCCTCATCCTCACTTGCGGGAAGGGAATACCAAGTCCGACAGATACCTTCTGAATCTAGAGTCATTGCACAATCGTGCGGATGTCAGGAATAGGTTGCAACTTCCAAAAGACCACCAGATCAGACTCCAGAGTAACGTGAACGTGCTCAAGCGGAAATCGAAAGCTCCAATGGATTTCAAGATAGAGTTTGCCAATCTGAGCCACCAGTCAATTTCGGCCAGTCCATATGAAAACATCGAGGACGAAATATTGAAAGAAGACGATCTTCCTGAGATCTGCGATATCTCAGGCTGTGCCCCTACTCGAACTTGTTCCGATGCCGGAAGCACCCCGTTAGACTGGGACTCGGCGGTCGTTCTGTATGATAATGAAGGCGAATCAGTTCCAAGAAACAGGAAGAGAGCTTTTTCGCGCGGCGGGGAAGCTGGGCAGATGTCCAAAAAACAGAGGCCTCAGAAGAGCAATACACCACCTCTTGGGGTAGATGGCAATGGCAACAGCATCGAGACCTGTCTTCCTCTGACTCCGAAAGAGGAGGCGCATCTTCGTAGGCAGAAGGAACAGGATATTACAGCGTCAGCGGCACTCAATGCATCACTGGCTTCCTCACCTTTGTTTCTTTATGCGACCGATAACGAACAAGATATCACTGCAATGGCACCTGAAGACACGGAACTTTCTGGGTGCGGAGGTGATGACGCAATGGTCTCTTTGTCGAAAGGAGGGCAGGAAAAGTCTCAAGATGGGTGGGCGCAGTTCAAAACATGGTTTAACAGCGGGGCAGTAAATTTCGTCTAGATAACTGTAAAATAGGACAATTAGATGGAATTGGACGGATTGCTGTCCTCTTTCTGCTGGTCGATGAATAAACGAAGCGCATCGCTAAACCGGTCGTCCCAAACAACGGGCTCGGTAGGCTTCACGATGCCCCAGCCTTCAAGATCACGTCTCCATCTCTGTTCCTTCTTCAGCCGCTCTGCCCTTAGTTCCACCTCCGTAGGGGGTGGGTTCTCCGTCTCGTCTTTCGTAGGTTCTCTTGTGCCGCGAGCCAGAGCGCGAGCAGTCGCGAGTTTGGGTGGAAGCTCGTCGTAATATTTGTTACGGGCCTTTTCTATCTCTTCTGGCCAGCGAGAGAGCGACTTCTTGTAATAGGATTCAGCCTGCTTGTCAAATTCTAGATCAGTGCCGCTCTGTTCGCTCTGTGTCGAGATGTCGGCGAACAGAGACATGCTAGCATTTGGCGCATGGATGGGTCTGGTCTGTTTCATGACCAGACGGTACCCTGCCTCCGCCCCGGAACGGACTTTATGCCGTTGATTAAAGAATCCCCATATCATAAGAGGGATTTGGGATATTCCGATATGATTAGTGAAGGGTATAAGCAATAACGGGGGGAGAACGGGAATGGAATGGGGAGGAGGGTAAGGCTGCGACGATGCGGTTGTTGCACCTGGTCTGGGAGGTGAGGTAGGGGGACGAATTTGGAGAGGAGAAAACACGGGAGAAGTTTTGGAGGACAGAGAGGCGAGTTTTGGAGAAGCTAGAGCATCCGCTGAATTTTCTCTCTCGGCAGGCTCTTCTGGTTCGTCGAAATGACCGTCCGACTCCAGTTCATGGGCGAGGGCCTCTTCTTCGTCGACCTTTTCCAACCCTTCCGTCCATCCTTTCCCAAGTCCGGCCATGAACTCCTTGAAGGTAGGCCGACCGACGATGACAATGCCGCCTTCGAGTTCGTGCTGACGAAGTCGCTGAAGAGGCTTGTACGTCGGGAGGGCCTTGGTAAGTTCCGTGTCGCTGTCTAATCCTGCGTCGCGACGTCTGCGCAGCCGTATCTCTTCGGCGACACGGCGCGTAATGTCGCCGTGACGTTTGCCGACGACAAGGTCATAATCTACAGCGGCAGCGACTAAGATGGGCTGAATGAAAAAGAAAAAGAAACATAAAGCCGTCAGTGCATCCGGATGGGTACTGGGAGGAGCAGATAGCCCCGACCTTGACGTACTTCCGGAAGTACTTTATACTTTGGTCGTAGTCCTCGTCACCTGGCCACTTTGCGCCGTATACGGTGACCTTGCGAGGCCAGGCCAGGTGGTCAACCTGTTCTTCGGACAGATACTTGACCTTGTCGATGTAGTGCTGGCGTATTTTCTTGCATTGACGTCGGTCGTAGATGTACAGTCCCGCTAAGGACGATGTCACGGAGAGGAAAATAAGCCAGTTCCGGGAAGGCAGCTTCGGCCGTTTGTTGAGCCAAGACGTGGGTATGCCAGTGTACCTCAGGACTGTCCGCACGCCAGAGACATGTTTCTGTTCTACTGGAGCGGCATTTCCGGTGCTCATGCCAGCGACGGAGGTGTTGTCCTACAAAATTTCACTGCAACCAGTCTTTGTCACGGCAGATGCCGATGAATTAGGAAAACGCACTCTTAAGACTACATAAAATACACAAAAAATGTCTATGAAAAAAATCTACTCCCTCTCTGATGCCTTCTCAAGCTGTTGCCGTTTCCGAGAACTTCCGCTGGGATGATTTTTTTTAGTGAAACACAGTAGTTCGTAGAGCCATGGCGCCACTCACACATCCGTATCCAGACCCCTCTTCTTACCAGTCTTCGCCTCGTCCAGGAACTGGTTCAGGCCAAACACATCACCAGCATCCTTCTCGAACTGAACGGGGCCTTCCCGGACTTCCTGATCCGCCGCACCTTCGAAGCCAAACCTCGGTTGACCCAGGCCAAACCGATCGTTGTCCAAGGCTTTGCCGATGCCTTCTTCCGTCCCCCCGCCGAACGACTCGTCGTTGCCTTGCGCGATATTCCCTCGAGCTTTATAGATGGCAGCAGCCGCGGTCGAGCCATGGAAGAGTGGTTTATCATACAGGTTATATGATTCATCATCACCAAAGCTTCCGGACAGCGATTCTTGGTTGAATAGCCGAGAATCCAACATCGATTCCTTTGAAAGAGTCGGCTTCGCCAGACCGAGAGCAATTTTCTCAGAAATGTCTCGGTTCTGCTGTCGAGCAAGCATCTTGGCGCGTTGTTCCGTACCCATGTTGCTCATCCTCATCTCTCTCTCCCGCTCCCTACGTTTCTCCTGCCTCATCTGATCGCGAATCTTACCCGCTTCTTCATCCTCACTCTCAACCTCTGACTCCGACTCGCCGCCGGAGTCACTGCCGTATGCTGCGAGCGAGGACTTCATCGCTACTTGACTTTGAACGGTTGGTTTAGGGGCGATGCCACCACGCTCCTCGCGAGCACGCTGAGCGAGCAATCTAAGGTTTTCTTCCTTTGATTCCTTCTCTTTCTGGGCAATTTTCTGTTGCATAAGTGCTCGCTGGCGAACTTCTTCTCGAGCATGACGATCAGCCACAAAAAGTGCTTCCGAAAACTTGGCGAAGTTATCATTAATGTGTATCTGTTGAGCAGGTTAGCGGCAAAGCGGACATGGTCAACAAGAAAACTCACATCCTGAAGCCCTCTACCATCTGCCGCCAACCGCTTGTCCAAAGGAATGGTGAAACCTTTGTTGTTCTTCCAATTCGAGATGCACGGTGGAATCATCCACTCCTTCTGTTCTTGAGCTGTTGCTTTGCGAGGCGGACTGCGAAGGACGGGCGGAGGTGGGCTGGGAGGTCCTCGAGGAATCTTTTTGTGTTTGAAGCGAGGTGGTTCGAGGGGATCCTCGACAACTTCGGACATTTTAATGATACGTTGTTGCAACCCGGCCTGGCCATTCTGCTGACCGGGAGTGTATCGAATATACGTGGTCTTGCCTTGACTATCGGGAACATTCTTCGGCTGTGCGGCTTTGATCTTGCCGTTGGCAATCTTCTCCAAGGCCGCGCGAGTTTTGTCGGTCGTCTTCTGCACTTCCTCCTCCGAAGGCCGCTCCATCAAACGATCCTCATCGTCCAAATCCTTGCGGTGAGCAAGGGGCACAAGATCTTTGAACTGTGACTGGACTATCTTGCCAGGTCGCTGCCCTTGATGAGCAATTGCATCGTAACGAACGTTGCCTTCACTATCGACCTGGAGGGCTAAGGTGTTGCCAGAGGATGCCTGGAAATATATACATTAGTCGCAGTTCATGGTAGAATCCGATGGTCCATACCTTCTTCCGGCCCATATCAAGAGGATATTGCGCCAGATGGCATTCTGGATATGCACCACCGTCGCCTGTGGGACGGAAACCCGGTTGAATTCACGCGAAGAAGAATATATATATATCATTAGGACTCACCAAAATCTTCTTGACCGGATGGTTTCCAGCCATTCCGTTGACCATAAGGCGGTCTCACTGGCCGCACAACCACAGATTGGCTGGGCGCTATGTTGGATGTCTCTTCGTCGTCTGAAACCACAGATGTGTGGATGGGTTGAGGTAGTATCCTATTTGAGCGCACCGTCAGCTACGATTCTGGACGTGAACGAGTGTGCTGAAGGCGACTTACGCTGCGAGCGCTGTGGCCATTGTTGAGGTCGAGATGGATGAGGGAATGTTTGTCTATGTTTGGAACGGAGGCTCTTGAGTCTTAGTGAGCCCCCTGGAAATCTTACGTCAGCAGACCCAATGAATGCGCCCCTTCAGCACGCTACTCCTCAACCGCCAGGGACCGCTATCCAGTTTGGCGCAGACGCGATACTCTCCCTTATCGCGCACGAACGCGAAAATGCCGTCGTCGAGCTGCGCAAGCAGATCTATCACTTGCAACAGCAGTGCTCCGAACTCCAACAACGCTGCCGTTCGGTGGCGAAATTGAGCAAAGATCAGCTGGCGGCGGACGCCGTCCGCATCAAGGCTCTAGAGGCGAAGATTAAACAGTTTAATGATGCGCAGGCAAAGGTGACGGACGATGGGTTGCCTGCGACGGGATCAACTCAGTCGGCGTCTGCAGAGAACGAACAGTGCGATGCATCGAGCCAAGACTTTCAGAGACTAACTCATGCTCTGAAAGCGATCGGGATCACCTTCAACAGCAACGCTGAAGTGCTCGAATTCGATGACAGCTGGAACTTTGTCCTGACGGCGCTAGACCCATCCGGCGTCGAATCCATGACTGCGGAGGGCCTGCAAAACCTCCTCCAAACTCCATCTACACGACTTCAGCAAACTCGAGAATCAATCGCGCAGCTCCAGCGACAGCTTTCCGACACTCGACGGGAGAAGGAGGTTTTGCTCGATGAGCATAAAACGGAAATATCCATACTCCAGGCGCAGCTCGCACGCCTAAGGCGAGAAAGTACCACCGAACAGTCAGCACCGTCGACGACGCTATAATACCCTCGATGAGTAATCTCTTCGATACCTGTCCTCGAGTGAAGGCGAGGGCTACAGTATCCCAGAACACTGTATCAAAACCAGTTCTTGTTCATCCCCCTCTCCTTTATCAAGCTTTGTACCCTTGAAACATGTTCTTATACCAGTGGAGTGTCCAGAAGGCTCCATTAGACAATATATACCACCATTATAGATATGCATACAGTGAATGAAATCCTTGTTAAATAGTCCATCCAAATATCCTTCCGAGATTTCCGGGACTTTTTGACCTCCACCAGAACCAAGCGGTAATGCCAAGGCAGAGATTGATGATGCCGACGAGACTCGAACCAGCTCCAAGTATAACAAGGATACACCAAAGCACGCCAATGATGCGATCCAACGCGCGACCAGCGTATCGTTTGAAATTGGCTAGTGGATCAGGCTTCGGAACATATGCGCTTGGTAGACGAATGAGCGGGGGTTTGTCCAAGAATTGGTCAGTTTGCGGGGTTGGTGGCAAAAGTAGGAGAGAAGCAATCGGTTTCTGCAAAGTGTCATGTTATTCAGCAGCAGAAGCCAGAAGACCGCGGATGGGCATACGTGGTCCGATGTCGTATACGACGGGATGGAAGTATACAAAATATTCGTTATGTTGGATTCATCTAGTTTGTCTGGTGAATCCGTGTAGGTGGTATACAGAACTCGGTCTGTCCAAGCTGGAGTACGTTTGTGACTACGAAACGCAGACACGTCAGTCCGGATTGGAAATCGACAACTCTGAAAAGCGCATACTTGTTATACTTGTCTACTTCACCGAGCTGATACTTGTAGCTGCATTTGAACCGCCAGAAATCACCCTCGCGGAGGCCGACGAATGCGCTTCCCTTGGCGCGCTGAACGTAAAGTTGGTCAAATTCCTTGAGTTCTTTCCGCGTATCCTCATTGTCTAGAGCGCGTGCAAATTCAGGGCGATAACGAAGGGAGTAAAGCGGGTGACTCGAAGGGAGATCGAGGCGGAAATTGAGATCACCTAAAAAGAATAGATGTGAAGTCTTGTAAATTGTGCTGGGTTCATTGAAGTCGGACAAGACGGAGGGGAAGAGCAGAGTGCCGACGATGTGGTGGAAGTCCGCTATTCTTTGGGCAAGTCTGTCTTCAAATGCCGTGAGATGGGCGCATACAAAGCTTAATAGGAGTTAACAAAAGTGAAGTATCAACGCGCAATGAAGGAGAACGTACGTGTATATCTCTCCTGGACTACCGTTGGCTGAGCCTACGCGAAAGCGTATGCCAACGGCACCCTTGTTGCCCATGTAGGCGGGGCCGCAACCAGTCCATTGCGTTTGGACATCACTTACGTGGCGGGCGATGCCATTGTCGCGGCCGTATACGAGAAGGGCCACACCAACATTGACAACCTTGGAAATCAAAGAGTATTTCTCCCTGTTCGGAGCGTGCGTCTCGATTTGAGACTGAACCAAGGCGTTCCTCTGCTCAAGCACTGATCTAGAGAATCCGGCCACTGCTCGCAGATACCGGCGACGCCTTGAATAGGTGAGAGAGGTGCGTGCGCAAGAAAGAAAGCTAAATACGCACGCCCTAGATGCAACGGAAGCAATTCTTGAAAACCAACGGCAACAATGTCTGGAGCCCTGTGCTGGTTTGAGAGGAAACTCGATACCTGAAGCGTGGGGGCAAGCCAGTCCACGAGGTCTTGCGGCAGTGCGTCGATGCTCTGTGAGTTTGAGTTGTACGAGGCAATCTGTACGAGCAGACGGCCGTCGTCAACGGTGGTGCTCATGGCTGACCTGGGCAAGGCTGTCAAACAACTGTGACAGCGACCATCATGCAAGGTTACAATTTCTGATATCGGGGTCGTTACATTCTTAAAAATTCTGAAACCCATCTGAATACAGTCCAACACTTTTCGAAAGTATTCTCGAAAAGAAAGAAAGCTGATTGTAAAGTTGTGGGTAAAAAAAAAAAAGTCTAGCCCGCGATGGAACGCCGCCTAGGCAGGGCCTGGTCCCTTGGTGATGCCGAGATCGTTGAGCAACCCGCTCGAAAGATCGTACACGAACCCGTGTACCCAGACATTCTTGTTTTCTTTCCATGCTTTCACCATCGTCTCCGACTGGCAGATGTTCTCTACTTGCTGCTTGACATTCTCCTCCACCACGATTTGCATCGCCTCTTGTCTGGTCTTGCTCGCGATCTTGAGCGACTTTGCGAGGTTCGTCAGCGGCCTCAACCACTGATTTAGAGGCGCTTGCGCTGGCAGCTCAGGGATAGTCGGCATCGCGTCCTTCCGGGCTGCATCAACACAGGCTGTGACTCCGCCACAGACCGAGTGGCCGACGACGACGACTGTAATCGTGGACGATGCCATCAACGCAGCGGAGGGAAAATGGTTGGAAAGGTCATCTCTGCACCAAAGAAAGCGGAAAAAGCACCATGTTCTACGTTCAGCTCATACACGGCGTAGGTGATGACAGCCTGCACACTTTGGTCATCCAGTTGCGCTTGGCTAGCGAAGACAGATGGCGATCAGTCGTCGAAAACCTTAGGACGGCTGAGGGAGAAACAACAACCGACTTTGCAATGTTCCTATGGACGAAGATGTCTCCAGGCTTCGATCCGCTGATGACCGACTCGGGCACTCGCGAGTCAGAGCACCCTATCCAAAGGGTCTGTTGCATGTAAAATGTCTCAATGAGTGGCCGTCGCTTGTAACAAGACGGCAAAGCCTCTACACACATGGGGCGATTGACCTTGGACCGATCGCTGGAAAAAGTTGGGTTCTGCGTTCTCCACGTCCTTTGCCCACCTGGCGTTGGCGGCGAGAAGACGAGCGAGCTGGTATCGGGCAGGCATTAGGTGCTGTTCGAGGTATGAAAAAGGAGTTGCGAGGAGAATCCGGAACAGGTGAGTTCTACCGATTATATATGCATCGCGAAGCTGCGTCCGGCTCGCACGTTCTCAGCCATAAACTCAGACTACCAAGTTATCCCGAATCCGATCTTACGGCCAATATTCAGACCACTATTCCCAATCCGATTCCTCGCGCGATGCTCAAGAGGCACATCGACGTCGACTCATGACCTTATCTCTTACGTATATCCACCTTTTGGTGTGGTCTCTGCTCACGGAAAGGGAAATGCTTGTACTTAGTCATGGGGATTGTCAACATTCAGTTGTCGTCGACTATCGCGTTGGCATGCCGAGCGTATCATTTCGGGCGGACGTCAGGCCGGGCACTTCTGGAACATCACCGCGGGTCGGAAACGCATATCGGGCTTGGAGACGGATGTATCAGGCTCGAAGGACGGAAGCATCAGGCTTGAGGGGAACCATCTTATAAATAATTCCTCGTGGCATCGTGCGCGCATAATACATTCATGCCATAAAAGCGATATATCATATGGTGGTGACATGATAAAAGACATGGAGGCCTGTACTACGTGGATACCGAACACTCCCGACCCATCGGAGCATCCCTTTCCCAAGAGTCAGAGCGCATCAGCACCTCAGTTCATTTGCCTGATGAGCTTGTTGATGTTAGATTCCCTATCACCAAAGTCACCGCCCTGGACATAGTGCTTGAACTTGCGCTGTCTCCATCCACCGGTCGGGTTCGAGAGCTTGAAGGGCCATAGGAAGTTCGATGCCTGAATAGCAGTACGAGCTCAGAAACCAGATACTCATGTGCGTCCGTCTACAAACGCACCTGTTTGAAGTGGGGGCCGACAGTGAAGATTTCGTGGATGAGGTCCTCAACAGAGAGGATGTCATATTTTCCGAGCACCTCTTCGATGATTTGGTTATTTGTGAGGGGGACCCGCTGCTTGTTCACCTTGCCATAGCCACGCTTATAGATGAGCTCACGAACGGATTTAAGGTTGGGTTCGCTTGAAAAAATACGTTAGACGTTGACGCGTAGCATCAAGAAAACATTTGTCTCACCCGTAGGTAATGTAAGGCTCGACGAGGCGCAACATCTGCTGTGTCGCACGTGTCGCCTTGACGAAAACACCATTGTTGATCTGGAGGAGTCGAAGGAGTTGCAAGATTTTGCGGGGTTTGGGAGCGATCTCGTTAATACTAAGCTTCCATGTAAGGAGAGCGCATAGATATATCGATGACGATATCTCAGACTCACCCCCGGATACGGACGACAAAGTAAACTTTTGGCTGTGCCGGGACATAGAAATCACCAGAAGCACGGGCTGCCCGCTTCAACCTTATCTCTTCCTTTTCCTTCGCCAGGTATTCCTTCACATACGACTCCGCGCGCTTGAAAACGACCTTTCGTTTTGCTTTTGCTGCCTATTAGTTAGAAGAAAAATGGACAAGCTCAGTGATGATTGTTCAACAGATCTCGTCCAAGAAGTAAAGAAGCGTGAATCAGTCCCGAAAGATGGTTAACGTGACGGCAACATGGTAGAAAGTAGTTTCCACTGGCCCATTGTCGAATGGTATGGTATCATCAAGGCGCAGGGAGGAGAAAGCACCGATCAGAAGACAAACCCACCTTGCGTGCGGCTGTTGCTGCAGCAAGACGTTCCTCCCGTGCCTTTTCATTTTGCCTGCGTTTCTTGAGGAGTGTCTCCGGGACTTCAATCGCCTACATTTCAAAAAGTTCATGAGCAGTTGCTCAATGGCACGTAATGGAGACGAAACGCACTGAAGCACTCGGGACGCTGGGAAGATAACACTCATTGTCAATACTCGTTTAACAGATGCAGAGCACAGGGACATACGTTGCGGACGGGGCCATTGGGGATCTTGAGGTCGACTATTCTATTGACTTTCGCTGTGATAGGCAATGGCAAATGTGCGGTGGCTGGAACTATACAGCATGACTAATATGTTCTCACGTATAGGCCTTCTCAACTTTTCCTTTAAAAAAATGTGGTCGTGATGTATGCGTTAAAAATATTACACGAATTATTGGTACACAGGGTGACCGACTACATCCACGCAAGAATGACGGAAAGGTCAGCCTAAAGCAGTGTATCAGTCGATATAAGGCGCCACGATGAATGACTGTCGTGCAGAGCTAAACAACCATCCATGTGTATTGGAGCCTAGCTAGATGTTAAAAGATGAGAAAATGACAGATTGTAGTGACACGGATAATATTTATAGTTACTTTAGGGCCGGTCGGCTTCTAAGGTTCGAATCACAAGGGTCTCCCGAATGACATACCCACTCTCCCATGCCGCTGGAAATATATTTTGGGCACCGATGGGGCCATCCTTCGCCGTTGCTGCCCCACCATAATGTCCGTTAAACGTTTCATCCCTCTCAACGATGGTACCCGCATCCCATGGCTCGCCTTTGGCACTGGAACCAGCCTCTACAATCAGGATGTGACGCAGTTTGTCCGCAATGCGATCGACGCCGGAATGATTCATCTCGATGGCGCCCAAGCCTACGGTAACGAGGACACCCTCGGCGCAGGGATCAGAGCGTCTCGGAAGCCCCGCTCCGAGCTCTACATCGTCACGAAGCTCAAAGCCTTGAATCCCGGCCAGACCGTCAAGGAATCTCTTATCGAATCCCTCAAGAAGCTCGGCGTCGACTACGTCGATCTGTTCTTAATTCATGATCCCACTCCCGCCGCCAGGGAGGGTAAACTCAAAGAGCTATGGAGAGAGATGGAAGGAGTGCGTGCTGATGGCCTTACAAGATCTATCGGCGTCTCCAATTTCAGGGTGGAGGATTTACGCGAGGTTTTAGAACACGCAACGGTCGTTCCAGCGGTTAATCAGGTGCTCGTACTCTTCCTGTCTTCTTTCTAATTCTCATCTCGAGCGCAACAGATCGAATTGCACCCCTATGTGTGGAAAGCAGCAGAACCGATCGTCAAGTACTGCGAGGAACATGGGATCGCGATTGCATCGTACAGCGGTCAGACGCCCTTGACTCGCGGTGTGGGCGGTCCTTTGGACGCCGTCCTCCCTCCCATCTGTGAGAGACTGGAAAGTGCCCGTGGACAGACTGTCACGGCCGGCCAGGTTCTTACAAAATGGCTAACTCAGAAAGGAGCCATAGTTGTCACGTCAGTGTGCATTGGCATTGCTATCGCCCTTTTAATCACTTCAGTGCATTGACAATCCGAACTAGAACCTCGACTAAAGTCTCTCGCATTAAGGAATTTATAGATACTGAAAATGTTCCTGATTTGACGGCCGAAGAGATCAAGACCATTGAAGAACAGGGAAGCCGCGTGCATCAAAGGATCTATATGCGCCGTGTCTTTGGAGAATGAGCCTTGTATGGCATTTTGCTATCAAAGCATTTACAATTTCACCGCGTTTGCCGCTTATCCCACACCTGTCAAGCAACTCCTATATTTGTCTTGTATTTCCTTCCAATAGCCATTTCTGTTATCGGATCTGACAATTGCCTACGTATCCTTTCAGGTGTATCTGCTTACAACCTTGTTAAAGTGAATCGAACTTCGGCTGTCCTTTGACTCTGTCCTATAACTTGTGGGAACTTTTCAGAGTTCCCTCGCATGGCAAATTGGCAGACGCATCAGCACATACATTATCGTCTTTGCATCGCGTATTCATTTGCGCCGCTTAATGCCGACATAGATATTACACTGATCGACAAGCCGAACATTTTGAAATCTTGCATCAATCGAGCGTTCCGAAGCCCACACTACCTGCCACTAATCGTTCCTAATCGTATGGTTTCCCCTCGTTCCTGCCAGTCGATTCGAAATGTCCCACCTGCTGTTCCTGTTATCGACTTCGTAGAAGCCGTGCCTTTAAAAACTATGAGGGCCAACTGTCAAGTCGTGGACAGCGGGTCTGTAAACTTTCGCCGCCTTTTCTTCGTTTGTGCGCTTTTTTTTGTTGATAAATCCTCGTCTGTAGGATGCTCGTGCCTTTTAGCGACCTGCTTTCCCTAATCTTCCCATGTTGGCGACGCTGTTGCTCATCACACTTCTGAGCATCCGGTTCTTGCCCGAAGTCTCTGGTCAGACCACGAATGCCACTTGTCTCCCTTACTACCAATGGGTATGTCCAAAAGAACACCATCCTACTTGCCGGAATCAACGCTTGTGTCTTATATTTGACTGTTGCAGGCATTCAACTCGCAGAAGCAAAGTCCCTGTCAGGTTGCTTCTACCTTGTTGAGTGTTTGCAATGGCGGCTGTAAGTCCAAAGTTACACTGGCGGAGGTAGACTCTATATGACGCGTTCTAGCATATAACGTCCCAGACCTGCCCGATCAAACACACTATCTCGGACCAACTCTTTCATTGGCCAATCCTTGTCAATGCAACACCGTAGTGTATTCGCTAATGAGCGCCTGTGCTGCTTGTCAAGGCCGTACCTATGACACGTCGGTGATATAATTTCAAACACACCAGCGCATTTTAATTCTATCGCAGATGGAGCACATGGTCTGGCAACTGCCCGATGGTGACAATTCAAGCGTATGTCAGTCGCGTCGAGTACAGCCGTCGAACTCACATTTCCCCAGTTTTCCGATGCCTATTCCGCCAAAAACTTATGTTCCAGCCTGGGCTTATCTGGACGTAAAGGTGAAGTGTCCTTCTTTGAGTAGAGTCTAGATGGCGAGACTCAACACAACTTGCAGGCACACGACAACTTTGATCAGACGTTGGCGAAGGAGAACTCCAGTCAGTTCAGACTCGCTTGCAAAACACTGCATATTGCGCTAAGTAGAACTCTTTCGTAGACAAAACGGAATCTACGGCAATTCCAAAGCCCACCCGTTCAAAAACATCGTCGACAATCAGCTCATCAGCTTCGCCTACGCCTAGTAACAGCAGCACCGCGCCTTCGGGTTCGAGCTCGTCGATCGACAGACGCTCTGACATCATCATAGGAAGCATCGTCGCGGGTGTCGTGGCTATTTCTCTGATGCTCGGCTTTGGGTACTGGTATCTCGAACGCCGACGCCGGATTGCAGAAATGGGTGTCCTTCTGCCTTCCCCAATTGAGCGATCACCAGAGCCATCAGCGGCTGCCCCAGGAGATATGCGCCAGTATCTTGCAAACACTTACGTTCCGGCAGTCGGTGGTTCTTCCATCGTAAGATTCTTACTTCCTCCGCCGTTCCAAAAAGACTCAGCTAATTACCATCGCACCGAAATACGCAGAATACCTCATCTCTGGCCTCGCCTACCAGCGCAGTCTTCAGTAACTCCAGCAGCGCACCTTCGATCAGATCTGAAAGGCGTTCTAATCCGTGATAGAGAATCAACCTGTTTCGCTCTCGCCAGCTGTCTGCATTTCTATCCCACTTCACATACCGTCGCTCGCTTTACTCGACATTCCTTGATCTAGCACATATAAAAGAATGGATGTATCAAATGCTCAATATATTGCACTAATCCTCGACACTATGCGGTTATTCGCTCTCATCCACAGCCTGTAGCAGATTGTAAAACAAGGTTATGTCGAGCACGCATGCGGAAAATGTCTAACGGATGTAGGTATGCTTCTTCATTCTTCCATAGCCGCCTAATCAGCATCCGATTGACGCCGGTTTACGTCCACGGGACCATTTCCGACTTCCAGACACCAGAACCTGGGCCCATCTTCTCTTTCTGCGGTAGTTCCATGTAGCAGCCCTTCTTCAGCACTTGATCTAACACACAGATGCCGTGCCGGCCAAGCCGTCGACCATATAGCCCTTTCTTCGTGCTGAAGGCGCTACCCTCTGAGCAGAGGGATGCCATCACTTCCTCTTTACGCCCATCTCTTAGGATGTCTTGCCATTGCATACGCTGCTGACTCGGCAACTTGCACCAAGTCCGGTTTCCAATGGGTAAAGTAGCAATTTGGTAGTTTTGCCTTTGCATCGCTGAAGGACGATTTACAGGCAAATAATTCATTAGGTCAAGATCCATGTACTGTTGCAGCCTATCTTGGGGGTGCTTGCGTCGGCGGTATCCAATAGTATCCACGCCTTGAATGCAATTGTAGCACTTATGGCTATCTATCTGAGCAGGCTTTAACATACCTCCACTTCGAAATGGAAATATATACTTTGCACCGACACGAGAATCAGCGAATGTTTGCAAATGCAGTTCTATCTTTTATTCGTTGATTGGCGCGTGCTCAGCCTGCCAAGGTGGAGGTTATCTAAAGTCTGCATGTTGCGCCATCTTCTGTCAGTGTGCACTAATTTTTTTTCCGCTTCCAGATGGTCTATCTACAGCACCAACTGTTCAAACCCTGGCGTCACGGTGTATGTGCAAGGTCATGCTTTGAATAGAGCGCTGTGGCATTGATCACATCGGAAGCTATGATCCTACCAGGATACCGTCAGCAACCAGAATACCGCACTATGCTTATCTTAATGTCTCTGTGCGCATTTCTGCCCCAAATTTTCCGGTTCCTTGTCCAATGACTTGAAATAGGCCTCGAACGATTCATTTGACGTCCATCTCGCTCTTCAAGATGCCCGTGAGCGAGCCACCTTGTAAGTCGATGCTGACTTGAACTTGAACCACCAATCACAGTAGATAACCCACCCGAGTCCACGCGAATGACAGCTGTCAGTTTGCCAACGAAGACGGCCGCCTCTCCTTCAGGCAATGACCCTTCCAGGACCAAATCGGTCAACAAGGGCATTATAATAGCAGCCGTCCTTGGTGGCTTGACTATGCCTACTCTTGTGGTTGGGGTCTCGTTCTGGTTGGTCCGCAGGCGACGTCTTTCACGGACTGAACCCGAGTATGGGAAGATTACTCCATGGACTGGGAATTATGGCGATGAAGCGAGAGAGGCGCTGATCCTCAAATCCGGCTCCCAGGCGTTCTATGTGAGCGTCGACATTAACTCTAGCTCGTTGGCTGAATTAATTTATCATCAAGAATCCATCCCATCCTCTCGCTTCGCACGCCTCCAATTTGGCCACCAAAACACACACTATCATTCAGTCTACCCCTTCTATGGCCGCACACCCAGGCCACAGACAGGCAGGCGGTTATCGTGGTTTACCGGAACCGGAATGAGATTATCTTGCTCAACATCGGAGACTCGAAAATAAAGTCTTGGTAGATGAGAAGAAAACGATTGACGTCCCAACTACATCAATGTCAGGTGGTTCATATGCCAAGGAGTGGATCCATAGATGCTGTGCATCCAATAGGCAGCTGCTTAGGTTGATATGAAAGTGTATGACTTTGGTGCAGTATGCAGCGGCATTGATTGTTGATTACGACACCGATTGGATTGGATTTCGTTACTTACAAGGTCCCTGCGTTCATCGGTTCGGGATATGAGCATGCATTGTCGCCCGGGAGGAATCATGAGCGGAATATGGTGCTGGCCTCGACGCCGACCCTCACGTATAAACCTCCTTGGGCATCGGCTGTGTCCTGAATCAGATATTCAGGGGCGAGTTAGCGCACATCACTCAATCAGACGTGCCACTGAACATGTTAATAATGGCATAGTGGTGGTGTCCCTTTTTGTTCTTTCTCTCGGACTCCCTTCAGTGAGGGCTAGATGACAATGCTCGCCGTTTCTTTCAGCGTTCTCTTCGCAACGCTCGTCAACGTCGCTGCTCAATCGGATCAGGTAGCTCTGTGTACCAACAGCAATCTGCAATGGGTAGGTGTAGATCTATCCTCCGTCGTTGACTAGCTGATTCGTTATCCTTCCGAAGAGTTTCAATTCTCTCAACCAAAGTCCGTGCGTCGTTGCAAGTTCCCTGGGAGGGGCCTGCAATTCAGGAGGTTCGACTTTCGGAACAATGTTATAAATGGCTTTCTCGACAATTCAAATTTTTCTTTCAGTCTTCACCGTCCCCCCGTTGGAAGACGGCAAAGTTTATCTCGGTCCTACCGCGTTGAACGCCAATCCTTGCCGATGCAGCTCAGTTTTCTATTCCTTGATTGCTGCCTGTTCCCTCTGCCAAACAAGAGATTACCTCCGGTAGTTACTACTGCATCTTGGGGTTTTGGTCCTGACAATGTCACACGAAGGTGGTCGACATACAACACGAATTGTACTTCGGTCTATTCTACAGTGTTCGTAAATCCGTTTGCTGTCGTGTCCTGCCTTGCTCACCGCCCTGTCTTCAGTTTCCCGCGCAGCATTCCATCTGGGATACGGGTGCCGCATTGGGCTTACCTTGATGTGACGATCAAGGATGAATTCGACGTCGAAGCTGCCCAAGCAAACAATAGTACGTATCCGATTTCGCATCAAAGCATCTGCAACTGATATCGGGTTTATCAGGTGGTCCCGAATCAACAGGCGCCGCTCAACCGACAATCTCTCGCACAAGCACCGGCACAAATGGTTTTCCGGCATCTACTTCTACGTCTAGCGAGTCCAAGAAGAGCAATGCTGGCGCCATAGCAGGTGGTGTCATCGGAGGCGTAGTTTTCCTTGCATTAGTTGGAGGGGGTCTGTTTTGGCTCGTTCAATACCGTCGCAAAAAGGCCAGCATAGCTATGCAACAAACTGTTGCAACCATCGGATCGTCTACCGCATCACCACCTCCGACAGGTTATACTGACTCCCCGATGCCACTCATGTCAAATTACACTGGCACTGGCACGCCTTCCATGAAGCCCTATGTGAGATACAGTCCCTTCAATCGCTTCTTTGATGGCTGATTTTTTGCTTGCTTCTAGGATCCTTCGGATCCTAGCACTTATCCTACTGGTCCTGCAAGCTATCCTGCTACTGTTCCGCCCCCATTAGTTTATCCCGCTCCAGAAGTCCAACAACCGTACACGGTAGCCGGTCAACGGGGCCTTGGGTATCCAGACTCTAATCGAGGAAGGCAGTACACCGGAGTTCCTGAACTATGATATACCTGACGAACTGGTTTGGCCGTGTCAGTCCATGTGATGGTCTTGTCGTCTCGCTGGCTTTGTAATTTGTTCTTTGGTCCTTCACCTTACCAGATTGTAGTGGGTATTTGCTATTTAATCACATTTATGGCGTCTATCATGAAAATTTTCACATCAGTGTTGACACACAGCACCGCGTATGAATTGCTGATCTTCTTATGGGAAAGATGCTCCAGTGTGGCAATGTGGTGATGGCTTCTAATGTCCTTCTGACCTTCCCAACACTTGATGCATGAACCGCTGAGGCGCCTGTCGATGAGCACTCATAGCAGAAGGGTGATAACCTGAAGCATCACGAATTGTACCTTGACTATGCATACAAGAATCTCGGCTACAGGAGTGTTTTGTGCCTTCGTCGGAGTCTTTGTTGCTGGGCAATCGTCCGACGTCGTTCAATGCATACCTGACTACCAATGGGTTCTTATTTCAGAGATATTCTTTCCGCCTCGATTTTTCTCACTGACTCGCACCTCACAGGTGATAAATACTCTTGGACAGACACCATGTCTTGTTGCGGCATATCTTGAAACGGCTTGTAGTGGCCAATGTAAGCACTACGTTGTGCTGATTTCGAGGAGCTTAACGCGTGCATTCGCAATGCATCAGCTATCACCGTCCCCGCATTGCCGAACGGCACACACTACTTGCCTCCTCTCGCAATGCAAGCCGATCCATGCTTCTGTAGCAGTGTCACGTATTCTATGATCAGCGCTTGCGGGGTGTGCCAGAACCGCACTTTCACCAGTTGGACGAACTGGACGACAAACTGTGGCGTTGTCACTGAGATAACAAAGTGCGTCTGCATACATGCGAGTGATGAGCGGCAGAAGATCAACATTTAGAGAGCAGATATCCTAGACCCATCCCGAGCAACGTGGAAGTTCCCGTTTGGGCATTCCTGAACGTCAGTGCGGTATGTATGGGCTGTATTTCAAGACAGTTGACGGGCCTCATTTACCCCGTGGATTGTCCAGACCAACAATATCTTCAGTCCAGAGCTAGCACGTTCAGGTATAACCCTCTGTCCCTTTCCCCTCACGATATCAATCCCTTGACCTATGTCTAGTCGCTGTGCAGTCCCCTTCTACACGATCTGATGCCGCAGTCATTAGCACAACAAGCTTTCCGACTTCCTCCGTAGCTGCAGACGCAAATGCACCGACTCAGTCAAAGTCGAAATCGTCTCATGCAGGAGCCATTGCAGGTGGCGTGGTCGGAGGGATCATGTTTCTTGGCACCTTGGGCCTCGGTGCGATGTGGTACCTGCTCCGCGTCAGACAGAAACGGAATCAACGTAAACCGAGCGAGCGTATCCCCATTGACGCTGAACCTACTTCTCCTCCTATGCAAGAATATCTCAGCATGCGCGACGAGCCTATCTCGCCTATCTCCCCCAGTCCTTTTAGCCACGTACGTGTGGGCATTTCCGTTGAATTTATAACCTCTCCACCAATTGGGCGTCCTTCCTAGAATCTTTCCGATTCCATCTCGCCAACGACTTCTGCGATGTACACGACCTATGGCGGCAGAAGCTCTATAGACAGTCTCCACAGGCAACATCGCGGATACACTGGTGTTCCAGAGATTTGACATGAGGGAAAAGAAATCATCGACCACAGCAAACCTGTACTATTTCTTACATCTGCACGTAACAAATATATTGCGCGTTAACGATTCCGCGCCATTGTTGAACAATCTGTTTTGTGGAGCTCCACGGTTCAACCCTTCTCGCCGTCAGAGTCCGACAGGCGTGGCTGTACTTCGGAGAGGCCGAAATACTTTCCGCCGTGGAACGCAGCGAAGTCAGCACCGCGTGACTGTGCCGCCCAAATACTTCTCACCCGGTTCTTTCTTTAGTCCCCTGATTTCTTCTGGGTGTTCGAGACTTGTCCTGTTTTGGCGTGTTATAATGAACAGTTGCTGAAGCCGGCAAGACGTTTGTTTTCGCCCTCAACCCATCCGAGCTGACGGCATAGACGATGAACAAGGCATTGCTCCTTTCAAATTTGATATTACTCTTTTACGCTGATGTCGAGGCGCACGTCGCACCAACGACATGCAATGATCCATTTTCCTGGGTATCAGATCAATCCACCTGTTTGAACTTGACTTGACAGTACGCCACAGATGAATGACGAACTGCAACAGTCCCCCTGCGTGGTGGCGTCGTATTTATTGGCCCAATGTTCCGGTGATGGACGTAAGCAGTGTCGAGCTTCTGTGCCGCATGAGAGATTAACGTTGAGGCACACGCAGAATACACCCTACCGTTTTTGGCCCCAAACTCGAGCTACAGTGGTCCCGATCCTCGGGCAAACTCAACAGACTATTCCTGCGGATGCAGCACCGTCGTGTACTCACTAGTATCAGCCTGTGCCTTGTGCCAACATGCATGTCTCGGAACGTAGGGAAAATTCGCCTGCGCTGGAGCGGGGCACAATATTCATGCATAATTTCAGGTGGCAAACATGGTCAAAAAATTGCTCCACCGTATATGATGGCATGTGCGTTGTTCGGTGTCTCGGTGTCCATTCGTGATGAGTTGACTGTCTCGACGCATTCACGCAATTCAGTAGATACCCTGACAACCCGCCGCCACAGATGAAAATACCAAAATGGGCGAATCTATTTAATCCACAAGTCAGCGGGACTGCAGAACATATTAGTAGCCAGACTCACGAATCGCATTCTAGACGGAAAAGGAGTTCAATGTGACGGCGGCGAAGATCAGCGGTGCGCTGACGGCTGTATTTTGTTCGTTGTCTGCGGGTATTGAGTAGACTTTTTTGATTCTTTGAAACCGAAGCCAACCAGTTTAACAATAATATGGCGACAAGCACCTCCCCGAATGCGGGCGTGACGACACGGCTCGTGTACCAGACCATCGTGGTTAGCACCGAAAATGGGATGAATCTTGCATTGGCGGGAGCTATAGGAGCTCTCTGCGCTCTCGCCGTTGCCGCATTAGTGGGTTTGATCGCTTACGCATGGCTCTACCGAGCAAGAAAGCGAAAAGGAATGGATCGCGAAATGTACCGGCCGCTGTATGAGCCTGGCATGATGTGGGAACCCAAACGCAGTAAAAGCCCGAGCGACTTGTTGGACAAAGGGTCCGTCCACACGCCGTCAAGGAGGCCGTCAAGACCGTGTGTCGATACAGCTTCTGAGAAAAGCCCAGAGAAGCCTTCACCTGGGTTCTCCTTGCCAAGCAACCTACATGTAACAGTGAGTGTCTAGTAAAGAAGGCTCCTTACCCCCATGCTCACGAAATACCGCAGCCGACGTCGGAAGAAGTGTCGCCTGCCATAGAATCGTCGGATGCATACCATTTCACTCGCGAAAACGCATCAGAATCTTCGTTGAACCACCAGTAATTATGTAGCCCTATTTGAACCTATTTTATTGAGCTTTGTGTTCCACGTGATCTCTTCGACGCGGTCTGCGGAGTCGACCTGGCACTGATACCTTCTTCTCGTTTTCATGTCTACCTCGAGTCCAGAGACGCCTGTGCGGTCTACAGTACCGTTGCCCATCTATGCGACGACAAGTTCATCTCGTCTGCATGCACTATACTCGGACATTGCGCGGCAAAAGCACTCGAACCCAACTTCATACCATGCCAACATAGAATGGTGGCGAAAGTCACTTGAACAGATTGTATCGTTTGGCTTGCAGGGAGACAGCCCGAATAGACTTGTATTAACGGCCGGTCGGGCGCTAATGGAACGTTTGAGGGTCGAGGGTGTCGGCAAGCCACTCGCTTTAGATGCCGTTCTCGTGCGTATTCTTACCGATTCTGTGTTTGCCGTGTTATATTTAACTTTTTTTCTACTGTAATCTTGCTTTCTTTTTCATCCTAGCGAAGACAGAGCTACAGACCTCCAAAGCTTTTATTTCTTATGCAGATTTCCTAAATTCACGCAAATCCATTTACGATGCCGGGTGGCTTCCTGCAAGAATAGCTTCGTATGTCGTCGGGAAGCCTTTATGGTGGGCCATGGAACAGCTTGGCATCGTTGGAGAAGACGGGCTGCTTGGAGGGTCGGCGAGTCGCGACCATAAGGACACCCGATGGTGGGGAGAATACGTGATTGTTTCATTGATGGAAAAGACGGCCGAAGAAGTGCTAGAAAAGCAGAGGTCCAGAGCTGGAGGTCCGAGCGACAGGCTGTATAGTGTTGACGGGTTCAAGAGGGCATTTGGGTCTGTCGTTGGAAGAGAAACGCTTGCAGACGGCGACGCGAAGGTGCTACTTCGATTCTTGGAGCGCGACAAGAGGGCGGTTATCGTGGAGAAGGAGGTCCAGTCATTTCTTTATCAGTATCAGTGAAGATATGCTCAAGTTGCTCATGGCAGATTGTCAAGTTCATCACTGATGATGGGTCTTCTCTGCACGAGATAAGTGCAGTCGATCGAGGAATTCTTGAGTTGAAGTCTGCGGTGGAGAATCTACGCGGACAAATTGATGGGCTGCATCAGAAGATGGACGAGTGGGTTTCTTTTATTCTCGTTGGCATCAATCTGTGCTGAGGATCGTTTCTTGCAGATGCACGAGAACGGCATCCGACGCGTTGAAACAGAGCCGTAAAACGCTAGCCCTAAGCTATCTAAGATCTCGGAAACTATTAGATACGCTTCTTCACAAACGGCTAGACTCTCTTAGTATACTGGAGTCGACGATGATCAGCGTCGAGACAGCGGCAGGGGACGTTGAGGTCTGTTTCTCTACTCCGCCGAAAAGGAGGATCAGACGATGGTTGACTTTCGATTTACAGATCATGAAGACGTATGAAACGTCCGCTGCTACGCTTCGGGCGATATTGGCTCACCCGTCACTGCAACGAGAATCCATCGATGCCACGATGGACGCGCTCGCGGAAGCTAACAGCGATGCCAAGGAGATCGATGATGCTGTCCGGTTGGGAGGAGACTTGGCGGTTGGAGCAAGCGAGACAGTGGACGAAGGAGAACTGGAAGATGAGCTAAATGCGCTCATCGCAGAGGAGGAAAAGGAAGTCACACGACGAAAGCTGGAAAAGGAGGAAGTCCAAGTTCCGTCCGCTGAACCTGTCGGGGAAAAAGAGTATCCAATTGCGATACCCGCCTGAGTTGGCGACGTCACACCGACGTCATTGACTTTTTTTCCCTTGTCTATAAAACGCTCACTGTTTATGCAATCGTCGTTGAATTACCCACTTGCATCCATCCCGTACATACAACAAATCTGATCATGGCTGACTCTGGACGTCAATCTCTTACCGATAAAGCTGGAGCTGCCCTCAAAGTATATTGGACTTTTTCCTGCATGATCACAACATATTGCTGATTCCAAGTCTGTAGCCTGACTCTCAGAAGAGCCCCGTTGAGCAAGCTACCGATTTTGTCAAGGGTAAATTCGACGCTGCTGCCTCTGCCGTCCAGCCCGAGGTATTGCTCGTCGCCATTTTGTCTTTTAAGCGTCATTTTGACTGCGGCTTTCTAGTCCCAGAAATCTTCTGGTCAGCAGGCGGGCGACGCTCTGAGCGGGAACTCTAGCACCAGCAGTGTGCGTTTATCCTTTTGTCCTTATCGGATGCTCTCGATGACATTTACATATGTAGCAATCCCTGTCCGACAAGGCCAAGAACGCCATGGGCATGAATTCGAACAAGTAGTCCGGCTTTTTTGTAGTTTCTATAAACGTGAATTTGTACTTTAGCGCGTCACGCGTCTGAATTTCGATCGTGTCTGTCCGATTCACGTGGTTCGCGGGTCCGATTAACCTCGCTCTCTGGCGGTCTGTCTTCCTTGACTCGAATAATTGACCATTCGGCACCGTTCTATTGCGTGACTATATCTTCACGACAGAGTAGTGATTCTTGAACAAGGTCAGGCAGAAATCAAATGCCTCAACTAAAGGATTCTGCCAAACAGCCTAAACTAGTTGTTACCGCGCAACAAAGTCGTTTTCACGTTGATGCCACAGATGCTCCAACGTCCAAGAAGGCAAGCCATCCCTACCGGTTAGATTCCTCAAAAACCAATAATTTTTTTTTTTTTAGATTGAAGTCAAAGATTTGAGTCTGGCTATTGGCGGTCGAGACTTGCTCACGCATGCAAATCTCATTCTCCACGAAAACAGGCATTATGTACTCATAGGCAGAAACGGAACGGGTAAATCAACCTTAATGCGTGCCATAGCAGAGCAGCATGTTCCAGGCATCGCGTCGCTGCTGCACATCCTTCTTCTCGGCCAGACGAGTTTTGTCAACTCGAGGTCAGAAACGTCCATAACGATATCTCAAAACTGCAGCGTCATCGAGCACGTTCTTCGAAGCGATGCGAGACGCGAGAAAGCATTGGCAGAGTCTCAAGGTATGGATGAAGCCTGTCAACCACCTGAAGCTGGATGTCTCATCACCATTTCGCGAAGGCCTCTCTCAAGCACTGGAAAATACCAAGGACGCCTCTGCGGTAGTTCGGGCCATCCGAAAGCTCAGGCATGTCCGGCTCCAGGCCAAGTATGAGGAAACTGCAAGGATCGCGGCCAGACGCAGCGGAGCCAGGGGCATAAAAGCCCGCAAAGCGCTCCTCGCTGTCGAAGACCAGGTCGCCACATCGCAGGCGCTCCTCGAGCGATCTTCCAGCGAGATAGACCCGATCACGATCGAACAAGAGACTCGTGCCGCCGTCGACACGCTCGCTGACATTCAGGCATCGCTCGAGGCCATGGACTCTGCTGGCGCGGACGCACGGGCGCGGACCGTCTTGCTCGGACTGGGGTTCTCGCCCGAGGCCATCGATGGCCCGTTCACAGCGCTGTCTGGCGGCTGGAGGACACGGTGTTCCTTGGCTTGCGCCTTGTTCCAAAAATCGGACGTGCTCTTAGTGGACGAATGCACAAATTTCTTGGATTTGCCTGCTGTCATATGGCTGCAAGGATACATACGGTCGCTTACGGACACTACGGTTGTCGTCATGTGAGTATCATCTCCGACACACAGACGCCATCGTTTGATTTTTGTTCCTACAGCACGCATGATCGAGACTTTGCCGACGCGGTCGCGCAAGAGCTGATCGTTCTCCGCGAACAGGGACTGGAGTATTTCAAAGGAAATCTGTCGCTCTACGAACACGAGCGGCATTCAAAGATCAGATATCTCACGCGCATGCAGGCCGCGCAGGACAAGAAGACAAAACACATCGAGTCTTCCATCGCGTCGGCGCTATCGGCCGCTAAGCGCACCGGTGACGACAAGAAGCTGAAGCAAGTCTCGTCACGCCGGAAAAAGCTTGAGGAACGAACGGGCCTTGAGGTCGGTCTCAAAGGTGGTCGATTCAAGCTCAACAGAGATCTCGGCGGCTATCACCTTACCAATCGAGCGGCTATCGATATACCCGCAGTGGACCCCGCAGTCAAAATATCCATACCGTCAGAACCACCAGATCTGCGATTCCCTGGAGCACTGATTTCTCTAGAGAACGTGAGCTTTGGTTACGGCGGCGCCATCAAAGCGCCCATTCTGCGAGGCGTCAACTTGGTCATCCACCCGGGCGAAAGGGTCGGCGTCGTTGGATTGAACGGGACTGGAAAATCAACCCTCGTAGGTTTAGTGATGGGCGCAGGCTATCACGACGAGGATGGACGGCAGGTCGGGTTGAGGCCGACGGGGGGCACGATAACGAGGCACCCAAGACTGAAGATTGCCTGCTTCTCTCAACACGCAGTGGAGGCGCTGGAAGAAAAGGGTGAAAAGTACAGGGATCGTACGGCATTGCAGGAGATGATGGACTTGACTGGGGGACAGATGACGGAGCAGGAGGTGCGTGGAATTTTGAGCAGCTTGAGTTTGCAGGGGAAGCTGGTCAGTGACGTTCCAATTGCGGGTTTGTCGGGAGGCCAAAAGGTGCGCTTGCGCGTGAACGCAGATGATGTATTATGGTCTGAATACTAGCAGGTTCGATTAGCGCTGGCAAAGTTGATCTATCAGCCGCCCCATTTGTTGGTGCTTGACGAGGTGACGACACATCTGGACTCGGACACGATCCTGGCGCTTGTTGAGGCGCTCAAGGCATACCGTGGTGCACTGATGGTGGTGACCCACGACAGGTGTGGGGTTTTTCGTTTTAGCAGATTTTAATGTTGACGCGTCTGATTCGTCAAGGTTCTTCATGCGATGTGTAGTAGAAGGCGAGAAAGTTGACCAGGGGTCGGGAGATAGCGACGAGGAAGATTCGGAGGACGATGACAAGGAATGGGAAGCTAAGCCAGGAGTTGTGTATCGGATTCTGAAGGGAGAATTGAAGGTTCTGGGTGGAGGCGTGGCGCAATACGAGACGATCGCGGAGAAAAGAGCAAACAAGCTGGCATTCGGGTAAAGGCTAGATTGAGATAAGCATTAATCTCCGCACCCGTACACACCTTCTGTCCATGTCACCCATCCGAGTACGCCACCCAAACGGCGTGGGCACCATCCAGCTCCCCCTTGATAATGAAAGCGTTACCGTCCAGGATCTCTTGCGAGAAGTTCACCTTGTCAGTGACATCTTGCCATCCCGTCAGATCAGTGAGTCACTCAACTCCCGACCCACGAGCTGTCGGTCATCCATGCCGCTGAATTGTCCATCAGTAAAATCAGGATACCCTCCGAAAACGCTGACCCTTATACCAGAGCTCCCGATTTCGAGCCTCGGCGTTCAGCCTGGAGATCAACTCATTGTCAGCGAGCGGACCGACGGTACATCACCGTCGCCCGCTCCGGTGACTTCTCGTGCACCTGCGTTTGCGGCGTCCTCACCTCCTTCCATCCCGTCGTCGTCTGGTGGACCAGACCATGTAGAAGTGGATGGGAGTTTTCTCGTCCACAGGGTATACACGAATTTCATTGTTGGATCTAGACATGCGATGAGATTTTTTTTAACAGATTGTTCCGGATGACAATTCGTGCTTGTTTTCCGCTGTCGCTCTGATATTCAAACAGGATATCTCCAAAGCGCAAAGCATGCGCCAAAGTGTGTTTCTTATTTTGCGTCAAGCAAGTCGTTCGTTTCTGATGTCGTCATCTGTTCACTGCCCAGTCGTAGCAGACGGAATCCGTCAAAACTCGGACACATACAACGAAGCCATCCTGGGGTTCGTCGTCTTTGCCACGCGTTTCAAATTCACGTACTAACCTTTTTTTTTTGTGCAGGATGCCTCCCTCTCAATACATTAGTACGATTCTCAGACCGGCGACTTGGGGCGGCGCGATCGAGTTGTCCATCCTCGCATCGCATTTCGGTGCAGAGATCGACAGCATTGACGTCGAGACGGGCCGCATCGATCGCTTTGCTCCACCAAAAGACACATCAAACGGCACGCGTTGCATCGTCATTTACTCGGGCATCCACTACGATGCTGCAACGCTGGCCCCCATGCCCGATGCACCCTCCGAGTGGCACCAGACACTCTTTCCCATACAGCCGTCATCGGATGACAGTGCTGACCCTGTGCTCATGGCTGGGAAGCAGCTGGCGGAGATATTAAGGAGCAAAAAAGCATACACAAACACCGCTACCTTTGATCTGAGGTGCGAGCAGTGCGGAAAAGGTCTGAAGGGTGAGAAGGAGGCTCGAGCACATGCAGAAGAAACCGGTCATGTACGTTTCGGTGAATACTAGGTTCGAGTTGCGTTGGAGCACTGAAAATGACAAAATGCTATCCTGATCATGACGGAAATGGGGTCACCGCGGATTGAACGCGGGACCTTCGGAGTTCGGTAGGTCCTCGGTCTGCTGCTCTCCCGACTGAGCTATGACCCTAACTTTCGATAATGCATCATTACCTTGTACCGCGTAGCGTCAAAGACTACCTTCAATTTCCAACACAACTGGGCAATGGTCCGATGCACCATAAATCTCGCCCCTAATCTCACACTAATAACCATGGAGGTCAAGGCAAGGTAATAGAAAGATGGAACATGCCTCACCATCTTCGCTTGATCCACTAATCTCTCGCTCAGCACGACTGAAGCAGCGCATGTAAATAGACGTCATGAGAGGCTTAAAAAAGGAACTTACACATATCAAGCCTCCACCCTATCCCTTTCGCCCGGCAGTTAAATCTGTAGGAAAAGTAAGTATATTGGCGATCCTTCGGATGGTGTTGGCGCCAGATGTCGACAAATTGGGGCCCCTCTGCCTCAGGCGGATGTAATACATTCTTAAACGAAGTCGTTTCAGGTTCTGTGTAACCGGCCGTTTTGTTCCAATTCTTCTTCGCATTGGCCAGATCTAAGCGCCGCAATGAGGAAACGTTTCCTTCAGCTACTTGTAACTTACCCATTTCCGTCGGCGCGACATTCAGGTCTCCAGCCCATATCACCGACTTCTTTTTGTCGAGGTCTCGTATATACTGCTCAAAGTGCAAGTTCCATTCTTTTTTTGCGTCCATGGTCTGCAGAAAAAGGGGGTAAAGGACGTCAGTGGCGAGAGAGAACAATGTGAATCTTCATGCCTTCAACCCCATTCCCGCATTGACGACATACGTGCCGATGACATAGAAATTTTCGAACTCTACGGTTATGATCCTGCCCTTGACGGACGTCGGATCCGGATGTCCAGGAAGCGTCTTCGTAACGCTGAGCGCTTTGTGCTTTGACAAGATAGCAACTCCCGCTGTTGGACAAAGTTAGCTGTTGGCGCGGGTTTACATTCAAGAACGTGCGTCTCACAATAGCTCTTCTTGTCCGAAATCGACCAGTATTGGTGAGGAAATCTGGATTTCAAGTTTGGATCAACCGGTTCCTCGTTGACCTGAATGGCTAATAAGACTGTGCACTGGTGCTGAGCGCGTTCGAGGCTAACCTTTGTCTCAGTAAGAATCAAGACATCCGGATCTTCGGCTTCTACGTAATGTTTGAAGCCCTAGGCACAACGTGTGAGGATTGTCATGAAGAGCAGACCAATTGATACCTTTTTCTGGCTGGCCGCTAGGCCACAGATATTCCATGTTGCCACGCGTAGACAATTGGGATGTTTAGGAGGAAAAGATATGTGCACAGGCAACACTTTGTTCGTCGGTTGCGTGTTCTCTGTCTCCTCCTGCTTCTTTGTTTTGGACCTTTTTACCTTGGGTGTCTCGACGTCCGACTCGGTGTCAGTCCCCTTCCTTGCACGTTTGGGAGGCATTTTTCAGTGGTGGTGCACATAAAATGTGGCACGTGGCAGACAAATATGGACTTGAGGCAGACGAATATGGAAATAAATCACGTGCCGCGAAAAGTTGATCGAAGCGAGCGATTGTTCAGGACAATGCGGGTTATTCCCAAACTCTGTCCTCGTCCCCATGCCATCTTACAAAGGCTTTTCAGCTTGGATAGAAGTCAACGGAAAGGCCCTCACGGAGTATCTCCGTTCTCCAGAAAGCGATAACCAAATTGGGTGCTGGATAGAGAGTCAGCCCGGTCAGGTAAGTCGCGTATTCTCCATGGCCAAATCACAATGCTTCCGACGCGTTTTTCCCCATTGACAGTGCTTCTCTGTGTGTTGGAGAGATGACGGAGGAAAAGTGGACACTTGCTCATTTATAGACATCGATGGTCTGTTAGTGCCGGGTAAATTTCTGCTCGGAAAAGGTGTTGCATCAAGGCATGGCGTCAGGACGTCCAAGGCTACCGAGCGACCATTCATGTTTCAGCGGGTAGAACATTCTGGTGAACTCCCTTTCACATGCCCCCGATTCTTTGAAACTGAACCCTATTCATAGCAGCAAACGGCAATGCGACCGAAGAACCTGGAATGATTGTCTTGAAAATAAAGCGGGTCATCCGCGGCGATGCACGGCTTCCCGATGAGATACAAGGCATGCCAATGACAAATCCTGGAAAGCGCAAGGCTGGGGACCATTGCGTTGGGTACGTTATGCTTCGTGCATCCTCGTCATCATCTTAGTTACAGATACGTCTTTGCACTAGCTTCGGCGAGGAGAAGGTAGTTCGCGTGCAGGCACCGTCGACGTTCACGGTGAAGCCGTATGACTCAAACGGTGGAGACGGGAACCGGATCCCGACGTTTGTTTCTTTCGTTTTCCGCTATAGATCTCGCGGTGTGTTTCTCTTTCCACTCAGTGAGGTAGACAGGTTTGTCTGACAGCTTCACAGAGTTCTTGGAGGCACAACACATTATCCCGACAAGCGCGCCTAAAACAAGAACGCAGACTCCCGTACCGATGAGGCCTGCGACACGGAGAGTGGTCAGCCTCCCCCTAGTGATCACAGCCTCTGGTTCCCCGAACCAAGATCCCGCCCCTTCTCAGTCTAAAAAGAAACCTCATTTGGAATCCGGTTCGCCGCCGGTAGTGAGTATTCCCGAGGTAAACGTTTCACCGAATCTCAACTCTTTTCTTACCCCCAGGATGCCCTTCGGGATCCAAGGCGGGTGACTAGTCTGCACATCGTACCGTCGACACCCATGGCCTATCCCGGAGAAGGTCTGCTTTATTTCCCGGAGAATTTGCAAGACTTCTCCCTCCAACCAAGCGCCGGCAGTAGTAGAAAGGGAAGTCAAACGCTACCGTGATTTTGAACTGTATACTATTTGCTACTTCCACTCGCTCTTGCTTTAGCTTTTGTTCTTGTTTTCGATTTACTTAAATAGCTTTGTTCGTGCCCAAGTTGTATGCTTTCGAGTTTGTGATAGCAGAGAAACGCCCTTATACGGGGCTGAGCATGTACTTCAAACTAATGAATTGATGTAGTTTTCGATGTCTAGGCAGGTACGTCAGATGCGGAAGTCGTATGACGGTTTTTAACGCACTCGCATAACCATTCGACGCAATGTTTGCAGAATCATTGACAATGGGGTTGGTGCCATGAGCCGTTTCGTAGGCATCAGGCATGCCATCCATGTCTGTGTCAAGGGGGGACTAGCCTCCTGCATGAGCTTCATAAGAAATCTCCTTGTTAGAATCAAACTCACCGTGCCACCGGCAATCGGCCCAGGGCCATTCATCGGGGCCACGGTAGGATCTGAAATAAGGGCACCGACTTTGCCAAGCGAGCCCAGCTCCGTGTTGATCAAGTATGTGTCGACTCGGTCCCTCGATTTGCTGGCGCCGGCAGAGGCCCTGACTTTGGTCAGCGCATCCGTTGGACTGAGGAGTGTGTTGACGGTCGGATAGAGATATCTTGTGGACTGGAAAACGATGGGAGAATAGTTTTGCGTTGTTGGGGAGAGGATGAATCCGTTCAGAGTGCCGTCCTAAGGGAAGCAGGTGGGACGGAGTCCAGCGCTTTGAAATAAATTGGGATTACCTGGTCCGGATCGTAATAGTTGTTGGATACAAAGGCATGGAAGTTCGCATTTCCACGAGTAACTAAGGATACAGCGTCAGAACATAAACCCAAGTTTCAAGGCAAACATACAGGGCGAGATTGTTGTTGACGGCCCACTGGGAAAAAGCCACCATCAAAACAGAGCCGTTGGGACCCGCAAGCACGGTTACCTGATGAAGACGTTGTTGACAATATTCGCTTCCGACGGACCGTCCGAATCTCCAAGAATGTAGCCACCTCCACCGCCCCAGTTGTAGACCTGCGCTGCGACGTAAAACAGGGAAAGAAAAGGGGGCTTGGGGGAAACAGAACGACAGCAATCCGACGTACGACGTTGTTGACAAACTCATTAACCCCTTTTACCTTGGGATTCCTTGTCTGGTTGTCGATGTACAGTGTGCGAATGATGCTGACACCTCCATCGGTTTGCATGAGCCCACCGCACGAGTGAGTCTCTAGGCCTTGCGCAATGATGGAGTCCGAAATCGTGACGTTCGATACATCACCGTTGATGGAAAATGTCTCATCGCGACCCCACGAGACTGAGATATGGTCAAAGATCATGTTTGCGCCATCAGCTATTGTGATAGCATCCTTGCCCGAGTCACCTTTATGCACAGAAAATCAGTGCGAGGTTCTGACCGGGAAAAGGGATTGGATGGCCAACCGATTCTTCCCATTCTATAGCGGATATAACGTGTGATGGTGTGGTCTGCGTTGGAATAAGATATACCGTTGCCATAGACCGTTATGCCTTGTCCTGGGGCGGTCTGTCCGGCAATGGTGACATGGTGACTGACGACTATCCGACTAGTGATGTTGATCACACCACCGACTGCGAAGACGACGATCTGTCGTGGTTGAACGCTCAGGGCTTGAGTGGACGTGACATGCAGTCAATACATCGGTATACGAACTCGGTGAGGCTGAGAAACGGCGTCGCGGAAGCTTCCAGCTCCCGAATCATTCAGGTTTGTGACAACGTAGACGCTGCCGCCCCTTCCGCCGATAGCTTGAGCACCAAACCCTGTGCAAGAGTGGGTTGTAGCGACAGACGAGTCCGCAACATGATTATACCTTCAGCGCCGGGGAAGGCCAGCAGGGCTGCGCAGCCCGTAACAAGGACCAAAAGAGAAGTGATGGATAAAAGTATCATCAATAGCGGACCAGACGTTGATTATCCGAAGCATGGGAGTCTTATAAAGCGTAGCGGGCAGACCATAGCTGCAAAGCGGGCCCAGTGAACACGAGACGTTGCCAAAGATGTGAACACCGAGTTTCTTCCAAAATTCTGCCTCGGTCGAGTGGAAAGCCTGCAACGGTCCGGGTGGATCAGATGGTGTAAACTTCGAAGCTTGGGCTTTATTAAATCCTGATGTCGGTGTGTGTGGTCGTCAGCGGGTTCAATCACATCTGCGAAGTTGGCGGTCGAAGTGGGTAGATGAACGGAGGACAGCGGGCCGGAAATGTTTGAATCCCAAGCCATTGACGTTTCGGATCAATAAAAACCTATTTTGGCCAGGTCTGAATTTCCGTCTTCCTTGAAAATGGACGAATCTCAAAAACCAACGCTGCACATTTGGCCAGGACAATGGAGTCTGCCGTCAATAGACCCGTCTTCCCTTGTCGCATTGCTTCATCTTCAGCAGACTATCCCTGGGCAATTTCAGGTCGTAGGGTGCAGCAATCCGGACCTCTCCCCTTCCGGTGGGTAAGGTATTCTCACCTAGACATCCTGATTTTGTTTTGTTCATATATTTATGAATAGGACAGCTACCTTTTCTGTCTCATGAAGGACACACGGTGGCAAGCGTAGGGCCGATAGCGACATACGTGGCAAAGTTGAAGAGTGTCCCGCACGCTTATCACGTTCAGCTGAGTCTTGTTGAACGGTCGCAGGAAGTTGCATGGTGTTCGCACGTGGCGTCCAATTTAGGGGATTTGGTGGTAAGCTTGCTACACTGTGGACCATGTCGACCCTCTCTGAAATGTTTTGCAGCATTACCAGCTGTACTCTCATTACGAAAACTGGGTAGACTTGACGTTTCCGGCCTTGGCATCCTTCTTCCCGGTACCACAGAAGTACTATGTTCCGGCGCGGATTCGCGCATCCCACAAGTCCCGCTTAGAGGCCGCTGGTCTATGGAATCTTCCTAAGATTCAGAAAGAAGCCAGGAAGGCGTTCAAGGTGCAACCCAAGGAAGACCAGAGTGACAAACATAAACACGTGTATGTTCAAGCTTTTGAACGCGAAAAAGTGAAACGTTACCCAAAGCCTGTTACACTTTGCTCATCGATTCATTATCCTAGGTGTTGGAGAAGGCTCGTAATGCATTGGACATATATGCACGCTTGTTGGGCGGTAACAGCTTCTTTTACCAGGACAAGTGAGAAGCGTAGCCCGTTTTCTGCTGGAGTTGGACGCTAAACTATACATCAGACCGACAATACTCGATTCTATGCTTGCAGCACATATACTGTTGCTCATCACTCCCCCGTATCCTGACGCCGCATTGCAATCTCTAGTGATGGATTCATACCCGACACTGGTTGCTCATGCCCATCGCATCCTTTCAACCTTAAACACATCCGTTCCGGTTAAAAGCAGTGGCGGTTCAGCGTTCGCTTGGTACTCTTTGATTCCTGGCATAGGACATTTCCGACGCCGGAATGAAGAGAAGTCCGAAGAGGACCTCAAATACGATAAAATGCGATGGCGCTTTTATGGATTAGCGCTCGGGACTCTTGTCGTCTACGGAGTTGCGATGTTGTCTATGCTGGAAGTCCGGTTTATATCTAGAAGGGAAGATATGCCGAATGAGGAGTTGGAGGAGGACGTTGATGAGGTCGAGGAGGCTACATTGTGACAGGGTTGTGACATCACACGTCTGTACCTCAACTTTTCAATCGATATCATGGACGACGACCTTATTGTCGTTGACGATGTTGAACTTGCAAACGCGCAGCTTGTTCCTCAACACTTTCCTATGCCGAATCTGCCGAAAACGCCTAGTAATGCCACAGCTTCGTCGAGTCGCCCGAATGTAGCAGAAAGGTCTCATCCCCCGTCTTCACGTCTACGAAGCTCGACACACATGTCTCAGGAGAACTCGGAGCGCACGACGCGGTCGTCAACGGCCAAGGCAAAGCCGCAGCCTAAGCTGAAATTGAAGTTGAGCGAAAAGGCGGCGGCGATGGCTGGGGGAATGTCCTTTCTTGGACCGTACGATCGCGAGCTGGACTCGGATGACGAAGACCTCACGTTTGAGGAACAGTTCATATTAAGGCTGCCACTCGGAGAGGACCTTGAGAAATTGAGAAAGATGGTGGCCGCCAGGGAAATCGCCAACGACGTTTGGTTCAAATTCAAAGGTAAGCTCCGACATGAAGCTTTTGAAGCGTCCAAGTGCTGACGTCGACGGCCAGATTCTCGGCGAGCCGTCTTTCACATAGGAAATAACACTTACTCCGCCAAGCTTGTGGATCTTCCATGTATCATCGAATCTCAAAAGACTTTGGACAACAAGCAAATGTTCAAGGTTGCAGACATATGTCAGGTCGCGTGGTTATATGCCTATGACGCAGAGCCTGTCTGTCTTGCTAACTTTACGTGGTCTTTCGTTTTCACAACAGATGCTCGTCGTTGAAGACAAGGTCAACAGCGAGGAACAGGTAGCCCACCAGAAGAATATCAATGTCGACGAGTTCATCTGGCCTCATGGCATCACTCCCCCATTACACCATGCTCGTAAGCGACGGTTTCGGAAAAGGGTCAACAGGAGAGTAAGTATATCCGAAGAGTTCAACGTTCCCGAATTTAACCGATACTTCAGACAATAGAAAGTGTGGAACAGGAGGTGGAGAGGCTATTGGATCAAGACGCACTGGCCACTGAGGTCAGATATGGTATGTTATTTACTCGTCTATACTTAATTACACTAGCATCATTCTGCAGAGGTGCTTGATAATGTGAATCCCGATCTCTCCGATTCGGAGTTTATCGAACGCGAAGAAGCGCTCGACGCGCCCACGCCAGCGATATCCGACTTAGGGGAGTCTCAGACACCCGGAGAATATGTGGTGGAGGATGGAGAGGAAGAGGAAGATGAGGGCGTCGAAGCGGACATAGACGAGGAGCTTGCTGCAGAGCTGGATCAAGCGTTAGGTGACGAGGAGGAAGAGGAAGGCGATGAAGAAGAGGAGGACGAAGACGAGAGCGAGGAGGATGAGGATGAAGACGAAGATGATGACGACGTCCAAGCAAGGAAGCTCCTCAATGAGGAGATTAGGGACTTGGAAGCCGCTGTCGCCAAAAAAGAGAGGGAGATTGCAAGTTCTGCAAATCCATTAATCAGGGTTCGGCGTTCCTCATACGCTTTCATGTTTTTGTTTTTTTTACTGAGGCTGAAAACAGAAACGATTTGAAGACGCCCTCAAGAAGCTGACTGCGGATTTGGAAATGAAACTTGCACAGCGCGATGAACTGAAGGAGAAGCAACGAATGAAGAAAGAGGGCATATCGATGGATGCAGACATGGATCCCGAAGGGCATGATAATAACGCCGAGCAGAGTGACAGTGACACAGATCTGTTTGGGTCGGACAACCGAGCAGCCGCAATGGACGTGGACTGACTCATTTCGTCTCTGAGTCTCTTCTATTCAACGAGTTGGTACAGATTGTATTAGTTATCAAGCAGGTAGCATAGAAACAAGTCCAGCTTGCACGAATAATGGCATATAAACCGTGCAGACGAAGGGCGCAAACCAGACGGAGTACATTTCCCAGTCCAGCATTGCCTTCCGAGTCTCTTCAGGGAAAACTACAAGCCATCCTAGACCAAGACCTATGCAGATCAGGTATCTTATCATGCGAGAGAAGATGGACCCTTGGGAAGCGGATAAAGATAGAGGGAGTCCCCACAATACAGCAAGCACAGCTGCTAGAGAGAAATTTAGCACGACGATGATCGAGATCACGGTTGATGCAAGGAAGAGGTTGAAGGCCTTGAGTACTGCCGAATAGGAACTGCGCTCCTCAGTCGAGGCTTCAGACGAAGGGATAACCAACAGGGGTGCCAAGGAGAGGACGCCGAACACAACCTGTCGAAGAAGCTGTAACATTGTAAGTCATGTAGGATGACTGGATGTTTTGCTGCGGTCCTTACAGTAGATTCCATTAAGAACGATGACCTACAGAGGACCAAAAAAAGGGTCGCGCCAAGGACATGTGTTGCCATCATTATCGCGAGCACTGGTATAACCGAGCGACGTCGCCTCGCCCATCGCCCATTTTCCACCTTTTCGGCATGCTCGCCGATGCGCACCCATGCTGCATCTACCCAGGCCCGCAGTCCCCCGAACATCATGGCGATGCTGATGAGTACCACACTCGGAAGATAACCACCAATTTTGATGAAGTGTTCAGGCCCTGTCATTAGATAGAAGAAGAATGACGCATGAAGGCGTTCAAGAAGATTGTTCATGCTCCGCAGGGTGGATTCGACGATGCTGGATGACGCCATAGGTCAAAACTCTCCATCAACAATAAATTTTCACATACCGGCCCAAGGCGTGGAATCCGTGGGGACCAGTTGCAGGTACGGCGAACATCGTGAACGCGTCTATGCGGAACCTTCAAAACAATAAAGTACAAGTCAATGAAACCATCGAAAGGGTGCGACTCACTGATGAAAGAGGCCATGGACACCGCTTGATTGGCCTCGAGCTTGGTACATGACGTGGCGCATGACTTGCTTTGATTGAGCAGGCCAGTCTGCTAACTCTTTGGAGAGTTTCTGCCATAGCGTGAGCGACTTTGGCGAGGGGCTGTAGCGCTTTAACGTATGCGTTTGGTCGTACAGCACCACCGGTGCACCTCCAGTGTATCGCGCAATCCGTTCAAACGTGTTCAGAAGGTCCTGGTTAGGAAGACGGCCGTTTACACCCTCTGAGTGGCGTTTGCAATCAGCACATGTTGCGTCGCCAATGTTTCAAGACCAACCAAAGTAGATGCCTAAATGAGAAAAGGAATGACCAGGGTAATCGATGTTGAGAGCAGTCCAAATTACACTTGATGGGATTTCCAGACTCTCGGAGAATAAATCTGGGGCATTGAGAACAGACTGCAACACATACAAGTAAGATGGCTCACTAGATTGCGCGGCATCGTGATACCGGGTCAGCCAAGCATGCACGCCCTCCAGGTAACCATCGCCCACAACGAAGATGATATCCTTCGCCCATAATGAGTAGCCTGCCGTCATCATTCACTGAATATTTCATGGCATCCAATAGAGTGCGCATTAACTGACGTTTCAGGAAGTTCGCCAATGCCAGAACCGTCGATATGCCACGCAGGTTTGGCAAAGTGTCCCCAGTGGCGTTGCTTAACCAAGACGCGCTGATTATTATCGCCTCTGCACCGGATGCTCTAGGAGAGGACAAGACGGCGTAGGTATTCTCCCCTTCGGTATCCTGAGGAATTGTCAGACAAAATGTTCACTGCGGAGAAATGGGTCACGAACTGTTGACAGGAATTGATATCTTTGCGTAGCGGCAGAAAGACCCATTTTCTGAAATTCGGTTTTCAAAAAGTGAGCCTTTCTATGGGACGCTCTGTTATCTCTCGAAAATAACCTCATGATAAACACTTACTGCTCACTTGTAGCATTTGCGTCTCGTAGCCTTTCTAACTGATCAAGGTACATGTCTGCGGTATGTACATCTGCCCAGTCCCAGTATGTCTTGACCTGTCGAGAGGACGCTTCAAACACGACCGTGACAAGCATAACAGCAGATAACTTACTTGACCAGGCTGGATAGCGTTCTCGTCCATATAAGTTCCTCTCTCGAGCAAGGATGTAGGTATGAGGAGCATCCATACATAACCGGAACAGAATAGCAGTAGCCTGAGTTGAATGTAAGGTAGTCGCCCAAGTGGTCAACAGTATGAGATACCTCAACAACCGAAAACGTCGTGTAATGAGCTTGGTGACGGCTCTCCGTCGTCGAATCCTCTTTTCACTGCCCACAGTACGACCCTTGAATTTACTGAGAATATTCGACCACCTTCCATCATCGTTATGAGAGGTCTCCATTGAGTTGAGGCAAGTGAACCTCGAGTGTCGGGGCCGACGCCGTAGAAGATGTATGACTGTCGCGTACACAAATACAAATTTCTCTGACCAGCAGCAATTCGTGTCTCTTTTTTTCTACGCTTCTCATGCCTCAGAAACGAAAACGACGCATTTCGACACCCGATCAAGGTCCGTTTCCCGGTGGAAAACTGAGACGGAGCACGCCAGCAGGAAATCATTGCCGGCCTTGGGATTGGGTTGGGTCGGAGGTGGTTGACATCACCGGAATTACTCCTGAGCACCATCTCGTGGCGTGTGGCCTTTCTAGTAGGAGCGGACATCCGTTCTGCAGTAATAAATACGAAGTCGGTCTATTTGCTACCGAGTCCAAGCAGGTCGTCGACGTAGATGAACTGGACATCATAGTCATCGACGATGAACCTCCTCCGTTATGCTCTTCAAAGGAATGCAAGTCCAACCCAAATTGCCTAAATTATCTCGGTCAAGACCAATGGGAAACAGAAGGTAATGCTTATGCCCATAGTGACATGCTAAAGTGACTTTAACCCCCGTAACAGAGAAAGCCATGAGGTCCTTCCTAAAAGCAACCAAATTCGACGACGACCCTGCCTTAGATACAAGGCAGCTAGGCATACCTGTCGGGCTCAGAGTGAGTTTTACTTGCGTCCCTACAAAACATAATTCACTCAATGAACGAAGAACCTTGGTGCTACATGTTATGCTAACGCGTTTCTACAAGTATAGCAGTTGTCTTAGTCTGTTGCTTGCCTAATACTGCTTCCATGCAGGTTTGGTACCGGAATCTCCCTTTTCGTGATGGGGTGTACGCTTGTCAGCTCTCCGAAGAAAACCCAGCAGATGTTGGTTCATTCCATCCTCGTACAGCTTTTGCTCATCCGATTATGTTTGTTGTCAGATTTCACCGATATTCCAGCTCCAAGTGACGTTCGCAGCCTTGCAAGAAGGATCCCGCAAGGTGTATGATCCTTCCGATCTCGTAAAAAGCTTGAAGCTTCCAACATCCGAGCAGCAAGATGCTCAGGAGTAAGCTCTTAGTCATTGTTCATAATCCAATTCACTCCATTCAATTCAAAAGATTTTCAAAGCTGTTCATCTCTCATCTGGATGCGGAATTCAGGAAACAGACTGACCCCGCTCTGAAATCTTTAATAACAGATCAGGTAGTATGCCTGTGCATGTTTACGAATGTCTCACTGATTGCACGCAGTTTCAGGGACGGTACATTTTTGCGACAAGATGTCATCACTGTCAGTATCAATCGAAAACAAGTTGCGATTTTCTTGAAATGGAGATCAATTTCGAGGTCCGTCATAGGCATCAGTGCAGATATGCAAGTTCGAGTTAAACGTCATATCAGGGTAATGTGCGCCTAGAGGATAGGATAAAAGCCAGCCTAGAGCCGGAAATTCTGGCTGGCGAGAACAGGTGGGCAATGCGTATACTGTATCATACTAACCATGGCTTACGATCACGAAGGTACTTTTGTGGTCAATGTTCCACACTCCGAGAGGCGACTCGGACGACAAGAATCCAATCGTTACCACCAGTCCTTCACTTTTCATTGCTCCGTTTCGTTTATGACGTATCTACGATGGCACGCAAGAAACTCAAACACCCTATATCATTTCCTGAAGTACTCGATATGAGCCAGTACATGCGTGCAAATGAGGGTGCCGGAGACCATTCTGAGGCACAAATTTACGAGTTGCGTGGAGTTCTGTTGCACAAAGGTGTAAGTGCATACCACGGACATTATGAAGCTCAGGTCCTCGATATCACGTACGTGCCTCTCTCTCAATACCGTCGAATATATGTATTGAGACCTTGACAGGAGCCATAATTGGTATCAATTCAGTGATGAAGCTGTTACGCCCATTGATTTCTCGAAGTCGAACAAAGCAACGGACGTCAGGTGACTATTGTTCTCAGTACCCAACGAGTCATTGCTAAATTGTCCCATACAGCAAGGCTGAAAATCCCCAGAGAAAGAATAAACGTACTGGTGAGTATAACGACCGGTGGATGAGGATGTTCTAGCCAACCTATAATCTTGATCAAAGGGCTGTCTTCTCGGGGTGAATCTGATGATGGGACAGGGCGAAACAGGTACGCATTTTCATCCTCGCAGATCTCCAATGGGAGTGACTGGAGAATCACGGATGCCAGTGTGGTTTCAAAAGATGCTTATATGCTAATCTACGCGAGAAGAGGGACAGAGTTTTGCCGTAAATTAACACCTGGGGAATCGCGTGGCAATGCGAACATTATTCCCCCTCGTGTGAAGAAGATTGTGGACCAATTGAATGCTGCACACGCCGACGCCTGTACGAGATATGAGGAAAGGTGCGACGTTACTGGTATATGCGAAGGCTCATGACGAAGTGCTGGTTCAGGAAGAGCAAACGCCAGGCGTCCTTTGAGAAACGCAGGGAAATGATTATGAAAATTTATCGAGAGTGGAACGTCAGTTCAGCAAATGAAGTAAGCGCGGCATATAAATGTATCCGTGCAGTGCTTACCGTATCACCGCAGGAGTGCCAGATTGTCAGCCGACAAGCACTTACATCATGGCTACGTGATTGTCTCGTCTTCTCTAGGATGAACGATCAGCGAGATGCAGCGCAGGACCCAGTTCTTCGACCCATTCCGTTAAGCGACATACTATGTCGCCATCATCGCTTGGATCCTACTAAAGCAAATGATTTCAAGCGAGTTAAACAAGTACGATCACTGTGGAGGTTCTATGAGACAATCGTTTGAACCAAGTTCTAGCAAGCTATCCATCAGATCGAAGCTGAAACCGGCTATGTGTTTGAGCCGCGTCTCAAGCCAGACGATGTTTGCGTTGAGTGCACAAGAGCTCAATTTAAGGGTAATTCTTTTTCCTTAGGCTCTACTCACTTTTGATAAATTCTTTGACTTTCCTAACAGAGCGGCTTTATCAGATTGAACACCCGCGCCTAGTGGCTGAGTTCGATCGCCTACCGAGGGCAGATCTGCATAGTAGAGGTTTTTGGATTTCGACAATCTGGCTCAAAGGTTCGTTTTGCACCACAGGCTTAAAACACAGAATGCTGAAATGCACTTGGAGATTGGAGAACGTCAAGACCCAGAATGCATACGATCTCACAGGACGACCCGGCTCCTGGAGCTGAAAGTTATCTGGGCGACGTAATTTGTGAACACCAGAGATTGACGGTCAACTTGAGGAATCGCCGCAGAATCTCGGCCGAGGTTGGTTCATTTCACTCATTCGGACGTCTTTTCAATTTCAGGGTTACAGGAAACTGCGTTTTTGAAAATATTATATCCTTCCTGGCAACCTCCGTCTACCGATGAAGAACCCTGTCCCGTGTGTACCATCAAGAGCTTTGTATCTAGAGAGGAGAAGAAAAGACTTCGAAAACAAGCTGATGACGAAAAGGTGCGTGAAATTGCCGTGCTCTGTTGCGCACTTATTCCATCTTTCCTCAGTCCAAACTGCTCGATATGTATGATAATCGTCTGTCTGTTCAGTCGCTCTCGGATAACACACAAGCTTATGCAATTATACCCCTGGAATTCTTCGATTCATGGAAGCAATGGATTGACTGGCCTGCAGAATGCACAAGACCAGATTCGATCGCTACTCAGGCGTTGCAGTGTGAACATAATCATCTGGTTATTGATCCGAACTGCGTGTCAGATTTTGAATCGTTTTTCGTTATCGTCAAACGATCTGACTGGGATACTTTAGAAAGCTAGTATGTTATTCACCCAACTTGAGAGCGTCCTAACTAAATTACCATAGCTATCCAGGCAGCCCGTTAATTGACGTCGAAGTGTCTGCGCCAACAGAGAATGACATGCCGCACAAGCTGGCGCATCGTATCCCTGTTTGCGACTCATGTCGCATAAAAAGGTAGTTGTTCATTTATATAATCTCTTAGGCGATTCACATTCTCGTGACGCGAAACAGAAGGACTGATTGGATCACAACCGACATAACCGTACGACGTCGGGATTCGCAAACTGCCCTGACTGGAAAAACTGTATACAGAACATACGCGCGTCAGTCATCTAGAAGACTGCGTGGGCGAAAGAGAGATGTGAGCATGAAGGTGCAAGTGTCGAAGTCGACCACAGTGAAGGATGTCAAAGTCATAGTTGGTTTCCAATGTCTTTTCCATACACCTGCGTCTAATGCTTTCTTCCTTGAAGCTGCAGGATGAGCATCGGATTCCGACCATTCATCAGAAGTTATTTCATCATGGAAAGGAACTAGACGACAATGACGCGACCATCGAATCTCTTAACATTTTTGCTCGAGATATCTTGGAATTGGAACAGCTTGCAGAAGACTTGGACCTCCATTCCGATTCGGAAGTTGAAGGAACCGAATGGACACAGGAAGGGCTAGCATTCAGCGGCACCGTCCTCGTTGGATCGAAGGCCGGCGTCGTAAAGGCGGTCAAGGACGATATCCGAAAGGCGTGTTCTGCATGCACATTCTTGAACGATGATGCGGCATACACATGCGAAATGTGTGGCGGCAGATTTACGTAGCGTAAGGTCAACATACATACAATGAGATATTCTGCTCTTGCCCCTAAGAACCCAGCAAGGAAAATTGTACACCGAATCGTCATCTACGAAAGGTCAGGAGACAATTGTCAATTTCAGGGAGATGTCACAAATACGTAGTCCCAAAAGCCCAAGGAAATTCAAGGAAGTAAACACATTTGTCCCAAGTTATGCGAAAAGAAAGGGATCGAGAACGATTCATACATACTCCGTCAAAGGCGGCAAGGCTGGTGGTGGATAATTACTGGCTGTCATCAGCCTGGGCACGGTGCCCGTCGAGTGTGACCTCGCTTGCAGACCGAGGACGGGTGGTGGATCGGCTGTAGAAGGGCTTCCAGGAGTGCGTGACTTTAGGATCGAAGTCGCGGCCACAATGATGTCGACTTCGGAGGATTCTGTACCTTCTCTTTTCACAGCCTCCGCGATAGCGTCCTGCGTAGCGTCGGTAAGCTCACTGACGGTGACGCTCTTAATAGCTGTCGTCTCGGACTGCGGCACGGGGATGCCGCCACCCGCGACCGTGCGATCAGCGATGACGGAGTGGGCTGCTTGAACAACAACGTTTTGTGCTGCTACAGCCAGCCGGCGGCCCTGAGGGGGGGTCTGTCCAGATATGGCTTTATCGTAGGCCTCAACTGTCTGCTCTATGACATGCTTTTGCTTTACGAGATCCTGGAAATTAGTCCGCGGAGGAGATGCCAAGACGAGCTGCGACTCGGCTTCTTCGGTGACGCGTTGTGCGACGTTCTGAAGGACGCGTATCACTCGGTGATTGGGCGATTCTGGGTCTCCGACGGAAGGAGACGTGCGCGGTTTCGTTCTGTAATAAGGATGAGGCGAAAAAAGAGGTGGCATCATTTGAGTAACACACCGTTGCGCGGCTTGAAACAAAGCTGAATCACTCGTACTTCGTTTTGGAGGATCACCCGCGAGTGACGGCCGTCGCGACCGAGAGAAAGTCGTAGTATCGACCGAGTTCATCGGAGCAATGGTGAGGTGGAAGGTATGGAATAGGTGACCTTCTTGGCCATCCAAAATATACTAAGTGGACGATGTTAGCTACCGAACAACCTCAACATTTTGCGAATGTCGCTGCATACCTTGGCATTAACAGTGATTGTACAGCTTTCAGCATCAGGCGGAGGAATACCAGAGAGAATGTCATCTTTCCACGAAAGCCAAGACGGCAGGTTAGGGGAACTATATTCAACAGGTACGTTCTGCCAGGACGCTTGGGGATCCCAAACACGCGGAGTCCATGACCATTTCAACCCGCAGTACGCAACACTGGGAGGAGACCCTGCCAACTTCCTGTGGAAGGGGCGGAACTCCCACTTCCCATCACCGGCCTTTTTTGCCTCAATGTTCCAAATATGATTCCCTTTTGACTTAGCTTTTTTGCCATCCTCATTAAAGCGCAGAATATATTGCTGCCTCCACAAATAATTGCGGATCTGTACCTCGTGGTGTCAACCTCTCTTAGGCAAGGTGGATCACAATCAACACACCTTTTTCATCGGAATTTTTTCCTCCGGATATCCTTGCCGTGCTAACTGAGAAATGGTAAGAGAAAGACCTAGGGCTTAATAAGAACCAAAAACTCAGTATATTTACTCACCTCTTCCAGGAATGCAAGCGTAAATGCTTGTATCCGGAATTTAAAGGGCCGGAAATCCGGCGATTCATCCAAACGTTGCATCTTCTTCGCCATGAGTGTCTGGTGGATGGGCTCTCCTTTTGAATCAGTCGCATCCACTGCGAGGGGCAAGCTGGTCAGTAATGCAGACTGACTGACCAGTGAGAATTCCAATTACAGTTTGAACATATTTTATTCAGATATTCAAAGAAGATGCGATCAACTTCGGCCCTATACTCCGCTGGTACGTCAGATGATGGGCTGGAATTGGTGCCACTGCCGCTGTTCAAGGGAGCGTCGGACGACGACTACAGTGTAATTGAGATGAATGTGCCCGAATTTATGAAATAACGCCTTACCGGTTGAGTGACTTTCGTCGTGTTGCCATCATTTTCATCAGAATCACCATCATCATCGTCCTCATCTTCCTGGCCGAGCGGCAATTTCCTCGATGAAGCGAGAGTGGTATTTGCAGTGGTTTTCTCCGTCGGGATGGGAGAACCGGATGAAGCCGCTTTATCATTCCCTCCAAACCATGGAGAGGTTGTCTGGGAAGATGGCGTCTGTGGCTGAACTCTGCCCGACCACGATCCGGCAGCATCAGGAAGTGATTCCTTGTAGGTGAAGTTGTAGGAAGTCGGGAACGCGCCACTGATTGAACCCGATCTGGACATCCTGCCTATCGGAGAGGTCACTGACGTCGCAATGGTGGCAGGACTCGCCGAAGGAACGGGGACTTGGCCTATTGGAGGCGCCGTGAAGTTTTCAGGTATGCCGGGAGACACGGGTGCTACAGCAGGTAATATGGAAGTCAACGAACCTGTGGATAGAGAATGATGATGTCTCTGCTGAATAACAGGTTCAGTCCACCCTTGAACAGGGGAAAATACTTGAGCCGGCGCGGACGTCAAAGGTGTAGGGATGCTGGGTGCAAAATCCATAGACGCAGAACCACCAGGTAAAAAGGGAGGGAACATTGAAAGACCGGACGATGGCTTGGTGGGACTAAACGGCGTACGTGCGTTGAAGGAGTTGGGAGTAGGTGGCCTCGACGACGGTTGCGATGACGGTGGTACAGGCATGGGCATACTTGCGGCTATCGATAGAGACGGTATGCTTGGCATTGCGAATGTCGGGTCGACGGCTGATGGGGGCTCAGCGACTGGCAGGGAAAGAGTATCATCATCTTGAGCCTCTCTCTTTGGCGCCTTGATGGTGCGGTGTTCAACGAACTCAGAAGCGCAACGCTTGCGAGATTGATCGGAAAGGCCAGAAACATCGGTGAGTTCCATTGGCGAAGCTGCGATATTCGCAGTCCCGACAGGGACGGGAGGAAAGTTAATTGTCTGAGGCTCTGTGAGCGCAGGCGGAGACTGCATGGGCGTTGCATATGGTGCAGTAAAGGTTCTGTCTGATAAAGATAAACCGGCCATTAAGCCTGCGAACATTTGTGAGACTTGTGATATGCGCTCTTTGAGCTCATCGAGCTTTGAGCTGGCTTCGGCGCCATGACGCATCTTGCAAGCATCACGGGCAGAGCTCGCTGTTTTGACGATACTAACAAGACAGAAATGTTAATAGTGCGTTCCATATTCGACAGTGATGGCTTTACTCTTCAAGCATGTCACCAAGAATAATATGGGGTTCAGGTTCAGCAAGGATTTCTTCGCTTTTGGTGACCGCAGCCTCTGACGTAGAAAAAGCTGGGACAATCGCAGGCTGGTTGGGAGAGGGGACTGGGATAAAAGAGGAAGGCACAGCTACGGGAGAGACGGAGGTATTGGTGCGACTCTGGATAAGAGAGAGACCAGATTGCTCTAGAGCTGACTCAAGAGAAGATGTGACACCTACGCTGTACGACGATGAAGATCCATGAGCTGACGGAGAGGAGACTTGTGATTGAGAAGGGGAAATGGTCAATGAATGGTTTGATGGTGACACATCCAATCTCATGGAATTCTCTACAGCTGACACCATTGGAAACTGGTTGCATGCGGAGAGATCTGTGAGGAAGCCCGGAGGAGGCGCTCGAGCATGTGATCGGGGCACGATGTTTTCCATCGGAGTCATGTATACAGGTGGCGAGACGTCCGGCATGGCGACAACCATCGTGTTCGCGGCTGTAGAGGTGCTAGCAGGGACATCGGCCATGGCCACAAACGTCGCGGGAGGTTCTTGAAGCATCTGAGGTTGCAGAGTGGTAGGCGGTAGCGCAGCAGAGACTGGAGGGAGGAAGCCTGTAGATATATCAGCGGGATGGGCCAAGAGGGGTGTCGATGCAGGGTTCAGCGCGCCAATATCATTCTGGATGTCCTGGTGGTATGGAGTAGGGGCAACGCCGGACATAGCTAGTCAATTGTATGAGGATCCGGTCCTCCTTTCTGGGTGGGCAGTCTCTTCCCGGGTGGCAAGGAGAAACAGATCGGGAAAGCTGCTGTTACTTGTAGCGGCTCTGCAGATTGAATCGATCGAGATGCAGGACGTGAAATATGCGAAACCACGAAGGTTCGCCGATATGACAGAAGGAAGGCTGGAACAATATGATGGAATACAGGAACACGATGGTGGCCGGCAGCGATATCGCGAGAGTAAGATAAAGTAGAGTGGATAAGAGAGGAAAGGCGATGGTCCAGGAGGATGTGGAAGAGGATGAAAATGGTGGCGGTCAAGGAGCAGACTCGGCCAGGAGAGAGTTTGGGACTTGAGACTCAAGCTCCGTTCAGGCGGTGAAATGAGCAGCAGCTCCGTCTGAAGGTAGTGTCACACATGTCACATATTATTAAAATCACTCGCTCCTGGTGAGGCACTCGAATAATTCCCATCTCTCTTCCTTCGCTTCCGGTCCACACGTTCTCATCAAACATGTTTCACTCGCAGAATGTTACAAGTAGAAACTCAGAAAGAGAAAGGCAATTACACGAATCAGAATCATAACTTAATTCAATATCTCCTCCGTCCAGGGCTTCGTGACCGCTCCCTATCCCTGCGTCGGTCGCTGTAAATATCTCGTCAGGATCGATGTCTAGACCCTTGAGAGCACCAAAGGAACGCACTCATACCGCGATGATGAATGGCGTTCATATCCTCGATCACGATCGCTTCGTTCCCGATCACGGTGGTCGTCACGAGAAGTCCTGTAGTCGCCAGACCGGTCTCCCGAGCGAGAGGGGCCACCAGGTGCTGCACCTGCGGGTCCCTGAGGCGCGGGCCCCGCATTCGGTGGAGGCTGCGTCTTGCGCTTTTCACGCTCTTCCCTGAATTTAGCCAGCATGTTCCTTAGTTCATGGTAACCAAGATGCATCTTCAATCACAAGTATGATCAGCCCCACTTTGGAACGAAAGGCCAGAAGATGACCTACCTTGCCACCAAAATGATCCGCGAGTCGTCTGTCAGAATCCAGCACAGAAAGGTATGCACCGCAAACATCGCAGACTCGCAGCTTCTGATGGCCAGAAGCACCAGAGGTGTCGGTGAGCTGCTGAAGCTCCCGCTATATTGAGATACCATAATTGAATTCAAGTTCGCGACAACACGTCAAGGAAGGCAAGCGACACACCTCTTTGTCGGCCTTTTCGCTCTTGAGTGCTTCAATGGCTGCCATTTCCCTCATGGACTCTTCTACCTTTCCTTGCTCCCCTGTTTCCAATGATTATGAGAACGGAAATTGCATAGAAATTTCAAACGGAAACGGAAATATACCTAACGTCTCGATTTTCTCAGTTCCACCTTGAATAGCCAACTCAATTTCCGCAATCTCCCTCATCTGCGTTGTAATAAGACGGCATGAGTAAGGTCACAACATGCAGCTCAGGCGCATTAACGCGTACCAGATTTGTCGTCTTGGCGTTCTCTTCTGGTGTCTTTTCCAATCGGCGATGTGCAGCGCGAATTCGGCGGTCACATTCGTCCACGAAAGCAAAAATATTCGCTTCATATTCCATTTGGAACCGATGAAAGATGGGATCGTTGGGATTTTGCTCTCGCGCGGCCAGAAACTCCGTTTTCAGACGCTCCGTGTGCGATTTCGGACATGCACCGAGATCCATTTTCTGCGTTAAACTCATGAATCGGTTTGCCAGCCGACCAGTCGGCAACTCCGATGAAACGCACCGTATTCGTGAATAATGCATGCGGGCAGGTTCCGCATAGGAAATTCCTGCATACTTTTTCGTCCGACCACGTAAGGTTGGCATTAGCGACACCCATAGCCTCCGGCCCCATCATTTGCTGGACGACCATTTGTTAGGTTAAAACATCAACACGCCACAAGGAAATGACCAACCTCGAGGAGCTTTCTTTGCATCTCTGCAAGCCGACCCATTTTTGAAAGTTTGCGTATACTGTAGTCGAGGAGAAAGTGTGAGTCGTGACCTGCAACGGACCACGAATCCCGACTTTCGGATTAGTCAGCAGAGCATTCTTCAAGTTACGCATTGCAAAATTGCAAAATTATCGAGTATTGTACTTTACAAAGGTAACGTATATCTTACTAGCACATATATACACTACTTATGCGAGACTGGCAAGAAGTTGGTTCAGTGGGTAAAGTTGGCTTGTGAAAGGTATCTGAATTGAACGTGTTGCAGAGCAAGTTGTTGTGCCATTTGGAAAGATGTCAAGAAAACTTGATGGACTATGGGAATATCATGCCATTGATGCAGGGAACTCGCTACGATCACGGCCACGACCACGACCACGACCACGACGGTTGTAAAGGCCTCGCCCATGGCCACGACCGCGATTCCTGTACGGAGGAAAGGATTTGCTTGCATCGTAATCGTCAGACCGTGATGGGCAATGCCGATTAGCTTCCTCAGGGGATTCATCTCTGGCTGATTTCGGAATCGTCTCCTTTCTCTGAGGACATCGGGTTTGTGGAGTTGAAGGAGGCGTAAAGCCACCATAGCGCATGAGGAGCTTCAAGATATCCTTGTACCTTTCGCGTTCCTCTAAGGTTTTCGCAGCAGGCGCTACTTCCTGCGGCTCCATACCCGAAGTCGCACAAGCCCAGGAGTTGTTAATCTCATCTGTGGTTGCCAGATCCTTGTCAAGAATCATCCAAACGAGTTCAGGTTCACCTGAATCGACTGCGAGAGACAGGAGGCAGTGAGGCGATGGAGGACCATAAATTCCGCTGTTGTCCGGGCCAGGAGGATAGTGCTCAAAGAAGTAGTTCACGATTGAAATCTGGCCCTGCTGTAAAGCAACGTGAAACGCGGTCAAGTGATTGGAGTCCCGCTCATCTGGCTCGGAACCTGTGTGATGTGGTCAGTAACCAATGGACCATCTGGAAAGAGTAAGTTAAAATTAACCATGATTGTCAAGCCATTCAAGTAAGTCGAGGTTTCCAAGAGCGGTGGTGATATGCAGCAGAGTTTGCTTTAGATCTTTCGGCTTCACTTTGACGAATTGCTCGCAGCTTGGTTTGACTTCGCCACCCGCGGCGTCGACTCCCTTTTCATAGATTCCCTCTTTGACCTTGGTGGCATCGTTTCTCCTAGCCGCTGCAAAAACGAGCGATCGAGCTTCCTGGGATTTTTGCTGGCGGAGACGAGCCATTTGCTCGGCCTTCTGACGTTCATTCTGAGCCCGCGCTTTTCTGTTTTTCATTTTGAGCTTGCGACGCTCATCCGCGTTGAAGCGCTCTATGCCTTTGTAAGTCATCTAACCTGAGGCAGAGAGTAGTCGCAGCATATACCTTGTTCCCTCTTCCTTTCGGCCGTCTCTCTTCGGACAGCGGCTTCTTGTTTGCGGCGCTCTTCTGCTACCAATTGCTCCTGGTGGGACTGACGTACACGTTGCTGAAACTGCTCAGGAGTTTCTTCCGGCCGGAGTGGACCGCGTGGTGGGGAACGTCGTGGGGAGCGCCATTGATACCCTAAATTAAAGGTCTGGGTCACAACTCCGGCTGCCACACTGGATACATCTCCTTACTCATATTGCCTAAGTATTGGTCTTGCATAGTCATCTCGAAGATCATACTACGGACAGGTCAGCCGTTGTATGCTGAGCTTTTTGGATACGCCGGACTGACTCATAAATGTTGGTAAAGCGATGAGGACCGACATAGAACATGAAATCGACGTCCGAGTCATAGCCATACTCATCATAGTCTGAAGAATAACCTTCACTGTCGTAATCCAAGCCGGAACGTTCCAAATGGTTGGAAATGACACGGTATGCTTCGCTAACACGTTGGAATCGGACGGTTGCTTCGGGATTATCTGGATTTTTGTCTGGATGTGTGCGCAGCGCTATCTACTCATAGCAGTTAATAGTCGACTCCAGAGATTTAAGATTTATGCAGTCGCACTTGTTTATAGGCAGTTTTTACTTCTTCCAAGGTTGAGCCCTGCCGCGGAAGTGGGTCAACAAATCTTGGAGAAAAGATAGCGAAACGATCAAGCACACCCGCTCTACTCCTAGGATAGAATAAGCTTCTGAAATAGAGCATTTTACCATGGCACACGTTTCTGGGAGATGGTAAGAGAAATGTGTGGTGAGCGGCAAAAAGTGTGACTAGTTCAAGTTGTGCCAAAAGAAAATGTGACGCGACGCGTCTGTCCAATTACTATCATGTCAGTCCCTCAAGTCGTGGATCCAGATGTCCACCACTCAATGGCCAGCTCATTCATCGCCAACATCGTGGGCGACAAGTACGTACTGACACTGTTTCTCCTTTCAGAGCAGTAACAGCCTATAACGTTAAGTGTAGTCCATATTTCCAAGCCGGCTTTGGGTTGATGGTGCGCCGCGGTTCATTCAAAGTACCTTCTTAATTGACCTCTAGACTCCTAGGGCGTAGGAGTGGGCTTAACAGCTCTCCGCCAAGGTCTCATCTTAGGCACCACAGCTCTACGAAGGCGAATGCTTGTCGCGTTAGAAATTAACAACAAGGATCGGGCCTACGAGTGGTTTCTCGCATGGATGGCTCACCAGACCAGCATTGCCCCAAAATCCAATCCGTCTTCATTCTCATGGATTCGAAGTCATCAGCTTAGCGTGGAAACGTCTGTGGAACAACGCAAGAATGGCAGCTCAGAAGCTCTCTTCAAGCTCGTCGCCGGACCTGGCCTGCACTGGTTCAAATATCGAGGTGCTTGGATGCAGGTTAGACCTAAATGCTTTGGGTGTACATATCCTAACTCTGAACAGATGAAACGCGAGAGGGAGACTCGCTCAATGCAATTGATGTCCGGTGTTCCTTGGGAAACCGTAACGCTCACCACGCTGTCTCGTGATCGTAATCTGTTTCCTCGACTTCTTGCAGAGGCGCGGGAGCTTGCTATGCGTGGGCAAGAAGGAAAACTTGTTATAAATACCGCATGGGGTACGGAATGGCGAGCTTTTGGTCAACCCAGACGAAAACGACCGCTGCAGAGTGTGGTGCTCGCACCAGGTGTTGCCGAAAAGGTCCAAGGGGATGTCAAGGCGTTCCTCGGTCGGCGGCAATGGTATGCGGAGAGAGGTCAGTTCGTCTGGTCGGAAAGGCTCGTATCATGCTCATTAGCATAACGTTAGGCATTCCCTATCGCAGGGGTTATCTTCTATATGGGCCTCCCGGCTCGGGAAAGACCTCATTCATCCAAGCGCTGGCTGGTTCATTGTCCTATGATATCTGCTTGCTTAACCTATCAGAAAGAGGCCTCACAGACGACAAACTAAATCATCTATTGTCGAATGCCCCAGAGCGAAGCTTTGTGCTTATCGAAGATGTTGACGCCGCATTCAACAAACGTGTACAGACCACGGAGGACGGGTACGTGCTCCGTTTCCTCCCCTTTTTCAGAGATTCACATGTTCCACGTTGCATCCTCAAGATACCAATCTTCTATCACATTCTCGGGCTTCCTCAACGCTCTTGATGGCGTCGCATCAGGCGAGGAACGTATCATCTTTATGACAACTAATCACTTTGAAAAGCTCGATCCCGCTCTCATTCGACCTGGTCGTGTGGACCTCCAAGAATTTATCGGCGATGCGAGCCCGATGCAAGCCAGGACCTTGTATACCCGTTTCTACACTGGAAGCAAAGGTATTGGGGAAGATCAGCTGCAACGCCTTGCACAATCATTAGAACACATGGTGGAAGAGGAAGGAAGAAATTTCAGGAGTGTAAGCATGGCTGCTCTACAAGGGTTGTTCATCCGGTCTTCGGCGCCAGAGGCAGTTGCCCACTGTCGCGATCTTTTTGTGACCAAACGGACATGAAACGGCGAAAAACTTCTAGAATATAGCCTTCCTTTTACGACCGGTATATTTAGAATCGTGAGGAACGCTCTCCTTGCCTCGCCTTCTGTATAGCTAGAATGATGGCTTCAGTAATTTTAATCGTGGACATCAACAAATGAAAGAAATACCTCTTTCTTCTTCAAGATCCACTCTCTATCTTTCACATTTTTCCGTTTCCCGGCCTTTTCCTTTGCTTTCTGTTTCTCTCGTCTTTTCTCAAATCTCGCTTTAGCATCTTTCTCGTCATCCCCATCCAGCCCTTGTGGCAGGTGTTGCGCACCGCCCCCGCCTCCCACGAAAAGACACAAGAAGACTTTTCGGGCTTTATTAGAATTTGGATAGTCAACGACTATACCACCACCAAACCCAGCTTTCTGCGCCGCTGTAGTTATCAGTCGTATTTGATCATCGGAGGAAGGGTAAAATTGAAACACGGCTCGGGAAGGGTTGCGTAGGGCGGAATGTAATGTCGTGAAGAAGCGGTTCAATCGATGAGGAGGCGAAGACGTCGGAAGAGATGTATCGGCATTCAAGAGCCACTGCAAAACGGATATACTACAGAAAGTCCGGATGAAATTATGGGCAAGAATAGCAAGCTGCCCCATGGTACAGACCTTATTGCCCCATCAAAACTTCCTGGTCTAAATCCAAAACCTTGGCCGATATCTTGCAAAAACAGATCGCCGTCGACTTGTCTCTCAAGCGCAATCTCTGGACTGGTCAGTGAAACATACAGAGAACTCGTGATGCCTTACCGAGCATACTGGGTGATATGTCGACACCCGCCCATATATAACCTTCCTCATCCAAAATTTCTCCAGAAAGGCCAGAGCCGCAACCGATGTCGAGCAGGAAAGCGGGCTCCCCTGAGGGAAAGTTCAGTAACTCTAGCGCTCTGTACGTCATATCTGCCTGTATCTGTTGGTTGCGCGTGCTATCGACGCGTTGAATGGGCATGATACCACTTGTGAACGTTAAGAATGCCTACTTTTGCGTATATTTCTTCGCTTCCGCGTCTCCATAATACTAGCGGTGTTATGTTTTCAGCTATATCAGACTGATAGAAGTGGCCCTCGGCATACGATTTCTGGCGGCGCCTTGTATTCTGGTCGTGACATGATGGAGCAGACGGAAAAGCGTGGGTATGATCATCAGACAATTAATTCAATATCCTATTGTATAGTGTACAACGCCCTAACAAATACAAAATACAGCTCCCAGCAGTGAGTAGGTAACGGCCGGAATAGAATTTGTTGTGTTCAACAGAACCGGTCGCTTGATCACCATCAGCATGTATGTCTCTTTCCAAGGCAACTCAAAAGTCACTCTCACCTTTTAAGCTTCGCCCGGCGATCCAAAAGCGCCTCCGCTAGTCGGCCTTCTTTGCGTGCGCGTTTTAACTGAGCAGATGCAATCAGCTACGCGAAGAGAGCAATATCGGTGACAGCACCTCTTTCTTGTCATCTTTTGAAAGGACGACTTTCCCGGCCCCCCACGTCTGATATAGTCGACTGTGCAGAAGCAATGAGTTATCCTAGATGACACGAACAATAAAATGGTGTACTTTGTTGAGGCCTCGTCAATTGTTGTAGGCGCAGCAGGACCCTCCTTCTTCTTTTCTTCCTCATGCGCTTCCTTCTTGTACTTACTCTGAATCTTGATCCAAAACCGCTCTCGAAAACCAACCTCTTCGCTATCACCTCTGAGCTGAAGCGAGCCACCGGCGACCTCATCCACGCTCAGATACTTCTCGTACACGTTCTGAAACGCGACCATGCCATCTGGCAGAATGATGGGTGTCCACTCCTCTTGCGGACCTCTCGCGTCACGATCGGAAGAGACTATGCCATGGGCGTCGCAAGAGAGAAATTTTCCTTCTCCAATGCCGGTACGCAGGTTGATGGTGGACGAACCAGCGACACGGGTTACAACCCAAACCTGCGCAACATCGGTAGGAACGCGATCAAGTAGTTTTGGAGGCTCCAAGCCGTCTTCGAGCTTTTCTTTATCTAGGGAATGTAGCACAATGCGGTTGGTCGTAGAATTAAAATTCATGCTGATTGGCGACGGGTCCGATGGATGGTATATGAAGGTGGGTCCACGGATTTCGTTGGGTGCTTCAGGAAGAAGCCAAGTCTCTGGATCATCGTCGTCCTCCTTACGTCGGCTTCCGCTGGGCCTGCCTTCATCGTTCACATCTCTCTTCCTCTTCTTCTTCGGTTTGTCGCCTTTGAACTTGAGTTTCGTGGAACGGACAGCGAGGTCAGACATGGTGTTGAAGAGGACAGGCAACTGGCTTGCCCTCCCCAGCTCTTGACCACGTGATCAGGCATTCCTAACCGTGGGAATCATTCACCCAAAATCCATCCACAATCGTCCCCCTCCTCATCGCGTCCGCCGGTCCTCAAGAATCGCTAATTGCAAAAATGAAGTACAATCCAGGTACGTATCGAGACCAATGCTGCTGGAATGTTTGTCTGTGCGAAATTTCACTGCGCTTTGCCGAATCTTGGATGGATGGCGCTACTCATCTTTGGATGTCACTCATGAGGGTTGTTGTTCCTCACCAAGCTTCGCTCACATTCAGATGTTTCCTCCTCACGGCGCAAGTCAAGAAAGGCGCATTTCTCCGCGCCTTCGTCAATCCGACGCAAAATCATGTCGTCTTCCCTCTCCAAGGAGCTACGAAGCAAATACAATGTGAATCTATATCTGTTTATCTGATCTTGACGAGCATTAAATGTCATTTTTACTCAGACTCGTTCTATTCCTATCCGAAAAGACGATGAAGTTCGAATTGTGAGAGGGAAATACAAGGGTCGCGAGGGCAAAGTTACGCAGGTATACCGCAAGAAGTGGGTTATTCACGTCGACCGAGTCCAGAGGGACAAGTCGAATGGTGCCGCAGTGCCCATTGGGATCCACCCCAGTAACGTCGTTGTCATCAGCCTTAAGCTCGATAAAGACAGGTATGGTTTTAATCCGTTCTCAGAGAATGTTATGCCGACAAATCATGCAGGAGGGCGATTCTGGATAGAAAAGACCGAAAGAGGTCAACATCAGGTGGAGACGTTGAGATGGTCGACGTGAGTTGGATCAATCGGCTTTGCTTTCATTCGTTGATTTACATCGTGTCTAGTAAACGCCTTTCGGTTTTTACGCATGTACCTATGTCCCTCCTCGCCTTCAATATGCACTATGACCTTGTCAGGCTTTACATACGGCGCACTGTCTGGATGATGCAATAACATGCGAAGATATCTTGTGAAATAGAAAGGTTGTGCTATCGTGAAACAAAGCGCGCTTATACAGTCAGAATATGACATCTTCGTCTCTGGTGCTGAGTAAATTTGCGGAGGCTTCTGCCTCCTCTGGTTCCTTGTTTGGGGGAGCTGGAGCTGTCTCTGCTTCTGATGCCTCTTGCGCTGCTAATCGCGCTGCGGCCTCTCGCTTCTTTTTCCCTTGTACCTTCTTGAGCCTGGAAAAAATTCACCATGGTGAGGAACACCAAACAACAATAATCCGACGGGTTGGGCACCTGAAGAACTCCTCACGGTCCATTTCATCCAGCTCGCTAATGATATATTTGATCGTGTTGTCCAGCCGCGGAATAATGACATGTTCAATTGCATTGACTCGTCTGTTCGTGGCTCGTATGACTTCATCCAAGATGGTGAATGCGGTCTGCAACGAAGCCAGTTCGACAAGGGTTTCGATGGCCTTAGCATAGACCTCCTTGGCCTTCAACACCTGTTGCCCGCCGCGGCCCAGACCCGTCAAGTTGAAATCTGCAGAGCGTGACATCACATTCATGACCATAAGGCAACCCATAGCTCTTTTTTTGCAAGCCTACCGGAACCCGCCACGCGATCGACTTCGAAAGCGGGGAGCACGACACCAGACACATTCTCCTGCTTTGCCTTCACCCGGAAAGTGGCCTGCTTGGCCTGCTCCTGGATGAGATAAGAGATGTCTCCGGTAGCATATGATACTTCCGCCATGGAGAACGAGGCAAGCTGCATGACTTTGCCCATCTTGCGTTTAGCCTGCATCCTGAGTTGTTAAGCGCGTTTCATGCGACGTCGGTCGACAGACGTATGGCATCCGTACCTCATCTACTTTCTTCAGAATGGCTCTGAATCGCGTCGTCAGGGCGTCCCTCTTCTTCGCTAGGAGTGAATGGCCTGTTTGAGCACCCTTTAGACGCAGCTTGGTGTTGGTGAGGGCCATTCGCGTTGCGAAGACATTCTCGCGAGGTCCTGTGCCAGACATGGCAGATGCTGTGATGAGCAGAGTGTGACAAGAGTTAGACTTTTAGGGCAGTGCCGTAATGGGATACTATATTTATTTCTACGACATCTCTTTCAACGGGGAGCATAGCTCAGTCGGGAGAGCAGTAGACTGAAGTTCTAAAGGTCCCGCGTTCGATCCGTGGTGCTCCCATTTATCCAGTGGATTTTTTTTTTGCTTTCCTGGAAGCCTCATGGCAGTATTCACATATATCGTGGGTGTTTCCAAGGTGCAAAACACGATTTTTGCATCAACCGCTCTGCCCCGCTCTCTCACTTGGCAAAATTTTTGGGACATGCCAGAGATTTCTGTGCCTCGCAGCTGCTACACTGCATCAAGTGCTCTCAGACATTTTCAAGGCCTTCATGAGACAATTCTTCAGAGTGCAGTTAACTCATTACTCGTGTAAGTGGAACGGAAAAAGAAATCATAAAAATCGGCAAGTCACTTTTTCTTGCAATTTCCCGATCACCCACAATACGGAAATCGTAACAAAACACACTACGCGATTGTGTATTTACCATAATTCTTCTCAGGATCAAATACCTACGCATTCGTCAGGCAAGATTATCTCAGAAAGTTATCGAACAACTGACCTCCCACCGAGAGGCTGGAAATATGTGCTTGTTGCGTTGATAATAGCTGCGTTCTACGACCTTCCCTGCATGTGATTCATCCTTTTCCTTTGTGGCGTCAGCAAGCAAGCGAACGTCATCGTGCACGTCGAAGTTGAATAACGGTCCGGATTTGCCTCGAGCCTTGTTCACAATGAAATCGTAGAAGGTATAGTGCTGAACAGACCAACAGTCAGCACATCACTTAAGAAGTGGAGACATGGAGCATACATGCGGTATAATGAGGTCCTCCTGATGAACGAGTGAGATAGGATGTTGATAGGAAACTGAATCAGCCGTACCTTTACATACATGAGATTATCGACGCTAACACCCCTGAGCTCGGAAAATTGTTGGCGGCACTTCTCTAAGAACATTTTTATATCATCGCCCTTCTTACACTGCGTAGAACCATGAGAGAGAACGGCTCCTGAGAGACGAACGTACTCACTATGACACTCTTCCTGTGACCACTGCCGTCCCAATACGAGTAAGTGATCTCGATGTCCTCTTGCTTAATCTTCTCTTGTTTCTCCAGCCACTCGAGCCTTAGCCGCTCACGCTCCCTCCGTTCTGCCTCTTCACGTTCCCTGTCAGGCAGGAAGGATGTATCCACATGGGGGTTCTTGCTAAGCTTCGCCTTCTTGGGGAAGGGAGGCTCTTCTGAGCCATCCTTGCCTTTCGGAGTAGCCGTACCATCCCTCTCGGTCGAGTCCCCGCCCTCTTCCTCATCCAGGGCGAACGACAGTGTGGCCTTAGCGACTTTCTTGCGCTTCTTGATCTTTCTTGTGTCGTCCCTAAATATGTTCTCCACACTCCATTGAGCCATCGGACTCCATAAAGTACACAGGCAGGACGGAGGAGATCAAAACTGAGAACATACTTTAATTCATTCGTCCGCGCAGCCTCCCTAGCCTTCGCCTCTTCTATTTCTTTTCGTTTCTGTTGGAATTCCTCAAGGTGAACCAATCCAACAGTGTTGTGTTTGAGAGTCTCTTCCATAGAGTCATGTTGGCCAACAAAGCGGTTGGCGGATGGTCGGGACTTTTCAGTCTCTGTTATGAGCTTCTCCTTCTGTCTCTCGTACTCCTCCCGCATTTGCGTCCTCTGCTTGACGAGAGCATCTTCGCGGCGACCCTCTGCTTTATTGTTCGACATAGTGGAGGTAAAAGAACAGACTTTTAGCGGGACTCGAAATCGAGCCTAGTCCCGTGACTCACCAAACCTCCACAGCAGACGCCATGGTCCACATACTGGGCGTCAACCTTCCGGACAGTCATTTAGCACGGGTATGAGTTTATATAGACCGTATTCGAACAACCTAATACTGGCGGCAGTTCGCATTGACCCAGTTCTATGGAATCGGTCGCCACACCTCCCACCGCATCTGCGCGCGTTTGCAGATTCACGACCGCTGCAAAATGAAAGACTTGACGCCGTACCAAGTCACAGCGCTTGCATCCTTCCTATCTTCCCCTTCGACCGCCATCACCCCGCCTCGTTATCCGCTAGCCGACACCGATTACGTGCCGCCGCCGCCGAGCAAACCGATGCAAGAGCTCCAGAGCGATTTCAACGCCGCCCGGGCAGAACAGGAGGCAAAAAAGAAGCAGAGAGCCGAGAAGCGTGGCGTAGCCCCTAAGAAGCCTACTGAGCCGCTAAAGGACCTCAAGATCGAGTCGGAGTTGAGGAGGATGATTCGCGAGAACATTGCACACCAGCGCATGATTGGAAGCTATGTCGGGAAGCGACACGCCATGCACCTACCAGTCAGAGGACAGAACACGCAGTCCAATGCCAAGACGGCGAAGAAACTCAACCAGTTGGATCGTTATTGAACCGTTCGTTACATGTAGAGCAAGCAAAATTATTTTTGTAGATACTTGGTTAATTCACGCGCAAAGTTTGGAATGTGACACGGAGTTGCGCCCCAACGCCCATGTGACGCACGTGAATGGCGACGACGAGCAAGCAGTATAAGAATATCGGCGAGGATCTCTGGAAGGGACGCGCGGAGAAGATCGTGAGCCTCTTTGCACGCACTGTTTCATTTCCGCTGAGCGCATGTTCCTTGCAGAATGCAGAGCTATTCGCATTGACGTATGGAGCTCTCGTTGTCCAACTCATCCAAGATTACGAAGATTATGCGGAAGTCAACAAGCAACTAGAGAAAATGGGCTACAACATGGGTACTCGCTTGATAGAGGACTTTCTTGCGAAGAGTAATCTGGGCCGATGCGCCGATTTTCGGGAGGTCGGAGAGGTCGTCGCAAAGGTTGGATGCAGTCTTATCATGTTTAGCACTGTTCTCTGACATCACCTGGCATTTTAAGGTTGGATTCAAATCTTTTTTGAACATTACACCTGCTGTTACGCACAGCGCGCCCCCGCCCCCCACGTCGCCGAGCAGGCCAGACAGCACACTGTTGCCGCAGGCTAATGTCGGATCATCGTTTGTTCTCACATTTGACGAAAACCCACTTGCGGAATTCGTTGAACTTCCAGAAGAGGCGCTGGAGGGTGGTCTTTGGTTTAGCAACGTTCTGTGTGGTGTCATTCGTGGAGCTCTGGAAATGGCAAGCAAACATTACCGCTGCATGCATCGTTCCCCCTGTGGCTCACAGTCTGCCTTTTCTTTGCTAGGTCCAAATGCAGGTCCAGGCGGAGTTTATTTCAGATGTATTGCGAGGCGATGAGAGTACCGAAATGCGCGTCAAGCTTGTAAAATATCTAGAAGAGGAAGTTCCTATTGGAGACGACTAAATTCAAGGTGCTCAGGTATCAGATCACCTTCGCCCAACGTCACCACCTGGCATTCCTTGTTCTGACATAGCAATGGAATTCCGAGATATTCTGCAATTGATAAAAGCGCACCTTCTTTCGTGACGAAATCTGGAAGGGATCCGCTGCGATCGGTATAAAGGCTCTTGAAAAATATCTCTCGCACACGTCCCCCCTGCGAAAATGATACCAAGACCATTCTGGTTGAACGAGCGCACCAGTGTCAAAGCCCTATGTCGTACTATGCCTCAGATATCTCGAGACCGTTTACAAGAATTATTGGTTCGCAGCAGCGCTTGAACGGCTTGATAAACCTGCGGAGCGATAACTTTTTATCACAGAAATGCATTCGCCATCATGCTTTCCTGGAGCGACATGGAAAACGCATCTTAATCCGACAGCTGATAGACAAATGGAACGCCTTCAGAACGAAAGTAGGCTTTTTTGAAGGATTTATTCCAGTTGCATAGACAGTGCGACTTTGGCAGATATCGTTCGAGTTTCCTGAACTCGATGTGTACGACGACCTCTGGCCCGTCGACGCGTACTACTCGATCTACACCAGATCAAGGAAGAAGAAACAAGGCCGTAAACGAACGAAGATATGCCCACGGGAACAACCTCTGTTGCCTGAAGTCAGCGAATCCCCTCCTACTTCCGAATCGCGGGACGCCGGTGAAGGTGGCCGATTTCTGAATGCGACAACGATGCAGCAGGTACCGGTAAGGTCTCAATGTCTTCTGACTAACTCCCAGGTCAACTTTCGTACTTAGGACTCGGAAACTAGCCTGGGCGCAAGCAACAACGGTTCGAGAGGGTCCCATAACATCCAAGTCAGCGCATCCCTACCGGACGCTAAGCCCGGTGCGTCCGATTCGCATACAGTGAACAAGCCCCAGATACATGCGGTCGACTACCCAACGGCCTGTATGCGGTGTTCATACCGCCCTCCTGTTCCTCCTGTGGCGAATCAAGAGATCCGTAACATCTTCAGTGGAAAAGAGAACATGGTCGCTATCCTGGCGTACCTTGGAATCCTCGGCGATCATCACCTCCGTATTTTGCGAAAATGGGGAACAAGGAGCTTCTTTGCGTCTCTGTCCGCCGACAATGTCAACCCGATTTACGCTGCAACCATATCGCGGCATATTGGGCTGGACAGCGTAACAAGACCTCTAAATGAAGCAGTTCAAGTACCGCGGTTTAGGTCTTACTTCGATAAACCCACTGAAGAGGAGGAAGAGCGCTTAACCAGTTCCGATTCTCCCCTTTTTCTCTTGCGGCGGACAGCTGGACTCGACGAAGATTCGTTCCTGTCTCTCGTAGTAAAAGGCCCGCTTGTCCGGGTCATTTAGCGTTCTGACTCATTCATTAGAGCGCCGCGAGTGAGGGATGTACTGATCCGGCCTTCAAGGGATTCAGTTCGCCGGTTGAATGGGTAGGCCATTCCCGAGTCTGGCAAATCTCATCATTCATTCTTGCTCAGGTCGTGTCCGCTTGCCCTTTCCTACGGCCGTACCAAGACTACTGGCCTGTGCGCTTGTATATGAGATGGCGTCTAAACAACCGAGCTGAGAATAAGCGCAAGACCTTCGAGACCTCCGACATTGAGGTCAGTGCTACTCTGGAATGCCCCACATGGTAGACGCTGAAGAGAACCTATAGGATACAATGCCCAACAGCTCCTGCTGCACGCAGAGCAGCACACATGCGAGCTCTTCGACTTCTGCCAGTCTCCCGGAGTCCACCATATCGGCATCTCTGCACGCGGGCTCTGGATCGTCCGGACATGGTATCCCTTCCAGTGGCTGCTTAATCCATAGTAGTTCCCTGCCGGGTTCCTCTGATGCGCCTGCCCGGCTCCTGTCTCTATTACAGGCGTTCGGAATGGAGGAATTGGTTCCCGTTTTTGTGGCTGCTGGGGTGAAGGACGAACAGGACGTGGACCTTTTTTTTGGCTTGAACGAAGCAGACAAACGATCTTTGGTCCGGAAAGGTCTGCAGGCACACAATCTCAAGTCGAACCACCTTCAGGACATGATGATCGACGTAGTGTTGGCTAACGTTCGCGTGGGGGATTGAATAAAGGACTCTGATTCGCGAGTGAATGATTTCATACTGTCGAGCTCAACTGTCCTACACTGCGCCTACGTTTATTTTAGAACGTTTTCAGACCTCTCTCTGGATACTCGCAATTCTATACAATGCAACCGAGATAAGGAATGAAAAGCGGCGTGGTGCGCTATGTAGTAGTTAGAAGAAAAGAATAACAGTTGTAAACGAGGAAATGCTGGGGGGAGGTAGAATATGGATGTATTTGTGTCAACGAGGCTATATCGAGAACAGGATTGATCACAGAACGATAATGAGGTAGTTGAAACAGACAATAGCGGCAAGATAGGAGGATTACAGCTCTTCGTCATCCTCGGGGAGAGGAACAGCCTCAGCCTTGGGGAAGAGAAGCACAACGTTGAGATTCAGCTGTGAATGCAACGCTAAACTATCTTACCTGTTTCAGCTCCCGTTCGTACTTCTCCATCAGGGCGGCGTCAACGGGCACCTCGGCAGGTGCCAGTGCAGGTGCCGCCACGAATTCCAGATTGGGGACACTGAGGGTTCGAACAGTGCCTTAGTTCGTATTAAACAGGAAAGACATGCTTAGACGTACCCAACTAGTTTCCTCGCCAGCCACAGGAATGGCTTCTCAAAGTTGTAGTTGGATTTGGCGGAGATTTCAAAGTACTGAAGATTCTTCTTTCGGTGGAAGGTAACAGCGCCGGTCTTGACTTTCCGTTCCTACATGTGTTGCCTCAGCGCCAGACAAAGCTGAGTGTTTTGTTGTTGGACTAACTAACCTTTACGTCAACTTTGTTCCCGCACAGGACGATGGGAATTTTCTCGCAAACCCGCTCCAAGTCTCGATGCCAGTTGGGGACGTTCTTGTACGTGATGCGAGAGGTGACATCGAACATGATAATGCCGCACTGGCCTTGTATGTAGTATCCATCTCGAAGACCACCGAATTTTTCTTGTCCAGCCGTATCCCAGACATTGAAGCAGATGGTGCCGAAGTTTGTCGAAAAATGTAGAGGATGAACTTCAACACCAAGAGTGGCTGTGAAAGGGTCACGAAACGTCAATCTTTGGGTAAGAGGATCGGATATACAAGGAGGAAGTATGCAACGAAAGGCACACCTATGTATTTCTTTTCGAATTCACCAGTCAAGTGGCGCTAGATTGGCAAAAGATCAGTTTGCGATCGCTCGCAAGACAAAACTCAAGATGGGACATACTTTGACGAATGTAGTCTTTCCAGTACCACCATCGCCAACTGCAGTTGAACCACCAAATGGTCAAACAAGTGAAGAAATTACAAAGTCGTTAAAGAATGTAGAGATCGAGAGATATCGATGAAGCAAAAGGAAGTTGCGATGATCAGTAACAGGCAACCTCTTCACGAGTTGGAATTTGGAAACACACCGAGGACGAGTTTGAATGTAGGAAAAGTGGCATTTTCGGTTGTCTGAGCCATGATTAACGGATTCGTAAAGGAATAGAGAGACGAGCAAGACGAGATTGAAAGAGAAGAAAAGACGAGCTCTGATTATCTAAGGTGTTGCCACAAGACATTCCCAAAAATGGCAAGTCGGTCTGAGCTGATTACATACACTTAGATCCTGTTGCACCTTTTTCTATCTATCGCCATATCTACCGAGAGTAACGTGGCCCATGTCAGCCTCGCCTTTGTCGGGAGGTAGCTTTCCCGCACGACGCCACATAGCGTTGGCTGGGAAGTGGCTTTGTCAGATCTGGTTCACCGGCATGGTCGGCAGCTCGGCAAACCGGCAATTTTCAAGGGTGTGTGACTCATGACTTCATGGGTGCAAGTGATTGTTCCGCCAGCCAATTTCGTCACGGTCCTCAGAGCTCAAAAATATCGCTGCAATGTCAGGTACGCGTGGGTGCATTCCGTATTTTACTCCTTCCAACCGGCTGCCCCATCTCAGCCTCTGCTTTCCACCGCCATGACCACCTCCGCCGAAGACAGCAATGCGCACACGGCAGTCTCATCCGTTGTCTCTGATCCAAAAGACTCCAAACCTGCTACAGCTGGCAAGCACAGGCCAGGGGCTTCTTGGAAGGCCCAGGAAACCCAGCATCTCCCAAAAAACAACCTCACAATCGTTAGTTGTGTCCTCCGTTTCTGACATGCGTGTCTCTGAGGCTTTCCTGCTGCAGGTCTTTCTGGGTTTAATGCTTACTGTGTTCCTTGCCGCACTGGATCAAGTGCGATTTCTCGTAATATTGAAAGAAGCACGGTACTCATCCTTTTTCTTGACAAACAGACCATCGTCGCAACCGCCCTGCCCACGATTGTCAGTCAACTCGGTGGCGGATCAAATTACAGCTGGGTTGGCAGGTGAGAAGAAGTGATCGACCTTTTCGGACCTAGATTGACATGAGGCTCCAAGCGCATACATGCTCGCGGCGGCAAGGTATGGCCTCTTGATAAAATTATCACGATCCCGACCAGCATCCTAACTGTTCTGTAGCCTTTCTCCGCTTTGCGGAAAGCTATCGGATCTTATAGGGAGAAAGCCAATCCTGTATTCTAGCATCGTGATTTTTCTGGTCCGTTCTCTCTTAATCTTCCGTCATAATACTTACCGCCTTCACACAGATTGGTTCCGCCCTTTGTGGTGCCGCCCAATCTATGGTGATATTTTCAGTTCAGGCATCCTTTCGTTTGCTGATCAGTGGGTTTAGACGTGGCTCATTGTGGCAAGAGCCGTTCAAGGCATTGGTGGCGGAGGCATTATCCAATTGGTGATCCATTTCGCAGCATTCTTTGCATCGATCCTAACGGCATGCATAGATCAATATCACCATTAGTGATATCGTGCCATTGCATGAGTGAGTGGGTTTGTGACCATACGCTCGTACGTTCAACCGACGTCTTATCACCAGGCGAGGAAAGTACGGGGGACTAATAGGTGCTACCTGGGGTATTGCTAGGTGAGACCTGGCAGTGATTGAAGCATGCTGTTGGCCTAACAATGTACTTGAGTGTTGTCGGTCCTTTGCTTGGCGGAGTAAGTCTTTCAAAAATTGAAAGAACTGGAACTGATATATACAAGGTATTCACTGATCATGTGTCCTGGAGATGGTATGTATATTCTACATGCATGCTGGAAAGACTAACCTACCTAATCTCGTATAGGTGTTTCTTTATCAATCTGTGCGTCGTCCCTGATTCCGTCTTAGGCTTCGCGGCTAATCATCCACGCCAGCCCAACTGGCGGCGCTGCTGGTCTTGTCCTATTCTTCTTCCTGCACCTAAATCCTCATCAAGGAAAGACGCTGCGCCAACACATCCGTGAATTTGATTTTCTCGGTCTCTCACTTATCGTCGGCGGCATTGTTTGCCTTTTAATTGGATTCAACGCAAGCGAGGTTTCATGTGCGTTAACGGCTCTCGCCGAGCTATGTCTTGACCCTTAGGCCATCATCAGGGTCTTCTGCAGAAACAATAACATTGCTGGTTGTCGGATGCGTGCTTCTGATATTAGGCGCAGTCAATGAGATATACACCACCCGATCTCCAATCGTACCACCTCGGTTGTTCAAGGTGTGCGGATAGCTGATCGATTTTTTTGCTTGACTGATGGATCTCAGACGAGAACTACTGTATTTATTCTAATTACCACTTTTTTCCATGCCGTGGGGTTTTTCGCTGGTGATTACTTGTTCACAAACAACATGACTTCATAGGCTTACTTGATGTCACTTAGGCGCGTATTATCTTCCAGTTTATTTCCAAATCCTTGGTGCATCTGCGACGAAGGCTGGTGTGGAGTAAGGGACCTTCCTTGCTGTCTTTGGTAGCCCTCTAACATTCTCCTTCAGAATGTTGCCGTATTCTTTGGGCAGTTCTTTCTGCTCGGCCTCATCAGGTGTCATTGTTTCTACAACAGGAAAATACCGCCCCGTTTTGTGGGGGGGATTTTCAATCGCGACACTCGGCATGGGTCTCATGACAATGTTGGATGCCAACTCCAATATGTATGTCCTATAACCTCAGTTCATTCAGCAATGGTTAGTAACGGGGACGCCAGGGCAGAGAAAGTGCTGTATCCGTTGATTGCCTCGTTCGGAACCGGATCTTTGTTCCAGGTAAATTGTTTCCTTCTCGGTGATATCGGGCAAGTCGACTTCATGTGTCCACGTCCTTAGGCACCTTTGATTGGCCTTCAGGCGGCTATGCCGCTGAAGGACATGGCGACCAGTACGGGCACGTTTGGATTCATCAGGTGATGCTGACCGTATACTTTCCGTTTGCTCGGCACTGACTATCCTGGTGCAGGACAATTGGGGGAACTGTAGGTGTTTCCGTGGGCCAGGCCATATTCTCGAGCGTGAGCAGGTCCCTGGATATGTTCCAGACCGCAAATTGGACCTGAAATCGTATTATCATTTGCAGGTTGTTCGAAGAAAGGTGTCGAAAATTCCCAACCTGAGTTTGAGCACTTCCCCAGGCGCGCTGAGTGAGAGCATCCGGAAATTGAAATCCATCCCCGTGAGTGATCTGGGTACGAACGCTATCAATGTTAAGAGTTGATGCCTGTGCAGGACGCGCGTCAGCGTGCTGCCGTAATTCAAGCCTTTGCCCAGTCCGTAAGCACGATATGGATCGTGATGACGCCAGTGTTCGGCGTGTCGTTCCTGCTGGGTACGGATTTGCATTCCAATTTTTTTTTTGCGACTGAGGACTGAAGTGGGATGATGTGCCAGTCTTGGGTGTAAAAGCCTATTCACTTAGGCGTGCGGTGGTGCGCCAAGGCGAGGAGAAAACGAAGACAGAATCTGATCTGGAGAAAGGCGAAGCGCCCAGCAGAGACGGCTACGACCCAGAGCCCGATGCAGCGAGAACAAAGGATGCTGTGATGGAACGACCTGCAACGAGCTCGACGAAAGGATGATAGATTGAGAATGAATTACTTATTGTACTGGTTTGATGTATAGAAAATTTGTTATTTCCACGTTAGTACAGGGTGATCCACGTGCTGAACCTGTCAAGGCAAGTTCTCAGACAAGCAGTCCCCTTCTCCTCACCGTCCTTCTCTGTCCCTTCAGCCAGCCTCCTCGCCGTCTATCGCCTCCACCCAAATGCCAGCAGAACGTTCGTCCATATCTCTAGACCAGGCCCAGCAGGAGCAGCCCCAGTCACAGGTCAAGGTCTGCTCGTCGTGTCACTCGACCCTCGTCGACGGCTCTTTCGTCTTCCTTCCAGAAGCGGATGCCATTGTCTGCATTGGCTGCCGAGAACGCATATCATCTGCACGCTCCTCGGCAATACCTCTCGACGACTCTCACATATTTTCCATCGACGTTGACCCCGCATTCGTCCGGGCCCTGGACGGCGGGGCGAACACACTGCAGAACACGAGGCATACGTCCAGCGCAGGCCCTGCGTCCTTTGATAGCTCGAACGTTGTCGACACCCGCTCTGAATTTGTACCTGCTCCGTCTCACGGTTCTCATTCACACCCTCCAACACACATTGCCAAGCCTCCGTCGTCATGTGCTCAGAGCAACAACTCCACCTTCCTGCCATCCCAACAGGTCCATTCATCCTCCTCCACCAATGCGGTTATCTCTGCCCGCAGACATCCAAGTCATGCACCCTATCCCGACCCCCTGACAGACCTCACCCGATTACGAGTCCGACCTCAAGCGCACAATTGTCTTTATCCTGGCGCTACTTTTCAGGGGACGCAGAAAAGCGGTCGCAATAGCTACGACGTGAACGTCACTATTGTCGTATGTCCCTTTGCATCTACTTTGAGTATATGCGCTTCAGATTGACGCTATTGGGGCTAGGACGTCGATTTCGCATCCTCCTACCTTTGTGGTTATTTGCGCATCCGTGGCCTGACGGACGACTGGCCAGAACTTACAACTTACTTCGATGCAGAGATCATTGGCAGCCGACACGGCTTCCTGACCCAGAACTGGGGCGCGTCCGAACAGGACGACATGGTCCATTGGTCTCGTTTCCCAGCGTTCAAGCATGTAAAGAACGAGCTCAGAAAACCCAGATGTACAATTCCAGACCGTGACCGAGGTGCTGTCTTCATGAGATGGAAGGAACGTTTCTTGGTTCCCGACCACCGTGTACAGGACATCAACGGCGCCAGTTTTGCTGGTGCGTCTGAGCTTTCCATATTCGGAACCTAGGAGTTGTAACGGGTGTTTAAAAATTTCCAGGTTTCTACTATGTATGCGTGGACTTTAATCCCGCGGCTAATTCCTGTTCGACGGCGCGGGCCTCCGCGTCCTTCCTGGAAGGTGACGATGGCGATTCATCCTTCCTTCAATCCATGACGAAAGCGGAGCCCATTCGGCGACCGCGTCGAGATTCAAGCGCACGACATGCCGGCAGGCGTGCACCTTCTGCGAGTCCGCGGCGTCCGGTACCTGTTGCGACAATGAGCGGCTTTTACTTCCATCAAAATTCAGAACCGTGAGTGTGGTCTTGGGCGGGGGTTTGCCCGGATTTGAAACTCACTGAACATCGCACCGCAGTTACCAGCAATTGTCGCTGTGTCATATCCCCGAACGTGGCAGCTCCAGCTTTGAGTTCCGTTGAATAGACAGAACTCGTGCCAGAAGCCGCCATGGTCTTCCCGACCGCATTTTTGTAGTTAGTTGCCCGTTTACTTATAACCCCTTTCGTTACCGTTGTACAGTTTGCGATCGCTGCATGTGACACCTCTCTTCTATCCCGGACTCGTAAAAGAAATGACAATAAATGATACTCGTTCTCACATCGCTGCATATCACATGTGAATCCAGAGCCTGAAGTGTGATCATTGCAGCCGTGCAGGAGAATCACGTCAGCTGTTGCGCCTCGGCAGATGGGTATATAGAGCCTGCAAGGCAGGAGCTGTTTTGCTCACGTTGCTCTTTTTTTTCTTTTTTTTCTAACAAATGTCGGAAGCCAATTCATCGTTGCGGACGGGGCCCCGGATAATCATTGTCGGTGCGGGGTCGGTGTCTCCGCATGTCGTCATTTTTTTTCATATCGTTGAGCGCTAATTACGCCTGCACGACAGGGTTGCCGGCATATCTGCGGCTATTCAGCTCAAGAGAAAGCTCAAGTATGACAACTTTATAGTAACATCGGCATCCTATATTGTTCTCTCGCCTACCCTCTCATCGTCCTTTTCGACAGATCTATGAGAAAGCGGATGCGCTGGGTGGCACTTGGAGGGTTTGTGGCAATCCAAGTCCATCTTTTAACGTCCGAGTTACTAAGACTGCTATCGTTTCCAGGACAATACATACCCCGTAGGTCATTTTCAAGGATAGAGATGTCATGCTTCTGAAAGGAGAGTTGCGTAGGGCTGCGGCTCAGACGTGCCTGGGCACTGGTACAGCCTATCGACGGATCTGAACCCGAACTGGTCGAGTTACTATGTCGGACAGCCCGAGATCCGCGCTTACTGGGAGGACCTATTCCACAAGCACGCGCTGGCACCGCACGCGCGCTTCGGACATGGGGTCGTCGGCGCGGTGTGGGACGCAGATGCGCAGCGCTACGACGTCACGGTCGAGTGCGTGGCGACGGGCGAGCGCGCACAAGTCCAGGCGGAGGTCATGTTTTACGCGATCGGCGGGTTCATGAGCCCAATGTTCCCCAAGGATGTCCCTGGTTCGGAGACGTTTCATGGTTTGGTGTGGCACTCGGCGAGGTGGAGGCACGATGTGGACTTGGCTGGAAAGCGGGTTGCGGTGATTGGGAATGGATGTTCGGCGTGAGCTCGTGTCTCTCACCTCGCGGCTTTGACATCCCTGATGGGCGACGTAGAGCTCAAATCGTGCCCGAGATATCTCAAGATCCCTCTGTCCAAGTCATCAATATCTGTCGCACTCCGCAGTGGTACGTTCCGCAGGTATGTGATATACGTTTGTTTTTACCGAAAATGAAACTACCATGTGTTAACGGGCACGCAAAGCGTAATTACCAGTACCCCAGCTGGGTAAAATGGGTGTTCGCGTACATGCCGTTCATCATGCGCTGGTACAGGAGCTGGCTGATGGCGAGGGTAAGGAATGGCTGCGCGGTCTTCTTTCGTCAACTGCTCATATGCGGACCCTGCAACCAGGCCGACTTGGTGTCTGTACTGTTCCGGAAAGGAAACGCGAGGCTGGGCGCATGGGCAAGACGAGTGAGTAGGAACTGCTGCGTTGGCCTCGGAACTGCACAAGATGACAAACACCGCGCTAGCTGCTTGCCGGGTACATCAAAATGACAGCGCCTGCCACTGAAGTGGCAAAGCTGACACCTGCCTACCGTAAGAAGCGTCGTACTGTTGTGCAGAAGTCGAGGGGGGGGGTCTAATTCGGTCTAGCGCCGGGATGCAAACGCATCGTTGTAGATCCGGAGTACCTCAGCAGTCTGCACCGATCGAATGTAACGGTGGAGTGGGGAACCATTGACTGTGTCATCAAAGAGGGAGTCAGGCTCAGGAATGGCGATGTGATTGCGCTGGACGTGATCATATTCGCCACCGGGTATTCGACAGTGAGTTCCTGGACTGCGACGATTCTCGAGCCCTGATGAACTCTGCGGAATTCCATAGGAGCCGGTGGGCTTGTATGTGCGGGGCAGCAAGGGCACGACGGTGCAAGAGTACTTTGCGTCGCACGGTGGGCCGCAGGCGTATTATGGCAGCTGCATGCCGGGCTTTCCGAACCTGTTCACGCTGCTAGGTGAGCCAGTCGGACAGACGGGGAGGTTCGAGACGATGACTGACTTGTAAGACGCAGGACCGAACGTGGCGACTGGGCACGCGTCGGTGATATTCAGCCAGGAAGCGCAGATCGGACACGCATTGCAGTTGATTGCGCCCATCGTCTTGGGTGATGTACGGTCGTTTGAGGTGACGGAGGATGCTACAGAACGGTACAATGAATGGTTGCGGCGACGACTGGCTGGATCTGTGTGGACAGAATGCCGTTCTTACTATCAAAAGGATGGAAGAGTTGTTGCTACGTTTCCTGGACCGGTTTCTTTGTTCTGGTGGTTTACTCGAAGAGTCAAGTGGACAGATTTCGTTAAAGTCAAATAAAATAAAATTCCAAATTAGGATTTGTGTGCTGTCTTCTTGCCGTTCAACGGTTTTTGCTCGTTTTTTTTTTTTAATAGGCCTCGGTGGCCCCAAATCTGCTTTCTCTCTCTTTTCTTTTCTTATCTTCTACCATTTCCAGATGACCTCCCACTCCCATGCATCGTCCACCGCAAATCTAGTCGGAATACATTACCGTGTCGGTAGGAAGATCGGCGAAGGCTCTTTCGGCGTCATCTTTGAGGGTAACAACCTCCAACTCCAGCGCAGTCCGCCTTTTTGTTCCCTGACACTCCCATCACAGGCACGAACCTTCTCAACTCTCAGACCGTCGCAATCAAATTCGTACGCTTTCCGTCTCACTGTTCAGTCGCCTTGCTCATGCCCTCTCTTCCGCAGGAGCCTAGGAAAGCCGAAGCGCCCCAACTCCGCGACGAATGTCGTTCCTACCGCATACTCGCAGGATGCAGTCAGTCGACTCTTCTCATTCACGTCGTCTTCTCCGTAACCCTTGTTCATTCCAAACCCTCTTTGCCTGTCCGCAGCCGGGATCCCGCAGATATATCACTTTGGGCAGGAAGGGCTTCACAACATCCTCGTCATCGATCTGCTTGGTCCCAGCTTGGAGGATCTCTTCGACATGTGTGGACGCAAGTTTTCCATCAAGACCGTGTGCATGGCTGCCAGGCAGATGGTGGACAAACACTTTTCTTTTCTCACTTCGCTCCTCGATCCTCAGCAGTCTTTTATCTTAGATTACGCGGGTCCAGACAATACACGAGAAAAATCTCATATACCGTGACATCAAGCCAGACAACTTTCTCATCGGTCGTCCCGGCACGAAAGGCGCCAACAGTCAGTCCTCCGCCACGGTTTTTTTTTTTGTTGTTATCTCAATTCTCGTGATGTTCCAGTAATACACGTCGTCGACTTTGGGATGGCAAAACAGTACCGTGACCCAAAGACGAAGCAACACATCCCATATCGAGAGCGCAAGAGCTTGAGCGGCACTGCTCGGTACATGAGCATCAACACCCACCTCGGCCGGGGTATGTTCTTCGCGCACCTTCCTTCTGAGCGTCCATCCTCACCGTTGGAGTTTAGAGCAGTCACGAAGAGACGATCTGGAAGCCCTGGGGCACGTATTCATGTACTTTTTGCGTGGCAGTCTACCGTGGCAGGGCCTCAAGGCCGCGACCAACAAGCAAAAGTATGAAAAAATAGGGGAGAAGAAGCAGACCACTCCAATCAAGGAGCTGTGCGAGGGCTACCCAGGTACTATCCTTCCCAAGCATCCTTGGCCCCGTCCACACTCATCGCTCCATCAGAGGAATTCAGCATCTATCTCAATTACGTCCGTAAGCTGGGGTTCGAAGAAACTCCTGATTACGATTTCCTTCGGGAACTCTTTGCCAAGGTACTAAAGAGCAACGGCGACGTCGAAGACGGCGTCTTCGATTGGAACCTCCTTAATGGTGCGCTTATTGCCGGTTTTGCGTTCGACAATGCCCTTTTTGACTCTTGCTACAGGCGGCAAGGGATGGGAAGCTTCAGTGGTAAGCAATAATCGCAAACCTCGAGATTCTGCGCGATCTAAGCACCATCATGTCAAGCAATCGCAGCCGCAGAGCCAGATGATGAGCCAGATGCAGAGCGCAGGACTGGCACCGGACCGGAGAAGAGACAATCGCGAATCCGATAGAAGACGCTCGCAAGGCAACGTCGTGCCCCCGTCACCCGCACTCGTCCGGCACGGGTCCAAGCAGCGCAAGATTCCTGCCGCGCTCACACCAGGTGGCGCAGGCGGTACCATGGGCCAATTCACGCCACATTCCGCTGCAGCGCAGGTCGGAGTGCCCGTTGCGACACCCCAGCGGCTGAGCGCACAGCATCCATACGCCAATCCCGGCACCGTCGGCGGCTACGACTATACGGCGGGCGGCGCTGAGGATCCATACGCAACCCAGCAACAACATCAGCAGCCTTACGGCCGCGTGTCGCCCATGGTCTCTAGCGTCGGTGCCGCTCCACCCGCCATCAGCAACGTGCGCGCGAGAGCGGGCGAAACGGGCATCTCGCATGGCGACGGCTACCACGGGCAGGACGCCGACGAGCCCCCACGGAAATCAATGTTGCTCAGAATTCTCACATGTCGGTGTTGATGGATTTTCTCATCCTCGGTTTTCTTTCTCCTACAGGCATCTTTGTTACGGTTTTGCATTGCTTCTCACCCTCCGTTACCTTCTTTCTGTTCACTCTGCGCAAGGTCATGTCACGTCTCTAGCATATGTCTCATCTCTTTTTTGTCTTTTCCTTTGGTCCTGATGTTTTCGCCTCTTATACCCTCCCTTTTTTTTACACCCAAGCTTCCCTAATCTTGTCCCCTTGGACATGCATGACGCTATATCCATTACATATACATACACAAAAAAATCATTCCAAAACGGTACCATCAAGTCAGAATGCTCCAGTCCGTTCGTTTCATTGCCTACAGGTCCTTGGTTGTGGCTATCTGGTTGTATATATTCAAGAATCAGGACCATGGGTTGCAGGTTGGATCATCTAGCAAAAATTTGAGAGACATCAGTGTTGAACAGGGCACTAAATTGCAAACACAAACTCATGGCATCTTTCGCCAGCTTCGTGCTGGGCATCGCTGCCCTTGGACGTGCATCTTCACCTTCACCTCGTAATCCATCTCCGTCCCTGCGCGTCATTTCCTCGTCAAGGTCATATGTGTCCTCCCACATCTCAGAGCGCGGAGTCATGCCCCGGAGCAACATCGCTGGAGGCGGTGGTCTAGGAACCGCACTAGTATCCGCAACCGTAACCGAGCTCCTCCTTCTGGAAAAGGTCTCTCTAAACTCAGGATCGAGGGTCCGACGCTCAGTCCTCGGGGACATCTCTGGCATCGATGTCCATGTAGGCGAGTCGGAGTAACGGTCGTTGGCGTTATAAGAGTACTCTGTCCACTGGCGTCTGGCACCCGGTTGTGCACCACGTTCTGAATATTCCTCTCGGGGACGATGGGACGACGGCAATCCTGTGCGACCATGCTCTCCGCAATGCCTGGGATTGTCATAATCAAACCAAGTTGCACGACGTACTCCACTCTCGTTCGGATAACTCGGCGGTCGCGATGCTTGGGGGTCGTAACTATAATGGCGAACTCTATCCCCGTGAAAATAGCTGCTTTCGACAAGCGGAGGCGGGGTTTGAGCAACAAGTCTTCGAGCAGCTCCATTCTCGTGGGCGTAGCGGCTTTCAGCGGCAGGGGTTTGATTTAGATGGTGCACTTCATTCTTGCGATGGAAACTGTGTTCAACGTATGGCGACGGTGCCAGATCAAAACGACCTGGATTAATGCCTTCCCCCCCGTGCAAATATCTGCTTTCCACGAACGAACGGTGTGTCTGAATGGCATGATCAACGGGACGCGAAAAGGTAGACCTGCCGACAGGCTTCGGAGCGCCGGCGGGCCCATATCCACATGGTGAATCTTGCCCCTCTGGATAATCGTACGAACGTCGTTGAAATTCTTTCGTCATCCCATGGACTACCCGGGGTCGGTGTTGGTATTCTTTCTTTTTTTGAAACTTCCGACCTAGATATCCGTAGTTTCTGCGCCGCGGAGCGGCATAGTCTATATCACTTTCTTGCAACATGGATAATTTCCGTTTCCCGTGGCTGGAATACGGCATGTCAACCTCAGATGTGTCAGGACCTTTGAAGTCCTGTGCATGCTGCTTCCTCCCATGCCAGTTGCGATACGACGGGTATCCGCGTGACTTTGGTATCACCGGAAAAGGTTGACGAGGGTGCTTTTGTTGGCCCTTGAAGGTCGGTGGACTTGTAGGTGATGATCGGTCTCCAAGGTTTCGTAAAGTCCCTCTGTCAATCTGAATGGTTATTAGCCCAGTAAAAAAAAATAAACATTTGTAGTCGTACAGGGTGTCCATGGTCGCTAGGATATAGTTGACGCGTGCACTCCTGTGCGAACAAGTGAATTTTCTGTATGTGCCAAAAGAAGGATACAGCTACTTCTCTGGGAACGTTTTCGAGCGGAAGGATGTTTGACGGCTGTAGGAGAATGACTATGCGAACCCAGAGCTCACTTGCAAATACGTACTTCGCTCTGTTTTTCAGCACTTGTGTGAACCTGAAGAGTATACGGACTGGGAATTAGGCAACTGAGGCAGTGGATGAATGGGCAAAGACACGTACAGGAGATCGCGGGATTACTTCGTAGCGTATCTCGTAACGGCGCTGTTGGGCAGACGTCAGGGACTCATACGCCTATCATTTCTTTCCTACTCACTATGCGATCGATGACTTGATCGGCAACTTCCTTCGCAAGACTTGTCATATTGTTCTGAGGAACCGCTGCTGCAATGCCTTCCTGTGTGGGCCGTTCCGAAGGGTCAAACACTCTGAGGTCGCTAGTAGGAACGTTCGCCTCTCCTTGGTTCGTCGGATCAGGCATCTTCTCCCTATGTCCGAAAGTAAAAGGATTGAGATGATTGGCAACAATGAGATGGTTAGCAGCGATAGGATGAAAGTGGTCAGCAGCGGCAGAACTGTGGGGATTAACAGTGACGGGACTGGGTTGACGAATGGCGGTCATAGAATTAGGATGATTGACCATGGGACTGCCGACGGCGGGAGCGGGAATGAACTCGTTCTGAGGTATCGGGTTTGGAGTATGGGCGCTAGCATGGTTTGCCGTTGAACGAGATGTAGGCGTACGCCCAATGTGTGGCAGTCCTCGCTGTTGGGCTTGATGAAAAGTTGGCATCGGCGAGGCGTCAGACACAGCATTGCCTTGCCTAGTGGATTGCGCCTGGGAAGAATTTATGGCGTCGACTAGCTCTGCTGAGAAACCAGAGCCCCCAGGTGCGCTGGATAACTTGGGGGAAGCGGGAGACTGTTTGATCTTGGAGAAACGTATTCGCTTCGGTGGACCGATCTTCATGGGCTGCAGATTGCCACCTGATAACTTATGCTGTTTCTCCGAGATCGCCCCGGCCTTGTGTTTCAAAGCTTCCATCATGGGTTTAACAGTGCGTTTGCAGGATGTGAGCGTAGACGCTTGTGGTTTATCCGCTGCAGAGAGCGGATTGCTAAGCCGATGTGGTTGTGAGGTGCCGCTCTACAGAAGCCATGAGCTACGATCCTTGTTGGTCTCCACGCAACTCACCGAATTGCGGAGAGTTACGCTTTTCGGAGTGTTTGACTGCAGCTGTTCCTTCACTCGATAAGGCAGCGGCGGTACTTTGACGTATGGCCTCAGTCGTCGGCGAAGAATGGCAACAGGTTTCCGACGCAGCGTATTAGCTGAAGGGGCCTCAGAAAATGTACTTGATGTCGATGTTGAGGCATCGGATGGATTGTCGTCGAGGTCAGTTGACATGTCAACTGACGGCGGTGGTTCCTCCACTATATATTGCACTTGCAAATCATACCATCCTGCCTTCATAAAGCTTGGGCAGAGGGGCTTGCAAATGGGATATGTCAAAGCCATATAGGCTCTCTGGTGCGTGAGATCTGGACGGAGTCCTTGCTGTTCCTTCCTCGAATAAATTGGTTGATCGTTCAGATAGCGGTTCTTGTTCCCAAGGTGGTTTCCGTGGTATACAGAGTGTGTGCTGTTAGCATTGTGCTTGAGAATAGCATCCACAATGTGCATTCTTTGATCTAGGAGTATATGTTGGTAACACTTGGAGGCGTGGCACTTCTTGCAATGCAGGGCCGCCGGGTAAGCAACTACATGAGTGTTCGAATCGGGATGGTGTCTCGCTTGGCTACATGTTCGTTCTTCGTTCCTTTACCTGAGGCAATGGGTCAATATATCGGAAGACCTTGGTCAAACTATCGTCACCTTGCTGCGTCGTCGGGCATCCAACAGGATGCAAGCGGCCCAAAATGTGGAGGACGCGTTGTTGAAGTTCCTAGAACACGTTATTCATGAGCATGAGCGCCAGGATGCTGATGAGGAGCACGAACAATTTCATTTCGACACCTAACGGTTGATTTACACGATCAAGGTATTCTTTCAGGGTTTCTACTGCTCGGCCGCGGGCGTCCAAAAGATTTTGGAAGGGTCGCAATTGGACGGGTTCCATGATTTCACAGCGACAGGTTCTCCCTTCAGCGTAACATCCCGGACAGACAATAGAGCAGCCAGAGGACGGCTGTTTGCAAGTCTTACACTCGAAGAAACTTTGGAATATGTCTGCCCCACAGAAATCGCACAAAATTCCGTCGTCGTTGTAACGCAATGAATTCGTGGAAGTGCCCTCGTCATGATCATGCTGTCGTCCATCGCGCTCGCAGCGCATCGATGCATGGTGAGGACAGTACTCCTCGATCAGTATATCGTCATAAAGACGGATAAGAGTTTGCATGTCCTGGGCAACTTCCGAGCGAAATTGCGTGGAGGCCAATGCCAAAGCAGTACACATCTTCTTCAATGCATAATAGACGAGTAGTTTGACTTTATAAGTCTCCGGCCTGCAGACTCTGTATATTTGGGCGGTTTGAATGATGAATCGACTCCGAAGACAAATAGAATGTCTAACCTTCGATAGATCGGCAACTCGTAATAATACGCGGCCGACAAGCCTTGCAGCGTCATCCTAGACCATGATGTCTTGATGGTGATCCCGCCATGATTGACGACTTGATGGCAACTTCGGGGCGGGATCAAGACCAAATCACCCAACTTCTGTTCCCCAATATAGACTGTAAAAGGTGCCACTGCAAGCTCTTGGACAGTAATGGCATGCGTTTCATGGTCTAATTCCTCCCCGAGTTTATGGAAATATTCTGCAACATCTGCTGAACTGGAGCTTTCTGTCATGAACCAGAAGGAGGAACCCCCGTTTTCAGAATAACACATAAGGTTTTGACCGGAGGAACCACAAAGATCTTTGTGACAGGCGGTGAAAGAGTCGGCGGCGCCCATGTAACACATTAACGTTTCGACATGTAGCTACCAGATATTTTCAGCGATGAAGATCTCTAAGCACCAGACTTGACTTACGCCTTCCGGTAATGCATTCAAGAAGTCTGAATCCGCATCCGGTAGCAAAAAAGAAGGCATTTCTTTATTCTCAGACAACCAACGGCGCCACCCCACTGGGCAACCCAAATCTTTTCCGTAAAGTTCTCCTGAGAGGGTATGTAAAGGTCATGTTCATACCAGATGGACAGGACAAACCTTTTGGGCCATTTCGCAATCTCTCAACGCAATCCAGTAGCTTCAACCTGGTATCTGTCGTGTCGCGAACGTTCCGCACAGTTACAGCTGCTGCCGATGAGAAAGGCGAGCCACTAGGAGAGGGGGAATACTGACTCAGACTGCTCTGTGCTATGAACCAATTGATGTTGAACTTCGTCAGCCAGTTCGGTAGCTCGTGCCAACCTTCGACTATCACCGGCAGGCCATTTGACTCATATTCGCGAATCAATCGAGATAAATCATGCTCTGAAGCATGGATACGGGGAAGCTCCTTGAAGTTGTTGCTCTTCGAGAGCAAAGAATGCAGAGACCATCCAGATGACGATATAGGCTTGGAATGTTCATTGGAGCGTCCGATGTGTACCATTTTCTGACCCAACACACGACTCTCCGCTGGGCCATACCTCGAAGGACAGAAGCGTTCTGTGCATTCTGCAGATGGTGAAGGTGTTTGCACGTGATCGTGGACTTGATTGTATGCCATTGCGTCGCCGATATGCGGAAGTTCAGCTTCATATGTTGTGGGAGGGACGGAAGAGCTCTAGAGCCCTTTTCGGCGCTGGATTTAAACCTGCTTGCCCTGATGATCAGCAGAAATGTTCCTTGGAGTGATATTGGCTTCCAGAATCTATACACATGGCACTAACCAGGCTGTACAGTTCTGAACCTTGTCTGGCCTCGTACGGGACATAATAGGCGCTCGACTGTCTCCTAGGGGTCGAAACAGTGGCGTGGAGGAAGGGGGAAATTGAATTCCATTCATCACGGCACCCCGGCCGTTGTGTGCTTTTCACAGTTTGAGGATTGACGAGATCAAAGTTCTCATCCAACCCTTCCCATCTGCTATATGTCCCTGGTTTCTGCGCAAGATTCGTTCAGCTTCTGGGAATTCGTGTCCTGTGGGCGTTGTCATCTTCCGTTTACATCCATCTCTGGGCCCACAATTCCGTTCTGGTTAACGGAATGCGGGCATGTGGTTTGCAACAATCATCTCAGTGGGGCGATGTGATCCAATGCCCTCTTTTGAGAACATTGCTAATCCATGCGATAGATGCTGATCAGAGCTGTAGCCAGTGCGGCGCCCACAACGTACAGGTTGTCCCGCTGCAAACCGAGGTTTATGCATGCCCGACTTGATTAGGCATAATTGCTCATGTCGACGGTGACAGATGGATGCTCCGATGTCGGACTGGTTTCGTTCTGTGCCAGCGATGCTGGATGCAGCATCTTATGCCGCCAGAGCAAGCGATAGCGGTTGGGCCAATCCATGCTTTACTGACTCGCTCTAGTTTCAGCAGGAGGCGATGGCGTCGCAAATTCGGTTCTTGCGTTCGAGATGCCAGCAACAACGTACCCTCATTGAACGCCTAAGGCGGGAAAATGCAGAACTGAAAAAGTCAGCTCGATCGCTGGACCATTGGATTCCTTATTCACGTCCTTGCAGACAAAACGATGCGCAGCTTGCTGGTGGCCATCACACTCAAGAACGATACCAACGAATGAGCTATCCACATGAAGCTTACGACCGCCAAATGCCCTCTGAGATGACCAACTCAAACGGGAAACGTTCCATGAGGGACTCAGACTCGTAAGATGTGAATCGATAAACATCCGCTGCAACATGTTACCGCTTGCCCGCAGCTATCCTATCGATGATCATCAGCAAAAGTCGTTAATTACCTCTAGCCCACGTTCCAATGACGGCCAACTTGCCCACGACAGATTGACCATTCCCGTGGCGCGTCGGGTACCAGAACTTCTATCAGGTGAACAAGGTTCGCTTCTACATGCGGTCCCACTTTTCTGACCGTTTCGGGTGCCCAAGAATCCATAAGCTACTCTTCGGAGCATCAACAGAAGCCATTAAGCAATAACATCGAGTATTCACAATTCACACACTGACAATGACGCATATAACAGCTTTTATCATATTTTTTTTCAGGCGTTATGCGTATGTGCCCCCATCCACCGCCTCTGCTCGCCGAACTGGCATGTCGCCGTTGGCCAATCCACGTCGGGAGACGCAACAGGGTGCGAATTCTAATCATAAGGCGGGCTATGCTTATGCGACAGCGAGAAATCAAATGCCACCTCCCCCTACCCCGCTGAGATTCAAGTCGTCTGGTAGTATGGTGCAAAACAACCAGGCTCTGGGGAAACAGTCGCACCCAGGCGCTCATCGGTCGGCAGGTTTGGAATTTCCCACAGCATCCCGATCTGGCGCCTCGACCTATCATTCCGCACCTCCTACAACATCGTCGGGAAATCGTACTATCCAAGCAACTCCAATGAGGGGAAGTCGGCGTTTCATGCCTGCAGGAACGAGAGCTATGTCGCGTGGTGGTCCAATGCAACCCCCAGATCAAAGGACTCCGTTCATACCTGGAAGGACGTTTTGACTTTTGTTTTCTACTGTTCTGGATCGTATTATTTTCCTGAGCTGTAGTAATCTGAATTATCCGAGTACGGAAGTATGTCTTGTGAGTGATTACAAATACGAGGCGGTGTTGTCAAACACTGCAGCCATGATGCCAATCTCCACGAACAACCGCGCCTTTGTTTCCAACCATTGCTGCGCAGCCATTTCTGCGTGCCCATCGTCTTGGACCTCTTCTACATAGCTATATCCGTTCCAAGTCCTTTCTTTTCGCTGTAACTCGACAATGTCCTACAGGGATCCTTACGAACAATCATACCCTTCTCGTCAGCAAAACAGAACCCAATACCAGGAATACGCATCAGACTTTAATCCTTATGCAACATCTCAACAGCCCCATCAGACGTACGATCAAGGAGGACCGGCAGCTTCGTATGACAATTATGGAGCTAGCTATCAAGACGAATCCCAACAACAAACCCACCCACAACGGGCGCCATCGAAACGGACGTTTGCGGGTACCAACCTGAGTTTAGATCAAAGCAGCCCGCCCATGAGAGGAAAGGAAAGCGCGGAGGTGTCAACGTTCTCTCCGGTCACGCCTAGGCCGAGGTATTTCTTGTTTCCTTACTATGTACACGGACAGTTTAGAACCAAGATATTCGATGCGAAGGACGACTCGGGCCATAAAAGACTATCGTTATGACCATCGGGGACCTCTGTGGACCAAGGTGCGCAAACTGTATGTAGCTTTGCATTCTTTGCTTTCTCATGTTCCTTGTCTGAAGGGTGGCCGTGGGCGCTGTTTCGGGAGATTTTGTTGCTGCACATTGATGACAGCATTCGTCCTGATTGTCAGTATATTTTTGGCGCTAGCATTGGTGAGCATGGATAATTGCTTGGTAGGGCAGTTCATGAATTTCGTCTGCAGTGGATTCGGCCCCCGAACATCGAAATTGGCAAAGTAGACACTCAAGCGCAGTCTGGCAGTGCCGTACGCCCATCCTTTGATTGAACAGCACCCTGAAGTCAACTGTCCGGCCGCAGATTGAACTCCAAGAGAACGGCATCAAGATACATCTGGGTGTCAATATCACGTACGTCGACTTCGCGGTGCCCTTGTTCACCTACCCAGCCTTGTTTTAGTGTCGACAATCCAAACTACTTTGATGTCAATTTCCGACGTATTAAAGCCGAAGTGAGTGTCCCGTTCAATGACTGGTGCTGATCAGTGCGTTGAATACCTCTCTGAAAGGTGTTTTATCCAATCAACAACACTGCGATTGGGGAAGGCAGCGCAGATAACGTGGTGTTCAAGAACAACGCGCAGACCAATTGGACGTTCCCGTTTACGATTGATTACCAAACGACGCGTGACCCTCAAGCCCTCATCTTACGTGACCTGGCGAACAAATGCGGGGTTAATGGCGCAAAGAGCAATATTTCCGTGAACTACAAGATCACGGTAAATATCCACGTGCTTTTACTGTGATCCTGGCGTTTGATTAAGAATTTGAAATTTATCAGCTTGGCTTGAGGATATTATTCATCACTATATCTCCTGTGGTCTCAAATTCCTTCACGTTCGTGTGTCCGCTCGATGCTTCCGACCTCGAGGTAAATTTCCTTTTTTTTTTTTTTGTATATCTACGTTAAACCCCGATTGTTGACCACCATGTTAGGGCTTGATCAAGAGCACTGGAATTGGCGGACTATTAGGATGAGATTGTTCCCGCGGACAATGTACTAGTGCATGACGTATTTATGAGTACACGTGACGTTATAAGTAATTGTTTTTCCGTGATTTCTATGTGTTGCCCGTTGCGTTTTGCCCGAGATTTAAATTTTATGTTCTCAGGTTTGTCAGTCTGAGATTTCCGCAATTCTCAGTCGCTCATGTCCTCTCCGACCCCTTTGCAGTCCTATCTTGGGGGTGTCGCTCTAGCAGTTCCAGTTCATGCTCTCCTCATACTCAACGGCAATGTCTTTGGCATCTCGGGATTCCTACACCGCGCAGTTCGCGGTCAATGGGAGGCTATATGCGCCGTTGCGGCGCTTATCACTGGCGGCGCGTATGTCGCATTTATAGAACGCGCAGGCCCACAGCCACTGCCTATAAGCCTTGCTCGAACGGTTTTATCTGGGCTTCTCACTGGGCTGGGCTCCAAGGTATTTTATTGTGTCCCGCTTCTATTCAACGTTAATCACTCTTTGACATAGTTGTCTAACGGTTGCACATCCGGGTAACGTGTAGCCGGTCTTTGCCTTGTTTCAAAGTGCTAAAATTTTCTGTTAATAGACATATGATTTGTGGCATATCGCGATTCTCTATCCGGTTAGCTCTGCTGCAGGCTAGTGCCTATGTGTCTTGGTAACTAATTTTCTTCGTCAGGTCCATTGTCGCGACTGCGACTTTTACAGCCACGGGTGCCATTACAGCTCATTTGCTTTACAATGATCTACCTCCGATTAACGCATTTGATTGGAGCCTTGGGAAGAACGGAAAGGCGTTCCTCATTTCTCAGCTCATCCCTCTCTCCATGAGCTTGCTTTTGTACTTCTTCGTGAGTGTTCCTCTCCTGAACATCCTCCAGACTTACATGTGTTTGGCAGGCCTCGCGATCTGAATCCAAGGTGGCCAAAAAACCTCCGCAAGCCTCCATTTTCTCTCCGCGGGCACTAGCCTTCATAGCAACTGGCTTTGAGTTCGCTCTGGCGCTGCGTCTGTCCAACCTGACCGAGCCAGTTCGCGTTTTATCGTTTTTGCTTCTGCCGTCCCATCCGGCGTTCGATCCCTCCCTCGTCTTCCTCGCCGTGGGGGCCCTGCCGCTTTCCATGATCCTATATAATTTCTTCCGTGGTCCGGAGAAACCGAGACTTGGCGGCTCTTGGTCGGTGCCTAAAGGTGGCCATGTCGATGCGAAATTAGTGATTGGCGCAGCCATCTTTGGAGTCGGTTGGGGAATGGCGGGCATTTGTCGTACGCAGCTTGATCTTCCGATCTTTGTTCCACCTGCACTGACCTCCTGTCGATTTAGCCGGACCAGGCTTGGTGAACTTTGGCAGGGCAGTTGCGGCTAGGTCTGGGTTACCTCGAACGGCCGCCTGGCTGGCAGCTGTCGCGCTGGGTGGTCTGTTGGCATGATCTAGTTCAAATTTTCTAACCATGAATAATTTAACACTGCAACCCCACCGATGGGGTGCTATCGTCCGGCATGAAACGTGCGACAAAGCTTTATTTCAGTCTCAACGAATGAATGAAATAATGTAACGAAGTCCAATACAAGCAAAGCTAAGCATTTAGAATACAAACAATGTGGCGTGACATCCTATGTATTGACTGCGATGCCGCTAACGGGTGTGCTTGAGTTCGTTGGCGACGTTTTGCCGCCTGGACGACTCCTGCCCCACTTGACAGATACCCTAACATTGTCAATCTCGAGATCGTTTGCCCACGCTTGGGCAGCTTGCTCCGCCGCAGATCTTTCCTTAAAGTTCACAAAGGCGCACCTATAGGCAAAGGAGCTAACTAAATGCCTGTTTTTGTGAATAGGAATGACCAACCGTGATTTGGCAACATGGACAACGGATTTCAACAGTGTAGGGTCTAACTTGGGGAGAGACTGCAGCACACGGGTCCGTATACTCAATTCCGTCGAATCGGGAGAAAGAGAAGAGAGGAACAATGACGTCTGCATCGAAATTTCAGTAGAAATCTAATGTGCAGATCTTGGGGATACCCTTACTATGTTCAGGTCATCTGGAGGCTTCAAGCCTTGAGCTTCGGCATGGTTCGAAAGTATCTTTTTTGCAACGGGGTCGTTGCGGCCGTAATATCGGTCTTGGAGGTTTTGGTTCGCCAGTTCGTTGTCAACCGGCTTTTCGTGCCGGTACGGGCATTCATTTCCACGTGCACACTCTCCCTTCACGAAGAACGAGCAGACATGTGGGCGGTTGCGTTTGTAATACGGGTCTGTTCTTGCTAACTGCTTCAACATCTCCTTCCCCGCGGACGACGCCCTCCCCGAATCCAAGCCGGATTTGTTCCCCTCCAGCTAGGGAGGCCGAGTCGGTACTAATTTAGCTCATTGAAAGAATGGACTCACCTTGCTCTCCATATTCTGCGCGTAATACTCCCGATTGATGTCGCTCGTCGGAGCATCCTGTTTAATGGCCAGAGCAGTATCTCTCACTTGAGTCGGCAAGCCGTACTCTAGGTCCAGGAGGCACGTCTGGCAGACATTTTTCACCTTTGCGCATGTCTGACAGATGACGGTGGTTTTGTAGCGCATTCCTGCACCTGGGTTCCAGCGGAAAACGGTGAATGGTCGTGCGCAAGTGCCACAGGATCTTCCATATTCTTGTTTGGACTTGAGCGGAAATATAAGCTCGTAATCGGCGAGACGAGTGAGCACGAATCACATACCATCCGAATGAATGGATTATCACCCAAGCCTGTGTGATGGTAAATGAAACGCCAACAAAAGATTGTTCATAATCATACATGTTTCGCAAAGAATGGGAAATTCGCTTTGCTCCCAGCCAGCTTTGTTAATGTCGGCCTTTGGAGGAGGCATCTTACGCGGGAGTCTGGAGGAGAGGATGCTTTGACGCACTGACAAATAACCATCATCAACACCGTAGAGTAGCACGTGATCATACAGCCAACCAACACCATGTCCGAGTCGACGACAGGCGAGCGTATCGGTGGAGGGTCGTTGCTCATAGCGTGGCAGCTCAAGGACAAGAACGTGCTCATCGTCGGCGGGGGAGAGGTCGCTGCGCAACGTATAAACTCCATCCTCACCACCGATGCTCACATCATCGTTGTCGGCCCAGAGGACGGACTCCACTCTGAGACCAGGCGGTTGATCACTGCCCACAAGGATCGCGTCACATACCATGACCATCTATTTTCTGGTCCCCCTGATCTCATCGCCGTCGACATGGTTCTCACCGCACTCGACGACGTCGGGCTTTCTCGTCAGATCTGCGATATGTGTAGGAGTGCGAGAATCCCCGTGAACGCGGCCGACATTCCCGAACTCTGCGACTTTTATTTTGGCTCTCAGATACGCGATGGTCCATTACAGATCATGATCTCAACAAATGGTAACGGGCCCAAGATGGCGAACATCGTAAAAACGAAACTCCAGCAGTCGCTTTCAGGATTTGAGGGTCAAGCCATAACCACTGTCGGCAAACTTCGCAGTCGACTAAAGATTCGCGCCCCGGGAACGGGAGGAGATATAGGAAAGAAGAGGATGCGTTGGATGTCTACCCTCTGCAGCACATGGAACATGGAGGATCTAGCCGCTCTGGATGATGAAGATATAGAAAAACTCCTGGATATAGGTTGGGAGCAAAGGCGAGTTCCCATCCCCGCAGAAATAGGACGGCGCCGGGTTAAACCGAAGGCTATGAACTTTGACCTAATCCTGCCTTCTGTCGTGGGTTTCGCTGCTGGAGCGTTTTGCGTTGCACTCGTGTCAGTCGTCCGGCGGAGATCAGCATGGTGATGTCACGAAAGGATGATGCCCTTTGCATTTATAGCGCATGGCAGACGAAGGAAGGCCTGTAGCAGTAGATGGAATGATTGTTATATGTATTTATGTACTTGGAGGGTAAAAGACATGGGCCTCTACTCACCGATGGTATCTACGCTACCGTCCTATTTGCGTTCACGTAGCCCGTCCCGTAACAAGAGTACAGGAGCAAAGCAGTATCTGGGCTTGATCCTTCGACGGGATGTATCCTGAAGGTTGTGCCAAAAAAGCTCTTGACGTCGCGCAAGAACTGGATACTGCATTAAGGACCCGTCATTCATGACTCGGAGCCGCGGAGAAGCCGGTTTTCACTCACGTTCTTGCGGTAGGTTCACTCATCTTACACCGACTAACATCCTCACTGCCAAGAAGCATCATTAACAAAACAAGAGTCTGATGCCTTCGATCCACACATCCGCCCTTGTTGACCTCTTCTATTAGCGCACACGTTGCTTGCAGAGCTATCTCTTCTGGTGCCACCCCGGGCTGCGACACGGCCTCCGAGCAATGTATCGCAGACGTGGTTGACTCGGCGAGTAGGCTAAGCGCATAACCAGGCGACCTATCGTTAAAAACGAATTGAGTTACGGAACGAAGACGCGAAAGGAATGCGCACGCACTTTCCACTGTCGTCCCCTCTGTACACATCGGAATAAAGATATATATCAGGGATATAGCGGTTCAAAATAGACCGCGATGCTTCAATCATGCGATTTGATATTTGAGGATTCACACGAACAGCGTGTCTTCAGCAGTTTTCAACCATCGATGTCAAGAATTGAAATTTAAAAAAAAATAATAATACGAATCCGAACTCACGCTATGCCCCGTATGCGTTTGATTTTTCCAGGCTCCACGAAATTGAGGGTTTTGACTTGTTTGACAATCGGGCAGACGAACTGGACTTCGCCGCCACCTGCTGGCGCTGCGCCTCGTTTCTTGATCTGTATGGATGGAAATGATGTGAGGAGATTGCGTATGTTTGAACAAAGACGGAACCCACCCGTAGTTCAAGGCCGTCCGATATGCCAAAAAGTTGAAGGTGTGGGAGGGTCACCGTTCTTAAGAGATCTGCCTGTAATCATACATGAGAGCTCGTTCTTCAATTTCATGAGAGAAAAGAAACTGCATACGGAAAGGTCATGTTCGTCCGTTGTGATTCCTTTCAAAGTCAAGTGCATAGGCTTCTTGGCGAAAGGGGCGAGCATGATTATTGGCTCAAGAAAATAACCGATCGAACGAGAAAGCGGACATTCGTGTGTGACATCCCCGCCAGAAATGATACCAGGCTTGACGAGGATTGCAGTACCTGGGATTTAGTGGATGAACAGGAGTTGTTTTGCAATTTCCGTGCAGAAAACGTACCTGTTACTGAAATCTCTATCACAGTTCCATTGGTTATTTTTTCCAACAGTCGCAGTAGGCTGACTTCAAAATCTACACAACACCCATTAGAAATCCATATAAAGAATGCAAGAATAGACGCGTTTTACCTCGAAGACCAGGATTCTTGTCTTCGGGACGAATCTTGTCGATGCGAATGTACTTTCCACTCAGCACAGACAGAACCAGGCGATGTCGTAGGGACTGGTGGCCGCTGAACTGGACGACTGAACCAACTTGCGCCATGATTGTTTCGAGCGTAACTTAGACCAGCGTCAAGCTTTCTCGATCATGGAAAAATATGCTTATATAATCGAGATCATCTGCATACGCCCGATGGCCTCTTTAATGTGTTGTGAACCGAATTTTCTCCTTTCTCTCAGTACTCCGAGTACTTTGCAATTCAAAACGTCTGGATTCCGAAAAAAAACGTTGTGTAAAGGTTGGAACAATACGTAGCAAACTCCACGGGTAAGCATGAGACCGATGTAACATTACGTAACGAACGCGATCGGCCATCTAGCAATGAGGGTTGACGTCCATCTGGCCATCGTGCCCTCGCCCACTTTATCATTAAATACTCACCGCACTCAGACATCATGGAAAATGCTAATGGACAGGTATCATCCGTGGATTGGCCAGGAAGATACTATCATGTAGACCAGATACTCGATAGACCTGGTCCTCGCACTGACCCGGGGTTCCTAGCTGGAGATGGCGTAGGTGATACAGACCATTGTCTCCTCATAAAAGGACTGACTTGTTGTGCAGGTGAAAGAATTCCTCAGACACCAGGCTAAAATTCTAGTCATTGGTGCAGGCGGCTTAGGATGCGAGATCTTAGCCAACCTCGCCTTGACTGGATTCAAGGACATTCACGTAATCGACATGGACACGATTGACATTAGCAACCTCAATCGCCAGTTCTTGTTCAGGTATTTCCAGCGGTGCTCTAGTATGAAACCCTCAACTCAGGCTTCGAGCAAGGCCAAAGGATGTTGGCAAACCAAAAGCCATCATCGCTGCCGAATTCATCATGAAGCGCGTACCTGGTGTCACAGTCACTCCGTACGTCTAGCCGTATGTTCTGAAATGGCATGCCTTACTGCGAATCTAGATACTTTGGCAAGATCCAAGACAAAGGAGATGATTATTACATGCAATTCAACCTAATCATATGTGGACTGGATTCAGTGGAGGCTCGACGGTGGATCAACGCTACATTGGTGAACATGGTCGATCCAGAGAATCCGGAAAGTTTGAAGCCTTTGATTGATGGTGGAACAGAAGGTCCGTCCACTTATTTTCTATCGCGTTTGGCTGGCGGCTGATTCATGTACTCGGTTGACAGGATTCAAGGGCCAAGCAAGAGTCATCCTGCCGACTATCACATCATGTTACGAGTGTTCGCTCGATATGTTGAATAAACCAACTGCTTTCCCTATTTGCACCATTGCCAACACACCTCGTCTTCCTGAACATTGTATAGAATGGGCTTCCGTCCTAGAATGGCCTCGTGTTCATGGAGGTTTGCCACTTCAGCTTAACAACTGGGCTCCAATTTTGAGTTGCCCTTTTTTTTTTCAGGCAAGAAACTTGACACTGATGATCCAGAACATATCGGGTGGTTGTATTCGGTCGCCGCAGCACGCGCTAAAGAGTTCAACATTGAAGGTGTGACGTGGTCCCTTACACAAGGTGTGGTCAAGAACATCATACCTGCGATCGCGTCCACGAATGCCATCATCGCGGGTGAGGATATATTCATATCTTGTTCATGAATCAGCAAGTCAAGTCGATTACCCAGCTTCATGTTGTAACGAGGCCTTCAAGATCGCAACGAGTTCTGCAGCCTACCTGAACAACTACTTCATGTTGATTGGCACTGACGGTGTTTACTCATACACGTTTGAGCATGAAAAGCGAGATGATTGTCCTGTCTGCGGCGGCGAGTCGGTTGAGCTCTCAATCAACCCAGAAATGACCGTCGAGCAACTCATTGACATGTTGGTGGAAAAACAAGACATGTGAGTCATTCTCTACATGGTTTCGATGGTTTTGCTCACTGTTCCACCTCACCGATTAGCCAAGTCAAGAAACCGTCGTTATCGACGCCGGAGCAAAACATCTATCTACAAGGCCCGCCCCAGCTGGAACAAGCAACACGGCCGAATCTAGAGAAGAAGGTTTCCGAATTCGTACGACATGGTGGGGAAATTACAGTTACTGCAACCACCTTGCCCTTCAATCTTTCGCTACGAATCAAGTATACCTGATTCTGTTCCTTCATTGCTATATATTCCATTGGATGTCACACTGCTCGTTTTCGATAACCATTCTGCATTTCTTCATCTATATATTATACAGACGCGACCGAAATCGCCATCAACCTCTCCACCATTTCCCCCGCCTACAACCAGTAGCCACTTCTCTAGTATTGGCCAACCAACATCGAATTTGACCGCCAGCTCGTCTGTGTGGCACTCACCATCGAGTAAACCAGGCAATTCCGGTGGATATGGATGTAAATGTGCAACTTGGTGTCCAGGATTGGATAACGAAGGCGACCAAGCATTGCGAGAGCGGCCTGCAGTCGGAACGGCCGTGTTCGACGGCGGCAGCACCACGCCCTTGGCAGTTACTGGGGAAGCCGGAGGTCCCACGGGCGCGACGAGCGAATGACGTCTAGCCTCTGGGCGTCCGTTGTTTTGTAGTTTCGACATGGCATTATGAGATGTGTTCGCATTGACTTCAGATTGTGACACGACAACATGGGATGCCCCGACGATTTCAGCCTTCTGCGAATGATGTATCCAGGAGAGGCGCGGACTGGCGACCGCGCTCGCTCCCCCTGTTTTCTGCATATCTCTATTTCTGAGCTGTTCTAACACCTTTTCCGCTGCGCTCGCACGTCTTGCGCGGCGAGTGGATGCGAAGGGTTCTGCAGTAGACATGGCGGACAATTTGCCCCGCTCTCGGGTAGATGAAAGGATCCCTTCGATGTTGCCCAGCTGCTTTGCATCGTTAGAAACTGAAGGAGAACGGTGCCGCAAGAAATTGTTCCCCGCTGACAGATCAAGATGAGTAGAAGCACGAGTCTGTTGTGAAGGAAGGATAGGTCCCGAGAAGCTTTCACCCCGTCTTCTGGCATAGATTGGCGCTGTCGTCGGTGTGGGAGGGTCAAGAGGTATTGCCTGATCATTCTGCTGTAGATCGGAGGGAGGAAGAAGCACAGGCCAACGATGAACACGCCGCAAAAATCCCTGTCCAGCTTATCAGCAAGTACAAAGAAACAGCCAACAATAAAAACAGTTGCCTTAATGACGCCAAAGCTGGTAAACCGGCGAATATCGATGTTGAGTTGGTGAACATCGTAAGCCTCCATCCACTCAAAAACTGTCTTTCCGGGCTTCAGCCTAGAGTACAGGCGGAGCAATTGGGGCCAGTCAGGGATAGGGTGACCTTTGTCATGCCTTTAGCGCTAGGATGTAAGACGACTATTACCGTCGTCATACCTGGCTTCGTCACATACGGCCCACATTCCTCTTGAACATGGACCTGATCTGCCAGCCATTGTATACTCTTCTGAAGCGTATACATGTTCGAAAATTGGAATATGTCAATGGTCATGATGACTTGGTAGTAGCTGTGTGAGACGTAAGTCGTCATCTTTCTTTTCGAACGTACGTGATTTTCGCACAGTAGATGAGAAATAGCGGCACGGGTCAAGGTTATGTCGCAGTCCGCAAGTTGGGCAATCCGACTAACGTGGTTAATGCCATCAATATACTTGCATACCTTGGGAAGGGCATGAAAGTAGTAAGTTCGATTCGCGATGCAGAAGATGAAGAAGACTCTACTTTGACCATGGTTAAATCCCAGTTGTCCTCTATTCGTTTCGGAATATTGATAAGAGCCACTGGAACCATCCAATCTTTGACTTTGGGAGGATTAGGATAAAAAGGAAAGATTTTTAGTTCAACGGAGTTGAAGCGATTTATTGGTATGGACGTTTCCGAGTAAGAGTTGAGGTCTTCATATAGCTGTTCCAGAATGGCATGTATTGCAGAAGATGACCCGGGACTTGACAGAAAGGCAGATTCTTTCTACGCAAAGCCTCGTGATTCCTCGTTAGGCTTAACGATAGTCAGGAAGCATACCTCGCAGGAGGTCAGGACACGGCTGATCTTTCTGACTATTGGCTCGTAGCAGCTCAAGTCTGCGGTGCGCTCAAATACGAAGCAGAGATTATACCGGAAATAGTTTCGTTGGTATTTTCCATGCAGCTCGACAGGGAAGCCGATTATGCGATGGTTTCGTGTCGAGCACGTAACGAGCCGCCCGCAAAGCTGACTTGGAGGTATGACATACTTGGACACATCGTCGAAATTGAACAGACTTTGGTTGCCGGAGCCGGTCTTCCTAGTGGGTGAGTTGAGAAGGTTTCGGGCAGGACGGTTGTAATCAAACGGGGAAGTGGCCTGAGCAGGAGAGGGCGCCTCAGTAGGTGTTGTTCCAGATGTCGAAATGAGGCCCTCGGGAACTTGATAGACTATCTTCGGGCCATGATGAACGTCAAAGACGGAGTAGAAGACAGATTGTATGCGCGGTAGAAAGGAATCATTGCCGTCGGGCATTGGCTACGATCAAGGCTCGCGCGTCAGAGCGAGAATCACGCGTCGTCACGAACCACGATGTTGACGCCAGCGTCCTTCCATGCTCTGCCCTTGCCCATCGTGCAGCTCTCCCTCGCCGCCGTACTCAAATGCGGGCAATCGTTTCGTTGGTCTATATACCCTCTCAACTCTGAATGCCATCCAACGCACGAATACCGGTTGTGTCTGCACGACCGCGTCGTCTGCCTCCGCCAGACCGTTGATACACTATTCTACCATTCAATATACCCTGACCCTCAGCCTGACGCGACACAACTGCATCGCAAAGACGCAGAGACTCTCCTCTGGATAAATGACTATTTCCAGCTTGATGTCGACTTGGTTAAACTGTACAACGAGTGGGCTTCGCGAGACCACATTTTCGCAAAGGTCCAACCCAGATTTCAGGGAATCAGGATCTTGCGACAGGATCCTTGGGAAAACCTTGTTTCGTGGGTTCTATATTACCTCTCCTCTTAAATTTCTCAGAGTCCTGTTCCACTCAGATTTATATGTTCATCAAATAATAACATTTCTCGCATCTCGAAGATGGTGCATGCGCTATGCAAGCATTATTCGCCTACCCTCCTCTCTGCCCCCGATCCCATCGAATCTGCGACAACACACAGATATCATTCGTTTCCCCCGCCGTCTGCCCTCACTAGGGCAGACGTCCCAGGGACATTGCGCTCCCTTGGATTTGGATATCGCGCGGATTTCATCCACAAAACTGCGAAGATGCTTGTCGAGGCTCACACAAACCATGCCGACCATGGTTCTAGAGAAGCTGCGGAAAATTGGTTATTAGGACTGAGAGAAATGGGGACCGAACAAGCGAGGCAAGAATTACTCAAATTCGTTGGCGTTGGTCGAAAAGTGGCGGACTGTATCCTTTTGATGAGCCTAAACAAGGTGAGGACTAACGAGGTATTTAGCGTGTATGAAAAATTCTGAATAGTGGCTGTAGAAGGAGGTTATTCCTGTTGACACCCACGTCTGTCAAATTGCGGCCAAGTACTATGGTTTTAAGGACGGAAAGTCGACAAAGAAGTTTGCTATGACCTCGAAAATATATGATCAGATAAATGCAAAGCTTTTTAGTGTCTGGGGGGATTACGCCGGCTGGGCACACTCGGTAAGACTCACCATTGTTTTTGGTTGTGAAAGGATTTATATATACTCCTCTCTCGCAGGTGCTTTTCACCGCCGACTTGAAGTCATTCTCGTCATATGGTCTCTCGATGCCCATCACCTCGAACTCGAGCTCCTCAGCTGTAACCCCGTCGCCTGTGGACCCACCTGCTAAATCCAAGAGGGATCTCATTCTAGAGAAAGTCTTGCCAACACCTCTTTTGACATCCTGCCCCTCTCCTCTGAAGAGGGTAGCAAACGAGGACCCTCGGATCACCTTGTGTGATGGGAAGTTCAGTTTAGTAGATCGCGTCAAACGGAGACGTCGGGCAGGGTTGGCGAAGTAACATGAAAAGATGAGAGAGATGGACTCGAATTAGTACTACACGACAAACGGAATCATGATATAAACACATTATTGAGGGTATGACATACAAGCCTTAGCAGCCGCTACTTCTTCCTGCCTTTCCTTCCCGTCATGGAAGGCACGCCGCCAAGTTTCTTTATGCAAAAATTGCAATACCATTTGTCTGGCGCTGGGCCCTTCAAGTTGACGCAAGATACATGGAACTGGATACAAGGTGAGGGCATGGCCAACATGGCAAAAAATGGAGCTACTCACCCATTCATAGGGACACCCTTCGTTATCGCATGCAATCATCTTCGCGGAACAGATGATCAGTTCAGGGCTTGGATAATCGAAAATGGTAACACTCACGTCGCCGTAACTCTGTGATTGACATGTGCAGTATAGCCGCTCGTCCTCTGCGTCCCCCTCTTCTCCTTCCGCATCCTCGTCGCCCTCGTCAATCTCTGTCTCTTCTTGTTTTGTACTCTGGCGAGACAATCGGGAAGCGACACGAGTGTGGGTTGTCGAAGGAGCAGTAGTAGGAGACGCAGAACGATGCTTGGCTGGTGAACCTGCTGGGGTCAGCTTGATGGAGCCAGTGGCTACGCGACGTTCTTCGGGGATGTAAGCACATAGATATAAGATCATATTACAGGAAGACGTACTCTTGTATGCGGGACCACCAGTTGCCGAGCCGGCAGGCGATGCGGCCGAGGACACTGCCGTCGCGTTCTTGATGTCAGCGAGTGCAGGCGCTGCTAAGGCACTGCGCAGACTCTCTGTGATTTGTTGGGTGCGCCCAAGGGCCGTGAAAGAGTCGGTTCCGACAAACGAGGCTGAGGAAGCAAGGGAGGCTGAATAATCAAGGTCTCCTTGAAGTACTCGGACTTTGGCGAGGTCAGTATCAAGTTTCGCCCGTGTTCTTGTGATGAGGTCAATAAGGGTCTGGGCGAGCGCACATTTCTCCGTGGATAGCAGATGAATTTCAGCGTAAGATGCCTGGATTTTGGCAGGAAGGGCAATCAGTTTTGGTGATGGTGTGCGCGAAGATGGCGACGACGGAATGGAAGGGGACGACGAGGACGCCTTCAAGGAATGACGAATGTATTTGGCTGTGTCCTTGTCGATCTCCTGCTGCAACTCTAGGAGAGCGAAGTAAGTGACGAGAACGAGGAAAAGATAAACGTTGGACCGACCTTGAGTCCGAGCATCTTTGTGCTTTAACTCCTGGAGTATGAAGTTTACTTCGTTTGGGAGATTGTCTATACCTGAAAATCGTTCATAATGAGCAAAGAGAGAAGAAGATAACAGGAGCATTTGGACGGACTGTATATGAATTCGGAGGCAACGTTGGCTGCCTCTTCGAGGTTTTGGGTGGCACTCATGAAGACGAGAGATGATGACTAAGCCAGCTATGTCTCAATACTCCTAACTTTTCACCAAAGTCTGACGCAGATCATTGCGTTCCAGATGGTTCGCCTCTCCACAGGACTAATCGTATAAAATACCAGTACAATGCGCAGCAATGCCCCAGAGCAGTTTGAAGAGCAACGAACATCATGTCTTCCCTCTGGTACTATGAACCTTTCTACGACTTTGATCGCCTTCTCGACGAGGCTCTGAGCACTCGCTGGCCTGCTCCCGGCACGCAGATGGTGCGTCGTGGCCGCGAAGAAGCGGAAAGTGCGACCCGCGCTGTTAGACCGAGGTGTGCTCAATCGTCTGATGCGTCGCAGCATCTCACCATTCTTATACCTCATCAGGATGGATCTTCACGAGAGTACTGAAAAGAACGAGGTAAAAGCCACATTCGAACTCCCTGGCCTCAAGAAAGACGACGTCCAAATCAACGTCCACAACGGGCGTTTGACTGTTTCCGGTGAATCCAAGGCGTCCGAGGAGTACGACGAAGGAGGGTTTGCCGTTCGCGAAAGGCGTTTCGGCAAGTTCTCTCGATCACTTCAGCTTCCACAGGGAGTCAAAGTGCGTCGAATTGACCGTTTCTCCTGATGCAGAGCATTGACAGCTATCTGTGTATAGGAAACTGAGATTAAAGCGCACATGGATAATGGTGTGCTTGAAGTAAGCTTCCCCAAGACCACTCCGGAGCAGGCCCCGAAGAGAATCACCGTTGGGTAAACGCAACATCCAAAATACAAGTGTAATTGTAAATTTTGTACGAATATTTGTGTAGTCGTTTGCTACCTGCCCCTTACTTTTTGTACAACAAATTCGAATTTAATCTCACGTGTCGAGCGACGCACTTGCCCTGTTTCCTTCATCTCTTGATCGGCCATGTCCTCTCAGGAACAAAAGGCAGAGGTGGAAGACCTTGTCGATTCCACAAACCCCGCCGAGCGGGACGACGACTCTGACCAGGAGTCCGATTTCAATCAACCGATAGATGTCTCCAATGCCGAGGGCGCCTCCTCAACGATGTCGCGCAAAAAGAGGAAGAAAAAGTCCAAGGCCGCAAAGGCTCTGAACACGCTTCATGGTAAATCCGGATCCCCCCAAGAAGTCGTCGATCGAGTCGTCGACAACGTCCTGTCAGATGGCGGGTCCGCGGTTTCTCAGGCGACTCCGGAAAACATAAAGCAGGCTTTGGAGCAGCTCAAAATCATGGACGTCGTGAAAGGAAAGGCTGGTCCTGGCGGCGTCAACAAGGACATAGGGCAGCACAAGGTACGATATTCAGCCGCTGTCATAGATATAATCGTCCGATCTGCCTCCACAAATTCTAGTTTTGGGCCACACAACCGGTTCCACAATGGGGTGAATAAACGTTTCTCGATGACATATGGTGGGCAAGAGCTGATAATTAGGCAGGCGAAGGTCCTCCGATCGATGATGGTTATATCGAGCCGTCGAAGCCGCGGGATGAGGTTCGACAGGAGCCATACCCTCTGCCAAAGGATTTCGAATGGACAACCTTAGATATTGATGACTCGAAGCAGGTCGGTATGTTTTCATCTCGATTAGACAAAATCTGACCCATTCCTATCTTGATCGTCCTTCAGATCAAGGAAGTCTATGATCTCCTTTCTCTGAATTACGTAGAGGACGACGACGCGTCGTTCCGCTTCCAATATAGCTCAGAATTTCTTCAATGGTACGTGACGATCCGTTTTCACTCGTTTCAGGCACTCCGAGATTGGGGTCTGTTTAGGGCGTTGAAACCTCCAGGCTACTTCAAGGAATGGCATATCGGTGTCCGCGTTTCTTCGAACAAGAAACTGGTCGCTTTTATCTCTGGCGTTCCCATAACGCTGCGCGTCCGCCAAAAGTAGGTACGATATGCATAACCTTCACTCCCTGCCTCTAAGCAATGTATCTCAGTGTTTTCTTGGCTTGCGAGATAAATTACCTTTGCGTGCACAAGAAGCTTCGGTCCAAGCGCCTGGCCCCAGTCTTAATCAAGGAAGTCACCAGACAAGTGCATCTCAAGGGCGTATTCCAAGCCATCTACACGGCGGGCGTTGTCATACCCACTCCAGTTTCTGTTTGCAGGTATGTTTTAATAAGCATAATGCCATTGAAAGTCGTAAAGGAATTCTCAAATCAACCCCACTCCAAAGATATTATCATCGGTTGCTGAATATTCCAAAGCTAGTGGATATTAAATTTTGCTATGTCCCGCGTAACATGACCTTGGCGCGGATGATCAGAGTCAACAAAGTGCCCACTAGCTTCTCAATCCAAGGCGTGCGCGAAATGGACGACAAGGACATTGATCAAGTCGCAGATCTCTTTACTCGTTTTATGAAAAGGTTTGATATGGTTCCGGTGTTTACCGTCGAGGAGATCAGACACCAGTTTATGAGTGGGAAAGGCACGACCGCCACTAGTGATGGGAGCACGAACAGGAGACAAGGTCAAGTGACGTGGGCATACGTTGTCGAGGTATGAGCCCAATAATTCCTGGTGTGCCGTAGTTGCCTAACCACTCATTCCCATCAGAACCCGGAAACGCACAAGATCACCGATTTCTTCTCCTTCTATTCGCTACCATCAACAGTCATTAGCAATACCAAATACCCCGTCCTTCAAGCTGCTTATCTCTATTATTATGCAACGGAAACGGCCTTCGAGCTCGATGCGGACGATGGTAAATTAAAGAAAAGACTCGAAAATCTGATCTGCGACGCTCTCGTAGTCGCGAACGAGGCAAAGTTCGACGTGTTTAATGCGCTGACGTTAATGGATAATGTCTCCATATTGCAAGACCTGAAGGTATGACTTGCTCCAGTGACCAAGTTACGTCTGTCTTCATTCTCACTGCTTTTTACAGTTTGGCATCGGTGACGGGATCCTGAACTTTTACTTATACAATTGGCGGACCGCTCCCTTGTCTGGAATGAATTCAGAAAACGGTGTTCCCGAGGGTAAGGGTGTGGGTGTGGTTATGCTCTAGTCATATATTTTACACCCCAAGCTTCACGATGCGTGCGAGGGCTAGGAGCCCCCACAATATAGACGAAGTATACAACGATAAGGACAAGGATACGTGGTCAATGAATGAGAAAATCAGCATTTCTAGTCGCTATCAATCATGATGACATCGTCGTCATCTACACCCCAGTCGGGCGTCTGGCTTCGTTCTTTCACTTTGGCTGATTGGGTATTCCATCGGGGAGGGTTTGGGAGGCGGGCACCACTGGCCTCGAGCGCTGCAGGTTCTGATGGAGCTGAGCGCCCAGCGAGCGTACGGCCTGCCCCACCGAATAGTGCCGAACTGGCATATGCTTGGCTTGAAGAGGTTTCTTTCTCCTTGCCTTCGGAAGAATTCGACGGATTTGATCTCCCACTCAACGTTTGGCCTGATCCGGTGAAGGCATGATGGGGTTCCTAGCGCCAATTGTGAGTAAATACCATCACCTTACAAGCTACGCTCGACATACCTGAGTAGAGTGATTGTCGGATTGTGCATTTTCGGTGGAGGGTGGTGTGTAGGGAGGGATGTTGAAGCCGAAGAATAGCTGACCAAACGGAAGATTAAGAGCTGCAGGAACTTTGACGTCAGAGTCAAATGTGCTGTTGGATACGATCCGATGGCGACTACAAGCGAGATAATTAGAAAAAGGAGAAATGAAGAACAAAACCCATACTCAGTCCTGATGATCTTGCTCTCTTCCGCGACTTCTTCGACTTTCCGGTGGCTGATGCCCTTCCCCTTTGTCTTGCGTCCGGCTAGAGTCTCCGCCCCTACCCTTGAAGCTCTCCCACTGGTCACCCCCCTTGCTGACAGTAGTAGCACCTGTGCTGGCCCCGGCGAAACCTCCGCTCAACGACGAACCAGGCCGTGACGAACCAGGCGACGATGAATTGAGATCGATTTTCAGCTTTGACGCCATTGTTGCTGGAGGTGCGGCTTTTGGCCGTTCTGGTTCAACATAACCAACGGGGGGAGCAAAGTCTACTTCCAAATCTGTGTCAAGCACGCTAATTCCTTCGCCTCCCGGTCTCGTCTCCATCACGAGCAGGCCGAATACGATGGAATTATAAGATATTTCAATGATATCACCCTGTGTAAGGGCAGAAAAATTCCGCAATGCTTGTTCAAGCCTTTGAACAACAATTCCAATGAGCATGAACCACATCTGAAGGTTTTTAGATCATATCCACTTACACTGCTTTTGGATCTGAAATTTCTAAAAAGTGTACTGTTTGAGCTTGCAATTTGACAAGCTTCCCTTTCGGCAGTTCTGCTCCAGTGATGCGAATGGGGTCACCTTCGTTCAAACGAAGCGTCTTCATCATCCAATATGGTAGGTGGACGACGCCTTCCTCGGCGATGAATTCTAGGACACCGGCATGCGTCGATGCAGCAGGGTTGGCAGGATTACGTAGTTGGAACATCCACGGGGACTCTAGCTCGAGGTTGGTAAGGTTCGCGAGAGCGGATGGTGGCATGATGACTATATTCCAAATAGATGAGAGAGGATCAGTAGACTTTCACAAGGATGACGCGTACTCTTCCCGCCATATGAAACATTCTCTCTTTCTCTTCCGGGCAACATAGCCATGCTGTAGGCTTTGAAGTAGTCGTCATATGCTCGTGGGGGTGCACGACCCATTCTCGTTCCAAATCCGCCTGGAATTCCGCTGATAAAGCGTCAGGTCGAGGTCAAAGACGCGATATTAAACTGTTACCCAGCCAGGTGGGCGAGGATGCCGCCGGGTGCGTGAGGATTGCCAAACTAGCGTGATCAATGTCAGAGATTGCACGATATAGTCTCCATATGCACATACGAAGTCCATCTGCGGGGATTATAGCTGGACGATGAAGATGAGTATAGCGTCAGATGCGGGAGTCACGGTCTGCATACGCAATCTATGGAATCCGTCCGCGTCACACCGTGACCGTGACGAGATTTCAGAGACGCGCTCGAGATTACAGCATCCCATTCTCCTCCTCATGTCTGCCGTCAAAGCTACTCAGAGCGCTCCAGCAGGTGCCAAGTTGCCATCAGGAGCGAATGCTGCGTTTAATGACAAGGTGCACCTCCAGCATTCTGTTTCGCTCATATCTTCTCACATGTCCCGCATTTCAGGGTAAACCGATGGAGCTCCGGCTCTCCAACATGGTTGCTGCGAAAGGTTTGCGTCAATCGAGCACTTTCCCTGTCTCTGCATTCTCGTATGACTTATTCGTGGATCGAAGCTATCAGTGATGCTGTCCGGACATCGCTGGGACCAAAAGGAATGGACAAGATGGTATGTTCGTCGTTCTTTGATCAATCTGTCGCAGCTTCGATTGTTCGCCAGATTCAAACATCCAAAGGGGAAGTCATCGTCACGAATGATGGCGCCACGATTCTCAAGAGCATTCAAGCCATGCATCCGGCCGCAAAAATGGCGAGTCTACGTTAGCCTCATTCGTTCTGTGTGGTCGCTGAGACAGTCGTCAGCTGGTCGACCTCTCTGCAGCGCAAGATATCGAGGCAGGAGACGGTACGACGTCGGTTGTGGTTATCGCCGGGAGTTTGTTGGGCGCCGCCGAAAAGTTGCTGGAGAAAGGAATCCACCCCACAATCATCGCTGAAGCTTTTCTCAAGGCATCTGTCAAGGCCGTCGAGTATCTTACAGAACTTTCGACACCCGTAGACCTAAGTGACAAAGCTAGTCTGCTTCGCGCTGCTAGTACGTCCCTGAATTCGAAGGTCTGTAGCATGACGTGGTGTCTCTGAATATAGCCATGTCTTAACTGTCTCTTCGCAGATCGTTTCACAATATTCTTCGACATTGGCACCCATCGCTGTTGACGCAGTGATGCGGTTGGTCACCCCTACGTCGTCAAATGTCGATCTTCGGGACATTCGCGTTGTGAAGAAAGTGGGAGGGACTATCGAAGACACTGAGTTGATAGATGGCGTTGTTCTTAACCAGAACGTCGTTGTCTCTGCTGGTGGACCGACTCGCATGGAAAAGGCAAAAATCGCCATCATCCAATTCCAACTAAGCGCGCCCAAACCTGATGTCAGTCCCTAGTCATCATTTCTCTCGGAAGTCGCAGTTGACGCGGTCCCAAGATGGACAATACAGTTGTCATCAACGATTATCGCCAGATGGACAAGGTGATCAAGGAGGGTCGCCAATATCTCCTTAACATGTGCAAGAAAATCAAAAAAGCGAACTGTAACGTGCTTCTCATTCAAAAGTCGATTCTTCGCGACGCCGTGGACGATGTCTCCCTCAACTTCCTTAAAAGGCTCAACATTCTGGTCGTTAAAGACGTTGAACGCGACGAAATAGATTTCCTATCAAAGAGCCTGGGATGCAAGCCCATCGCCGACATCGAGGCGTTCACGGAAGATAAACTTGGCTACGCAGATTTGGTGGAAGAGGATAGCCGCTCTGGTGCTAAGGTTGTTCGCATAACCGGTGTGAAGAATCGAGGACGGACAGTCAGTGTACTCGCGATGGGAAGCAATAATCTTGTCGTCGAAGAGTGCGAGCGCAGCCTGCATGATGCATTGTGCGTCGTGCGATGCCTCATCAAAAAGAGGTAACGCCCCTTCACCTCGCTGTCTTACATAACTTTGATGCTCTTCTTTACTTTCAGGGCGCTAATAAGTGGTGGCGGGGCTCCAGAAATTCATGTCTCTCGGCTATTATCACAGCACGCGCAATCTCTGAGGGGCATGGAGGCGTATTGTTTCCAAGCATACGCGGACGCGCTCGAGGTCATACCGACAACACTTGCAGAGAACGCGGGCTTGAATCCCATCGCAATCGTCACGGAGCTGAGAAACCGACATGCACTTGGCGAGCGTAATGCTGGCATCAACGTGCGCAAGGTACGAACCTAATTTCTTCGAGTATTTCTAGTTACCAATCTATTGTGCAGGGCCTGATATCCAACATTTTGGAAGAGGACGTTGTACAGCCTCTACTAGTATCTACGAGTGCCATCGAACTCGCGACAGAAACCGTCTGTCTGTTGTTGAAAATCGACGACTATGTTCAGGCTCGGTGAAAATGCCAGATTTCTCAAACGTTTTCGACAATCATCACGACTGACTGCATGTAGCAAAATACATAAATTCGAGGCAACGTAACACCACAGGAGGCAGAACACTGGTGCTAGAACCAGCCGGAATGGCGACGTGCAATACATTATCATTTTCAGTGATTTCATGATACAATTTGCGTGATATCTTTTGGTTCTAAGTTAGATGTTTACCCATAACTTGGAGTATGCGGTATGTTCTTTTGAATGAGAATGTCCGATGCTCGTCAACGCGGAAGATTGTCAATGTAGCCTGCGACTATGTCGAAGAAAGTCCAGAGAAGCCCGTGTGTCGTGATGCTGCGAACGGCGCTCACGCCCAATCCTCGGTAGATCCTTGCAATTCCAGCCAAAAGAGGCTTAGGATTGTTCGGATCGGTACCTGCAAATCCACGTTCTCCGCACATCCTCTTCATTGAATTGATACCGAACCCACCTCGAACAAGGCGGCGTAAGGTTTCGAGGGGACCACGATATATTTCTCCTGCTAAGGCACGTTGCTGAACTTTGGTCTTGACCCTATTTGCAGATTTCTTAGCCATACAGGGAAGACAAATCATGATCAAACTTACACATCAAGAGGGTAGATGAGAGCCCAAGACGTCACCTGCGAATACGTCAATGATAAAGCTAAGCAGAAGGTGGAAAGGAGGTCGTTACTCCAGCCAATGAACCACAAACAAAAGGCACCACGGATTGATGTATTGGCAACCAAGGTGGAGTAGGACCCTGCTCTCCTAGTCTGTTGCGGCCCAACAGATGTCGCATTCCATCGTACTCTAAAAAGTATAGCGCAGTCCCGGACGTGTCACGCACTATGTAACGGAATTTTATGTCAAGACCAACAGATTATGGAAGGAACAAGACACCAACGGAAATGCAGACGGAAGCCCGTATACAAGCCGGTTATTCCGTTTGTTCTGAATATATCCCTAACCGCTTCAACGGTTCCTGGCGGCCTGGTAAGGGAGATTCCCTTGCTCGCCGCGATGATATATTCCAGTTGTCGCCGGACCTAGTCACAGCATTTAAGAAACATGTTATGCACATTAGTTGATGGATCGAACCTTGACCAGCTCAAAAGCTGAAGATGGCATTAAGAGAGTGACATTCCTTCAAAACTTGAAGCGGAAGACACTCACGGGCACTCGTGAAGGAAATTAGTGCACCAGACATGGCACCGCTGAAACCACCGGTAACGGCGACATCGAAAATATGATTACGACATAATATATTATGATTCCAGAAATGTTCTTTCGTGCGGTTGTAGATCGTAAAACTTGCGGCTCCTGCACAGGGGAAGCATAAGAACGACCGAGAACTTGATACAGGGCATCACAGAACGCACGAACGAATGAGATCGTCATGAGGGGTATCCAGAGTCCGCGATAGAATCCCATGATGCCCTCCTCGCGGTAAACAAGGCTCGCCAGTCCTGGAATGGTGACGGGCGTTTTCGTCGTCTGCAGTCTCGACTTGAGGGAGTCCAGCTAGCGGCGGGTCGTTTTCAACACGGAAAATCATTTCCGCAAGGAGATACGACTATGAAGTGCTCACTGGATAACCAGCAAAGGTGGATATGTAACTAGCCGTGAGAGCGCAGACGACCGCCTTGTTGCCTGTAATGGAGCATGAAGACTTTGCAAGACAAGAGGGAACGCTGGAAAGCGTACGTCGAAGAGCATCATTGAACGCAGCCGGATCATACAGAGGGTTAGATGTCCTGAAAAACTCGCGTCAATCCTGCTTGGTGGGTTGATTTTATTCCGTATCCCGCCTTTTTCCATCCATAGAGCACGGTCACGGTGCTAGCCGACGGTCCAGCTTCGTGGACTTGCTGGCACGACGGTGCCTAGTAGTGGATCAGAACGATAGCAAAAGTGGTCAAGCTGTCGGTGTGTTTCAAAGCGAAATTGACGAGAGGAACAGAGAAACCTGGACTGTCACAGCAAACGCGAGATTCGAGGCTCCAATACAATTTTTATTTTTGTTTGCCCTACAAAGATGATCGAAACTGTATACGACCTACGACTCGCGCCTCAAAACCCTCCAACACGTTTCTTCGTTACTTTCTTCTTGCTGAACACGTTCCGTCCGCCGAAAGGACCAGGCAGTATTTGGGTATTAGCCATCTGCGTTTGTGTTGCCTCTGGGAAAGCTAAAGCCCCATCGACGAACTGGCTGCCGTGATGCACGAGCTTTGGTGGCTGCCTCATGGAGTCCTGTGACTGCACTAGAAGCGGCATTGACGACGCAATCATCGGAGGTTGTGAATGGCTGCCAAAAAAAGGTCTCTGGCCATTTTGTGGCTCTCTGGACCTCATTTTTACGGGCGAGTGTTTTCGAAATCTGTCTCCAGACCCGTCATCCCCAAATTCATATTCTCCGAGCTTCGAGCCAACGACCCAGTCCTGCAACAGTGCTCTAACACCGGGTGATATGTTCGGCTCCGCTCTTTCCTTTTGTGCATCATCGGATTTTGATGCAGGACGGAGATACCTAAACGTGACACTCGGCGGTTCGTTATTCAGGGACAATATCTTCGTCAAGTTTTCGAGCCCATCTGAAGCGAAGCCTTGGGAATAGAAAACGTGGCTGGACAGGGCCAGATCCATGGCCAACTGTCTTCGCGCACTCTTCTCCTGCTGCAATGACCGAGGGGTTCGTTCGGGATCAGCCATCAAGTCGTATTTCTTCAATTTCTCCGCTAAAATCACCATATTGGAGGAGAAGGACGGTCCAAGTAAGCGTTGAAGTGGTGGCGAAAGGTCGCAGTACCATTGAGCACCTTGTTTGAGTTGTTGCTCTGTTATGCGACGCTGTGACAATGCCCGAAATCCTCGTGCAGAACTTAGAGCACTGCCAGTCAGAAAATCTGCTCTTGACGCTTGTTTCGGCTCTTCGCCGCAACGGAATACCACATCGTACCTAAGAAACTAATTCGGATGGAGATTTTAGCCAGAAAGGGCAAAACTGACATGGTTAACATGTGGTTCGTCGACGGATTTGATTCCTGCCAGAACAGCGGTATTTTCTCGATCACATCGTAAACTTCCTCCTTTCTTGCTTCCTCATCCTCTTCATCCGCCTTTGCCGGGATAACATATAGATCTTGAGGCGTATACTTTGAGACCAGATTGAATAACCATGGGGGAGAACTCACTCTCATATGTGGCAGAAAAGTCGACTTCAGCAAAATCCTTATCACCTGATGGATCAACGTCCGGCGTAAGCGTTTTGAATTTGGTCTCTAAATCTTGGATTCCGCTGCTCCACTGTAGCCGAAATGTGTGCCTTTTTGACGACGGCTTCATATGAATACCCGTGTGTAGTAGAGCACTATCGGTCGTCAAACTGAACAAGTCGATTGTACTTGGACTGAGAGTCTCGTTAGGTAAAGATGCAAAGAATGCCTGATCGCGGAGCTGACAGCTGGAGGGGGACAGACTTTGAGGCATGCCATTGAGATGTATGAGGTTACCACTCCCGTACGAAACATCGTACAGAGTAATCAAGTTATTTCTTCGCGATGTCAAGAATGTTAGGTCTGTCAGGAAAAGTTGAGCCATATGCGTAACCATGTTAGAAAGGCCGCGCCAGACCTGGCTTTGAAAGTAAAGCATGTAGCTCAAGAGATCGGTCATGTTTCCGGCCATGTTGATAAGCAATAAGCGCTTTTGAGAGATTTCTTTTGTCCAACCAGATGATCTCCCGACTCGTGGATAACTGGACGTGATTGCATGTTCCCGAATATTGCACGGACGTGATTACGTCGCGGACGTTTGGAAGCACAAATGAATTAGTGGCAGAATCTGTCTTTATGATAATTCGGACCGATCGAGAGAATGGGGTAACGAGTGACTTACTCGCAAATCAATGCTCAGAAGCCTATTGTTGGATGCGATGACGCACTGAGGCTCCTGATCATGCATGACAACTCTCCAAAACAAGTCTTGATTAGCTTCAACCACCTCTTCATTGCACGCGTATATGTTCCTCCTGCGACGTTGTTGAGCAAATGATTCAGACGAAAGCATGAGAATAGCACACACAACGAATCTGTGCCGTGATCCACGTGAACTCGGTAGAGCTCGCCCTTGTCAGTGAGCATCAAAGCTTCACGCGACAGAGAAGAGATATCCGTGCTTAGTATTGCCCGTCCTTGGACGTGTTCAGGCCTGACTTTGACTAAACTAATAACACTCGGCTGGTAACTGCCATTTTCTTCGACAAATTCGAAGATAGAGACATTGCTGTAGGTTCGTACTGAGAGAAGCGTTCCTAACGAGGGAATAAGTGTTGATTGCATGTAAGCTGAGACTTGATTCACCGAAAGAATCCGACGAAGGGCATGTTCTGGACGCCGTGATGTCTTGTATAGGAGTCGGAAACGAGGCAACCGGCGAAGGAGTAGGCTTAAAAGTCAATCCTTCATCCTCATTCAAAGACAGAGGTGATATATCTGTGGGACGATCGTGATTCAACGATGCACTTGTCGGACAACAGAACATCCGTGCTTACTGAGGTCCCGATCAAGTGAACCCATAGGAAACGCAAGGAAGGCCAAATTGCGGGAGATTATTGGCTGGAGTAGACGTCCAACACAAGGGTCAAAGTCTCGGATCTTCAAATAAGCGTTGGTATCTTCCGTAATTTCATCTCTCAAGAGTTCGACTGGTATATCGACGTCTGGCAGATGAGTACGAATGAAATGGACCTAAACAGGTATGTCAAAACAATTCTTGCATTGTAGTCTACTCACGTACACCCTGTTCTGTGCGTTGACGGATAGATAAATGAGGCATTTCGGGAACTGCGACGCGTGTCGGGGGGAATATAGTTATCGTAGCATCCAACGCGGGACGAGCTGACGCAACGGTCAGATCATACTGAGCCTTGGTTCCCCTTGTTTCCATACCTTGAGGGGTGTCATCAAGGACCGACGTCCACTTTAGACGGCCTTGAGAATCATACAGGGTAACGGCATTCGCGGAGCCAGGTGTTATGGAGAGAAAATTGTTGGATGGGGTATAGTTCCTGATTTTTCGTTTTCTTCTGCGGATGGCTGCAGGTGACTTGGTTTCGACATCTGCAGGCCACGAATCCATTCCATTGAGAGCGCTGTTGTTGTTTAGAACGAAGAGACCGGGAGGAGATGTCTGGGGAGAGCGTGCAAGTCTTGAGAGATTACATAAGCCGCCTGATTGTTGGTGTGCAAGCTCAGAATTTCTCTTTCTTCGTTGGTCAAATGCTCAGCGCGCTTCGCCAGCTGAGGCGTTTTCATACGAGCGTTGTTGCACGAGCAACCGCTTCTGCTTCGAAATGGACACCAGACTCCATACGCACGGGGGTTATAGCCCGTAAACGTGGCATGACGGTTATGTGGAATGACCAGGGCGTTCGGTTTCCGGTGACGGTTCTCCAGGCAAGTCACGTCCGCCAGGGAATTCGCACTCCCAATTCATGTACCTCCAGTTAGAGAATTGCCAGGTCACGGCCAATATACGCACCGTTCGACGAAATCATACCGAGTACCATGCCGTTCAAGTAGCTGCGTCGGATAAACCAGCGAAGACAACGACGCGTCAAATGCTGGGACACTTCAAGAAAGCCAATGTGCCACCAAAACGGATTGTTAAGGAATTCCCAGTCACTTCGGATGCTCATGTTCCCGTCGGTGAGCCTCTGGTGCTAATGGTTCCTCTCCGAGTCTGAACTTGAAAAAATCGACAGGCACTACATTATCCGCTATCCATTTTGTGCCTGGGCAGTACGTCGACGTGGTGGCGAATTCGTGCGTGCTTCTTCAGCCAATAAAGGTGAAATCTGTTTGACAGACAGCTCGTAGCATCGGGAAGGGATTCCAAGGTGGCATGAAAAAATGGGGATTTAAGGGTTTGCGTGCGAGCCACGGTGTCTCTATCTCCCATCGGTCTGCTGGTTCGGCCGGACAGTCTCAGGCAAGTAAATGATGTCCGCGCCCAGTCTGCTATCACTGACAGATCGGGCGTCTTAGGACCCCGGACGGATATGGCCTGGCAAAAAAATGGCGGGACACATGGGTAATAAACGGGTGACAATGCAGAATTTAGCTGTCATCCGCGTCGACTCTGCGCTTGACCTCATTTTTGTTCGCGGCTGTGTCCCTGGAGTTGACGATGCCCACGTCCTCGTTCGCGACGCGAAGAAGAAAATGAACGCCTTGAGCTCGGCCAACCAAGCTAAAGGTCTGTTCGAAAAAGTGCTACCGAAAGGTGTGGACGATCTGCCATTCCCTGCTGGGACGGCAGAACTAGCTAGATTACTACCACCCGTAGTCGAGGCTCCCGCGTACCGACGAAGCCCGTTCACACCTTCAGAGTGACCTTGTGTACTGTACACTAGATATCCACACATTAATTCTAATTTCACATGACGCTTAGAAATCCGTCGGTTTCTTTTTCTCTCCTTCGACGGGCGACTGGCCGTATCAACTCCATGTCGAGAATGAGCATTTTATATTCCTTTGCTACCATTTCATCGTGATGTCGGAACGAGGTGTAAACAGCATGCTCCATGCCCTGAGGTGCGCTTTAAATTCTGAACTTTCTTCTGCCATTATAATGACAATTGTCGACGAGCAGGGGAGAGCATTTTAGACGACAACAGAACCTTCGCGGATCCAAATCTCACATATCCTCCACCAGTGCGTTCGTGCGCAACGGACGCACTCTTCCTCCTGACCTTATCAGTTCTGGTTATCTGGAACCCGAACTCGTACGTGCCAAGCTCAACGCTCTTAAACCCACTGTGACGAACTGCCCTGGCCCAAAGCCCCCCAAGAGTTGGACCGCCTCGCCTGACAAGCCCGCGCACGATGGACCTAGTTGGCGCGCCAATGCGCTGTCTCTCGTGCTGACGCCCGAGTCGGTCGCCCGTCTCCGCCTCCCATCACTGACGTTGTTGTGCCTTAGGAGGCTTTGCTCTATCCCGAGCGTCGATTTCGTGTCAGACGTAATCCCATTCATACCGCCGCATTTGCGGCGAGAGCTGATACGATACATGGCCATCCACTCTCCGCTGCCGGATTCCAAGTTATACCCGCTCTATGAGGATGATGGGCACGCTGACGCCGAGTTCATCGTTGTTGGGGAGAATGCCTCTTTGCGTGAGGATTTCTTTCTTCGGAGCACGCAGCGCGAGGACGCATCATGGGAATGGGACTCTGAACGACAGACCTCTGACGTACTCCGCACTTTTGTGCTTATGTCGTCTCCCATGTCTTCCACAAACCTCCGCACTCTCCCCGCTACGATCACTCGCATGGCGCTCATTAACCTTCCGAGTCCTGTATCATTGCATAGGTTACCAGACGCGTGCCCCTTGCTCGAGGTTCTTGATTTGTCATACAACTCTTGGTTGACCACATCAGATGAGACCAATAAACTGCTGCAGAGAGTCGATTGGATCCGTTGGAGTTATCTGCGCATTTTGGGACTACGGAGTTGCTTCATTTCGACGGAAACCAGGTTGAAGGTCAATAAGAGTAGATGGGACGACGTAGAGATAGTACAATAGAATGGAGACATGATTATTCAAATGCAACGGATACTCATAGCGTGATGCTGTGTTGGTACAACGTAGTGCTGATGCGAAGAGGATGAAAAAAAGGCGTCCCACTTCTGAGGCGTGAGGGTATGCGGGCGTATATCAACGCCTTGAGTCGAGGAACTGCTGCAAGTTGAGAGGGGATACGACCTAAAATACAGGCACATTAAACAAACGAGAACCGTGTTTGCCAGATTGCTCACTTGCTGATCTTTGTCAGAGGTATCTGACGAAGACCGGTCAGACAGACCGCCTGGGGGAGGCAAAATGACTCCTCCACGAGGCTTGACACCATGTTGGTGGGCAAAAGACCACAATGTCAGTGTATACCGAGTAATCAGCTCAAGAGATGACACGGAACGTGCCCCAGTTCGATCTATGGTTCGGCATGGTAGTGAGAGATTCTGGCGAGATGCGTCCTGGCGAGGAGACATACAGAGTATAGCACTGTTGATTTGCTCTGCCACAGCTTCACGTCTCTCCTGGCTCATATACTTGGCTATCGAACTGTCCTCCGGAACTTTATACGCAAGCAAACCGCCGACGTTGTTGAGTTCCTTCTGATAAATAGCGCGGTCGTTCTCGTTCGGCAGGTTGCTAGCAAGCGCGTGCAGCTTCTGTGCTCTGAGAAGTAAAGACAGCTGCTGCTGTGAGGACGGTTCGTCGAGCAGCTGCGCCTCCTGCGTCGGGGAATGAGGCGGGTCAACTGTGGCTTCGCTCGCCGCCGTGGGTATGGGTGAATAGGGCAGTGGGATGGTACGGCATGCCTCGATGAACGACAGGATGCGGAGGTTCAGCAGCAGGTGTGCCGGATCGACCGATGTAGCAGCGACATAGTCCTGGTCTTGATGTGCAGCTGTGGTGGGTCCGGCGGCGGGACCCGAGAGCACATTCGGGAACTGCTCGTCCAGCAATTCGATGGCCTCATCTACACGGCCCGACAGAATAAGAAACCGGATCTCTAAGCAAGAGGCCTTGGACGTCAATACCAGAAGGAGTGTCTGGAAGTAGGCAAGAACGCACTCTCGCGACGTTCTACATTTACTAGAACGTCCTCAGAAAGGTCGTTCGAGGAGCTTATCGAGGGGGTCTTTATTTCGTCTCCGTCGGCATCAAGGTGTCGAACAGCACTGTCCTTAACGAAAGCACGAGCGGTGGATGTATAACAATGATGGCAAAGGTAGTCGAAAACTAACGAGCGCTAACGGTGTGAGAAGGAGAGTGAAGATGTGACTTTTCAAGGCAGTAGACGAACGCACGAGCTGGTAGGGTGTTGTGGAGGCGAGCTTATGGTTGCTTGAGCCTTTCTGGCGAGAATCTCGAGGCATAGCAAGGGTCCCAGCTGACACTCGACCACGACACTCGGCTGATGAGTGCAAACCACGTGAGCAATAAGCCACATATGCATCACAAGCAAACGATTAGAATATACACAGTGCTCGTACAACTTAAGACGCGTCTAACGATCAGTCTAATCCAGACGTTCGACTCCGAGAAACATGACTGCGGTGTAGCGCCGCCGACTCTGCTGAGCGGATCAAGGCGTCGGATGCCAGCAATCCAGATTCCTCCTCCAACCTTCCGTACACGGAGCCATGTCGTCGGCGTTTTCGTCTGTACAAAAACGCTTGGGTGACAATCGTGACGTCAAACATTAGCGTCCCCGCGCTTCCAAGCAGATAGCTGGTAGAGCTGTGATTAAGTCTGTAAGCCAGTCAGAGTCGGAGCAATGACGTACGGGATACTCTCTCTAAGAAATTCCTCGGCTGTTGGTTGGGGAAGTTGTAATCTAGGAGAAGTCAAGATGGATGCAACATAAAATGTGTTGCCCAAGAATGCAAAGACGAAGAGGTACATGGAAAGGCCCTGGCGCAAGGCAACGACAAAGTTAACGTCAAGAGGGAAAAAAAAAAAAAGCAACACCCATTACAGACCTCGACGGATTGCCGGACATACTGGGAGAAGGATCATTAGAAAGGACCAGAAATAAGGACGAGGAAAATCACATTTTTCCATATCTGCGGCAAACGCGAAGTTATATACATCGTAGTGCATATCCAAGCGAAGATGCGGCCGACCACGCGTTCAGAGACAAACCGAAGAGATTGCAAGTCATGTGTGAGTGGATCATCAAAGGTCGATCGCAGGCTGATGCCAAAGGCCCGAGAGGTATCGAGAGAATAAACAGGTATCGGTGAACTGGGTGAGGAGCCTGTCCCCACTACTGTGCCATGCTGGGCACTGCCGGAGGATGTGTGCCGCCGGTTCACGAACGAGCCCACCCCGAAGAGAGCCCATACCGCAAGAAATACTATAGCTGAGCTTCTGCGGCCAGTTCCTGAGCTTCGCCCCCGTGAGCCTGTTGCAATGAGTTCCGGGCCGCTAGTGCTATCACCGCGTTGCAGCGATCTACCTCTCGAGTCGTATGCCGGTGCCGAAATCGGCGGGCGGGAAAGGGTGGAATATGGACCAGCGCTGCCAGCCCTCCGGCGCTGCCTCTCCGGGTTCCACGACAACTGTTGCCGTCGGACATCATGACCTCGTTCCGAATGGAAACTCTCCGCGAGGAGTGCGAGAGACTGCTCGTCCACGTCATCTTCTACAACGGAACCTCTCAGGGTGTGCCCGGATGACGCGGGCCGTGCCCTCTCTTCGCCGGGCCTCTCCCACCCGCGCAAGAGATCGAATTGGTTGTCGTGCTGGGCCGCGAGAGCGGCCGTGGCGGCGACGTTTGCAGCGACGGCCGAGAGTGTACGATACCGGGACGCACCGCGTTCGATGGACATGCGGCGGATGTTCGCCGCCGTGATGGCATCGTAAGACGCCTTGGTGCGCGGAGCATAGTAGAAGTACTGCACGACTAACGTACAGTCCACGCAAACAAAGTAGGCAGCTAGCCACGTCTGTACGGAGATTCAGAAACATGGATTTGACTGCGAAACTGAGCAAACGGACTTGAAATGGAAGTTGATGCGTAAGGATGCACCCAATCAGATTAGAGGCGTCGCCTGAGAAATCGGTGTCGGTTGAAGCGTTACGTCGAGGGTGGTCTACAAATGCCTACCGAGAAACCAATTGAGGAGGAAAGGAAGGGCTAGACCGTCGCAGGATTGGCGGTGGATATTCTTAACGACCTGTCTTGTGTGCTACGTCAGGCGAATGTGAGGATGACGAATGATACGAATGGATGCTCACGGGAACTGAGCGCAAAGCCAACATAATATTGAGATGTATCCTAAGAGTTCGCTGAAGGTGGTGGACGCCATCTTGACATGCTCGATGTGGGGAAGAATGAATTAGACTCTGGACGTGGACTGCTGGCAGAGAAACGGTCAAGCCCAAACCGAGCAACAGACATAAATGTGCGACCACGAGTACGGATCTACTCGATGATGATAAGCTGCCGCTCTGAGATAACATGACCCTCGTATCTCTACTGAATGCTCATTTAATTTCTACCAGACACGCAGAGATAGCCGTATCAGTCGTTGCACAAGACCTGTCTCGTATTTGCGGGGGCACATCACAATTTAATTTCACCGACTCGGTGTCACGTGCAACATTTCCCAGTTCACTTCCACCCCATCATGCATCCGCGTTCAAGCCTCAAGCGGACCCAAATTTCCACCGCAGACGACGCACCCGTAGCCTCCTCGTCTGCAGGAAAACCGACGAAAAAGACGCGAATTCTCGATCCGTCCGAAGACCCGGCCAATTTTGAGGAAGAGGTCCGCGCAGCGCTCGAAGAACCTGCGTCGCGCCGCCGCAAAGGGCGCATAAAGACCGAAGGCTATGGGTCTGACTCTAGCAACGACGAAGAAGGTGTCGTCTTCAGCCGGAAAAAGGGCTCTGATCATGAGGTGGACGACGACATGTTTGCAATCGGAGAGAAGGAGGACAAAGAGAAGGATGTCCCCGTGAAGAAGAAAGACAAGTATCTTTGGCTCGGAGATATAGAAGGACAAGAGTTCGGCAAGCAGTCGGACTCAGAGGACGATGAGGAGGATGAACCGGAGGATGAAGACGATGCCGAAAGAAGAAAGAAGGCCGGAATGGGCTACGAATTGTCGTCATTCAACCTCAGGGAAGAGATGGAGGAAGGCAAGTTCACGGAAGACGGGAACTATGTCCGCTCGTACGATCCCCACGGCATTCATGATCGGTGGATGGAAGGGGTAGATGAAAAGGCGATCAAGCAGGCGAGGCGTCAAAAGAAACAACAAGATAAGATACAACGGGAGAAGATGGAGGCAGAGGAGAAGGAGCTTCAGGAGAGCGGCGGCAAAATTGCGATGGAGCTCGAGCTTCTGGCAATGCTGAAAAAGGGCGAGACCGTGCTCGAGGCCCTCCAACGTCTGGGCTCCAAAGCCAAGAAGAACAAGGCGCATGGCAACAAAACGTAAGAGCTCACCTCCAAAACTTCTGTTTTGACGCCCCCGACCTGACCCGGAATCTCTTCCAGGGCCTCAGCCGGGAGCAATGTTCATCATCCCAACGGCGATAAGCCAAAGTACACATCCGACATCGAGCATGTCACTTATCTCGCTTCAAACATCATGTCGCTAGGCGACACCGACGTCTATTCCAAAACGTACGAGGAACTCGTCCGCGACGTTCGCTCCTCCGGCAAGGTTGATTCGAATTGGGAGCCTCCTTCCGCCGACGTTAAATATGAATACCGCTGGGCCGCTCTACATGCCGACTCACAATCATCCGCGTCCTTCGGTCCGTTCACGGAAGACGAGATGAAGGCTTGGTACAAGGCTTCATATTTTGGGTCCCTCGGCGAGAAGGTCCAAGTTCGCCCGGTTGGAGGCGAATGGGGTGATTGGGATGATGCTATTCAATAACGGTCCACAAACATGAAAATATCGTCAGTGCGCCTGTCACACTGAAACGCTTGGCTTTCCATTTCGTTCCATCTTTGGGTCGTCCGTAACGATCATCCCCCGAGTTTGTTAGCGATCAATGTGTTCCGCTTGTCGAAGTGTACTATACATAATGGTTTTCCTGGACTAGTTGTCTAACGTATTGGTATCATATCTAACAGCTATGTGTATGTGTATGTTCTACAGAGGATATCTCAATGACTGATGTATTGGAAAACAAACGAAACTTCTGGTAGTCCAACTTCGGCGCGTAAAAGATCGTCATGGTTGTTGCGAAGCTCCGCATTTGTGAAGTGATTCCACCTGTGTCATCGTCATATCAATCAGAGCATCCGATCATCCCTCATACGGCGACTTACGTGCTGGCGTCGCCGTACAACAGAGCGGTAGATTTGACGACTTGTTTCCCATCTTTGCACCTCTTGCATTTAAACGTCTCGTGCGTGTCGCACAGCGTCTTCTCGTTGAAGGAAAAGAGCTGCCGCAGCGCATCCAGCGAAAAGTGCCGTTCGGTGTCCTCCTTCTCGTCTACCACGGCTGACGAAAGTGCTTGCTTATTTGCCTGTCTTTGGAAGATTTTCTCCTCGATCGTGCCGGTTGAAATGAAGCGATAGACGAAACCTGAGGCAACACCGATTGACGTTTCAGTTTTTGAGAGACAATGCAATGCTTACACTCTTTCTTCTGACCATCACGCCAAACTCGAGCCAGAGCTTGCTGATCAGCAGCAGGGTTCCAGTCTTGACAAAATGAGATTAACCACCGTTTTGATGAATCCCGACGTCACATACCAGGATCGAACAGAATCAGACGGTTTGCGCCAATGAGATTGATGCCACATCCACCAGCCTTGCTGCTAAGCAAGAAAATGAATTCCTTGCCATCCGGATTATTAAATTGGTCCACAAGTTTTTGCCTCTTGATGATACTCATTGTGCCATCAAGTCGAAAGTAGCCATATCTAGGGGGAAAAAAGAGCGTGAGGACTTCTGTTGACCAACGCAGGTCATAATCATACTTCTTGCTGCGGCACAATTTCTCGAAAAGGTCGAGAGTTTGCGTGTAGTTGCTGATGAGCACGATCTTGTCGTTCGTGTGTGTGCGAAGGTGGTGAAGGAATCTGTTATACGTGGTATGAGATTAAGAAAAGAAATACGACCATTCCATACCTCTCCAGCACAACGAACTTCCCGCTCCATTCACAACGCACAGTTTGATTCCGGCCCCTATCTTTCGCACTTGCTCCAGATCCCATAAATCCCTCGGGAATGAGGCGCTCCGAGCCTCGGAGGTCGTCGGGAAGATTGAGCAATTCAGGATGGTTACACAATTTCTTCAGGATGTTGATGGCTTTAAGGGGCTGGGAATCTGTGCCTCGTAAGAGAGCCCTGATTTCCGGCGACGTGATGAACAGGCGGTAAAGTGATAGCTGAAAGTCTGAAAGACCGCAGAATACAACATGCTCATACTTGACTGGAACTATCATTGATGTCAGGAAAGTCAGACATCGCTGCTAGAATGATTAACACACGATATTTCGATAAAAGATCGTTCGTTCGCCGGATGATGAATTTAGTGACAAGCCCCCCGAGTTCTTTAAGTTTCTTCTCGCTTTCAGCCTTGACCATATCGCTCGCCATGGCATCTCGACCACGGATAATCGCATTCTCAAAATTCTTCCGGAAATCATTTTTAGATCCCAGAAAGTTCGGATTTGCAAAATTCAGCAATGAAAAGTACTCGGATAAGTCATTCTATGCATGTACAGTGTCAGCTTTAGGCTGACCATGATCCAAGGGCGAATGGGTACCTGTATAGGAGTTCCAGTCAGAATGACGCGTCGCTTGACGTTTAAACTGTTCAATGCTTGAAAGGTGAGAGAGTCTGGCAAATCAATTCGCATAGCGGTTACAAGTGAAGTATTTGGCTGCAAACCGACCCGAATTCTTCAGACGGTGACCCTCGTCACAAAGCAAGAGACCAATTGAGCAATTGGCCAAATAGTCCGTAAGTGTACGAAGAGTCTCATACGAGACTATCATGACTTTGCCGGGCGTCAGTCACTGTACAGGGAGTGTTTCTAATACGAACCTGGTTGTGTTACATTCCTCCCATGAGCTGCCACCCACCGGCTAACTTGTGCTAACAATGCCCCCTTCCCGCCCTTACCGTCGACGGCGAGAGGCATCAAAGCGTCCTTCCCGAGCCATTTTACTGTTTACTCAATCAATTTGACTCATGTCACGGTCAAAAGAACCGAATTACCTAGCTCATTGGCCCAGTTTTTGACCAAACTCGAGGGACAGGCAATAATACATTTCTCAATGGAAGGTCTTCCGGGGCGAGGTGATTGCTTAAGGAGAGTCCACATCAAGGTGATGCACTGAAGTGTCTTTCCGAGACCCATTTCATCAGCCATGATACACCCATATTGATTCTCGACAACTACCCCTGTGGTGCATTTATACAAGAACTGCCAGACATTAGAGCCTCCCAGAATGCAAACGACACCAGTATCGCACCTTAACACCCTCCACCTGATGTGGCCTCAGGACTTTGGATAGTCGAGGATCGATGACGACAGGGACCTTCTCGACTTTAACTTGCTTGTGCGTTTCACCGAGTAGATCTCTCAAACTTTTGTGAGGGTTAAACATCCCGGCTGTCTTTTCCTTGGCATCCACGGCCGCCTTCTCTTTCGCCTCTTGCTTCTCCCTTTCCTTTCGTTCCTCATCCGTCTCCCTGTCGTCCGTTGTGGGATCATACAGCACTATCGCATGGTCAGCCATCGGATCGTGAAGCGGCCTAGGTATGATCTTGGCTTGAGGTCTGATCCCAAGAGAAACATTGGAAGGCATTAAGGGCACTGTCTTGCCTTCCTTAATCATTGAAGGTAGCGAGAACTTGCGAGACCCGACCTGCTCGAACGGCTTCGGTTCATAGACCGGGAATTGCTTGATATTGGCAAGGATTTCTTCCTCGTTCATGTATTCGCCATCCTTGTTGGATTTCTTCTTCTTCCTCGGGGCATTCTCGTTCTCGGCGTCCGAGTCATTTTCGGCGTCTTGACCGGCGTAGGAGACACGTTTTCGTTTCCGCTGAGGTTGATTTCTATTGATTGAGGCAGTTAAAGTAGGCGTCTTGAAAGGCTTGCTAAGACGTGCGATATCCTGGAACTTGTCGACGATTTTTCCGTCCTTCGTTGTAGGGACGCGTCGCAACATTGTCAACAGTGCTAAACGCGTAACGGGTCATGATTGTGACCTTTCGTGAGCATGTCACGCTATTTACATATATTTACTACAGCAAGTTACATCGTTTGCAAGTACTGTGACCACTGCATATTGTCTGCGTTGACGGCCGCGTCCGCATAAGCAGAGTAGTTCTCAATGGTGACCGTGGTCATAATAATGATGTCTGGTTGTTGGGATAGGGACGCAGGAAAGTTCAAACGCTGACAGAGGATGGCGCTATTTGATGCGCAAAACGCAAGAACTTCGGCCCCCGCCATTGCTATGAACTGGAAAGAAATGGCATGATTAGAGCAAAAAAAAAATGGCACATCCGTGGCACGTACAAGGTCGCCTGTGCGCAGTCTGGACTGTAAAGCGCTGAAATGCCGTTTCTGATCATCGCTGGCATCCTGACTGACTACTACTTTAGCAGAGGGACCGCCCGTGCGCAAACTGTTGACGAGTGACAGTGCGGCCTCTCGATTGTAGAATTTTCCGGGGGGACCCTTCTCTCGTGATATGAAATCGACTGTCTGAGAACCGGATGTCGAGGGCTGACTTTCGACCAACGCAACAGGGATAGCAACCGTCGAATCAAGACTCAAATAAACGGGCAATGCGCTTAACACGATTGATTGTGAGAGCAGGGATAGGCAGAAGGGGAAGAAAAAAACTCAACGATTTATTCCCACTCGCGGCATCTGTCGCTCTTGAAGTGTCAGAATCAAGGCCACTGCAACCGCGGTCGGAAATCAAGTCATCAAGTACACTGACGAACAGCACACTAACAGGGGTCCAAAAATCGTGTTGCTTTTCCATGTAACATTTGGCAAGTTTGTTGTAGAAGTCGAAGAAGTTACCATTGGAAGTAGATCTTGGTTCACTGTCGTAAAGCTGAGGCGAATCAGAGTGCATACCGAGTCCACATTGACATAAACACTTACTCATCCTGAACATTCTGTTGATTGGGTACACTGCTTTGTCCTATATCATTTACGGCAGGTTCAGTGTCTTCAAAATCCGGCAAGTCTTGTGCACTTGGTGCCTCGTATCCAGCCAAGTCAAGAAGTTCTTGGGCTGTGGGTTGAACAAGTGGTCGAGGAGCCGTATCTGATTCAGGCTGGTTCATTCCTGCGACGTCAACAACTTCATTAATCACTGTGTCATTTGGTGGCACCGGGTTCTGGCTGTCTGCGCGAGGGCTGGAGACATTTGAGTTCGCATCCGCGTGCTTTCCTGGCACAGTTTTCAGAGTCCCTTTCTCGAAAGCCAACAAGGACCTCGTATTCTTATTCATAAAGCCGGCTGAAGAACGACCAGGGCCCGGTTTTGTCCTAGATGGCGTTTTCGGAGCCTTGTTCCCAGCAGATGTTGATGTCGTCAATCGCGCCTTAGTAGGTATAGCGCCACTCATGTCTGCAAGATCGGGGATATCCAGGACTTTGACCAGTGGATTCGCGGCACGAATTCGGTGGGCCGGGACACTACTGCTGGGCATCAAAGAAGGCGGAGGAGGTCGAGCCTCTGATGTTGGCGGTGGACCTGATTGTCGTGCACTGCTCGTATTAGGTCTGTCGCCATTCGTTCCAGGTGTGGATAGCAAGGACGTCGAATTATGTTGACTGGCTGGATGCTTCACGGATACTACCACAACGTCATCCATCGAATCGTCTTCCGCGTCTGACGCAGGAACGATTTCTTCCGAGGACGGGCGACGAGGTCTTCCTATACGTATCGGCGTCTCAACCGGCTTTCTGGACTCGCCCATTTTCCGGGGAGTCTGAGCGACATGTCGGCGGGACACGGTGTCTGGTGCATTTGGAACTGGGGCTACCTTGTCACCGGGGCCAGTCTTCATACGTTTTGGAGGCCGATCGGCCTTATCCTGATCAACGCCAGCGTCCTCCTTTGAATCGAGGAGCTTGTCCCTGGGTGTGCTCGACTTCTGGGGTGACGAAGACGAATGGATGGCGGAATCTGGCTCCTGTGACTTGCGCTTTGCTCTTCGACCTGAGATAGACCAAGCCAAGGATCATAAGGTCTAGGTAGGTATCCATAACTTGGTACGCACGAGGAGGCCCCGTTGGAAAAAATTCTTCCCCGGGTTGGAAGAGGCTGATGACGCGATAGTCTCGCCCATTCGTGTTTGCACGCTTCCAGAAATATTCAACCATTTGCTCGGAACCATTAAAAGACTCGATGGGCTCCCATCTGTAGCGCATCGTATTTGTAGGCGTTTTGTTTAGCTATACTCAAACCCTTAGTTGAAGCGTCGAAAAATGTTGCTCACGTATCATCACTCGGTTTATAGCCCTTCCACTAAAATGCAACAAGAGATGAGCACTCCGAATTGAAGTTGACGCGATGACATACTCTGACACGATATTTCTGAAATAAACCGTTCAACAATGACAGAGAGGAATGCAGCAACTTATATACATACCCATTGGTAACCAGGCTTCCTTCCACGCTTCTTTTCGAAGCGAGCTTGGACTATCGACTCTGGTGCAGCAGGGAGATTGTCGAGACAGGATACGGCGCGACAAATGTTGGAGCTTACCGACTTCGTACTCCTCCTCGGACATTGGTAGTTGGTTTGCGGTAAAGTGATGATATTGAAATGGTGAAGAATGTTCGCGTTTTGCGCATTGACATTGATGTGCCGCACGTGACCAATGATCCAGAATCCGAGGTTGTTTCAGACAAACTCCAACGAAATGTCTCTGGAACGCTGTCAGCGTCCTTATAACTCCAGGCGCATTGCCCACGATGTCACATAATTTCCTTCCTTGCGCAACTCATGGCGGACCAGCAATACAAAGAGCAAAAAGTTCCTAATGCCCCTCCGCCTGCTTATCCAACTCAGTATGACAGCCAGCAACCTGAACAATGGCCTCAGCGACAACCCGAATGGTCTCAGCAGCAACCTCAGCAGTGGGCCGAGCAGCCGCCACCTCAACAATGGCCTCAGCAGCCTCCTCCTGCTCAGCAACCTGTTTCGGAAGCACAGCTAGGAGAACAGTATCGCTCTGAAAGTACGTGCGACCGTCATGACTATTGGGATCTTTGCCGACCAATATTGTGTTAAGTGTACGCACGCTGTGCCAGGGGAATGCACGATAGCACGCGGAAGTTTGGTATTTGCGGCATTTTAACCGCAATAGTGTGTCCTGCCGTCCTCTCATAGTAAACTTGTGCTGAGCGTCATTCTCTGGGTCAGTTCCTTTTCCCAATAGGTCTGATCTGCTTATTGTACGCAAATTGTTCTTGTTCTCCCAAGGGTCATCAAACGCTTATGTGAATGCCTCAGTATGGATTCGGAGAAAGTGTGCTCTAGGTGCGGTCAAAGATTACCGTGATGTAACGATGGAGCCGATAGCTTCCAATGCACATACTCGCCGAGGCCGTTCTCGAACGATAATTTTCGCGTGGTTTTTCGCAATGACATGGTATGCTACATTTCGAACCAGCTTATGGTTTAGTGCCCGTGCGCACTCAATATCAAGTTGTCACCAGTCCCTGTTCTGCTAAGTTAGTACTTCATGGATTCGATTGATATCTTCTGTTGCGTCGTCGAGACGATCGAATCTGGACAGAAGGCAAGCTTTCAATGACGACTGAATGGCGTTGAGCAGTTCATGCAAGGACGCCCGCAAGTGGGTCATGCGGGCTGAAATCACAAGGCGAATTTGAGTCGCCTGCTCTTCTTCCCATGTCATATAGTCCAATTCATCACGCTCATTGTTGACGCTCCTTTCTTCCGCCCTCCTTTTCTCGTATATCTGGTTCTTTCGCAATGGCTTGGTCATTGTCAAAGCTAGTTATCGCCATATACATTTTGATGTCGTTTGTCGTCGCACAAGCGCCTGATTTGCCCGATTGTGCCAAATTGTGTGCAGATACTGCTGCCAACGCGGCCGGATGTACGCTGTAAGCTTTGCCTGTCGTCGTCGTAGTTCCTCGCTAACCGGACTTTTACATAACTTGCAAGAAACGACGTGCAGTGTCTGTGTAAAAGCAACTCGTTTATTTCTGCCACACTCCAGTGCGCCAGCCATGTATGCCCAATCGAAGACTTGAGCATCACTGGAGGCCGGCTGCAGGCTATGTGCGTGGGTGCGTATGGATTATACGCAGTTCTACTGCCATCGGCTGGTAGGTAACGCCTGTACCAGCGCTCCCTACTACCTCGTCCACCTCGAGCAGCCAGTCAACCACATCCAGCCGTCCCACAACGTCAACAACTGTCCGCCCCTCTCCGCCGATCACAACTTCCCAAACCTCAAGCAGCAGCGTCATCGTTATCACCACCACCGTGACTGATGGCGCCTCATCGACGGCGTCGCCGTCACCCACCGTACTCTCCGTTGCTCCCACGACAAGTGGCACGACGCTCAGCCTTCCCGCTACCAGTGCTTCCGGGACCAGTACGACAATCGTGTTCAGCACCGTCACCCCTCCTGGGCCCACTGGTATCAATGCCGCAGAACATGCAGCCGACTCTATGCTCGACGTTGCGTGGCTCGGCGTGGTCGTTTTGGGGCTGCTCGAACTCTGAATCGTTCATTTCTGCTCGAGATACCCTAGTCCTATCTCGCATCAATTCTCTAACGAAATTTGCATTCTTCTTCGCACTATCACCATTTGCTCACTTTTTAACTTGTCGCTTCACCCATGGACAATTGTTGCCAAAGCACCAGTATCTTTAGGAGAAATCTTTAACCTATTTGTTTATGCCTTAAGATGCCGAGTCGACCATGAGGTTGTAGGTCCTAAACAGTGACTCTCAAGCTCGTAAGTCAACCAAAAGTCAAAACCGCTGGGACCGATCCATAGGGTGTTGAGTTCCGGATCGATGACCTGAAAACGCACCGTTTCAACTGCCAAAGTCCCCGGCGGGCGTCTCATTGGCCACAGTTTTCACTTATGGTGACGCTATGCGGAGAAGGGATGACGAGAGACGCCACCGCCGAACCGTCAAGCGCAATTGTTGCCAGCAGGGCTAACTTCATTGCATCTCGTGGTCTAGATAAGAGTGACGTATATATACAGTATACATTCAGGTTAGATACAGTACCGAATAAGAGCAAAGATACGGGTATAGTGTAGTGTACATATTGATTGTCTTGGTATTATTCTATGCATCTTGCGACTCGGCTGGCCCCCACTCGGGTATGGGCAGGTTGCGGGATGCAATCAAACAGTCCTTGACCCATGTCCAAGGGACAACATTGCCATTGTCGAGGGCATCGTCGTAATGATAGTTCTCTTTGATGACGACCAGATCGTACTCTTCCGGAGAAGCGGACGCATACTTCTTGTCAGTCACAGCTTCGACACGATCGGCACCCATGGACAGAATAATGCGAGGCACAGCATTGGCTGCTTCTGGCGCCTTTTCGTCGACTCCAGCCAGCTTTTATATGATTGATTAGATAAAAAGCGAAATGTGCTAAAGGGAACTACATGCCTTTCTCCCCCTCTGTTGGGGTACCATTTCGGCGCCAATGCAAAGGATGGATTTCCCATCAAGCAACTTGCGAGCAACGGAGTTGGACATGATGTCCTTGAGTTGGTGAATGCTGTTACCCCAGTCTACATCAACCTGTTGAGAGGGACGTGCCCCAAGAGCGTCAGAGTAACCTTGAGGTAACATGTACCCTTGCCAATCCTTTTCCTCTCCCTGGTGTCGAATACATGAGGATAGCCGAGTAAATGGATCGAGCAAGCGGTGCTTACGGATTCGACAGAGTCGTGAAGCCATACTAATGACAAACAAGGGATTCCCAGCCCAAGCGCGATCAAGAATTTCGGCTTTTGGTTTGAATCGTCGGCCAAAAGAAACACACGCTCTATATCGTCTTTTCCCGTCCATTTGACGTCGCCCTTTTCGATGACCCAGCGATTCCCTGAATTGGAATGTCGGCCTTCCATACGAATGATGCTGCCCCAATCGTCGATCACGGTGCCTCCACTACTCTTGATGGCCGCCAGAACGGTATCTTTATCCTTACTCCAGTTTTCATTGCCGACGCTGAAGGTGACAACGAGGCCGGTCTTAACAAGCATCCTCTTACGAGCGCTATAACCTGAGGTCCCACTTGCTAGTGAAAGCTTGGAAGGACTTGGACTCGGCTTTGCCTTGACCGGTCTAACGATCGTCACGATCAAATCCGGATCGAGTCTACGATCTTTCCAGGCGTACGTAATGGTCTTCGCAGCGATTCTCACATCAGCGATGTGCACATCTTCGGCATCGTCATCAACGCGGATGGATATGACGCCTTCGTCCAAATTCGACACGTCGACGACCTTGCAGCTGCGGGTGTTTCGTCCAACCAAGACATCATCGTCCACCCGCAACTCCCCAGCTCGCATCTGGTCCAAAGTAACAGTCCCTTCTGTACCGTCGTCATATTTAATATTATAGCGAGAGTTGTTCTGAAGAGAATGAACCGTCCCAGAGTAGTAGTGGCCATCTTGTTTCCACAAAGCAAAAACACGAGTAGGATCCCCGGTAGCCAATCGGCTGGAGGAGGCAAGAGAGCGTAGTCGCTTCGGTTGTCTGGTATTCGGAGTCACCAGCGAGGAGAATTTTGAAGGTTTGTTCGACAACCCTCCAGTAGATCTAGTATTTCGCATTTTTGCCGAGGACGCTGTGCGAGTACGTTTGCGGGAGAATTCCGCCCTGGATTCGTCATCTTGATCCAGCCCACCTTCGGTGGCGGTCTCGGTCTTGTCATCTCTCGGATTGTCATCGTCGTCGTCGGGACACCGATCGACGTCAGAGATTTCCTCGCGTCGGCGTTTCTTCGATCTGCCTATGGTCTCTGAGGGGTGTCTAAATGTGCTCTTCGACTTCTCGGCATTCTCTTTCTTTGGAGCCGCTGAACGACGTGTATTTTTTGGGGCAGCGAAATCCTGGGTAGGAGCGGACGAAGGCACCTCAGCGATGTCTCGCAAAGGTGTTTGCTTGCCCTTTCTAGAAGAAGCTGGAGTAGCCTTTCGTTTGCCTATATTGTCGAAGGTCAACGTGGAAGAAGGAGGGTGCAGGAGGTCTGAAGAACACACCGGTCAAAACACCTGTCGTTAAATTATCTGCCTGGAGCCACATCAGATCCTGCATCATATTGAATAGGCTAGTTTGGTTGCTAACCTTCTGATTTCTAGCGTACATCGCAAGTTTCTTCTTCTTCCGTCGCATAACATCAACAAGAGGGACCTCATCTTCATCATCCTCGCTATCATGGTCCGATTCTCGAACAGCTTCTTGAGTTCTTTTCGCAGCAGCTGGGTCCGCGACTTGGTGTTGCTTAGAGGCCTTCGGTGAAATTGCAAGGCTCTCCGTAGGACCACCTTCGTCCCGGAGTGGTTCGGAGTCAGGGACTTCCAACTGATCGGTTTCCGCGGGCTTTCTGGTCTTACCGCCTCCGGAGACATGTGGATTACGTTCTCCAGAAACTTGCAGAAGCTCGGCACCGACAACGATTCCTGTTTTCATAGATGTTTGCGGGGAGGATGCTTCCTTATGTGATTCTGCTACCCCTGCTCGGAGATTGCTAACGGGACCGGCGTCCAGATTCTGGTAATGTTGATACCGCCACATCTTGTCCGGATGAACCAAGCTCAAGAGATTTTTTGGGTGAGTGCCACCGGACGTCGTGCTGGGACCTGGAAGCTACTTCAGTATCGGTCGTTGGGGAGAGTTCGACAGGAAATAACCTCACCTGGACCTGTAGATATCTCCGTATCAGGTTGCGTTGAGGGCTGTGTCGCTTGTTCTGGCACGATAGGATCCGATGCTTCTCCATTCAAAAGACGTTCGTAACTGGAAGAAGGATCACTGCTCTGATAACCTTGACTCGCGTGGTCGTCCGCTGTAGTCATATCCCCGTAATCCAGTGGTCTGGTAACTTCATTGTCCTCCGGGTCCCCGTATAGCTGAGATTGAGAACTGTCGGTGTTGGAAGGGGTTGCGGCAACAAGAACACGACCTTCGGGAGGTGAAGGAACGTGACCCATGGATCGGATATTGCGAGCGTTCAAAACGGCCCCCTTATCCTTCGAATTGATGCTCCCTGTGCCCAATGAATCACGTCCCAGATCAGATAGAGGCATATCGAACTGTCTAGCGGCGGCCAAGAATTGACGTTCAGGATCGGCCGAGAAGTCGCCTGCAAAAGAATCCTGTGAGTCGCGCCTTTGGCGTCGGTGGGCGGTGACGGAGGGGCACATGGGTTCGTGAACGGAGGAGACAGGTAGAATGGATACTGCTTTCGGCGGTGAGGCGGCCTTTTTATCTTGAATTGGTTCCTAGTGTTCAAGATCGCGTGAAGAAGTGTGGCACATATTGTTGAAACTCACGTCTGCGAGAGTAGAGGATAACACGCCTCGACGCGTCGGAGACACCCTTTGAAAGTCCTGTCGCGTGTCGGATTGCAACCCTAGGTTCTGACTTTCAATTCGCAGTCCTTTTACGGTTTCGAACTCCTCCGCCCTTTGACTTTGCGTTTCTGCGAGACCGTGAAAGCGATAGTTGGGCAATGAGGTCTGTGATGGTGATGAATGCGGTGAAAAAGACATATTCGACGAATCGAGTCTGGCTTTGTAAGAAAGGTTTGCCGGTCTGTTTCTTTGTTTGAGGCAGGGACGATCACGGACACAATGCCTCTCCAATAAATGACTGCGCGACGCGATCGATGTGCCAAAAAAAACCGATCGTCCCACAAAGCTACGAAATTTTCATGGAAGGAAGCCCGTTTGTTCCCGCCGAGGTACCTGCTCCAATGCAATGGGTACAGGATACGTAATAAATGGTAGGGAAAATCGACACGGCGGACGTACTTACTGTCACTAGTGTCAAGTCACACCAACTAAACGTTATTCCAGATTGAGTTCCACCGCTCCGTACCTCACCTGAATTGGGACAACGAATACTGGGAGGACAGTGTTCGAGGATGAGAGACGCTGTGTTAGATTCCGCTTCCGCACGTGGCACAACGATCATGTGACTACGGCGCGGCCAGTCGCGGCCGGACGCGACCATAGACTAAACCCTTGTAACAGCCACTAACATCAAATTTCAGAACTTTTCTCCAAACAGATCAGCTCGTACTCTACCGTTTTTGGCGTGGAGCGTCAGGGGAATCTGGTACAGCTAGGCAGCCGCACATCCCCAACTATCAACGTTCCCTCAGGAGTCATTGGACCTCCGTTCACGCGGGACCATGAAGTTTTCCATGATTCCAAATTTCCAACGTCTTGATCCTCTCGAGCTTTTCTCCACAGACAACGAAAAGGACAGTCAGGGCGGCACGTTTGTAATCAACAAAGGCGGGCAAGGTCCTCAGACTGCCGAACTTGGTGCAAACCATCTCTCCTCTGGCGACGTCACTGATGTGCCCGTCCCTATTCCCGATTCTGGTTTTCGTACAACACAACCGGAGAAAAGTCGAGAAATTACACCAACAGAATCTCATCATCGCCAACAGACTACGTCCAGCGCGGTATCCTCCATGCCAATGTATACGGTTTCTACTACCACGAATCTAATCATATTACCAGAAAATACCTCAGTCACCGCCTCGATGTCGTCTACTTCCACATCCACTGCATCGGCTGGTTCTCACAGTCGTACTGCCATACCTACATCGATGGTCATCGCTGTAGTGGTCGGTGTGGGTCTACTAGTTGCTGCCTTATTAATAACGGCCAAAATCTGTTTGCGACCTCGCCGTGCGCTGCGGCCAACTCCATCACTGCCTATCCCGTATGGCTCCTTTCCTGATGAACGGGCACAGGTAAACGAATCCCCCGTGTTTGGCGGGAAAGAACGCTTCTCTCCAAAAATTCGCAATAACGATGAACTCTGGGCTTGGACACCGTATATCCAACCTCAATCAACGCAAGACCCGGCCCAGACAGCTCACCCTTTGCCTCAAGCCCCGGTTGTTCAGAAAGTACCAGAGGTTTCGCAACTAAGCCGCGTACCATCTTCACATATTGCAAGGAATGTACGGATTCGATCCAGCACCGAAAGTACACATACACGGAGCCGCAGTGCGCCGCTTTCTTCTGCAGAACTTACTTCTTTGCCAGGGAAGAGTAGAGCTAATGGCGAGCGCCAATCCAGAGTGTCGTTCTATGGTCAGAGCATTGCAGACGTGAATATCGGTTTGGCCATCGGAGACACAAGGAAGTCGTCGGCGTACAACCCGCTAGAAATGCAGCAGGATCGACCACGGAAGAATAAGACAATACTCAAGCACACCTCACCAGGAGCTGCATATGACGGAGCAGATGTAACATCTCCAAGGGCTTCCGAAGCCGCTCTCGCGCATTCTCAGGGTGGCCGAGCTCCTATCAAGTCTGCATATTTCGCGCCTGGCTCATATCCCCGGATTTCCCGAGTTCAGCCTCAGGAGTTGAGGACAATCACGAAGCCTAGTTCTGCCAATCGAAGGTCGTCTTCATTCCGCAAATCAGCTCTGTACTTGGACCGCGAACCGCCGTCGCCTTCCTATGGATTCTCCCCGGAAACAGTCTATACTATGCCATCTCCCCAGCCTACTCTTTATCCAGATGACTCTCTCAGCATCATGGATTGCAAAAAGCCGAAAAGTCAACAAAAGAAGTCAACACTTCCCACAGAGGCGACCTCAAAAGTTGTGATGACTGCGGATGCGGCTTTCAGCGATCTCGGAAATCTGATGCTCAGAGACTCCAATCCCACTCCGTCCTCAGAAAAATCCGAGAGATTACTTCCGAAGCCGTCTGAAAGGAGAAAGTACCTCAATGAGGACAAGCCACCGCATATTCCTCTTCCTCCTCCTTTACCCTCTCTCGCTCAAATGGCGCTCAATCACGCAAATCCTCAGGGTTATGCGGATTATAGAAGCCCAACATATAGCATTTGCGGTCTCTATGAAAGCGATGAAAAGAATAAGGTGGGATCAGGATATCACTAAAAACCATTTTCGGACAACCTCACAAGGTCTCCGTGTTATCACATTGTATTACAAGCCTATGTAAAGCACAACATCTATTACACGATAAGCTGGAAAAATTATCACAGACAGTGCGTTCAGGACATTGATATGAATAGTAGCCAATCCTTTCCCAGTAATCCTGGCAGGCAGGCATCCGTGTCCAGGGTACGTCATCGACCCGGTACCCTCGATACCTGTTGCTGAGTGAGAAGAGGAGCAGAATTCATCCAAAATATCTAGGACGGAACGGAATTAATAGCTCCCAGCGTGCCAGTCTGGCCAGATCACCTATGGAGGTGTCACAGCTATGGTTGACCATGACCTGTCGAAATCAATTAGTAGAAGAATAGCGGAAGAAACTGCTGTCCTATCCTGTGCTCGGATTCTTCTGCGATGCTCACTTGATAAATTTGAAGTCTCATTATGAACAGAGAAAATTTGTGTATTCCCAGCTCACGACAAACGATATGAGATCAGGATGATAAATAGAGTTTGATCGTTACTCGGGAGCATCTAGCGTTGCCATGTTCGTAGCAAAGAAAGACAGGCCGCAGATCATGATATGGTGGAAAGAACCGCCAAAGGTGAAGGGCGGGAATGGTCTGCCAGACTAGAGGATGGAATAGAAATAGGAACAAGCTGGCTTTGGTGCGTTGCGACCACGTTTGTACGAAGTATGGTGTGGACACGATCCATCAGACTACTCAACTCAGTGATTACCTAAGCTTGATGGAGTATGGAGGTCGCTGCGCTTCTGATGCACCCGCCAACGTCCTCTGTTCCTTTGCTACTGCCATCTAGACTCTACCATCCTCATTAATATTCCAATGTCCCAATCCAAAAATGTTCCTCAACAAAGCTATTTGTACGAACACCTCAATGTTAAAACGCACGACGGCAATGGTGATGAAGAGCAGGGATTTCTAACTATGGATGACCCCTATAACATCACACCAGCCGCTCCGCTATTCTGTGGCATCCCGCTCAAAGCCATTTCGTTCGTGTCTTTTCCGGCCCTTAATTGACCTCATTATTCATCGCTTTTCAGCCTAGTGATTCTGGCTCTTCAAAATTCTACACTCACATTAATTATGCACCACTCGCGCACGTCTACGCCCCCTTCCCGTACCTATTCTGCAGCGACTGCAGTTCTCATGAATGAGATATTCAAAGGCTTGATATCTCTTTTCATCGCTTTTCTCCGCGTAGACGGCCACTCAACACACTATCACGAGACACCCCAGCTGCCTGGTCGCCTTGTCTCCTCTGCATTTGGACCTCCCATTCTGCGACTAAAAAAGCTCATGCACAGTGTCTTCAGTCCTGATTGCTGGAAACTGTCAATACCTGCAATTTTATATGGCAAGTGTCATGTTCTATATCTAGGTTCTATCCATCTAACAGATCATATGTAGTCATCCAAAATAATCTCCAATATGTTGCAGTGTCCAATTTAGAGGCGGCAACATTTCAGGTTACATACCAGATGAAAATATTGACCACGGCGGCATTTTCCGTCATTCTCCTCCGGAAAAAGCTTACTCCAATCCAATGGCTCGCGCTTCTCTTCCTTGCAATTGGTGTAGGCATTGTTCAGATTCAAGCTGGCGCTGCAAAAGGCGTAAGGGCGATGTCTCACGACATGCATCACCTCAATGGAACGAAAGGTTTCATGGCTGTTGTTGCAGCCTGTTTCATCTCCGGTCTGGCCGGTGTCTATTTCGAGATGGTCTTGAAGGGTTCACAAGCCGATCTATGGGTCCGCAATGTTCAGCTCTCCCTCTTCTCCCTTTTGCCAGCTTTGGCTCCAGTAATCCTGGCCCACACAGGCGCTGCTGGCCGAGACTGGTTTTCATCCCTTTTCCACAATTTCGGCGCATGGGCATGGGCAACCGTCGCTGTGCAGGTCCTTGGTGGTTTAATCACGGCAATGGTCATCAAATACTCGGACAATATCCTGAAGGGATTTGCCACTAGTCTGAGCATCGTCATCTCCTTCCTTGCCTCCATTGCCATCTTTGATTTCCGCATGACTTTTACATTTATCCTTGGTTCTGTCATCGTCCTCATCGCGACCTGGTTATACAATCAGCCTCCCAAACGCTCCTCCGCTTTTCTATCAGAATCCATTCGGCATCTGGTTCGCAATGAGAAGATCAGTGGATCGACTTCTGTGGCTCATCGATCACCTCTGCCTCCTAGTTTCTCGACTGCTTCGCTTGTGCCACCAAATTCATTCCCGAAAGAAGCCCTACCTCACCCGTGCTAGCTTCTCGTATCCTCATTCCCTTCGTTCTGATATAACGAACAATCACGGACCAATTTGGACTATATTCACCCCACGACGGCAATTGTAGCCTTCATGTTTTAGTCATACTTCGCATCACAGCGAGCTTTGTGTTAATGAATCTCCATGCTCGCGGATTAATATGTCGCGCAGATTGCGCAGGGCTACGCAGCTGCCGTATTGTGCTATATACAGTTCTACAATACAAGATCCACAACACCTTACCAGCATACTTATAAACCTGAAATATGTTGGGTGATAAATAGGTTCTCGACGTGTCTCAGCCTTTCGTCTAGAAAGCCCTGCACGTTCCGTCATCACTCCTTCAAAGTCTGTTCAAGACCACGTTTTATAGCTGGGGAAGGACAAGTGTCAGTCTTCGGCTTTCCACATCATGTTGATGATACTCGGACCATCGCAAGTCTCCTTTGCATCTCCAAATAGCATTTTAGTGTTTGGCATATAAAACATAGGGTTGGGAACATCGGCTGCCATTTAAAAGCTTGTATCATGGTCTTCGGCCAAAGGTGAAAAAGCCATACCGTAGCCGCTTGCGAGACCCCGTTTCATAACGATGACTTGTTTGCTCTTCCAGGCGTGCAGAACAGGCATCCCCTGCGATGTCTAGATCAGTGATTGAAACAAGCCATCCGCGTAATTTATCACTCACGGCAATGGCAGAGCCTGGTTCCAAAGCAATAGGGTTCACGGTGTCATTAGCCCCAATGACGAGAGTAACATCCGTATCCTTGAAATCGTCGTTGATCTCGTCCATTTCCAGTACGACTTGCAATGGCGTAAGCTGCAAATCCTTTTGAGATTCATGACGTATTGCTTACTGTCATACGGCACAGAAGCTTCCGCCAGTAGGACATTACATTGGCCAGGCATCCGGCCTGCAACGGGGTGGATCGCGAACTGGTTTGTTGGAAATCATAATAATAAGGATAAGATCCAAGGTGTACTGTTATAGGAATCTTCTTACTCTGACGTTGATTCCCTTTGCTCTGAGCATGGATGAAATCTCGGCGATAGGGTACTGCGCTTTAGCCACTGCCATGCCGTATCCGACAACCTAATCTCCGCTGAATCAGGCACTATAACCAGTCGAACAGTATGTCCATACCAAGATTACGCTTTCAGCATTCCCTAGGGCCTCCACAGTATCGTCAACCGTCGTCTTCGTGATTGTACCCTCAATCTTGTGTGCATCTGGTGATGTAGTTGTACCAATGCCACCAAACAAGACGTTGGTAAGGGACCGGTTCATCGCAACACACTAGCGCGCGTGTGAATACACAGCAAATTACGGCCTGCAAAAGCTTACCATTATGTACGACAGAATCGAGCCGCTTACGCCGATCAATGACCCTATAGTCGTTAACAGCGGATTGTCCAGCATGAAGCCTATAGTTGAGGGGAAGTTATTCCTGGAGTGGATGTGAACAGATCGGTCGCCCCACCTTCGGCAACCAAAGCGAAGCCCCTGGAAAAAGGTGAGATAGACAGCCATCAGCCGAAATGAAGGACCTTACGAATAGGCATTCAGTACAGTAATAACCACGGCTACCGACGGGTCAATATTAACTGGAAACACAACAGAAGAAATGACGCATACGCATGTCTGCGCCGCCGATGGCGGCGGTTGTTGTGTATCCTTGAATGAAGCTCAGCAGAGTACTCAGGCCAAGGTAAGATGCGGCCACAATGGGAGTAGCGGGTGCCATTGAGAGGAATCCCGCCATGGTGAGCGCGTTGGCGCCCAAGAGAGAGGAATTTACCAAGTGCTTGCCGGGGAGTGCCAATGGTTTCGATGACATCCGCGCAGCGAGTTTTAGGAAGGCCACAATTGAACCGGTGAAAGTGATACCACCTAAGTTCGAGATTATCAGGTCACTCTGGAACCCTTCTTGATCTCGTAGAGGATAATCTTACCAATAACGACACCCAAATAAGCAGTGACCAAGTGCAGAGTTGAGATGTGCGAGAGGTCGGCAAGAACACTTCCGATACTGGTCAAGACGGCCGAGAGACCGACGATGGAATGAAGCATGGCAACGGTCTGTGGCAGTTCTGTTCCCGTGACGCGTCTGCCGATAATCGATCCAAGGATGCCACCAATGCTTGCAACACCGGCGAATTGAGCGATGACAGGGGCAGGGAAGCCGACAGCTGCAAGCGATGCAAGGATACCAGACCCAACTCCCAGAATACCGAGAGCATTGCCTTGCCTAGCTGTCGTCTGAGACGACAGTCCAGACAGCGAACCTATTTGGGCGACAGATCAGTTTCGGGCTCCTAAAGCTCACGTAGAGTTGCTTATCACCTATGCACAGAACGCTGCTGGTTAGGTATCCCGCCTGAACAAGTCCGGCCATTCCAGTGCTGGCTGCAGCTAAGAAAGCCCCAGTAAAGACAACCGCAGGGACAGCATATAACCATGAATACTCAGGAGGATCAGTTGGACCTGGTGGGCATGATTAGTGTATCGTCCCGCCACGACGAGAAGAAAAATTTACGCTTGAACATGTCGAGCATGCGCTTCGTAATGATGAAACCACCAGCAACATTAATGCTGGCCAAGAGGACCGCCAAAGCACCCAACGCTTGAGGCATGGTTCCCGGAAGATAGCCGCCGCCCATAATAAACAGTCCTCCGATACCGACCATTCCTGAAATAGCATTGGTGACGGACATAAGAGGGGAATGTAGTGATGGTGTAACACCCCAAACGACCCTAATGTAATGATCAGATCGACTGACAACTGTGCACATTTGTGTGTTACCTGTATCCAATCAAGCCAGCTAACCCGAAAGTGAAGAAGTTGTCCATGAACGCCGTTCCCGTGGCCTTGCCTAGGGCAACGGCGCTACCCATGCCACCGGTGACGACAGCCACATCGCGGGTAGCCTTCTGCCAGGGAGTAATGGCAGTGACTTCACTTGTCTTGTCTTGGCTGGGGGTAGTCGCTGGCCGGGCCGTGGGAGTAGGCATGGCACGAACAACGGGCTCTAGCTTTTGACCTTGGTGAAGCACGATGGAGCCTCGGACGACTTCATCTTCCAGGTTAATCGCGAACCGCCCATTCTCACCCACGGAAAGTAAGAACTTCGTGATGTTGTTGGAATATAAAGTCGATGATTGAGTAGGTAGTCGTGAAGGGAGGTCGGTATAACCTAATACAAGATTTAGTCGATCTGGTCAACATACAGGAGAAGTAGAGCTTTGCAGCCTCACCAATGATAGTTACGCCATTTTTGACTACGAGTTCACCAGGACGAGTCGCCTCACAATTCCCTCCAGCTTCGGCAGCAAGATCAACGATAACGGAGCCTTGCTTCATCGCCGCCACCATCGCATTCGTTATCAACTTAGGTGCAGGTTTTCCGGGGATCAGAGCCTAGCTAATATGTAAGCACTATCCTGTCAATAGAATTGGGAGGAAATGGTAATTATCATACCGTGGTGACTACAATATCAACGTCCTTGCATTGTTCCATGAAAAGGGCCATTTCCGCTTCAATAAACTCCTTGGACATGACTTTGGCATATCCTCCTGCTCCACCACCTTCTTCCTTGATGTTGACTTCCAGAAATTCGGCGCCAAGGGACTGCACTTGTTCTCGCGCAGCAGAACGCGTGTCAAATCCACGAACGATTGCCCCGAGTCGCCGAGCCTGATAATTAAGTCATAAATCAGACTTCAACTGGCAAAGAATCACGCACCGTCGCGATGGCGCTCAACCCAGCGACACCAGCTCCGATGACGAGAACTTTACCGGGCGGAATCTGTTGAAATGGGTCAGAAAATTACGGCAGAACACGAAGGCAGCAAAAATAACTCGCTTTTCTATAATAGGGAATACAGCTCAATCGATATCTTGCGGAGCAGAAAAGGCGAAACCGTACCCAGCCGCGGTAACCTGACCAGTCAAGAACCTTCCAAAGTGGTTTGAGGCTTCTAATACGGCCTTGTATCCCGCAATATTCGCCATAGAGCTGTTTCGGCCGAATGAGCTCCGAAGAAAAGGTCCTAAATGATGATATACCTCAACGCATCGAAGACTTGTGCTCGAGATATTCTGGGTATCAGGTCCATCTGTGTGCGTGCTTTAGGATATCATCACTGCATGATGATATGGTGCAGGTCAGAAACTCACTGCGAACGCATTGACCTTCCGAGATGCCAAGGCATCCACGATCTGTTTGTTCTGAGCGGGATACAAGAATGAAATAAGGGTGCTCCCTCCTTTGATCTGTTCTGTCTCTTGACCTAGCAAGGGAGGTCGGACTTTGAGCATTAGGTCGGAGGACTTGAACAGTTCCTCGCGAGACACAAGCGTCGCACCGGCCGAAGCATAGTGCTCGTCGAGGAACTGCGCTTCTGCTCCCGCTCCAGGCTCGACAAGAACCTTGGAAAAGCCCTTCTTGCGCAGCAGCGCGACGTTTTGAGGTGTGACGGACACACGACGCTCATTGGGGAACGTTTCGCGCGGAACACCTATGACGAGCGAAGAGTAAGGAATGCCAGCATTTCCGGGCGTCGGCTTAGACGTCGGTTGGTTGAGGAGTCGGTTTGACGAGTGCAGGCAACGAAATGCTGTAATCGACAAGGCTCTTGATAAACGCGTGATCTTTCATGGCTTGGTCTAGACGAACCTTGTCGATTGACCACTACAGCCAACACATGGCTGGAATTGGGTAATAGACGATGGCCCGAGAATGGCCTCACAACCATCTTGTCCGCCTGGATTGAAGGCGGGATTGGTGCTTATCTGGGTCTCCAGGAGACAGCCAGCATTCAAGGTTGAATTGAAGGCCGGCAAACAGTAAAACGACCACGTGCTCCATTTCCCCGCATTTTTTCCCGTGGACAGCTCTCTGTGGTAACTGAAACTGAAATCGAAATCTATTGCATGATAACCGCCTATGCCCAGCTGCAAGAAATGACACATCAGTCAATCGGACGTCCCACCTGATGTCAGCTGCCATCCAAACTCTCTGAGCTGATGAAACACGAGCATAATGTAGCACAGATATATAATTCAGTCACCATGCCACTGCGTTAGGTGACTGAAACGATAACGACATGATTGCTCAAGCTGCAGTCTTTCCACTAATCTCGCGTTCCAATGCAATGAGATCTTGTGTGTGAGGATGCTCCCAGAGCGCCTGCGCTGCACCTGCCTCCATCGGCGGCAGAGGTCTCCTCGGTACTCCACCGTATCCATAGAACTTCTCGAGCAGAACTTTCGTACCGGCAATCGAAGCATTCGCAATCGTATAGTCTGCTTGGGCTATAATACCCTGCAATCGCTGCGCTTCTGGGACAAGGGAAAGATCTTTCCTCGAGGCAGCGGAAAGCTCGAACAACCGCTTGATAGAATACTGTGAAGACGCGTCAGTAATTGCTCAGTCTATCTGGATCGGACTGATAGCTTACAGGAGCAATGTTGGCAAGCCCCGTGATGGCGCCATGACCATCTGAATACGTAGACGGGAGAATGAAATCTGCGTAGCCACCCAAGACGAGGAATGGCGCCTGAGGATTCTTGCGCGGATGTTCGGTTGCAAATGACGAGCCCGACACAATACTGGCGATCCTAGTGAGTTTCCCTACGTTGCCGCATCTGATCCACGGAGTATAAGACCGGTAGAATAAGCATGGTGGAACACTGACTCACGTAAGTTTAACTCCGCAGATGTTAGGACAATCCTGGGCAAGTTCTGTAATAAGATTCGAGTCGAGGTCGATGCCGCCACTGGCACCAGGGACTTTTTTTTTACTCCATTGATCAACTCGTGCAACCAGGCAAGTCTGATAAGAAAAGCTCACAATTGTAAATTATGACTGGAATAGGACTCTTTTGGGACACTTCTACCCAGAATTCCTTCAACGCACTTCTGGTTAAAGCGCCTGCAAAATAGCCGCTCGCTATGACAATGGCATAATCGGCTCCTGCAACAGCGGCCTCGTGTGTGAGCTCAAGAGTTTCTCTCGTGCTTCCAGCACCTGTGCCGACGATTACAGGAGTCTCGATGAAGCCTGCACTGTCCAGAGCTCTCCTGGCTGCATGAATCAGTTTGACACGTTCGGCATGCGAAAGGTGGATGGCTTCGCCCAAAGAGCCGGCGATCAGCGGAGCAACACCCGCGGCAGCAACATGTTGTATGTGGGCTTCGAATGTAGGGATATCTGGCACAAGCGGGGTAAATACGAAAAAGGCTAAAGCAGCGAAATCTTCCTACCGAGGTCCTCAGACGATGGCAGGAAAAAGGAGGGGATTGGGGCGTAAATGCCTGGCTTGAAAGGACGAGAGACGGCGTGGACACCGTTGATACCATTCGCGGCCATGGAAAACGTGTCTGAAGGGCTGGTGGAACTGGAGCTGAGCGAATCATGGCGGGTCAGTTATATAAAGCAGGTCGAATTGGATCTTCGGTCCCTTCCGGGCCGAGGTTCGTCCACAAGCCCACGAACCGGACCGTTATCGGAAAATTTGCCGTGTTAAGAGATTGTGGCCGTCCACTTGTCGTGAATTAACAAGTCCCTAGACCATGCTATACCACAACCACTTTTTGCATTACCTCCCGTTCCCACTCTGTCCAACCGTCCGCGTCCCGTTCGCCCCCATCTGTTGATATCGCCCTCTCAAACACCTCCCACGGCACGCACGTCTCGTCATCGCCATCCCCAGACCCGAGAACAAACCGTCCTTGCCGCAACCGCGTCAATGTCACGACATGTCCAGCCGATCCTATTGAATGGGCTAGGTCGTGCACAATAGACCGCACATATGTGCCCCCTGACACTGTCATTTTCAGCTCAAACGCAGAGGGCGTTTCTTCTGCTCCAGCCGGATCAACGTCATCCTTGAACGAGATTCCCTCATCAATGCTCCGAATTGCCGTTTCCACCGCAGCCTTTTCTTCTTGTGACAGGCTTTTCTCCGGCCAGCGGAATCCATGATCGCCGCCTTTCCAGTCCACCAACTCAAGCGAGTGCACCTTGACTTGACGCGGCTCTATGGGCCGGGGTAAAGGTATCCCTTTTCTTGCATACTCGTACAACGGTCGTCCATCCATTTTTAGAGCAGAAAATCTGAGAAGTAGAATGGATGAATAATCTGCCGAGAAGCATCAAGTCAAAAGAACATACATTGGAGGTGTTTGCTGAATTTCGCCCGTAAATTCACCAAGAGCATTTTGGACGTTGTCTCGAGTGACATGTGTCCAAGGCGCAGTGCGAACACTCTTGCCCTCACCGTCATACGTATCCGTCTCGCACCCGAGCAAGCATGTAGCACGATATTCCTGCATGTTGTCCATTAGATGGACCGCAGTCAAAGACATAAAAAAAGGTAACCTTTGTGCAATCCAAAAATTGACCAAGCTGTTTCGTGGCTTTACCTATGCCTATGACTAGGAAAGAGGGACTCAAAACAGTGAGAAAAGGCGAGATTGAAGCGATATCTAGAGTTACCAAGAACGCCATCTGCAAGAGGATCCAAAGTGCCTCCTTGGCCAATTTTGACCGCTCCGCGCGCCCGTTTGCCTTTCCCGTGCTTCTTGCCTGTAGGAGACATATCCAGCTTGCTGGGTTCTACGAAGAGACGCGACGATGAAACGAGACGCTTGATGTCGTTAATGACAGACATGCTTGTCCTTCCCGGAGGTTTCACCACCCCGAAAAGGCCCGAGACTGGAAATGAATGCAGCGGCGCTTTTGGCATCGCAAAACGAGACGCCGTGAGGGTTGTTGATAAACAGCCAGCAATTCGAGCAATGCTCCAGATCATCTACATATTGATTACGTAACGACCACTATACTTTCGTCCACTCGGTTTCTGTCCCAAATGTTGAACGTTCGCACCGGTTATTCCGCTCGATGAAAACCCTTGAATTTTTCGCTACCCAGATTCACTACCACTGACAACGGAATTCAAGTCTGAGGCGTCCCGACCAGTTGCAATAATACATGGGTATTTTGTACGATCATAAGGCTTTCTCATCATCATCAACACAGATTCAGACCACATGTGATGGCAAGATGTTCCTACATAACCGATTAGCCGGGTTCCTATTGTCAACGGACCCAGTGATGTTTTGAGAATAAAAAGAAGACAGCTCGAAGAAAGTTATTTCTCCATGGCTGCTTGTTGGACTCTCCGACCTGGAACCCGGCCGCCGAATCGTATCTACGATCGCCCCTTGGGAATCGTGGAAACGGCATTCTATTGGGACAGTATCTTCAATGGAACTGCTGACACGATAACATCAGCGCTTGTACAGGTTTTTCCTGACCTCTCAGGCGTTTTCGACACAGCAAATGTGACGGCTGCTTGGGTCGCTCTGAAACAGGAGTTCCCGCTGCTCGGGGGGAAGATGGAACTTCGAGATAACCAGCAAGTGTACTTCACTGTCGAGGAAGCGCGGCTGCGCACATGCCACACGGGCGAAATCGGCTTGCGTGAGGCATCATCTCTCGAGCAAGTTCAGTACTTTGTCGACGGTATTGTGGAAGGCAATCGAGTTTTATCGTATGAAGATGCTCGCCAGAGTCATCGTGATGCGCAGGACTGACGTCGAAAATCATGTACATCTCGTCTTTCATGTCGCTCATGGCATTACGGATGGCGTAGCCAACGCCTCCATCCTCAAAGGGTTCCTGAATAACCTGATAGCCATTCGGGACGTTCAGCGTGACCTGGTGGGTCGGCTAAGCCTTGCAGTCCCAAGCGATGTCCTTTATCCTGGTGCACGATTCAGCGACGCCAGGCGGAGATGGCGCCATGCGACCGCTAAAATCATTGCCTCGAACAGGATGAAGAGAGCCACTGTAAGTCGTACATACCAAATCCCATTGGCAGACTATCTCACGAATCATACCTAGGGAGGTCATATCCTACCTGTACGATCCGCCTACCACGACACGTACCTCCCTGCTACTTCAGGCAGCACGTCACTCACGTTCACAATAGAGGAATCCGATCGGATCCTCCAGAACTGCCGACGGAACTCTATCACCTTCGGCAATGCGTTTCCAGTCTTGGGACAAGTCGCTTTTACCCGATTTCTCTGCAAACAATATTTACTTGGAAAAATCAGCGAGGCGGAATGGCAGGACCGTCGGCGTCAACCCATGTGGGGCAGTGGTCCAATTAATATCAGGCCGCTTATTGACAAACGGTGGCTCGACGCTGGCGGCGCCACCAATGTATCGACCTGTATCGGTTTCTTCGATTATGTCCTACCTTTCATGCCGTTGGGTTCTGCTTTCAATGTTTCACAGGGAAACGCCTTGCCGGGTTATGGGGATCTGTTGTCTGACGCAAGATTCCTCTTGCGGGCCAATTCAATTAGGAGGCAATTTGACAAGACCATTGGAGATCCTCTATTCTTTGAGATCTCATCCGTCAGGGCAAAGTTGAGGGTGCAAAGACTACGCTCGGCGGTGTTGGGCTGGAAGGACCAGACCAGCACCTCCACGACCATACCGGCGGGCCCAGTACCATCGTACACTGGCTCATCGTTTGGTAATGTATGTGATGTCCTCAACCTCGACTAGTGCTTTGACCAGTCTTGCGGCAGTTCGATAGTTTGATACCGTACGATTACCCAACGGAAGGAAGCGAACCTAGAGACCGATCGATCAAGATAATCAAGCACAGCGCCAAACTCCACTGCAGACCAGGCGAACTGTATCTAGGCGCGTCCATGTCCTACAAAGAGCTGCATCTCTTCGTCTTCTGGGACAAGAACAAGTATGATGAAGGCACTGTTCAGGATTGGCTTGCGGAAGTCAAAGCTGCGACGGAATATTTCCTCAATCGAAAAATCAAATCGCGGACACGATTATAAATCTACAGTTTAGATAGTCGACGTCCTCCAGATTCCCCCGCAAATGCATCGTCGGGCCCACATCTTCTCCCATGCCCACCACGCAGCACAAGATTTCGTTCTCGCCAAGAGGTCTTTCCCAACCTCGGATCTGCCACCACAACGGAGACAACTGTAGCTCGGTTCCTGTTCGCTAAGAAGTCGCTTTGTTATGACGTCTTTTTCTCTCTTCTTCTTCGACACCACAGAGAATTTTGAACTATTGTCCGCGAAATCAGATGTTTTGAAGAAGAGCGTCCGTTTGTCGAGAATTCCAGACTGGACTAATTTCGAAACCGTCTTTTTCAATTGCGGCTGCATGACGTCGATTGGTCGACAAGACGCTATTGCCTTCCAACAGTCGTTGCCTATAGAAATTCAATTCTTCACATATTTCCGTATCGCAGACGGAATCTTACGTGACAGGGACTTGCTTTCTTGCGCGGCTTCGTTGAGAAGCGAAGCCAATGCAGCAAATTCGATTCCAGAATGGTCCACGAGATCGACTAGGAGTTCTTTCGCAATTTGTGCGTTCTCACTGGATGCTGAAAGAAATCCGAGGTAGGAACGGAATCCCCTGATATGCGAAACGGCCAGACAGAAATTATTCAGTGCGAGGGGTTGTACGAGGCTCAACAATAACGGTGAATCCATGTCCGGCAATGCTGAATATGTATCGGTTTGGACGCTGGTTTTCTGAAGTTCGGAAAATTCCTCACTGGAGATATCATCATGCGAAACCAAAGTGTTGAGACCGCAGAGAAGCACAGCTTCCTTCGCGACCTTTTCCGTGAACTCTACGATCCAAGTTGAGAGACCGAATAGTTGCCATACTGCGTCTGTGCCGATGTCAGCGTTGGGACAAGGGTCTTCGAGACAAAGGGATTACCGAGATTATAAGCCCTCCCTTCTCTACAGTCGTCGAACGCTCTATTGCATGCCATCAAGGAGCAGAGGTCGTGGGCAGCTTTCCACTTTGCTTCTAATGCCGCCCTTTCATCTTCTAACTTCGCCCGCAAGCATCGCAGTCTGAAACATTGATGAATTAGGAAAATGCCAACAAATCAATCAGGCCCCACCGATGAATAGCCATCGTTTCGCCAACAAAATTCCACATCATTGATTCGGTGAGTTCCTCTTGGCCAGCAACAAGGTTCATAGCTTCGTACACAACGCCCACGGCGTCAGTTAATGGCATAGAAGGTGAAGCTAAAATGTGAATTATGTCATCGGTTTGTCTTCTCGATAATACAGCGAGAGCGAGGGAGATGGTTGCATGGGACGGTGCTTTGAGAAGGTGTTATTTGCATGCTGATTTTGAGAGCCATTGAACATACTTTGCAGCAGAAGTTTTTCTTGGGGAGTAAGGTGGATGGAGCATTGCGACGATGACAGCGATGAAGACATCGTACAAAGTAATGTACCATTCGGAGAAAGAATTGCATTGCTAAAGGCTGATCGATGCATGAAATTAACTAATGCAAAGACGAGCAATTCGAGAGAACACTCGCAATCGGATCCGGCCTTGCTTGGCTTTGAAAAGATAGAGCTGTCCTCCCAGTCAGCGCAATCACTGATATCTGGCCTAGAAGCAAGCGCGTAAATCAAATATTGCAACGGTGGTCACTGATGCTAACAGTTTTAAGGCTCTCATGCTTCCGACGGCAATCTCGCACACTCTCGTCTGAGGAAGGAAGCCCGCTATATCTTGTATGCAAGCGAAAACCGCTTGGCTTTGCGAGGGGAGAAATCTTGCTGAAGATACCAAATGGTGCAGCACGCCTTCGGGGAATACTCTGTGCCCTACTTGAAGTGCGGTCTTTTAAAGCTGAGCCACGATGACACTCTAGATAATGATGAATTCCTACCCATGGGGGTAAATTTGGGATGCCTGTCTGCATAGGTAGACGTTGGATGTCATATATAGAAAGCTCTGACTTGGGTGTCGACGAATCTGGTGAGGGATGGGCAATGAGTTGCAGAATTTGCCCGCAAATGGAGACATACAATTTTGTGTATCCAGAGACGTGATTGCGAGGTATATGTGCTCTTGGAATCCTTCCATCGGCGGAGTGCATACAAAAGATAAATTGACTATATGAAGCTGCTGGAGGAGAATGGGAGCCAGTGGGCGGGAAATAAGGTCTATGGAGAGCAAATGACGGAGATTCAAAGGTAGGACTATGTGGCCACGTACTCATTTGTCCGCTATCAAATTTGAGCTGGATTTCGCAAAGATTTACTGTAGTGTCTTCTCCTAGAGGGTCCCATTCCGTGACCTGATCTTCTAACGACCGCGATCCGTCCATGACGGGTAAAATGGCGTCGTCGAATGAGGGGCTTGTGGATGAAGTCGAGAGACGGCAAGAACGGGTAGCAACAATGATAGAAGTTTCTGAGGGACGGATTAGAGAGTCTAAGAGTATGACAGGAAGATTGCACATGCCATTGTAGCCTACTCCTATGGCGGCAGCGATGCATTGTATTCCACGCAGACTTTTGTCGTGCATGGCCGCCAAGCGTTCATCAGATGAGATGTCAGGGTACAGGAGAGAGCAAGTAACAATTCTCAAGGAGGTGGAGTATTGACGAAAATAACAAAGCTGAGCCTTGTGATCTTGAGTGATCAAAAGCAAGGTAGACTCTGAGACAGGCGTCCGCGGTCCGCGAGGTGGAAAACGTGCAAATGATTGATTCGAGAATTGGTATGCCCACTGGCTCACTTGAAGGTCAATAATGAGTCGCGATCAAGGGAAACGAAACTATCTCACCTCTCGATTATTCCCGAGCCAAGCTGCGGTAACGACATCAGCGTGCAGGGCGAAATTCCAGCATTCCTTGAAGTTCCAATTATCAATCTGCGCCCCGCGCTCCCACAGACACCCTACTCCACCGTCGTCGCGCCTCGGGAAGTATGCAAAGAGCCAACCGTCATTTGGCGAAGCGGAGATAACAGAAGGAGGTTCGAAGACGATTGGGGATTGCAGCACGACCGGTGGCGATGGAACCACAAATTGTTTAGAAGATAAGAAGTGACGGGCGACAATATACGGCTCGGTGGGATGAGCGGTGAATATTATGGATGAATCTGACCAGTCGAGGGGTCTGTCAAAGAAACAGGATGAGCTGCCAGCATTTGAACGTCGGTTGGATACCTGCCTCTGCGAACCCTCGATGAGCGTGAGGAAGTCCCACCAGCCCAATTGCCAATTGTTGCGTTGCTTTCCTTTGCCCTTAGCCGAAGATACGGCAGGCTTGTCCTCGAGCATCGTGTTGAGGATGGTTTAGTTGAATACGAAGTTGGTAGCTTGAATTAGACAATGGTTCACCGTTACATAATCCCAATGACTTCCCCATAAACTTCGATGATCATCCCAAAGCAGCTTTCCAAGGTCCTAGCAGGTCATTCTACACAGATCGTGGTACAGCCTTACGCAGACCGCATCCTGGTATTAGTTACCCAGTCCGGGAAGGTCGGGTCATTGGTACGTCGTTTGTCATCTCGCGCATGCGTTGGTGTTTTGATGAAAAAGCAATTCAGATTCAGGCAACAATCCCCGACACCGTCCAGATCTCGCACTCTGAACCTGCAACACCAGACCGCGCGCCATCTGATAATTCCACTTTGCCATCTCCGTCGCCCGCGATCGAATTGACCACCTTGTTTGGGAGTGCCCCGTCCGATGAAATGAAAACCCTGTACTCGATCTACGCCTCTCAGATTGCTACGATGGTCTGGACTGCGGAGGGCCACGGTTCTACTGAAGGCTCGCGCCGGAGCATCATTGTTGGCCTTTCCCTCCGCAAGCATTCAGATGATGAGGACAGTAGACAAAATAGGCAGGCTGTGTTCCGTGGTGTGATGTCGGGGCTGCAGGACGCGTTGACGCAGCAATGAAGAACTGTCGGGCGGGCATTAGACTTACGGCCGAAACATTGCACAAGTGAATGTCCCAAGGAAATACTAATCCACCCCGGCTAATGGATGATCCTGCACGTTTCCATTCTGTTGGTGCACATTATTATGCATGTTCAGAAAACTGAATTGCACGTAATGGGGAGTGATGACGATAACGACGCGCTACGCGATGTCACGTCCGGTCTGATTCTGCAGTCTTTGCCGATTTTTGGACCATTTCCACTTGGCAAGGGCGGACAATCTCTGCTCGGGCGGAAGCCCAGTCCTCGGGTGAGTTTCGTAGAGATAGTAGGCGAAGAACCCCGTGAATACGCCCAACAATGGATCTAGCACACTGGAGACTCGTCAGAGGAGCGAGGCCGGGCAGCCGCAAAGGCTTACCGTGAAAGCAAGGCAGGGGGCATGGCTATGAGACGGAAAGGCGTGGCGGTCGGAACCAATGGGAGCGCGTAATTAAATAATCAATTTTTTTTTTCGTACATAAATGATCGGCTACTCCCACTCGCAACTACCGTGACTCTACACGTCCTTCCGAATCTGCAATCCTGATACCATCTCCTCCTCGAAGTCGCTGGGAATGTCCGCTGCCTTTGACCGCCAAATTCGTCCTATCTACGGTCAGCTTCCCCACCTGCACCGCCATTATTTCTCGCTGGTTATACAGACTCTCGACAGATGCCCTGGACACCGGGTCAAATAAAGCCGCCATCGTGGCTTGTAACAAGCTATTAAAGAAGCATCCCAAAAGCGACCTGTTGAAAGTAATGTGATTTCGTTTAGACGCGTAGTTAGGCCCTGACATGTCCATATCATGTAGGCGCTGAAGGCGTTGGCACTCGTCCGGTCCCAAAAAGTAGAAGAATCCTTAGTACTCTGCGACGAAGTCCTAGAATTGAAGCCAACAGGCGATGCAGTGCTGACGGCTATGATGCATGTTCTTCGAGGGTTGGGTCGGCGTAAGTTCGTGACGAGTATGCAATGGGTTCGAAGAATTGACAAAATATATTCCATCTGGTCTTAGACAAAGACATGGTCACCATGTTCGAAGAGGCCTTCAAACAGCAGCCTCTCAATGAAGAGCTGGGTGCGCAAACGTTTTTCGCTAATGTTCGGGCAGGCCAATGGAAGTCCGCACAGCAGGTAAGCAATCAACTTTGCAGTCGGAAGCCATATATCTCAGTCTTCTGAATAGATCACGACCAAGATGCACAAGCAATTCAAAGATGATAGGTACATCTATTGGAGTGTCATAAGTGCTATCCTTCAAGTGCGTTGGAGAATATCCCTTTTTGTATTTACTTGAACATCTTATACTCTCATCTAGGCCGATGACATCACTACCCCTGAGAGCATGCGACCAATTCTGTACAAATTGGCACACAGAATGCTTTCATCTTCATCGACACCACCTCATCTCAGCGCGGACCGGTTCTATCTTCATCTATCCGTTCTGCAGAAACTGGAACTCTTCGACGAAGCCCATAGACTCCTGGATAGCGAGGTGGGCAAGAGTATCTGTGATACCAACCTGTCGTGTGACGAACTTCGCCGGGCGATCTGGCGGTCCAGAGGCATGATTCAGGAAGAGGCTGCAATTGCGGAATCGAGGATTGTTGACAAGAAGTCAATGCGTCTATCACTTATAAACAGCTTTTTTCTAACAGTTAAACGAACAGGAGTCGTAATTGGCTGGAATTCCTCTCCATTTTGGAGGCCACTTTCTGTTATTTAACTGCTGGAACAGAGCCTCCTTCAGCCGAGGCAGAGGGCAAATGCCGTGAACACATGTCGAAAACACGCATGCTGTTTACCCGTCTGGTAGAAGAAGATGGTCCCAAAGATCGTTCCGCTACTCTAGCCCTTCTGGAACTAGAACGCCGTGCGCGGCACCATGATCTCTCAGGTAGAGCCGTACGGAGGCTACATCTCAAATATCTGCTTATATCTCGCTTTAGAACCTCCGCGGCTGGTGGAACAAATGAAGGCGTACTTCGAGAAATTCGGGGATAAGGCCTGCTGTTTTGAGGACTTGAAACCTTATCTGGTATTGGAATCGGAGGAGTTGTCCAGCTGGACGACGTTCTTGGATAACCATGTCTCTTCGTTTGTAAGTGTTACAGATCCTATACTCCATCGCCACTAACTCTCGCTGGAAGGAAACTCTAAACGAGTTGTGGCGAGTAATCAACGCAATCAAACTCCTGCGCTACTCGCTATTAGAGGCTGAGCTGAGCGTGGAGGCGGAATCTCAGCGCGTCACGGTCTATCTTAAGCATTACCTGGAGGGTTTGAAGTTAGGAGTCGATCTGGCCACGACCGAGCTCCAACCGGCTGATGACCTTGTTCTTCTGGCTGGCAACGCATTGATCAACCTTTGGAAGCTGACGGCGGATGACGTGCACCTCTTCGACGCGGCTGCAGTCCTGGAATTTGCCCTGACAAAGAGCAAGCATTCTTTCCAAGCTCGTTTGTTGCTCATCCGAATATATCGATTATTGGGTGTGTCCTAACGTGGCATCGGACTACACCATCTAATTTACCCGGTTTACCAGGCGCTCCATCTTTGGCCCTGGAACATTACCGTAACCTGCAAATAAAACAAATCCAGAACGACACGCTCTCGCATTTTGCGCTTTCGAGGGCGTCAACATTCTCCTTGGCCTCCACGGGAGATTTGGCGTGGGCTAGCGAATGCCTAGAGGCCACTCAAATTTATCTCAGTAACTCGCAAGATGTTTGTTTTCTTGTGTGACTGTTGTTACAATCCGACTCATGCGTGAACGTGTATCAGACGGGTGATTTCGTGGTTCGAGCATTTACTGCCGAAAAATATTCCCAGGTAAATTCTTTCTCTGTCAGCGATCCCAAGGACAGTTCTCAAGTCAATATACGTGCTTTAGATTCCGGAATTCATTGGCTTCGAAGATCGCCTGGACAATTCTCTACAGCGGGATCTAATGAAGATGGAACACCTTCGTATGCGTTTGACACACGAACAAATTACCTCAGATATCATCGATATGGAACTCATTGAACTTAAATTTGTCTTCGACCGTGGTGAGTCAATAAAAACACTCGACGGGATTGTTCGTAATATGTCAGTTTAGTGCATTATGACAACAGGGATCACTCTATTCTTTCTAACTACCAGCCCGGAATAATCCCAGGGATAGATGAACAGACTCAATTATTCGACGGGCCCGAAAAGGTGAGACTAACCGCTAACCGCAGGTACATCACATCCCTGATGAGGCAATTAGCTTGGTTGGCTCCGGTCATTCCTCAAACTGTACGTCAGAGCTCTCCAGCAAGGAAGTGACCTTGACGATACAGTGGAGGAGAAGCTCTTGATCGGAGATCGTCCGAAACAAAATGTGAATCAAGGAGATAAGCCATCTCTGAAAGAACGCCTAGCTGAAAAGGACGAAAAAGAACTTTCGGAGGTGCGTAGGAGTATTTCTCTGCCGAGCACTATGGCTGATCTCGTGCCAGCTAACAGCGGATGAACGTGACTTCGCGGCATTTGCGTATGCTCTTGCTACTTGGCTTGGCCCATACCACGACCACATCCGCCCACCCGCCGCTGTGGTGCTGGCTGAAGCCGCGAAGCAAACGGAACAAAAGACTGGGCATCCACTCAAAGGAGTAGATGTGCAAGCTTTGAATGGAGCAGCTACAAACGGTAAGAAGGACGAAGAATGTCCGCCGCCAACAGATGCTCCTGGTATTGTCCGTGAACATTTCGACAGTGAGGGTGGCTTTTGATTGATAATTTGTCATATCTGATCTTTGTTGTTGCGCTGCGCGACAGAGTTAGGCAAGCGCTTCCTAGATGTCCAGGCCTCTGCTTCTCCCGTTCCAGCCTTGCATGTTGCAACATTAGCACAGGAGGTTAGCATCGGCGTTGTGAAGCTGGACGGACGTCATGTTGACAACCGATTGTAGGCCTTGTTACTTTTCGCGATTGAGACACTTCGTTTCAAGTCACCGTCCGTCGTGAAAGTGCACAAACTTGGAGCGGTTCGGGTTGACGTGTTTCCATGTTGACACTCGTGGTTCATGTTTTATCTCACAGCTTGTCTCGTCGTTCAAGGTGCTACGGGCTAACGCGATCTCTGTGCTACAAGACATCTCCACCAATCTACTCAAACTTGGTGAGGCACAAGGCTCTGCCGATAGCCGAAAGACTCTTGTCGAAAAAAGCAATGTCTCAGCCAAGGTCTGTGGCTGTCAATGAATATTACTCTGCCTCTGACTCCGGATGCAGATTGACCAGGACTTCTTGGTCGGAGTTGCGAAAAGAGTGACAGAGGCGCGTAAAAAGGTACTGGATGGTGTCGGCAAAGGTTTGGGTCGTATCTGTTCGGCGTATTGCCAGTGAAAAACGCATGGAAGCTATGATAATAGTAGCCTTATAATGAATTTCCTCCACTCCACTGCTGAAGCTCAAGCTCAAGTTTGGGGCTATTACCCGTGATTAGATAAGCATACACGGTCAAAGTCGCGTGACGTCTTTTTCATTATTTGTCTTTCCTCTTGACGCGTCGAACGGGCAAGCTGTCCACTCTTCGAGGCGATGAGCCAATGTAAGTCTATGCACGCGTATCTAGCGTTCTTGCTTAGTGACCTCTTCAAGTCAATGATTATTATGGTGGTGGTGGTGGTTATGTACAGGGTTCGCCGTACAGCGCCAGCGGCAGCCCGGGCGGCCTGAGAGTAAGCCTTCGGCAACAGTATTCGCATGGGCTAACAAGCGAACATTCTCTCGTAGAACAAAGATACATCGCATTCGTTACGCCCTCTCACAGTTGCGCAAGTTGTCAAGGCCACCCAAGCGCATACCGACGCCGAATGGATGGTGGATGATGCGGAAGTTGGGCAGGTAATCATCTGGGCATTTTATTCTAGTCCCGGATCTGATGTGCACAAGATCACCATTGTAGGCCAAGTGACGAACATACAAACCCAAACGACAAACTCAGTGTACTGGATCGAGGATGGGACAGGTCGTATCGAAGCGCGTCACTGGATTGATTCTACAAGTGAAGAGGATGTGGCGAAGTGGGGTGGAATCGAGTGCGCCTAATGTCTTGTCTTCGTGTTTTCCATTTCCCGTGACGCCCGAACAGCCAGGGAATGAACGTTCGAGTAACGGGCTCCCTGAAAACATTCGGGAACAAACGATATATTAATGCCAACCACATCAAAGTCGTGCGCGATCCGCATGAAATATATTTCCATACCTTGGAGTGCATTGCCGTTACTCTAACAATCGAACGAGGGCCTGTATGGTTTATCCCTTCCGCGTGTCGCCTTCTTCACTGAATCATTCTCTAGCCATACAGTCACAACCCCGACGCGCCAGCGATCACGAGTCGTGATGCGTCTGCTTACTCAAATCCATCTCAGCCCTCAGCCATAAACGATCAATTTTCGCATTACCCTACTTTGCACCGTGCCATCCTCAAGTTTCTCAACGAACAACCCAAAGGTGATATGGGTATACATGTTTCCGATATCACAAGAGCTGTCAGCAAGTACGGGGATGCGAACAAAATTAGGTGGGATCAACGTCAAGCGACAGTTCGCACAATTAAACTTATGTTTCTCTGTCAGCGATGCTTTGGACAAATTGATGGACGAAGGCGCTGTATACACGACAATAGATGACTCGCATTTTGAAGTTTCTTCGTGATGTGCCAGTACTCGGTGTTCGGTGTAATGTGTATCGAGGTGTCATGCTGATTGATCGGAGATGGCCTAACCTATTGTAGCTCAACTGACAATTGAATTTGAATTTGCACGCCTCCGCCCAGTGTCTTCAACCTCTAACGCAATAGTCGGCTCAATGCAGATCTCTGCATCGTTTCCCGATGACTCCATGTATTCTTCCGTACGTGTGACACTTGGCGTGTTATGGTAGTGCTATCTTGTCTGCTGAGCATAGCCTAAGCAGGAACCCCCCCGGTTCGATGTCGGGAAAGCCGTGCGTCATGTCACCGTTTCCCAACTGCTGGCGGCGACGCGAATGCACAATAGTGCCCCCTTCAAAATTGATGATCAAGTGCTTGAGAAGGTGAGCTTCCAGTTTCCTTCTTTTTCGATGTCAATTATGATCCATACCAAGCCAGTTCGTGCTGGTTGCCAATGTCAGTTTCCGGGATATGTATTCTCGATGGATAGATTACGACTTGGATGACGGGACCGGGAAAATTAAGGCCCGAAAATGGATTAGCGGTGATGACGACCAGGAATATAGGCTTGACCTTGAAGGAGCCTCGTAAGTCATCACATCGACATTTGGGATTGCGCCACCCGCCTCACGTTCGAATTTAGTAATTTTCCTTATGTGTGCGTTGTCGGGAAGCTCAAGGCCTACCACGATTTTCGAAGCATCGATCTCGCTGATGGCAAAATAACACTAGTTTCGAATCCGTACCAGCCGTACTACCACATCCTGCGTGTAATCGCAGACACCCTGCATTATGAGCGCGGTCTACCGGACCTACTACCCCACAACACTCCTGACGGACGTCTACCCAGTGATGCAGTGCAGCAATTGGCGGAACAGTCGCAGCCGCCTACAATTCGTCCTCCTGGCGAGGAAAGGGAGGACGTGACCAACCAAAGCATTTGCATTGATCTTACAGCTGATGATTCTGAAGATAGTGGAGAAGAAAGCAGTGACGTGGATGCAAATGAACCCATGCTTGTCTCCGAATTCGGTCGCGGTCTTTCTATCGAGGGAATCCCATCCGGCCATTTACGAACTCCTCAAAGGCATGTTGATAGTCGAAGGCGGCTTGTTGAACAGTCTCGGAACGAGACTTATGGAACCAATTTGCAGGCGCGGACGGAGACCGGACCTTCATCCACTCGTGTGTTTCCGTCGAATCCGGTGTAAGATCTCGTCGTTCTCTCTCGGCATGCCTCTCAAACATCTCCGCCATCAGATCCCGTATGGCTAAGCGAGATCCATACTCGCATTTGAGCTTGCTAGAAAGAAACATTCTGCTTTGCATCCAGCAAACTGGAGATCAACGCAAATCGTTATATCCTTCCATCTCTGATCAGATACCCAGAACGAATGAGGAAGGTGTTTCCGTCGACGTTATCATACAAAGTCTGAAGAACAAGCACAGAGATATGACGGAAGAAATTTTTTCGTAAGTGCCCAAGGTTTGCTCTCCAATTCAGCCGCCCTTACCACATTGCCAGATCTTCGATAAACCACCTGCTGAACGAAGGGTTCATATATACTACCATTGATGAATGTCATTTCTCTTGCACACCGCCGTAATTCTATAGCATCATGTACAGTACTATATATTTATCGTTCCATAAAAGGAGGCAAGGCAATCAACACCAAATACAGATCCCTGCGTCATGGTCGCTTGGCAAGAGCTCGCAAGATAAATGCTCTCACCGCCAGGAGCCGCGTCTGCCACCGCTCTACCTCACCACAATGTCCCAGTGGTACTCGTCCTGGATTCCTCGGTTCCCGTCTCTAAACTTCGCCTTTCCAACTAACCTTCAACGTCGGTTCATCTCGTTCGTGTTAAGGAAATCCTTGGGTCATTTTTTGAAGCCTGGTCAGCTCGACCAACGCCAGATCGACTCTCAAATTGGGGCGGGCTACGTTCAAATCAGTGACTTGGAGTTGAATCATGAAGTGAGTACGATGAGATGCTGGAAAGCCCCCTGCACTCACCAACAATTCACATAGGCCATCAATGATCTGTTGTCGGACTATCCGCTGGTTCTCCACGATGGATTTGCATCCTCAATTACTACTCGCATTCCATGGCCCAATCCGTTGACGTCGAGTTTGGGTGTTGTTATGGAGTCTCTTCAACTGACCTTTCACGTTCGCCCCGACTGGGAGCAAAATGCGACAAGCAGCAATTTGACAGAGTCCGTTGCATCTATGGCCGAATCGTTCATCCACGAAGAACTTTTTGCTGAAGATGTTCCACATCCAGGAGCTTCAGTTGACCCGGCCGCATTGGCTTCACAAGCCGACGCCTCCGCCAATGTGCCCGGTGGCCTGGGACTGGACTCGTTTCAGGCGACAGAAATCGAGACGGCCTCTGCAGATCTAGACCCTGCTGGTGTGTCTTTTTTTGCGTCCTTCATCGAACGACTGTTGGCGCGGTTCGAGTTTGACGCCCGGGATACGAAAGTCACCATTGTGCACCCTGGAAGTATGAGTTTAACCGTCTCTATACCTGAAATCCGCTTCCGTACAGAAGGAGACGTTCGTGGAGCTCAAACTGAAGGTCTAGTAGTGTCACGCAAATTGTCAATCTTCAATATCGCCATTACTGTTCGCCAACTTCAGATACCTCAAGACATCAGCTCAACCCGACGAACTCGTACGGATTCCCCATCTTCCCCGTCTAATGCTTTATCGGGGCACCCACACTCGTCAACCTCATCTTCAACCTCATCGTTGGATGAAGAAGCTCAATTTCACATGTCCCAGTCCCTCGCCTACCTTCCACCGCTATCCAGCGTGACCTCAGATATGGCTGCAAGCAGCATGTATCATAGCGCTATTTCTACCGTCCCTATTCCCGAAGAACCATCAATCCACGATAACGATCCATTTAATGACAATATCAATGAAGAAGATATAATTGTCTCCAGTGACTCTACGCCATTGGAGCTTTCTTTTAGGTTCCAAGCTTCGGCTAGCCACAAAGGTGCCACTATATCATCGGACACTCAAGCACCGCTCGAGAACACATGCAATGATGAGACATTGCACATTCATCTTGCCGCGGGCGTCCTGGCATGCGCTCTGAAGGCTTGGCATGTCCATAGGATTTCTTCTTTGCTAGAGACTTTCTCCAGACATCTTGGTGGAAAAGTCCGTTCAGATGCGAAATCAGCGTCTTCGACAACTACTTCTCGTACCATGACAGTGGAGGCAGAGATACGCAGCATCGTGGTCTTACTGCTCTTCTGTCCATCGACGGCAGAAGCTACTCGACAGCGGACCGTGCTCAATTCTTTCTACGAGAAGCCGCTATTACCGCCATCCCTTGGCTATGACTATCTTCGGTTGCATTTCGATAGCCTGTCCACTTCCGCGCTTTTCGGTAAAAAGCCACAAGAGCCAATGCTGATCTCGGAGCCGTCTTCTCTCCTCACTACCACGGATTTGAGTTTCAAACTGCACGACATTTCCGCCTTCTTCTTTACCGCATCTTCCACCTCGTCTGCGAAAACAGGATCTACCAAGTCAAGCCCCATTCTAATTACAGACTACCATCTCCCTTTACAGTATCAGCGTGAACATTTTCACACTCCCTTCCCTCCAAATCCCGGATCTGAACCCCATCTTCCCACTTTTGAAATCATTGATTGGACAGATACAAAGCACGAAGACTATGGGATTAGACTTAACAAATGGCGCTATAAGGGTAAACGAAAACGCGCAAGAGCCAATCACAATCTTCTTGGGTCTTTAAGATCACCTCAGCACTCACCTGATCGCGTCGCCTGGTCGGCGGGGGAATCGAGCCAGCCCAAACCTCCACCTGCTGTGACGTTGAATTTCAAGACGATTATACGCACGGCGGAATCGTCAGAACAGCCGGAATTGGATGTGGAGATCAAAATCAATCCGCTTCATTTCTTTATGGACTTGGCCCTACTCTTGAAGCCCCACGGCCTTTTCCAGTACTTGGCCTCCGCGAAGATCGAACAGCATTTCAAAGCACACGGAGCTCCGTCGCCTGCACTTTCAACAAGTGGAAGCTTGCCTGAAGCCTTTCCTGAACTTCATCCTGCGTCAGCGAACGAGAACTTTCCAGATGTCGCGGAAAACAAATTTGAGGCTGAATCTGATCATGACTGGGGGACTTACATTTCAAGAAACCAATATCATAGCGCAACTCCAATGGTAAGCGCTTGAGTCAATTTCTCCTTGTGACGAGATACCCAACGCACCGCTCCAGCGTAAATCAATTCGTCAAGCAAATCTCAGATTCAAAGCCAATCTGAAAATGATTCGCATGCAAGTTCGATGCCCGCCTCCTGTCGGACGTTCCTTGCGATCAGGGGCTCTTGTACTGGACGTCCATGCCATCACCATCACCAATGAACGACCTCCCGCCACGAGCGTTCGGTTCGCGATGCATCAAACACCCCCCTTTGGGGACGCCATACTGATGGGGGAATTTCAAAGATTTCTCGCGGCATATGCACCTTCTAGACTCACGGAGGCTGTTACGTTCCTCTCGTCTGGTGCCCTGTTATTGCGCAGTCATACCAAAGACGTGACAACAGACACAGTCCCGTCGTTGCTGTTTCCACGGATCACTGTTACGTCTGAGGACCAGAGTTCTTTGAGCCTAAGGCTTGATCTCCCTTCCCTCTGCATAGACATCTCCAAACACACCTTAGACGGTTTGCAGTATTGGGCTGATGATGTGTCTCAGTTAACGGCGACTGAATGTGCCACTGATCCCGAATTGAGCACAGACAGTATCCTCGGAAGTCGCTTCTTCAATAAATCGCGTGCCAGCAGTGCTGGCCTCTTCAGCAGTGGTGCCGACACAGGGTCAACCGGTATCACGGTTCGTGCAGCGGTCTCCGAAGGTATGACGTGCGATTCGTCCAGACACTTTCATTCAGCAGACCTGCCATTTAGCATACGTCAGAATGCTTGTTCCTCACATTGATGCCCACCCGCGCCCTATTATTTGTTGGGCTTCTGACCTGGGCCTGGACATTTCGACGAGTTCGAATGAGAAGGTTTGTGTGGCATTCGTTTCTACTGCCTGGCCACTCACACCGCGCTATCATATTAGAATGAGACAGTTCTCTCCGTGACTATGTCGGATGCCAACATCAGCGTACCTACTCAATCTGATATGCATCAAACGTTCTTCTCGCTTACGGCGCCCCGCAGGCTTGTGCGTAGGAACATGCGGAGGGTGTTCATACAGGGCCATTGACATGCTGGTTCTTTTAGTTGTCAACGACCCAACCCATAGTGCAAGTGCGGTTTGTCTCGAGGACTACGGCGTCCTCTTCCAAGGAATCGCGAGTGCTGATTTCTCTGAACGGTTTCACTTGTAACCTATATTCGGATTTCGACTGGACTATGGATCTCGCAGATTTTTTCAAATCACCGCCTGGCGTAAGTAGCATTAATATCTTCATCTTCATCCTAGTTAATGACTTCAACAGACCTTCGAATCCGTGATACCAAGTGAACGAACTTGCATCGGTATCCGTGTCATGGACGGATCTGTTCGCACATTTGCGCCGAAACATTCAGGCTCCGTTGTTTGCTACCTTGACGATACCGAGTTCTCCACAAATATCGTAGGAAATTCGACGAGCAGCTCGTTCAAAGTCGCAGTTTCCACCGCCTCCGTCCTTGCCATCGATGATGTCTCGCAAGAAGAGACAAGTACAAGCCGACCATTGGATGGTCCAGCTTACTGGAAGGTTTGTTCCTTCGCATTTTATGCCGAATATCATACCTAAATACATGCAGAGCATTGGTTTTGCACTGCTCGCGGAGATTTCAGATTTCAGACTCGAATATGAGACCATCCATAACCTGGATTCGCCTGACCTTACTACTGTATGTCGTCCGTTTCTGACTCTGTGAGTGGAGCGCTAATACTCATCCAGGTTATCATTGATCATATCAACCTTCACGTACACCTTTGCGCGGACACTCTCAGTCCTTTTACGGCATTTCTTGCAGATGTGGGGGACGCCTTCAAATCCGAATCCGAGGAGATGTGAGCATACTACGAAACTGCTGACGTGGACCTCACTCTGATTTGTAGGCGCAGGTCGCCGTCACACACTACAAAAACTCGGAAGGATGCGGTAATGCTGCCGCATAGTTCGTTGGACAATCCTCCAGGGTTAATGGGTATTTTCTCCATCCTTTTCGTAATCAACATAAATTTCTCAGATAGAGTCTACCAGCATCCGTGGAAGATCTTGCTTTCGAGCGTTTGCCCGAGATTGGTGCAGCTCCCGATTTTGTAGAGGATGACCTACCAACAAACATCCATTACTTGGATGAATCATTTGGTGCAGCTGCGGGACTAAGAGAACTCAACGACGAGGATCTTGAAGATTTCGAGGGACCTGAAGTAGTGCTCGAGACGTCTGCAATGATAGTAGATACGTCAACGGCGAGAGGCGGACGAGAGACTATCAAAATGCTCCACCCCGATGGCGTCCACATTGTTGAAAATTTCTACGGCGCGTTGGCTGCTCAACCTTCCAGTGCATTTGACCGGTATGACCAACCTCGAATTTTGTCCTCAATCGTTGACCCAGCTCCAGAAATGAGAGAACGGCGTTTCGAATGCATGTGCGGAAGAGCGAAATCGCTCTTTCTTTATACGATGGTTACGATTGGATTCGCACGAGACAAGCTATCGAGAAGGAGGTCCAAGAAATGCGTCGCCGGCTTGCGAAGATAAAGCAACTAGTCCAAAATGGCCATACCTATGATTCGGACGAATTTGAAGAAACCAGCGCGCTTCTGTTCAATTCTGTACACATCGGGTTGCGCGATGCGCAAGAGATGGATCAAAGCGCTTTGGTGGCGGCCATCGACGAAGAATTGAAAGATGACGTAGAAACTGCCACCCAAAGTTCATGGCAGACACTACGAGCGCCTGTTCCCAGACAACGTCCCTCCTTGACGCGCGTTCATGGAAAACGTCTCACCCGTTCGAACGCGCCCAGCTTAGAATTCCAGTTGCGAGACCTTGAATCCGAGGTTTATCGCTATCATCCGGATGAACCAACAGTGTCACGTATTCTGGCGACGGTCCGAGATGTCGAAATATTCGACCATATAAAGAGATCGACTTGGAGGAAGTTCCTGACCAGCTTGCGAACTGACTCTCGAGGAAATATCAGAGAAACTGGATCCAACATGGTGCGGATAGAACTCCTGAATGTTCGACCTGTTCAAGACCACCCATCTGAGGAGTCTCGTTTGAGGGTAACGGTTATCATTGTAGTGGTAAATTTATACTCACGCGATGAGCGTTCCAGGCGAAAATTCTCCCTCTTCGCTTGTACGTCGATCAAGATGCAGTAGATTTCTTGAAGAAGTTTTTTAGCTTCGCCGATCCCGAATCAACTTCGAACTCTGACTCAAGCAACAATGATGAGACTTACTTCCGTGAGTGAACGCCCAACGCTCTCAACGGCATCAATCTATACCATTGTCCATCCAGAATTCGTTGAAGTTTTCCCAATTGACTTGAAGCTTGACTACAAACCGCGGCATGTTGATTACAGAGCCCTGCGTGAAGGGAGGACAATAGAGTTGATGAATTTCTTCCATTTCGATGGTGCCGAGATGACGCTGCGTCACATCACACTATCAGGGGTGAGTAAATTTAAGTTTCATGCATCTTCGACTCTTATCAAGTGTAGGTAACCGGATGGGCTCGACTCTTTGAGCTGCTTAATGATTTGTGGACGCCAGATGTCAAGGCCACTCAACTGGTAGATGTGATATCCGGTGTGGCCCCGATTCGTTCTGTCGTGAATGTTGGTTCTGGCTTTGCGGATCTTATTCTGTTGCCTATCGCTCAGTATAAGAAGGACGGTCGCATTGTCCGAGGCATTCAGAAGGGCACGACGGCTTTTGTTAAATCTACAGCTACCGAGGCCGTCAAGATGGGAGCCCACCTGGCCACGGGCACCCAAGTGATCCTCGAACAAGCTGAAAGCGTTCTGGGTTCCCAGTTCAAGGATCCAATAACAGCAGAGACGGTGCAGACCACTACTACGGATGAGATCGAAGAAGAATACATGGAGACGAGCGAGGAAAACTCGGATTCCTCGGACCTAATATCGAAGTACGCGCAACAGCCGACCGATATCAAGGAGGGGATGCGTTCCGCCTATAAGAGTTTGAGAAAGAATTTCACCTCTGCTGCACAAACTATTCTCGCTGTGCCAATGGAAGTCTATGAGAGGTCTGGCAATGAGGTATTTCAACTCCACCATCAGATACGCTACGGCTTTTGAACGGCGTTCTAGGGACCTATACGATCTGTTATTCGGGCTGTCCCGATAGCTGTGCTGAAACCAATGATTGGAGCCTCTGAAGCTGTGAGCAAGACCCTTCTTGGCCTTCACAACACGTTAGACCCAGATATCCGGTATGAAACTGAAGCGAAGTACAAGCAGTAGAAATTTCCTCGATCTTACGAGTCATTGATCAGCTGGCGCAATTTTGTATAATATGCACTGTATATTACATCCTGACCACGTCATGCTAATCGATCTCCATGGCCATAGACCGTCCATCGCCTTGCATCAATGCGCTTTTCGGTTTTGAGGACACCCTGACCTTTTCGCGAATTTTTGGAGAGACGATTGCCTCTGCAATAGGCTCTTGTAGTTTGACAGTAGATTTGATGGTTTCCGTCGTCTTTCTGCGATGCGCTCGTTGTTTCTCGCGGCTAGCAGCCATACTGAAGGGAAAAAAACTCAGTGTGTGCAATCTCTCCAAGCATAGTGATAGTGCCGAACCGATTTTTGAAGAATGCGCGCTCTCTTCTGCTCTTTATTTCTCCTATCCGTTTCATGGCCTTGACAGTCGTCTGCACGAGTTCACGATCATAGCGAATAGGGACATTTCTTCGTTTCTCAAAGTCAATTGTCGAATCCTGAAATCAAGTTAGTGACCGGAAAGCGCATTTCCGCCAAAACGGCTCACGATTGTCATTTCCTTGCCCGCTGCCTTTCTGAACGCCTTCGTCCATCTGACTTTGCGTGGGTTCCGTTTCATTCTGAAAAGAGGGTCTAGCACACCGCGCCATTCGAGTAACTTCTCAGAAGAGCATACTTGAAATTTTTATGGCATCTGGTCCGTTGTTCAGCGGGAAAATGAGAAGCAAATCCTGCACACTTACTTTGATGTACAGAATCGAAAAACTTTAGCGTCGTTTCGCACGAACGCCGTGCCTGCGTTAAGCATTGAATTACAGCGCAATCATTGAGCGGGGTGATGTGTATTACCGTGGCCAGGGTATATGCTGGTGGAGCAGAAATAACACTTTTCTATCCTCATGGTGGATGGAGAGTGAAAGTGCCGTGGGAACTGATTGCCATGTACTGTACAAATTTTAATGGTGTTTCAAAGTATACCGCCTAATGACCTCTGCGTGCAGCGTGAAGACACTCGTCTTCCATTCCCTTAACCCAGATGACTTGGACACCAGCATCTTTGAGTTTACCTGCGCCTTCGCAGACAACAAAATCATCCGGCTCTCCAACTCCAATGAAGCATCGCTTGACGTTCGCCTTGATCAGTGCATCTGCACAAGGAGCAAGTCCGGAGGTTCGGACTGAGCAAGGCTCGAGGGTGGTGTAAACATCTGCGTGAGACAAAATCTGCTCTAGATCGACGGGAGTCGAGAACAGATTAGAAAGCTCCGCAGGCGATAAGGCGTGAGCTTTGGCCAGAGCATTGGCTTCTGCGTGAGTATTGCCTTCAAGTTCTCTGGAGTACCCAGTAGCCAAAACAAGTGCACGACCCTGACCAGGGGGCCATCGAGCCACAATGACACAACCTACACAAAACGCCGTCGGTGTTGGTGTACATTTCTCGGCCTCTGCAAGGGCCAGGCGAAGAAAATGGACATGCTCATCTACGACACATTTTTTTTAGCGGAGTAAGACACATTTCTGCGCGGGTCAGCACAAACCAGGCTGCGTATCGTGCATCGTGTCCTGGACGAGTGAGTGTACGGTGGTGAAGCGGAGCTTATCAAGCTATCTGGTTATATAAGATATTTGGTAATATTTGCAACTCTTGAGCCAAGTTATTTTACACAAAAACGAGGACACACCTTGTTCGCTCTTGACCATCATGTCCCCTCCTGCCCACGATGATGAACTGAATACGACAGATGTCGTTTACGATCCTATGCTTGGATCGGAACAGGAGGACGAGGCGGATGAAGGCGATGTTGTCATGTCTGACGCTACGGATGACAGTTCCGAAGAAGGCGAGGACGATGAGGAGGAAAAGAGGGACATACAGGAATTTATTGTAGACGAGGAGGAAGAAGAAGAAGAGGAGGAGGAGCGCAAACATCGGAAGAGAAGGAAAAGACGAAAGAAACGCCACCGCCGTCGTGAGTCTACGGTCATGAGCTATCCGTAGCAAGACGACCTCTTCTAACATGGTTTGCAGATGACGAGGATGACGAAGCTCTTGAAGAAGAAGATCTTGAGCTTCTTGAAGAGAATACTGGTGCCTCTTTCAAGCCAAGCCATAGGCTAACTCGTCTTCGCCGCAGATCCGAGTCCCCTACTACGCCATCCTCCAGGAGGAGGATTGTGGAATCTTCAGAGGATGACTTGGACGACGCTGGGGGTTCTCACCGCGTTCAGGATATTCGGAGAATATGGGATGACGAACGCGCTCGGGATGAAGATGACGAGGAGGGTGATATGGATCTAGACGACTTTATCGACGACGAGGAAGAAGAAGAGGGAGGTGTCGCCATGGATGAAGCTACGCGCGAGGAACGAAGGCGAGAAAAGAGACAAGAAGAAAGAAGAAAGAGAACTCGCGCGCGTCCTGAGCTTGTCGGCATTGACGCAAAGTACGTACCCACTCATCTTTGCCGTGACTTTGGTAATAACTTTATTAGCGCATGGGATGAGATACACGATGTTTTTGGGGATGGGCATGAATATGATTGGGCGCTCGGCGACGACGACGAGGGTCAGGAAGATGAAGAGTCATATAAACCCGACATGAAGTATCAGGATGTATGTTCCTGCTTTGCATCTCGCGCTCTGCGACAGCTAATTCTGCTATTTCAGGTCTTCGAACCATCCGAGATACAGAAATGGATGCTTACGGAGGATGACGACTTGATTCGAGCGCAAGATATCCCTGAGCGAATGCAACTAGCAACTTCCTCGTTATCCGAGTCGTCTACTCTTTCTTTCCATACCCAACTCTCTGAAAGTGACCTAGATGGTGCCGCCATGTGGGTCACCACCCGCCTTTCGACGAGGAAAACTCGCGAATTCTTTACACCAGAAGGACAATATTCGCATCTGCAGGGCGCTCTGGTCTTGGCTGTCACCGCCACGCTTCGCTTCCTATTTGTGGAGGAATTTGAAGTGCCTTATATTTGGACTCACAAGAGGGACTATATCTGTCACTTCGACCCCAAGGACATCAGATCTCGTACCGAGCTGCTCAGCAATTCGGAACTTTGGCGCATATATGCTCTTGGACAGAAATACCGCTCTCTTCTAGAACGTCGAAAGACTCTGACAGCCGTTTACGAAAAACTCAAGATCAAAGACGAATATTTTGAGGAAGAGGTGTTGCCACGTACAGATAGTGCAGAAGTGGTGGCGGATGCGACGGAATGGTTATCGATGCGGCATAAAGACCAGAAGCCGTTGGAAACCGATTTCCGATTCCATGATGACGAGGATGTCGAGGCCGCCAGAAGACGCAAGATGCCAAGTCGCATATCCGCTTATGAAGTGGTCAAGAAAAGCGTCGTGTCTAAACTTGCAAAGGTAAAGGCAACGGAGATGTCCTTCCCATTACGAAGTGCTCAATCTTTTCAGGGATTTGGAATAGAGCCCCATCAGGTGGTGCTCAACTTCGTGGCCTCCAATCATGTCCACTTTGTCGAAGACCAGGAATTGAACCCAACAGTGTATGCTGAACAATTCGCCGATCCGAATCCCTCAAGGGCTTTGTCGTCGGACGAACTTCTACGTCGGGCGAGGATGATTCTTGCAACCGAATTAGGAAAGGATCCTCTCCTGCGCAACGCCATGAGAAAGCTCTTCAAAGAGGAAGCACGAATATCTGTAGAGCCTACAGAGCGTGGCATCGTGAAGATAGATGAACATCATCATTACTTCGTGAGTCGGCTCTTCGGTGAAGTGTACGTGGCCTAATCTTCCGCATTATTGCTAGAACTTCAAATATTTATACCAAAAAAGCATTCACGACATGCTGGAGTCGGCGCAGTTTCTTCATATCTTGGCCGCAGAGAATGAGCACCTCGTAATTGTTTCGGTTTTCATATCTCCGGAATCCAAAGCTTCGTTCGAGCGACGGTTAAATGACGCATTTAGTTCCGATAGCTTTAGCGATGCTGCCCGGGCATGGAATTTGGAACGGTCTCGAGTCGTTTCCGAGGTGCTCGAGCAACATCTCATTCCGGCGGGGGTAAAATGGGCTCGGGAATATATAAGGGAAGAGGTCGAAGACTACCTTGCAAATCGGTGTGCTGGTCACTTGCGAAAGGTGGGTACCACCTAGCACTTTGGAGTTTTTATCCCGCTCAAAGTTGGTCATCAGCGTATCGATGTCGCTTCCTATACGACACCTGCGATGCAGAAAGGTGACACACCTTCGGTTTTGGCTGCGTCCTGGGGCAAGGGTGATCCGCATAAGGACGCCATCAATCTTGTGTTCCTCGATTCTGCTGGAAGGATGCGGGAGCAAACCAAAATCGATAATCTGCATGACCCGGAATTGGTCGACGAATTCAACGATTTGGTGGCGCGCCGCAAACCCAACGTTATTGTGATCGGCGGCTTCAGTGTAGCGACTCTGAAGCTTGCGGGCTTGGTAAAAAGACACGTAGGCAACGCCGTGAGCTTCGATCAGGAAGCGGATAACGCTTGGGGATCAGCAAATTTGTCTTCTGCCATCCCGGTCATCTACGTGCATGACGACGTGGCGAGGATGTATCAGCACAGCAAGCGGGGTACTGAAGAGTTTGGCTCTTTGTCGACGACGGCGAGATACTGCGTCGGTCTTGCGCGATATGCTCAGAGTCCGCTGAACGAGTACGCCGCCTTGGGGCATGATATTGTAGCCATCTCCTTCGAGGAAGACACCCAGCATCTTGTAAGATCTCTTTTATTTGTCACCGCTATCACGTTTCACGATATTCTATGTTAGGTACCGAAGGAGAAGCTGCTCGCTGCGTGCGAACGCACATTGGTAGATGTCACCAACAAGGTTGGCGTGGATATCAATCGTGCAGTCGCCGATGGATATTATCAACATCTATTGCCCTTCGTATGCGGCCTGGGTCCCCGAAAAGCACAGGCCCTAGTCAAGAAAATTGGTACCATGGTGATTTTCACTCGTCCTGTGTATTCCATATTGCATTTAACATCATATCACCAAGGGCGGAAATCTCATGAACCGCGACCAATTCATCAAAGGCGGTCTTCTCACGACCAAGATCTTCCTGAATGCTGCCGGCTTTCTCCGCATCTTGCAAGATCCTGAAACGAAGCATCTGAAAAATCGACATGATGATGACTTGGCACCGGATCCGCTTGACAACACTCGTATTCATCCCGAAGACTATGAGCTAGCCCGCAAAATGGCAACTGATGCTCTCGAGCTTGACGAAGAGGACATTCATGACGAACATCCGTCCCATGTCGTATCTTTGATCATGCAAGACGATGAAAGCGAGAAAAAGTTGTCAGAATTGAACCTTGACGAGTTCGCCATCAGTCTTTACGAAGCCAACCGAGATCAGAAACGCCACACCTTGAACCTCATACGGGATGAGTTGTTGCATCCGTTTGCGGAAAGTCGGGACCCTTTCTTATTGCCTGGTCCATGGGATGTCGTTACCATGTTGACGGGAGAGACTCCTCGTACCCTCCGTGTAGGCGTCATTGTCTCCGTCCTTGTCCAGCGCATTCGACCTCAGTCCATTTCTGTCCGTCTCGATTCCGGCATTGAGGGCATTATCAACTCCGAATATCTCGCCGACCATATGCCAGCCAACAACAATGACGTAGTGTCGAAAGGCCAAACAATACCTGCCGTAGTGGTGGACATCAAACCGTCTCTAGAACAAGACACTCTCCTCGTTGAATTGTCCTCACGACCTACAGACGTCGGGGAAGGAGACAGTCAATTCCGCCGCATTCGCCCGGATGATGCTTGGGATCACACACGGTACGAGAAAGACAGAGAAGTTCTAGCAAGGAAAAAGAGAGCGGAAGTCGACAGGACACGTCGTGTTATCAAGCACCCAAATTTCCACAACTTCAATACAGCTCAAGCAGAAGCCTATCTTGAGAAACAACAGCGAGGCGATGTCGTCATCAGACCTTCATCAAAAGGTATCAATCACCTTGCAGTGACTTGGAAAGTGGACGACGGCCTATACCAGCATATCGGTAAGTATATGAACCTTGAAGGTATCTCTGCATCTGCTCATCCTCGTCACAGATGTCACAGAGCCAAATGCGGATCCTACTGGTCAAACTGTTGGCGGCCAGCTCATCGTTGACAGCACACACACCTATGCAGACCTCGACGAATTGATTGTCAATCACGTACAAGCAATGGCTCGCAGGGTCGAGGAACTGATGGCACATGAGAAATACAAACATGGCTCTGAGGATGACCTGCGTAAGAATTATTACTTATCATGTTCGCTTATCCTGTATCGAACAATTTTCCAGATCTTTTCCTCAAGAATTACTTGGCCGCCAACCCGAATAAGAGTATGTACGGCTTCACGTTAAATCGCAAACGGCCCGGCCACTTCAGTTTGTGTTTTTTGGCAAACAAGAATTCCGCTGTTCAGACATGGGTACGTGTTCACGTTCTTAGAATCCTTCACATCATATTCAGATTGCATTCAGCCCGTCAGAGTTGCGCCTGAAGCGTATTATCTCTTCGATGCCGCCGCGGTCGGTGTAGCTGAGTTGTGCGATGCGTTCAAAGTCCGGTGTGTAAAATTATCAACGATTATGCTTATTTTCACTGATGGGTCCCGTAGACATCTCCACGAATCGCAAAATTTGGCGAACAATGCAGGTGGCAAGACACCATTCGGCGCGGGAATTCGGACTCCCGCACGACCTGGCACTACACCTGGTCACATGTCCGTTCGTCAACTTGGAAGGACACCTAACCCCTACAGTGGTGTAACTCCGGCACCGTTTGCAGGTACAACCCCAATGCCCGGATATGGCGTCCCACAGACACCCTATGGATACTCAACTCCCCATCACCCACCTAACTTTCCGCCCCAGCCCGCTCCTGTTGCTTCTCGACCCATTCAACAAAATGCCGCGGGTTCCAGCTGGGGCCACGATGCTTGGCGCTGAGATCTAGCGTTGAGGCAATTTATCCCATATCCCGGTCGCCCCTTGTCTCACGAAGGGCCTGTTTTTATATGTATTATACCTTCTTGTCTAATATGTTACGATGCGATTTTCATGTAATCATTATAAGCATTAACTTCGTTTGATATCATGTACGAAAACCGTTCGTGTAGACTCCCCGTGCCAGCCGCGGTTACTGCTCGCGCTCACCATGAATCTCATGCCAGGATCAATGACTAGTCCGCCGATGAGTATGGTTTTCCCAAATGAGAAAAAAAATTCGTCAATTAGCGCACCCATTTGAGAAATATAGCCACCGTGATGACCAGGAATAATCTTAAATTGTACTCCACCCTTGGTTTTCCCGAAGGAATCCGACTCGACGGCCTCCCATACGTTCCAGAGACGTATGTTGTCCACCGAAGCACTAATGCACAAACAATAAGTGTTTCTTGGCAGAAGAACTGCGTACATATCCATACCAAGCAATATGGCGGCAGTCTGGGAAAGCGACTACGCACGATACAACGCCCGAACTCGGAGGATTGCGCAGAGTCTTCAATAATCTAGGAGTATTCGAGGGGCCAGACGCACCAAGCTGACGAATATCCCACACATCCACAACTCCGTTGCGCCGGCCCGCGTAAATTTGTGCACCGTCAGCTGACCAACACGCCTGACGCACACAGTCATTGTTGAGTAAATCGCAGAGGATGGCAAGGGGAAAAAACATACAGAGAGACACCATGGAGGTGTTTTTTCGCTCATCCAGAGCCTACCAACACCCTGACCAGGCGATTGTACTCTCCTGTCCCATAATACGACCTGGCCATCGACAAAAGCCGTCATCAATAGTTCAGGAGAGTACGTAGCATAGACGGGTGGATCCAACAAAGGAGGCGCGTTCTTGGGTGCGGCCAAGGCGCCAGGCAGGGACCTACTCAAGGTCGACTGCGATGGATTGATGTTCTCAGACCCCGGAAGCGTAACGTCGGTCGGCTGGGTTGTGTTCTCTTGAACCGGATCCAAGTCGCCATCGAATAGAGGGTCAAATGAAGCGTCGGATTTCGCATCCGCATCGAGCTGATCGTCAATCATTTGAGCAACTGCTCGTTGGGTCTTCAACTCCGTGCCTTGGCCACAAGAAAGCGTCTGCGAAGTGGTTGCAGGTTCCGTGGCTTGGAATATAGCAGGGGAGTTGACTGGGGAGTATCCAGGCTTCAAGGGACGAACAGCGACAGCAGCAAGCTGCGCGCCGTGCGCAACAAAATTCCTCACGCGCTGACCAGTATTAAGGTCCCATTGCTGAAGGTAATGCAGATCGTCAGGACAGCTACGACATTCTGAAGTCTCTAACTCGCCATGGCTTCTCCGTCCCAACCCGCACTGAAAAAGCCTTTCTCATCGTAGTCCACGGAAAGTGCAGAGACCGGTCCCTTGTGGCCGTTCATGACGTGAGCCAATCGACCTGGTTCATGACGCACAGTGAACAAATTGATGGAACCAGACTACAGAACTATTAAACAAAAAAACAACCAATTGAGAGGGAAGCAGGTCATACGTCCGTCCCCGCGAGGGACCAGAGAGCATCAGAGTGCATTGCAAGGCTGTAGACAGGTGCAAGCGTCGGTTCATCCTCGGCAGGAGGTATCCCAGCTGGCTTGGCGAGATCTGGCAGCACTGGGTTCTCCCACCAACATCGCAGTTGGCCTGCCTTCATGATACCTTCGACGACACCAGAGTGGTGTCTCTGAGGAGCAGTTAAGAAGTTCTTCCCATTGACAGCCGGAAATATATCGTAGTCTCGAATATAGCCATCGTCAGAACCGGTTAAGAGATGCGTCATGCACGTAGACGCAGCCAGGGCATGTGTTGGGACCGGATGAGGTAAAGCACATATCGCCTCGACCGTATAAGAGGGATTTGGAGGAAGCCTGTCTAACCGTAACAAAAGCGACCTCTTCCGTGCCTCGGCGAGCGACAGAGAGCGCCGCCGTTTGACAGGCGGGGGTGCTTAAAAAAAATACATTAGCGCTGAGGGACTAGACAAGAGGAGTTTTTCCTACCGTCAACGATGGGCAGCGGTTGCGGTGAGACATGCTGAGGCTCGAGCGGTAGCACTTTCTTGTCGACCTCCGCTGCTGCTCTGGAAGGAGGCTCTTCGTCGTCTTCCTCATCATCAGAACCGTCGTCAGAATCGTCAGACGCAGAGTCCTGTTGTAAGTCATCAAGGAATGTGGCTGCTGCGGCCAGAGGAAACACACATCATCTGCGTCCTCAACCTCTTCAACAGCTACATCGAGGATCTCTTCCTCTACATCCCCATCTCCCTCTTCGTCACCGTCAAATTCAAGTTCCTCGAGGTTTTCTTCCTCAGAATCGCTCAGAGCCATCGTTGGTGTCCTGCAATAATAAAGCAAGAGATCGAATAAGCAGGAGCAGCGCTTCGCACGACACGTTCAACTTAGCAACATGGTTTTAGCTGATCTCGGCCGCAGACTAAACGCTGCCCTTTCTTCATTGAACAGGGCACCTGTCGTCGACGAAAAGGTTAGTCAGAGCATGCTTTATAGTCTTTCGCTATCTCAATCTTGTTAGGTCCTCGATGCTACACTCAAAGAAATTATGGCTGCCCTGCTGGAGTCGGACGTCAACATCAAACTCGTAGCGTCCTTGAGGCAGAAAGTGAAGGCCAAGGTCAAATCCGCTCTTGAGAATAGTGGCTCGGACAAGTTGAAGGAGGTCAACAGGAAAAATCTCATACAGAAGGTGCGAGTATTCTGTGTCTATCGAGTCAGCATCGAACTACCCTTGCTCATTGTTCGCTAGGCTGTATTCGATGAACTCGTCAACCTGGTAGACCCTGGCGTAGAACCGTACAAGCCGAAGAAGGGACTACCTAATGTAATTATGGCTGTCGGTCTTCAGGTAAGAATGAACACCCAATTGTGCATCGAAGTGTGCAGCTCCGGGTCACGAATGCGCGTAACCCTCTCTAGGGCAACGGTAAGACGACAACGTGCACGAAGCTGGCCGTATATTATCAAAAGCGAGGCTTCAAATCTGCGATTGTATGCGCGGATACGTTTCGAGCTGGTGCATTTGACCAGACTCGACAGTCGGCGACGAAGGCGAAAGTTGCGTATTTCGGCTCATACACGGAAACGGACCCTGTGGCCATTGCAGCCCAAGGCGTGGCCAAATTCAAGAAAGAACGTTTCGAGGTGATTATCGTCGATACGTCGGGTCGACACAAACAGGAGTCGGAGCTGTTCGCAGAGATGGTCCAGATAGCAGAGGCAGTAAACCCTCACATGACGGTCCTCATTCTCGACGCCAGCATCGGTGCGCTTCAACTCAACTATATAATGCTACATTTTCCATATTATTTTTAGGACAAGCTGCTGAGGCACAAAGTCGAGCCTTCAAGGAAAGCGCGGACTTTGGTGCCATCATTGTAACGAAAATGGACGGACATGCGAAAGGCGGAGGAGCCATCTCTGCGTATGTCGACTTTTGCCTTGCGTTCCTCTACTGCCAAGCTAAGTCTGTCTTGTCAGTGTGGCTGCAACAAAAACGCCCATCATATTTCTCGGCGTCGGCGAACACCTGCACGATCTTGACCGCTTTTCGCCTCAGCCGTTCATATCTAAGCTGCTGGGACTGGGTGATATGCAAGGGTTGATGGAACACATGCAGGACCTCGCGACACAGAATCCAGACAAACAAAAAGAGATGGCCAAAAAGTTAGAAGAGGGCAAGCTCAGCATCCGAGACTGGCGAGAGCAAATATCAAATGTGATGAATATGTAAGGCTACTTCTCGTCTGACCGTTCACGCCGGCTATACCAAAAAATGTAGGGGTCCGATCAGCAAGATTGCCTCGATGATCCCTGGCCTCCCTCAGGATCTATTGCAAGGTTCAGACGAGGAAGGATCCATGAGGATGAAAAGGATGATTTTCATAACAGACAGCATGACAGCAGCGGAACTTGATTCAGACGGCTCTCCCTTTCTGGAGATGGGAAAGGATGGGAAACCCATTGGTCTCACGTGGCGTGTCACCAGGGTGGCAAGAGGAAGTGGGACCAGCGTACGAGAAGTGGAAGAGTTGCTATGCCAGTATCGAATGATGGCGAACATGGCGAAGCAAGCTGGAGGCAAGAATGGATGGTTAGTGGAATTGCTTCGATAACAAATCGTTGCTAATACACTCGGCATCAGGCTGCAAGCAGTGCAAAGAATGCAGGCGGCTGCTGGAGGGAAAGGACGCGGGGCGAACGGAATGCCCACCGCGGCTCAAATACAAGCCATGCAGGTCAGTGTCGCAGGACCAGGACTGGGTAGTGATGTATCTTACTGCTCTCTTCTAGCGGGCTATGCCTCCAGGTATGCTTCAACAGATGCAACGGCAGATGAGGAGTGGAGGGATGCAAGAGATGATGAAGGCCATGATGCAGGGCCAGGGCGGAGACCAATTCGACATGGAAGAGATGCAACGTGAGTGACTTAGCTGTTTATTCGGCTCCAGCACCAGTGATGGAAGTCACATCTCTAGGTATCATGTCTTCTATGGGAAGTGGATTGGGAGGATTGGGAGGACTCGGGGGATCAGCGGGCTTACCGGGTATGACGGAGATGTTCAAGATGATGGGTATGGGCAGTCGTTGAGCGTTGCATTCGGTGTATGTACTACTATCGTGTACAGGTTATGTATCGTATACCGATCTACGGGAATGCATGATACCAGTTCAAAAAAAAAAATGGTCAGGACTTCCGCTTTTGTTCTTGTTTCCATATTTTTCTCTTGACAGACGCAGCGGCTTTGTTTCCAAAGATGAAAGCCGAAGTGTGCTTGTCGGCGCCTGTTTTGTTTGATAGGGAAGATGGCACCCAGAAGACGATCTACGAAACTACGTTTACGTTTCATCAAGGGAGGAGATTGATTTCGTACAATCCAAAGCCCCCACAAGGAGGTTGCGGAATAGCCCAAGAACACAAGCGTTGGTAAAGACCCAAGACCCTTGGTATTGTACGACAGAAATGCGACCAGGCCCGTGGATAGCACTACGGGAATCAGAATAGCGTTGGGCTGCGCGGACCTCTGCAACATTTCTGCATCTGCCGGATGAGAATAAGGAACCTGCCGACACGGCATGCTTTAGTCGCGTCTCTGCAAAGACAAAACTAAGCTTCCCCGCCTCACGTTGAAGATTATGATAAGGGCGATCGCGGCCAGTGAAACACCGAGATTCATAGCGAGAAAGGATTCGAGATGCGTCAGGGTTGACCGTGGGTCGGGACTTGTTACCTCCGACAAGAAAAGCAGCAGACGTGGGGAGAGTGTCAGAACAGACGCCAACATGAGCAGACTTTATTCGGAGCAGAATTGAGCGAAATGTAGGGAAAGCCGTACGATGTCGAGGCCTCACATGCATGCAGACGACCACACCCAATTGGTCAGAGCATTGGTTTTCCCCTCCACCGCGTCGTCAGGCTCTGTCTGTCGCTCCGGTTGTGCAGAGAGGTCCTGCATTTCGTAAGAGCCGTCCATGAGGAGCAATTCGGGTCTCTGTTTCGCAGTGATGCAGGTTTGCGAATTGAATGCATCGCTGTGATTCTCACAGTCGGCATTTCTGGCTCGTTCTCACGACATTTTCAGAGCTTTCTTGACGTGATTGAATTATCCAAAAGAAAAAAAAATAAAGGCGTCGTATTAAACCAGTGCTCGCTAGACTTGCGTTATGCGATTTAGCCCTGCCTGCTATTCGCTCGCATGTCTCTCGACGCTGACACGTCCGACTACACGTACCCGTTGGAAGACGACTCCGCGTTTTTGCGCCGGCTGCATGGACGGACCTTGAACGCGCTCAATGAGACGTATATGCTTCCCGTGGACGAAGATGAAGTCAAGGTACGAATTCGCCACCTTATTCTAAACGAGACCTCTACTAAAGAGCAGTTTTAGCGCTCGCAGCTCCACCACCGTATGCTTCAGTTCGTCCTCCACGGCAGAAACTACATCGGGCCTGTAAAAGAAACCCTGCAATTTGGAGAACAGAGAAGAGGTGCGGATATCTTCCTCCGTAGTGCTTTAACACTCCGTTGAGACGTGTGCGTTCCGTCTAGTCCTCGATCTGGGAACGGGTGGAGGTTTCTGGCAAGTCGTAGCCTCCCCCCCCTTCGGTCGGCCGTGATACGTGGAATATCGCTCTAACAGACTTTTTTTTTTTATTTCTTCCCCATTCAGGGCAATTGACATGGCCGATGCCTTTCCTCGTGCAGAAGTCATTGGCATCGATCTTGCACCCATACAGCCCAGGTCCAGCCATTGCTATGTCCACCTTGTCCGTTTCTAATCTCCTTCGCTCGTCGTGTGTCTAGGACAGTGCCACCGAACTGCACGTCAGTCTCCACTTGCGGCCTGTTACGGATGTGCATTTATCCAAAAACGTGGATCCAGGTTCGAACTATGTGACCTGGATCAAAGACACGTTCCCTATCCAGATTCCCACTTTGATTTCATCCACGCCAGATCTATGCACACCGGGGTATGCAAAGATCTCTCAAGAGTTTCTCACCGAACACAAATCGTTTCCTTCCCCACTTCAGATTCGCGACTATCCGAGACTGCTTCAGGAAATAGCGCGTATACTTCGTCCGGGCGGTCTCGTTCTCCTGATCGAACCAGACCTAATCCCGATCATCGACGGGAAGTCTGCCGCAGAATACTCAGACTTCGCCGGCCTCCACGGTTGGCTCACCTTTTGGGAAACATATAGGGCATGTCTATCTAGACGAGGCATAGATATTACTGTTCCTCATCGTCTATCGAACCTGCTTGCAGCGACTGTCGCGTTCGACAACATCGTCGTGCACAGCGGCAACATACCCGTCGGATTTTGGCCAAATGGTGAGTTTGAACCCAACCGACATTTAGATGACGTCTGAGCACCAATTTCCAGATGCAGACTTGCTCACAGTCGGTCAATTGCAATGGATGGACTACGAGCTATTCATACCCGCTCTCAAGCCGCTTTTTCTCGCTAGCGGTGTCCCAGAGGCGAAAGTGGAGCGCATTGTCTCCGATGCTCAGCGAGATCTGTATTATCCAAATGCTGCATTGTCAACACTGTTACATATCGTTTATGCGTCAAAATGTCTATAGAATGTCGTCAATGACAATCTTTTGCTGCCGTCAAGATTCATCGTCTCGCTGGAATAGCAAGTCCCCGTTCGGTTCCACCCCACAACTAAATTACACAAGGGAAGCCTGGGGAAGCATACCTGTAGTCTTTTTTTTTTTTTTTTTTTTTTGAAAAAATTGAAGCTCTGAACGGGATAGGGAATGAAGTTGGTCATCACCATTTCTCGTTCACAAAGTAGACACGAAAGTAGTACTACCAAATCCCTAGTAGCAGAATGCAACGACATGAACGACAGGGAGAACAGCAAAGGGAACAGCGGGTGATTGACCCAACAACATATCGACAACCATAAAGCATACTTATGAAGGAGTGGACGAGGCGAAAAATCGCTCCATAGAAACATGAAAGCCATACCGTGCATGTCGATCGCTCCGAGGCAAAGAACCTACTGTTGTTTGAACTCGCTCAGGACAGAGAGAGCCTCCTGGACCTTGCTGCGCATAGCTTCAGCATCCTCGAGGAGGTGAAGGAGTTCCGAGTTGTCCATCTCCAGAAGCATGCCGGTGATCTTTCCTGCAAGCTCTGGTTGTTCACTATGGGAAGGGGGTTTCATTTGAAAAACAAGCACGGACAAATACAGGAAAGAAACTTACGAGACAATCTTCATGTAGATGACTTCACCAAGCATCTGCTTCTGCTCCATGGGACTGGCAGCCGCAAGTTGCTCAGCTGTGACGGTCGGAGCGTCCTGCGCTTGAGGGGCCGGTACTGGTGCCGGAGCAGCCGCAGCAGGGCGGGTAGGGGTGCCCTTGAAGCCGGGCTGCTGTCCTTGAGGGGGGACGCGACTAACAGGAGCAGGAGCCCCGGCAGGCGGTGGAACACGACCCTGAGGAGGAGCACCTTGCGGTACAGAAGGACGAGGTGCTCCATTGACTGGAGCTGAACCATTAGCACGAGGAATGGGTACAGTAGGATTGGTCGGCGAACCTCCTGGTCCACGTGCGACAGGAGGACGAGGAGGACCTCGAGGAGGGTAACCCGGCATGCCGTAGCCCTGCGGTGGACCCTGTGGGTAAGCCGCTGGAACAGCCATGCCAGTCGGGCCGTAGCGACCACCGCGAGGGGGTATCATTCCAGGTTGCCCATAAGGCATCATGCCACGACCTTGAGGAGGAAAACCGGGACCAGGATGAGTGTAATACATAGGCCCGTTGACGTAACCGCCGGGGATAGCGGCGGCCTGCTGGGCACGGATTTGATTGCGCTGGGCAATCTGGCTTTCAAGCTGTTGTCTGCGGACTTCACGACGTTGCGCAAGCGACACGTATAAAGGCTTTGAACCAATCATCTTGTTGTTCATTTCGGCAACAGCCTTGGTAGCCTCCTCAGGAGCGGAAAAGCAGACGAAGCCGAAGCCTTTGGAAGTGCCTTTCTCATCGCGCATGACCTTGCAGCTCGTGATGGTACCGAAAGGCTCGAATTCGGAGCGCAACTTGTCGTCATCAACATCGTCCTCGAGGTTTTTGATGTAAAGGTTGACACCCTGATATTTGCTTAGTTTCTCCATTTTCGCCTGCTCATAGGATCGGCGCAGTTCGTCTTCGCGCTCAGCTTTCTTTTGTGCCCGGGCAACGAAAAGCTTTCTTCCTCTGCACTCCGAATCATGAAGTTCATCGACGGCTTTCTGTGCTTCATCATGTTTTTCAAAGTTGACGAAACCAAAGCCTTTGCTTTTGCCTTCGTCATCGACCGAAACCACGGCGGAGGTAATTTTTCCATATCTGGAAAACAGTTGCTCAAACTCCTCTTGAGTGATTTCTGGATCAAGGTTCTTGACGTAAAGATTGGTGAACTGAGCCTTCATTTCGTCCAGTTTGGATTGACGTTCCTACAGCACGAGATGTGCATATAGCCGAGGGAGATGAGAAATAGATACTTACCTTGCGCGAGATATGGAGACCGACGTAAACCTTCTTGTCGTTGAGAAGCATGCCATTGACGGCCTTGATGGCTTGGTCGGCAGCCTCGGCAGTCTCATAATGGACGAATCCATAGCCTTTGGAACGGCCATGTTCATCGGTGGCAACTTTGCAAGAAAGGACGTTGCCAAAGGCAGCAAAGGTATCATGAAGAGCCTGTATGAGGAGCGTGTTAAAAGGTATGAAACGTTTCCTCGAACTATTATGACCGACCTTGTTATCGATTTGTTCATCCAGATTTTTGATGAAGATGTTGCCCTGACCAGTCTTACGCAGGGCAGGATCCCGCTGAGACCACATGATCCGGCTGGGGGACGGTTTTGTATAAGGATGCGGCAACGTAGAGCAAACCATCTTACCATGCACGGTTCTTGATCAGCGAGTAGTTAAGCTGCTCGAGAGCACGTTCGCCATCGCTGGCGTTCAAATAGTTAACATATGCATATCCAAGAGAACGACGGGTGACTGCGTCACGGCAAACGCGGATACTGAATAAGCAGAGACATTGAGCCACATCTACGGCGCTCTTTCGCAAGGGACGTACCTAGCGACGGGGCCAATCATGTTGAAAATCTCGAAGAGCATAGCCTCGGTGACGGAAGGATCCAACTCTCCTACGTAAAGTGAGGCGGAGGGAGCGGATGTCATCGAAGTGGGTGGTGGGGGAGGAGGGTTGTAGGGAGCAGGAGCAGGCATCGATGCAACCTCGGGCACAACTTGGGGGACCATGTCAGGCTGAGCAACGGAAGGAGTAGACATGTCTTTTTTTTTTCTAGGGAAATTGGGTCGTTACTGCTTTGTGTGTACTTTTTCTGCGACTGTCAAGGAAAAACGTCAAGATGCGCCGGTGGAAAAGAGAGAAAAAAGACGAACACGAAGAGGCAACAACACAACCGTTTGATATAAAAAAGGGTTTTTTGTATGTTTTTAATGACTTTTTTGCTGAAGAAGGGTCAGCATTGGTGAGGAACACCGAGACTGGAGCAGCGACATACATTTAGTGGAAGGAGATGGTTGGTTGAAACAAAAGCGGACCTGCGATTCAGCATATTTGATGAAGTTTTAAAACTCCGACCGGAAGTCACTGCCTCACGCCTTTTCATGTCCATTTTTGGAAATGGGTATGTTTTTATTATCCTCAATACAATCGACCGTACAGACAAGAACGAAGCGGTCTATCCACATAACAAGGACGTGTCAGGTCATAACCAATGATCGTTCATCCGCGGGTGAAGTAGGCTTTGGCACCGTGTGAGGCCAGCTCAGACTTAGCCTTGTACAGCTGACTGAGTGAAAACGTAGAGACAAGAATGAAAGACACCGACCTTTTCAATCGTATGACCCGCGGCAGTATGATGAGCATAAATCTAATCGGAGCGACGATGATGCCTGTGCATTTCAAGTTGGAATAGAAGTTGGCGTACCTGTCGGTAATAATACGCATTGCCGAGGCCCTGTATCGTCCAGCCGACGGTGGCCACCAGACCAAGGATAGCAGCGGCCCAATAATGCCTTACGAACATCTGGATGGTCCTAATAAGGCCTGCAGACCCGGTGCTGGCCACAGCGAGTGAGAATCTGGACCTTCCTCGGAGCTACGGAAGAGGGAAACATACCTTGGAACACCGATAATCCTTGCGGCATAAAGGGGCTCAGAAGGCTGATGTGACGAGTAATGCTATAGCTTACATATAGACACTGAAAAGAAGGTGGAACCCGCAAAAGAAGAAGTAAAAGTCTAAGCTGGCGATTAGAAGCGCAATGCTGTCAATGCACCGCTGACTGACAGTAATACAGCGATTGCTCCTGGAATGCCGGCAAATGGGTTAATTCAGTAATTCGGCAGCAGAAGTGGCGAACCGCACCTTCATGTAACCGTTATATATTGGCCTACAAGAAAGGAAAACGGAGTGTCAATGAAGACATAGCGGGAAAAAGGGGAGCATCGTACCGGTACCACAGAAGGAAGGACAAGACAGTGATAACGAAAACGTATCTAGGGGTCGTTCAGCGAACCGGGTCAAGGGTATCGGAGGAGCGGACTCGCCCAATGCTTGCTCCGAGGTCCCTTCCGCCGTCCTCTGCCCCGGCCAGAAGGATGAAGATGCAGGCAACCATGTTGATTATCAGAGTTGCCACCAAGAGGAGCCATAGCTGATACAGCCGTGTAATAAGTGAACGCGAGGCCTCGGGAATCTCATCGGGAATAGAATGGAAGATGAGGGGGAAAACTGGAGAGGAGCATGACGTTTAGTCAAGGTGACGGGGAGGAAGGCGAAGTGGACGGACATGGAGGCCAATTGTTTTTCCCGTTACGTCTTAGATTGTCCACCTTTGCGTTGAATTCGCGTTCGCGGCGTTCGAGGTCCTGCTCCCGCTGCCGGAGCTGTTCCAGGTGAGCGGCCTCTGCGGCATGGGAGGGGCTGTGAGTCGTCTGGGCTGGATCGTCAAAGGGATTGGCGTCAAGGGCGTGATTCGACGCGAACGGGTTTTGGGCGTAGTCCGCTGGGTAGGAGCTCATGGAAGCTGTCGTTGGCGTCGTTGCTGTGCCTCGACGCTGGCAGCTGGCGGTTGTTTGGCTGCGCAAGAGATAGCCAAACAAATTGAGTACTATATTAATTAATTTTTTTTTTGTCGAAATTACTGGTCAGGTTGCCTTACTTCCCTTCTCCTCGCCTTTACCTCGCCTTCTCGGCCTTATTGACGTTCGTCTTCGTGTTCCTCATTTGTCTTTCTCGAGCTCATCTGTCCCTAGCAGCTCTTCTTTTTCTCTCATTTAAAAGCCAACGTTCTCTCCCCATTCCTCTCGCTACCCAACAACCTCCCTTTTCCAACCGACGAATCATGTCCTCCGTCATCTTCTATGCCTTGCTCGCCCTTTCCGCTGTCCAGATCGTCGCGTCCCTCGCGATTCCTCGTGCTTCCCCTCCTACAGGATGGAAGACCGACGTTTTGGAGGTGCGTGCACCTGGCAATTTTTTTTTCCCTATCGTATTACTTTTCTTTTTCTCATTCTTGATCCACCTCCTGTGTTTTAGCCGTACACGGCTTATCATGCCCGTTATGTAACGCTTGGTTGTCAAAACCAGCATGGCAAGCCGTTTTTCGATCAATGTTGCCATCCCCTTTTGGTATGCATTGTTTGTCTCATTGTACCTACTCAACCTCATCAATCTTTGTTCTCAATGAAGGCTACCGAAAAGCTCGAGACCGCCCGCCCTCCTCAATGCAACCCTTCAACAGCCACGACCCCGACAACCTCTGTCATCGCTACTCCCACCGCTACTATCCCAGACGATGGTGATGAAGACTGCACCGATGACGAAGATGACATTTCCACATCCGTTCTGCCCCCAGCTCCCACTTCTACTCATGCCCTTCACACGACGACCGCTTCTTCTACGACCTCACGTCAAATTGACATTGTTCACTCATCCGTTGCTGTCGCTCACCCCTCAGGAACGCCTGTCAAACCTCCCGCATCTGACAATGCCTCAAGCGCCGTCAACAAAGGTGGCTTGTAAGTGGCTGCCCAGCGCTTAAGACTCCCGTCGATCACGCTAACTGTTCATCAGTGCCACATACTTCTATCAGGGTGGCGTCGCTGGCGCTTGTGGCACAGTTCACGGTGACAATGACATGATCGCTGCCATGGGTAAGCTCAAACAATAACTTCTGCCAGCCAAGCTGATACGATAATTCTTAGACTACCGACGTTATGGGAACCTTAATGTAAAATCTCCTCTCTGCGGCAAGCAAGTCCAGATCACCAACCCTGCGAACGGAAAGGCATGTTTTGTTTGAAGCTTTTAGCTATTCTGTCGTCTCATCCACCGCGATGCAGTCTGTCCGAGTCACCATCGCAGATGCCTGCCCCACCTGCGAGAACAACAACTCCATTGATCTTTCGGAGGGTGCTTTCAAGAAAATTGCCGCTCTCTCGCAAGGCATGGTTCCCAGTATGTGCCTTTTATATATTTGCCGGGTTCAACAATCTGATAGATTTATAATAACTCAGTCACCTGGACCTTTGTCTGAGGTCGTCTTTGCATTTTATTTTTCTTTATCTGTTATCTGTTATATCGTCTGCCGTTTGTCTGCTTTGGACGGGAGCTAGCTCCACTTGAGGACGTGTCCTCTCGAGTCCCGTGGCTTGATGCCGACCACACCATGTATCGCTAGTTAGATACTGTATGCTTTAGAGGGCTCCAGTAGCTCATGCATTGCACACGTACGCTGCGCGTAGATAGAAATCAATGTATTCTGATAACGTGACTCTTCGATTCGCGCCCGTTCACTTCTAATTTAATTATCATGGCCTCCGCTGTGAGACGAATCTTGGTCGTCGGCGGGAATGGCTTCATAGGTGCTGTACATTCATTACATTTTCTTCGGCCACTCACGACGTTGAGAAGGCTCGGCCATTTGTAAAGCCGCATTGGCGCGAGGCTTCCAGGTGACCAGCGTCAGGTATGCCTCCGCTTCTTGGACGTTTTTCATAGAACGCTGACGCCTTTTTACAGTTCCTCTGGAAAACCCTACAGGACCGCCAAGGGACATGCTCCCACATGGACGTCTAAAGTGTGATTTCTCATTTCCGTCTCATTCATGCCAACCCAGAATCACCTCAGCCTCCACATCCAGGTTGAATGGCAAAAAGGGGATGCGCTTCATCCTCGGACGTTTGAGCACGTCTTTCCAGAAGTGAGCGGCGTGGTGCACACGCTGGGCACGCTCATTGAGGATGAAAAATACAAGCAAGCCATAAAAGAAGGTGATGTTCCGGCGTTGCTCGGAACGTTCTTTCGGACGGCCTTGGGTGGTGATCGCAGTAATCCTCTGGAGAAGTCAGCGGACAGGACGACGAGTTATGAAGCCATGAATAGAGACTCGGGTCAGTCTTACATTCTGTCCTTTCGACACGAAAGGCAGCAAGGCTCATTGCTTTGCAGCCCTTCGCGTCTGCGAAGCGTTCCTCTCCTCAAGTCCAAACGAGACGCAGAATGCTGCTCGTCCGTTCGTGTATTTGTCTGCGGAAGACATCTTCCGGCCTTTCATCCCAGGGCGGTATATTGAGACGAAACGCGAAACCGAGCAAGGCATCGAGGCAATGATGAAGGCGAACCCTGGGTATCGTGGCGTATACATTCGCCCAAGTATGTGCCGTTTTCTTCATTTCGCATCCTTCAAAGAAGTAATTCTTTCTATTTCCGCCTCGTAATGGGAAAGGCCTGGTTTATCACGCGTACCATCGTCCATTAACTACATTGCCTGCCATCCTCCTCGACCTGTCCGCCACTATCCATTCGAGTATGCCACCCTCTCTTCCGACGCCGTCGAACGTCCTGCGAACCCTCAGTGCCGCGCTCCCTGGTGCGACGCTGCAATCGAGGTCATCCCTGGAGTCCGTCGCGAATGCGCTGGCCACGCCCCCAGTGCACGTCGATCAGGTGGCAGCCGCAGTGTGCCGCGTTCTAGACTTGTCGAGCCCAATTCGTGGCATCATCGGAGTTCGGCAGATGCTCGAATTGATAGGACATGCAAAATCACGGGGAGGGGAACCGATGGTGGGGATCAGCACATGAAAACGAACGAGAATACAATGTCTTGTTGTAGAGTTTGTTTCGTTTCTCATCATTGAGACTTGTGTGAGACAGCGGAACGCCGCGCTCGAGCCCGAGAAGGATAAAAAGTCGGGAGCCAGGGTTGGACAGCCAGGACCTCATTCGTGATAAGCGTCGGCCTCGGCTGCGATAACGAATCGTGCCATTCCGGAGAAATCTTACGTGAGTTCGCACTCGTTTCCCCCGCTTAGCGTCCACATAAAAAAAATTTGAACCCCAAACGGATGCACGACTGACAAGTTTCCACTCGGTCTCCAGTGGGTTTGCGAGCTATAAGTCTCTGTTCAAGAGTTTTTCCCTTTTTTTTTTTGAGTCTACGCCTGTCTATATGTCGTTCGCCAACCGGGTCGCCCAGCTCTCGCGCAACCTTCAAACTCATGCCCGACCCATAACCTATTCTGCGTCCTTCCGCAAGGGCTCGCCTTTTTACCTCAACGCTCGCAACATACCGGACGACCGCGAACACGAGTCAACCCACATGCTTCGTATGGTCATGTTCGGAAAGCCCGGTGCCGGCAAGGGCACACTCACCGCGCGCCTCGTCAAAAAATACGACATCGTCTCCCTCTCGACAGGCGACCTTCTCCGTCAGCACATTGCTGAGAGGACAGAAATCGGCAAACTGGCCGAGGATCTTGTCGCCCGGGGTGCCCTCCTCCCGGACGAGCTCGTGCTCAAGGTTGTCACGAGCGAGCTGGATCGCCTGCAGAATAAGGTGCATCCCTATAGTCATGCTCAACCAAATTTTATCGGTGACTTACATACAATTACTATTCATTATCAGCATTGGATATTGGACGGGTTCCCTCGTACGTTGGGCCAAGGTGAATTACTCGACGCCCATCTCAGGTATCTTCATTCTTTTCAAATTTATTTCCGTTGCATTGACTTTTCATATGACGCAGGGCAAAAAGCACGCCGCTCAGTCTCGTCGTCAACGTTGATGTCCCTGACAAAATCATACTCAGTCGCATTTCTGACAGATGGGTCCATCTTTCTTCGGGGCGTGTTTACAACATGTCCTATAATCCCCCCAAAGTAGAGGGCATGGACGATGAAACCGGAGAACCCTTGACGAAACGTCCGGACGATAACCCCGTATATCTTAGCCTATCCGTCCTTCTGTCCGTGCTTTGCTAATCGCTCTGCCGCAGGAGGTATTCGCCCGCCGGCTGGCGCAGTTTTACACATCCACTTCTCCTCTTCTCGCTTATTACACAAAGGCAGCGGCTTCATCGGTGCCACCCCAAAACTCTTATCAACATCCCCATCAAGTCGCATTCCATCGTCCGGCTCCTCGACTCAGGATTAGGATTCTGACTGGTATCACCTCGGACGAGAATTGGCCTATTTTGGATGGACTAGTGAGGATGTCCTTCCCCACGTTGGCCGAGCGTGTCGATGCCAAGGAACGGAGAAGATGGCATTATGACTTTGATGATACCGCGAAGGGCAACATGAACGCAACCAGCTGCCCGAGACTTCCCTGACGCTGATCTGCTCCTCCATGTTTTCAGTTTTTCGACCCTTTGTCCTGGCTGACAACTATGGCGACGATTGCAGCCATTCCTTGCCTTTGCGTGTATTCTTAGTCGTTCTGCTTGCATGATTCTCTATGACTCTCATGATTACAATCGCATAGTTCTTCTCTGTAACCGTTTACCTCTTCCAGTCGTTCTTCCCAGGTTTCCTTATCGAAGTCCATACCTGCATCAAGGATTAACATAGGGTGTCATTCGTGACAGATGGCATGACTTACATTTTTACAACATATAATCCATCCGGGAAACCCTCCTGTACTTGTTCGTGGACCACTGTCAGTCCAGCCTTCTGGAATATCTCTTTCCATGCAACATCGGACCTTTGTGGGATTGCTTCAGTGCCCCACCTTCGACGGTTACAATCCTTAGTGAATTACCTTGTCAGGCTAGAATCCTGTTTATCGAAAACGGTACAAGGCGTTCCATCGCTGTTATCCAAGCATAGGTTCTCCTTTACAACAATAAGGCTCTTTCCCTTTTCCTTATCCCGCAGTGCGGCATGACTTCGCTGAAGGAAGGCGACGAGATCACTGTCGCTTAGATGTCCGAGGCACCACTGACACCAGATGACATCGAATCCGAGGTCCACCTCTGCTCCAGGTCGTGGTGGCTGGTACCCAACCCGATCGCGGAAGGTGGCATGGTGCGGCCGCAGTGGGTCGAAATCTTGAAGGGTCCCCTGCAAGAATGTGACGCTTTTAGATTTATCCGCTAGGCCTTTCCAGGCCAATGCATGAGGCATCGCGGCGTTTTCACTCGCTCGGCCGCGGGCCAGAGCTTCTTGCATGAACGCATCCACGGGCTCGAGCAAGATAACATCAGAAACGAGGTGGAGGAGGACGTCCGCGGTGACGCGCCCGATGCCAGCCCCGACATCGAGGGCTCGTATCCTAGCGGGCGACTGTGGAGAAAGAGGTCGAAAGGCAGAAGGCACGGTTGATAAGTCCGGGTATAGATGAAGGAGAAATAATCGGGATCCGAGGGCATCGATCCGAGGGAGTGTCTATGATGTATGCTTTCAGTCCGCAGATCGAGCGGTTGAAGATGAGCACTGTTACCCCTGACCCAAATCCACCTGGACGGGCAAGAAATCGGTTATCGTGGACCCAAATCAAATGATGCAAGAGCTACACACCGAGGACGCCGTCCAACGTCGCCGGCTGCGTATTCCAGTAGTCGATGCCGTCCTGAACACCGGGAGAGGGGATATCTGCGCTGGACATTTGTGATCCTGCACCATCACGTGCAGCAGAGATATCCACATCGGTTTCGCGTTGAATAAATATGCGTCAATACCGCGCATCCTGACATCTACCGGCGGTATGCAGTCCTTGGACAGCATATGGGATGACCCAATCGACACGTCCGACTTTGCTCAGCAGCCAAAGGCGGCAGGAGAACAGGCCCTCTTTCTAGGTGACTCGGATGACGAGGGAAATGAACCACGCGCATCGACTTCGAAACCGAAGGCGGACGGCGGCGATGTCGACATTGACGCGATGTTTGCAGGCCTCGACGACGATGGCCTCTTCAACTTCAAGCCTCTTGCGCCTGCACTGGACACCGAAGCCCTGACGCGTGAGGCTGAGCAGCGGCACAAGACCAATGCACATCGATACGATGCTTTGCCAAGCAGCTCGCCGCTCAGGGAGGGCGCCGCACCATCGACTAACAAGAAAGATGGGACAGTGGGAATTAAGCAGAGGAGAAGACCGATGCGACTGGATGAGGGAAGACTTTTGGACAAACCGGGATTTCCCAACCTAATTAAATTGACCAAAGATTTCAAGCCCAAGGGAAAAGGCCACGAAGTGAGCTTGCGCGTCTCCTGTTTTTTGATTGCTAACAATTTTCAGGTTACAGACTTGAATAGACTTCTCCAAATATATCAATTTTGGACCCATGAGCTCTATCCGAGGGCTCGGTTTAAAGATACCGTAGAGCGTGTTGAAAAACTATGCCATTCGAAACGCATGCATGTGCGAAGATATTCTCTACCATATCTTGCGTTGTCCTAATTCCAGTTCCAGGTAGCATTAAGCGTCTGGAGAGACCAGGCGCACGTAAAGACGGCCGCAATGGATGTCATTGACTTGACGGATGATGAACGGGCTATGGATGCTACAAGTCATACGCGGCCTCGGCAATTCTCTCCCATCCAAACTGGCGATAGGATCGACATACCCTCCAGGGCCCCTTCACATCCTCCGACGTCTGAGACGGAGCCTGAAGATGACTTTGACATTGACGCTATTTTCCAAACAGCAGGGCAAGGGGAAAATACACCAATGAACAGGGACTCTCCAAATGCTGAGAGCAAGGGCGGTGACGTACAGTCAAGGAGCCAGGGTAAGCCTGTCCAAACTGCCGACGTGGACGACGAAGATATGTGGGATGTCGTGCGGGAGCTGGAGAACGATGCGAATAACGCTCCGTCGAATCAGAACACCGCGACAACAGCACCCAACATTGACGATGACTGGGATGACATGTATATCTAAAATACATTACTTGGAGGTGACAATCCAAGCGTATATTCGACATAGTATAGGATTGCAAAAGACGTGACATATATGCGATAGATAGGTCTAGATATACGTGTGAGACCATTAAACCGTCCCCGACGGTGCCCATAAAAAACATCTTCCGCTTGCGTTGCCACTGGCGGCTCTTTCTATAATATTGGGGTGAGAGCATGTAACGGCTTGGACAGCTGAAATGCTGGATATAAATTCGAATCTCTCCTGATGGCAGTGGAACGGAGTTTCGCACATACCGCTGTGTATCTGAGAGTCTGGCGACAAGGTCGCCCTGAGCCGCACATCAGCGTATACGAAGGGTAGACACACAGGAATCGGCCTTACCTTCCATGAGTATATATCCAAGGCATGATTCATATTGCCGATCTATGATGAGTCATAAATGGGGCCGAAATGCAAAAGCAATTTTCATACCGTAAAATGGGGATAGACATCCACATTGGGGGTCCATTGCGCCCGCAATATTGTAAGCCATTTCCCCTATGCATACACGTCAGAATCTGGTAAGCTTCCTATTGCATAAGGACACGAACCGTTTGGCAATTGTGGTCGAAGCTGCTAAAGGGTCTGGACGAAGGAAACGGCTCGTCACTGTCGAACCTGGATGATGGTATATCCCATACTATCGGTGTGTCGTGAGCTGTTGATCTTGTTGACAAAACAGATTTCTTACACCGTAATGTGTTATCATAGCTGGTGCTGACTATCGCCCGACCCCGGGGGTCCCAATATGCAGAACTCACGGATTTGTTATGCCTCCATTCTGCGCGAAGGCAACCGTGTCCCTTCTTCGTCTCCAAATATTTCACAAAAGCAACAGAATCCATGTGGATAGGATGTTCAGTTTGATGGCGCTTGGAGGGAGACTCGTTCGGAAGTTCAGTTAGGATGCCCTTGAATTTCCGTGAATCCCATATTCTGTGATGGACTGTCAACCCGCTAGATATCGCAAGGAGTTGACTGGCATACTTAAGAGAGCGGTCATTACTGGCAGTCAGCAAGAAATGTGGCCGGGAGGGATTGATGCTAACACAGCCGATTTTTTGTTCAGCTACGCCATACCACTGTGCCTTGGATTTGTCCTGACGCAAGTCCAGGTGTGTTATGCTGCCTTGACCGTCAGATATCCACATCTCATGGCCGTCCGGTGCGACATCAAAGCTGCACGGCAGAACGCCTTCTTCGGTTGAGAAAATCTCGCGCGAGACTCCGGAAGTGAACGAAAGGCTGCGAAGAGTGCAGTCATAGGAACTGGTGTAGACCTTGAAAACGAAATGCCATAATGCCATTATTCCGCACGGACAGCGATGCGCTGATGGGTATACGTACGTTATGTGCGTCTATAGGATCAAATTTTACGCATGATATCGACGATTTTGCCGTCGCAGGCCAGTGCAGCTGCAATCGCCAGTGCTTTCCACTTTCGGAGTCCATGGTTGTGACGTCACCATCTTCGTCAGCGATTTCATCTGGCGGTGCTCTGGCATCCCATATCCCGAGTTGACCGTGCTTATCTGGAAAACCGTCAGGTTGATGAGTAGCCGTAGCTTGCGCGAAGTTACAACACCTCCAAAGAATATGAGGTCTTTATTCTTTTCTGGGTGGTACGCCGCGCTATAAACCCGATCCTGAGTGACTTTCGCTCTTGAAATGATGACCATTTTGCCTAGTCTTTTTCGCAAGTCTGCCAATTCCGCATTGTGCCTCTTATCCTCCTTGTAGGCAAATTCTTCGGGATCGCCAATAGCCTTCGGTCGAGAAGTTTGTGCGAAGTTTTGAAGGGCTGTAGATAGGTTGACCAATTCCTTCGTGTCTTCATGCTCCACCAATGTGGATAATTCCAAGTCATGGTGACGAGGTCGCTTAGCGAGCCGCTCGCGTGCCTCCGCCTCAAGCCGTTCCTCCGCTTCCTTCGCTCGCTGTTCTTCTTCTTCCGCCTATTCATCAAGGTCAATGAACTTGCTGCTACGACGCGATTAAACTCGTTCACCTCCCGTTTCCTTCGCTCTTCAGGAGTCTCGTTCAGAGGGCTCGGTGCACTCCTCTTTAACCTCGAGGATTGGCGTCTAGGAAGCTCAGGTTCGGTTTTCTCTTTTTTTACACGTTTGGTTGGACGAACGGCTTTCGCCTTCAATTTAGGAGCCTGAGGTTTATGTCTAGGTAGCCCAATGTTGGAGACAGCTTGCTTGAGCTCGAGCTCTTCCAGAAGCGCTCGATTTCTGGCTATGTTTGCTTCGCGCTCGAGTTCACTGAGCCAAATGAGTAAGATATCAGTGAACGCGTCCTATGCTTACTATTCAGACAGCTTATGCATGGCTGATTTAGATCAATGCTCGGTGCGAGGAGTTATTGAAGTCGGAGTTTAGTCGCTGACAAGAGCGCTTGTCACATAACACGTGATATATTGACACACTATGTCACATCTAAAACAACTCAGGCTAATGCTTTCTCGCTCGTCCCAGACGAGCTCCCATCAGCCCCGTAAAACTTAACGGCATATTTTCCGTACATGCTCATCAATGTTGCAAGCTTTGGATGAACCTCGACTTGGTATTCCTTGAAAGGGAACACTTCCCCGTCTATTGAAAGACACCCCTTCTCGGCTAATGGACGGATTCTGTATGCATGCGCCTTCACATAATGTAGCTTGGAGCTTGTCAGCGCAAAATTGGACGTCATGTGCTTCAAATGTGCTTGCCTTTGGGTGCCAGTAATTTTCGCCTTTTGCTGCCGTACCAATTTGAGTAATAACGTCCTTGCGCGAAGACTGAAGGCCAGTAAGGTCAAGCACGCCTGGATATGAAAGCACGATCGTACGAACCAGCGTCATCGCTGTTATGTCGATCAAACCGTCATCAGGTACCGAGACAGGAAAAGCCATCATGTCACTGCAATCAGGGATTAGCTGCTTGCTGTATACTGACTGAACGACGAATTACCGTCCAACGTAAGGTCCCTTTCCAGCGTAAACATACAGCAGAGGTTCCTCAAACGACGTCCAGCTACTATCATCATAATCAAGGGAGTTCAAGGGTGGCAGGGTCCCCTCTTCACCTTCAAGAGGTTCAGAGAAGGCCGTCATCCCATGGTCGACACTCTGGCGGGAAATCAGATCCTGGGCCATTTTTCTTTTGTCCTGTTCGGCCAATTTGTATGACAACAGAACCGGACAAGGTTTAAATTGCATGACTGTATGGGATTTATGCCAGGTGGAGCAAGAGCGAAGCGAGTAGAATAGTACGCACTGCCACGCAAAAGGCCCACAAAAAACCGAGCGTCACCCATCCAACGCAGGTTCTCAGTGCCGATATCGAGGTCCGCCATAAGACCCAGCGCTTGGGACATGAACGACAAGCTGCGTTTGCCTTCTTGTAGGACAGAGAAAACATCGACTTTCATAGGACGACCTGCATCCGTGGCGCATTTAATGCGTGTCGAGTGAAGAGTGCACGAAAACATCACCCTTTATCACGTTCAAGGTCGCTTCCACGACATCAAAACCATCCTAGCCGCCTGTCAGGCAAGAATCAATGTATAGACTACCCAAAGACCACTAACCTCGATGCCAAGGAGATTCAATGATAACCCGTTACCAGAGCCTGTTGGGATGGGAGAAATGGGTATCCTAAAAGCCTTCCCTGGTTTCTCATGGTTTGCAAACCCATTCATGACTTCGTGGATTAGACCATCACCGGAGACGGTGACGACAGCATCATAGTCTAGTGCCAATGACTTGGCTATGTCGTACGCGTGACCACTGTGAGTCGTGTCTGCAAGCAGCAAATTGATACGCGCTGGAGGATATCCGTGTTGAACTTACGTGTGACGGTCAACGTGCAGCGGGCAGCCTTAAATATAGGTTCCACCTTTTTACTGAAGACCATGACGGCTTTCCGCTACATGACCGGAATTAACCAAGAACGAATTTGAATATTCATTGAACAAGAGTTTACGAACAGTGCCGCCATGAGGGTTGACAAGGACACACAGCCGACGAGACCGTTTGATACCGATGGCTAGAAGACCAGGTAACATGGACAGTGCTTAAGAAGGACAAAGACATACCCTCATAGACGTCATGCATCAGAGCCTCTGCCCATGCAGTCGCGGTGCTCCGCTCCGCTTCGTTGACCTGACCATCGACCTTTGCAAATGGGAACTTGCTCCGTTTCTTCCTCGTCGGAATGTAAATAACTTCTAGGGTATAGGATGTTGGATCATAATGTGCCCAGATTACACGCTGGAGGGCAACTTCGCTGGAAACGCCTGCGCGTTATGAGCATTGAAGTAGTAAAATGATAGGAGTTCGACATGCCAGGGATATGTGAAACACTAAGAGACTGGTCATTACGGGTAATAGAAATAGGGCGGGTAGAGCGCAGCAAATTGATGGTCGCGGAAGACATGTCGCCTCCTTTTCTTTCAGAAATGGAGCAAAAAAGAATACAAAACAATTAACAAGTACCATGTATGGTCGATTATGTAAGCGGAATTATCATATATTCCGTTCTCTGCGCTATTTTATTACAAGATGGCGTCTACGGGCTGGTGTTCTTTCGCTGTTGGATATCCAAGGTATCCGTTCTTGCCTCTTCGTCTATCATGTCAAAGCCCGTGCATGCCATAGCCCAATCTGGTTTTGGGTCAGGGACCAACGATCTCTATGATCGGTGGGTTATGTTCCGTCCTGTGACCAGCCTTGCATAATGATTGTCCTCGATTGTAGTGCAAGACCATCTTATCAAGATTTTGCTCTATCGTACATTCGGAAGGCCGTGTCAGCTTCATCGGGCCTCAACGTAGTAGAGTAGGATGAAATTTGTGTTCGGTCAGTTCAGTTCGTGCCACTGACTGGTTGCTTCCATTTCAGGATTGGAGCTGGAACTGGAATATTCACGCGGGCCTTGCTTGCTCACCCCGAGTGGTCCGATGTAGTGGCGCTCAGAGCTGTTGAACCAAGCGACGGGATGCGATCGTTCTTCGTAAAGTCAATTCAGGACTCGCGTGTCACGGCCAGCAAAGGAACATTCGACCTAACTGGCATTGACGATGGCTGGGCGGATTTGGTCGTTATCGCTCAGGTAAGTCTGTACCTCGTTTCATGGTAATGATCCTGGACACGAACGTTCCGCCAAGGCATTTCATTGGTGTCCTGACTATGATACAGCGTGCACGGAGTTTGCACGTATCCTGAAGCCCACTGGTATTGTTGCACTGATATGGAATCTAGAGGATAGGTACGATAAGTCACAAACAGATTAAAGCAGGATTTGTTGAATGTGCGCCAGAGAAGCAGCACTTTGGGTTGCTGCTCTGCGGGACCGGATTGAACGGCATGAAGGCAACACTCCCCAGTTCAGACTCAATCTTTGGCGCCAAGCGTTTGATTCCACGTCTTATAAGAGGTTATTCAGAGAGCCTTCAGAGAAGGTTTGGTCATATACGCTTCCTGCTACGACAGGCATTGTTGTGGACAGAGCATGCAGCAAGAGCTACATAGCCATGTTACCCGAGGATCAGAGGGCAGGAGTTCGGACCGATGTGAGAGATATCGTCGAAGCTGCGGAAGATAAAGTGTGGGAGGACCAGGAAAAGGGTATTTTCAAGTATCCATACAAGTGCTACGTGGTAATCGCGCGTCGCCAGTAATTGATAGTGTAACAATATTTGTCGATGTTTTGATCCGCGACTCTCTTCTTTGTCCAGTCCTGCCGTTCAGTCAAACAAATGGCGGCCTTCTCCCCATCTCCCGCCCCTCGGAGAACTACTCGTGCTCGACCGCAAGCTACGACTCCTCCGAGACGTGCTAGGATCTCTGGAAATAGCAAGCACGCGTCTCGCTTTGCCTCTCCCATCGATGCTGGTCAGGTGCCTCATGACGCCCATTCAGTGCTGTCTGGTATGGATGTAGATGATGCAAGTTCCGTTTTCACCGAACAGTCCAATACGCGCTCCAACCCGGAAACAATATTTGGGAAGTCAGATCAACTTACCGTGCTGCTTTATGCGAGTTTACCATTGGAGCTTCGTCATATTCTGAAAAACGCCGGTTCGTCGACTCTAATGCTCCTCATGACGCGTCTTTTCCGACTTTCAAATTGTCCCAGACTTTTATGGGGAGGGATACTCCGGGACGATAGATACACTGACTGGATTCGCGCTCGTTGCGTCGCCTCAGACCTGTTTCGTTTGGCAGCATGCCCAAGTGAGTCCATCATGCAGGTTGGATGGGAAAAGTCTTTTTTTTTTACCTTTCCAAAGGCAGTGAAAAGTGTTCCGACGTGCTACATATTCTCGTGCCCTCAAGGCAAAGACGGCCAGAAAAGTGCTCCGTATCACGCATTGGTTCCTTTTGGTACCTCCCGTGAACCTGGTCTGATTCTCCTGTCGTCTACCGGCGTAATCCGTTTCTGGGATAACATCGGCATTGGGCTAGCTGGAGGCGAACATTTTACGACGGCGCACCTCAGCCTCACACAGGATGAAGGCGTGACGAATCTGATTCGATGTGATGTTCGTACTGGTCACTCAGGCATTGTTTCGGTCATCTAAATTGTTTCCTCTTTCCAGCCCCAAAACTACATTGCCTCTACCACACTTGGCAATCTCTTTCGTCTTGTAGTAACGGCAGTCGGTGGCAAGTATCATTTGGACTCACACGTCTTTTCTCGTCCCACGCAATCCCTCTCTCTTTCACGATTTCTTCCTTCTCTATTTTCGCCTACGTCAAATTTGGACCTGGCAGCTTCGCATTTCCGCTACGTCAACGCTATCGCACTGGGCGCTAGGAACTCGACGGGCGATACCGATGTCTGGGCTTTGGTTGACATGCGGCTGCAGAAATGGAATGCTAAAGCTGATGGCTGGGAGGAATTTATCCTCAACGAGGACATTGCAGGTGTAGTGGCTAGTCTGATCAGGGAGTCTCTTCCAGATATGGCAGATAAAGATGATAGCCAAATGGACCTTGAACTTTTGGACCTCGCAATTGACAGGCAAGTTCAGCTCCGAAATCTTGAACTCTAATGCTCACTCTCTTATGCAGCCATGGAAAACTCATTGTTCTCACATCGATAGCTGCGTCTGAAGATGGGACCATGGCCATTGATGCGAATGGCATTCGACGAGTGTATACACTTGCCTATCTTTCCTGCCTTGGCAATGCCTTTCATCCAGAAGGTTTACGAAGCATACCGTATCAGACTGTTAGCTTCTTCCCCGTCTTTCTGATTATTCCTCTAATGGCATGGTCATAGACCACAGCGTCAGGCGCTCCAATGCATCCCCGAATTCAGCTACTCGCCGATGGAGCTGTCATCTGCGTGCAGTTCGGCGATGCAGTAGCGTTATGTGCAAGAGGTCGGTCCTTCATTCCACGGCTTTGCTGGTGCGCTTGCTAAACCATTGTCTGTCGTAGATTCAGACTTTAGGGATCGCTTGGAGCTGAGGTCTGCAATGGACAGAACATTGGGTATTGGTGTGATTTCCGCTGAAAATGCTATTCTTGTCATGACTGCGTCGACAACGATGAAAGTCCTTGTTGATCTAGACAAAGTCCTTGCTTATGACCACGAGTGCGTAACGTGTTTCTTATAGATAAAAGGGACCTATCCATTCACACCCCTAAAAGCACTGGCCAGGCGAAACTGGTGAAGTCCATAATGACGCAGGCCATTTTGTATGGCTCCTTACCGGATGTGTGTTTTGTTTTGAGTAACTGATATTAGTGCTAACCGAAAGACTATTCAAGAATCCCTTGCACTTCAGCTTCCCGCCCGAGGTCAATGAAGAAAGCCTAATGCAGGGAGCAGAGCAACTAAGCCAAGCTGTTCTCCAGTCCGGTCGGTAGCAGTCAACACCCTCAATCTTTTTGCGTTCTCATCAGTCGCAGATCCACTGGTTGTGCGAAAGAATCACGATTTGACTGCTCAGCTCACGGCTCGCAAAGAACGGTTAAGCTGGCTGATACACTTTATAAACAATAACATGGTCCTGGGCAAGGTAGGCCTTAGCTTGCACCTTGCCACAGCAAGTATTCAATTCCCCTTTCGCAGATGTCGCAACGGAGTAGGCAAAGGCTTGCTACAGACGCTGAAAAACTGTATGCATGTTATCAGTTGTGGCTGCGACATAACGACCTTCTTGCGTAAGAAGTGCCGCACCGTGTGGTGATTTATTTGTTTGTTGACTTCTTTCTCTGAAGGTCGAACCCCCGGCATAGTGTCCTTAACGACATTGTAGCCGATTATATGCACGAAGCGACGGAAGACAAGGACGAGGACGTCATAAGGGCATTCTTACGCCTCAAGGCTGGAGACATTAGTCAGATCGTGAGGAAAGTTTTGGATGCAACGCGAAGAGCTTCCGAAACCGTTGGTTCCAATATTGCTGAATTCCTTCCTGAAGCAAACCGCATAGCACTCGTATGTTGTTCCTTTAGTTCAATATAATGGATTTGACATTTTGTCCTAGACTGTCCTGCAATCGGCCTTCGACTATCGCGAATATAATCTTGGGGTATATGGTATTGAACTACCCATGATCAAGCCTTGGAGCAGCAAACCAGCTGTCATTGAAGTTGTCATGGGCCTGTTCGATGCCACAACATCAGTTGTTGAATCTTCAAGAGACAGACTTATGGACTCGAACCAGGAGCCTAGCTCCCAACTGCCTCAACTCGCTGCTGTGCTGTTTGCCTGCATTCAAGAAAGATTGGATTGGCTGAATAGGTATATCCCCTGTCTCTCAAGATCCTCGGAAAAGGTATTAATTAAAACAGCCCTGTATCTGCTGAAGAAGTTGGTTCGGAAACAGACGCAGTTGAACTAGGAAAAAAGTTCGCTCTTCTGAGACCAGAAGTGCTAGAAACGCTGCGTAGGCTTTCGCAGTTCTTCGTCGTCGCCATGTGCGATGTTGAGTGTGGTTTCTAGGAAGAACTGGTCACGAAGGGGCTGCGTTCACCCTGGCCGAAAAATATCGTGATTTCAGCAGCCTTGCTGCTCTATGTCATCGAGACGTGGCGTATCCTCCGGAAAAGAATACCAACTTGAGTCGCATTCAAGCCTACATCGAACGATTCAAGGATGAGTTTGCTACCGAGCTTTACAAGTGGTATATCCAACATGGTACCAGCCTTCATCAATTTTATGTAGTACAAGTTAATGAGGATGATGATTAGGTGAGCTGCGTACAATGTTTGCGCAGGAGGACGAGTACGGGACCTTGATGGACAAATTCTTCGTTGAGAATCCGACGCCTGCGATATCTTGGATACATCATCTTGGAAAAAAGCGATATGGCGCTGCGGCTTCTTCGCTTCTGGTTGAAGCCGAACATGCAAATCAATTGAACATCAGAGAGGTAAGTGACAGCACAGTGCAATATGCAATGTGATGTTCTAATCATGTTCCTTCCCCAGCTCATGCTGAGCATTGGGAAACTATCCTACCTTGCACAGCTGCAGGAGACGATAGCGGTTCCAGATAACTCTGTGCTAGATGGTGAGATATATTCGCAAGCCCTTGTGAAAACGTATAAGGAGACACATCTGCTTTTGTAGCATTCCACGATAGTTTGGATTTCGTTAGCGTCCATGAAGCTCTGTTGGAAGGATTCAAAACGGCTCTCGGACCGACGCGTGGTCGCCAATCTTTGGACAGTCAAATTGACGTTATCATGAAGAGCAGTGCCCAGAACCTGTCTGATCGAAAAGCGCTCGCTCGTGTAAGACACGCGATCGCAAGTCTGGCGGGCTGTCGTTGACAACGAATTGCAGGTTTTCCGGAACTCGGTGCACGATTTGATGCTAGGCAAGGCCCTGTCCGTAGAAGATGTCGTGGACATCCTCACTCTTAAAGATAACGTGGAGACGCTGGATTCATTCTCGACTGCTCTACATCTTCTTGCGCATTCTCAAGTGAGATCGAATCCTCTGAAAACCGCTAACGTCTCCCGTTCATCTCTACCGCAGAATTTGCCCGCTGCAAGGAAAGCATCATCTTTTCGCACTGTGTGGCGTCGTATATATATTCATGATGAGTACGTAGAAAAATTCCCCCTTTTGGCGATACAAGGACTGAAGTATCTGCAGCTGGGACGTGATACGAAAAACTTTCAACGTCTCTGATGCTGAACTAAAGGAACGGTTCCGCCATACGGCGTTATATCACACTCTATGTACTGTCCTGCCTCAGGAAGGCAAGGTCGAAGGGCTGGTGACCATGCCTGACGTGGCACTCCAGATTCCCTCGTGGTCAGAAATCTCTTCGAGATGGCCCGGTCTGCCGCCTGATCACATAGAGGAAATTGTTCAAGATTACAACTATGAATGCGACAAGCTAGGAGAAATGGATTTGGAAGATGTCTGTCATAGAGTAAAAGAGTTGGCAGAGGAAGACATGGCTCTAGAGTCCATCTCGTCTTGACTTGTTTTCACGGTTGATCCTTCACTACTGTATTATCGAGCATAAAACGAAGTCATGGACTTTTTTTGAAAAAGAAAGGACCTTTGAAGGCTGCTATGGTCCGATGACATTGCAGCCGTGCACCAAGAAGAATGAGGGACATATTCCGTTTCCTCCATTCTTGGGTATACTCCGCCGTGCGTGGCGCCTCTTGTTGGTACCACTGTCTGTAAAATTCCGACAGGGCATTTTCCCTGTCTATCGGCGCCGACGAGGACGGGAGGCTGGACAAGATGGCCTCCTTGGCGGTCTCAAACCTTGTGTTGCTCTGCAAATTCGACGATATGATGCTGTTGGCAGCAAGGAAGGCAGGAGCCAAAGACTTACATCGTACCAAAAATTGTGATTCAACGCGTCCAACTGCTGCCTTTGCAGTTTGAACTGGATCTCCAGGTCGCCGATTCGGTTTTGCGAGCCGAGGTCGAACTCGGTCAGGGAATATGGATGGCGGAGCAAAACCGGCGGGGACGCGGGTGGAGGAGCGTCATCGTAGATGATTGGACGCATGTGGGAGATTGGGTCTGGAGGGCCTACCAGATGGCATTTTGCACTGGACGAGTGGAGTAGCCTCCGATGGAGATGGCAGGTGAGACGGAATTGCATTTGCCAAACAACGTCAGACAACCAAACTGTCATTACGTATGGTAACATCATTCATACTACTTTTGTCCGACATGAAGAAGGAAAAGTTATAGACGATCAAAACTTTCGTGAAAATAGGCGCGACAAAGCTCGTTTCATGTCCCGTATGGGAGGCAAGCCAAGATCTTCGACAATGTCATCTATGAGGTCCTTTTGTTGCTCCTGTTCTGCAGAGGGAGGGACACCTTCTTCAAACGTTCCGTGTCCATCCACAAGGTTGTGGGACGGACCGCCACCTGGATGGGTAGCTGCGCCAGCCACGACAAGAAGCTTTGGCAAAGGTTCCTCTGATCTGGCGGCTTGTGACTGATTTGAAGACCAAAAGTCCGGCACATAAGGCTGCAATCGACGCGTCAGCACCTGCCTCTGGATGGAGTCCAGAAACCAAGACAAGCTTCTTGTCTCTCAAAAGGTGACAGAGGAGCGCATATATGAGGATCACTGAGCAACAAGCGACATACAATTTGGACAGGAGGGACGTTGTTTGGTTTCCGCGTGTCTGGAATGGTGATGTTCATGAACGCCTGGGATGCGAAGGTCACAGGGTGCGATCCATGTGGAACGCCTGGAGCGGTGCTGCTGCTGCTCGGTTCCGTGGAAATAGGACGACGCGGGACAACCGTTGCGGATGGGCGACGTGCAGAAAGGGTCTCGTTGGTCTTGGCCTCATCGTGCTCCTGGATCCTCATGATGAGAGTGGCTTTGTTACCTTTGCTGTGAGGTAGGTGTCAGCTGGGTGGCGAGGTGGAAACGACAAACTCACAGAGAGAGGCCACGAAGTCTTGCCTCCTTCTTGAGGGCAGCGACGGTCTCATTCTCCCAAGAGCGGCTGAGGAGGACGGAGGAGACGAAAGGGCGGGTGTGGACGAGGACGCGGTGCATGGAAGAGGGGAAGGATCAACACGTGACTCGAGGAATGACCTGCCTCGTGTGTTCATCGAGGCAAGCGATGGCGGGAATGTGGCTTATAGCCTAACGTCGTTCCCTCCATGCTTCACTCCCCAGCGTAGGCGCTGCGTCCCTTCATTTCTACTGATCTCAATGGCCCTTATTTTCAACAGATCTGCTAGTACCAGCCTTCCCAACAACCATTTCTTCTGGAGCAGGTTCAAGCCAAAGGGCAAGGATGTCGATAAGCAGCCACCCATGGTTGTCGCAAGGCAGCGCCTCGTCACTCTCGTCTTTGGTGACATGGAGACGGTCCAAAAGGTATTCTCGATCATCTCATATTGGTTGTTATCGCTCACCTTGATCATCCTCTAGTTGCCAGATTCATACGCTGTAGGCTCTATTTGATCCTATCATCTGTGGTCTTGAAAAAAAAATCTTTTCTCTGCAGGAACTTGAGGCCATGGCAAGGGACTGGTTAAAGCCGCCTCCAGACGCGATCTTTACTCTGCGAATACCTGTCGAATATGCCTCCATTCAGGCAGCAGTAAGTCCGATCGACAGTCATTGCCACCGTCTTCAACTGATCGCCATTCAGCGTCTCGTCTCTGGACCGTACATATACGTATGTTGCATCATATGAAAATCCTAGTCAACGCTCTAATTCACTCTATTTCACCACAGCTTACGGGCGAGTCCTCCTACCAAATCGCTTTTGAGGGCGTCCAAGGCCTACGGGTCGAGATCGTCAGTGATGCCCCACCCCCACCCGACGAGCCACCGTAAGCTTGCTTCATCATATACTGCGTTTCGGTGAGACTAAAGATGTGCATTCCAGGGCTCCTCCGTAAGTTCTACACCAGCTGATGGCTGAAATGCGATTTCATGTATGCCTAGGCCTCCGCCCGTTCTGGAAATGCCTGCTATGTTCAATCTCGAGCTCACGCCCGGTCAACACGTCGCCCTGGATGTCAACGTCAACTCCGACGATCTCGACATGGCACGGATGGAGGACGGCACTCTCGTCGATGGTATGTTCTGGGGAAAGCTCGACATTATCCATGATGGAGATGATCACAGGATGGAATTCTCTGGAACGCGATTACCGACGAGCGAGTATACCCCCGGAACGCTGATTGATTCTCGAGTCATGACCAAACTGGCCGCCGCCTCCAAGCCCACGACGGCACGATGCCATCTCAGTATATTGTCACCGACCATCCGCTACTGCGATGTCATTCTTGAATTTTCTCCTCTCTGGAAGTTGGGTGTAACTTGGCCTCCGGCCGAGATAGTGGCCGATAACAAGGCCAAATACTTTTTACGGGCTCACCCCGGTGGTGCCCTTGAGCATTTTGAGAGTGAAATAGTGTCCACGGCACTGTACTACGAGGCGATGTACGTTCCCTCCTTTGGCTATACTCCAGTTTACATGCCTCACGATGATTCTCTAGTCCCGACCCGGGGATGGTCGATCCCAGCACTTACATCGCGCCACGGAACGGCTATGCAATGTCGTTCCGTGATTTCATCCCTCACCTCATGAATGTCCTCGATCAGTTGGGAATGTCGTTACACGCCCGCACGAATTTCATAAAGCAAGTTCCATGACGATTTCTGTCAAGCGCATTTTCTGATACCCAATCCTTCTGTACAGCAATAACATGGCATACTTTGCGGCGCACAAAAATATTGCATATCGATTTCTTGCTCCGCGTAAAATCGCTGCCGCCATTGATATCACCGTCACGTCCGACCCTTGCATCTTCACGAGACTGTTCTTGATTTTCAGGGGTCTCTCGGATGATGACCTCGGTCTTTTTGCGGGTGCCAGTGAAAAGGAAGCCAACGCCGTGAATTGGCGTGAAATCGTCGGCTGGTCCGAGGATTCCAAGGATCCAAGCTTGTTCCGTGTTTTGGAAACGTCTGTTCTGGAGGTCACCTGAAAGCCATCTGTTCACCTTTGCTTCCTGTTGCTCGTCGCGCTGGTTCTATTCTTATGCATTATAACACCTTTACTTTCCTAGTCGTAGCTGTACTGTACATACCCTAATACTAGTGGCACATGTTCACCATACCCACGACGACGGGAAAAGAGTATACCCGCTGCTAAAGCTCGTCCGGTCTGTTATTATAACTCGGACTCTCGCTTCTAGAAAGCAGCTGACGTTCCTCTCCCCCCACCATGTTCAAAGTCGTCACCACCCGACTCTCGCACGGCCGCCTCTTCTCGACCGCCCTCAATTACGAGGCGCTCGACAAGTGGATCACTACGCCGAAACAGCTCGACCTCTCGGACACGTTCAGCTTTGAGCGCGTCTCCGATTTATATATCACGCTGCCCACACGGGATGGCGTCCGGAAGCCCTATGAGACACCGCAAGCGTCGGCCATTCTGCCGTACGGGCACCATCTGGCGTTCTTCCACCAGCGATTACCAGAGTCGCAGCTGCGACCTGACGGTACGGAGGGCAATTTCTGTCCTCCAGAGCCTTTCACTCGCCGCATGTGGTCCGGCGGCAAGATAACATGGAACGATTCCAAGCCACTGAAGATAGGAAGGAAAGCTACGGCCGTGTCGACCCTCGGGAATGTGGAGAAGAAGGGTTTCGATGAGGGATTAGTCAATCCTATGGTCTTTGTGCAGCAGAAGATCGAAATCACGATGGACGGTAACAACGAGCCATCCGTTTCGGAAGAACGTAGTCATGTCTATTTGGTGGACCAAGCCAAGACTAGCAGAGGGATAAGGGAAGGTACGTCCGTCTGCTGCCACGTTGAGGTCATCTCATCGCAAGACTGTTCGACATCCTGCGTAGTGAAGGATATCCCGTCTTCGGTTGACTTTTCGTTCACGTATACGCCTTCCTTGACGACGCTGTTCCGCTTCTCTGCTCTCATGTTCAACGCGCATCTCATCCATCTTGATCAGGAGTACTCGCAATTGAAACAGGGCTATCCCGGTGAGTCTGCGACTCTCGAGAGCGCAGCTCTTCATCGTTGGCTGACAGTAGCGTGCTCGCCTTCAGAGCGTCTCGTGCACGGTCCTCTAACAGCACTGATGCTTCTCGAGGCCGCAGAGTTTCATCATCCTGGCCTCAAGATGAAGAACTTTGAATATCGCGCGAGAAACCCAATCATTGTCAATCGTCCTTCGACGATTAATGGCACCTGGATAGACAATTCCAAGATCAAGGTCTGGTGCGTAGATGACAAGGGCGCTGTGGGCATGGCTGGGGTGATCGAGGTCCAATGACTGCGAGCACACACAGATGCGCCAAAGGCCGCCTTGCAGCGTGCGCATAGTTGTTCTATTAGCGTGTACAATACATCTATGTGGAAAACACCAAGATTATCAAAACCCTTTCTGAGGAATCAGTTTCTGATCACATTGCGGGCGACGGGAAGCCGCATACCATATTTGTTTCCCGCTTCTTTGCGATTCCTCTTGCCTTGTGCGATCCTCTCTTCGAGAGCTTCGCGATTCTCATATGCATCTCTCAGCAGCGTCGCAAGCTGATGTCTTGACCGGGCAATCCCACGCATCTTACTCGCCTATGCAAAAGTGCGTAAGAATGGCGAGCAATAGCAGTATTCAACTCTTACCGTCATCTTCATTTTAGGGGCAGCAGGAGGGCCGCTTGCTCCCATCGTGACAGCCTTGCGATCTTCTCTCTCTTTCAATTCTACTCTCGCGCGCTCCACCTCTTTCATCGTGTCGACTTCTTCCAGGGCTCCCGTATCATAGCCTTCGAAACCCTTGGCAGTTCCCTTCTCTAGTGCTCTAACATGTTCGTCATACTCTTTCTGCCACTTCTTCAGGAAGCCGGCATAGTACTCGGGATCATAGGCTGCCCAAGCGCCGGATGGCAATTGATAGTAGCCCGGATAAGGGTCGGTTTGTGTTGGTTCTGGAGGCTCGAACTCGGGTATGGCCGGTGCAGAAGATACTGTGGACAGTAAGGAAGATGATTTCGTGGCTTTGGTTGATGAGTTTGAAGAATTTCCTGTCCCTCTGTTAAATGCAAAGGAGAGTGCTAGATGCTCGCGGACAGACCAAGTGAAAAGAAATCGACGTCCAGAGTCGTCGATGCCCCATGGAGTGCTTCTTCAGAAGGCCGAGAACTGGGCTTTGCGAAAGGTTCCTCGAGTGATATGTTTGATTTTCCTTTGACCAAGGACGGCGGAAGGAACACTCGAGACGTCGACGTAAATGAGGTGTCAGTCGATTCTTCGACTTGTGTAGTGGACGGCAATGAGCCATCCACTTCAGTCTCCACCCTGGGCTCCTCGCGGCGCTCGGATGTGCTCTGTGCACGGAATACGAGACCAGGTCCTGTGCCTGCTCCAAGGACCTTTTCCTTCGACATGCTTGGAGGAACGGGCTTGTTCTGCTTCGGAGCCGGGAGCATCGACAACAGAGAGGAAGAACCCGCGCCAGACTCGAGCCTCGGTTTCTTTGGAGCTGGCCGTTCATCAGCCAGGTCATCCTGGTCGTCACCTACGTTTGAAAGTGAAGGCAGCGCAATGGCGATTTTTTTGGGTTTTCGTGCCTTCGGTTGCGGCTTTGTCTTTGCGAGGACTTTGGTCCCATGGTCGCTCTCATTCTCGCTGCCGCTGCCATAGTCTTCGACGCCGAGCATGATGATGACAAGGATGTTCGACAAATTACATAATTTCAGTCAGTGACAATATTTGAAGATTATCAGTCTTGACATGAACTTTCCCTTCCACCTATCTAACTCTTTCTATGCAGAAAAGGACAGACAAGAAACGAATGCACGGGAGATACAAAGATGGATTATCATATGAAACAGTCCATTGTAGATGTATATATAGCGATAGAGTCCAATATTGAATGCTGTCTGTGTTATGGTATTGTATGTGAAAAAAGATGTCATGATCATGGACGCGCTGCAATAGCCAGTCAGTTCTCCGAGAAACAAAAAAAAAAAACCGAGGGAAGCATACCAAGCTGTTCTTTGCGATAGAACCAGAAATAACCCCAAACAATTATAAGTTGACATATCAGAGCGATCCAGAACAAAGGTAGCGCCATTGGACTCCCTGTAGTCAGCCAGCCAGCGGTGAGGATCTGTTTGAAGGGAACCGTATATTTCGATAAATACCTTTTAAACCTTCCTCGAAATCCCATTTAGCTGCATCTGGGAACACCGTCCCAGGTCCAAGGCGATTAGGCGCAGTAGCCCGAGCAATCATGACACAAATCGATCCAATGATTTGCGAAAAAGCCAAGGTCGCGCATACGTGAAGCCGTGAAAGTGTCTGTATTTTTGGTTGAGACGGGTTCACGCAACTAAAAAAAAAACTTTCCACCGTACCTGAAGCAAGATCATACCCAGTCCAACACCCTGGACGGCATCCAAAACACCAAGCCATAACCACAACGAGACGCCCAGATAAGGTCCAGCTGAACCAGCCCATGGAATGTACAATGCAAGGGACGATGTGCCCCACAACATCTGGGAGAAATGGAGTGAGACTCTCGCCATAGAGAACAACCTGTCGCTGGCTTACCTGACACCATCTCGGGGCCCCTAGACCGACAGCAAAGACAGGCAACAACCACGTGTGGGTCTTGCTGAAATGGGTGAGAACCAACATCATAGCAGCCCATATTCCGACGAAGAACACGATGACTAAAATCAGGATCTGCCACTTCGGTATCGGGACGCTCCAAAGGAATGTCCAATTGCGGCCATAGGGCTGAGAAATGGTCAGTGAAAGCGCTCGTCGTTACCTGATGCTACTCACTCCGCTCAACCAGTAGTCTCGAAGAATTTCAGATGCGAGGAACCACAACACAAGTTTTCGACGGAACAACGTCTTGAGGAAATTGGGCACTTTTGGTGGGGTCTGTCTGTAGTATTCTGAAGGCGATCATGTCAGTAAATCATAAGGGCATAGCAACATTTGACAAACCCGGCAAGCCATAAAGCATTACATAGGCGAACACAAAGCTCATTATGGCCAATGGCCACAGTATCAAGACGATCCACCAAGGCGGAACGTATCCGTCAGCCTTGCCATTAAGCGAGTAACCCCAATACCAGAGAGCCGTGACCCAGATTTGTTGAGATCCTTGTACAACGCAGGCTCGAAGTGTCCAGACTTCGGTCGCGGCACCCTGATCAAATGCATGAACAACCTAGAAACTGGATGAAAATAAGAAGCAACGTACCGCTTCTTCGCCAAAGTTGAGACCGAAGAAAAGGAAGGCCGCGGCTGACGCAACAGCATAGGACCAAGTGGCGACGCTGGCAATTGCACGGTGTGCTGGCTCTAGCGCGCTCGATAGCGACGGAATGCCGATAAGGAAGAACGCGAGGCCGAAAAAGATCCAGGGAGCAGATAGAACGTAAACTGATGGTTTGAGCCTGAAGAGCGGGTACCAGACAGCCGATGCGACGAGGAAGACTGCTCCAAGTACGTAGAGCTGAACGTCGTCTTGCCAGTTTCGACCGGTGAGCAAAGTAATTTGGAAACTCGTGGCACTCAGCATCTGCGAGCAGTTAGGACAAGCCGTCATCAAGTGCAACTTCCGTGCTTACCTGGCCCAAACCGATGACAATGGCGTACAAAGGCCAGCCCCAGACTTCCCGAGCCATAGCAATTTGAAGCCGCGTCATTGGCACTACGTCAGGCGGTCCCGCGTCATGACGGAGGATACCATCATAGTCCGAAGGCGTTTGCGTATTTGGAGCTGCTCAAAACGATCAGTAACGAGGCGTAGACAGAATACTTGATACGGACAGTCAGGACGCGAGTATATTGACGCCGACGGTGTTCCCCAGATGGAATCCCGCTGAGACGATCTTATGCTGGCAGCGCTCGAAAGTTTGTCCTTGCGAACTTTGCCGAAAAAGGCTTCCTCGCTTTTCATCAGGAACTTTTCGATTGAGAGCTCGTGCTCCGAATTCTTTGCGTTGAGCATTTGAAGCTTCTGAACGAATTCAGACGCAACGCCACCGTCAGCGTCCGTAAACTGGAGGAATAGACAACTGTCAAAAGGCGCAAGGGGATACAGAAAGCGGACCAACTCACCGAGGTCATGGCCTTGTTTAGCGGCGAATTCGACTTTTCGTCCACGATTGTCGAAATGGATTCCACTGACGAGACACGTGAATGGGCACCAAACGGCCGAGCAGGTTGGAGACCGGGATCGATGAAGGGATCGGGAACATTTCGATGATCCTTCGCAATTGCACGATTCGCCCTCTCGAGGAAATCTGTATATCCGCCAGGCGAATCGCTAGTCGGGTTCCGAGAATGGGTGAAATAGTCGCCTTCGGGGTCATGATTGGGATCGTTGACAAGACGGGCGCTCGCTTCGGCTGGCGTCAGGCTTTCTTGGCTCCAAGCTGCCGGAGAACCTGGGGTATGAATGTTATGTTCATTGATGCTGCGGTTATCCCATTCGGGCTGCGTAGGATAGGCTTGGTGCACGGGGTTCCAATCGTCAGTCTCGCCAATAGGGCGTGCGGTACCACCATCGCAATCCGACTCCCGCCATGCATTTGGACCAGCCAAGCCGCGGCTCGTCGTGATGCTGCGCTTGTGGAAATCTTCCATGCGCTGACGCCATTCAATGACCGGGAAACGTTGCACCGCAGATCGGGCGCGGAGCAGCGCCCGTTCCTCCTCCGTCGATTTGAGAGCCATCTTGATCGTTTTGGTCAACTGTGACAACATATGTGCGGTAGAACTTGACTCGACCGGGTACCACTGGAAGTATCTCCGTCAATAAAAGCCTAAAACCCGTCAAGACGAAGCATACCCAGCCTGGCATCAAACCGAGACCACCGAGACGACTACCAACACCCAATGCACCTTTCCTACCGAATTCGACAGCGACCAAGCCGAAAGGTTCGTCTCTTGACGGGATCAAGGCAAAATCGGCGCCACTGAACAAAAATGGAGGCAAAGCCGTGAACTCTGGTTTCGAGAAAACGCGGTCAGGATACAGCTCCATCAGTCGTGCGAGCTTCTCTGCAGCAAACCGGCCATAAAGATCGATGACAGGACCAACACAAATCAACTGAATGGTAGGGCGTTTCTCGAGCCTTATCAAGTGAGTGTGAGGCGAAGCTCGTGAAGGACAAATGACTTACAAGGAAGGCATGACGTCCGCGATCAGATCGACACCTTTTTGCTTTGACCACCGTCCAACAAACACGAACAGGTCTGCATTGGGATCTTGCTTGATGTTTGCCCATTCTTGAGCTTGTCTCTTGAGTTCCGGACGAGCGGCCTCAGCGGCCTGGTCGATCTGTATATCGCGGGTTGAGACCGGTTTTTCATCCAGAGCGGCGATGTCAGTTGGATCGGGGTTTGGAAGGGAATCGACATGTTTGAGAGTCCACAGGGCCGGATAACGAGCCCAGCTCCGCTTTCCGTACTTGTCCGATACACCAGCAACACCAATACTTTTTTGATGTACACTGATGAACGACGCTGCAGCGTGCAGCAAATTGAACGTGTTGCCGAATTGGACGTATTTGGTGCAGTGTTCCTTGCTGATGTTGAAAGCTGAGCACACTTCCTTCATTTCTTCCTTGGTCCTCAGCGGCCAAAGACCCTGGAACTCGGCATTGTGAAGGGAAAGACAGACAGGTATGACTTTAGGGAGTAGATAGATGGGAGCAAGGGCACCATGATAATCGTTGACATGGTAAATGTCAATGGTCGGGAAGCGACGAATTGTAGCGGCAATGGCTTGATTCCAGGTGGAATAGAAGATGGCAGAACTTAAATCATCCATGCGTGCCGGGTAGGGATCCGACTTCGTTTGGGCGCGGAACACGGGGCTGTCGAGGATCACATAGGTGATGTTGTCCAAGACGTGGGTCTCCACCTCAATAAGATACGGCTCTCCGAAAATGATGACTTCGATTGGCTCTGCCGGATCGCCCGCCGGATACTCGAGATCTTTGACCTTGGGCACAACCCAAACCAGGTCAACATCGGTCATGGCTTTGCCCATGAGACTGGACATGACACCGAGACCTCCGATTTTGACCTTCAGTTTCCAATCGATAATTTCATACTCGAGGGTCGCGATGAGGACCTTGCGCCGCTTGTTCTTGTCCTCTGGCCACCCGATAACGTCAGCGTTGTGCTTGTGGCCGAACAGCTTTTCGGACATTTGTGTGCCGGTGTCCTTGAGATCCGAAACGGACTTGTTACTGAAGGCACCGAGAATTGGTAGGTAATTCGTCTTGTTCTTGGTCTTGGGACCATAACGGTTGTACTTGATGCCGTAGAAACTCCACATGAAGATCAATACTGCCAGAGTACCGGTGATAAGGGGGATGGCCAGCAAAAGCGCATACATGATGGCCCCAACGGAAGCCTGGCCACGTGGTTCAAGAGACCAAGTCATGGAAGCGTCGTCAATGAGAAGGGACCAGGCAAGATGCGGACTTGGCGGCGCTGACATGTTGAGGTAATTGGGCGCAGCGGTGTTCGGTGGCAGACGGTCCAGGACACCATCGCCATCGGTATCACCATAATAGTAATCGTCAAAGCCCCACACATTCAGCTGAACGTATGTTGGCCACGCTGCCATGATTTCGAGTTCCCATTTGCCGTCCTCCCTTTGCGACATGAGCGAAGATATACCCTTGTCGAAGCCCCAATTGTTGAAGGGTCCTCTGGCCAGGAACTGTGGGTAACGCCGTGGATGCCCAGAGTAGCCGTAGTCGGCATGGATGACGTGCGCGACAGACATAGCAGCCTGACTCCAATCTGTTGAAAGGCTCAGATAGCACCCAAAAAAAAAAAAAAATGAATGACACGGCGATGCTCACATTGTACCATGATATGGTCTCCGGGCCAGAAATTTGCGGAATCCTTGAAGACCTGGGCATCGATAGTAGTGGTGTCCTCCCAATTTTTCCACTGTGTCCAGTTTTGCCCAAAGTTCCAAGAGTAGCGGAACATGTCCGCTCCGTAGGCTCTATGGGTAAATGTATACTGTCCATTGGAAAACGTAAAGGAGCTATTTTTGTCATAATCAGACTCCGGGAAAACCATGACGTTGTCAGGAGTGCCCTTTCTGAGTAACAAGTGATCAACAGCCTATCCAAACTGTCGTTAGCAAAAGGCAGGAGGTGAATGAGAATGAAGAAGACACGCACTCCAGTAGAAGTTCCAGTAGGGTCCAGTGGTTTGTCAAGGGTCAGAGTGAGGATACCATCTGGCATATTTTGCAAGGTAGCGGACCACGACCATACGGAAGTAGATACACCAGAAATCTTTGCTCCATCCGGATTTGTGACATTTTGGCATCTGACATTCGCAAGGGTCGGCGATCCCCCTTTGCCAGATGAGGACATGTTGAGAGACAGGCTCTTTGTGATGCCGTCGCATTCCATTACGGTATTGAACTCCAACGATATGTCTACGGTCGTCGCATTAACGTCCCCAGAGTTGACCAATAACCGATGGTCATGACCTGGCACGAACTTTGTGAGGGCGGGAAGAGGTGGTGTCCACTGTTTCACAGGAACGAGGGCCTTGAAGCCGTAAGGATCCATCGTAACAGATGGCAAACAGCCGAACCATGGGGCTTTGCTATCATTGAAATAGGATGACAAGGAGGGTTCGAGATTGTAAGTCTCGTAAGGAGCGAAGAGGTTGCGCACGACAGTGTCGGAAGTGAAAGGCGATGAGATCCAGAGTTCCCCTTTACAATCGTACGAATGCGTCTTCGTGGTATTCTCGTTTGTATAGAGTAGCCAAATCTGGTCGGTGAACTTTCCGCCAAGCTTTTGCACATTGGGTATAGCTGCTCTAGAGACAGACCAAAGGCCCATCTCCGTCTCGGTATGATTTGAACCGGGTCGTTCAATGCGGTATGTCCAGTTTCCACGCTGCACAAGATTGAATCCATCCTGCAAAGCGCCATAAACTGTTCTGAGATAGAAAAACTGCGCAAACAGTCTTCTGGAATCAGTTGTAGGGTCAAAGTGATCAAGCGCATTCCAGTCGTCATGGCACCCCAGGAGGGCCTTTTCCAAAGGCATGTTGAAATATTGTTCAGAACCCAGCATGTAGCAACCATGGCGTTTCCAAGCTTGGGTCGCAGTCATCGCCTGACGTCTGGGACGCTTATCAGCGACTCATATAGCTGTGCCGATAAAGATTTCTTACCCATATAGATAGTTCGATGCGCCGTTATCGTAGAGATAAAAATCCTGCTCCTCTCCGTAAAATAGCTAAAGCAGCGGTGAGGTAAGGAAAGAAGTCTGGGAACGACCATGAAGCCTACCAGTGGGATACCAGGCATGACCAGACTCGTGACGAAGGTGGCCAACGCGGTCCTCGAGGTTCCATTCTCCAAACTCGGCCAGCGAAAGACGTCGAAATTGCTCGTACCGTACATATGTCGAGGATCAACTTGATGTGAGGTCGGGTTCAAAAAGTCATTGTTGACGAACATCTGATTCCAGGCTGTCACGAAATTGGTGTCGACATCATAGGCGACTTGAAGATTTCCGTCCATTCCCAAGAAACGAGAAAGAGCACGATACACGGAATAATGGAAGGCGACCGCGTCCAAGGCATTCAGTGGCGGCTCGCGGAGGAAATAATTGTCGGAGGGTGTGATGTTCGCCGCAGCAAGGAATCCAGGAGGAAGCATCGTCGATGTCCGACCACGGCCACTGCAAAATGGTCAGTATTGCGTTTAGGACAAAATGCGCAACACTAACATGTATATGGATCCAAAAGTGTCGCCACCAGTGACTTCGCCAGGAATAAAAGAAATTGTTCTTTCCCAAGTCTGCAGCGCAGGCTCTCGTACTCGATGCCCAGGTAGCAAGCGCGTCGACGGTCACCTGAGTGGCCTTGTCGATACGAATGGCGTCGATGTCGAGCGCCTTGATGGCCATGCAGGAAAAGCGTTTCAACTTGTTCATGACGTCAGGTTTCCATTCGCGAAGACGATCCTGGACGGAGGCGAACTTGGAGAGCTGCCGTTGCCAATCAGGGTGGACGCCAAAGGCTTCCATATCGCCGTACTGGTCGAAATCGGACTGCATGCAACCATTCGCCTCGACGGTAATCACCTGGCCGCTATCTTGCCAAAATGTGGGCATTTTACATGATGAGTTGCGCTCATTTATAATCTGCCAGATAGAGTGAGTGAATCCGACCGAGACAAGGGGGATTGGTAGTAGCTGCACCGTACCTGGAAGTCGCGATATTCGGTGAAATTCCATGGCATGTATCGGGGATGCTTCCATATGGCGTTATACTCGTTTAGGTCGAACGGCGTACTGGTGTTGAGATGGCTAGAGGAAAAACAGGGGTGATCAGGGTAAAGAGCACATAAAGATGCCGTGAGAGCGCGTTACCCCTCGAAGCCAATCAGGTCGGACATAGTGCCGACGGTGAAATCAGCCATGATGTACATCCCATGAGCGTGGATCTGATCGATTGTGTCGCGCCAGTCAGCAAGGGTGCCCCAATGGGGATCGAGAACCGTGAAATCCAAAGGAGAATAACCTGTCAAAATTTTAGTTGCGGTGTGTGAGGAAGCGAGCAAGTCGACAACGTACTGTCCGCCTGCCAGAGCATGTTCAAGAACGGCGTGCCAGAGATGAAGATGACCCTGACGCCCATGCCCTGAAGGTAGTCAAGCTTTGAGGCAAGGCCACGAAGGTCGCCACCGTAGCGGAGCTGGGTCTCGCGGTAGTCTTGCTCGAACATGGAACCAAAGTAGTCGTTGTTGGAAGGGTCGCCGTCAGCGAACTTGTCCATGAGGATGGTGTAGACGGGAAGGGCCCTCCAGTTGTCGGGCGAGGAGGTGTAGGTGGCATTGGGGCGGGAGGCGGCGTACTCTAGAGGGGATTTGGCGTCCTTGTTGACGTTGATATTGTAGTCGACGAGGTCATCTCGGTAGGGAGAAGCGAATGTGTTTTTGAGGAAGAGGAAGAGGACCGCAAAAGCGGTTGCAAACCGCATAACGGGGTTTAAAAGCGACACTGAGAAGGAGGGAAAGCAAAAAAGAGGACGAAGGAGAGGATGAAGAACGAAGGAGAGAGATGATGAAAGGCGACGCACCCTTTTTTTTTTGTAGGCAGCGGTCTCGATGGAGGGGTTGACTTGACAAGCCGGCGCTGACTCGCCGTCGACCACGCTTCGTTGCATTTATTTATCCACGTTTATTCGGCATTTCTACTCTCCTCGTTCCTGATGACTGGTCTTCTATCTAACACATGAACGGCCTTTCCCTTCTTAGGCCCGGGATATGATAAAGACCAGCGCCGACTGTCTGTCAGCACTGTCTAGCAGTTGGCACCGCTGTCCTGTCGATGTTTCACTGGCATCGGACGCCGAAGAGATCAATTGCCTTTTCGCCTCTGCTGAGCCATTTAGATACAAAATCGGTTGGATGTTCTAATTCTTGATCGCAGTCCGATGTATTGAATTGGACGTTTCGATGTTGATCCACGTCCAGCTCGTAGGCTCGTAACAGCATAGTTTTCTTTAAAAATACATACTTTTTAGGGTTTATAACGCATTGTGGCCGGTAGCAAGCCTCGCTGATCCGCGCTCTCGTGTATCTGTCAATCCTGGCGGCCGGTCCTTGTCGCTCTCCGCCCAATTTCCATCTCATGATATGGCGACCATGACCGCTTCTGGCCCGTTCCATGGCCTCGACAACGTCTCTCATTCTCCTCCCAAGCCGTCTTCTCCCGCGTCACCCACCGCGCAGTTTTCAGCTCAACAGACCGTTGCCGCTCGATCCCATCCAACTGTTGCTCCGAACATTCGGGGACAAACCGTGCCCTTCCCAATCACTCCGACCGTTGCTTCTCAAGCCAGCTCGTTCCTCGAACCTCCTCCCGGTGTACCATACACAGAGTTCATCAGGACTTGGACCGATGCCCACGTCGCTCGCTGGTTGACGGACATCAAGTGTGGCAGCCATGCAGCCACCTTCAAGGCCAACGATATCAGAGGCGACGTCCTCCTGGAGCTAGATCAGATTACGCTCAAAGAGATGGGCGTCGCTAGCGTAGGCGACCGATTGAGGATAATCAACGCTGTCAAGGCCCTCAGACAGCGCTCCGCTGCCCGCGTCGTAACTCCCTTGCTCGACAGCAACCGGCCCCGACCCAGCCCAGAACACAACCAAGAACCTCAGAAATCGGCAGCACAAGACAGAGCAACTCCTGATAGGCCCGAAGCGTCTCCTCCCACCCGTCTATCCTCTCGAACGGGGCGCCCCGCGCCGTTGCAACTCTTGCCAAACGTCAACCGCGCTGACCTACCCAAGCTTGAGCCTGATAGCGCTACCCGACCCAGTCAAACCCACCCTGTCCGCCCTCTACCGAACCCAACGGCGTCGCAATCCGCCCACCGCCATAACCTGCCTCCTCCCGCACCCGCACCTACTGGGAAGCCCCCGTTACCACCCACTTCCAGCGTCACCAGAACGATCGCGAGACCCTTGAACAACACAGGCCGCCGAACGCCTACCCAAGGCGACAACTCCTCCAATTATCCCAATCAAACCCTGTCCACTCCGTCCCAGAACAGAGATCTCCTCACCCCTTCCTCTGCTTCCAATTGGGGAGCATACCATGGTGCTACTCCAACTAACAACGCAAACAACGGAAAGGCTGCCCAACCTCGATCGACGTCCCCCTTGCCCCGTAGCGGTCGTCCCAACATTGTCAATGCTGTGCACGGACGGAACAACTCCCTCGGCGTTGCTTCTCCCGGTCCCACGAAATTGCCACCACGTCCTTCGACCGGGAATGGACACCCATATGCGACCGCCCAACCCTCGCTCACCGCCTCGCAGTCGGCACAAGCTTATAATCTCTCTCCCATCGCAGAATCGTTCATCGGTCAGCACAGTTCTGCATCTAGCTCGCCTTCCCCACCCTCTCAGGCTTACACCGTCGGTCGCGGTCCTTTCAACCCCAGCACCCCCCATTCCAACGTTTTGCCTCTGGACGCGCTGCGGCGCAAGCTAGTGAAATTTGTTCTGCCCGAAGAGGGACTGTCCACGACAATCGATGTTGCGACATGTGCTGGTGGTGTGGAGGTACTCGAGAAGGTTTTAAAGAAGTTCGGCAAGGGTGGTCCGAGGAATGGAGACGAATCTACGGATCATATTCAAACAGAGGACGGTGGACTTAGCATAGATGGATGGGGCGTCTATATTGATATGGGCCAAGAAGATGGACCCGGTGCGTTCACTAACTCTGCTTCAGAGAAAAATTCTTCAATACCCTTATCTCTTACATGCAGGCGCGCCATTGACCGAAGCGGAGTTGTTGGCCATATGTCACTCCCCCGACCATCCTACGCGAGAGCACGGCCTGACCTTGAGGAGGATATCAAGAGCTAGAAGACAAGACGACCGCAATGGTAGCTCCTCTCCGGCGCAGGGCAAATTCCTCAGTCCAGGGCAGACCAGTAAGAGCACCAAACGCGCAAGCTCCGTAAGCATACTCAGCGGCCTCGGAGTGCGAGACCCAGAGCGAGCTTTGGACCCGCCCTCGCCAACATCCGGCACATCCAATACCGCTGTCACTAGCGCTGCGAAACGTCCTTCGAAGCTCCGCAATTTCTTTGGCCAACGGCCGCCCAGCGAACTCATCACCAACCACTTGACAGAGTATTTCCCTTTCACGGAGAAGAAACTCCTCGAACGCACAGCTAGGCACAGTATGATGCGCACCAGCACGCTCACCTCAGTCAGGCGCAGCAGCAACTCTCCGTACAATCCATCCTTGACGTCGAGATTTAGCAATAGTACGCAAGGGTCTCAGACTCGAACTTCAACATCCCCTAGCAGGTCTTCATTCTCGTCTCTCGCACCACCACCTCCGCCAGAAAAGCCTTCTCAGTATAGCGATGTCCAAATGGACAGTCCGAGCGAAGAGATACCCCGGATGTCTCTCTCGACGGATGACGGCCAATCTCTCGAACTTCATCCAGAAGATGCCATCGAGAACCCCGATCCTGACCCAGCTCTTGCACCAGCTGCAACACCACAGCTCCTACCGCCTATTCCTCAATCCCAATCGCTCACCGAGTCCTTAGAGGAGAGCATTGCAGAGCACCGCACACCGCCAGCACCGCAAGTTGTCCCGAACCCTTCCAGGCGCATGAGCTACATGACCGAGCTCCGGAGCAAGCGCGATAGGTCGGACACGGCCAGTCTGATGACCGTCGATGAGATCACCGCCGAGGTCGAAAACCGCCGCGCGAGCATGAACGTCGATCGTGATCCGGATTCGGACGAATGGACACGCGTCGATTCAGAAGGAGAAACGGATGATGTGCTCACTGCAGATGACGAGGGAACGGCCGCCGAAGAGGGCGCAAATGAGGGCGTGCTTGAAGATGAAGAGGACGATGACGATGAAGAGACACCCAAGAGAGGTAAACATCTTGTGTCGTCTTTAGTAAATGGTTTTAAACCCATTCGGTGTTCTCCAGCGAATAAATGGATCAAGGGGGCGCTGATCGGCGCTGGATCTTTTGGCAAAGTTTACCTAGGAATGGATGCTTCAAGTGGCTTGCTCATGGCCGTCAAACAAGTCGAACTCCCAACGGGTTCATCATTCAATCAAGAACGCAAGAAAGGTATGCTCAGTGCCCTGGAAAGGGAAATTGAGCTGCTCAAAAACTTGCAACATGAAAACATTGTCCAATATTTATGTCAGTGTTTTTTTTTACATTTCTTCGTACGGTGAACGGCTCCTGATTGCCTCCGCTATCAGACTCGTCCATTGACGATGAATATCTCAACATTTTCTTGGAATACGTACCTGGAGGTTCGGTCTCTGCTTTGTTGCGCAACTATGGTGCCTTCGAAGAACCACTTGTAAAGAACTTTGTGCGTCAAATCTTGCAAGGCTTGAACTACCTGCACGAGCGAGACATCATACATCGCGATATCAAAGGTGCGAATATCCTCGTCGACAACAAGGGCGGCGTGAAAATATCCGATTTTGGCATCTCGAAAAAGGTGGATGATAGTGAGTGCTATTTGTAGATTGATTGGACGCAGTTGTTGAAATCCGAGGTGTCGTAGACCTGCTTGGTGGCAATCGCGCTAACCGACCATCGTTGCAAGGGTCGGTGTTCTGGATGGCGCCAGAGGTGGTCAAACAGACAGGGCATACAAAGAAGGCAGATATTTGGAGCGTAGGCTGCCTTGTAGTAGAGATGTTGACAGGAGAGCATCCCTGGGCGCAACTCACGCAAATGCAGGCTATCTTTAGGGTTCGATCGATCTGTACTGTATTGTTCATGCGCGCGTCCTGACCTGCTATGAACAGATCGGCTCGCTGGCGAGGCCTACTATACCATCGGATATCACACCAGAAGCTCAAGATTTCCTCGAAAAAGCTTTTGAGCTGGACCACGAAGCTCGGCCGTCCGCTGCTGTACTATTACAACATGTCTGGATAGTCAAGAAGCCTGGCAAAGGTGGAAACGCCAAAGTTGCTGCTGCTACGGACATGGAGTCGTGATTGATGCGCTAGTAAATTTTTGTGATGCTTTCTCTGTAATTATCCGGTTTGTAACACATAGGTTATGGATATGTGTATTTTGGATTTGTCAGTTGTTGTCTGTCATGCGTTTGCGCTTCGTCCCAGCGGCCTTTGTCCCAGGTCCCCAATGACTGGTGGGATTTTCTTGATACCTGACGAGCTTTACTTTGCTCGAAGGCGTCACAGACTCTGGATGCCTCTTGAAATCGGCTTCGAAGCTGCAAGCATTATTCGTATCCCCGTGATCAACAAAAGAGAAACGGTCCTACCTCGGCTCTGACGCAAGCAATTGCCGCGTCGGCGAACTTTCCGAGACGTTGCTCATTTTTACTGGATTGAGCTTAATCCACGAACGGAAAACGCTGTGCACGATGCTCCGTGCCGCAGTCGTCTTCAAAGAACCAGGACAGGCATGCGAGCGAGATATCTTATGGCCGGCGTGTAGAAGAGCGGAGCTAATGTGTTCCAGGTGAAACACCACTCTGTGTGGTAATCGAGACACATTCACTCACGCAACATCATCGAGAGAGGGCGTCGCACAGTGGAAGAAACTGGCCACTTTGGAAGGTGTAAAGTAGAATGGAGTGTGAAGTTCCTGGTGGATGTTGATGTCATGTTCAGAGCGTAGGTGATAACAGGTAGCGACCAACCTCTTTTGCGACCGTCAACATCCCTTTCATGCGAACTGCTGTTCCATACTTGTCCTCGTTGCCTTCAAGATGTTCTAAAACCGATAAGATGAAATCTGTGTCGTGTATTGGACCTGACCACATGGGACCCGCCATCTGCACTGCTAGTGAGATATGCAGACAAAAGAACAGGTAGCATGACTGACATGAAGTGTAGAATCACACTCGGGACATTTTTCTGCGACGGTTGGACCAGAATGTAACTTGAACAAATAGTTGATGTTCCCGGAGGGCTCGTGCTTCTTCTCAGTAACTTTCCCTAACGGCTGCTCATAGTGTGCCTGGCAAAAGCTGCAAATGTAGTACATCGCCGTCTTTCTGGAAAGAGTCAAAACTAGAAAAAGATGTTTCTAGAGGAACATACGCTAGCACTTTCTTGACCTCCAGTGGTGATGTTTTGACGCGGATGAAAAGTCGAACATAAAAATCGATAGATAGCGACAAAAGAGGTTCTATATACCGGCCATAGCGCGCCGCCGACGTGGAAACCGAGTGAAGTACGAGACGAAGAGCCTACGAACGAATTAAACGAGGAATTCAGATAAAATGACGAGCACCCTCTTACAGCCTCATGGCAGTATTCCGCCTTCATGGGCAGGCCGCCATAATTTGAGAAACTGTCAAGCGAAGAATGAGTAAGACCCATCATGGACGGAAAGTACGTACCATTTCTCCGGATAATTGTTCGTCGCCAACACAGAAAGATCCGTGCACGTTATACACAGTAGGCCTGTCGCGTGGTGCGAATAAGATCTGTGTTGGAGACAAGATGACAGATGCACACTGACCTCCGTCCTTAACACACTGCACAGCAGCGTCGATGAATGGTGCTGCTGTACCGTACGGATCTAAGTCAATCACATCCACTCGATCCTTTTCTTCTCGATGCATATACATCAAGGTACTAGCAAAAAAACGCCGCTAAATCAAGCGCATCACCAGCATTGAGAGAGGCATTAGCCGTACCGTGCATCACCTTCCTTGACACGGACTTTGCCTGCGTTTTGGCCGCCGGAAGACTCTGCAGCCTCAAGCGCTAATCCATTTATCTCGATGTTCCGCTTCATTGCTTCTATCGCAGAGAGAGACAAGTCATTCGCGACGATGTACCTCTCCAAAATCAGGCTCAAGCATTGGGCGAAGGACACTTGAGAACCTCACTTGATTAAGGGTATCTCCTTTGCATATCGGATAGAACGAAGGCCGGTAGCGGCGAGCGGTTCAAGCAACACGAATTTTGGACTCTGGGTTACGAAGCTGTTAGAAGATGCGCCCTGGTGAGAGTCGAATAGTAACGTTGTGTACCTCCCAAAGCCGTTCAGGACGAGAAGCCACAGTTTCAGTCACAGGCTGCTCTCCCACCTCCCGTGATGAATCATGGCTGGCCGTCGGGGTGTTGTTAGAAACTACTAGCAGGCGTATTCAGCCCACGACAAGGGTGAAATGGTCAGCTCACAACGCACCTTTTCGCTTTTTAGCCTTCTTCTCCACTGACTCGCGCCACTTCATCTCCTTGATTTTGTCCATTTGTTCACTCCAGACTCTGATTGATGCGACACTGAGGTCACGATTGAATTCCTGCACAGGGTTCAAGAATGCTTCATCTGAGGAAAGGAGAATATGCGCCGTGTTTTCCGTGTGCAAAGTAAAGCCGTCTGGGACAGTTATAGGCTTCTCCATGGTCGACATGGTGCGACGTGCGTGATACGGGCGGCACAGAGGCCTGGAAAGAAGAAGTCTTCTGAGTATCGTTTTGGTCAAGAACGCAGGTGACAAATTTGACGCAAAGTTCGACCTGTCGCCCCGACGCGTTGGTCGATACCGCGCATACAGTGACCCTTCGCTTGTCATACTCTAATATATAACAACACGACAGTACTATCATAGTTACAAGAAGCTCGGGAATTAGTTGTCCCAATGGCCAGTAGGTGACTGTCTCACTCTACCCTGTCAAAGTGGAAGAAAGCAGACTCCTTCAACAAAGGGCGGATGAGGGTCCTCACTGGGCGCAATACAAAGAAAAAAAATACTTGGCGGTCCAGATATCCGAGAGGCTCCCCAATGACAAGCCATCCTTGTTTCCCACATCTCTGGTATATGTTGACACCGGATTTGCACTCGAAGACATATAAAAAGGACATGTTGTACAACTAATAAAGGTTTGCATCGAGTGTGAAGGACATAGATCCAATTACACGCAAAACAGGCGCCCGCGCCGTTCAACAGGTAGATATCCAGTAAGACCCATATGTCACAAGAGAGTACACGACCCTATCGCCGCTTGATACAGTTTACACGACAGTCTCGCCGGATCGGACCTGTACGTGTAGCGTTCAGTATGCATCGTCGACCTCAAGGATGAATTGGATTCACCTCTTTTCCGGTCTTCTTTATCCTTGCGAGGACATCATCGTATGGCATTGTACCCTTGACGATGACCTCCTGCTTCTCGAGGTCTACATTGAAATCGGATACGCCTGCAAGATGTGCGTGCCGCCATTAATATGATGCGAACGATATTCGGGTAAAATACCGACCGTCCGATTTAGCCTTCTCGAGGACGCGAGTGACTGCACCAGAACATCCGGAGCAGGTCATCTGGTATCTTGTTTGAGAAATACCGCTCAGGATGCTTTGGATTTCATACCTTCACGTCGAATTTGTATGTATGCTCAACCTCACATTTCGGTCAGTCGTAATGAACGCCGAAATGAGTGATACAACCTACCATTCTCTGAGGATTCCCATCAGCCGCTGATCAGCAATTCATATTTTCTGGAGCGTAAAAGTGCTCACATGTGAGGTTCGGAGGTGATAGTGTATACGAGGAGAACGCAATGAAGGTAGGCTACTAGAACGCCACGCCGAGGGCTCTTATATACAGGATATGCAGATGGTATAGTAAGCAGGTCATCCTTTCCGGGCATCGCATCATCCACGGCGCGGCCATCGCCGGACCGAGACATCCTCGGCCTAAACATTGCACAATGCGCAGCTCCCGCAAGCCGGCACGAGTATCACCGTCGTAGCCTATGTTCAAGCATCTCTGTCGCTTCGTCGCCCTCCGTCGAGACTGCCACCCATCCTTCTTCGGCAGGTGACCGTCCACGTATACGTCTGAGGCACTGCGAGATCCATGCTGGTATCCGTTGTCAGCCCGAGGAGTAGCGAGTCACAGGGCGCGACAAAATCTCACAGATTAGGCGCCACTGATCACTTTCGTTCCGATGCGTGAGATAGTAGAAAGGTATACCAGCCAGAATAAACACTGTCCAGCAATCAGAACTCAGCGAAAGCTAATGCTATGATCACCCAACTCGCCTAAAACAGCAAGAGCTTGCACAGGTGCAGCGATGATCGGCATAAAGAGGAGGAAAAGAGCAACCTAAAGATGGAGCATTTATCTATAAGAATTCAGGCAGATACAACAAATCGGGGACGCATACTCCGCAGAATATCAGTGGTGTGGTGATCCATGTCTTGTACGGCCTTGCAGCAACTAAATTCGTTCACAACGGTTTAACAATAATTGCCTCGCATACCTTTCTAGCAATGGTTCTTTTATGCGCAGGATAATTAATCCCAGGACCTATTGCAGAGCTGAACGGACATGGCGTCTTCTCAAGAATCATACTTACTGTAAGAAAATAGAAGGCCCAGGATGCGACCACAGAGAAATTGACCAGCGATCTAAAACCGCCCCCTATTAAAACGAAGCATATCGTTATAGCCGATTGGAGGAGCGCTGCGTTAAGTGGTGTTTTTCGAGAGTGGTGCAATCGTCCAAACAAAGCAGGAAGAAATCGTTCTTTGCCCGCGGCATAAATTAACCTCGACGAAGTAAAGAATGCACCTGTGACGCATGAGCACCGAAGGGCAGGGTACGATGAGGGCCATTACCGTTCAAGGCACCAAAGCAGGAGAACGCAACCATAAAGGCAAAGACGGTGCCTCCGATCGGACCGAAGAGGGCTTTCCCAAAATCCAGGGCTACGGTATTACTCAATGCGACTATTTGCTTCAAAAATGTCAGTCTAGCGCGAGGATGCGGTGCTCGATTTACCTTGTCTAACACTGCGAAATATGCTATATTTGCTAGGAAAAACAAAAGCTGTCTGACGTGAATATTTCCAATGTAGGCTTATTTGCAGTTTCCAATTACCATGACGAGAGCCATGCTGCAATGTATGGCTCGGGGAATGTTCCGTTCAGGATTAGTCATTTCTCCTGCCACATAGTTGGCTTGATCCCAACCATCGAACGCCCAGAGCCCAGAATACAATGCGAGGGACCAAGAGGAGGGACTTGTGCTAGTGCCATCGAAAAGGGGTGTCTTGAAGGAAGGTGATGCTTTGTGACGTGCCAGTTGGACTATACCTAAAACAGTGATGAACAGCTGGCGCCTCGTTAAGAATCGCAAAGGCTGAATCGACGGCACAACGGTTACCAATGCCGCAACCTGAACGCTGGCCCTTAGGAGCTGATGGCAATATCCTGACTGTATCGACTCACCTTAACAACTGTGAAAACGACAGCAGCTCGAGAGCCGAGCTTGCGAGTGGCAATGCAGATGAGGGTGACAATAAGAACTGCTCCGACTGCCGTGAGTTTGATGGCCCACTGTGGCAAATCGACCGGAGACACATCAGGGCGGGTATGAATCCAGAAAATACGATTGAGATATTCGGCGAAAATCAGACTAATGACGGCGTTGGATCCTGTTCAACCACAATAAGCTGATGCGAAGGAATTATACATCGTGAGCGCACCTGGTTTCAACGCTATGATCGCGGTCCAAGCGAAAAGGTATGATATTAGCGGCCCGTAGGCATATGACAAGTATGCTTGAGCTCCTCCATTCAAAGGTATAGCCGAGCCCAGCTCTGCAAAACTGCTTGCACCGGTCCAAGCCAGAACACCAGACAAAATCCATACTGTAAGACTAGCCCCAACACTTCCAAGATTTGCGACTACGATGCCTGGAGATGAACTGGAAATACGTTAACGAAGAGAATCGACCAGTTGATTCGTGCACCGTACAAGATTCCCGAACCAATCTTTCGACACTGAGTCAATTCAGCGTATAAGCAAACGTTTTCACCGCTTACTTGCAGACCAACGATGAGAGCGATACCTAAGGCATTATGTCATATTAAGTGATGCTGTGTTCTGGCCGAGACTCGCATCACTAACCATTGATAAGTCCTATACTCTTTTCACCGTGATCCCGGGGAAGAACGTCCGAGTCTGCAAGGCTGCTGCTCAGCGGAAGCTTTGGCACTAAGGGTTATGATGTGACAGTGAAGGGATGTAGTACAAAAGTACATGCCAAGTCATGCTGGAATTCGAAACCAGATACGGAGTAGGATCGACCGCTAGCAGAAACGATAGGTCACGTAGAGTAAAAATGCAAGGAGTCGCATAGCGACACACCGTCGGAGTGTTGGTGCAGGCCCGTCGGCAAGTTCCAGGGCTCTCAGAGAATCATCCGATCCTTGAGAACGCCTTGAAAGTGAAGTCAAGGGGTAAGTCTGGTCGGAGGGGTCATTCACGGCCACAAAGTCATCTCTAGAGGAGCTTGTCATGGACAAGATGATGAAGGGAGCTTGCTCGCGACTGTGGATGTTGCTGCTGGCATTCGATGGTCATGGCTGCCACGACCATCTGTCACGTGACGCGACGCGCATCACTCTAAATCGCATTAATATCCGACCATCAAATGACTGAGGGGCGTTCGGCTATCTTCGTAGATGTCCACGCATGCGGCTTCATTGCAATCCATGTTAAGATTACAGTCGCTTTCTACGTCTTTGGGGCGCATTTCTGTAGCCAAACATATTAAAGCAAGCTAGCGCAGTCCACCTCTCTTCTACGAAGGTGAAAACTGACCTAGTTCCAATTTGACTACCAACTCTCTCCATTCAGTGACCATGTCTTTGGATTTCGTCCCCTCTGGTGTTTCCCTGCGGTTCGCGTGGAGGCCTCTTTCGTCCTTATCGGGGATTTGAGGTCGACCCCATTTCTGTCGCTACCTCTGAGGCTCTGATTGTTCACTCACATACAGGTACGGCGCTTAGCGTCAGCGACAATGTCTGGCGTGGGCAAAGACATAACGGACATTCTGTGGAGTTTTCCAACTTGCCGAGAAGCTGAGGGGCAGTCAGTCCATCATGTTAGCCAGCGTAACCAAGATATTTAGTGGACCTGTCTGATCGACCTTGTACTTCCTCGAATTTTGAATCTATGGTATAGCTTCTTCATCAACTTGACCGATTGTCTGAAAAAAAAGGCTGCCGAAACCGAGAGCACGCCTGTTGATCCTCCGATATTGGCAACATGTTGTACAATCGCTATGCACACTGGCTGTGTCTGACGATCCCCTGACAAACTGGCTGACAATGCTTGCTATCAGGGACGATGGCTCTAGATATGAACAGCACACAGGACGTTGATATCGCCTAGTTTTAGACCATAGCAGATACCACGCCAGACTCGATCCCAGGAAGTAGCTACCAACCGAACTATGCAGACATCGGACGACAATGAATGGCATTGTGACGCTACCATGTAAGAGATGGCTACGAGCATTGGTAGCACTACCATAGGAAAACTCGATTAACTGACACAATGAACGACTTACACCTAGAACCACGGAAGTATTACCACGACGCCAGACTCGGAGACTTGATCGCACATGTCTCCAACTGTCAAACCTGATGGACAAGGCATGACGTTGTGAATTGCTCCTTTACGACATTACGACGACGTCATCTATAAGGCGGAGGTCCGTCTTCTGGAATCCTCAAGTAATGCTTGAGCAACGACTGCATGGATATCGACGCATCGATCCTTGCATGCCCCCATACACTTATGTAAAGTCAGAGACAAGCTTTGTGTAACACAAGAGACGAAAGTCAGCTTACACTGAGCACATCGTCAATTTGCATTTGACCACTTTGCCAGACATTCGACACCGATTGGAGCGCAGGCATATAAGAGAGAATGAATGTACCTTGCGACACACTTGACTCTTCTTCGGTGGGATCTAGCCAGACATCCTTGCCGACAAGCGCCTAGCACGCGCCCAGTAAGTAAGAGCAACTCGTTGGTCGATGATATGGTACTTGCTGCAGAACAAGAAGTGACCAGACCTAGCATTTCTATTCCAGCATCTGCGAGGGCAGCGCTGGCTGCTATAGTGCCAGATGCAATGCATCCTTCCACACCGTCTGCCTCGATGATCGTAATGAAGATGTCAACCGTTGACTTCGGCAATAGTTCAAGGCGAACAGAAGGAACAAGAGCCTGCTGTATCGCGAGGGAGAGAGACCTATCCTCGGCGTCCTGCGAACTGGAGATCATTATGCACTCAGAAGCAGACAAAGATTGGCGGGCATACGCGTATCGGCATTTTCCTCTTATGACAGGAAAATGGAGCGTATTTCACTTCTACGTTGAGCTTGCCTTTCTCACTATACGTGGTGCTTTTGGATTGTCGCGGCCCGTAACTGCAGAATGAAAGTTGTAAATAAATACTCCAGATCTATGCAAGGATAAACAGACACGGCACATGCAATTTTTGTACGTTCTGTCTCCATATAGGCCGAGCCATTGGCTTGCGTGATTAAAGTGGTTTGTAAAACTGAATAACAGATGTGTACATCAGCACGCTCGGCACCGAGGTGAACATACATATCGGACGAATATCGGTTGAATTTCTCCTCGTCCGAGGAGCTGGCTGTTGAGGAGATGATTGAAACCCATCTGGCTCAAGAAACCTCGGTGGATGGCTTTCTTCGGGACCATTTATGCGTCGTCGGTCAAAGCTAGATTGAGCCATGGAAAGAGAAATAAATTCAAACTCCGTTGGAGCACCCAATCCAGCCTGTTCTCTCACCCCAAATGAAACTCTCGTTTTCGCTCAACAAACCCAAAGCTGTTCAACAGCTAGCGGTCCCAAAGCCAGCAGCTGCTTTTGGCGCAACAGCCGATGATGACGAGGTCGACAATATCCCCAGTACCTCTGCAGATCGCAATGTGGCGGTCAACAAGAAGCTGCTTGCACAGAATGTGCAGGTATCGAAGGCGATGAAGAAGAAAATGGAGGCAGAAATGAAAGTAGATTCAACTGTTTACGAATACGACGAAGTATGGGATAGGATGCAAGAGGTGAAACTGCGCCAGAAGGAGATCAAGGAAAAGGCGGCGGCTGAGCGGCAGGTGAGCTCTCCAATGCGTTTCTTCTACCTCACAATCAATCCATCTTATTGCCCTTGCAGCCAAAATACATTCATGGTCTTCTGTCCTCGGCTGCGACGCGTAAATTAGATCGGTTACGCGCGGAGGAGAAAATGATGCAGCGTGAGCGTGAAGCCGAGGGTGATGAATTCGTGGACAAGGATGCATTCGTTACGCAAGCATATAAGGACCAAATGGAAGAAGTTCGAAAAGCCGAAGAAGAAGAGAAAAAACGGGAAGGTTCGTTCGTATGCGATGCTTTTCCTATTGGCTATTCACAGTTATGTAGAAATGCGAAAAAAGACAAGTGGCACATCCACCGGGCTATCGTATTTTTATCGTAAATTGCTCGAGGAATCGGAGGAAAAACACGAAGCCACCGTGGCGGCCACACAGAGACGTATCATTGGTCCACAAGGACCCACGCCAAATCTCACCATCACAAGACCACCTGACTATACCCCACCGTCCGATTTGGAACTGGCGCGAATAGCACGGGGGCAGGGCAAAGAGGTGGAGTTAAATGACGATAATCAAATTGTTGACAAACGTGAATTACTTGCCGCTGGCTTGAACCTTTCGGCCCCGAATACCCGGAAGTTGGGGATGCGAACCACTGGCCAACAAACATCGGCAAATGCTGATTTGGCATTGGTACATCGTGCCGTAGGATCCGCGGCGAGCAGGAAGGAGATCAACGAACGGAGGGCGAGGGAAATACAGCGACAGTTGGAGGACGAACAGAACAGGCAGGCGCAGGAAAAGCAGAAACAGGAAGATGAAGCAACACGAAGGATCGTAGCGAAACGAAATACGGAAGAGGATGTTCAAGGCGCGCGCGAGCGTTATCTGCAACGAAAGCGTCAACGACTTGAACATCAAGCGTCCGAGACGCAATCACAAAACGCCTAACGATAGTCTATTGCGAATTAAATATTCGTAACGCGGCATGGGCACATTAGGATAATAACATGTATGTATAATCTTGTGGTTCCATGCTTTCCCGTTGCATCTCATTACAGGACATAGCGACATCGTTCTGTTCTCAGTGAGGCGAAGGCAACAAGCATCAGCTCGTATAGTGCGATGTAGGACAGTTGGACCGTAGTCGCCCTTCACCAATTGACGAAACCATGAGGTCGAATGCATTCAACACGGCACGCATGGCAGGTCGGTCTTCTGGCGCTTCGTGCAACATTGGTTTGACAACATGCATAAGCTCGGGAACGAAGTAGCCGGTTAACTGCGTGGTGCCGTTAATAGGTATCTCTGTGACATGTCGGACCACATTACCTTGCACACCCTCAGTATTAGCACGCCCAACGCCCAGACATCTATTCCGAATGCATCTGCTGCTTTCCCCTGTTCGCATTCTGGTGGGACCTCTGTGCCTCGATAAAGATACACTAAGGAATCTGTCGTACTTATGAACTGCCGGCTCAGTTCATAGTCTATGTAAGCGTAGTGACCCTCATAGTCTGTTACAAGGTTGCGCAAAGAAATATCCAGGTGTGCTATGCGGTGCTTGTGAAGGAACACAGCATGCTGAAATAATATAGTAAGAACGACGTGGAATAGACCACTCGAAAGCATATCAGACCTCTATGCACTGGCGCAGTGCAGCAAAGAATAGACCCAAGCAACATGGTGTGTCCGTGATGAGTTGTGAGGACCATTCTTCCATTACAATGAAAGCTATGTTGTGCTCAAGACATTCAATCAGATCTAGAACAGCTAGTCCGGAATTACTGGCCCAATTTTGATAGCAGTTTTGCAATGAATACGGACTTACGAATTGTATGATTCATGCGATCATACCGCAGGGGCGGGGTCGAGAGGAGTCGTATCACTTCGCACTCTCGGCTGTGAAGATGCACGGCTTTGACCATGACTCGTTTGGCATCGCGTGTACGAAGGCCCCGAAATAGGTTATCCGGCTTTTGATGTCATTCGTTACTGAGGGTTCAGGGGTCGAACTAAATAAGTAGAGAGCTCTCTCACCAATCCAGCATCGGGGCAGAGGGTGTCTTCATCAACACCGGCGGGTCCCCGCAGATAGGCAGGGATTGAAGTACCCAAGAGGTCGTTCGGCGGACAGCCCAAGCGGTATTTATAGAATTCTTTCACATCCCGAATGGTGTCAAGCCGGAAGCCTCTGGTTTCAAGCAACAGACGGAACTGGGGCCAGTAGGGCGTGATGCGACGGTTAACCTCCTCTTCGTCCAAGGAGGAATTGGAAGACGACGGCGATGGTGGCACGTCGTCCCAGACCGCACGACAGGCGGCAGGCATCGACGAAGCAATGATGCAAGGAAGAGTGCAGCGGGAAGTACGCAGTCAGCTCCTTGACTGGGACCAGGACAGGAGGAAGTCGGGTAGAAGAGGAGGCGGCAATACGAAGGACGTATTAAGTATTGTGTCTGTCCGCGTAAGGGCATGGCTGTCAGGAGAAAACCAGTGTGCAAGATAAATCAATCTTTTTAGACGATCGTTCTGACGTTTGGGACGAATAGCCTCTAATGAGGACTCGGCGGAATGGCAACCGACAACGCAGTAGCCACATTTCAGAGATCCGCCCGATAAAGCAACGGCTTCAGCGACCAGATGGGTTTGCGAAGAAATATATGGACATGAATTCCCAGGACGATCAGAATGCGGTCGAGCAGGGACCTTGGTCAATGGGGATACAGGCGGCGGCTGGGCTGGCTGGGATTATGCGCAGAGTAGGATGCGGGCTACCATATGGATATCGACGCTGGAAGGAAGAGAAGGAATTGACCGGGAATGAGAGGTAATTCGCCGAGACACAGTTCCACGTGCTCGCACGTCCTCCGTTCATCGTGCGAACTTTGTATCTTTCTTTGTCGCCTCCTCCGGCCCCCGCACGTTCTCCCGCTATCATGGAAGATGGCGTCAAGTCAAAAAAGACCGTCTTCGTCGGCGGCTTTGGCGACGACGTCGACGAGACCGTCCTCTATGAAAACTTTTCGACCTTTGGTATGTCCTTTCTCTCAACCACCAGTCCTCTTTCCTGACCTCATGTTACAGGCGACATCATTGAAATTCAAGTACCTCCTGCCACGACCAATCCAAATCAGCAGACCGGTCAGTCACTACTGCGCTGCCACACTATTCGATTCATTTACATTCGCTCTCAAGAGGCCAAACACCGTGGCTTCGCTTTCGTGACATATGGTTCTTCGGCAGATGCACAAGATGCAATCGACAACATGGACATGAACGAACTGCGCGGTAAAGTCCTCAAGGTCAACATCGCTCGGCCCACGAAGGCCCTGGTCCAGCCGCCTATGAATAGAGCAGGCAAGTCGACTCTAGTTGGTCGTGCCGCTGCCGAATAGTCTGCTGACTGCGTAACAGTCTGGGAGTCAGAAGAGTGGCTCAAAGAACACGTTAAGCCTTTGGCACAGAGTGGCGGTAAGATCCCGCAGTTTTCCCTGGGATTATCCATACGGTTTATGGGCAATTTCTCAGGTGTGCAAGCTCGAACGGTGAGGCAAAGCACTCCAAAAGAAGATCAAGACAGCGGTCAACAAGACGAAGCCATGGAAGAAAATAACTAACACTATACTACTGCATTAGCTACATGGCATACATATGTTCTGCTGGTAATGGTAATGTCGCCCACATGGCAAATGGATCGTGACGTGAGTGCCCAGAATGCATTCCAGACAATACATTATCGGCTTTACGGTAGTTAGAGATCATTACCGGTGTTGGAAGCTCGTTTTTGGTACGTATCTCTAAACATCTAATGATCGCTGCGTTACTGATACTTCTTCAAGTAGCCGGAGAATCGCGGAGACCGAGGAGCCGCTGTCGACACGTCGCAATTGCCAATGAAAACTTGTGTGAATGAATAGTGGCCGAATCAGAGGTTGTCTCTACGTGTGGTCAGAACTCATTGGGATTTGCCGCATCTGCGTCGAATTGAGCACGGGCCCGTTTTATGTCTTCCTGCATGAATAGAAGTTCTTCCATCCTCGCAAGCTTTTTCGCATCTGCCGGCCTGCTCAATGCCCTGCGCAGGTCTTCGATTGATAGGCGACTCTTTCGCGATGTCGTACCGGTCGTCTGGCACTGAGAATACAATTCAATGCCATGAGATCCGCAGAATGTCACAATACTCGTACCACGTCCGTGATATATTCAATCAGAATTTCCTCCATAACGTTGACCGTGTCCGAAGCTGGATTACGATCGTCTCCAAATCCATACATCAGGTTCTTCACTACAACATGTGGTTTTGAAAATTAAGCTGATTTGGGGCATGCAATGCTTACATTCTTTTGCGAAGAGCCCTTTCAAATTAGACTGTTTTCTCGAGCCTCGCACGGCGCCTCCTGTCGCAGCTGCGGCGACACTATCCCTGAGGTAGGAGGGCGTATATGCGTTGAACGTCGCGGACCTTTGTGGTGCGGTCGGCAGAGTCGAGGTAGAGGAAAGTGCATGAGAAGTTGCGGTCGTAGTCTGAGCCTGAGGCGTTCGTTGAGGGGTTGCTTGGGGATGATGTGGAATATAACCATAAGGGTATGCCCAACCGTAGCTCGTTATTCCTGTCTGGTACGCAGTTGGTTGGTACGAATAAGTGCCTGCCGTCTGAGGATGACCATAAGCAGAGTGGGGCGCTGGATGATATGCACCGTAAGGATAGGTTGTGGACGTTGGGGTGTGTCCTCCGACCGGCGGAGTGTATGGTGGATATGACATGCTCGTCGAAGAGGTTTGAGGTTTGGTGTAAATACAAGTAAACAATCATCAAAATCAATGTCTAGTCTTCCTCTCCTTTCTTATTCGCGAGGTCAAGATGCCTCGCCCTTTCCATCATATCCTTGATCTTCTGCCACTGCATGTCAATTATCTTCCGGTCATCGAGCCAGTCGCAGATTCCATCTGCATCCTGAAGGTCTTTAGGCGGTTTCTTCGTCCCGTTATATGAGATCCGGAAGAAACCTCCAGATTGCGCGGAGGCATGGAGCTCGTCCACTTCTTCCAGTATGCATTTAAAGAGGCAATACTGGGCAATGTCAGCCCGAACGCAAGCAATTACAGGTAACTCTACCAACCTCCCAATGTGTGAAGTCATGGTAGACTCGTGTTCTTCGTCCACAAAAGCGGCCAAGGTGAAATTCCATGACAGTTGGCATGCGACCAGAACGTTCATCATCGCTATCAGCATCACTATCATCCGAATCATCCTATCTCCGCCGTTGAACAATAATTGCAAAAGAAGGAAGCACGACGTACTCTATCGACGAAACCCAGTCTGTCATATGGCGATCCGCTCAATCGCCCTATCAATGTGGACAGTCTCCCTCCCAAATGACAAGCATCGCACGCTGGCACAGCGAAGTCGAGTGGGACCAAATCAAATTCTGGGTAGTGCTCGAGAGCCTTTTTGAAATCAGGCCGCCAGACAGAGGAAGCCACAAGTGAATCTCGCATTCCAGAAAGTTTGCGACGAGTCACTTGGAGCGGCACAGAAAAATATTGTTCCTCTAAGGGAAAAAATGTCAAGAGTCCTGTTTCAGTCCACCGGATTGCATCTACCTCGCAGTTGCTGTTCCATGAAATCACGTCGCTCGCATGCTGGACGCACAGCGATGTGCACAAAGAATTGAAAGATCTTTTTAAATTGGTATGTAAGATCTTCGTGTGTCCCCATACTGAATTGGGCGGGCAATAGGCCTTGGACGTCGTTGTCATCTTTCACGATAAAGTCTGACGAGTTTGACGCATCCGAGTCTTCGTCGAATAGACTATCTTTATCACTGCTCGGTTTGGCTCCCTGAATAGGCAAGGCCGCATCGTCGTCAGAATATTCTTCTTCCTCGTAACTTTCCGAATCAGATTTAACCATTTCTCCCCGTTTTCGCCCTTTTACTCTGATGAGCAAGTTCATAACGCGAACGGAGTATAAAACAGATACTCTTGAGCTTTTCAAGATTCTTTTGGAACTTTGTCAACCTATTTCGAGACCGCAAGCGTGTGTCAAGAATTTCTGTCAAGGTAGGTCCATTTTAGATGGAATATAAAAATTATCATTGTTGAGGCTTTACGTTCGGCGTCGACTTCATCCTTAACATCTTCATCGCTCTCCATTGGCAACTTGCTCTTCACTATACGCCGATGATGACGTGGCGCTTGTTCCGAGTCCGATTCACTATCTTGAATAGTTACAATTGAATGACGTTTTGAGCTGAGCGGCCGAGCTCGTAAATCAGCCTCGGAGTGGTGGTTGGGAGAGGATTCATCGCTCGACAAAACCATGTTTCTCCGTGACTTCCTTTTGTGGCGCTGAAAATCTGATTTCTGCGAGGACTGGCCGAGTTCGGGCGATGCGGGTTCAAATTTAATAGCGCGTAGGTCATCGTCATCTGTCGTACTTGGCGTCGCGGCTCTCGCGGTGCGTTTCCGCTTTAAGGGGCTTGACGAAGGCGAACCGATCGCTGACGCGCTCTCGTATTCGCCATGAGCAGTCGCTTCGAACAGAGTGGTCTGCCTTAGCCTTTTCGGATTGGAGATGCGTCTCGAGGACATTGTCAAGGTCGTGGTGGAGGGCCAATGCACATCTAGGGCAGTTAAGTGGTCACGTGTTTCTCCTAAGACTTGACTCTCCCTATTAATCGATGAGCGCAGTTCAACATGAGCAGGTCCCAAGTCTCAATCTCGAAGCCCCAGATCGCATCATAATTGAACGTGATTCTGCACCAAATTCGCCGCTCAGCTTTTCACGTACATCTCTCTCTCAATCCGGACCACGTCTGCAAGCCCCATCCAATTCTCGTGCTCTGAATGAATCTCGCAAGCTCCTTGGTCACGTCCTCGCTCAGTTGAAAGGAAGAACATTGCCTCCGAGCGTCTACGACGCTTACTCTACCCCATCCGAGGAAGCGTCTAATGACAATGCTAATGTTTTCGTGGAGACCGTTAAGGAGGTCATGAAGCCGAAACCGAGGAAAAAGGATTACCTGTCATCCTCAGATGATGAATCAGATGATGAGACAGAGAGATTATTTACGACGGATGCGACCTATGACCTAATGGTTCAGCTGAAGGACGTCTTGGTAATGTCTATAACCCATGGTTGGCACATATTCGATGATCCGTACGCTTGTACCCATGTTCTGCTTGACAGAGCCACTCTTAATTTGATTGCAGCTCCGGTCTCGATCAGCAATTTGAACGTGGTGGCAAGCATTCTTCCCCGTTTCGCAGGTCAAGAAGCAACAGTCATGTCGAGGACGCACAGCCTCGGTCCCCTTCAATGAGCAGAAAACCTCGCGGATCAGATCTACTATCTTCTTGTATCTCAATCCTGGCCTCTGTCATTCTTGAAGATGCCCGCTTCAAGATCGCTCATCCTAAACCTTCGCGTCCTCCAAATGCCTTGCAAGCTATTTCCCTCGACGTCGCCCAGCTTCTCCTCTCAATTCACGGCTACGACCCTAAAATCGTCTCCGAAATTGGTTTTGCCGTGATCCCAGCCTTTACGACCTTCGGCACTGAAATGTATGTCCGCCTGTTGACCTTCTTCGAAGATAGTGTTGTTCGAGGCATGTTGAATGATTTGAGCCGAGCGACCGGATTTGATGCCGTATTACGAGATGCACGAGATGGAGGTGAGAAGCGTATGCGATTATCTGAAAAGAAAACAATGTTAACTTGAGGGCAGATGCATACCCAGCCCCATCGATCCAACCAGGATTTTCCGTTGTCTCGATTCACGTAGATGGAGAAGAGGCCAACGATGGTCGCCTGCTGGCCTACACCAACAGTGTCAAATTATTATCTACGGATGCTCCTTTCCAATCGCTGTCCACCTACTATCTGAGTTCGCTCGTCAGCCCGTTGCTAGCCGCTGTCCTAGAGGCAATCGATATCATGCCTGATGTCCAGGATCTGATCCATTATCGATTTCAACGACTTTTCTATCTAATCACCGAAGCCAAACCGGACGCATATAATGATGTACTTCGCATCATTGCTTACCACACACCCAAAGCACGGAGATGGGCTGTACACCTCCTTGCTACCTTTTGGCCTCAGGCTTTTGGCCACATCTTTATCAGCAAGGCACCTTTTATTCATATCAATGAACATTTAGCCTCTAAATCGAGCATAAGGCGAGGCAAGCATACCCACTTACATCAATTCACAGCCTGGAATTTTGCACAGGCATCCAGACGAGCTTCCAATAGCTCCACCATCCAGTCTTGCCACTCCTGCAATAATCCGATCCGAGCCTTTGGACTACTATGTTCATATTGCATGTGCAAGATCCATTTTGAGTGCTACGACTACCCAGAGGGTAATCGAGTTATCCAGTATTCGTCGGAGTCTGACCATGACGTGCGAAAAGTAGCCACGTATCGTTTTTGCACCATTGCTCACCATCCTTCCCTGCGAGTTCAAGTACAAGGCCATCTTTTCGTGCCCATCAATCTATTCACGATCTGCTTGTGTCTTACATGCCACGGACCTTTGTTCGGCAACTATTCACAACCTTTGGCTTGTCTGTCCTGCGTCCAATTCACCCACCGCCACTGCTTGGCTTGTACCCCCTTTGACAAGCTGCCACCATGTCAGTCCGTCGCCGTCAGCTCCCGCCATATCGACATCGAATTGGAGGCGTTCCGCCAAGCATGTCTCCAAGCTTTTCCTGATATTCTGACGATTTCCTTCGAGGAGCTGCAGAAGAAAAACTACGACGAACTATCTATCTTGTACGCGGAATTGTGGATTCAGCAGCAGATCATCAAGAATGGCCTATCACTTGGTACTATCGGGATTATACAAAATGGCAGAAACGCTGCTCATGCGAAGGACTACAAGATTAATGAATTTGAATTCCACCACGTTCTTCAGTGGTGCGAAGCTCTCATTAATTCCGGAATTTCCAGCATTTCCGAACCCTCTGCTGACTATCTGCGTGAAAATGGGCTGTTAAGCATCAAACACTCCCCTATGTTCGACTGGTCTTATCTGGCGTACATTTGCTCCATTGCGAAATTACATCATGCTAACCGCATTGCTCACTCTACGTCCGACTTTCTTAATGTTGCGCAAGCGGACATAGTTGTCGAGCGTTCTGCAGATCACCCATTTGAACTAACGTCGCTATGCCACATCCGGGAAACACTCAAACATGAGCTCCAAATCCATTCAGACTCCACCGCGCACATCCTACTTTCTCATCTCTACCAGCTCGGCTTCTTCGAACTTCTGCACCATAACGTCCTAGATTTCAATAGCTCCATCGACAACATTTACTGCATCTTTCCGCTTCCACTCGCATTTGATGCGTCTGAAGCCGTAGAGACATTAGTATCGGCCATTGAAGCGTGTCTCTCTGACTTGGATATCTCGGTCAATGAAGCTGGATTTGTTCTACTCATACGAAGGTTCTGGCCGAATGGGCTGACGACAGACTACGCCGCACGACGGATCCTCAGAAGCGTCCTGAGATGGTTCTTGAACGAGGTGAAAGGGTTCTCTTTGCAAAGAGATGTTCATCGACTGATTTGTATGAAGGACGTTAATCTTGCGATATTGCTGCGCGATTATCTAGCTCAGAAAAAGCCTATTCCTGGTTTGAGATCGCGCCATGAGCTGTTCTCTTGGCCGCTGTCGCAAGTGGTAAATCCCGGCCCCTCGGACTCACTGAACACGGGAGGGGATTACATCACTGCTCGTCGCGCGTTATTATCGCATTATGTCACACCTTGGCTTCAAGCTCTTCATGATCAACAAGGTGCAGGGCCCTACGCCAAACTATTGTATGATCTGTGTACAGAAAGCGCTGGAGGCATCGAAGCTACGGCCTTTCAGCAAGCCATACAGGTATGTCCCTCTTCTATATTATGGCCTGCAATGCCGACTATGAATTAGCCGATTGAGCAGCAGGAGATTATCCTTCGCTCTTTGACACGACTCTGGCAGAGTAATGTGACATTTACATCATTTGAACAATTGTTCCTCCGGTGGCTTGAAGACACCTCTCTGCAAGGACCCTCACAGGTGATGAGCGTGCTCGTACCATATGCTTCAAGCCTTCTTACATCTATCACGGCAGCCGACGACACAACTCATCAAAATATTTCCCCGCGAGAGCGAAATTTCAGATCGTCTTAGCCGTGCTTACGATTTCGGGGTAACTCAAACCCGTGAAATTAGCAATGCAGCTAACATCTGGGCATCGCTGACTTCCGTTGCGAAATCGGAGGGGAAAGTTTTCCGCCGCAGCTTGACCTGGTTGCTTATGATTGCTCGTTCTGGAGTTGAAGTCCCAGCCCCAGTCTATAACCAGTTTGCCTCCCTGATAGCTACCTTTGATTGTTCGTTACAGGACTCTTTGGTCCTGATCAGGGCCATTCTGTCATCGGTTTGGCTCAGGTCGACGAATCGGCATGACATGCAGAATGTCATTTCAGAGCTTCATTCCCATTTCGCTGTCAATGTGATCGACAATGTAGAAACGGGGAGAGATGGTGACAGGTAACTGACATCCATCGAAAATGGAAGCCTAGCTGACAATTATTAGTGCAACATTCATACGCCTCTCTTTAGGGGCATGTCTTGTCCTTTTCGGGTGCGACAGAAACAAGATCATTGAAAGCGGGTTGATTAAGCAGGATGACATTAATAGCCTGCCATCTCGGTATGTCTGGTCCAGCAACGGTCTTCATATCTTGTTAATGTTCATTTCGCGGCTGTAGACGAAAGTTGGCTGTTCGCAGTTCTATCGTCGTCGACCCGATCATCGTCAGCCCTGCATTAATGAATGCCGTTGGTGCTTATATGACGCATAATCACAATGAGATCTCATGTATGATTGCCAAATTCTTCAACCTCTTTTTCTCCGAATCGCCGTACATGGAGCCATATGAGATAGACAATTTCATTCTGAGAAACGGAAAGCTCCTGGCGACATGGTAAGGAGAACCATATGAGATTGAAGCAATCACTGATTCCGCTACAGTGCCTGGCAACTTTACGACATCCAGAGGCCGGACATAGCTGGGATTCGTACCAGTATATTGTTGCGCACGGTAGTCGTTGATCCTCAAGCCTTCCAAGAAATTGTGCAGGATTGGCTTCATCCTGGGCCTAACTGGCAACAACGGTACGCTTCTTGGCTACAGCAATCACCCATCGTTCATATCGGTATCAGTCTTAATGCCACGAATCGCCTGTTCAGAATTGTTTTAGATGTGACCAGCCCGATTTTCCACATCGAGGACCGGCAATGGCGTTCCAGTGTCGTTGATATATTTTATCACTTTTTCAGTATTCTCTGGAAAGAAGAAAAGGTTCATTTTGCCTCATCTCAAACGCCTTACCTGGCTCATACGCAGTTTAGAATGAAGTTCGGACAGCGGTGGAAGTTTTCACCTCCAACCTGCTCCCAGCTCATCTTGCCGCTATCTCATTATGCTGGGATGAATACATAGCCAGAGCACCAATCTCGGACCGTATCAAGCTCATAACCTTCCTCACTCAACTCCGAGTACGCTTTCCATCATGGAAAGGTATATATCTCTCCTAATACATTCGTCGAGTGTGGCTCAGAGTTTGATGTTAGTTCTGTCTTGGAGCACTATCTTTGAGATTTTCATAGATGACGATTTTGAAAGGAATAACGTGGTTGATGCCGGCTTGAAAATGGTGCGTCGCTCATAGAATTTTCATAATACTACTGTTCTAGATTCTAAAACAGCATCCCGCTTCGATTGATGGAGCTATGTCACCCAAAAACCGTGAGGATCCTGAAATGTCCCGCTTACGAGTTAGCCCGTCTACCCACGTACCCATCAGTAAGCCGGCACTGATCTATAGTATTACAGGCTTCCGTGCTCATCCTGAGCCTGCAAATGATTGCGGAGGGCATCAACATTGATGCTTTCCATCTCCTGAAAATCAAACTGCATCTCGTTCAAATTATTGGGTTCAACAATGTCACAGCAGTTCCAACGTACAGTGGTCAACTGTTTTATGTAGATTTTAGCGACATCAGCCGCATACCCGACGATGCCTATGCCTGTCTGCACGAGTTGCTACCCATATTTGACGCATACCGCTATGTCGACATGATTCCTTCAATCATGGCTGGCACACAGGAACATGAAGAACGCCCAGTGTCGACGTTAATCGGGTCGATGTTCACAGATATAATGATCCTCCTCTTTAATTCCATCCCCGATCTCACAGCGCTCCCTGCACTCACTTTAAAGACTATGCTCGAATCTCTATCTCTTATAATCCACAAGCATGACTTCGAGAGCAAGATGCTCAGGCACCTGCAAAACACTTTGCGTCGTGCTGTTTCTCTTGTTGTTGATATCATCACCAAAGAACTTGGCTTCGAATTACGCCAAATAGCCTTGTCCGTGATCCAAACTTTCATTACGAGGTGGCCTGGGTTCATGGGTTCAGTTATATAGTGCGAGGCTGTGTTCATTCTACAACTTCCGCACGTAACTCACGGCTTTGCTAGCATCTCATTGGAATCAGTAGCCAAGCTACTCGTCCATCCGCAACACAGTGCTCAAGATGCTTTGGGGTCACAAGGGGTATCCTTCCTAGAAACGACGTTAACAAAGTCAAGGCCCTTCCACCCATCATATACCCTAGACTGAGCTAAATCTCATTGCAGGTACTCTCAAAACGGGCTACTAATCAATTTGTTTAAGGTGAGAATAACACTTTCTTCACTCCATCCTTTCTTATGTCATAGGCAGCGTCAACTCGAGGACGATTTCTTCATCGTGTTGAGACAAATACTGTATTCCGAATCGAAAAGCTTCGCGAACACCAAGTCGCTTCGAGAACAGATACTTCGAGACACCTTGCAGAGGGCGTATGAAATCGATCACCAGCATTTTCAACGCATACTCAATAATATGCAGACATTCATTGAGAAGGTATACTATCAAGGGTATGGGCCTGAGCTTATGACGTGTTCGTGCATCTCCTTTGCATGTCTTATGTCGGACATTGCTCAGTGGTATTGCAGTTGTCGGCCAGCAGATGACGAATTTGGCTCGCCGAGTTTCCGAGTGGCCCTCCAATTCCATAGACCCAACGTCACTCTTGGTCATTCCTGCTATCCTCGTCCAATATAATAAGGGCAATAGTCGCGTTTGTAAATCCTTTGCTCCCAGGTCTTTCCTGACCTCCATCGCCTTTACAGGAGATCCTCCCATATGTGGAGACTGTCATACGAGTCACGCTGAATAGGCTGGTTGTAAAGGAGAAGACATTGCTCCAGCTTTTGCGTGCTATAGCCGGCATTCAAGGGAAGGGCTTGACGAGTGATTCAATCGCCCCATTCGATCATTTGGTATCCGTCTTGCTGGAAATCTCGGTGGAAGGCCTACGCATGAAGGCCAGAGTCATGCCATTGACATTGAAGGCCGTAACTGACGTGTGTGCCGACGTTATCTTACCTTTCCTTCATATACTAATCCTTATCCAGGCTCTAAGATCTCACGAATTCCAGCGCCTTTGCTTCACTTCGCGGCGACCTATCTCCCTTTCCACGTTGCTGGAACCGAGTTTGTTCTTTTTACAGAACTATCCATGGTCTGATAATGCATCAGAACACGACTTTCTGGCATCATTGGCGGTCGCGAAACTAATTTTGCAGCTCGCCGAGCAAGACCCGGCTGTTGTTGCCAAATTATCCGATTACAGTACCGACGTGAGTTTCTGCTTCTGTCTACCTCCGGGGCCGAATTCTAGACCTGCAATCTGGTAGAAAATACCACATGCTGGCCTCAGCATTCGTTTCTGGAACGTTCTGGTCTTAACCGCTTTGATGGAACCTGGAAATAGCTGGTGTGCTATTATCTACTCGCAGTTGACCAACTACTGCTCTGTACATCGTGCCGTTCTGCTTCCTCGAACACAGGCGAGAGGCCTGATATCGGATGGCTTGACCGCCGATCTCGATCACGCCTATGTTGCGATCAAGCTGTGGCTCATGGTCGCTCAACGAATATTCGGTAGCTCCTCTGATCACACTTACGATTTCAATGCGGTTTGGAATGAATTGTGGGTACCTTTCCAAGGTGTCTTGAATGTTCTGGAGGACGAAATTAAGGCGGAAGTACCAACAGTAAGTTTTCACAAGCAAAGGCGTGGACTGATGATCAGCTAACATTGAAGCAGGCGTTGTCGACGATAGTTTCCTCATCCATGGCCGATTTGTGTACCTTCTTGCACTCCTTGCACAGTCCCATCACAGTCCAGTACGCCGCTCATCTGACAATCCTGCAGCGGCTTCAAAATATGGGTAAAAGTGACCGATCAACTATTAAGGTTGGTGCTCACCATACATATGTATATACTTTTCGTGTTTGCTCTTTGCTCAAAAGCCTACAGCTCTCTCGAGCCCTTCACTCTGCCGCAGAACCGCCTGCAGATGTGCCTCTGGAAATACTGGTGAACCAAGCTGCTAAGGAGATTGTAGCTGCGGAGAAGCTGAGGAACTTAGAGAATAGGAATGTCCAAGAAGGGAGAGGTACTGCAGAACGATCCAAGAGGGAACGGACAACATAATTAGTGGAACGATGATGCATTGTTACCATTGACTATAAATAAAAAAATATCCTCGCAGTGTCCTGGTATCATGCGGTTCTCAGTCTGGCCTGTCGGGCCCTCTTCCGGTTCTCCTTCGCAATCGTGCTCCCCACAAATACGCCTATAGCTGAAAGGCCCACGATCAGTATGAATGCTGGCAATCGCACGGCCCATTCTCTAGGCGGAAAGTAGTTGTGCACGTTGCTTGAAGGTTCAAAGAACGGCTACGGCAAAAGTATAAGGACAGCCAGGGCGCCAAAGTTGAAGCTGATCACCAATAAGATTGCCCAGACAGTATAATAGGTGAAGACGACCAACGCCGTCAGCAACATAGTTCCACCCAAGGCCTTGTCGCTCGTGCCCTGTCAATTGAGTGTGGATGCGCCGCAGAGTATAATTTTGACTGAGAAATACCATTTCTTTTTTGCGAGTATTCGCTCCGAGCTAGTCTATGACGGTCTGAGGTAAAAAAAAAATGATGGTGACTTGCGAGTGACGCGGTACATAATCGCACACTGTGGTCCCCATCCAACACACTCACTTTGTTCCAGCTGGCTATCGCGGGCTGTCAGCACACCTATACAAGCATCTTCGCGAAGGGTTGCAGGACAGCCGATGGATAACCATGTTTTCGCATCTCTGGCCCACATCTCCATATTATTAGTCCCGGTCGGCAACATATCCCAAGTAACATTCGACAAATATGCTTCAGAAATCCGGACTTTTGAGTCGATACGGTTAGGAGACGTTCCTGCCGACCACAGGAATGAAAGAGGCGAGTTTCATTATACTGCGTATTGCAATTCGACAGAATTGATTTGAGGGACTCGTTAGCTCGGTTTATGCCTAGCCCCTTGGCCACTGGCCACCTGCATCTTAGTTTCCCTACTCATCCGCCTCCTCGCTCTCATTTACCCTTGTCCTTGCTGCGACCCTCCCATTTCACCCTTGCCGTCATTGGAATAGCATCCTGCTCAAAGGCCAATGCATTGCCATCCATCTATACTCAATTTCATTCATCCCTCCAGGATATCTTTCCTTCTGACGGGCTGTATCCCGTTGCCCGACACTGCTTTATCTTTGAAGAGAGCGAGGATGCTGGAATCAGCCTCGGCGACGGTGAAAATCAACCCGGACTCTTCGTCGTGCCCCATATCATGGGAAATAAGAGGCTGTACCTTGGTACTTTGTTGGCGGACCTTTGTGCTGTGATTCTGGGAGAATTAGGAGTTATAGTATGTGCTTTGTCTTCCTGATATTTCGTTGTGACTACGATTACTCACAGCGGCGTAGGTCCAAGCCCTCGAAACACCCTTAGGCAATGAGTACCTGAACTCTTCCCCAATGCCGATGATGCCACCGCTTACGGAGATCCCTTCTCCTCTGAACGGATCCAGAAAGGATTTCTCTGCATCTCAGACGTCAGCTTCTCATGCGGAGTCGGTGCGATCGAGTTTTACCCTATCCGCCGCACCAAATACAAAGCGCAACTCTACCGTATTTCGACAGGCGAGCTATGGCACCCAACCGTCGAGAAAGCGCTTGAGTAGCTTGGGTGTGGCTTCGTCTCACGCGCGGCTATTTAAAATCCTAGGCGACTTGTTCTTGCTTGCGGGAAGGCTCGAGGATTCGATGGTATGGTATGTCTTGGGGATTAATGAGAGCCTTTCCGCCATTAAAGGGAAATAGGTACAACGAAGCGCTTCAGATGTTCAAATCAAACCAAGATGCAGTCTGGCATGCTGGCGTTCTCGAGGGCCTCGCTATCGTTTCGATTGTAGAGGCATGGTCTGCTGGGCATGGCCTGGTTGGTGTTATTTTTTCCTCCTTCGCATTGATCATACTTATGTCACACATAGCACAATTCGGTCACTGCATCCAAGGAACCTTGGTTAGAAATTTCCGATAAGTTGACACAGGCAGCCGCCCTGTACATGCGCTCTTCCCTAGCAGACGGTGATCCAAATTACGCCCTTCTAACCTACCTCTATACTTCCTGCGTGCTTCGTCATTCCTCTTTTCTGTTCGCCATGTGGGCTGCAAAAGGATGGGGTCCCCTTGCTTTCACAGCGATGCTACATCCTGGTCCAAATCCCTACTTGCCTCCAACGCTCTCAAACCCAGATGCAAATAGCGGTGCCCATTTGGATCGCCTTAGCGTCGTTTCCGGCATCTCTAGATCATCTATCGCTAACGTGGTAGCCCAGGTGCACGGCCCCTGGCTTTTGCATTTGGATCCGCGGGAACGAATTTCAATTTTAGAAGCAATGGCGAGTCTCTATGCTTGCTTGGGATACCGTCGGAAAGAGGCATATGTCATGCGAGAAGTGTTGGGGTGTATTATGGATCTAATTGTCTGTGGTCGCGAAGAGGACGGGCTTTCTCGAGCAACTGCTGGCTTAGCATCGGCTGCTAATACGGCTGGGTTGGCTCAAGCTTGGAACACCGTTGGTATTCGAATGAGCGAAAGCACGGATGGGAACGAGAGCGTCCTAAAGCTTCTCAAACACATATGCAAAATTCTGGGCATCGACTTGGAGGCGGTACGGCTACTAGATATAGATGACACCGCTGATAGCGCATCACATCTGGAAGGTTCGTTGCAAGACCATGAAGACGGCAGCATTCACGATCCCCATGGGTGGCCTGAACTGCAGGTGGGAGTAGTGCGGGAGGCCGTCGCGGTGGCTGAGGCACTACCTGGTGAGAAAGTTTTGTCACACTGCAATATCTTTATTCTAAGATTGTGCACTAGACTTCCCTGCTGTTGCTCAATTTGCGCTTTCCGCACTAAAGACATTGCAGCCAGTGCTGTCGCCTGCCGATCAGTACCACCTTTATTCGACTTCGAACCGGGCGTTGAACGTAGCACGACGCCGTGGAGATACCAAATCGGTGGAATATTGGTCTGGAAGGCCAACCTTTAGCATCGCTCTGGCACCGTGAATAAGTTTTTTCTTCAGGGGTCGGTGAAGCGTTGACGTTATCTTCTAGGCTGCCTTTGGTTCGTTTAGCATTCGAAAAACCCATCTCGGCCCTCAGACCGAAATCTTCAGATGTTGCTCCTGTTTTGACAGGCTCTGATCCCTTCCTTTACAATCCCCGGAAAACTGCTGGTAAAGTCAGCGCTTCGGCTCTTGGCACCTTTAATCCATGTTCTTAATGCCTATTCAATTCATGCTGCAACAGGGAGACACCATTGTCGTTCAAAATGAAATCCTAGAATTTGTTGTCGTACTGCAGAATCCATACATTTTTGATTTGGAACTGCAATCGCTGTCACTGAGGTATTGCTGAGTTCTTCGTTCTTCAGAGTCCACTATTTGTTTCTGATTTGAATCAGTGCATCTGGTGTACCATTTGACTCGCGGCCGATACGGATTCTGATTCCTGCGAACTCTCTCCACCAAGTGGTTCTGACGGGGAGAGCCCTAGAGCCTGGTACTCTCTTACTGAAAGGTTGTCGGGTTCAAGCTTCCGGCGGCGTAGCCCGTGAATTCATACTGCCCTTGTCCTCCGATGACGAGGAGGAACGACGAGCGAAATTGAGGAGTTCTATCACTAGCGAGATGGGCCGAACCAAATACTCGGGACTTGAATCATTTCCTTTGGGAAAAGAGAAACGAAAAGCGAGAAAATCGCTTCCTGCAGTGACTAAATTTCTGCAATTCAAGGTCATCCCTGAACAGCCTCTGTTGCGGATACGCCGGACGTCTCTTACCCACGGAGCTGTCATGTTGTATGACGGAGAAATGTGTGATAATTTTGGCGCCTCTTTTTACCATTTATCTAACATAAATACAACAGGTCAACCATACGTATCACATTGGAGAATATATCCTCATTTCCTATTAATTTCCTTCGGCTCGCATTCGACGACTCAACTGTTGGACCAGCCCAACAAGCTCTTGCAGAGGGTAATTTATCTGTTTTCGATACATACGAGACGGAGCACAACCTTATACACCGGCCCGTATTTTCCTGGGACGAGCAAGAAGCACAGGTAATGCCTCCTGGTGAGAAACGGACGTTGAACATCATGTGCAATGGAAAGGTTGGCTGGTGAGTTGTGTCAGAGGGTTGGATGTGCATTTTATCTCATAACCTGCACTAGCACCCACGGAACAATCCATGTGTCATATTCATGCTTTTCTGGTGCCGACTACGCGTCTGAATCTTCGGCAGTCTTCTATACCCGCCAAATTTCGTATCCTGTAATGGTTACTGTCTACCACATGCTGGAGTGCCTTAGTCTGGATATACTTCCCTATCCTCGCCATCCTCTGCAAGGTGATAATGTGTGCGGCAATGACGCAAGCAGAAGGAGAGATGACCTTTGCACTAGTGACAGTGCGCGCTGGTGTCTCTTTTCCGTTGAGGTGCGGAACACTTACGGGCTGCCGTTCGACGTATCCTTTGAATCCATGATAGAATGTAAGCGACATTCTTTTGAATGCGACAGACTAACGGCGATTGATCGCCTTTGGATACCGTAGACTCCGCGAACACCATCACCTCTGCGACCGTTGCACCTGGATCCATGTCCAGGCAAGCACACTCAACCCCTGGCTTTATCCAAACCAGCTAAAGGACCCATAGATTTGTATTGCCTGTTGAAAAATTCCTTCTTCCGGAACGCCAGATATTTCAGCCTATTCCGACGCTATCTGATCGGCAATTCGTGGTTGAAAAAGCACGGCTCTCCGAGTACGAAGAAGGACAGAGGAGAGAACTGTTCTGGTATCGAGAAGAGCTGTTCAAACGGATCCGAGGACGATGGAAAGAAGTAAGGACTCTTCCACTTCGAATCGCGTTGAGATCTAAACTGTGCTTAGACGGGCGGCGCCCGCGCAGGATATCTTTCTCTGAGGGATCAGCGTCTGACACAACCGATGCTTGAGAGACTTCGCTTAGACAACGCCCAGGTTGCGATGTCGATGGCTCAGAGGGATAACGATTGCGAACTCCACACGGAAGGGGGCGCATTTCTTCCTCCTGCTGACGGTTTTGTGTTCCTCCGCACCCGAATAACGAATTCATCTCGTGCGTGTAGGGATATAACACAACGTCGAAACAAGCTGATGCGATTGAATAGCTCATTCTCTGACTTTCACAATGAACCTCCGAATGGAACCTGCTGAGCATGTCATCTTTGAGGGTGTCCTCTCGGATATATCTGTTGGCCGGCTGGACAGTGGAGAATCGCGTGAACTGGAAATGGTGCTTTATTTCCTCGCCCATGGACGATTTGAGATATCAGCCGAAGTGAAAACTTCTGACAATTTGTCACGAGCTGGCATTGGCCATTTAGTCGCCATCGTTCGGGAGCAAGACACATCAACAATGACATCTCTGAATTAACCAGCTAGTTTGAAGCATACATCGCGGTGTTAAATTATATTTCTCAGACATGTAAATGGTACAACTCCTGGTATATCACTCGTAATCCGAATCTTCTTGGCGAAAAGCTGCAGAATAGGTTAGGATTGTACCGTACACGAGACTGGAAGAAGTCAGGTCAAATACGGACAATCGCAGGTGTGAAACACCCTTACCCTCCCCCGATAATGGACATCACGCAGGCCTTTGGGTTGATGATGTCCGAGTGTGCAAGAATGATAGGGAAAGCGAAGCCGGACACGACGATGATAGACGTAAGGAATCTTCCAATATCGATAGGTCCGGTGCTCTCGCCGTATCCAGCGGCGAATTCATCAGAGCCGCAATGGGAGAACAGCGCGTTCGGAAGGGGTGCAAGAACAAAGGTCAAGGCTAGGTATCGCCTTGATAAGTCATCATACATGATCCAACAAGGCCGCCTGCACGCACCGACGAGGAGAGGTAGCCAGTTCTTCCAAAGTGCGCATGACAATATAATCATCAAGAAACCCACCGCAAGTACAAAGGATAGGAGAATGACCGCTAAACAGCTGCCTCAGTGCATCCATTCGCATGAAATGGATATATGAACCTACTTCTAAGGCCCGCCGCCATTGTGTGACGATAAACGTTCTGTGGATTGCCCAGGGAGGAGTTCAACACAGGTGCGTGTCATACACAAAGTGATTATATAATCCGTGTTACTGAAACTATGATACACAGCAATAAATATCGTTCAGCGGTCCCTATCGTTGTGCCCTCCGCAATCGAGTTGAGTATGTATTGCCTGAGTCTGTCAGCGTTCCTCGGGGAGGGATCTCTTTCTTATTTCCTCCCTTGTACGGCGGTGGTGTCGATTCCGGTATCGAGGCATTGGATTGGTCATTGTGAATCGAGACGGGACACTCGGACTTCGCGTCCGCATTTTCTTCCTCTTGTTCACTTTTTTCATCTTGTGTTAGACTATCGACAGGCAGTCCGTCTTGCGCTCGCGGACGGGTTTTGTCTTTCCAGGTCTTTAGGATGGACTTTCTGTCCTTGGTGACTTCCCAGCGGTCAACATACTTCCAAGTACGTCGTGGCGGAGTGCTGCCAGTAGGCATGTCTTCCCATGTCCCCTCTTTGGCAAGCGTTTGAGATGCTTGCTTAAGCGACTCAAGCTGCGTTGATGAGGCGGCGCGATAACTTTCCGTGTTGCTTTGGAGTCCAGTGGCCTGGAATGAGTTGCGTGAGGCACGAGAACGCGTACTGGGGAAAATCACACTGACCGTGTTGCTGGCTTCTTGACCGAACACCTCCAGGTCTCTTGAGGCTGAAGAGATCATCCTACGCAGGCGTTTATATTCAGATAGAGTATCCGATGCCATGGTGGCGGTCTTCTCGACCCGTGCGCGTTTGCGTCGTCCATGTTGTTCGAAAGCTGTGGAAGAGATGTGTAACATAATAAATCGAGAAGACAAACGGAGGACAGCATACCATCATTAGAAGATAATGCCATCTCTTCTGCTTGTTCCCGTAATTGGGCCGAGTACGTTGTGACGGAGTCCGATACGGTGGCGCGGATCTGACGGATACCACTGCTTTGTGATTGTCTGGCAAGCTCCATATACTATGAGGAAGCGATGCGCTTAGTGTCGGAAATTGGCGAATAAAGACACATTGACCGACCTTAATGGCTCCGTCGCGAGTTCGCTTGCTCTCACCGGCCCGCCGTTGATGAGCTTCGTTCTGAGTCTGACTTTCGGCCTCCATCCGCCCAACGAGCTCATGATGCTTGTTAGAGAACGCTTCAATTACCTTTTGAGCAGAGCTGTTCTGGCTTCGGAACTCATCGACGGTCTCTTGCAAGTGCCTATCGCGCTCACGTGTGAAGTCGGCAAGCATCCCCGAGACACGCTGAACCAGCTCGTCCTTGACCTTGTCTGCTTTTACCCGTTCGTCCTCCAACAACCGAAGGAGATATTCGTTCTGGTATCGAAGCCGCTCCAACTCCCCCTCATTATACCGACGTGCCAGAGCGGCGGTCTCTGACGCCAATAGTCTTTGACTATCGGCATAATTGATCGACTCCTGGATAACGACGTCCATCAAGGAGGCCATTTGCTTGATCGTTTCCTCGACACTTGAGAAGGTATCCAGACTTGACACCTCCAGTTCGGTCGTCAGTTCAGAACACACACTATCAAGAGATTCGGTCCAAGCACCAAACCCTGCTTTAAACGTCTCGTGGGTGTTATGCAGAGCACTTCGTACTTTGTCGAGGAGCTCGGCTTCTGCGTCGTCGCTGGTCTGGATGCCGTGGAGACATCTCTGGACGGTTTGTATCTGTTCCTCGACCCTGCTCGACTGAGCTGACAGAGCCTTAAGTTGTCGACCCTGGAAGTCTGATAGGTCTGATTGGATCTTGAAAGTACTTTGGGAAGACGATTTGATAAATTCGGCGAGCTTTTGGGACAGAATATTGCGTGCGGAGGATATCGTCTTGGCATGGGTCAGGACTGCTTGTGAATTGGAGTGCAAATTTTTGGTCTTGCGATCTGGATAAAGGAAGTTAGCGACCGAACGGCAGCCGTAGGGCACTGCTCACCAAGCTTTTCAAACACACCATCCAAGTCCTGTAGGCTTTCTTTGGCAACTTTCTTCAAGCCGGCCGCGACGCTGTTTAGAGTGTTTTCGGTGTCTTGGTGGGCTTTCCTAACAACGATCTCCTCTTCTAACCTGGAGTTCACCGCATCCAGTTCGTGCTCTTTCTTCTGAAGAGCGGTTTCGGCGTCCCGAAGCTTGGTCCGAGTCTCTTTCAGCTCCCCTTCTCTAAGCTTCAAAAGACCGATGCTTTGCTCAAACTCGTCGCGCACGCCACGTAACTGTGCCTCCACGATCTCCACTTGCTTTTTCGTTTCCGTCAATTCCGTAGACATGAGTTCCTGTTCTACGGTCATCTGTTTCCAAGTCTCCTCGGAGAAAAAGATTCCATTCTTCTCCCGCGCGGCCATGAGATCCGACTTGAGACGTTCAATTTCTGCAACGTATTCCTTCAGAAGCGAATTTCTAGTCATGCGCTGATTTAACTCTGGCTTGTTACGGATCGACTTGGCGCGAAGAGCGTAGTCCAGTGTGGATAGCGTTTCCTCCATATTCGAGCGGGCGGGGGAGACAGTGGCAATTATGCACGTCTTTGTATGGCCGCCAAGGGAGTCCTGAAGAAGGCGAGTAAGCTTGGATTCACTATCTGACGCGTTAGAAAACATAGTGTTTGGCAAATGACTAGATAACACACCGGTAAGGAATATGTTGCGATCTGTCGACAAGAGCGTTGATGACTCTACCCAGCGTGAGGAGACTCTGATTGATCATTCCAGCCTCTCTTGCTCGTTTGTTTTCGGCACCAGATCGACCGATGTTCTCTGAGCCAGCCAAGTCGACCAAATTCAGTTTGCCGACCTTTAGTAGGTCATCGCCCACGGAGGAAGTCTCTTTGACGTGGACAGTGATGGAGAAGACGGAGTGAGAGCGACTGGAATGGTCATTGAATTTCGTGGCTGCAATTTGCCTGCGCTGGCTGCCCTTGGTCAGAAGGGTAAGCGCATCTTGAGAATCTTTGACAACGATTTCTTCAAGGCCCTGTATCATGACACCTCGTTTGTTGTTATCATCGAATATCTTGAGGGCATTGTTATCTTTTGAGGCGTCCTTGCTCATGGCCATCGGTTGTCCATTTCCAGCAGGAGGAGGAAGATCATTGGCAAGTAGGTCGCGCAGTTCCTCGTTATAGAGTTCGATATACGAGATTTTGACGCTGTAGTCCGCTTTGGACTGTTCGAGAGTATGAAACATGCGAAAGAGGGCTCTGGGTATCATTCCGGCATCGGCTGAAGGATTTCCCATTGGTGTAGGTATGAGATCACCTTGCATGGTATAGCTAAAATAAGAATGGTTCAGAAGGTTGACGCGAGGTGGAAGGGATAGCTCACGTCTTTCCTGTCCCGGTCTGCCCATAGGCAAACAGAGTACAATTGTAACCCATCAAAACTTCGTCAAGCATCGGACTGACTACGTCGTGGTAGATCATGGCCTGATCTGCTTCTGGGCCGAAGACGAGGTCGAACGGGTAAGTTCTGACAGGAGGGAGGGTAATAATACCCAGACTGGATACCGGAGCGGAGGTCTCAATCGTGATTTCCTTGCTCTTCGGTCCGCTTGAATTAACTATGATTGGAGAGTTGTCGTTGATCTCGCGCTCGGAGCGACGTCTGCATCGGATGACGACTTGGATGTTGGTTTCGGCACCTTCAATTGAATTAGCCTTCTGGTGCTTGGGCAAGCCGTTGGTGACTGGTTCTCGTTGCTGGCTGTCCTCTGTTGAGGACGCTGATCTGGACATGACTGAGCGGGCGCGGGTCGGTGGCGGCATGGTGGAGTTGGTATTGTAGTTTGCCCTTGCTCGAGAAGACGCAGGTCGACGAAGAGCCATGGTAGACGTTGAGCAACGCGTGCAAAACGCCGGAGATATCGACGACGAGGTTCAACCAGACCACTGTGTCCAGCGACAAATGCCCGTAAACATAGATACGCGTCGAGTCACGTGCGCGTCACTCTCTCACAACTCACCATGGGCAAGCGCAAGAAGTCGTCTCGCAAGCCCGCACCGACAAGGAAGAAGGTTCCGCTGGGTGAGCAACAAAAAAAAAAGAACATCGTTTGTGATCCTCTCATTCAACTGTTTGCAGATACTGCGTTCACCTGTCTGTTTTGCCATCACGACAAGTCCGTCACCGTCCGGCTCGATAGGAAAGAGGGCATAGCCTATCTCGTTTGCAGGGTGTGCGATCAGCGATACCAGAGCAAAGTTAATCGTAAGCATACCGTTTTGTTTGCTGCTACCCGTGCCCTCTGCTAGACCATCCATTTATCTAGACCTGACCGAACCCATTGACATTTATTCCGAATGGATCGATGCCGCGGACGCAGCACAGAGAGATGAACATGGTCCTCGCAGGCCGGTAGCATCTTCCAGCAGACCTCCTCCAACACCTCAATCCGTCGACAGCGACGACGATTAAAACCAGCTTTTTTTTCTCGGTTCTTCATTTGTGATGACGCTAGAACATCGTTGCTTTTCCTTTCGGGCTCCCGGTCGCATATTAGTCTCAACTTGCATCTGTACCAAAATAATCACTACATGATGTGCTTTTATCTAGGACAAAAAAGCAAATGAAAAGGTACATGGAGACAGTCTTGTTGCTGCGGCAACAATGCCAAACATATCAGAGTCCTTTCACCACGGCGACTCGATCACCCATTCGTTCGCTCGCGTTTCCTTCTTTCAGTCACGACCCGAGTAGAAATACCCTTTCTCGATATACCCTCCTCTACTCGCTCGATCTTAGAGGACTTACACCGTCTTAGACTGCCGTCATGGCAAGTTCCACCAATATCAAGGTCGTCTGCCGGTGAGCGCGCCAGACCTTCATCACAACATGCCGATTGCAGGTGGATTCACCCTTTATTGGCAGCTTCCGGCCACCGAATGCAATCGAACTCAGAGAGGGTGGCGAAATATGCGTGGGCTTCCATGACAACCTGCAAACCGTCCATATGCGTTCAGCGCAACTAGCCTCGGGCCCAGAGAAGGACGGATTCACGTTTGATAGAGTTTTCCCAATGGCGACAAAGCAGCATGAAGTTTTTGACTATGGAGTTAAAGAGTGTGTGCTTGTCATCTTGATCGGCTTCCGGCATCTTTCTGACCAGTCATAACCAGCATCGTCAAAGGTGATTCAGAACCTCTTGTTGGGCAACTCCGCAAAGACACTAATATACGTTAATCGTGTACCTCTGTATCACAACCAAGATGTTCTGGATGGATATAATGGAACGGTTTTTGCTTACGGACAGACTGGCAGTGGAAAAACCTTCACAATGATGGTGCGAAGCTCTCCCCACCGAGAACCATTAAAACCTTATACTTCTGTTTTAGGGCGCGGATATCGACTCGGAAGACCTGAAAGGCATCATCCCTCGAATAACAGAGCAGATCTTTCAATCTATCGTCGAAAGCGATGCACACTTGGAATATCTCGTCAAGGTTTCATACATGGAGATCTATCTCGAAAGGATCAGGGATTTACTGGCGCGTAGGTTCCCCCTTCTTTGTCTTGTCGGTTGGTCTCTGACCGTTTTCATTTAATGGCCCGTAGCACAAAATGATAATCTCCAAGTCCACGAGGAGAAGTCTAAGGGCGTGTACGTGAAAAACCTATCCGACTACTATGTCAGTAGTGCTAGAGAGGTCTACGAAATCATGCGAACCGGCGGCGCTGCGAGAGTAGTCTCATCAACCAGTCAGTGCCCTTCGGAAGATGCTTGCGTTTCGGCTGATAAGCTCCGCGCACAGACATGAATGCCGAATCGTCCCGTTCCCATTCAATATTCCTAATCACCATACAACAACGGAATACTGAGACAGGCGCTCAAAAAACTGGAAATCTCTATCTCGTCGATTTGGCTGGCTCCGAAAAGGTGGGCAAGACCGGCGCTTCTGGACAGACCCTAGAGGAGGCGAAGAAAATCAACAAATCGTTATCTGCTCTTGGCATGGTCATCAACGCTCTCACTGATGGCAAAGTATGTCTCGTCATGTCATGTTGTCTCGGCAGCACGTTCAACCTGCATAGGCAAAACACATCCCATACCGTGACTCGAAACTCACTCGCATTCTTCAAGAATCTTTGGGGGGTAACTCAAGGACAACATTGATAATCAACTGTTCTCCATCCTCTTACAATGAGGCGGAGACGCTGTCGACGCTTCGATTCGGTATCCGAGCCAAGTCAATCAAGAACACGGCTCGTGTCAATGCGGAATTGTCTCCTTTGGAACTAAAGGGTCTTCTGGCGAAGGCCAATCTTGCAAATTCATCCTATCAGAAGTATATTGCTGCTTTGGAGGCAGAGTTGGCTATTTGGCGTTCTGGAGGTCACGTCGACCAGGCCGACTGGGCGATGTCCGGCAAAGCGAACGTCGCTACAACTCCAGCGAGCAAGAAGCCCCCCACGTCACCGACGCCATCAACGCCTATGTCAAGTTCCCGCAGCATGACCCCTGTCAACCCTGCACTAGAGGGCTTGAGAGGCGACTTGGACAGCAGGCCCCAGACACCCACAGTCGTTGGCCTAGACAAGGATGAACGCGAAGAATTCCTCCGGAGAGAGAATGAGCTGAGCGATCAGTTAGCTGAGAAAGAGGCCGCCCTCTCTGCTGCTGAAAAGCTTGTCAAGGAATTGAAGGAGGAGTTAGTGTTCTTGAAAGAACAGGAAGCGTCCGTTAACAAGGTCCGTTGGCTCATGACACTTGTAAGAATTCTGACCACTAATGACTGTGTACAGGAGAACAAGGTCATGTCGAGTCAGCTCAATGAACTGAGATTGCAATTGGAGAGGCTCGACTATGACAACAAAGAGGGCGCCATTACAATTGATATTCTTAAAGAACAGAATGTGGATGCCAAGAACGAGTTGGAGGAGCTGAAGAAGCAGATTGCGGAGTTGAAGTCTTCTCAAAAGGACGCCTCAGTGGAAGACAAAGAGAAGCGAAAGCAGGAAAAGATGGCGATGATGATGGCCAAGTTTGACACGGTGTGTTTCATTTTCTGTGCACTTCGCCGCGCAGGACTTTTGACAGATTTACAAAAAAAAAAAAAAACTGACAGCAAGGCGCCTTTTCGGAGAAAGACGAGCAACTACGGCAGTTACTGATCAAATTAGATAGCATGGACACGGCGGGTGCATTGACACAAGAAGACATGGCGGCCATTAGAAGGCAGCTAGCTGACGGTCAGAGCATGTTGCGGGACACTGTCGACAGATTGAGACAGAGCCAAGAAGAAAACGAGATGGTTACAAGAAGACGAGATGAGTTGGAAGCTCGAGTCGCGGCACTAGAGACCGAGTACGAGGAGCTCCTAGGTTGGTCGTTCCCTTAACGAGAAGCTGATGGCGGATCATTGACGGCGTTCAAATAGAGAAAACAATTCATGACGAAGACACCAGCGATGCCGATTTGGCTGAATCAATGGCAGAATTCAAGGTTTGATAATCCAGTACGTAGAACGAATAGCGACTGATTGTCAGCAACCAGACAAAGTTGGAGGCTCAATATGCCGCTAAACGCGAAGCTCACGTCAGCGAGGTGGCCGACCTCCGCCAACAGCTGGAGATGAGGGCCAACGAAATTCGCAATCTGAACGGCTCGATTGAGAATTTGAAGAGTGTAAACGAAGAATTAAAGGTTTGTACATACACCGCCTCCGCTACCATGGTTGATCACCTTCTTCAAGCGTGCTTTCGCCGTCACATCCGCCGGGATCGAGGGCGGAAAGAATCTTGCCGAGAGCGCTCAGGATCTTGAGCGGACGCGGAAAGCGATCAATGTTCAGCTCGCGGAGTTTGACGGGGTCAAGAAATCCCTGATGCGTGACTTGCAGAACCGGTGCGAGAAGGTGAGCGCGGTGAAACGTCTTGAAAATCTTCACTATTGACTCACTGATTGATCTAGGTGGTTGAGCTGGAGATCCAGCTTGACGAGATCAGGGAGCAGTACAACAACGTAATTCGAAATAGCAACAGCAAAGCACAGCAGAAGAAGATGGCATTCTTGGAACGAAACTTGGAGCAACTGACACTTGTGCAGAAACAGGTAGGATGCATTTTACTGTTTGGATGAAATTGAACCGAATCGTTTTTTTTCTTGTAGCTCGTCGATCAAAATTCTATGCTAAAGAAAGAAGCGGGCATTGCAGAACGCAAGTTGCTGGCGCGTAACGAACGCATTCAAAACCTCGAAGCGTTACTTCAGGACGCGGACCGCCGCTTGTCGGTTCAAAACCAGAAGTTCGAGAGTCAGCTGCAGGCGGTGAAGGAGCGCTTGGACCAGGCGAGAGGTGCGTGTCGCGCAAATCGGGCCGTAAAAAAGAACGCCGCTGAGTGAGTTTTTCACCAGCGCAAAAAGCAGCCCAATCATCGCCGCTTGGATTTGGTCGGATCGCCAAGCCATTGCGTGGTGGCGGCGGTGCTGCCAATTCGCTTCCTAATCCGATAGGTGGTGGAAGCGGGCCCAGTGGCAATCCCATAAGCAGGATACAGAATGAAGAATCAGGGTAGGTTTTTTTTTCCTTTCAAGCCTGCCATCGGATCATCTGACCGTGACCGCGTCGCGTCTAATGTTAGCAGCTCTTGTGAGTGTAATTTTTTTCTCTTTCGTCGTTTAGGGTGAGTGCTGATTTGTACAGCAAAACGTGCGTCGTGGTTCTTCAACTCTCGGTGATCGTGGAAGGAGAGATTTTTCTGTCGTATACCGTTGTCTGTATAGCATTGCATAGCATCTAGCATAGAAGAAAAAGAGTAATGACCGATTTGCAAGGAGGATTTGCGGCGTGGTTTTGTTACGTCAGAGGCTTTTTTGGCTGCGGGGACCTGATTCGATCCGGCTGTGAACTAAACCAATTTGATCCCGTTGAAACACGGTTCAATATTTTTATTCGACTTATTGCCTCCGCCCGGTCCTCTAATTCCTGTGTCCCTTGGTTCTCTAACATCTGAATGTCCGCCAACCTCCCCGTTCTTCATTCCCTTCATCTGTGCTAAGGGTCCCCTCTTTTGTTGTCGCGTCAACACCACATTCCTTTCTTTCGGTCCATTGCTAATACGCGCTAGCCATAAGCGTGAGTCGCGTCTGTTCCTTTTTTTTTTTTTTTTTTTACTTGTCAGTCCCTTTTTATTGGAAATACTCAGCTTTCTCTTTCTGTTCGTAACATAATCAAGCTCCCGTGTCACTTCATTTGTTTTTAGACCATACTGACTGACCTCCTTTGTCCTTCCAAGGCTTTTAATACACTTAGTATCATTCTCCATAATTTCGACGTCGAGTGAGTTCATTAGTCCAAATTTCTTCCTTTTTTCCTCATTAATGGTTTTGTTTCAGTACCTAATTTCCATCGCTTTTCATGTCTGGCAATTCGTCCCGAAAGCCTTCTGGGTCTTCCACCCATTCTGTCGCCCATTCTCCGATAGGTTCTCCTCGTCACCATGTATGCCATCCGCATCGATCGCTTCGTCCGTCGTGGTGTTTAAATTTTGCTTCAGGGTCAGGCGCATTTGAATCCGGCTAGTGCAGCGAACATGTACACTGTGGGCATGTCCAACGCGAACTCTCTTAAAGGTCTCAACTCTGGCTGGCAGGTCTGTTCTTCGGTATTCCTCTCGGACTTTTGGGATTTGACGCTCCACTCCGTAGGTCTGGGGTCCCGGTGCTCAATCTTCGAAGAGAAACGCATCCATCTCCTCTGCTACGAGTGTCACCGAGCTTCATACACCGCAAACCGACTCGAGCTACCGCGGAAACATCACGGAAGGTTGGTCCGTGTCTCGTCCCGCAAGTGGTGCCTGGGATGAAGGAAACGATGCGCCTCAAAAGCACGATTTCGCTTCTGTCGTATGTTTTTTTTTTTTACGTGGACGCCGTCTCCTCAGGTTAGCCTGATCTCGTTCCTACCTAAATTCAGGAATCGCACGCTCAATTGAATTTACATCATGCGAGGCCACGACCGTCCGCCGTAATTCAGCCAGCGCCTTTCTCGGGTGTCGCACTGGTATGCACTTAATTTGGCTTAGACCCGTTCCCATTACTGACTGCATGCATATTTTTTTCACAGGAGGATCGCCCCGCTCCGCCTAAGCCTGGCCAATTTTCTCCACAGCGTTATGATGCCGGCCTCGGTAAGGAGTCCACTGGTTCGCGCTTTGCTTCTTCCACCTCTCCAACGCGATCATTTGGGGCAAACGCCTATCCCAGTCACCAAAGTGCCAGCCAGGGAGTGATGGCTTCGGGGCTTGATGTTATTCCGTCAACGCAGACGGTCAACGAAGACCTCTCGTACTCTCTCCGTGGGATGGCCGTGGAGGATGATTTCCAGGTGCAACCGAACCGTCAACCGGTGTCCCACCTCGCCCAACATGGCCGCGGTCCTCCCGTCCCCCCGCCGCACCCCTACAATCTTTACCCACAATCCGACTATAGTCCCTACTACTCGTTACCCCCTGTTCGAGACTCGTACGTTGATTATCCTTATGGATATGACGCTTACCGAGTGTCTGCTGATACATCCATGTATACCTCGCCTGTTCTAAGTGGTGCGACCGCCGTCAATCTCTACCCGCCTGTTACGCCTCAGGCAATGCATCCGACAGCTATACCCGATGTTCACAGACCCCAGCCGCCCATGTTTTATGATCCCCATCGACCTACGTCTCAGTTCTACTTTCCGCCTCATCAACCGATCTTGTATCCTCAACCTTCCCCATCGCCGCTAGTAACATCCCAAATGCATACTCCCCTAACAGACAAGAAACATGACATTCCAGTATGTTCTCTATCATGTGTTATATTTCTATCTATTCACGATCATAGTATAATCTTCAGCAACAACTGTCGTCTTCCGGTCTTCTTTACGGGTCCATCAGGTCTACGCCTTCGCCTAATCCATACCTTAACGCTCTTGATTATGGTTCACAACTGCCTGTTATATTACCTGGGCGCATGTATGGCCCAAATCCGCTGCACTTGTATGCCCATGCCATGCGTGGCGGGCGGCGAGGTAACAATGAATCCTCTAATACATTGCGCAGTCCTCTGTTGGATGAGTTTCGATCGAATAAAACGCGTAAATGGGAACTACGGGTGAGCTTTGAATCCTCGTCTGGTAGTCGCCAAGCTTGAAATGATTTTCAGGACATCTTTGGCTTCATTGTGGAATTCAGTGGTGATCAGCACAGCTCTCGATTTATCCAACAGAAGTTGGAAACCGCAACTAGCGAGGAAAAACAGATCGTATTTGAGGAAATCGTACCAAATAATACCCTTCAACTAATTCAAGACGTTTTCGGTAATTATGTTGGTCGTTCGATGGCATATCTCACTGGTCCATTGAAAACTGACACTGCCCGAACAGGTTGTCCAGAAACTCTTCGAGCATGGAACCCAGGTGCAGAAGACCGTGCTTGCCAGCACCATGGAAGGGCATATCCTATCCTTGTCTCTGCAGATGTATGGCTGCAGGGTGGTTCAGAAGGTAGCTGATCCCCAAGAAATTATGCTTCTTTTGTGTGCCTAATCTATACACCGCAGGCGATTGAATACGTTCTCCCTGACCAACAAAGCACTATAGTGCATGAGCTTGAGCCTCATGTCTTGAGATGCGTCAAGGACTCCAATGGCAACCATGTATGGCTGTCTGTTTGAGCTTCTTGTCCCGTTCGTCTCAACTGATCAAGAACAGGTAATCCAAAAATTGATTGAACGGGTGTCTCCTGACCGACTTGGATTTATATCCGTATTTCGGGGAAATGTGTACGATTTGGCGACCCACCCCTATGGTTGCCGCGTTTTGCAGAGGTGTCTGGAGCATCTGCCTGAGGACGTCACAAGACCGCTTCTTGACGAGTTGCACAAGTACACCGTCAATCTAATGCAAGATCAATTCGGGGTATGTAATGAATGACTCAAATTGCTTGTTGTGTGTTAAAGTTTCATCAGAATTACGTCGTTCAATATGTTCTTGAGCATGGGAAGCCCCATGATCGTGTATTGGCCATCAGCAAGATTCGAGGTCAACTCCTGCAGCTGGCGCGTCACAAGTTCGCATCCAACGTCTGCGAGAAGGCTCTACTGTGCGCCGATTCGGAAGGACGCAGAATCTTAATCGATGAGGTCATGACTCCGAAGCATGATAGCGTCAGTCCCATTGTAACGATGATGAAGGACCAGTATGCTAGTAAGTGTAATCCGCTGACTTTCAGAGACAAATATTAGTCTGAAGTTTCCTACAGATTATGTGCTTCAACGGGCATTGACTGTTGTTGAAGGCGACCAGAGGGAGATCTTGGTGGCCAAGGTCAAGACACAGCTCGTTACGATGCGCAGGTACTCCAGCTCGTATACCAAACACCTTCTTTCCAGTACGTCAAATCTGCCCGTCATGCAATCAGTCACCAACTGATCGCCATCTGCAGTCGAGCGTTTGATCGAAAAATACTCGACGCCTGACCAAGCGCCGCCAGTGAATGTCACGACTGACCAGACCCGCTGACATATACTGCAACGGACATTTTTGCGCTTCTTCTATCTGCATCATGGTATAATCTCCAACAATGCAATTTGCCGAACTCTTTATAATGCATTTATTCCATTCTCGTCAGATACTTGTGCTTTTCTGTTGTCATGTATTGGAGAGTTCTTGGTTTGCACTTGATACTTTTTATATCACGTTTTAGTCCGCTCTAGTTTCGAGTATTCCCTGCTTTGTTAGCACAGTATATACCACTAGTAGTGCAGTTCATCAAAAGTGGAAATCGCTTGATTTTTTTTTTTTGGGTTAAGCTCCTAGTCGTGAGGAAATTGAGTTGGCGGTGTTGCGTGACGTGTCGGATCCAAGTAGGCGTTCCCACAGCTTCTTACTCTATTCTGCACCCCAGCTACTGCTCTGGTTGGTTGATCTGACCACTCGCCCCAGTCTCAATTCGTCCGAGAAATGAACGGTGTAGAGGCCGCGGCGTCGCTTTTTGGTTCTGAGGAATCAACTTCAGACCCGTTTGCCGCGCTTGGGGTGGCATCGTCTCCTCAACCTTCCTCAGACGAGCTTTTCTTCGTCAATGGCGTCTCCAATGTCTCTGAAATATCGAGCTCTACCATTGCGACGAATACGGTCTCGGGGCATGCGCAGCCATACTCCCAGCCCGAACCCAACTTGCAACAGCCAACTCATGCGTCGACTTCGGAACAGTTGAACCCGCCAGCCGAGAGTAGCAGCGCCCAGACATGGCATCGGGATACGTCTCAAGCAAACGGGAGTTATGGGTATGGTGTGCAGGAGCAGGTCTCAGGTAGGCTTTTTCCACTCGCTTTAAGCCGTTGAATCAACTGACCGAAACCTGCCTTTTGCAGTGACACAGGATCTGCTGGTGACACCGTCTACACCATCTAACGAGCCTTATAATCCATACGTTCCAACATCTAATCGCCCAATGGACCCGAGCCCGAGCGCAAAGTCAACACACGATTCGTATTATCCAGTTCATAACACGACGAGCAATGCGACGCCTTCTGTATATCCTTCATATTCCCATGGTTCTACGACTGTCTCTGCTCCCAACAACTCATACGCTTCGTTGTACGGTAGTCAGACAGAGAATGTGCACAAGGTCATGGCTCCACCTGTTCCAGCGCCAGTGACTACTATCAATCGACCGAAGATTTCGAATGCATATGATCCCCCGTTTCCGCCTGTACCAAAATACAACAGGCGCACTCCCTCTTCGCGTACAGGAAGTAGTTACCAATCGTATGGTATGTCTTACACAGCTGTGGCCCCTCCCGGAACGTTTGCTGTCTCGAACACAGTCCCGCCACTCCCTTCCACACGTAGTCCGGAATATAATCGACCTCCGCCTCCTTCAAACAGTTGGGGAGTGTCGGGCGCGTCCGACACTACCATGAACAATTCCTCTGCTTACGGCGGAAGCCCAGCGATCGCTGGCCTAACACAGGCCACACCTGCCACAGTCCAAGGATATCCTTCAGTGTCTGAGAACTCAGTATCTGGTTATGGAGATGCGTACACACGTAGCGTCGGCTCCCCTCCCGCTGATGGCGCGGCGGTTAAGACGCCGCCAGTGTATTCTTCCGATCCCACTGCTCGCTCGAATTCTTATCAACCGGATACGACTTCGCCTTCGCCTCCTCTACAAACAATGCGCGGCGGAACGGCTCAGCCTAGCGAAGATGTAGCTGAAGCGCATGATTCGGTGGTCCATGAACAAGAGGTCTCGGCGGTGGAAAGCCTGTCTCAAACCATCTCGCCCAATAATTACGGAACGTCAACAAAATCGATGCAGATTGCAAATCAGTATATGCCATCACGACCGTTTAGCCCTGGCCAATCTCCCAAGATGACCTCTGAACATAGGGCGTCATCCCCGGTTTCTGTTGGCAGCGCCTATGCAAGCAAATACAACCCGTACACAGCCAAAAGCCATGCAAATGGCCATGCTAGAGAGGGATCGTCTTCACCTCGCCCTTATTCCGTCTACTCTACCAATGGCCCTCCATCAACAAAGCAGTACCCATCGACAGCCCTTGCAGATGCGGCTCGAAATCGTTCAATGTCAAATAGCTCAATCCGTTCTTTAGCTTCAAATGATCCATACGCTCCTCCCCAGTCTCGCCGGCAAACACTTGAGACAGGTTATGGATCGCACACGTCTCAGGCATATGATCATCTCACTGTGCGCGCGCAGACCTTCTCCTCAGAGGTCCAAGAGGCTGCTGTTCCTACATACCAGACACCTTATGCGCCCTCTCCATCACTTCTGGGTGCAAACGATCCGCTCGGGAGGACTTCTGCCAGAGCGCCGGTTATCAGCTTCGCATTTGGTGGCAGACTTGTTACTTGTTTCCACGGTGCCGCTTCTCTTAACACAGGATTCGATGTGGCATTATCATCTCGAAACTCCACTGGTATCAAGATCAGGTCCTTGAAGTCACTTATACCAGACTCAGTTTTGGATACCTCTGCTGCCTCATTCCCCGGTCCTCTTTTTGGTGATTCTGGGACATCGTCTGGCCTTGTTCTGACAGGTGTTTCATCTCAAAACAAAACAAAAAAAGCGCGTGTCATAAAGTATCTATCAGAAAGGGCGGATGAACTCGCCCTTGGTCTTCGTTACTTCAACCAGGACTCTCTGGAAGGTCGGAGGGCAGAGGACAAGCTCATTTTGATGAAATTGCTCAAAGTCATGGTGGAGCATGATGGTCGCTTGACCGGAACGTATGCTGTATCCTTCCCAAATGTTACTAATTGCCGTTAACTGCTTTACACAGGCCTCAGCTGGATACTGACGTCCGGAAGACGCTTGTGCCAAGATTAGAAAATCCCCAGGACGGCTCGGTCACGTCTGCACCTACCTTTACCACGATTGCCGATACCCAGCCACCCGATATCTCCACTGCCTCTTATGGAGCAACTGCGTTTACTTCCGAATCTCAACCAATCTCTGTCTCTCCTTTACGTCCGGCTGTGCTGAATAAGATCCAAGATTTCCTGCTACGAGGCGAGCGTCGGCAAGCTTGTCATTATGCACTTGATGAGAAACTTTGGGCCCACGCAATGATTATTGCGAGTAGTATTGACCGGGACGCTTGGAAAGAAGTAGTCAACGAATTTTTGAAGAACGAGCTTGGCAGTGGCGATGTGTCTAACCTTCATCACGAACCTTCGTCCTCAACAACAGCAGGTTGGGAAAGTTTAAGGGTTGCGTACAGCCTTTTCTCTGGTCAAGGGGCGGTCGCAGGTATGTATTGTGCCATGAACCAGTCTGTGGGAATTATGCTGACGGCATTGTAGTGCAGGAGCTGATTCCCCAAAACCTTCTTGCTCGCGGGACGAACCGACTCCAAAACCTTACTCCCGTTGCCCCTCATCTCACTCCTAGGACACCAAACTTCTCTCCACCTTCGCTGTCGGTGTCCGTGCCTCCGGAGGCTACTCTGAAGTGGTCGGAGACTCTCGCCATGATGCTGTCGAACCCTCTGACGCCCGAAACATTGGCTGCATTGACGGGCCTAGGAGATCTTCTTGCTGCCAATCAGTTATATGAGGCGGCCCATGTCTGGTCCGTACCATAGTTTAAGCCCTGTTGCTCGACTGATTTCCACCATCAGCTACCTTCTTTCCCCGCAAACCTCGCCCTTGGGAGGGGTTGGCAATCCTTCGGCCCGAATGGTGCTGGTTGGTTCTCGTAGCCCGACGGCATGGTCGTCCTTTGTTAGGGATTCCGACCCCATTATATTCACGGAAATTGTTGAATTTGCTTTGTCTCTTGCCCCGCAAACCAAGGGACAAGAACCATTCCAGGGCCTTGCCCATTTGCATGCGTACCGCCTTATCAGAGCGATGTCATTGGTGGAAACCGGCGATATGCAGACAGCGACCAAGTTCGTTTACCTCTCCCTAACTTTCTATATTCCTTGCTGACGGTATGACAGGTATTGCGACGCGATTTCCGCTTCCGTCCATCGTAATTCGCCTTACATAACACCCCTACTGTTAGATCAGCTCAAAGGACTTACGGATCGTATCTCTGGCATCTCGCACAATGACAAGTCCAGTTCTTGGATGGGTGCGAAGCTGAGCAAGCCAAGTCTTGATACAATTGGTGGATGGCTGGAAGGCCGGTTCACGAAACTTGTAACAGGCGAATCGGAAACGAGTTCAGATGGCGATCTCTCGAAAGCTGACCAAGGTTTTGCTGGGCCATTCTCCCATTACAGCACAATCTCCTCGACCACACCTTCAGCTAGATCTTCTCCGCAGCCTTCCGGCGCGGGCTTGCCTCCGCGTAGCGGTTCTGCTTTAGCTTTCTCCTCATCCCACGTCGTCCAGCCGCAAATCGATCGAGCGTCATCCGCCATGGACTACGTGAAGCGCAAGCCTTCTCCTGGTCCTCGCATTGCATCCGCAAGCGCCATTACCACCACTTTTTCTAGCTCGACATCGTTCGGACAGACGCTTAGCGGCTCTAGAACCGTCAATGGTTATAGCCCGGTAGAAGAGCTGGTGACGCCACGGCCTTCCTCCGGCACAAACGAGGACGACACCAATGTACAAGAGGCGACTTGGTGGGGTTCTAGTTACGAAGAAACCTCAACGACGCAGACGCCCACGGCCTCCACTTTTCTGCGAGTTGAGGACAATGCCTTCACACAGTCTTCAGATGGATTCATCTCCTTGATGGATGCGTCATCATATTCATTACCTCCCCAATCATCTGCCCGGTTGGGCTCACAACTGTCCCCTACGCATGAGGACGACGGCGAGGACCTGGGACTTGGGAATTCCAAGAGAGAAAAAATCACCACTGAAGATAAGGCAGACCAACCGATGTCGACGCCGGAGCCAGCCAAACCTGCCCCTCCGCTCGAATCATCATCACGTAGGTCTCGAGTGGCATTCTCTCGTCCCATTTTACTGAAACAATATGATGCAGACGAAACACCGGCTTCCACGAATGGATCGTGGTTCAGCCGCTGGTGGAAACGATCCGACGCTCCAGGTCCCACCAAAGCAAGCCTTGGAGAAGAGTCCTCGTTCTATTATGATAAAGACCTCAAGCGCTGGGTTAACAAAAAGGTAAGTGCAAGGCACTAGACGGTGGCAAATATTCACACTGACCTTTGGAATGTCAGGCTGGCGAAACAGAGGTAGCTAAGCCTGCAGGACCGCCCCCTCCTCCGTCGAGGGCGCAAACAACATCGCCGGCAATGGCAGGCTCTAGACCCTCCAACGGATCTGAAGCCTCCGGTCCTCCAGCGCGTTCCGCATCCGCAATCGACTTGAGCACCTCACCTCCGAGCAAGACCGTCATGAGAGTACGATCAAACCTTGTGCCACTGCCGGATTCCGCGCCCAGCACGCCAACGGGGACAAGACTAGCTCCGCCCGGCCCCCCTCCTGGGAGGCCGAAATCTCAAGCATCAAAACGGAACATTCGAAATCGTTATGTTGATGTTTTCGCACAGGGAGCCTAGATTATCATATTCTTAAATTGATCACCCTTCTCGCATTTCGGTTGCATTATATATTGTTTTCTTGTATATTTTATCATAGAACCGATGGTATTCATTGAACGTGGATGAATTTGATGTATATGTACCAGGTCATCAATTAGGTCTAAAGGAACAACCGGAATGGGTAACCTGGGAAATGCCTCAGACGGAAAAAATTACCAGGATGTTAATGAATTACCTCTGTTTTTCACCCTGAATAAGGATACGAGAACAGAATAGATGATCATGAGGACTGCTGTCCACAGATAGACCTGTAGCCTTTGACGATGAGGGGAAGGCTGGCGAGGAATTAGTACTATGAGCATTAAGACCGCAGAAGCCAAGAGACCATCTGAAACCCCGTGTCAGTCACAAGACCGGCAGAAGGTAACCGCAGTGCGTACATATGAAGGAAACAACAGTGACCTCTTGTCCAAACTGGTTTTGATAACCAGCTGCGATCCAGCTACCATCCCCTCCATTGTAGGGAACACCTCTGATTTGGGTGAACATGTATCCAGAGGTCATGACAAGAATCACAAGGACTGTGACGGCAGCCCAGGACCAGCGATTTTGGAAGATAGGGGAAAGAAAACGCAATGCCAAGGCAAATGTTAAGAAACCGCTGGCAACAGTAAGCCAATGAGCCCAGTCGATGGGTTCACGGTACGGAATCGGGATGGGAGTATGGCGAGATAAATGATTTGCTAGCGGTCCTGCTTCAAATCCACTTGCGGAACATCAGATATTAGATTTACAGATGGCTATGCCCGTCTTACTTGGTGGAGAAATCATATTTTGAAGGGCCGTATTTGCCGTTGGTAGGCTGCCGCGGTCCTTCTGTGGGAGGATACACGTAGACAACAGGTGCGGAAGAGAGGCCAAGCTACCACCGGTTGAGCAATCATCGTGTGGGATTGGTCAAAAAGACGATCACCTTGTGGAAGACCATCTGGGCATCGTCAAAGTCGAGAGTAGCAAAGAAATGATTGTCCCTGTGCTCTTTTGGCGCAGCACTCCACGCTTTTGCTACAGCAAACCAGGAAGGATCGAATTCCCTGGGGTTATGAAATCGTTCCAGCGCCATGTCGTGAACACAAAAACGTTGACTGACTTGCAAGGCAAACACCTCCTCCGTTTGTCCAATGCAGTGAGTTGCACAGACGCGGACCAGCTGCGCTTCGACGATGTCAGGAGATCAAATGTGGTTTCATTGAGCCTGATGATGCCATGTCCCGCCTCGGCAAGCCGAACGAGCTGCTGGTGTGACGACAGCTGCGCCAAGGCGGTGGCAAAGAACGACAGAGAGAGGAACAGGAGACCGAATTGCTTCATGGGTGAGACGAGGAGGGACGTGTTGGGTTACGTGGTAAAATTTGACCGCGTCGATAAATGGAGCAAGCCGAGGTTCCTCCGCCACATCCATGACCTCTCATGCCCTCCTTCTCCGTCTCTTCCTATCTCCCTCCTTTTTCTCGGTCCATGTTGCTCTCAGATATCTTCTACTTTATTCAGATAACATAGGAATCACGTATTATCTCACAGGAAGGCTGAAGCAGATTGATATACGCGAATTGCGCGAAGTTTGGGGGTTTATATGGTGAACTCCGCGTTCGTGATCCTACATCCCCTCTGAACCTGAGTATTCATTTCGCAGCCATCTTTTAGTAACCAGACCCTCCAAGTCTAGAGCACTGGAGTGTTTTGTTCTTGAGATCGCACAACGGTCCACACATATAGCCATGATGGTCAGTCCTCGGTCAATTCACGCCTCTACCGTTCTCGCCAATATCTGTTGCGTCAGACACTGTGGTTTATGCAAGCAGCTCTTAGAGATCTTTCAACGGGCTCTCACAATTCACCGTCTTTCATCATATGTCAAAGGATACTTAATCGATGTCATGAAATCATCTTCGACGACATCCCCCCTCCATCAAGTTCCCCTTATGCAGGTCTCAAAATACCATCTCAATCTCTTCTCATGCGGAGAAAAATTAAGCCAAATGTTGAACCCGCGGTGGTGGGCGTTGGCATTGTACTAGCCGGAGCGCCTGGTATGCCTCAATTGGCTGATCTTGTAGGCCACGTCGCCATCGAACAAGGCCGGGTTGAATACACGAATGGCGTCAAAAGTCTAGAATCCCAGAACGAAGAATATTTTCATGGACATAAGACTGCCCCGCAAGCCGAGGTCCTCTTAGACGATGAACAAGACATTGAGGAGAGTTCCGACAGAGATGAGGTACCACCCGATGGTTTCTCTGCAGTACTTTCTCCATCTACGATATCGAATCGAGACCGGAAGAGGAAAATCGGCGCCGCTCAGACTGTTCCTGCATTGCCTCTGCATCTCAATTTACGTCCCTTCAGAGCCTCGCAAGATCCACTTGGTCAATTGGATGTCGAGCCCCCGAAACTTCCTTACCTATCTACACCATCTATACCCTCAGCACAACCTTCTCTCCGCTCCGCTAGCCTAAATCCGACCGATGCTCTTCTCGAGAAATATGATAAACCGGCTCAGACACAGCTTCTGCGGAGCCATTATTGTCGGTCAGAGGTACACTGGTCTCCCTCTGCGAATTATCATTCACCACTCAGCCGTCGCGAACTAGATCCAATTTCTTTTGAGTCTTGAGAACATATCGAATCGTTTGCTGATTGTGCCTCGTCCTGCACGGGTCAGCGCTCTCAGAGCTGAACTTACTGCTTTAAATCACAGGTTACCAGCCGAAGTAAATGTCTTGCTTTCCTTCTTGTCAATTAATCTGATTGAGCAAACCAGGTTTGCATTCCCATGTGGTGCCCGTCGTCCGACACGCTCAGTCCCTCAACAAGTTTACCTCAAGCACATCATCGCATAGTTCGCATACCACCAGGAGAAAGCGTCGTTCTTAACTCCGCGGAACGTGCACCTTATCTCTTGCTGATTGAAATCCTACATGATGACCTGGATTTCGACCCCAATAAAAGGAACAACAAGGAAATACTGAAAAAGATCGTCACCAAGGAGAATGAAAAAGCAGGGGCGTCCAAAGACCTGATTCCGTTCGACGAGCGATCGGGAGCCACCAAAACAAACTTCTATACCCATCATGCAGAATCGAGTACCCCATCGGCAAAGCCTCCTGATCCGTCACAGACGCCGAGTACAGAACTTATTGGCGATGAAGAAGAAATCGATCTCGTAGAGCAACTTTACGGTCCCAATCAATCCCTTCGCTCCGGTCCCGTTGACTTGACGGATTCAATAGTTCTGCCGCCGCCTCCTAAAAACAAAGACCTTGACATGGCCACATGGTCTAAATCGTCACCCCTCCCACATACTCCTGTAATAGAAAACGGTTCGTTGCTGTCACAAGGCAGGCCACGTTTGGAATTGAATGGGAACGAACCGAGCCGGAATCTTTCATTGGACGAGTACTCCGAAAGAATGCGCACCGCGGCAATCATGCTTGCCCAATTGAATTCGACTCTCACTGTGAACACCCCTATTTCTTCTGCTGCCCCGAGTGCCCACTCCGACTTTGCCCCACGTTCCCCACCACTCGAAACTACACCGACATTGAATGCAGAACAACCACCCGATAGGGGTGCTTTTTTCTTTGGAGTTCCCGATCCCCCGTCTCAAACTTGGACTACATCGAAACTCCAGTATTCAGAAGCCAGCGCCATTCGAGAACGAATCATGCAGGAGATGCTAGCGCTTGAGGAGGAACGAATGGCCCGTATGGCCGAAGACCGTGATGACCAGGGTATGGCATGGACTGGTGATATCAAGTCCGTCGAGGATGAGAATATCATCCGACGAGAGCTCGACAAGGCCGACCCGTCGGCGGTGGTGTTTAGTGAATCATGGGCAACCAAGAAGGTTAGTTTCGTTTCGCATCAGCATTCTCTCGCAATTTATTGGTCTGCAGAGCCGCATTCGACATGCTTCGCCTTACGGGCATTTGGGTACGTGTCTGAGTATTTCATGTTCTTACGACTCAATATGTGCAGCCAACTGGGATTGCATGTCTGTCATCGTCAAAACGGGAGGTGATCTTCGACAAGAACAGCTCGCTGTGCAGCTCATCCAAGAATTTCAACGAATATGGGAGGAGGAGAAATGCGCATGCTGGGTTCGTTAGTGAGTCTGGCAACAGACCTGCGCTTCTTGTCTGCTGATACAGATTAGCTTCCGAATATTGATAACGGGAGGAACTTCTGGTCTCGTCGAAACCATCACAGACGCTGTATCTATACATTCTCTGAAGAAAGCGGAATATGCTCGAAGAATAGCCGAAGGCAGATTTGGTCATGTCACCTTGATGGACCACTTTAAGACTGTATGGTGCACTGTCTGCCTGTGTATACTCTATGCTGATCTCCAACAAGACTTACGGTGACCCTTCGTCTGCTAAATTCGCTAGGGCGCAACGCAATTTCGCGAAATCTCTTGCCGGTATACCGCCCGTTGCTGTTACATTGTTCTCTGTTATTGATGCATCCATTTTAGGCTATTCTCTGGTGACCTACTTGCTGCAGATCAAGGATCGGCATAATGGGAATATCCTACTGGATCGTGAAGGGCACCTGATACACATAGATTTTGGCTTCATCCTCAGTAATACTCCAGGCAACATAGGGTTTGAAGCTGCCCCGTTCAAACTTCCTGCCGAATACGTTGAGGTCCTGGGAGGTGTCAATGGAGCGTCGTTTCTTGAGTTTCGCCGACTATTCAGGGATGGGTTTGAGGCTGCGCGTAAACACTGCGACAGAATTATCAGTGAGTAAAACGCGAGCATTTGTGTCACCGAAGTATTAACCCCGTCAAGCCTTAGTTGAACTGATGCAGAAAGGTATATGCTTGACGCCTTGTAGTGAACATTCCAGTTAATACGCCGTAATAGACTCCACGCTGCCTTGCTTCGCGGCTTTTGGTGAACAAACAGCGAGCCTTCTTCGGGACCGCTTCCAACCTGTTCTTACACATTCTCTGGTCGCCAATCATGTCGACCGTCTTATAGACAGCTCCTTGGGATCTCATTGGACACGGTTGTACGATTCGGTGAGTCATCTTGGAAGAATCGGCGCGCCGGACTTCAATTCTGAGATCAATACCCCGTTGCAGTATCAATATTATTCCCAGTCGATCCTTTAATACTTCTTGGTTATGTTTGTATCTTTTGGGCCCTTGGATGCATTTTTTTCTGTTGAAAGAATCTCATGTTGGCATCGTGTATCATTTTGAAGAAATGTATTCAGATTAGTTGCTGGCATACCATCCCACATGTTCTAACGTCAGCATCAGCCCAAACTGATCAATCGAATAGTGCATCATAGCGTTTCAGGCAGGAGTAGCCTTCGTAGTCTAGGGCAATTTCAAAAAAGATTGGTGAAGAACGCGGTTTCACGGGCATACCAAAGTTCTGTTCCGGATCACACCAACATCTTCCCTTGGTGTGTGCTTCTTGTTGAGGACAATGTTGGAAAGGCTCGTGCCGATATCCTGCGATAATGATGAATAAATCGGAAAGAAGAGATTGACAGACGCCATCAATGTCTTACCAATGTCATTGAAGAAGTGCTGATGGTAGAATCAGTACCCATGAGGATGACCAACGTCAAAGTGAATACTCACAATCTGGTCTTTGGAGGCGAACAGCGCTGCTCCAATGCTATGCACGGGGGCGTCTCCCCAGCGCTGTACAAATACATTGGTGTTTTCCCGGATAATGCGTAACGACTGACACACCTCGTAGTAGAATCCACCCTCTTTGTCCAGATAGTCAAAGAATTTGGAATACGCCTCGCTCCTCCAGAAATCGAGATCTCCGATTTCAAAGTTACTCCAGACTGTTGGGAAGAGATGTTGAGGGTCGACGACCAACCAAAGGTGAAATATACCCACAGTGGCACCGATTATAGGTCACTCCACCGTCGTCCGACAAGAACGACATGGCATTGTCCTTGGCTAACGTCTCGGGGTATTCGTTGAGGAAGTCTTTGTTCATTACGATCAATCAGTAATAGCAATCGCAATTGTGCCATAGCAGATTCGATTACTTTTGACAGTATTCCAGAGTGTTGGAATGGTTGCTTCGTACTCATACAGGGATATTGTGAAACCTGGCAAAAACAACCCAGTCACCAAATTGCTGAAACCGGGAGAGGCAGACGTGTTGAACTACCATAGACCTTCTTTTTCTCCTCCATATATAGGAATGGGTCATAATCCAAGTCGCAGTAGAACTTCACGTCCGGCCTAGGCGTTGTGTCGGATCAGGAAGACTATGCAGAATGCGACGAAAAGGCAAGAGACGCACTCGACTCTGAGGTTTGTATGAGCAGACGTGGACACATTTCTGAGTAGTTGGACTTACCTCCAATAGTATCTGTATTGTTGTACGAGTGGGTGTCTCCAGAAGAACTGTAAAATTTTGAGTACAGATATTTAACAAGACACCTTGATGGACGAACTCCAGAATTGAACCGGCACATGTTTCGGTATCTAGTGAGAAAGAATGCTTCCAGAAGGAGAATATACGCCAACAGTGGGTCAGAACGCACGGCAGGCTACCTGCAGCTCATGTTATTAGTAATGCTCGTGGCCGAGGGAAGCAGAGCATTACCTCCATATATGACGCCGTTTTTCGCCATTGTCTCGCGCGCCGCAGACGCCTTTTTTTCATCGATCCAAGATGGCTGGTTCCAATCGTCGTTCGATATTTGCCCGAATTCAACGCGAGATTCGGTCAGGCCCTGGATGAGTCTAAAGAAAAAGCAAGACGTCAAGAATGAAGACACCGATAATGGATGCGTAAGTAGGCCACTTTTTGAACTTCTCATCGAATGGATTGTCATTGAGAAAGACATAGGGGTATCGGAACTTTCGGTTGAAGCGGTCTTCTATCTGCTTCATGCTGTTCATTATTCCATTCAGGTCGCTGTTCCGGACTGGGACCCGGGGCTGTGAGACAGTGGGTCCTTATAAACGCGCGAATAAAATGCGAACCCAGCATGACGAATGTGGCGTTGGCTTTTCGTTCCGGAGGGAGCGTCTTGTTGGCATGGATATAAAATTCGTCTTCCACTGGTGTCTTATATGGGGGCTGGGACTTGGGCCCAGTGAGCTGGTCTTTGATGTGCGAGATAGACGTCGCGCGGCCATAACCCTCATGCGAAAAACTCAGGATGAAGTGCAGGCTAATCTAAGAAACAGCGCCTGTGAGCGCGCGGAAAAGCAGGAAGAAGGGCACTCGAGACGGACTATGATGGCCAGAACGAGGAAGACGTAGCGCATTTGCGTCATCATCTTGGCTGAAGTTGCCGTTGGAAAGAGTAGGACGGACGCTGGCCACCTGAATCCAAAAGAATGGCAGATGTCGGAAAAACCAAACAGAGGTGGAGGTTCGGAGTAACTGCCAAGGTTGGATTACACGTGGCTCATCCGCAGCTTGGATGGATATATTTAATCTATGATACAACTTTAACTCCGTCTCTATGTAAACTGCTTCTCGTATCGCGACAGGCACGAATTTGGGGCATAGTCTGCGGGGGTTGGTGCTCGTTCAGCGTGCCGGTCACCGGTCCGCAGTATGATCACCCACCAAAACTATCATTCGGGTCGCACGAACAACGGCCTCGAGTCCATTCGTCCCCCGTCGGACAATGCTGGAACGGGTCATGTCTATACCCTATGTCCCTGAAAAAGTGCACCTGTTCCTTCCTTGCAAACAGTGCTGCGGCGATACTATGTACAGGAGCATCACCCCAACGCTACGCGGCGAACATCAATGACCCTTTTGGGAAGCGCTGATAAGACATTTGGCACTGACCTCGTAGTAAAACCCTCCCTTCGATTCCAGATAGTCAAAGAAGGCTTGGTATGCTTCGCCTCTCCAGAAATCCAAGTCGGCAATTTCGAAATTGCTCCAAACTGATGTGAACGAAATGTTCACATAAGGAGAAACGCTCGCAAGGCGACGAAAGCTCCACTCACAGTGACATAAATTGTACTTCTCACCCTCATTATCCGATAAAAACCCCATGAGGTTGTCGGGCTCCACATACTGGGGATGATTCGCGATGAACTCTATAGAGACACATTTCAGCGATGGCTGAGGTTATAACGTGACGACGTCCGTGCCTTTCACTGTTGACCAAAGCGTCGTGATCGTGGCTTCCCATTCTACAAGAGATATCGTAAAACCTATCGAATCCATGTTAGATGGCTGTGCTCACACAGACGAAGAGACGGGACAATCACCGTATACTTTATTTGTTTCTTCCATATAGAGGAACGGGTCGTATGACACATCGCAGAAGAATTTCACATCCGGCCTGAGCAAACCCCGTAATAACCACCGGTGTCATGATAAAGTGGGAAGGATCGAACTTACTCAACTCTGCATATGGGTTTGGAGCTAGGAAATTGGAGGTGGAGAACTGCCAAACTCACCTCCAATAATATCTGTACGGTTTTAAGAGTTCGTGATGGAAAAAGAACTTGAACGCATAAGGGTGAGGAGCTGCCGACCAATAAAAACGAGCTTACACCCGAGTTGAAACGACACATGTTTCGATATCTGCAGCCCAGGGTCAATTCAGATATAAAACATCCGACAAAAGCTAGACGCACGGTACACTGCCTGCAACCATGGATTCCTTGTAAAAGCGATATTTTATTTTTGGTGCTTGCCAATTTTGAGCTCACCCGCATAGATTATTCCCTGCCACATCATTTTCATACGGTTTTCCTTCGCGCGGTTCTCGTCAACCCAACTAGGCTGATGCCAATGTTCGGGAGGTATTTGACCGAATGCGACCGGGGCATCGGTGAGAACACTGACACGTCTGGGCAAGTGGCGTTCATCGGGCCTGCGGGACGTCACGGAAAGTGCAACTTACTTCTTGAACTCTTCTGTGAATGGCTCCTCGTTAAGGAAGACCCATGGATACCCGTATTGTCTGTTAAATCGATCTTCCATCTGCCGCACACTCGAGACGACGCCTGCTAAGTCGCTGTTTCTGCAGAGAAAGACAAAGGTCGCGTTCGCTCGGCGTCGATACGAAAAGTCCGAGTCGTTCCTGCTGACGACGACGGTGGGATCGACGACAAGATAGTCAGGGAGGGGCGTCTGTTTCTCCAACAGACTTCCGCGGAGATGGCCCAGAGTGAAACTTCCATATTTTTCAGAAGAAAAGACCAGAAGAAGATGAAGGCAGAGCTGAAGTCATGTCTAAGCCGGACGAGACACCGACGGTAAGACAGGATGAGACACGCACTACCACGACGAGCACAGTCGTGATTAATCTGCGGGCAGGTAGCATCATGCAGGACGGAGAGGCTCTGCCAAACGGCGTGCCGGGCGTTGAAATATAAAGGCAAGCGCAGCAGGCATAATATAATTACTCCGATTAGATTTCCCTTAGGTCTCATGCATGGCATATTGGAGTGGGACCGAGATGCGAGTTGTACGAGATCAACTCCAATGCAACGATCATGGACTGCCTTGTATGGATGCTAGTCATGATCATGATGACGAGGCTGCCGATTATTCGTTCGCTAGGCGCTAGTGCTGTGCAGAGCGTCGAATCGGTGGGCCGTGAGCTCGCACGCGCGATGGGCGGCATCGGAGGACGTGCTGGTCTCCATGTGCCTCTGCCGTGTTTCCTTTTCGTCGTCGAGACGCGGACGGAGACGCGTAGAGCCGGAGTCGGCAGCAGTGTGCGAGTTTGTCCATGTTTGGCTACTGAGATTTTTTTGGATTGGTTTACGCCTGCTGTAAAATCGCTGACCTGTCAAATGGCCTCCATTCTCCCAAACGAAGGCCTCTCGGATTCCCGACCCTCTGCCTTCTCTAGTTTCTCCTATTTCAACCCTATCTCTCCAGTCACCGACATATACGACCGTTTCGCGCAATGGCGAACAGACCTTGGTCTCCCACATCCTGGAACAGTGGAGAACCTCCAGAAGGAGGTTAGAGGTCTGTTGTTTTCGCAATGGCCAGCAAAATTCTTTGTAACATAGTACCTTGTCGTCTAGCTACGCTGCTCACGAACTACATCTTCGATGGCGCGCGTGCAGACTTGGCCAAGAGTTTGTCTGCAAATCCTCTCTTTCAGGTCACCCACGCATTCGCGCTGGGTTCGCAGGCTGTGCCGTCGTCTTACAATTTTGGCGCCATTTTTGCCAACCAAAAGGCACGGGTTTTCGCGAGTCTTTATGTTTTATGACAAAGGCACCAACACAATCAATCCAGGTCTTCCTCCAAGGAGGCGTCGACCATGAAGGGAACGTGAATGGCAGGATGAACTATGGATGGACGCAGCAGCACGTCACGAAAGTTCAAACACAAGTAAGTCATTTCGCACCGGGGCCTCCATCGCGCTTTTCTAAGACATGCGTCAGCTTTCGTCGCATTCCAGCCAAAATATGCTCCAGCTGGAACAAGACTACCAAGGTCAAGACTTCAGCCTGAACTTCAAGGCAATCAACCCTTGGCCGGCGGACCTGACAGGCATCTACGTTGGGAGCTATCTGCAGTCGTTCACCAAAAACCTCGCACTAGGTTTCGAAACGGTGTACCAACGGCAGACCCCGGAGCTGACCGATCTGGCGACATCGTACCTCGCAAAATACACTAGTAACGACAAAAACAGCATAGTGACTGCCCAGCTACAGCTGGCAGGCATGTTGCAAGCGACGTACTGGCAGAAGCTCAGCGAGAAGGTGGAGGTAGCGGCCGACTTGCAGGTGATCGCGACCCCGGACAAACGGACCGCGGTCGCGACGCTCGGTGCAAAGTACGATCTGAGGCTGGCGACTTTCAGGGCCCAAGTCGACTCGACGGGAAAAGTTTCGGCGTTGCTTGAACAGAGGTTTACGCCAGCATTCGCATTCCTTGTGGCCGGTGAGATCGATCACTTCAAGGTAAAGTGGCAGTGATGACGGTCTCGTATCTGTTAAAACTGATGCTGGTTGATACAGAACGCAGCAAAGGTCGGAGTGGGTGTGATGATTGAGAGTACTTCATTAACGCCGGAAGAAATGGGAATGCCGCCTCAGCCTACGATTTAATTGACACTCATTTAATTTACGCCCTCCTAGTATTTTAAGTTTGTGACATCACGCCTTCGTGACCATGAGCCACCTCGACGATGTCCATGATCCCCAACCTGAAAGCTCTACTCCCCTTCTTGAGCTGAAATCCGTTGCTTGTCGCCTCAAAGAGGGTCAATCTGTGTTTGCTAACATAGACCTGAAGGTCTTTCAAGGTCTGGGTCTGAATAAACTCTGGCGACTTTGGCTCTCAGCCAGTAACCAGGCGACATCGTCGTTCTCCGCGGAAAGAGCGGCTCTGGTAAAACGACATTGCTAAAATGTATCGCGCACCTTAACGTGCATGAAGGCACGGTTCTTTATCGCGGCAGGTTAGCAAATATCTCCAATATCCTCACCGAAACTAATCAACCCAACCTGCAGTCCTCCGAAATCGTGGGGTATGGTCCAGGTTTCTTCCGTAACATCCTGACCAGTCGTGACGCCGAAATTGATCATTAGGTATACCGTTGTATAGGACGCGGGTCCTGTATGTCCCACAGAGACCCTCGCTGCTCCCTGGCACCCCACGCGACTTTCTCACATCCATCACCTCCATCGAAGCCCGCAAACCCGCCAAGCGCAAGGGGCTCGAGAAGCCGGCCCACAATAGCGTTCACAGGCCAATTGACATTGCCGTTGGCTGGGATGTCGATGCGCAGCTCTGGGATCGAGAGTGGTCGAATCTCAGCGGTGGAGAGGCTCAGAGGGTCGCGCTCGCCATCGCTGTGGGATTGAACACGGCCGAAGTCTTGCTTCTCGATGGTACGAACGGTCACCGCCGTCTCTAGCATTGTTCATGCACTCAATGATGACTTCCTCGTATAGAGCCCACCTCGGCATTGGACTCGAATTCTTCGTCACTTGTTGAGCGGTTTTTGCTGAATGAGGTCAGGTCTCCGGAGGCAGAACTGAAGGCCATCATATGGATCACGCACTCGGACGATCAGGCCAGTAGGGTGGGAAGTAGGTTTATTCATATTTCCAACAGCGGATGTTATGAGGAACACATCTCTCTCGTTTAAGGGTACTTTAACAATCGCCTCTTTCTTGTTTTTTAAAAAAATCTCAATATATGTACTGGGGGAATGAAGAAGGCATATATGTTGTGTGCAACATTCAGAAATCCCAATCAATGGGAAAAATTATGCCCATGCCGAGATTCGAACTCGAGACCCTTGCATTTCACAAGAACCTATCATGTTTCCTCATAAGTACAATGCTCTACCGCTGAGCTACACGGGCTGTTAGAGTTCAACGAACCTAATTCTTAAGGCCTTCCAAACCTCAAGACGCACTTGGACTATATTACCAAGTACAGTACAGTATGATACCGAGTGGCTAAGATCTCCCCGCGAAACAAGTTAATCATGTTGCCGAATCTGTCACAAGCCTTCGATACAGAGCTTCCACCGTCCGAAGTGTCAACGATAATTTCGACCACAACAGGTCGTACGTCTCCTTATTATGACTTTGGGCCCTCTGCCCGATCTCCAAATGTAGCGCTTCAACATATGGCTGGATGGCGGCTCGAACCATGTCATTCAAAGAATCTTCCATGGCGTGGAGCATCAAAGTCCTGGACGGCAGGATTGGCGAATGCGGTGGCGACGGTGGATGATTAATGTATGCGTTCAGCGCCGCCTTCAGAGCTTCGATTGCGTCCCCCGTTTTCTGTCGCTCCTCTGCATGTTCTTTCAGCTTTTCGTGAATCTATGCGAAGTAAGCTAAGATCCCGAAGTAATAGACGACTATCCGCACCAGCGCCATGTCCAGCCGATCTTGAGCGATTACGGCCCGAAGGTCCTCGGACTTTGAGCTCGTTTCGTCTGTTTTGATTAACAAGCCTGCCACTTCCTTTGCCAGCTCTCTGAGTTCCGTATCCATCTCGGAGACATGACCCTCCATGAGCTGATAATGATCGGTCTCTGTCTCCGATGGGACGGCGGCTTTGATGGCGGAGAGTTCCTCGACCTTGTCCGTCATGTACTCGTCGATCTCGCGCCGAATATCAGCAACACGAACGTTGAGGTCATTCTCGACATCTCGCATAATATTTTCCGCGTTGGTGACGCGCTCAGATAGTTTTTCAAATTCCTCCTCGGTGAGTCTGTCGGGTTCGGTGGGTGAGATCGCTGACGTCGAGAGTCGCCGACGTTTCAACGGTCGTGTTGCAGCATCCCCATCGACCTCCATGGGCGAACCCGTTTCGTCTTCATTGTGGTCATCAAGCGGGCGCAACTCGGCGAGAAGCTTGTTCATTTCCTGGGCAGTGCTCTTCAGCTGCTCAAACGACTTGATCATCTCACGCGTTCTCTCTGCCTCGACGCCATCGTCCAGACGGGGATGAATCGGCCAGCTATTAGACTCAGTGATGAGCTTGCCAATCGTGTCTTTGAGTTTCTTCTTCGCCGCATCGTGCTTTTTCTCCAGGTCATATAATCGCACTTTGTACCGCTGCGAATCATCGTCGTTTATTGGGGGCATTTTTGGGTTGTCCATCAACCTGCGAAAAGTGTTCAACTCTTCCTCGGCTCTGGCAAACTGTTGTCGCGCTTGCACGCAGTCTGCTATCAGGCTAGCCGGGTGTGATCAGTTCGCGTCGACATGTAAGGGCAGGGCACAAAGAGCGCATACCGAATCCTCGTCATCCAGAGCATGCGTTGTTCTTCCGCTGTCGGATGAGGCGTTATGGACCTACCGCCTGTAATGAGCAATGGCGGTTCTGGAAGGGGAGGTGGCGGAGGTGGAGGGACGGCCGGTGCTGGCATACGAGGTGGTGGAGGCAGCAGTGGCGAGACGATGGGACTTGGTTCTGGAGGAGGGGCCATCATTGCTGGTGCTTGTGGCTTCGACTCTGCTGATTTTGTTGAAGGTGTGGAGAGTCTAAGGGAAAGATCAGGGTTTGTGCTCGACATCGATGGCTTCCTGATTGGTGTTGTGGAGGCGGACGATATCCTCGAAGCCAACGACGGTCCTGGGGTGGGAGTTTCGTCCTTGGGGATGGTCTTAAAGCGGACGGGGGACCTCGACCTCTCTCTCGACTTCTCTCTCCGTGAAGAGCGGTCGTAATCTGAGTCGTGTATTCTACGTGAAAGCTCCCCACCGCGTGAAAGCTTCGATGGCGATGGACTATAAGAACGACGTCGATAGTCGCGACGATGCTGTGGAGAAGGTGGTCGTCTTGAATATGCAGGATAACGCTTGTAGGAGGGTACGATGTCCCAGGCCGGATCGTTTGGGTGTACGTAGGGACAATTTGGGCGATCGCAATGCTTGTTTTCGGCATACTAAACGGCGAAAATGAGTATAACCTTAAAAAAAGAGAGTGCTTCAGGAATTTATACACACATAACAGCGTTTCTGGTATTTGCCACTCATTTTCTGAATGCAAAGAGTAGTTACGTGGCTGTGTTTTCAAATTTCATTCTTTGTTCTACAAATCTAATCACGTCTCTACTCCCACCAATTCACCACCTCCGATTCATGGGTCATCACTGCAACGTCTTTTCGGATCGGATTCACTCGAGGATAGACGAACTGCATGGTCATATCAGCGATACGCCAAAGAAAATGCTCAACACAACACGCACCCCTTCATTATACTCGTGCATCACCTCCGCGGCAATGATCTCCTTATCTTTCATCAACGTGTTAAACCAGTATATTAAACTATGTAGCTAAAAATGGTATTCAGCATCCGAAGCAAAGTCATATCGAGTATTCATACCTGTACCCCAACAGCCACCATGATAAATCCCATGATTATCCAATTCGACGGTTGAGTAGCCATCCAGAGCAAAGTATGCACGGGGGAATATATGCTGAAGAGTGTCAGCTCCAACTGACCAGGCGCCCAAACTTCCAATTGCTGCACCATCGCCGATTTCTTGGGCAGATGTTTGGTAGACGGCGGGTTGAGGCCTAGCAAAAACCGCCACGAGTACGAAAGCATGTACCAAAGATGCGACAGAATTCGTGACCACACGGATGGTGGCGTCAAGGGCTCAAAATCAAGTCCGGCAGGGACGAGACGAGCGTTTGGTGAAGATACCGGCTCATGGCGGTGGTGAAGGCGGTAGAGCCTAATTCGCGTGAAAAGGTAGAAAGCATTGGCGCACGATGTCAAAATCAGCAGCAGAGTCATGGGCCCCGTCTGGACACGAAATGAGACTGCATGAAAACAGCGAACGACCCAGAATGGCCTACCCAGTCGAACCATGAGTCGTTTTCACGATACATATTTTCCCACTCCAAATCCGAGTCCGGTAGCCTTCGAACCTGACTAATTCGTATGCATAGGTGAGTAAAGTGCATTAAACCACCCAGAATACGAGCCGATGTAGTGGGACTGGGGAGAGGAACATTGTGAGGAAAGAGGGCCACTTCAAACGCAATTCTAGAAGGAAGAGAAGTGATTCTATCGCACCAGTGAGCAGTGATTAATTGAAACAATACGACACGACGAACCTCTCGACAAAGCCCTTCTTTCGGATGACGGGTTTCCTCAAAGGCGTGCCTACCGAAGCATCAACGGCAGTCGACCTACGCGGTCCTTTCTTCTGCAAGGGAGTCGCATAAGGAGGAGGTTTCCTGGACCGGGCTGCTTCCCAATCAAAAGGAACAGAAGATGAGATGGATGGCGTGGAGGCAGGGGAACGGTAGGTGCCGATGGAGACGCGGTTGCGTGGGGTCGAGGGTAAACTCGTGGGGTCTGTATACATAGAGTTTTCCCCAGGAATTCTGGGTGAGCTAGAGACGGTGAATGCACGGTTTTCCTGGGCTAGACGACGAAGAGCCATTGTCGCGAGGTCGAGGGGCTCGTTTGCGCCGAGAGGACAAGAACAAAGTCACGATGCACAATGGGGTAATGGAGCACGTGATGTGTCATTCAACACGTGTTTCAACACGTGGCTGTTGAACAATGGAAAATGGAAAGTTAAAAAAAAAAAGCGTCCGCTGGAATCAACCGCTCTTTCATACTCTTACTCCCATCCCGCGGTACCCTAACCTCCCTTCATCATTCAGGCCTCCAAGACGTCTATCCTACGCCCATCTGCTACCACTGCTACGTCCTTGTCGCCCAGTTCTTCAATAAGCGGTGTGTAGCGCCATTATTTTCTTGTCATCGATCGTTGCTCATAGGCATCGTTCTCTAAACAGTCAGGATGGCTGGTCCCTCATCTTCGCACCATGGCGAGCGTCATCACCGCAGCGAGCGTGAGCGCTCTCATCATCACCATAGAACAATCTCTTCCACCACGCTACTACTTGTACTCTCCCTCGTCCTCGCTGTTTTGGCTGTCATGCTTTCCCTGCCTTCCAATCAGTCCATCACGGGCAGTTCGGAATCGGGCTCAGGTGGTGTGCTGGGTTACCTGACGCCGAAGCGTACTCAAGCTCTGATTGCGCGCGAGAGTGCAGTCGCTGTTCGTGAGGCCGAAGTCGCTCGACGGGAAGCCGAGATTCTCGCAGGTGCTCCAGGCGGTGTCATTCCTTCGCCATCCCCGATCTCCTGCCCTGTTTGCACCTCTGCCACCGCCACGGAGACCGTAACCGCTCCCGTGCAGACCATCATCAAGGAGGTCGTCAAGGAGGATTCTCTTACTCCTCCCGGATGGGTCGGCACACGGGCTGAGGAGCTTCTTGAGCGTGAGCTTAAGATCGCAGAGAGAGAAAGAGATATTAGCAAGCGTGAGGAAAGCATCAATCGCAGAGAACACGACGCGTCGCGCCGTGAGGCGTGGATCATGGAGCAGCTTCAGTATGTCCCACGAGCTGAACCGTCGTCAGCTGTGTGCTGATCGGGTTCTATATAGCGCTCTTGGAAATGATAATCCGTCGACGGTCGAGGATGAATACGTCTACGAACCTGTAGCACCTAAGCGAAAAGCCAAGGTACCGCCGCCTCTCCCGCGCCGCTCCGAGCTTTGAGACGAAGGAGGCCTATCATTCCGAGTCTGTATGAATCCCCTCGTGATCCCCCCTCCGCACCGTCGTCACTCCTTCGTTCGGGCTTGGGGGACTCTGGGTTCCATCAGTCTTGTCACCCTCATCCTCTGCTCGCGGGACCGAGGGCCGTCGATCAAGATCAATGATCGAAAGATCGATCGCGACTCGGTCTGAACATTTTCCATTTTTTTTTTTTTCCGTTCCCCAGTTGATGTTTCATGTGCTCAGGCTGACTAATTTGTTTGTGCTTGTTTTAGTATCATGAACTCCCTCCAATCATTGTTTCCGAAACTGCTTACGAAACCGAGACCAAGACCGTGATCCAGACACAAACTGTTACTGTCCCACCGCCCGCAAATACCCGTCTGGCTGCCAGCCCAAAGCCTGAAGTCGCACCGTCTTCCTCTACCCCTGCCAGTCCTCGCACTACTGCGGTCGAGCTCGTTACTGAGGAAGACGATGATGACGATGCGCGACCCTCCAGAACCCTTGTCCGTCCTCGAGCGACCAGACGGCCTCCTTCCAGATGGTTCGGCGGTTGGTGATTTTGTAGCAGTCTTATTCTCTTTTTTTTATATCTTGTATTCGCTCGTTTCCTTCGTCTCCGCCGAGAAAAGATAACTTGGACACCCTTTCCCATTCTTGCTTTATAAACTTTTTGATCATGCCTTTTTTTACGATACTGACGGTTGGATGGATGTGGGATGATGGGTGATGAACCTTTCCGTCGTCCGTTTACGATAATTCTCTGGTAGATAGTGTAGACTAGCTATTCAATCGAATTGAATCGAATTTTCTTTGCCCGTTTCGTAGGAGCCCACAGTTAACGTAAATTTACCGTCCCGTAACGTTGCTTTCGATGACCCACGCCGTCAGACTATGGCCGCCTCCTCGCTCTTTACCTCGCCGACTCCTTTCTCAGAGCATATCAGGCTTATCTTCCTCTCTTCCTGCTTACTTTGACATCCTCGGAACGCGGTACCCAAAGGACTCAATCACGAATGTCACTCCTGCAATTTTAAACAAGATTCCCCTACGCCTGCACACGAAGCCGTCTCATCCTCTAAGCACACTTCGTTCACTGATCGAATCGCATTACCCGGACTTCAAGCACCTCTCCTCATTCTCGCCGCTTGTTACGCCGTTCAAAAACTTTGACGAGCTGTCTTTCCCGCCAGACCATCCCGGCCGCGCGGTCACTGACAGCTACTATGTGAACAAGGACATGATGCTGCGCACGCACACGTCCGCGCACGAAGTCGAAGTCTTCCGGGAGCGCGAAACGAAGTGGCTGCTGACGGCGGACGTGTACCGTCGAGACGAGATTGACGGCTCGCACTACCCCGTGTTCCACCAGATGGAGGGCGCCAGGATTTTCAATTCGTCCCCAAACGGAATGAAAGAAGTCGAAGAAGACAACGCACGTTTGTCGCATCATCTGGCGCTGTTCGAACATTGTCATAGAGGACATTCCTCACTTATCCTCCTCAAACCCGGTTCAGCCATCACACGACCCGAAGCAGTCGGAGCTCGTCGCGCAGAATCTGAAACTGTCGCTCAACTCGCTGATTTTGCAGCTTTTCGGGGGCCTCAGCGGTGCGACGGCCAATGGCAGCAAAGAACCGCTGCGTGTCCGCTGGATAGAGGCTTACTTTCCTTTCACGAGCCCAAGTTTCGAAGTCGAAGTGTTCTTCCGCGGAAAATGGCTTGAAATCTTGGGCTGCGGCGTTGTGAAACAGGCGACGCTCGATACTGCCGGTGAGGACCCGCAATTTGCCTCGTTTACTTTTCTGAACTCATGCGCCCTTGGCGGACAGGCGTGCCTAACAACATTGGATGGGCTTTTGGACTTGGACTGGAACGGATAGCTATGATACTCTACTCGATACCGGATATTCGTCTGTTCTGGTCAACCGACCCGCGCTTCCTCTCGCAGTTTGAAGACGGAAAAATCACGACGTTTAAGCCTTACTCAAAATACCCACCTTGCTTCAAGGACGTCAGCTTCTGGTTACCTCTGAATCGCCAATTGCATGACAATGATTTCTGTGACCTTGTCCGAGATGTGGCTGAGGATCTCGTGGAAGATGTTAAAAAGGCAAGTCTGTCGCTCCTGTTGAATTTGGTATATGTTAGAAAACGCCTTGTTAACAGATCGATCATTTCGTTCATCCGAAAAGTGGAAGGACCAGTCTCTGCTTCAGAGTGAATTATCGTTCAATGGATAGGTACTTTCAGTCCATTCCCTTGGCCAAGAACAAAGCTGAGAACAATCACAGATCTTTGTCGAATGATGAGGTAAATGTAATACACGCGGATGTAGTGTCGCGCTTGAATGAGCAGTTCGGAGTTGAGATTCGTTGATTAATACTGGCTGTTACGATATGTGTATAGTCGTCCACCTGTTAATAAACAATACCACGTCTAGACGCGCCGCTTCTCTCCTCCATCCCAGAGTGATCGAACGTCTAGCGGAAATGTCCCTCACGAAGCCTCTTGTGCCACGCCGACCTGGGCTGCCCTGAGCACGCGGTCTTTAATCATGTAACCAGCTTTTTGGCAGTCGACCACTGTTCCTGGCTCTTTTCCGGGTATCGGAGCCTGGTACAGTGCTTCGTGGAAATTAGGATCGAATTTGTCGCCGGTCGGGTCGAAGGGCTTGATGTGGTGCTTGAAGAGCGTCTGCAGCAGTTGACGATGTGTCATCTCCACACCGGTGTACAGGTCAAGCAGATAGCCCTGGGCCGTTTTATGCGGTGAGGAAGGCGATGACGATTCCGATGACTGTGGCTCTGTTGGTTTCGTGAGTTCTGAAGGAACGGACTTGAGCGCCATTCCCAAAACGTCGGCAGTCTCCAGCAAGTCGGATGCAAAACGGGTTATGGCAAAGTCGCGTGCATGTTCCTTTTCCCGCGCAGCATTACGCTGGAGGTTGAGGAAATCGGCTTGCATGTAGCGAAGACGACTCTAGAGGAAACGTAGAAATATCTGGTCAGACATGGAGAGGCGGTACGACATACCGTCAAGTCGACGACTTCCTCTTCCTTCTTCTTCAGCTTCTCCAATGCAACCCGCTCTGGTGTCGGAGTCTGTTCCGGAGGCTTAACATCCGCCTCTGTGCCGTGCTCCGTAATTTTGGGCGTCCCCTGCCCCTTGTTTTCGCCTTCGGAATAATACCTGCGTCCGGGGAGACGGCTGGTATGTCTCCCCGCAATCAAGCCGACGAATGCCCTGGACGACAATGAAGCCGGACAGGAGCGAAGGAGCTGGAAAGCCTGGACTGCACTCATGGCCATCGTTACTGCGGAAGAAGTAATTTCGTTTTCGAAGAGGAAGAACTTTGGGGAAAGGGTAGTCCGACTCAGCAGCCACCTGGCACCAAAAAAAAAAGCCACAACAGCAATCGTGGGAAACTCGGGATTCTTTATCTTTTTTCCTCGTTGAACAAGGCTGCTAGCCCGGACACACCTTTTTTCTGACTCATAACACGCTGCAAAGCTTTGATAGACTCTAGACGAAATTCATAGAGCAGTTCCTTGCACTCTTTCATCTGATATTTATCTCGTATCCTATGATTCCTTGCTAACGAACAGCGGTCAAAACGAGCGCAAACAAGACATGGTGGTGTGGCTGCATATTACCCGGCTCAGCCGAGCAGCCTTATCTCTGAATATTCGACGCACCATGGCCACCTCCATTGACCACACCGGCAAGATCATCGACGGGACTGCCCTAGCAAAGTCATTCGTTTTCACTCATTCGTCATGCGCCATGTCGCTCATTTGCCTCCGCACTACCAGATCGGTCCGAAGCAGTGTCGCGGAGCGTATCAAGGCACTGCAAGCGCGATATCCTCGCTTCCAACCGCAGCTGGCCATCGTACAGGCCGGAGATAGGCCCGATTCCTCCACCTATGTTCGTATGAAGTCCAAAGCCGCACAGGAAGTCGGCATCAAGTTTAAACACGTTTCGCTTCCCGCCGATGTCTCCCCGGAACAGGTCATCGAAGTCGTCAAGAAGCTGAATGATGATGATCAAGTAAGCGGAATATTGGTGCAACTTCCTCTTGGAAGCCATGTCACTCCGGCCGGAGAACGCATGGTCACCGAAGCCGTCAGTCCTGAAAAAGACGTAGATGGGTGTGTCCTACTCACACACCTCTATACCATGCCACCTTCTCAGACATCAGCATTTGTTTGATTCAGATTCCATGCATATAACATCGGGCATCTTTCGTCGCGTGCCGCCGATCCCTTATTTTCTCCGTGTACCCCAGCCGCAGTCATTCGACTGTTGGAATCGACAGGCGTCCCCATCGCTGGCTCAAACGCAGTCGTTCTAGGTAGGAGCGATATCGTTGGTAGTCCCGTCGCGTCGATGCTGCGAAGCCGCGATGCCACTGTCACTCAATGTCACAGCCGTACTAAAAATATCGAAGAGATCGCACGTCTCGTTCCCCTGTCTCTCACGGCGTGTTACTGAGGACTATCATTCAGGTCAAAGGTGCCGATATTTTGGTTGCGGCCATTGGAAAAGCCGAGCACGTTAGAGGATCCTGGATCAAACCGGGCGCCGTCGTCATCGACGTTGGCATTAATTATGTACCTGGTCGGTTTCGCTCCCTCATCACTGGATCATAATTGGATAAACGAATCTAGACGCGACAAAGAAGTCTGGCCAACGGCTCGTTGGAGACGTGGAGTTTTCAACCGCTTCTGCTGTCGCTTCGTACATCACGCCCGTACCGGGAGGGGTCGGTCCAATGACGGTTGCGATGCTCATGGAAAATACTTTCTCGTCCGCGGAACGCCTTTGGAATCAATCAAAGTCGCGTAAAGTCAAACCACTGCCATTGAATGTTCTAGAGAAGGTTCCAAGCGACATCGAAATCGCCAGCGCTCAGACGCCTAAACCCATCATACAACTTGCCCGTGAGATTGGTCTCCTTCCAGATGAAGTTGAAAATTATGGAAAATACAAGGCCAAGATTGACCTTAGCGTCATTGAGCGATTGGCTCACCGGAAGGACGGGAAGTATATCATTATATCGGGGTAGGTCCTAATCATGCATAACATTGGCACTGCTCTTGATTTCTGTCTTCGTCCCCAGCATCACTCCGACGCCGCTCGGTGAAGGGAAGTCCACTACGACAATAGGTCTAGCTCAGGCCCTCGGTGCTGAACTTGGCCGGCCTGCTTTCGCCTGTGTGCGTCAGCCGAGCCAGGGACCAACCTTCGGTATCAAAGGTGGTGCTGCTGGGGGAGGATACAGTCAAGTCATACCTATGGACGAAGTATGAGTGATATTCATCGGAATTTCTTGCGGAACAATCTAAGGCCACCACAGTTCAACCTTCATCTAACGGGCGACATTCATGCAGTTACAGCCGCGAACAACTTGCTCGGTACGGTGATTGCCGTGCCTCGGATTGAAGCGCCTGCTCACATCTAACGCCATGTAGCTGCTGCCTTGGATGCACGTATGTTCCACGAAGCAACGCAGAGCGATAAGGCCTATATTCTTTTTTTGGACTGTGGAGATTTAAACCTGACTTTTCTTTCGTCGATTGCGTAGGCCTTATACAATCGTCTCGTCCCGAGCGTGAAAGGGAAGCGCGAGTTTGCCTCTTTGATGTTGAAACGTCTTCAAAAGCTCGGCATTGACAAGACCGATCCCAACGATCTCACCCCAGAGGAAATTAACCGTTTCGCCCGCCTCGACGTGGACCCTGATACCATTACCTGGGACCGCGTCATAGACACAAACGACCGCTTCTTGCGCAAAATTACCATAGGACGTAACCCTACGGAACAGGGCCATGAACGTGAAACGGGTTTCGATATCGCGGTAGCCAGCGAGTGTATGGCCGTCTTGGCTTTGACTACTGGGCTGAAGGATATGAAGCAACGGCTAGGCGCTATGGTTGTAGCTACAAGTAAACGGGGAGAACCAATCACTGCCGATGATCTGGGAGTCTCTGGGGCTTTGGCTGTTCTGATGAAAGATGCCATTAAACCCAATCTTATGCAAACTCTCCAGGGAACGCCTGTGTTCGTTCATGCGGGACCCTTTGCTAATATTGCACACGGAAACTCCTCAATCTTAGCCGACAAGGTGGCGCTTAAGCTTGCTGGTACAGAAGAAGGCGACTCCTCTGACCGAGTTGGGTATGTTCTGACAGAAGGAGGCTTCGGCGCCGACATGGGCATGGAGAAGTTTTGCAATATCAAATGCCGAGTCAGTGGCTTGACTCCCGACGCAACTGTCATCGTCGCTACGACTCGAGCACTCAAAATGCATGGAGGGGGACCTGATGTGACTCCAGGAAAACCTCTTCACGAAACATACACTACGGAGAATCTGGTTACACTCAAGGAAGGCTGCAAAAACCTGGTTCAGCATATAAAGAACTCCAAGAAATTTGGCATTAAGGTCATCGTCGCTATCAATAAATTCGCGTAAGTTTTCCTCCTCGAAAAAGCACCGTATGACTGTGTTCTAAAGAACTACCCCAGCACCGACACGCCTGCGGAACTCGAACTTGTCCGCGAGGAGGCCTACGCAGGAGGTGCAGATGCCGCCGTTGTCAGCAATCACTGGGCCCAAGGTGGTGCAGGTGCTCGAACTCTGGCTGAGGCCGTCATCGCAACATGCGAAGGGCAATCGAATTTCAAGTTCCTCTACGATCTGAATCTGCCTATAGAGGAAAAAATCGCCACCATCGCCAAGGAGATCTATGGAGCGGACGGCATCGAACTGAGCGAGCTTGCCAAGAAGCAAGTAGAAACGTATACCCGGCAAGGCTATAGCAACTTACCAAGTACGACTTTTTTGTCGCAAATGGGACTGAAATCTAACTTGACCCTCTCCCTAGTTTGCATGGCCAAGACACAGTATTCCTTCTCGCACGATCCGAAACTCAAGGGCGTACCCAGAGGTCTGAAATTCCTAAGCTGCAAGTCGGACAATCATCTAACGTTTGTCTAGGGTTTACTATTCCAATCCGTGCTGTCAGACTATCTGCTGGTGCAGGCTTCCTATACCCGATCTTGGGTGATATTCAAACCATGCCTGGCTTAGGGACGCGGCCTGGTATGTTTTCAAAGGTGCCCTGCCCTGGATAATATTTTCTGATACTTGTCCAGGCTTCTGGGAAGTTGACCTAGACCCACAAACTGGACGTGTCATTGGACTTTTCTAGAGAAATAAGACAAGAATATTGCAAAGAGATGGCATATGGGACATGCACCCCCCTCGGAATGAGATCTGATACGGTCTGTGGATCTGTTTGTACTGCTCATAAACGAGGCAAGATAAAAATTGTGGAATATTGTACCGGGTCTTTGGATATGAAACACAGCTTGATCACACCACGATGTGTCTCCCGCCAGGCAGCCGTCCCAATCCTGTGTCTTGTATCTGACCTTCAGTGTGACTGCTCGATTGGACCGGTGCCAAGCTCCCGCTTTCGATGTCCAGCGTGATATTATTGAGGACAGCGTCCACTCTCCTGCTGTACGTGTTCCCAGCCAGGTCAACGTAGCTGAAGGTATTACTGTTGGTTCCATTGCCAGTGTTTCCTGTTGGTGCAATGTTGAAGAATCCAGCTGCAATAGAGGGATTGATTCATCGACTCTCGATCAGCAAAATAGTGGGGACTTACTTGCTAATTGACGCTCTTGAATTTTCGACCTTACGATCAAGGGCGAAGGAAGCAAATCACGATTATACGAGTGGTCAAATACAGCCTTGACTTTGAAAGAATGCATGAAGCGGAGTGCACCATTGACCAAAAAAAAATACGACTTACAACTGTTTCCGCTGGGCGTCAGTACGGTGAAATTAATGTTCAAAGGGTAGGAAAATGTATCCACCACAGCCGGAATGCCATTATGAGTGGACAGCATGCGACCATCTGCTGCCTGGAAGATGTTCTTTGGTCGCTTCAGCATCAGGCAAAACCATACCTTTGATGTAGAGGTAGCGAACCTGTACTGTGGTATTATCCAAGAAATTCTGAACATTTGAATACAGTAGGTCCTGCGACCAAGACACTTGCGTGATCTTCCCACTTCCGCTTCGAATTTCCGACTCTATACGAATCTGCCTCCGGGCAGATACCGTGACATTGACGTCCCCATTGGCTCCCACACTTCCTGTGATTGTAGATGTAGCAAAGGGATCGGCCTTGTATGAAATGATCTTGCCAGTAGTGGGCTCCGACGAGGAATCGGTGACGACTTGCAATAACCCCGAAACAAACCAATTTTGTAGAATCGCATGATCGTCTTCAGCAGAAACCACGTCGATGCTGAATAGGTGTGCCTTTCCGTCTGTAAGACGTGGGACGAATGGCGTCAGGTCCAAAAAATACGTGGGCAAATCAAGAGCCCCATAGGACGTGATGGGTCTACGCGGATTGAATTCAAGACAGCTGAGGAAAACATGTTCACGAACCTCCAAGCACTGGGGACAATTCCTCCTGTGAATATTGTCGCATACGGAAAGGCAACACCAGTAAGCTGCCCATCGACCAGGAGCCTTACTTCACGGAAAGGTCCTTGGCCCAGGGTTGTTCCATCGGGGAGGCTAGGAATGAATTTATTGGCTGTATTGAAATACTAAGAACTCTTCTAGTCACCACCGAATGGTCTCTGACAGTCATCAGGCGTACCCAGAACTCTTCGTTGCCATTGCCAGATGCATACAGTTCGGCGAAGATGTTGACAGTGTTCCGCGGCAATGTCACATTGATCTACGCCGTGCTCAGTATCAATTGATCGCGACAGCAACTAGAAAGCGAGAGATGATTACCGAGAATTGTGGAGGCACAGACGCATCATTACCCGTGTTATTCGCAAGGGTGGATAGGGGTATTATGACGTCCGCTTTCGCGGCAGGAGGATGCTTTCTAGACGAGGCATAGAAGGTCGCATGTAAAACCGCTGGTGATATCCCTTTATAACCAAAAACCAACGGCCTGATTGGGATTCACGCACTCGAGTAGATGCCGTCCAGCCCTGGTTGTATCAAGTTATCTAATTGGAGAATGAAAGTCCCCGGCTTTGCGAAAAGTGGGGTATAGCGTGTCACATCCTTGATGTAGGTCCAGATAATCCCATCGCCTCTCGTGGGTTCTGGAGTCGAAGTGCGCCATACTATAGGAAAACGGTCATGCGGGAGCATAGTCCGAAATCCGCACACTGACTTTCAACATTCTGAAAAGTGAATATTCCGAGCCTATCAAATTGAGTTCCGTTGGACGTGACCGTAAAGTTGAGTGTGATAGCAGCCCATGACCCCACTGGACCACATTCGGTGGGCGGGCTACGAAAGATAGTTGCAGCCGAATAAGGTCAAGGAGACGACAAATTAGGACACGGACGTGAACTGTACTACTTCGGCGCTGAAATTATCAATGTCAGTCTCCTATACAGAAGACCAGATGCGTAATTGGGTCACCTTCCAAAAGAGAATGCGAAATCGCGCCTATTCAAACATGAGGCGGGACTTCACACCGGGAAAAGCCAATCATATGGGCTTACTGAAGAATCTGGATAGTGCATTGCTGGGCGTCCTGAGGAACGGGAGGTGGCTGCGCTACTTGAAAATCAACAAGGACTGCACCATGAACAAGAGGAAGTAGAAATAAGCTGAGAAGGACGGCAATCACTTGCGCCATACTTCACGATGGTGGACAACCTCTCTCAATGGGCTGACTTATAAGATGAGCATCGAACAGCATGGGAATTCGTCCCATGTGATGCGTCAGACTGATCGATTTGACATATCCAACTGCATTCTGGAAAACATGAGAAGACCCTACGCGTGAAATTCCTAAAAGCCGATACAGCACCCAGATTCTCAAGCCTTTATGCCTCCAGGCAGTCTAGCTCCGGAAAAGGTAGAGTCTCCCTGCCATGTTAAAAGGCTAGGAAGCGATGTGTTGCTCGACGCAAGAGAACCTCCTTCGCGGTCGAGGGTGATAACATTCAATGCAGCATTGACTTGCCGGGTATATGTGTTTCTGGCGACGTCAACATAGGTGAAAGTGTTATTACTTGACCCGTTTCCAAAATTGCCACCGGTCATTAGCTGATAAAAGCCATCTACATCCAGCATTGAGTCTCGATTCTCATTGAACAGTAAAGGACACACCTGTTATCTGATGGTTATGAATCGTCGAACTGAGCCTCAAAGGATTCGGAAGGGCGACTCGATCGTAGGAATGATCGATATGCGTGGTCCCTATGAGATAAAAGGAAGATCTGGCCTGAGTAACGAAAGCAAAACAGGTGACGAGACCTACAGTTCCTTAGATTGGGATCCATATATTGGAAATCGATATTCAAAGGGTAGGCGAAGACGTCGAGGACAGATAGTACGCCATTGTGGAGGGACGAAGAACGACCACTCGTTGATTGGCGGACAGTCTGAGCCGCTCAGCAATAGACATCATCTCGAGGACACAAGATCAAGGACTCTCACCTGAATAGACCCGTTTTCCTTATAAACTTGGCGATTAGAATACGTAAGGTCCTGTGACCATACAACATGCACTGATTTTCCGCTTCCAGCTACGATGTCGGATTCGATACGGATTTGATGAGTGCTTTCAACTGTAAAGTCGAGGACACCTTCGTGGCTGAATGTTCCTCTAGTTACGGAGCCGGCAAACGGTAATGCATTGTACATCGTCATTTTTCCCGTTGTTGGCACCGACGTGGAATCGGTAGTGACTTGCACTAAGCCAGAGACGTACCAGTTTGGGAGTATCGAATGGTCATCTTCCGCAGAAATGACATCGATGGTAAACATATGAGCCCTCCCATCTGTCAAAAGTGGAATGAAAGGCGTGATGTCGATGTGATATGTCGGTAGCTCCAAGGCGCCGTAGGCCGATATTGGCCTGGAGAAGAGTCAATCTGAAGAACATTGATATGCTTGATATCAGTGATTACCTCCAGAAGCTCGGTACGAAACCGCCCGTGAAGATAACAGCGTAAGGAAATGCTACCCCTGCGACCCGGCCATCTATGAGCAGACGGACTTCCCGGAACGGGCCCTGCCCGAAAGTAAGGCCTGAGGGTATGTCACCCAGGAAGTGGTCAGGAACATTAAAGTACTGTGACGGACGTAACAAGGGTCGGAGGAGTTCCGACATGAAACAAACGTGTTGGAGTCCATACCCAAGATTCTTCTTGTGCATTTCCCGACGCAAAAATTTCCGCGTAAGCTTGGACGGCGTTGCGAGGAAATGTGACCGGCAGCTATCGAATCGAGATGTCAACAGACCAGAACAACAAGATCAAGAGTCACTGCTGTTTTTGCATACCGAAAAAGCGGGAGGGACTGATGCGTCGTTCCCAGTATCGTTGAGAAAGGTCGAAAGTGGTATAATCACGTCAGCTTTCTTTACCGGAGGGTATGCGGGAGACGAGGCGTAGAACGTAGCGTGAACTGTGGCTTTCATTATAGAGCGAAGTTGAGTACGTTCATTACATAGAGAAAGACTATGGCTGAATACTGGAGTATATTCCATCCAGGCCTGGTTGTAACAGATTGTCGAGCTGGAAGATGAAGGTTCCGGGTTTCATAAATAATGGAGTATATTGCGACACGTCTTTGATGTACGTCCAGATAATGCCATCGCCGCGCGTCGGTTCAGGCGTAGATGTCCGCCATACTCAGGAACAACGTGTATGACGCGTCTGTGCGATAAGGTAAGAATATGAGGAGCTTACTTTCGACGTTCTGAAATGTGAAGATTCCCAAGCGGTCGAACTGCGTCCCATTCGACGTCACGGTCAAGTTCAGCGTGATCGCCGCCCATGAGCCGGGTGGTCCGCAGTCAGTGGGGGGACTGAAGGGGGAAGCTGACATGACATGCGGGACACTAGAATGACTACTTCACGTACGTGAGTGGCACTATTTCGGCGCTGGACAACTGAATGAGATCTTATGCGTCCAAAGCAAAGCTAGTCGCACACCTTCCAAATGAAAAGGCGAAATCACGCCTACGATCCGGTTGCTAACTCAATGATGGGCATAGAACGCAGATAGCATATACTGACTGGAGCACTTTTACGGTGCATTCCTTCGCATCCTTGGGCACGATAGGTGGGTTTGTTACCTGGAAATTCCTGAGTACGGCGGCAAGACATGAGCCAGTCGAGAAGAGCAGCAGCACGATGTTAAGGCCGTGTAAGATCATTTTTGCACGGAGGATATAAGCGAAGGTTGGCATACCCGATGCCCTTATATTGAGACGGGGACCGATTTATCCGCGTTGTTCAGTCATTTGAGCCAAAGAAGCTCGGATGGATGAAGGATGGGAATAGTCAGAGTCACGTGGCGTAAAGACAATTTCCCAAAGATAAAGAAAATCGCTATACCGTATGAATGGAAAGATACAAATGCCCCGAGGACCTTTAAATCTTGATGACTGTATATACGATGCAGAAGAAAAGAGACCGGAATTGGGTATTAAATAAAAGCTTAATCAACATCCTATGCTCCGCATTTCCAACGGTGCGTTAAAATTGGTGATCAAAGACATCGTCTGTTGTGGTTCTGTTCTCCAGGGGGGTGGGCTGCTCCCTTGAATGGTATAAACCCCCTTCAGGATCTTCAGGAAACTCCCTTGTGTTCGAGTCGCGCGAATCAACAGTTTCTCCGCTGACTGAGGCCCTGCTACCTTTTTTCTTTCTCTTCGAGCGCTTCTTGCGGCCGACCTCTTCTGACATGCTATAGGCGTCTTCAGTTCGCGCCCATCTGTCTTTCTTCTCCCTTTTCTTCTTCCGTTTCGGCGAGGTGGGTAATTCGGCATCATCAAAATTTGCCGGGTATCGCCATCGTCCGGAGGATGAAGAAGCGTTGGCTTCGGCGTTGTAATATGTTTCTTCATCTGGGCGCCAGAGGTCACCGTTCTGAGGTTTCCGCTGTTTGGTATCATTTCCTTCCGCCACTAACTCTACACTCGAGCCAGGCTGCTGGCCGTCTTCATATGGCTGCCCCTCTAGGGTTGAGGTGGGAAGTCGATCGTTATACTTTGCTGCCCACTGCGACTTGCGCTCCTTGCGCTGAATTTCGGAGGTATCGACAAGGCCGTAACGTTGGGCCCATTTGGGGGTGCGTCGGTGGTTCTTGTTATTCCTGATGTTCTGGTGAATGTGAAAATGAGCTGAGGGAGCGAGCGTATATTTTCCGCAGTCCATACACACCTGGATATAAAAATTGTGGCCATGTCCTAAGCATTGTCAGAGTCAGCGAAAGAAGAGGATGGGCACGGCGGGCAGCCGGCGCACCGGGTATATAACCGCATATTGTCAAGAGAAGGTTGATCCAAAAGTCTTTTCCGATTCCGAATCTTGCGGCGACGGCTGTTTCGTTGTCAGAAGCAGGAGATAGAGAAGAGCTAGAGGACTGACCGAGAGGGGGAAAGAGCGTGCCCATGATGAAGAGGAGGACGGCATAACCATGATGTCGCCTCGGGGTGAGGTCGACCTTGGAGACGTAGTAGGACGCCGACTCCATCGAACTAGTTCATGAGGAGGACTGAAAAGGGACGAACGAAGTTGATCACGGCTGCCATAAGCAATCACTGCCAATTTCGGCAACTGCATATCAGTCTCCTCTCCTTTCTCCATTCTTCCGCTCAACCAATATGGACCACGAGGAGCACGTCCTCAACCTCTCAGACGTCGTCCACGACGAGACCATTGCCGATGACGCAGACATTGACTCCGCCATAGCCCCAACCCACCCCGATGACGGCCACGATTCCCGACACTCTTCCTTCGACCCCCTTCACGAGCCCTTCGCCGCCTCCCACCATCCCCAGCACCACTTCTCTGCCTCCGAGTCTTTCTCTGTCGAACTGCTTGAACGCGAAATCGCCAGTCTACTCAGCCAGAACGCCTCTGCTGCCTCCGCCGCTCTCCTCAGTGCAGCCGCTCAGCAGCGGCAAGCGAACCTCGAGCTCGACATAGATGGACACGTTGGCGTTAACGGGCAGAGCGCCTCAGACAACATATCGAATCTCGGCCTGAACTTGAGCGGTCTAGCCGCTGTGCTCCAGGCCGCCCACGCCCAGGCCACTGAGAGCGAGCGAGTAGCGGACGAGTTGGCCGCAAAAGATGCATCGTTTGCGCGACACCAAGAAGTTTCCCTGTCGGAAAAGGAGCAAAAGTCCACGCGCACCGCGCCTGCCTTTCATTCTCTCACAGCTGGAGAGAGCTCAGGTTCTCCTAGAAGGAATACCAGGGTGGGTGAGGTCAGGAGCGGATCTGAAGCCTCAGATTACCTTTTCACAGACGCAGAGAGCAGAAGTGATGATGACGACCTCTCAGGGAGCCACAGGACAGAACACCGTGCATCCTCCCACCCACCAACGTTACCGGACGAATCACCCGTAGAACATTCATCCGTTGCGAACGAGTTCTCCGATATCAACGACATTCTAAACCAGCTTTCCGCTCAATTCGAATCAGCCACTGAGCACGGTCACAATCATGCATTAACTACGCCGGATCCTTCTCCCGTTGTGTCCCACGCGCGTCCCCCTGCCGCCCTAGCCCAGCTCAACGTGGCACCATCTCCGCCAATATTAGCGCCGATAAACCGTCCTATCGCAACACAACCCGTTGCTTCGACTTCAACAGCTCCGCCATCGGAGGGCTTGCAGAATAAGAAGGGGAAAAAGCCAAAGGATAAGGAGAGGGGTCCCAACGTTCATATATGCGATCAGGAACACTGCCAAAAGTCATTCACTCGTCGCAGCGATCTCGCTCGCCACATGCGGATACACACGGGGGAGCGCCCGTTCGTATGTAGTCATGCCGGCTGCGGGAAGACATTTATACAAGTAAAGTTCCCGCTTACGTATGTGCCTCGTCCCAACTTATCTTAACTGTGTTTTCAGCGTTCTGCCCTGCACGTACACTCACGTGTGCACACGGGAGAGAAACCCCATTGTTGCGAGTATCCCGGTTGTGGCAAGACATTTGGCGACTCGAGCAGTCTTGCACGGCATCGAAGAACGCACACGGGAAAGCGACCCTACAAATGTGAGGATCCGACGTGCGAGAAGACGTTTACGCGGAGGACGACGCTGACGACGCATATGCGGACACATGACCCAACATGGGAACCAGACCCGAACATGTACGCAATCAGAGCATGTGCATCCGTTTGCATCAGCACAGAATGCTAACGTTGTTCTTTCTAGAAAATACAATTTCAAGGGGAAAAAGCGAAAAGTGACAGAAGATGATGACGACGATGATGGTGAATTAGCCGAGTCGGTTCGGACGATATCTGCACTACTGCAGGGTGGTGGGAATCCGATTCTGTCGTCGACACGAGAAGCATTGCAGCATGAGCAATCACTGGAGGTGCGAATGGCGAGCATCAGTGCGGAAATTGCAGCTGCGATTGCCCAGGCACATTCACGTCCATATGAGGATGATGACGAGGTGGACGAAGAGGAATCAGAGTCTGACGTTGCAGGCCCTGAGACGATCGTTCCGAACACGAGCGGGATCCGGGGGATGGGGAAAAATGAAGAGCGTGCAGCAGCTGTAGACAAGGGCTCTGTGCGGACAGAAGAGGAGGAGGACAGCGATGCGTTTCCGCAGCCGTTGCGGACGAGGAAGGGAAAGGATTCGCCTGTGGTGGGCAACAAGCGAAAACGATGAAGGCTTATTGATAAGATTAGATTTTGATTAAGATCCGAGACACGTGAATCAAACTCGAGATCTTCACCGAGGCTGGACATGGGCAGACGGGATAAATTCCTTCCGCACACCGTCCGATTCCGTCCGTTTTTCTAGTTTTATATCGTCTTGCGAAGACCACTTCTTACCCTGCATTCACCATGGCCTCTGAAGAAGTACCGAGCACCGATATCATCACCCTCACGAGGTAACACTGGCGTCTTGTCCAAGTCACCCAAGTTCACTGCTCACAAGCTCTGCCGCACAACAGACATGTCCTTTCGGACCAGCTCAGACTGGGCGCCGACGCTACGGGAGACTTGACATTGCTGCTGACCGCAATCCAGACGACGTCCAAATTCATCGCGACCAACGTACGCAAAGCTCGTCTGATCAATCTGTGAGCCCCTTTTTCTGCCTCCACGGCATCCACGTCGCTTGATTCACATCGTCGTCTACCAAAGCATCGGTTTAGCCGGAGAGACGAATGTCCAAGGGGAGGAGCAGAAGAAGCTGGACGTCTTGGCCAACGATATCATGATCAATGCTCTGCGTGCTTCTGGAAAGACGGCCGTCCTTGTATCTGAGGAATTGGACGACGCCATTTTGATTGAAGACAAGTACAAGGGCAAATACTGTGTCGTCTTTGACCCTCTAGACGGAAGCAGCAACATCGACGCCGGTGTTAATATTGGCACCATCTTTGGAATCTTTAAAATTGTGGGCTGCTTTCCTGGTTCCAGGATCGGCGAGTGCGGGCTAATCATTGTCATAAGAGGCCGGGCTCGCACGGCACTGTAGATGATGTCCTTAGGCCAGGAAGTCAGATGGTCGCTGCTGGATATACGATGTAAGCTTATTTTGACGTATCATGGCTAGACCCGATTTAACGCACCATTGCGTCAGGTACGGATCGTCTGCAAACTTGGTCCTGTCCACCGGACAGGGAGTGAATGGATACACCCTTGATGCTGCGTTGGGCGAATTCATCCTTACACACCCTAACGTAAGTGTTCAATGGTTTTCCGGTGAACGAAAGCGAATGATCCTCCGCAGATCACGATACCTCCTCGCGGAAAGATTTACTCCTTCAACGAAGGAAATTCAATGTATTTCCATGCACCTGTGACTGCATATTTGAAGTCCATCAAATACCCTGCCGCACCAAAGTCACCATACAGTTCTAGATACATCGGATCCATGGTTGCCGACGTTCACCGCACTCTGCTGTATGGCGGAATCTTTGGTTACCCAAATGACAAGAAGAACAAGAACGGTAAATTGCGGCTTTTGTATGAGGCATTCCCTATGGCGTTCCTTACAGAGCAGGTAACGTTATTTCACTGCTGTTCTCAAACGAGAGTGTTGAATCGACTCAGGCGGGTGGTCTCGCGACAACCGGGACGACACGAATTCTGGACGTTACGCCCAGTAGCATCCACGAGCGATGCTCTGTGTTCCTTGGGAGCCGGGAGGACGTGTTGGATTTAATGAAGTTCTACAAAGAGGTGCCAGCAGATTCTTGAGTTGTGTAAATTATTAATGGTGGAAATGTATTATCGGAAAAAAGGATATACTTACTTGTTTGTGCGACGCCTTGTGGAATTAACAGAAATATCTGGTTTCTTATTTTGGCAGTGTCTCTTCATCGTTCGCATTTCTATGTCGCTCCGCATCAAACTACCCGCAAAGTCTACGAAGGACGATGAGCCTCAGGTATCACGCACTCTCCAGAATGCCTGAAATCCATCGTTCTTAGCGTGCTCGTGCTCCGTTTAGCTCTCAGGCACCATGCCGTCGTCCACCAATCGTCGCAAACTGACCAAACGCGGCCGTCTCACGGTCCAATCTGATGACGAAAATAGTGACCGCTCACGGGACATAGAGACCTCTGCCAACACCCTACCGAGAAACGACGATTCTTCACGCTTGCACATGGCCAGACACCCTGATGGAGACAACGAGGCAGATGACGATTCACGCTTTCTTGACCCGCGCCTTGCTTCTTTCTCTGCAACCACCACCACTGCCAGTGCGGGTGCTCATCACAGGAGATCGAAAGGCATCCATCCCCCTGCCAAGAAAAAACAAGTCATGAAAGAAAACGACTCTGAGGATGAGTACGCGGAGGAGGAGGAAGACGAGGAGGAGGCTAACATAACATCTGAAGATGAGAATTATCAGCATGAGACCAAGCGGCCCGCCAAGGGGAAGGGGAGGCAGAAACAGAAGTTCCCCAAAAGCAAGAGCAGCTTGGACGTGCTTGACAGCTCTATAAAGGGCGAGCGCAAACCGCGCATCAAGGGTGAAGCTGCCGCCGCAGCACCTGCTCCTGGGACGAAGCGTTTGCGGACGATTAAATCAAGCACAAAATCAGAGGATTCGAATGTCGTCGACGTCGTTGGCGACGCATCCAACACACTCCCGACGAGCCCACAATCACAGCCCCCGCCAAAAGAACCTTCATCACCGCCAGCGAAGAAGCGTAAACTGCCCACGATCAAGAAGAACAAACCGGCCACGTCTGCCGGACCATCTACACCATCCCAGCCAGCCACCACAGCCGCGAAATCCACAGGTTCCACAAAACCAAGTGTATCCGATACATTTACGCCTACTACCCCGACTGTGCGCATGACGCCCGCTATGGCTGGTAATACGGATTTTGATTTGAGGAATGCGTCCGTCTACGCAGAGTTGTTCGGAGCGGTGAGTTGACCGCTTTGAGCTACGGAACCAAACTGAGCTAAACCTGGTTCAGTCGGGCGGCATCGCCCCTCGTTCTGGATTAAGTAGGCGAGAAAAGGATGAAGAAAGACGCAGGGAACTGAATAAAATGAGAGACGAGGCAAGAGCGAAGAGGTTGGCTGAGACGGTTGGTTGTCAAGCAAGTCTGTGCTTCTGTGCGCGAATTGATGTCTTCTTTCCAGACACAACCTTTCGATTTGCAAGCTCAATACGAAAAGATATCGCGGTTCGAGGAAAAGCTCAGGCAAAGCCGGAGTTCTGCAATGTATCCCAACTTTCTTGCGGGCAAATGGCGAGAACTGTGGGATCGTCAGCAACGGAGAGAGAGCGACAAGGACCGACAGCCAAACACAAATTGGGTGGAGTCGACCAAGGAAGATGGCGAAATGAACGAAGATTGACACCTAGTATGTGTATTTGCTAGTGAGTGCCGTCGATCCCTCGCGTGCACAATTCATTCACTTCTAGTCGGAAGACAAGGCATAGTTATACAGCAATATCAACTACTTCGTTGTGCAGTGTGGTCTTCAGTATGTTTGCGGCTTTGGATATTTGTTCAGAGCATGCATCAAACCACTTTTTTTCAGGCGGATGTTGCGTGGGGCTAAGAGCCAATGCTCGCATGCCATTTTCCAACAAGGATTGCTCCGATGATCGAAGGAGCGCCTGTGCAGAGGAAAGGAGGGAATAGATAGTGTCTAGGTACGGGTCGAGTTGCTCAGAGATTTCGACGGTATCCTGCGGTCCATAAAGCGTGGCTATAAATTCGTCAGAAGCGATCGCTAAGGCGGCTGAATGAGACGGGAGCGCATCCAAGCGCTGTAGGTGATCGGGAGATGGTGAGGATGATGTAGCTGATGGTAGAGAAAGTGTCTTCTCTAGTATGTGTTTATGCAAGATCGTCGAAAGGCGGACAATTGAATGAGCCTCTAAAGATGTTAATCATGAATACACGGGGGGCGCGGAATAAGACCGACCTTTTTTGTTCTTTCGAGCTCTTGAGGATTCAGCTCTTTGTTGGAAGAGATCCCCAGCTCCGCCCAGGCATCGTCGTTTTCGTCATTGGCGTCCTGGTCTTGAGCGTCGTTGATCATTTCTGCTACCTCTTTGAGAGCATCATCCAAGGAATCGTGATCAGCTTTCAATCTTTTCTTCACCGATTCGAGATTGGTTCTCGAAAGCCCAGTTGGCGCACAGGCTTTGTCGATCACGTCGTGAACTTCGCCAATTCTGATAAGATAGCCGTCAGAGGTCCGTGGCTGGTTTATGTTGTCCAGGAGACTTTGCGATAATGCCTTGACTGAACGAAACACATTTTGGGACAACGATGTGATTTCCTGAAGCAATGTTACGCCTATATTGGGTTCAAAGAGATTGACGCAATGTAACAATGCAGAAACTTGCGCCGAGACGTCGTTCAGAGGAGATATAGCTGCGCGGTATGTCAAATATTGAGGTCGTAGGGCCAGTGCCACCTTGGTCGTTGATGCGCGGAGAAGCGACAAAATGGAGATCAAGTCCTTATGAAGGACCGTTGGATCAGGAGCTGGCCCGGAGGAAAGGGAGTGGTGGATGGAGCTGTGTGCATCATCGCAGCACGAAATGAGTAGCAAAAGGGCCGACGAGACTACAGAACTGAGGACAACGGCGACTAGGACAGACGAGACAGCTCACCGTCCTGCTTGTCCATTTGAGGGACGAGTTGAGTCACGTGCAGAATTTTTCGATGAGGCGTCGTTGCCGCTCTCTGTCCGCCATTCCCTCCTCCTCTAGCACGTTGGGATGGTCTGGCAATCCCTCGTATGTCCTCATCGTCTCGGTCGTTATGCTCGTGTGCTCACATCCTCGTCCACAGCTTCTGGGTGCCGCCCGTCTGCCGTTGAGGCGGGTACCTTCCGCCGCCCGTCACATCTCATTCTCCATCCTCCATCCCACCCGTCGTATACCACATTCGCGTATTTTGTCCCTTGCTCTCCCTAGCCGGAGTCTCTCTCTTGGATCAATCTTCTCTCGCTCTCAGCCTAATTCAATACCTCCGCCCCAACTCGTCGCGCACATTACTCGGCTAGAGGCCGAGGCCAACGTTAACCCCCATGACGTCCCAAAGCAGCTAGCTCTTTTCCAAGCCTTGATGGACACAAAGCTCAAATCGTCATATGAGTTGATTATAAGCCGTTGGGAACGTACCTGCGAATTCGTGCGTCACACTCCGTACCTTCACCCTATATGTCCATCCCATCTGTGATGTTCAGGACCAAACATCCCCTCTCATCCAATCGGCGCCTGCATTCCAAATATACTTGAATTCCCTAGTACAGACCGGTCAAAGGGCTTCAATTAATGCTGCAGTTCGCAGACGGGACAGTCTTCTCGCAGAAGTCGCACCGTTCGCTACCCCAACGACTGCGTCTGCTACTAACGCAGCCGCCAACTCCACTGACACTGCCACTCCCGAATCAAGTCCTGCCAATCCAGAGTCCTCTATTCTCATCTCTCACGCAGCTACTCCCAAACAGCCCACCAGTCAAGACATTGCACACGCGGTTTTGGCCTCTCATGCGGAAAACCATTCCTTTGGCGCTTACCCAAACGCCGACTTGGCAAAATTAAACGCTGCCCTTGATGCGAGCGGTTCGTCTGCTCCAATTCAGGTGTCTATTGTCGAAAGTGAGTACTTAATGTTTGTCGACTAGGGCATGTGCGCATATAAGTTGATCGTATGCAGGAAAAGGTTCATGGATTCCTCGATTGATTCGTTTCATCGCTTTGGTCCTCGTTGGTTCTTTCTGTATGACATTTTCCCTTTCTTTAGCATCCATCAATTTCTCTTATGAAATGCGTAGTCTTGCTTGTCGTTCTTTCGGTCTTCTTTGAGAATACCGGTTTCATGAAAGCTGGTCCAAAGCAGTACCAGTTCGAACCGACGGAGGGAAATACTGTCAAGTTCGGTGACGTGCACGGGGTCGATGAAGCGAAGGACGTGCGTCGAGTTCATAATGCGGATATGTTCACTCCTTTCTTACATTCGCGTATCTAGGAACTCCAAGACGTCGTCGCGTTCCTTAAGGATCCTACAACCTTTTCGTCGTTGGGTGGCAAGCTACCCAAGGGCGTTCTTCTTACAGGGTAAATGCGAGCCACTACCGTCAGTGTGGAATATCTTCGTGAACGAACTTCTTATAGCTCTCCAGGAACCGGTAAGACAATGCTCGCTCGGGCTGTCGCGGGAGAAGCTGGTGTACCCTTCTTCTTCGCTTCTGGGTACGGTTTCCGTTCGATCTTCCATTCAAACCTGCTCACAACTTCCCAGATCTGACTTCGAAGAGATGTTCGTTGGTGTTGGTGCGAAGCGAGTGCGGGAGCTGTTCGCCGCCGCTCGCAAGAAGGAACCCGCTATCATTTTCATCGATGAGCTTGATGCCGTCGGTGGGAAACGTAGCAGTCGCGATCAACAGTACATGAAGCAAACTCTGAATCAGCTTCTTGTCGAAATGGATGGCTTCCAACAGAACGAGGGTGTCATCGTCATTGCTGCTACTAACTTCCCTGAGAGTCTCGATCAGTAAGGGCGCTCATCCTTTTTTCTGATGTCAGAGATTGATGGCCTTTGCAGAGCGCTTGTCCGACCCGGCCGTTTCGACAGAATTATCGCCGTGCCACTTCCAGATATACGTGGAAGAGTTCAAATTCTTCAACACCATATGAGGAACGTCACAGTTAGCAAAGGAAAGACATCAATTATCCTTCCATTCTCCGCTGTCCGCATTAATCTTTCTTATCCCATGTATCTAGATGTCGACCCCAAGGTTCTTGCACGTGGCACTCCAGGTTTCTCTGGCGCTGATCTCCAGAACATGGTCAAGTGAGAGCATTATCCTTCCTTGTTGAGATGTAATCCCATATTCGTTCAGCCAAGCTGCTATTCAAGCTTCAAAGGAAAGAGCCACCGAAGTTTCTCTTAAGCACTTTGAATGGGCCAAGGTGCGATTCTATTGCGAATTACGAAGCACGTTCTGACCATGCTATCAGGACCGTATCTTAATGGGCGCCGAGCGCAAAAGCCAGTACATTGATGCGACGGCTAAACTTGCCACAGCATATCACGAGGTACGGTCGACAGGGATTTGAGTACGAGATGGCCCGACTGCTGACCTGCGAATTTCAAAAGGGTGGCCACGCCCTCGTCGCCTTGTATACCGACGGGGCCTTGCCCTTGCACAAAGTAACATGCGTTCCACGTGGTCATGCCCTAGGCTATGTACGTCCAAGTGCAATCTACGCCCATCTCTCACCCCGCCCTAACAGCCGATCGACTCCAACTAGACCTCTCTGCTTCCAGAAAACGATCGGACTTCCATTAGCCTCAAAGAGTACTTGGCTGGTATTGATGTGTCCATGGGTGGGCGTGTGGCGGAAGAATTAAGTAAGCGATTTTCTATTTAATCATACTGGAGAACATCTAGCTCATTTCTCGTACCTCTCAGTTTATGGAAGTGACAAGGTCACTAGCGGCGCTAGCTCAGACATCCTGAATGCTACAAGAACAGCCCGGTCTATGGTCAAGGTACTGCTCAACAGCATTATTATCTCGACTAGAAGTACTTAACCGGTATCAGAAATGGGGTTTTTCCAAGCTCGGTCCGGTTTATTATGATGATCATGACGACACCATCAGCCCTCGGAGAAGGGAAGAAATTGAAGACGAAGTGACAAAGTAGGCATATCTCTCTGATCCTATGATACCTACCTGTCATTGGCAGACTCCATCATTTTTCCACATGTCTGACGGATCACTGATATCCCTTCCCTTTCGCCGTAGGATTGTTCGAAGTAGTGAATCTCGTGCGACGGCTATTCTCACATCAAAAATCGATGAATTGCACCGGGTAAGTCATTACCGATACTTTTAACATATAAAATTCTTTGACGATACTTTCAGCTCGCGCACGCCCTTGTGGAACACGAAACATTAGACGCTGGGGAAGTTAGCAAAGTGATAAAAGGAGAGCCAATACGCAACATCACAGAAGTGCTAGACGAAGATCTTTCTAAGTTAGAGAAAAATGCAGAGGCAAATGCATGAATATTAATGTGTGTCTTTCGGTGATCCCTGGTTTTGTCCTCGTTAACCGTCCTTAAGGCTTAACAGTTTGTATCTATCCAATCTATTTGACGCACCTTTCAGAATCTCGGCAAAACTGACATCTCGCCTACATTGTCCATGTTCTTCCATTTCTTCCATTTCTTTTTTTTTTTTGTGAGAAAAGCTTCCGTGTAAGGGGCGGAGAATCTGATAGAAAAAGGAATGGGTTGTCAAAGTGTCAGAGCCGTGGAACAACGGGCTTGATTTGGATATCATCATCGCGTTACACTGATATCGATTTGCCTCATCGAGTTTTCAGTAGGTAAAAGTGGTGGAAGCGTTGTCTGACAAAATATCTGCACTAGCATGAGGACGCGAACGACAGTCGGTACAAATAATACCGCGATCAGCAATCTTATCATGCGCCACAAGGCTTTTGCAAGCCTCCGAGGCATTCCCAAGAACCCCAACATCGCGAGGGAACTTTTCTATAAAATAGAAGAATGGCACTGTAAGCTAACGGATCTTCCACGGATCTTCTCGTAACAAACGTGATTCTGGGTCCAGAATAAGTCTTTCTGCACCCCGACATGGCCGCCTGATCAAGCAAGGCCGACATCATCAGGCAATCGTTCCAGCCGCTATAGGCAAGGAAATGTTTCCATCATGGACGCCTTTCTATTCGAAGCAGTTGAAAAAGCATCGATCTTCTGAACCCCCAATCATGACATGTATGCTTTGAACATTATTTCCTTCTGGATTAGCTGCGGCATTTTCCTGCCCACGATGCGCCAACCCAAATTCGCTGATTTGCCGAGCATAGAATGAATAGGTCACCAAACGCTGATGATAACCAGCATCGATGACCACGGATTTCGCATACTGCTATAAAGCTGTGGAAATGGCCAGAGCCAGAACGCATTTGAGTCCTTGAATAGGTTGACACTCATGCTGATGACGAAAACGCCTGGGACCACAACGCCAAACATAACAACACCACCGCGTAGCTGATGCACATGGACCGCTCGTCCTGCGACATACGTCTTCGCATTCGGCACATATGGCTACAAGCGACACATCTGCTTGAATAATGTCTAATTCTAATAAGACTGGACCGGTCGAATGAATGGGCAACGCGTGCCTTGGCCCATGTTTGCCGGACCTGCATGTGCCTCGACCACGACCTTCGTTGTGGAAACTTCACAATTTACGTACTCAACGATTCTGGTATTTCTGTTTCTACGGTTCATCTCAACCCAGATCTCATCAATGGCGTATTATAAACGTAGCGAGTGAGCCACGCTTTTACGACAAAATCTCGATAATCTGAAGCATCCATTCAAGGGTAACATGAGATCCGCTAATTTCTGGACCCTCAAGCAGCCCAGCTTACCGGTTTGCGGTTGGTTATTCATTTCTGGCCAGGTTGTTGGAATCTGCGCCCCCAATCGGACCGCGCGCGTGAGCTTTGATCCTCTCAGTATATGTTGAAGCTTTAAAAGGCGCTTGAATTTCTTTCACGACGCCCTACCCAGCCTCATCGCGAGCCATTCTCCTGCCGCTGCACGTTCTGGTAAATGAATCTGTTGAGCCAGACCCGCTGGACTGACGGATCTCTGATATGCTTCTCGTATCCTCCAACAGATTGAAGTCAAAAAGAAAAGCACCTAATCGCGATCATTCCACGCATCTTGTTTACCTCCGCCGACAAAAACTCTGGCCAGAACAGTCCGCGAATCATTCAGAGCGATCGAAACATTGTCAGAATGTGTCATCGACAACTGAGATTCGTGAGGTCGACAGGTTGCGGCCACCTGACATTTACCGGCGATACGACGATTGACTGCCAATCCCCAACTTGTTACATTAGCAAGGCGCATCCACAGAACTGCTCGTCTTGCCAATGTCGCCGGTACTACGGTCAGCCGCAAAGGATAGTAACAAACGAGGTTCGTCGTTCAGGCCGACCCCGAGTGTTCTATCGCTAACAGGAAAGCAGACGCCTGGGAAATGCGCCCAGTGTTCTTGACGATGGCATCACAATAACACTAGATCACGCTCACGCACGAACAGGAGATGAACGAGACATGCCAATTAATATGCTGTACCTACTATAATCCTCTTTTTTCTTTTCTTTTTTCCTCTTGCTATGTTTAAATATCCAGATCGAAATCCACCAACATATGATCACCGATACCCCCATCACCGTATTCGTCGTCTCCCATCCGGTCGAGATTCCGCTCCGCCTCCAATTCCAGAGCTTTTTGCTTCGCCTGAGCCTTCTCAATATCTTCCAGGGTCCAAAGAGAGACGCCAGTTTGATTCTCGTTGGGATTCTGCGAGATCGTACGCATGAAAAGTTTCGAAAGTGTGATAGCCATATCGGTGGACAGGTTCGACGCAGTTTCGGTGATGTACTGATTGATCCAGCGAGGGAGCTTGGCTCGCTTGTCGGCGCGAGCGAACCGCTAGCGGGTCGATGACTTGAACACTCCTTCCAGCCAAAAAAAAAGGAGACGAACCTTATCCGCAAACACCATCAGTCCCCAGTCTGTTTTACCCCTTAGGACACGACCAACACATTGCGCCGCATTGCGCATAGCGTCAAATCCTAAAAATTCCGATTCCCGTATGCGGTATGCATCCCGTAAATATTCTAGACGAGCTTTCAAAATGCGACTTTCTGTGTATTGATAAGGCACGCTAACCACCTCTAGTCAGGAGCTTGCGAACAGCATTGGCAGTGAAACTTACCCAAACATTATGACAGCACGCCCGTAATTATGATCAAAATCGATACCTTCCGACACCTTTCCTCGAGCGACGGAAAGTAGAACGGCTCCGCGGCCATTATCACAAGCCTGTCCAAATTTAATCGTAGATCACAAGGACATAGCTAATCTGCCACGTACCCTACGGTAATTTTCAAGTGCTATGCTTGTCTCATTTGCATCAGGTGTTTCGACAAATATGAGCTTGTGCTTCCAAACTTCATTCAATATGCCCTGTAAAGCTGGTTACGGATAGAGTTCCGAACGCAAGGAACTGATACTTGCCATATCATTCCATGCGGCTACAATCGATTCCATATAAAGATAGCTCGGAAAGAATGCCACTATTCCATCTGGAACAATTTTGCTGTATTCGACGAGAATACTTCCAAAATTGCGCACGACAGCAGGATCATTTCTAACTTCGAACCGCGAGCTAATTGCAACTTGATCACTGCCTCTTGTTATAACCTGCACATGCATTAACGGTTGAAAGTCCCACAAACGGCTCAGAACTCACTAACGGCAGAAAAGCATTGCGAGTCAAAGTCATCGAGTACGTTTCTTGGACGACCGGTGTGAACTGCAGCATTTTAGGGTACATATCTAAGGGTGAGATCGTTCCGGACGTGATGACAACGCTGCTAAATCGCTCGAAGACGGGCTTGATGGCGAGAGAAGGATCAAGGCAACTATTCGTGCATGGCTATCAGGCAAAAGAATGGACATGGGAAGAAAAGGCAGACAAACGTGAAGTGAAAGATGGGATTCGGGACTGTGGCGTTATCGGTTTCAAAAGGTTCCAAGATGAGCAAGAAGCCTGATATGTCCGGCATGAAGAATAGGAACAACGGATGGCTCGAATCACGTACCTTTCTCGTACGTAGCCACTAGAGTTGCAAAACTAGCAACTTTTTGAAGCGATGAATATTCGTCCAGTCGATTCAGTTGCAGTGTTCGAATTAACGATTGAAGTCTTTCAGCGCAGAATCTGGAAGGAAAAAAAAAAAGGTCTAAGTGAGTGCATAGTTTCAAAATAAGGAACTGCCATACCGTAAAGGCCGCCTTTCAATGTATGTGATATCCTTTAAGTGTTGTAGAAATGACAGTGGCGTCTCTGCAACAACGTGCAGCACACGCATTCTTGTCTATTCGGAACATCAACGCCTGTTGACGTAGCGCGACGGCGGTGCATAAACATCACCTTTAGGTATTCAATGAATCGTTTGAGGAAAGCCACGAAATGTTCAGCTTTTCGAATATTCCCCGGAACAGCCTCTTTGAGTAGATCATCGGGAAGGACTATGCAGAGCATGATCAGAAGCTGTCCGATTGAAAGTTAAAGAAGTTGCACCAGGATTTGTCATGAATCCGTCGGTATCCCTCTCCTCCTCAATCGACTCTTGTAAGCCTTCAACAAGCTTGGCATACTCGTCTTGGAGCTTTGCGGCATCAGTGGTTTTTATTCTGGAAGGTTTCACTTGCATACTCAGAAGTATAGTGCAAAGGTACGTACTCTTCGATCTTGTCGCTTAGTCTCCCGACACTACGGGCAGCAGAATCCAACATGGGGCGTGTCAAATCTATGCTCAATGATTCTATGCAGACGTTGTCTACTATACAGTGAGTCTGGGGTGAGAATGAGCAGATGCTCCATCTTACCAATGTTGTGCGCCTCGTCGAATACAACAATCGAGTCCTTCGACATCTCTTTTGAGACTTGTTCCGCTACTTTAGGGTCTAGCAAGTAGTGAAAAGAGTAGATAATGACATCTACAAAAGGCATCTAAGGGCGGTCAGCGTTATTCATGTCGGAGACAACGGACTTGCCATTCGTCGCACGGTAAAGTACGGACAAACACCCTTGTCATGTCCATACTGGAGCACATCGGCCAGAGTCCATATGCCGGGTGGAATCAGGCTTCCAGGTTCCATCTTACCGAGATTCTAGAGCATTGATTTCAGTAATCATGCGACGTGTTCATAACTACAGTACATACCTCATGCCAGTCGCACAGTTCAACGGATCCAGGATCGTTTCTCCCTTTTTCACAAACGGCAGAATTGGTCAGGTCTCTGCACCGTGCATCCACTACTTTTCCTTTCTTCTCTTTAGAAACCTGAAAGCGACACTGATTTGAGCAATTGTGGACGCCAAAGTTACGAATCTAGCGCACCTCGGGATGGATACACAAGTTCTTCCGGCTCGTCAATCCCAAACCCATGAAGGACCTCTCCTTCTCCTTTTCCTCTTCCGTCTCGACCTTGGATATCCTGTAATCCATCAACCGCTTCAATTCCTTTAGTGCCTTCTCGATCTCGGGAACCGTTCGTGAACAGTAGATAAGTTTCCTGCGTTTGGGGTAAAACTGGAAATACAATTCAATTTAAGCGAGTGAGCAATAGAAAACTCCTCACCTGCTGGTAGGAAACGATCAACGATAGCAGAGACACCGTCTTGCCCGTACCAGATGGCATTTCCAAGACGCAATGACCCTATTGTCCGGTTTCATTGGAGTCCGGAACCGAATGAGGAGAGAACACGCACAGTAGCGTCAAGGGTCTTCTTCAGATCACACATGTAGGCATATTGTTCTTTGAAACCGCATAAGAGCGAGATGCCTCGGGAAGATGGGTGAACCATACCTGGGTATATACGGTCGTAAGGAAAGATAATCTACAGGATTTGAGCACGAATAGAAATAGTTTTAAGAGCAGGAACACACGGGTAAATCGTCGATGTAAAATTTCATGGTGGCGGTACGTTGCAGAGTACCGCAGCCTTCAACGGCATTTTTGGACGCGTTCTGTCATCGACTCACCTACGTCGCCACGTGACAACGCAGTAACACTTTGAACATGCGTTTGAAGACTATTTTCCACATGCATTCCCTCGTTTCTTCGTTATTGCTACTAACATGACAGTACAGGAAATAAAAGTCCCAAGGCAAGAAACATAAAAGTTCGTATTTAGTCGGGACCAAAGTTCTGCGATGCCTCTTGCATGACACCGATCACATCAGATTCACTAGAATCAATGTCAGTTATCTCGGTGGCTTTCGACTCGAATATATTCTGGTTTACCCTTGGCCTAGTATGCCATAACCGTCATTTGGGGATGTTCCCGTCACGTCCTCATTAGGGGCGACGGGTGTGTCCGTGATGGAAGGCTCTATGGGTGTTCCGGGTTGGGCGGTAAGGTTTCCTTGACTCCACTATAAAATATCTATGAGGTGCGTGTATCTCGATTTCATCAGGGAAGGTCACCTGGTATTGTATCATGCCTAGTACTCCTTGCAGCTGGCCGGCTGAATAACAGAGTAAGTCACTGGGTTCATCATCAGACGGCAATGAGCTTACCTGCTAGCCATTGGCGGTATGCATCATCACGCAATTCGTCCGTAAAGCCAAATGCCTGCTCAACCGCGGGGTCAGGTGCTGTAGATGCAATGAGTGTCGCCAATTTGCCGAACGTTGAAGAAAATTATACCCTGATCCGGTCCGAAAGGCGCAATGGTTGAATTAAATGGCGTGAAGAAAGGCCGATTGCCAGTAGTCACTAGACCAAAGCCAATGAGGGTTATTGGCTTCCCAAATCTGAAAAGGATGTCGGACAAATGATGATGACAGACTTATTCTTGTACTCACAGCCGTGCAGTTGCCGCTTGCTGCGCGATCCATTTCAAGCCGATTTGCACGGTATTGTTAAACGGCGGGAGCGTAGGATCACTGTTGCCGTACGAGTTTTGGTCGGGGAAGAATTGGAAGGAACCAAAGCCGATCTGAGGAATATTGATGATGTCCTCGCTGTCCACTCCATGAGAGCCATCAAAGCTTGACATGTCGAGTCCTTCATCCTGTCGTCTTGCCGCTTTGTTGCAATCATCACATTTAGTCTGAAGACAGGGTTAAGCGCTGACACCTACGTGTTGCAACCCATTTACCACGGATTCGAACTCCAGCCGCAGGCATGTCGCTGTTCCGCCTTGCCATTTTCCTAAACTTTTTCCAAACGTCGCGTTGCTGCTTCAGGATTGTGCCCTTAGTCAACGGCGCTAAGGCCCAACGGCGTGACCTCCCTGGTGCGGGGGATGGCCGCGGCGGCGGAGGTGCAGGTGGAACGGGCGCGGGCGGCGGTGGCGGGACTGTTCTGGGGAAGCGTTTCGGGCACCCCATGCAGAAGAAGCCTTGATGACTGGGAAAGTGACTGTCAGCCGAAGATATGCAGGAACAAACGACAAAAGATGCTTACCCAGAAGCGACGAGATGGTTTGGATCCACAGTCGTAATATGTTGCGCCATGGTGGAATGCCAATCGGTGACAATGAGTGGGTTGCACGAAGGCGCAGACCCCAATGTTGAATTGCACCTGCGTGATATAATTACTTTGCGATTTTTTTTTTCGCGCATGGCATACCTAGGATCGTTTGCAATTTCCCTATACAGAGTTAAAATATATGCTGATAATTAAAATGATAACAACTAACCAAGCCAATATTGAGGATCGATTGGCATAGCGCGATGCTATAACTGAGGTATAGTTTTGGAAGGCGTTAATCAGCGTTTGATTGACATAAAATTGATCGTGCGCTTGAATGTCTCCAAGCTGTCGTACGTAAACGTCCATGCCCCCTGTTAAACCCATGATCAGCTTTCGAATAGTGCCGTTCCTCAACGACCTCAGGACTGACCATAATCATTGCTCAAGGTACCGCGCGGGTGCACTGAATTGGGCGCTGGCATTATCTGGCGTCGTTGCATTTCCGATATAAGCACCGGCACAGTTTCATTCGGTAATGGGTTCCAATTGTTGGTGAGTGACAATAACAGATATATACCGTGTTTCTGTGCTAGCTGCACGACCTTGTCGAGCCTTTGCAAGCCGTTCGGTCCATCGTTGATCCTCGTTGTGCCGTTGGCGATGAGTTGGAACCAAGTTCCGTTTTCGGGGATGGAGGTAACATCTTTCAGCGATGAGCAAGTGATCAGACCGGCATAGCCTAGCTGCGAACGAGATGAGGAGAGACCGACCGTTAAACGCCCAAGTTCTAACGACCTTGATGCCAGCAGCGGAAATGTTGCCCAAGGCGTGGTCAATGTCCTCTTCAGTATTGAGGAAAGACAACCAATAGGCATTCGTCCCGATGAACGAAAACGCGCTGTATATAATGAGTTCCGAACGGAAGAAGTTGAGAGGGAATGGATGGACATACCTTCCATTCACGAAGAACTGGCCATTCTTGGTGGTCACAAAATGGGATGGAGGTCCGCTGTTGTTTCTCCTGGTCAAGGCACCATTTGTTGCAAAGGCCACCCCGATGGAGAGCAACTGCCAGAGGAAGAGGCGGAGCATCGCAGCGCCTTCTCTAACCTTGGTGGGGGAGGTAGAGGGGACGATAGAAGAAGGGTGGTGGTTGGCCGAAATTTCATTTTATCAGATGGCGTTTTCTTCGGCGCGGATAGACGCCCTGAAATAACATTCTGTCATGAGCACGGCCGCTAGAAGAGGCCCAGCACATGTTGAGATTGTTGGAGATCAAAGAATAGGTTCGAAAATGGATACAGGCACAACGTCGGTGGGAAGTCTGCCTGTCCGTGTGACTGCGTCCTTGAACAAACATCCCGAGTGTCTCGGTCAACCCTTATGCATGTCTTCCGTCATCGCCTCTTGATTCCTCTCAGACTATCCAAAGCTCGCCCATGCGCAACGGCACCATGTCGCAGGTACGCACAACAGGCGAATGAAAGACCGCCATGGCGCCAGGACACCACGCCAGAGCCCTCAGTCTTTATCGAAGAAAACTTTGCCAAACACACCCTCTTCGTCTTGGGAGTGTCAAGGCGCTTCTTCAAATTTTCGCTAATAGGGCTATCCGTTCTTGGCTTAACCGTTGCAACGGCATATGAAGGCGCTCATCAGTGGGTGGAGCATGTCGGACTCGCTCCAGAACGAGACGCGGATACGAAGAAATGGGAGTGGGACCTTGAAGCAGAGAACTGGACTGGGAGCCCTCAAACGGGCGGAACCGATCCCAATCTGGGCATCAAAGGGCGGCACATCGTACGCGCTGCGTGGATGGCCTACAACTGGGGCGTAGGATATAACACTGCCGTCATTGGCACAGAAGTCGAGCACGCAGAGGGGCTTCTCGGTCCCGGGGGTCTCAATCTCATCGACGCCCGCCTACAGCGGACCGAAGATTTTCTAAAGTCCGCGAGCGAAATCGCAGAGCGGAGGATCGTCAGCGGCAGCTTGGCCCCACATATCCTTACCGAGCTCGTTGCGCTACGCGCCTCGGTGTTAGAGCGACTTGGGTCCAAGCTTCTGCCGGAAGCGAAAAGTCAGTATGAGCGCGTATGGGCTATGCTGCCTGGAAATGGTCTCGACGCTGCGCGCGTCGCATCAAAGCTTGGGGACGTCACCTCACGCATGGGCCAAGCTGACGAAGCCATCGCTTGGTGGTCGCGAGCTTTCCGCTTCCTCCTCGGGGATGCGTTTGAAAATGTGCAGGACTTGCCCAATGCCCTTGCTATGAAGCCTGACTCTCCGGCAGCGCAGCGCCTACTCTCCAACTCCCTGGTGTCACTTTCCGCATTCTACGCCAAAGCCGGCCATTTCCGATGGGCACAAGGCATCGAAGAAGCGTCTCTCAACATGCTTCGCTTGATCCCACACCCCGAGTCGCTTTCAGCCGCTTCCCCCCCTCAAGCGCTTCATTCGCTGTACCTGCTCCAGCGTTCGTCCCTGCTGTCCATTCACCTTGCCGAGGTTCTCCATGCGCAGCGAAAGCCCGCGCAGGTTTCCCTACAATGGCTGGGATCTGCGGCCGAATCATCAGAAAGGGTTGCCCACGCTCTCACCGGCCTTCCCATTAGCTATCCTGAGGGATTTGGCGTGAGAAATCCCATTCCACATCGCGAGAAAAACTGCCTTCTTTCTGTCTACACCGATTCTCGATCCATGAAGAAGTCGGCTGATGGTTTGCTTCGTGATGCGAGGAGGACAGCTGCTGAAGCATGGAACCTGATGGGCATTCTGAATGAATCGCGAAGCAAGAACCATGCGGTCGCTCTGCAATGTTATGAGCGCGCCATTCGGTGGGCGGGAACGTCTGCCGATGATTTGCAAGACGTCGAACCTGCAGAGGACACCCTGGCCACAGAATGGACAGCGTATTGGGGAAATTACAAGCGTCTCAAGGAAGCCCTTGGGGAATCAAAGCCTCCAACATCAAAAACGTGATTGTGGTGCCCTTTGAAGACTCATTTTACTCATTTGTGCAGAATGGCAAATGATCAATTCAAAAATAGTCATGACAGAATCAGTAATGCGAGTTTGCCACTTCCGAGAACGGGAACATATGCCACATCAGGTATAATTAGGGCCAAAAATCCCGCTTTTATTATTTGTTGCCCAGTCCGCTGAGGTTCCAGATGAGCCTGTTGCGGACGTAAGGGAGGGAGCCAAGCAACCAAAAGATCCAATAATTCAAGTTGAAAATGAGGGTATACCCCAAGGCGTTGACAACGCCCATGATCTTTTTGGTGAAACGAATCGTAGTCAGTGCACGGTGTTTCCGCGACGCAGCATAGTCGGTAAGGATACTGCCGTCGTATCCAGGAGACTTTTCGGTCTGCTTGATATGGCCAATGAGGACGGGACCGAGGCTGATGGCGTCACGAATGCCGAGGTTCATACCCAGCCCACCAGCAGGAGCATGGATATGCGCCGCGTCACCAACGAGAATGATCTGACCACGTCCGGACCCGTCGGAACGTTTGTCGGTGTCAATATGGATGAGGAATTTCTCCGCTACTGCGGCATGGGTCCTGAATCTGGTGGACCATACCACATTCTCAATACGAGGGGAATCCGGGTTAGATGAAGAGAGCTGAAGAGGGCCTTGTGTGTCGAGATGCTGTTGAAGAAAGTCTAGCGGAGGGTTTGGAGGGGGCGTCCCTGAAGCATTGAATCCAATCCTGTACACGGGCTTGGATGCTTGAGAGGACATTGGCAGGGGGATGATGAGAAAGAATTTCTTTGACGATGCGGTGCCCATGATCTTGCTCTTGGGCAAGAGGGGATGGTCTGAGGAAAAAGTCACGTCCGCGAAAATGATCTGACGGAGCATTGGATCCGGAGGCGTATCCGGACCATCGGGATCCTCGAACTTGATTCCGGCCATTGACCTGATCTATGAAAAACATGGGTTGTATAATACATAAAATGTATAACAAAAATCATTTCTTACCACAGAATGAGCACCGTCCGCAGCGACGACATAATCTGCTTTGATAACGTCACCATTCTCAAAAGTCACCTCGAGCGTATCATCTGTATTTTTTATTCCGACAGCCTTCTTTCCACGTTGGACTGGAATGTCCATTCGTTTCAGCTCCGCCTCGAGGATGCGTTCCGTGTCGTATTGCGAAATCAGCAGTACGAATGGAAACCTGGTGTATGACCTCAGCGACGAAAAGTCACCAGACACGAACACTCTGCGTCTATCGCGTAACTCCATCCCGTTGCCTTTGATTCCCGCATTGATGAGCATCTCTGCGCAACCTACGGAATCGAGTGCCTATGCCCAAGTATTGAATCATAAACGTCCATGAATAAGCGCAAATAGGCTGACCTCCACAGTCGCTGCATGGATCGCCATGGCACGCGATGCCACCGAGCGCGTCTCCACGGCTTCTACAATGACGAAATCGCGAAAGCCATGTTTGGCCAACGACATGGCAGTCGCTAACCCAGTCGGGCCAGCACCAACAATGAGAACTTTAGTTTGAGCAAGGTGTGCCATTTCGAAGAAGAAAGACTACATGAGCACGGCCTTTTAAATCCAGTCTCTGAATCCATACACCAACTGACAACGGTAGAGCGGCAAAGCGGCTGGACTCGTTGAAGTGCGTGTGTGATGACCAATGCTGATCACGTCAGCAGGACACTCGCCGCCGTGCAACCGTCCTAGCCGCATTGACTTGCAAATAACACAATGGCCAGCACTACAGCAATCAATGTCGAACGATTTCTCGCAGATAAATCTGCTCCATTCTGCGGTCTTGACATCGCCAAATCTTTTGATCAGCTAAGGTTGTCTTTTGACCGATAACAGCATCCGAGTTCGCCTTCTTACGAACTGAACTTGGGCAGCCAACAAGAGAAAAAATACACGCATTATCTTAACTTGGCATCCTGGGCCGGTGCTCGCATTATTCAGGGTATTTCCAAAGCCGCTATTGCCCCGAAACGATATGTACTGATCTCTTCCAACTCATGCAGGACAATGGACACCGCAGGCGAAAGATCTCTATGATCTCCTCATAGCCATGTTCAGCTCTAATGGGGATCTCGCAGATCTGACAAAATTGAAAGCAGGCTCTGGCCTTTCTGACGAGGAGTGGGAAGATCTGCTGCAATACACCGCCCAGGTTGCCCCGATCCATTCTGGCCGGGATTTCTGCTCGTCTGACAGCGCTCGCTTAGACGTTGAGCAACCTTGTGAACTACAGGTCGTTTGGATTCACCAAAATAATCCCCCGAGTCCCCGTAGATAAATTTGAAGCCATCGTCACTTACTCTGCCAAGTCCAACGGCCGTCCCCTGGAGCTGTGGAACAAGGTAAGTTGCTCAAACTCGACGTCCGGAAAAGGCGAGCCAAGCACCTCTACAGCTCAAAGACCACATCTACGCATTGGCTCCGGAAGAGAGTCTATTTGTTGGAAAGCGAAATCTAGGACACGTTACGAATTATTATCTTGGTGAAGTCATCTCCGACTCGGAGGTCGCTGCGGTACAAGCGGCGGCTGAGAAACTCGGCGTGGATGTCCTGAATACCAGGTATATGTTTATTGAAATACATACAATGTTTAACCTGATGAATGTTCAGAGTCTTAAAGAATGGACAGGGAGATTTTACACTGCTGGTCGCTTCGGCCAAAACTCAGCCTTCGGCTATTCACGATGTTGAATCTGACGAAGGGAAGATCAAGCTCACTGTGAAATACGGAGATTTCTCGGATGCTCTCCAGGCCAGCATAAATGCCCTTTCAGAGGTTTGCGCTTCTTCGCCACCAAGGGGAATTCGTTGTCCCAGTCTCTTCACAGGCGAAGAAGTATGCCGCCAACTCCAACCAAACGGCTATGATTGAAGGATATATTAAATCGTACGCCTACTATTTTGTCCTGACGGTTTTGCTAATGGCCTCCCCTCTCCTCAGCTTTGAGACTGGATCGATCCAAGATCATAAAGATGCATCGAAATACTGGGTGAAGGACGTTGGTCCAGTAGTTGAATCGTACATCGGGGTATGTGTACTCTCTCTTCTTCCTCTGGAGCCTGATATTCATATTTCGGGAAGTTCGTTGAGACTTATGTCGATCCTTACGGTGCAAGGGCGGAATGGGAAGGTCGGCCCAATGTCTTGCCTGATTCCCGATCGATATTCAGATGCCTATCCATAACCAGGCTTCACAGCGATCGTGAACAAACAACTGAGCGCTAAATATGAAGTCCTCGTGAACAAGGCCCCTGATCTTATTAAAGACCTCCCTTGGGGCAAGGATTTCGAAGTTGATGTATTCCGCAAACCTGACTTCACCGCATTGGAGGTGGTGTCCTTCGCCACGGGAGGTGAGTTTGTTATAGCTGCCATTACACGGCATATGCTCACTTTGCGTCAAGGCATCCCTGCTGGAATCAATGTACGCATTTTCACTCTTCAGGACAAATCAATGCTCACTGATCTTGCGGGTATATTTAGATACCGGTATATTGCCATTTTCTTGGCACGAATCTGACAACAATGAATAGTCTTTCCTTAATGACAGAATTATTATGACGTCAGAGAATCCACTGGGTTCAAGAATGTATCACTCGCCGTAAGTCAAGGCTTCGCCTCAGCCAGGCGTGGTGTGCTCACATTATTCAGAACATTCTAGCTGCGAAGGCCCCGAGTGCGTCACCATTCTGATCTGTTGTCCCGGTACCTGTCCTGAAGGCCGTCAGATGAAGAGCTTACGTTTGTTCATCCCGACGATGTCGCATTATATAGTGCCTGGGACAGTAAAGCGTTCGAAGTGCAGGTTGCCAATCATGAGTTGCTGGGTCACGGTTCAGGAAAGCTTTTCGAGGAAGGACCGGATGGAAAATTGAACTTTGATCCACAGAAGGTACGTTGACATTGGTTTGATTCTCTGCACGCTGGCTCATAGTCGGTCAGGTCATCAATCCTCTTACTGGGAAAGCAGTGTAAGAATCTCCTTGCGGGAGGTGGTGAAGTCTACAACTTTCACTCGCTCATCCAGAACGTCCTGGTACAAGCCTGGTCAGACACCTGGTTCAGTCCTGGGCGAGGTATCCTCTTCCATGGAGGAATGTCGCGCAGAGACCGTTGCATTGTTCTGTCAGTCTTGTACTTTTTCGTGTCGATGGTGATCTGATCGTCGCCTTAGTGGTCGGGAATTTGCAGATCCTGGAAATATTTGGCGTACGAGTTGTCCCTTTTCTTTTGGGCACTATTGATCTCATGTCTCGCATAGTATGTCGAGGAGCAGGACATTGAAGACATACAATATATCACTTACTTGCTCATGGCAAGGGCAGGCCTTCGGGCGTTGGAGTTTTACGACCCTGCGACTCAGAAGCATGGCCAAGCGCACATGCAAGCTCGGTATGCTCGGCGTTTGGCTGAAGTTACTGGGTTTGACGCTTACGTTTCCGCAGACTCGGTATTACCCAACACCTGATCAACTCTGGTATTGCCTGGCTTCAAGAAGTACGAAATGCCAACGGCGAATTGGAAAATCTCTACATTCGTGTATGTCAGAGTGTTATATTGTATTCGTCGCTAGACCTTTTCATTTGTTGCTCTCAGGTCAACAGGGCCAAAGTTCTTTCGGATGCCAAGGACGCCGTCGGCAAGCTTTTGATAGACTTGCAAGTACGGAAGAGCACAGCTGATGGTCCGGGAGCTCGTGAGTTTTACAACAAACTGACGAAGCCGATCGCGGGCTGGGAAGGGGAGGTTCGAAACCTTGTCTTGAAAAAGAAACAGGCAAGCCCTTGGATGCGTTATCATGATCGAACTGGGCTGATGATGAAATTCCCGTCACAGCCGAGAAAGATCTTTGTTCAGCCCAATACCCAAGTCGTGGACGGAGAAGTGAAGCTCAAGGAATACCCTTTGACGTGCGCTGGTGCAATCCAAAGCTTCATCGAGCGAAAGCTATAAGGTAGCCGTCATGTTCCATTACGTGCAAAGTGATGTATGATATACTTGATAAATAGTGGGGAATATGTTATGAAGTCTCGCGAACCATGCTAACTACAACTGTGACACTGTCAAAGTGAGGCCATCAGCAAACTTCTTGAGGAGATGAAGAAATGCTCAACTCATCAAGTTTCTGGGAGCAGTGAGGCGTGAATTAATGTGTAGACGACAGGATAAAATGAAGACATACCCCTCCGCGGAAGAACATACCCTGTCTTGCCGCTTCCCCTGTAGAGAAAGGTGTTCGGCAGAGCTTGGTAATATTTGCAAAACGGTACGCACTCTCAAACGGACTGACCCGCGTCTTGTTCATCATGCACTGTCGAGAGTAGTCTACTAGACGATCTGCGATAGCTTGCACTTGCTCATCCTCAGAGCCGCCATGCCGGGCAATTAGGGAACATATTGTAACAATTTCTGACGGAAACACGTTGTCCACAAGGCCATCGGTCTACCAAAAGTGTTAACGCACGGCCGATGTTCGAGGGCGGCAACGTACATATGCAATCACGATATCGCCATCTCGCAACTTGGTCCAGAACGTTTCGGCTTCGCTTGGGGAATCAACGCAGGCTCTCGGAAACATTCGACGTGACCGCATGGGTAGCTTTGTTAGCTGCCTGTGTATCGATAATTAGCATGTGTGAAACGCGTGATTATCGTACTAAGACTAACTTTGGGCAGTTGAAAAAGTGCGTTTGTGCCCGCTGTTTGTAAAATATTGATGACGAACGGACGATCATGAAGCCACTGTCTCCTAGACTGAAAAGTAGACTCTCAGAGGCTGATGCGCGTAGAAGAGATATACAAAGAGATATACCGCTTACTTTGCTGAACGCAACACACCTGTCGACGCGCTCATCGAAATTAGACACGCGGTGCTTGATCCTTAATTCATAGCCCGTCAGCCGCCGTGCTTCGAGGACCGATGTGGGTTTCTTGGTATCTCACCGGCTTGTACGAACTTTTCTCGGAGAACTCCTCCATATGCTAGGTCTAAACATTCGTAGGGTGTCATCTCCCACCCTTCTATCTGCTCTCTCTCCTCATAATCGAGCGTGGGGTCAACTTCTGGCTCACCAGCCCATGCATTTCGACAATACCGATGGGCATGATACATGAGTGCTTGCGAAAACAAGGATGGGTCGACTCCACTTTCAACCCATCCGCCGACTCCGTCTGCCACTCCGAACGACATGCCCTGTACGCCGGTGCAGTGTAATGGTCAGCAGAAATAGGACGCGTTTCATGGGCGAGACTCACTGATTGATTCCGCATCTAAATTCGAGGAAAAGAAGAAGTAAAAGCCAAGGCCGACGAGCGAGTAAAGTGGTTCAGCATGCTGACTCTAGAAGTCGAGAAGGAATGTGACGCAAACTCACCTCTTGCACATAGAAGAAATCTTCTCCAGCATCCTTGCTCCTGACTGCCTTTGGACGCGACAACATTCGATCTCTCCAAGCGCCAACCAGCCCATCCGCGGGAAACGGTTGGGTTAGGATTTTCTCGGCGGGATTGGCTGGCTTCCCGGCCCAGCTGGCGCCAATGTGAAAGGTATATGGGCGACGAATGGTGGACATAGACCGTGACGACGTCTTTCTCGACCTGCGTAGAATCTCGCGAGCCATCGCCGGTCGAACATAGGATTCGACTGGTTTCCAGTTGAGCATCCTGAATACGGAGTTGGCGGGATTGCGGATGCTAGGACAGCGCAAGCCGCGTGTCCGAGCTATGTCACATGACTAATACGGACGTTCAAAAATCAAGATTCATTTCGAAAACATGATAACCAAATTAGGCGGAAAGTATATTCTAGGATTGTGGTACAGTCTTCCGTCGTTTTCCACCTTTGAAAGCTGCAGGTAGAGCCGACTTGCTGACTGGTATGTTAGAGACCACGTTCGTTGATGTGTCGAGTCGTAAGGCGTTCTTCGCATTGGCGTGCAGCCGAGCAATCGCACCCTGAGCTCGGATTCGCCTTGAAATTCCTATCATGGGCCGAGCAGACTCGTTTACTGACTTTGGGACATCCAATATTCGCGAAACACGCCTTTGCTCGTCTAACATGCTCCACGGAGGTGGCGGACAATAAAGCATCAATGGCATGGCCTTGTTCGTTAATTCCGTTGCAATTTGCCAATCATTCGAGATCGGATAGTGGCGGTCAGCGGAATAAAATGCTGACGATGACGTCTGCCGTGGTCTATAACGCTGTCGGGGAATGACTGGGCCATAGAAAAAGGCCGCATCCGATGATGTCAAATTCTTTTCTACAGCAGGGAGTGAAGGCGTTGACAGCTTCCGATTTTGAGTCCGTTTCGATGTGCTATCGCGAGGCTTTTCATAATGGGAGTTGGGATAGTAAAGACCTGCGAAGGTACCAGAATCTTTAGATGACGGTGTGTGATGAAGCGCATTAATATAAAGAATGAACGTATTTGGAGAGGAAAATAGTGGTGTTTGCGATTCTAACAGCGTCACGGCGCATTCTAGTGGTGAAGGATGGTAGAAACCGGGATTGGGGACGCATTGAGAACGAAAGCGGACTGGAATATGTTGACCTGGTTTGCAAGCCGTCTTTCGCAGATCTGGTTCAAGGCCTGGATCAACATGCATTCAGGTGCGAGGAGTGAAAACATGCCTACGACACAAAGCAGAGGAAATTTTTCCAGGAGTGGAAACACTTCATGGTTAATTTTAGCGCAAGAAAATAATCTCAGAATCCTGAGACACCATGGGCCAGAGAGTTGTCGGCCGAGTAAGGAGGCATCGTCGATTACAGTGAGTGTCCCTGTGAGGACTTTCAATCCATAAGCGGAAAGGCGCGTTGCGCTGCAATCCAGTGCGGTGAGAGAATGCAAATGCCTTAGATGATGGATGGTGCTGTCATCAAGTTCCTTACACCGAGGAATGTCGAGTACAGTCAGAAGAGAGAAAAGTGGAGTTGTTGCAACGCGTTGAAGGATCGGAATATGTATGTCAGACAATGGGAGCTGGAGTCTCTCCAAATGCTTCGGAAGATTATCGTAGACTTGGACAAGGGTGATCCAGAGTCGAGGGTCCAGCGGGACTGTCGAATCAGGAATCAAATCTGACGGGGTATTGGAATGAACGTTGAGGCGGAGCCCGAGGTGGCCAGCTTGTTCAGGGGTCTCGGCCAAGAGGCGCATACAGATCCACGATAAGGATGGAACGCGGTCCGATGGCACACTGGGCAAGGTATATGGACCAGGCACGTAGGCCGGCAGGGTGTACTCTTCGACGACGACGCCAGCATCGTCGACGATGGTGGACCGAACTGGAAGGTGGAGGATGATCATGTTCGCCTGGAGATCAATTGATTGGCATCCAAACAAAGTCGTCGCCTTTCCGACCGCGCTAAGTTCCCACGCTTGACTATACCTCTTCTCCCCATCTTCTGCTTGCTTGGCCAACCTTTAAAGCTTTCCTCACACTCTTTCCCCCGAATCGCTCTTTCTCTTCTTTTTGCCGCTCTCTAGCAGTGATGGCGCAACCTGGTCGCTATGGCCTCCCTAATGATCCTCGCAACAACCCCTTCCCGGCCAACTCTTACCCTCGGCCCAGCCGTGAATACGAAGCCGATGACATGTCAGACCCGTACGGCAATCCAAACTCCAGCACCACTCGTTTGACCGGCGGCCAGCAATATTACGAGCAGCACAGCTCTGGTGCGTTTACTGAACGGGTGCATTCGCGTCCTTGCTCATCATCTCGTCTAGTCTCCTCAGAACAGGATTTTCAGAGGCGTTACAATCCATCTGTCGACTCCCATTCTAGTATCCCGAGCATATCACCATTTGCGGACCCTGGAATTGGAAACCAAGAACCATATTCTGCCTGGTCCTCTGATCGTCAAATCCCAATGTCCACAGAAGAAATTGAAGATATATTTCTTGACTTGACGCAAAAGTTCGGTTTCCAACGCGACTCTATGCGCAACATGGCATGTCTTTTTGCTTTTCTCTTTCCTACCATATTGTCTTTCTAACATTTCAGTGATAGTTCGATTTCCTGATGCATCTGCTGGACTCTAGGGCTTCGCGTATGACGCCAAACCAGGCCCTTTTGACCCTGCATGCGGACTATATTGGCGGCCAGCATGCAAATTATCGTAAATGGTATTTTGCGGCCCAACTCAATCTCGACGATGCTGTTGGCCAATCCCAGAATCCGGGGCTTCAACGTCTTAAAAGTGTTCGAGGACCAAAGACCGCCAACTCCAAGTCCCTTGATAGTGCCCTGAATCGCTGGAGAAACGCTATGAACAACATGAGCCAGTACGACCGTCTACGCCAGATAGCGCTATATCTTTTGTGCTGGGGTGAAGCTGGCAATGTTCGTTTCGTCCCAGAATGTCTATGTTTCATTTTCAAATGCGCCGATGATTACTACCGCAGCCCCGAATGCCAGAATCGCATCGAGCCTGTGCCGGAAGGCTTGTATTTGAACACTGTCATCAAGCCTCTCTATCGGTTCATGAGGGACCAGGGTTATGAAGTTGTCGATGGCAAGTTCGTCAGAAAGGAGAAGGATCATGACCAAATCATTGGCTATGATGATATAAACCAATTGTTCTGGTATCCAGAAGGCTTGGCTAAGATTGTGCTTTCCGATAACGTACGTGTTCATTCCCTCAATTGCACTTGTCCTACGAGCTCATTGTTGTTTTCAGACTCGTCTTGTGGATGTGCCTCCTGCTCAACGCTTCATGAAGTTCAGTCGGATAGAATGGGGTCGCACGTTTTTCAAGACTTACTTCGAGAAACGATCCGTTGCTCATCTTCTTGTGAACTTCAATCGGATCTGGATCCTCCACATCTCCATGTTTTATTTCTACACTTCCTTCAACTCACCCAAGGTCTATGCACCGCCGAACAAGCAGAACCCGTCAGCTCCTATGACATGGTCTGCAGTTGCTTTAGGAGGAGCCGTTTCTACCCTCATCATGTTATTAGCAACGTTGGCCGAGTTTTCGTACATTCCAACGACGTGGAACAATGCTTCTCACTTGACTACCCGATTAGTTTTCCTCCTCATCATTCTTGCACTTACAGGCGGTCCGACTTTCTATATCGCTATGGTGGATAATCGGCCGGCCCAAAGCCAAATACCTTTGATCGTGGGAATTGTCCAGTTCTTCATATCCGTCGTCGCTACGGTCGCCTTCGCCATTATACCGTCTGGTCGTATGTTCGGGGATCGCGTTGCCGGGAAATCGAGGAAGTACATGGCTTCTCAAACATTCACCGCATCGTACCCAGCCCTTCCCCGTTCTGCTCGCAGTGCTTCTATCATTCTATGGCTCCTGATTTTCGGCTGCAAATTTGTTGAATCCTACTTCTTCTTGACCTCCTCCTTCAGCAGTCCAATTGCTGTCATGGCACGTACGAAGGTTCAAGGATGTGGCGACAAATTTTTTGGTTCTGTCCTCTGCACTAATCACGTCCCCTTCACACTTGCCATCATGTACGTGATGGACCTGATTCTGTTCTTCTTGGACACATACCTTTGGTACATCATCTGGATCGTCATTTTCAGTATAGGCAGGTCCTTCTCTCTGGGCTTGTCTATCTGGACACCATGGAAAGACATCTATACACGATTGCCGAAGCGAATTTACGCCAAACTTCTTGCTACAGCTGAGATGGAAGTCAAGTACAAACCAAAGGTAGTTCGGGTTCTCACTTTGCCGATTCGCTTGCCCACTAAACCTTCCTGCAGGTCCTCGTATCCCAAATTTGGAACGCTATCATTATCTCCATGTATCGCGAGCATCTTCTCTCTATAGATCACGTTCAGCGGCTGCTCTATCACCAAGTTGATGGTCCTGATGGACGAAGAATGCTGCGTGCTCCCCCTTTCTTCACAAACCAGGAGGGCAATGGCTTCAAAGGCAATTTTTTCCCTGGCGGCGGAGAGGCAGAACGTCGTATTTCCTTCTTCGCTTCGTCGCTTACAACAGCACTTCCGGAGCCTCTTCCCATGGACGCTATGCCTACCTTCACCGTGCTTGTTCCCCACTATTCCGAAAAAATCCTTCTCAGTCTTCGTGAAATCATCCGTGAAGAAGATCAAAACACACGTGTCACTCTTCTGGAGTACTTGAAACAACTTCATCCCGTTGAGTGGGATAACTTTGTCAAGGACACAAAGATCTTGGCGGAGGAGTCGGAAGCCATGGATGGAACCACAAGTCAAAACGAGAAGGTCTCCAAGGTAGACGATCTGCCATTCTATTGCATCGGTTTCAAAACTTCTTCTCCGGAATACACTCTCCGGACTCGTATCTGGGCATCTTTGAGAGCGCAGACACTATATCGTACCGTGTCGGGCATGATGAACTACTCCAAGGCGATCAAACTACTTTACCGTGTGGAGAACCCAGACATCGTCCAGACCTTTGGTGGCAACACGGAGCGTCTTGAACGTGAGCTTGAACGGATGGCGCGCAGGAAATTTAAGTTCACCATCTCCATGCAACGGTATTCCAAGTTCAATAAGGAGGAGCAAGAGAATGCCGAATTCCTGTTACGTGCCTATCCGGACCTGCAAATCGCATACCTTGACGAAGAACCTGGACCAAAAGGAGGTGAAGCTAGACTCTTCTCCACGCTCATCGATGGGCACTCAGAGCTTGACGAGAAGACCGGGAAGCGCAAGCCGAAGTTCCGCGTCGAGCTTCCCGGCAATCCCATCCTGGGAGATGGAAAGTCTGATAATCAAAATCATGCGATCATCTTCTATCGTGGAGAATACCTGCAGCTTATTGATGCGAATCAGGACAACTACCTAGAGGAATGTTTGAAAATCCGGAACATTCTGGGTGAATTCGAGGAGTATTCTGTCTCGAGTCAGAGTCCTTATGCACAATGGGGTCACAAAGAATTTTCAAAGTCACCAGTAGCCATTGTTGGTACGAGGGAGTATATCTTTTCGGAGAACATCGGTGTACTTGGAGACATTGCTGCGGGAAAAGAGCAGACGTTCGGTACGATGACGGCGCGTGCGCTCGCTTGGATAGGTGGCAAGCTGCATTACGGACACCCCGATTTCCTGAACGCGACCTTTATGACTACTCGCGGTGGTGTTTCCAAGGCACAGAAAGGTCTGCATCTGAACGAGGATATTTTCGCTGGCATGAATGCTTTCGGCCGGGGAGGACGCATCAAGCACTCAGAGTACTATCAATGCGGTAAAGGCCGTGATCTTGGGTTCGGCACGATCTTGAACTTCCAAACGAAAATCGGTACTGGTATGGGAGAGCAAATGCTTAGCCGAGAATACTATTATCTGGGAACTCAATTGCCTCTGGATCGTTTCTTGACTTTCTACTACGGTCACCCCGGTTTTCACATTAACAACATTCTCGTCATCTATTCCATCCAGGTTTTCATGGTTACATGTGCGTCAACAAGTACGTCATATTCACACAGCTGCTCACTGACAGTTTTCTCCAGTGCTTTACATCGGCACTCTCAACAAACAACTTCTTATTTGCAAAGTCGACTCTCAGGGCAATGTCATCGGAGGGCAACCCGGTTGCTACAATCTCATTCCTGTTTTCGATTGGATCAGACGTTGCATTGTTTCCATTTTCCTTGTTTTCTTTATTGCATTTTTACCTCTTTTCTTACAAGGTAAGATTGCATAAGCATTTCTATAAACCCTTCTGTTCATTGCTTCTTCAGAACTCGTTGAACGCGGAACCGGCAAAGCTCTACTTCGGCTTGGAAAACATTTCCTGTCCCTCTCGCCTATATTCGAAGTGTTCTCGACCCAAATTTATTCTCAATCCATCCTTAGCAACTTGACTTTTGGTGGAGCTCGATATATCGCCACCGGACGCGGTTTTGCCACCACCCGTATATCGTTCAGCATACTATATTCCCGTTTCGCCGGACCGAGCATATACATGGGCTTCAGGAATTTGCTGCTTCTGCTTTATGCGACCATGTCCATCTGGATACCTCATCTCATCTACTTCTGGTTCTCCGTCTTGTCCCTTTGCATCGCCCCTTTCCTGTTCAACCCTCATCAGTTCTCTTATGCAGACTTTATCATCGACTATCGCGAATTCTTGCGGTGGATGTCGAGAGGTAATTCGCGCACGAAGGCTAGCAGTTGGTATGGCTATTGTCGGCTGTCGAGGACCATGATCACAGGCTACAAGAAAAAAAAGCTTGGACACCCATCGGAAAAGCTTTCTGGCGACGTTCCACGTGCAAGCTGGAGATCAGTCATATTCTCCGAGATTATCTGGCCGATCTGCATAGCCGTTATATTCGTGACTGCGTATATGTTTGTGAAGTCCTTCCCTGACAAGTCTGGAAATCTTCCTCCCAGCCCCCTCATTCGCATCGCGGTCATTGCTATCGGGCCAGTGGTATGGAATGCCGCAATTCTAATGGCACTGTTCTTCATCGCGCTATTCCTTGGGCCAATGATGGAATCCTGGGCCAAATTTGGCTCTATCATGGCGTCTCTCGCCCATTTGCTCTGCCTGATCGGATTAGTTGCCTTCTTTGAGTTCTTCGTACGTTTATCTTCCTTGGCTTGTCGAATATCAAATGTCCTGACTGTGCACCTATGCACCTCAGTGGTTTTTAGAACTGTGGGACGCGTCTCATGCTGTTCTAGGGGTCATCGGTATCATTGCGATCCAAAGGGCGATCCAGAAAATTCTGATTGCCGTTTTTTTGAGTCGAGAATACAAGCACGACGAGACGAACCGGGCTTGGTGGACAGGAAAATGGTACGGCAGAGGCTTAGGGACGTCTGCCATGTCCCAGCCAGCTCGCGAGTTCATTGTTAAAATCGTGGAGATGTCTCTCTGGGCATCCGACTTCCTCATCGCCCACATTCTGTTGATAATCCTCACACTGCCGACGTTCATACCATTCATCAATCAACTGCATTCGACGATGCTATGTGAGTCGGTTTGCCGATCCTCACCAGCTGTCATTAGTCTGATTATCTCTTGATAGTCTGGCTTCGTCCTTCGAAGCAAATCCGTGCGCCCCTCTTCTCGACTAAACAGAAGAGGCAACGTCGTTGGATTGTAAGCTGTCATTTGGACGCCATCGACCGACCTCTGATTTTGCCAATTAACAGGTCGTGAAATACACTGTCGTCTACATCGTGATTGTTGCTATCTTCGCGGCATTGATTGTCTTGCGTGAGTGTTCCTTACTCCGAACGCTATTGCGATGGACCAGCTAACGACTCACCAGCTGCTATTTTCCGGGACCGGATAAATGTGGACACCTTCGACTGTTCGATCTGCAAGAATATTTGATGATTTACGTTCCATCTCTGTTCGCGAACGCCACTTATATATACCTGATTCTGATGAGAGTGATCTTGCCATGCACATACCAGACTTATTCTTTGTATCATCATAATACCATAGAATGCCATAATTCCGTGGATTCACGCCGCGCTTGATGAAATTGTTCCGTTTGTTTACATCGTAACACGACTCGCGATTCCGCCAAACCTCAATCCAGCTGAATCGCGCCCCCGTCGGCGATACGCCCTGCCAGCATGGATTATTTCTCTAAATTTTTACGAACAAACAATCAGCCATCTACGAAACCGACCACAGATCATGTCCATGAGTTCTATAAATCTTGGGACACTATTAAGGCATGTTTTTCATGCACGGAGACCAGGGGCACTGCGCTCAAATGACTCACCAGGAAACCCTCTCACATCCAGATGAACGACAACTTGCCAGAGGGATCAAGTCGACCGGCGTACCTGCTCACTTGAAATCACTCGTGGATTCATTAGTATGGGAGTCGACGCGGATAGAGGAAGGGTACACGTCCTTTGGATACCTCCACAGACATGAACCTATCTGATCCGGATATGCAGGAGTACGGGAGCGTGTCTGGAGTATCTTTTGAAAAATGGTACGTTGCAAGGTAATACTCTTCCGTCTCGTCATTGATAGTGACACCTAAGATGTACTTGGAACACTCGTTCGACTGAGCGAAACCGATCGACCGTCCGGAATCCAGGCCGAAGTCTTACGCACCATCCAAAACATGGTTGTCCTCATGGACGAGCAGTTCCTCGTTCACTCTGCAGTACACAAGGCTGTATTGCGGCTTCTACGGAATTGTGTCGGCGATGATCTTCAGGAACAGTTGGATGGAAAGAAGATTATGGGGGCTGCGAGTAACGCCGTTCGCAGCCAACCCTCGGAATACGAGGAAGATTGTAAGTTTCAAATCGCCACCAAAGCCAATCTTGCTCTTATGCTCATACTTCATTGGCAGTGGTGAATCTTCTCTGCATATTGTGCAGTCGAATCCGGACATATCGCGAACTTCTTATCATATTCTTCCATGACAAACACTGGTATCACTCGGAGCCTTTGTTTGCTGTTGAAGAGGAGGATGAGGATGAGGACGAGGACGAGGATGAACTCCAACTTATGCAGGAGACGCCTGCCTTTGAACGGCATGACACCAGTGGCAGCGCGGCAGCTCATAGTGAGAGAAAACCGGAGTACGAGTTTCTCCTCTTCAATTATCTGCTTCGTTTCGTCCATCGGGAAGGGCAAATCGGGGATTTCGCTCGTGCAGGCCTTCTCTTCCTAATGGACGTTGCAATGTCACCAACGGAGATGCAGCCAAACACATCGTCCGCCGCCGCAGAGGAGAGGCCAGATCCTATCAACGAAGCAGCCTTGGCCTTGGCAGAGTACATTCTCGATGGCGACTTTTCCGAAGTGCTTGGGGCCGGCTTGGGTGCCGTGTATTCGCTCCTGCCCTCAAAACTAGCATTTCACCGGAAGCCGTCTCTGCACCCCGTCGGTGGAAGCGGTATGGTCATTGGCACTGTCGGACCTCCCGGAGAGCTACCACAGGAACGCTTAGAAGCAGAAAGGGAGAAAGCTCGGGCAAACGGCGTAGAAGACGTTGAAAGTGTAGATTTCAAATTTCGCCTGGACCATTTCCTAAAGCTCTTGGAATTTCTGCAAGATGCACTCCGCAAGAACAAAATTCGCGATAGCGTAGATGCATCAGCGCTCGTTGGAACGGCCATAGGACAGTCAATCCTCGACGCCGTGCGACGAATCTTCCTCGAAAACGTTCTCTATCCCTCCATTCTTGAGTGCTCAGACGCTGACGGGAGCGCGATTGCCGTCATGTCCTACGTGGAGATCATGCTGCGTACCCTCAATTCAGGAGAACTGGGGTATCTTCTGATTGACTTCTTGCTAAGCGAGGACAATGAAGAAGTCACACATCCTCATCGACGCCCCGCGGTGCTGACGCTAGGTTCCAGCGCATCTCGGTCTAACACACAAATGAAGAAAGGAAGACGCAAGAGCAGCGCTATGATGTTGTTGGAAATGGAGGCACCGGAATCGAACAGACCTTCTGAATATTTCACATCCATGGGACGATTCACTTTGAAGGACCTCCTTTTATCTAATCTTCGTTCATCCAGCCAAGATGCCGCAACCTCTGCTCTTCAGCTGTTCGAATGCGTCCTCGTTATCCATCCTCAACGTATCACTGAACGGCTTTTGCTCGTCATTCCAGATCCCAATGCCACGAGTTATCCCCGCCCCCCTGCAATATCAGAAACCAATCGTGACAACCATACAGTGCCGGACAATAATGCGGATGATGACGAAGATAGCGACACTTTTAATTATCCTGGCGATTCCAACATCTCCGGAAATGAGCCTCTATTCGTTCAACCTGAGACGACGTACACCACTCACGAGCGCGAAATGGGGTTGTATTTGGCCTTGGTGTCACGAATCGACCATTCGCATAACACCGATCCATTCAGCACTGGCTATGAACGCTATCTCCAAGACGCCCTTCTCTCGATCCAAAGTCAAGCTAGCTATCAGCTCCATGATGATGATACCGAATCCCGCAAAGCCCTGAAACACAGGCTCAGTGTTAATGATCCTATCCTTTCCAACCTCTTTGAAGCCTTTAGAAAGTTTTTCTCGAATAACCCGGAGTTCAACATGGCTTTGACCGGCGTTCTGGCCACTCTTGCCATCAACCCGGATAGATCACTTGCAGGATGGCTCACGTTAGCGCCTAGCGAAGAGGCGTCCAAGCATGATGTCACAGAAGACGACTTTATGGGAGGCGACGACGGAGATGACCGCTCCGTCGACTTCGTTGTTAATGAACAGCTATCAAGTGATACAAACATCCTACCCGCCGCTAGCATGGAAGGCTCTTCCCGGCCCGTGGCGCATACTATCTTGCATGGGCTAGTATCACAACTCGAGCGATACCGGTTGGCGGTCGATAACTTTGACAAATTCTTGCTGGAGCGGCGTCAGGGGCTGCTATTCTCGGAGAACTTGACGGATGCATTGACAATATCTCTAGAACTGTCCGAGGAACCAATATCTATTGTCCCGGTATCGGCACCACCCCAGCAACCAAAAGCGAAGGCAAAAATGTCTGCAACATCATCTCTAGTGTCATTCCTGACGCCTAAGAAGAGCAAAACTGCAACGAGAGCCCCCGCGTCTGCCGGACCCTCGACGCCCAAAAAGTCGGAACCGAAAGGCATCACGGCAAGCCCTTTTGGACGACACTATCACGATACAGAATCAATCGTAGTGGAACCATTTGCCGCCCCGATCCCATCTTGGAGTCCGTGGACGCCGTCGAAAAAAGCAAAGTGGGAGGTTGAGGAGGAGGACGTCTTTTCAGCAGGGTGGGGTGACAGGCGGCCCAGCACCACAGAGCCAGATGCTTCAGCAAGCAAGACTGATGGATCTACGACGGTGACGCTTTCGCACTTGCTCGACAATGTCGTCATCTTGGAAGAGAGCATTAAAGAGCTGGTAGCGATCATACATGCCAGGCGCAGTCTAGGCATAGACTCAGTTCGTTACCTGTGAAAGACGTAGTCATTTATACCCCTCCGGTTCTAGCATACCCAGGATCTGTTAACTTCCGTGTCAAAGGAAGATTAGATATAGTACTCATACATAGCCAATACAAGAAAAGGGCAAACAAATTTACAGGCAATTCTACTTTATCTTCGTTTTCCGTCCCTTTCCCTTGTTTATCTTCATGTCCTGCGAAGGAGGTTTATCACCAAAAAGCTTTTGCTGCAGCGTTGCGAATTCCTCGTCATCGATTTCAGGAGGAGCGGTGTCCGCCTTACGACTCTTCTTCCTTGGCAACTCGGAATCTGCTTCCTGGACTGCTCGTTTCTTCCCCTTTCCCTTCGGTTCGGCGTATTTCGCCGCCAGGCTGTCGAAGAAACCATCGATATTTTTCTCTTTTCGTTGCTGCCTCTTCAAGATGAGCGCCTGAAGCGCGGAGTGGTCTTCTCCATCACCCTCATCCTTCTTTCCCTTTGTCTTGCCTTTTGACCTCCGTTCACCAGGCTTGCCACTTCCATAAAACTCGTCCCAAATGCCCAGCTCCTTTGCAAGAGCTTCGGCTTCGTCTGCTTCCTTCACTGCTTGCTTCTTGCGGACTAGCTTTGCTTTCTCGTCCTTGATACTCGATTGCCATGTCGGCAACGACGGAAGTTCACCATCGGATATAAGATTGGATATAGTGACGATAAAACGGGCTTCGTCTTCATTTGTCGAGTGAGGAACGTGGTTCATAATGTCGCCTATTGATCCTTCTGTGTCCATATATGCCTGCCTGAGGTCATCGACCTCCTGCTGTGAATCTGAGGAGAGAAGATTGGTCGCTTTTAGAACGTCCGAACGACCGCAAAGAAGCATACGCTGATACTCTTTCTTCATTTCGTCCAGTTTCCCGCGAGTGACGCGCTCAAAGAGGTCTTCGAAATACGCCTCCCAGCCATCCTCGCCTACGGTGGCGTCAAACGCCTCATCCGTCCGTCCCGTTCTGTCATATTTCTGCCGCCTCTTCTCGTCCCCCAGCACGGCATACGCGTAGCCGACCTGCTGGAACTTGCGCGAGGCCTCTATCTTGGCGTCGTCGCTCGAAGAGGCATGTTTGTCAGGGTGGCAGAGGAGCGCAAGTTTTCTGTATGCCTTGCGGATGTCTTCGGGCTTGGCATCGTGTTTGACAGAAAGAACGTCATACAGATCAACGGACTCGTTACCGGGAAAGAATTGGGTGATGGGATCTTCCTGGTCCATAGTGAATGTGATTGAGCAATACGTGTGACAGCCAGCCGCGTAGTGTCACACATATTGTGGTTGTGACGCCTGTGCAATTTACGCAGCTACCGTGACACATTTAAGGGATAAGTTCTATGTACGAGAAGCAACACTGCCATAATTCAAACCATCCAAATGCAAAGATTATCCCGTACAAGACACCGACGCCCACCTGTGGCCAGGTGTGATGACCCAGCCACACCCGTGAGCAGACGACAAGAGTGGCCCAGGGCATAACAACCAGCGGCACGACATGCGCTGTCCAGTTCGTGGAGAGAGTAGGATGAACGGGAAGGAAATAGCACGACAGCGGAATGTAAGTCGCGTAGAAACTGATTGTCGCGGAGTGGGTGCTTGGCATCCTGAAAATACGCCAATGAACGATCAGATTCTGCGACTCCTCTTACGATTCGTAGTTACCCATAGGATACTTTTTGGTTCAGTCGGGCGGGACGGGGCTGTTGAATGGCTCTCTTGAGCGTCTTTACGGTCGCACTACACAGGACGGCTCCCGTGGCAAAGTACACAAAACCGATAGATCGGGTATATAAAATCGCAGCTGCCGTCAGCCCTGTGACGATGACATTGGTCTATTCATCCGATGTTCAGGTCAGGAGTTCGACAAAGATGAGGAAGATGACTCACTTTATCCAGGAATGACAGCAGCGACATTCGAATCCTGGAAAGCACAATTTCAAACTTTAAGTCAGTCACATCAGAACTGGACGAGTGACACGTGTAATGAAGGAATGTGATATGTAACTATCATCAGATAATATAAGCTAGCACCATCGTACAGTTATACAGATATAAGTGAGATCCGAAGCACTGCAAGCATAGGTATAGTCAAGTCATTCATGGTCTTGATCCCGGGGTATGCATCCTGTTCCAAGTCCGATACTATTCAATGGAGATCCTGGAACCCATAGGGGCTCCTCCGAGATACGATGTGCGATTTTGACTCATATTTCCTGTCGAATCGGCATTTGAGTATTTGGGCCGCGTTGCTATGCGTTACTCGTTCAGTTCAATGCCATGAACAAACCTCGTGCGGACATGCACTAACCGTTGACTTTGGACGATTGAAGACCGCGGTCGAAATCAGAGAAGCACCGAAGACCGACTGCAAATGTACAGAACAAAAGGAGGAAAGCCACGACAGCTACACAAGGTAACATAAGAGCAAAGAAAAGGCGTAAGACTATGTCACGCACTGAAGACCGTCAGCGTCGCCCGCGTCGAGATATACTGATCCCGAGAAGAGGGCTGGTAGAAGCGAACCAGCTTGTAGACTAACGAAACGCGTCAATCCTTCTTGCCTCATAGCAGAAGTCTCTGTACGTACGGACTATATGAAAGGCACGTCGAATCAAGTTTGAGCGACATAAACGATCGTTTCAGGACTTACAGTAACCTAGGGCAGCCAACATCAAAACAAGTGAAATAGACATCAGCCTGAAACAGGAGTTAGGACTAGTGCAAGCTCTGTCGAAGACATGATCGCACACCATTTTATTTCCCGTTGCACGGCGATACCACAAAGAATCAGCAAAACAAGAACTACAGGTATGGCGGCGATGGTGACGCCAAATTCAGCGGAGCTTCTTCTCAGCACCACGATCAAGAGCTTTCCAACGGTGAGCACAAAAATCACGGAAAATCACCGTTCAGATAGAACACCTTTACCTGCATAGTGACTCCTGTGAAGCAGAAGAAATTGAACTTGAGGAGGCAAATCATGATTTGATACCACTGATACATGGCTAGGGGAGGGATAGGTTAGACATAAGAAGGTAAATAGGAAAAGCAAGCATACATTTCATCTTTGGATTCGCGCCAACAACATGGAAAATCGCCCAACTTGTAACGAGTGAATTCTACTTCCGAATGACGGGTTGTGAAAACAGTTGCTTACCCAAACTCGCCGTATAATTGTTTAATCCAGAACAGCATCACACACCAAGCAGCGGCAATGATGCATGGAGCGACAACCAAAAATGGTTCCACTTTCCTCCACAAAGTGCCGGGGCCACCACATTCCTGCGGAAAATTATCTTAACAAGCGCGGCGTTACAAGGACGGCTGATAACGTACGACATAGTTATCACTGCCATCGCAGTCTGATCGTATGACAAGCGCGGTTTTTGTTTCGTGCACCTGCAAAGCGGCGAACACCATGAGGGCGATATGGAAAACTGGTATGTGATTCGTGAGCGCCAAAGGGGTGACGATGCCAACGACTCATGCTTGACATACTTAGAATGCCAAAAAGCTGGATCACGTTTCGTAACCGTAACGCATCGAAGGCCATCAAGAGTTCGAAGATCCTGAGAGGAGAACGTGAGTGGGGTCCTAGAGGAGAAGGCGCTACTCTGACTCAGCCAAGGCAAAAAGGCCGAGGTAGCATGGTAGGGTCTGTGGAAGGCTGGGCTGAGTGAGGTGTTCATCACGATAATGAAGGGACCGGGAATACCCTGTATCTTATGTCGTCCAAATCGACGTGGACGTCAACCTAGATTGAATGGCGGTCAACATCTCTACAAAAGCAAAGAACGCAGTGTATGCACAAGGCGGAATGTGATTGCAACCATGACTAGAACAACGACAGCCTCTGTGAAAATAACTCGATGATTCAAGGCATGGGTGTTTTGCGGCCTGATCACTCACGGAAGGTAACTGTAGCTCGCAATTGGCACGATGTTGAGATGAGAGCGCTAATCTAGACTTACTGGTGAAGATAAAGGCACGCTGTGCTCGGGTAGCCAGCAGTGGTTCCACGGCCATAGTGTGGAAAGGAGTGGGGGGCGGAGAGCCAGAGATAGCCGCTACTGGAGTGAAACGAGTTGTTTGGAGACAGGAAGCACAGCAAACGTGCACGATGTTGTTGAACCCGTTTAGGAAATCGCTTCAATATTCAGAATTCTACCCCTATTTCAACACTTTTTGCTACGGCGCTCCCAACATATTCCTGCTCTTCGCACAGCATCCTCACACTCTCCTTAGCATAGCTGTCTTGCGGAATACCACGGCATTTTGCGAGGCATCGCGAAGCATCCTCGGAAACCCGACGACATATCTCCAGCAACGTTCTTCTCCACGCCCTCTCGTTGTCTTCTGAAACAGAGTCCTTTTTGCCACGAATGACATCCTGCCAGGGTTTAATCACCTGCTCCACGTTTAGGGGAACGACGAGGGTGTCTTCCGGTAGCATGTGATAGAGGCGCAAGGCCGTGATCAACCTGAAGGACGGGTAGGCAGGCATTGGCCATGAATGCAGAGTCCACTCCCTACATCAAGGCCGAATTTAGTGAAAGTGAGGCAGAAAACAAAGGTCACACTGATATACCCCCAATACCCCTCTTCAGTCAACCGGTCGCGCATCCACCTGCCAGCACTAGCCCGCTCCTCGAACAATCGTTCCACGTACATGTGCACATCAATATCTCCCTTGACTTCACCGCACACCAACGCTTGTGTGGTGATTTGATTGACGAAACCATATTCAACGAACAGGGTCCTGTTGGCATGTGCACCGTAGGTTAAGTACAACTCTTCGCCCGGCTCTGTATTGGGACCGGACGGAGAAAGTAATGCAAACCGACGTTTCCGCGACCCGAATCTGTTCGCAGGCGGGAGAGACATGCATCTTGGCCCGGGAGAGTGGTTTGCAAAATCGAGGATGGGGCAAAGGGCTATGTTGTCACGGTGTGAGCGCTCCGTTTTCACTTGGTAGTGGATGCACCGTGTATTGACTGCCAAGCACTCATGAATGCTGCGTGCGCATGCAGACAATTTTGACCAACCGTTTAACCAGGCCCAAAGATAATCATCTTCACGAGAAATTTTACCAATCTTATCCGGCAAAACGGCAGGGTGATTTTCCTCGAGAGCGCATCAGGAAAACTCGCAACGGGGGATCTCCAACATAACACACACACAAGATACTGTTTGACGGCTTTCCAGTCAGAGCGGTACCGGCTTGCCAACTCTTGCAGGTGGCGCAGGATGGAACCAGGTAAGGCAGCCAGGAGAAGCGCGTCAGGTTCAAGTGGTCCCACCGAGCCGCGTTCTTGGTTCATTAGCCATGATAGAGGATGGAAATTAAAATTTTGAGGCAGGACGGATATGTAAGGTCCGAAATGGCGATCTGATGACTGCCCTGCGCCGGAGGGACGATGAAGATACAAATGGAGAGATATGAGCTGCACGGCCGAAAGAGATGACGCGTTGTACCACGATAGTGTAGACACGTTCAGCAACGCGCTCGCAGGAACGTTGAAGAGAGGAACTGATGGTGGGATGGCTCGGATCGCGAACAGGCCATAACCCGCTCCTCCAGTAAACGATGAGCGTCCCAGACGATTGAGTAACAATGCACCGAGTCATGACGAACCTGGACGAGGCCTTGGCTCTACCAAGACGTCATCTATGGCCATGCCATGGGAGGCGAGCCATGGGAGGAGCCTTTTCCACTGCTCCTGATCGTCCACTATCGGCATTGTGATGGCGTGCGCATGAGAAAGCAACCGATAACGGTGAACTACTCCACCAATCACTGGTTCATGATTGACCCGCTGTTCACCCAACTCATTCATAAAGATCCGTGCTGCATTGCGCAACTCCCTGCTTCCATTCCGTAATATCTGTCCATCGGAACATAACAGCAGACCACCATGTCACTTTTCAACGCGTCCAGACTGTTGGGGAAAACCGTCCTCGTCACGGGCGCAAGCAGCGGAATCGGAGCTGTGCGAACTGTTTTATCTCATTCTCATAGGGGATGCTAACTAGGGTGCTCCTAGGCGACGGCGATTCTATTTGCCAAAGCAAGTCCACCTCGAGCTGCGCTTCAGCCAGATTCATTGATGCCTGAGTGGTCATTAGGGTGGTGCAAACGTCATTCTAATTGCTCGACGCCTTGAGACCCTCAAATCCATCACGGAAGCATGTGCGGCGGCGCACAAAGAATCGGGATTGAAGGAGGGTGGCAGGTTTGCCACAATTCAGCTGGATGTGTCCGATAAGACGCAGGTTGCGTCGCTTTGGGACAAAGTCCCGAAAGAACTCCGTGACGTGGACGTGCTCGGTAAAACCTGAACATCCTGTCCGGCGCTCATGCCCTTGATCTCTGATCGAGTTGCGTCCAGTGAACAATGCGGGTTTCGTCAAGGGCCTCGACCATGTCGGAGATATCGCGGAGAAAGATGTCGAGGACATGTTTGCTACCAATGTGATTGGGCTCATCGCTATGACGCAGCTGCTCATCAAAGGTAGGATGCTGTCACCTGCGTATTGTTCCTCAGACTCGTCTTTTAATGCCAAAGGAAAGATTTCAAGGTTAAGAATTCTGGCCACATCATCAACATTGGCTCTGTTGCGGGTCGCGAGCCATATGCTGGAGGTAGCATATATACCGCTACTAAACATGCTGTCCGAGCCTTCACCGGTTCCATGTTGAGGGAGCTTATCAACACCAAGATTCGCGTTACAGAAATACAGCCAGGTTTGGTTTTTATATCCGTGTCATGATTGGTTTTGTTATAGTCATTCACAGGAATGGTTGAGACTGAATTCTCGCTCGTCCGCTTCCGAGGTGACAAGGAACGAGCTGCAAAGGTCTATGCAGGCATGCAACCGCGTAAGAACTGTCTCCTATCATCATAAATACGAATTATCCATCTCTCCTGTAGTCACACCAGAAGACGTTGCCGAAGAAATTGTCTGGGCTGCAGCACGTCCTCCCCACGTGAACATTGCAGAAGTCTTGATTTTCCCAGTGAGCCAAGGAGCCGCGACTCTGGCACACCACGAAGCCAACTGAAGCGGGCATGGAAACATGGTCACAGTCCAAAAACTAGATCATTATGTTGTACATGTTGAATCGGAAATGCGAAACGTCACGACCATGGAGTCACGCCGGCAAAGGAGCCCAAGTACTGCACGATGTATGATCTTCATAACCGACCCAATGGCGAGCAATATAATCGTAGACATAGTTAATACTTGAAGAGTGAAAGTCTGAACGATTATAATTTGACGCTGTTTAAATGTTCTGTATCTACCGTACATGTAGTCCCTTATCCACAACCCCTGCAAATGTGGGCAGACAATACATCGCCCGCCACCCCTCAAAATAGTATCTCTGATGCCAATATCTATCCTCATAAAAGCTTAGGAACCGATACATCAACCAGACTGCTGATCCTTATTCTTTTTGGCTCGTAGTCTTGTATTCTTCACTACCAGAAGCTGTTGCGGAGGTTCAATGTCGGTGTCGTACACAAACTTCTTGACCACGATGCTTTCCTCTTCGAGGTCAAGCAAGGGCGCACTGGCGTCGGGATGATTGCCAAGATTGTCCAGCACGATAGCCTACAAGACTTTTTTTATTAAAACAAAAGAGGACAATCCAGGAATGCGGCACAGACCTTAGATGCCGCAGCTAGACATCCCTTCTTTATGGTATGTTCCTTGGGAAGTTTACGACTTCCCAGCTTCACCTCATCAAGATAAATTGCCGTCGCCAATCCCCTGTCCCATTTCACGCGTCTGTGCCCGTTCGGCTGATAATCATCCCTGCCCAACCTTAGCCGCTTAGCAACACCGTCTTCCGGCGTCGGGCTATCGTACGGTTCCTCATCTCCGGGGCCTTTTCGGTGTCTTAAAGGGCTGAGACCATTCTGGCCTTCAAACTCGCTGAGTTCTTCGGCAAGGTGGGTGTCGGAATCTCTCTTTACCCTCCTCTCAGCTCGCTCTCTTCGTTCCTTCCCTTTTGCTTCTTTATCGCGTTGCGCGATGCTGCGGACTTTCATACCGGGACTATCTGGCCGATTCCCAGCTTTCCTAACGACCTCCGTTTCGAGTTTCGCCGCTACGTACTTTTGATTCTTCTCTGTATTCGACGTGGTAAGCGCTCGCAAGGCCACAGCAGTCATTCCGATGAATCCGTCATCATAATCTATCCGGCTACGGCCGTTTGGCCTCCTGCGCGGCTGTGTCGGATTGATTTCGGAACGGGTCGCGGTCGACGTCGGCTTACGCGTGCGTGTCGTGCGACGCCGAGTAGGTTCAGAGGAAAGGGGAGGTATTAAAATGGTAGGTAATCCAGTGTTGTTCGTTTCTCCTTCATGGTGGGTCGGCGGTGCCTCTGGACCGGAAAATTTTCCCGTCTTTTTCAGGGCTTCGTCTTCGTTCCGTGTATCGGCACCATCACGGACGATTGCTTCTGCGTGAGCCATTTGATGAGCCTCAGTGATCGAGGCTGAGAGGGGATTAGACGACGCAGAAGCAAGTGCCGAACTAACATGCTCTGGTGGGGGGCTCTGCTGTTGTACCACCGCTTCAGGCTGCTGTCGGATAGCAGGACTGTCCCTTCTTTTACGTTTTAGCGATACTAAACCGCTATGCGCTTGTGAAGTTGACCGGGTGACAGGATCGTCGCTATGTCCACTGTTTCCTTGATCGTCAGGAAACCGCGTGCCCGTCTGAATGAACATGTCAAAATTTAAGGGAATTAATAAATTTCTATAACGAACCGAAGCCGCGGCTGTACTAATGACGTTTGTGGACGACGGCGGCGCTGGTGGCACAAGACGTATAACACCAGGCGTCCTCTTCTTTTCGGTGATAGGCATGAGCCTGGCATAAGGCTTAACACTTCTGGGTATTTTACTTGAGGGTTGTTTAAGGCTTGTTTTTATGCTCGGAAGAGGTCTAGGGGAGGCGGTTACTTTGAGCTCATTTGGTTCGTGTTCAATACGGGATGATGCTCTGGGACGCGACACCTGTTCTCCAGAAGCCAGTAGAGGGAAGGGCAGCTTGGTCACTTTGATATTCCGAGAGGCCGAAGGAAGCGACAGTTTCATTGGCGACATCTGCCTCGGAATTGTTTCTCGAGGCGGCTCCTTCTGACCGTGGATAAGCTGTGAGGGTGCACTTCCCGGAACGACGACACGGCTTGCTGTTCCTTTGATCGGACTTGGCAGTCGTGCATAACCCTTGGCAGTGCCCTGTGAGTACACGTCAGATGCCATCAACACTCTCCGAGCTGGGCTATCCGAAGGAGGGATAGACAGCAATGGCGTGTGATTGGTGTCGGCAGCGTTGGTACTCGGAGCGACCAGTCGAGCAGCCTTCTGCGGCGAGATGTGACCTTGAGCAACCGCCTCTGCAATCGGTATCCTTCGCGCCGGCGTTCGCATAGGGTATTCTAAATCTGCAGGCTGGAGCTTGACTTTCTCCCGTGATTGCGGTATTTTCAACCTCACAGGACTAAAAAATCGGACAGGCCCTGTCGACCGCACTGGCGTGCTGGGTGCAGCCGCCATTTGCCACGATGAAGCGAAGATTCGACCAGCGCGGCTGCTTTCAACTGAGTCTGCATTTGTGGGTACAGAATGATTGGACACGGAGGGAATGAGTTGCTCAAGCAGACTTGACGAAACTGGTGACAATGAATCCAATCGGTGGGCTGACAGTGCGTCCTTATTCTCTCCTTCCTTGGTTCCATCATCCTGCTTGTCTGCGCGGCCGGGAGAGCCATGTGTTATGGCTTCTGTGTTCACACTGACAAGACTCGTACAGCGCACAGATTGCTCGGAATTCTCATGTGGCCGCTTTGTAACATGCCCTTCCATTGCTTCCATTCCTTCTGGAGGTGGATTTCCCAGGATGATATCCAGACTGTTGTTGTCGCCGCTCGTTAGTTCCGTAGAATGGGCGGAAACCGGGTCATCGGCACTTCGTAAATCATTGCGAACAACCGGCGTGTTACCGAGAGTGAACGGGCAACTTGAGTCGTGTATGCTACTTTCGCTCTCGTTGGAGCGAAAACTATCATGCAAAGGGGTTGTATCCGCTCTCGGGGGCACATTCGACTCGACGGGCGTTGCCTTTCGGAAACGATGAGCATCTTTTGCGGAAAGAAAGGGAAAACAAGCCAACGCACATCAACGGCATCTAGCACATCGTCAGGAGGTTTGGGTTCGGGAACCTTTATCAACGGCGGAAATTTAGGGAAAGCGGGAGAGTCTTCGTCCAAAGTCGGCTCGGACGTATCCATGACAAGTAGCGTAGGTTCGTCCCCTTCATGAATGGGACGTTGGCCCGAAGGGCTCGGAGGAGGGGAGGGGTTACTTTGAGCACTTATGATTCTAGTTAGCAAAAGCGAGGGAGGTTCTGCGCGCGATCAAAATGCCGACAAGGTACGTGCTGTTGGAACAAAAACGTACCATCCTTCAACACGGGCTCATATCCCAATGGCTCCCCTCCCATCGCAATAAAATCAGAGCTTTCACCTTCGTTAGAGCGATCCGCATGGGGAGTCGCAGAATGGTTCGACGAATTGCCTTGCTCATTCAACTGTGAAACAGGAAGGCGTGATGAAAGGCGCGGTGATCGTCGGGGTCGGGACTGTGACGACGCGCGTGGCATGTGAACTTGTTGAGCGGCTATGGCGGCCAACTTCTTCTCTGGTGACTTCAGCGGACCAAAGTGAAGGTGCGCATTAGATGTATTGTATTCTTCGGTGTCGGAGGCTGATCGGGTGGAGGAATGGCTGCTCAAAGGAGAGTCCATGATATCTGAGAGGAAATAGGTATATCGAAATGGGGGTGGTATAAAGGTAGATGAAGCGTGAACGCCGTTGAACACGAGCAGAAGGCGGTGGTACTCGCAGCGATCAAAAATGTCGCGGCATTCCAACACTCTCAACCGAAAACATGACGCGACTCGAACGTCACGTGATGACAACTCAATTCTGATTCACTATGCCTCAGGTACCACGCTGTTTCTGGCGGCGTCTGAGATCGCTTTGCGCCTCTGAGAGAAGAAGGCACACCATCTCGTTTCTTCGAATTTCTGCGATGACCTATACGATCTGCAGAATTTCGAGTGAATGTCTCTATGGCGCAGATTGCGAGTACGACGACGACGCTCCATCGTTGCATTATTGTGAAAGAGTTCGCACCGAGAACCTCGCCTCTGTATCGTTGGATGGATTTGAACAGACAACGGATTTCAGAATAAAGTCGGACTGCAAATAAGAGAGGTACAAGTAAATTCGCAATTGAAAAATATTTGGCTCTGCATTTGTCTGTTCAGCTGACCTTGACCGGCTAAGCTGTCAACAATCTCTGAGATGACCCCGAGGCCACCGTACGCGGCGTTCTCGACCATTCCTCGTAACCGTATCCTGTCGAAGCTGGCAGATGCACTCCATCTTCGGAGAAGCTGCGGCTCGCACGTGGAAGCGATAGTCAACATGTGTCCTTATACAGCTCACCCCGGCTTTAATGCGATAAGTTTGGACCGGACCCGCGCAACACTTACTCTTCCCCAATCACTATAAAGTACGACACCGTCAACTTGGCCGCATACCACCATCTGCAAGCTAACAATGGACTCGATTTTTAGTCTCGTAGGATTGAGCGTAATGGGCGCCTTTTTCTCCGTCGCTACCCATTTGCCCGATAACACACCGCTCCTTCACTTTCCTTCCAAACCAGCCCTCTTTCGCCTGAAAAAGGACGACTCGCAGACCGAGTCGGTTTCGCTTCGGACATTGGTCGAGACACGCTGTAAGAGCCTGTTTAAAGAGTTCAACCCTTTATGGTGGCTTTTCAAGTATGTACCGCTCCTTCGCCCTTTCTTCGCAGTGTGCTGAATATTTTTTTTTCTCAAGTGGTCACCTCCAAACACTATATTGCGTCTTTGGGGACTTTTCAAAGACGGATAAGATGTGGTATGACAGGTGAGGGCAGAATTCGTCCCGCATCCACAATTAACTTAATCAACAGAACGTACCTTCGACTTGCGGATGGTGGAACCCTGTGGGTGAGCCATATCTGAATAATAGATGATTTTCTAATATTACTCCAAAGTGGCCTTGACTTTGCACCAATCGATGCCTCCTCAGTCAAGGATGATGCACCCATAATTGTTGTTGAACATGGCTTGACAGGAGGTACATCGGTCTCCGTTGCATCCTTTCACCCGGGTCTGTAAATCGTTTCTCGACATAGGCTCGTATGAACCGTACGTCAGGGCAATCCTGAGTCGCGCCTGCGCACCTGTTGAGAAGGGTGGTCTCGGTTATCGAGCTGTGGTGGTCAACTTCCGAGGGTGTGCGTATCCTGCAGTGCTACCATGTTTCTTACGTCTCACATTACATTAATAGGCGCGGGCGTACCGATCACGAGCCCGCAGCTGTACTCTGCTGGTCATACTGACGATATTCGGCAAGCGCTGATATACATTACTCATCGCTATCCCAAAGCACCGCTGCTGGGGTTAGGCTTTTCTCTTGGCGCCAATGTAATGACGAGGTATCTGGCAGAAGAAGGCGATAGGACTCGCATGGTTTCGGGTTGCGCTCTCGCATGTGTGAGTGCCCATCACTTTGTCCAATCGGATTTCGGTACATGCCTCCTCACTATTCATAGCCCTGGGATTTGGAGCAAAATAACATTGGGTTCGTTTCTCTGAATCCTGCTTCTTCTTCCGACCTTGCGTTCTGACCGTGATTCCAAAGTCTTCTGAGCACATTTGTAGGAAAGCATGTCTACTCGAAAGGAATGGGTGGAAATCTGCTCAACCTGCTGAAGCGACACGTCAACTCTCTGGTCACGGATCCAGAACACCGCGTAGCTAAAGCTGTTCCTCTCGCTATGGCTTTGAAAAACCCCACTCTTGAAAAGTTTGACGACACATTTACTCGCGTCGCGGGCGGTTCTCCCCCTCATTTCCCCTTTGCCACCGCTCATGATTATTATCGCTGGGCATCCAGTCACAATGCTGTGCGGGACATCAGGGTGCCGTTCTTGGCCATCAATGCTGCTGACGATCCCGTCGTTCGTAATGTTCCTATGGATGGAGCGGGCAACGGTTTTGTCGTTATGGAGCTCACCACCGCGGGTGGGCATCTTGGCTGGTTCCAAGCTGGCCCCGGATATGTCGATAGATGGACGACTCGACCTGTTTTGGAGTGGCTGAAGCTGGTCGGACAAGATATCAAACACGATTACGTTTCGAAGCCCCGCCGAATCTACCTTGATGGGGACGGTTTTCTACGTGAAGAGGGACGATCTGAGCTGGGATGCAAGGTAATTGAAGGCGGGGGTGTCATTGACGGAAACGGCGGTGAAGAGGGAATGCTGCAAGGACTGTGATAGGAAATACACTTTCTGTAGAGTTATAGATATACATGTATGGACGGATCTACTCAAGGAACCTCGTCTTGATCCTAATCGCTATCACTGAATGTCAAAGCCTCCTCCATCTGCTCTTCCAATGCTTTTGTTCTGTCATACTGCGTGATGTCCACAGAAACATCCCCATCCTCCATCATAGCATCGTCTTCGAGATGCTTGTCGCCACGTTCAAAGAGTTGTCGACCTGTCGATAATGTCGCTAACACTGAATAGACCGGAGGAAAACAACATGCCTGTCAATCTGGATGTGGTTTTCTTCCATTCCTCTTTTTCTTTGGCCGACATACCCTTCAGTCTTTCTTCTTCGTCTTGGGCTTTCCTCTTGGCCACTTCTTTGTCGAACGCCAACTTCCAGATTCTGAACGATTCGACCGTTACAGGCGTTCCCTTGGTTCTAGCCTCTTCTTCCTGGCGGATGACAGTTGGACCGTTTTCGAAGCGCAATGACGGAAGAAAAATGCACTTCAAGATCTCTACGCTCTTTTTCCATCTCTTCCTTTCGACGCTTCTCCTCCCGCGTACGTACCAGCTGCGAAAGCTGCTCGCGCAAATGTGAAACGAGAGTGAACGTCATAGCCATTCCAGCGTTTTCTTCACCCTGCGTTTACAAACAGAGATAATTGAGGTTACCATCGCAGGCGCTCTGACAACCCGATCGCGCTTACAACTGTTCGCAGTCCACCGACCAGCTCTTTTATCTCGTTATCTTCAACATCCCCTTCCACCGGCCTCAGGTTGAGATCCGGTAAGGTGTCTGGATAGCCGTCGGTATAATGCACACAGAGCGTCACCTTCACTAATAATAGGTAAGTGCGATTCACAAACAGCAAGGGGAAAGACAGGCAGGGCATACATGAGTAGTGCGCCGTCTGGGAGATCATCTGGCTCCGCATCGATTTCTATGTCCGTTTCTGATATTCCTTGGGTAAAACAAAACCACCTTAGTACATTTGGACCCTCAGTGCAAGACATGATGCATGACTATCAAGACAATTACGGACTTGACAATTCAGTCGGGTATATGGATTCCAGCACCTAGTGTTTCATTTTAAAAACGGAGCGTCTGAACTTTATCATCGTAGGAAATGCACCTCCAATTCCTCCAGCAGAGCATCGGAAGTCATCTGTCGATTCAAGAGCTTGAAGGAGTGATTTGTCCATGTCCAGAAATGGAAAGTGATCGAAGCCAGAGCCGGCCGATTCTAACAATGCCAAATATCATTCAAGTTCGTCGGGCAAACGTTGCACTCGCTCACGGGCAAAATTCTTGAGCAATCGCTGCCATGCTTTCCGGCGCTCTGTCTTCTTTGCGAGTCTCGCGGACAATTCTTACTCGTCGTTTCGTCATTCTTCCATTTGTTCCTTTGCAACTCCGATGTTATCACAAGGCGAACACTGGATTGCGGACAACCACACAAGAACCTGCTTCAAATCAGGCATGGCTGGTTTCTGACCCTCAGTTGCAAAGCAGCACGAAAGAGCGGACACAAACAACAGAGGAGCGATGGAACTCCATCTCAAACGTGGCCGCAACGCGGCTTGCGCAATGGCCCCCTGCGGATGCGTACACTGGTCGGTCGGCGACGAATTTTCCTCATTCAATCTAACCGACAGTACCGATGTTGATTACATAGGACGTTCTGTCAAAGTGGATGAAGGAAATGTAGCTAACGGGTTCACCAGACTCAATAATACGCTGCAAAGAAACAGGATCAAGTATCGCCTTAGACTGACGGAGCGGCACGAAAAGAAGGGTGTGAAGCGGCGCAGACTTCGTAGTGAACGTTGGAGACGGCGTTTCGCCGACGAGGTACAGTTTGACGAATCATATGTCCTCCTTCAGCTCATGTTTCCGGAACTAGGTTCGGAAAAAAGTGCAGTTGGTCATGAAAATCCGCAATAGAGGAGCTTAATATTACTGTATGTTTCTCCCCGCGATACTACTGCTAATACTTCTAACCTTCACGTGTGTAGGCGGCGTTTCGCGTAATTTTGGAGATATTATTCTAGGAAATGTGCCCCACTGCGAGTTATTCGCTTCTTGGGTTGTGATCTCAAGACAGATCTAATTCGAGTGGCTTCTTTCAAGAGGCATGCATCATCCGCATGTGTTTATCGGCGTGAGCCCCATGAATACCTCATGCCCACCACGATGACTCGAAGCAATGCCCACAGCTTTTTGCCAAGTATAAACAATGATGCAGTGTTTGCCTATCCAGTTTTCGGAATAGTATGGCCAGAATCGTACATATAGGTTGACATAAGTCGGCCAGCAAGACTAGCCCTTGGCTGTGACTCATTACACCATGGCAAATCTAGTAATGCTTCTCTCACTCAGCAAGACAAAGCAAAGTCTACCCAAAAATAGCCCATTCTTGCCCGCATACGGAGGTGCAGCCCTGGAATCGCTACCGGTGATGATCAGCGTGTCAAGCATGGCTTCCAGCTGTTGTGATCTGGCGTTTATGTGGCGAACCATCCTGAAGAGCACTAATTAAGCGCGTCTTTCCACCCCATGTCCCCACAGCCCCCATATATTAGATCTCATTGGCGCATCCCGAGTCCGAACGGAACTCTAACAATGTGTCATCAAGTGAGCGAGATTTCCCTGTAGTAAGGATATGACGAACAACTTATAGCTGTGAAGCTGATTGACGGCCGATATTACACTGAGTGTGGACATTTCGATGCAATGACATCCTGTTTTCAAGATTGTGGACGAACAAATTGCCTCTTTAGCAGGCAACACGCCCACGCTACAGGTTGGTCGTTCCATGAAGCCTGATATTTTTGTTCACCTTTTTAAACGATAGGTTGTAGATCCGTAAACTGCATACGGACGATGTCTCCGCCAGTACGGAATCCGATCAGAGTGAGCCCTACCCCCTGCCCGAACTGCCGACGCCTGGCACCGCCTCAGGAATTACAACGACTACAAGAACGTCGAAGCGAGCGTTAGGAATTCGGTTGTCAAGGCGTTTGCATTGTAGTTCACTTGTTTTGTCGTGGTTGCTGGAAACTGACATACGATTGCCTTTTATGGGAGCTATTATAAGTTGCTTGCCTCGATAAAGAGCCGTCATTGTTCCTTGGGACCTTAAAAGGCACTCTTACACCAACGAGCAATGCTCATTAGACCCCATCCCCGAATACCACCGTGTCGTCCACAGTGAAGATGTACAATCTTAGAAGATATGTGCAGGAGTGTGTCCTCCCTGCGATACGTCTCCCACCTATGGCCCAACAGTTGCCACCAGCTGGCCATAAGGGCCATCGCAACACTCTTAGTGTCCGACCAGAACGATGGCGCAGGCTGGAAGGAATATACAGTATGGACGGGGAAGCGCTTGAGGACCACATCAGGACTTGTAAGCTTGCCAAGCCACCTTCACGCACACATTTGGTGGGCTGACTTCAGCGACCAAAAAAAAAAAACAACCAGGGACTGATACCTACGTCACAGAGGAGCCGCAAGAAAATCTTTTCTCTACAACAAATGGCCAGGAAATGACGCTACCATGTCCGCCGACGATTAAAGTCGGACCAATTAAGTTGATGGAAGCCGATGACTTCAGTCGGTGCGATCCAGTTCCTCTCTTGCTGTCATTTATCTATTAATCAACGGATACGCTCTAGTGTAATCCCTTGGATCGATACGCTACCACTATTCACGGTGAAGAGGATAATTCATGTTGTCCATCCACATCTGAAAAACTGGTCATTTCACCTCGTCCAACGCTCTCATGATGAGCGAGATCAGGAACTATTCCGATACTTCGTTTGGAGGTCGAGCGCGGGTGATGGCGGTGAAAGTGCCCCTTCCATCATAATCGCGTTCCAGCCTCCCTGGATCCTTTCTGAACAGGACTTCAAGGAGTTCGCGAAATCCAAGGCGGTATGCCTGTTCCTCATACATACATTTCTAGCGTTGAATGTTTCACCAGTTTCCACCTTTCTTGGCACCTGGCGCCGCGTTTCCAGTTGCACTAGATGCAAAAGACAGGCTCTGGGCAAAGGTCTGTCGCAATGCCTTTCGAGCATGAACCCGAAGCCTGACCGTTGCTATCTCATGACTAGCTCTGGGATACATGTGTTAGCGAGCGCACACGGTGGTTTGTTTTGACATCGTACTCTCATTGGATATTTGGGGCCTTTTCCTTTGGTGCGTCCCATGGGCAGACAGCAAGGTTCTAGGATGTTATGATTGACGAAGAAAACTAGGCTGGACGTCTGCCTTCATTTCGTCTGTCTATGACTACGATTCCTACAATCCCTCCATTGCGGAATGCCTGGCGTTCTGGGTCCTGTCATCTATGGACATTCGTGGCGGTTGCTCGATACCCAAGGTGGGTGACGAAACAAAGCATGTATTTTTTGAGGCGCCCTGTACTGCATACGACCTTCTGGACGCTGTCGACATCAAAATGGCCACAGGCGCTTGCTTTTGAACCGTAAAAGACTTTATGAACTCCTTTCTCTTCGTGTAGGTATCGGAGCCGTTGCACTGTGTCATGACATTCCCCGAAATTCACGTCCCAGCTGAAGTGCCACAGCCGGAAGACTCGGAGTCCAACTGGGACGGAAAGAGTGATGGTGTGTTGCTTGTTCCTTTTTGCAAACTCTTGCGTTGACGACTGGATTGCAGAATACGGCTCTTCTGCTGGTGTGTTCAGCGAGTTGACGTCGCACTGGGACAGTGCCTCGATTGAAGGGGTACTCCCGCCTGTCCGTCACAATCACCTGGAACGAGATGATATCAGTGGTTGGGTCCATGATATCAAAGCGGCGGCGTTAAATCCCGACAACCCAACGATAGCTGCAGGTGCTCGAAATTATCTAAACAGCCAGAGTCCTATATTGCCGACCACGGGGGAATGGCTGATGACAATATGACCGATGGCGTTGCTTGGACGATGCGTGAGCATTGCACGGGGGGAATGCTTATATTAGGATGATCATGGACATGTAAATAACGTCTACGTAATCTTGCATCGACGTATCTATCAAAGAGGAAACGAGAAAATCAGCTCAAATCTAGCCGTTGTGTTTCTGGTTGACTCGACGTCTGTGGGCTTTTGACTGGGGTGCGCCCACCATGTGAAGAAGTCGGGGTTCTACCAAAGACATCGGACGATGCAGTCCCTATGCTGGTGATAGGGACGATGGGATGTGGCATAGGGGAATACAGATTCGGTTTTCTCGCGATGGCAGGGGGAGAAGTCTGAGGTAGAACTCTCAGCACAGCGTGTCGCGGAAAAAAAGAAAGAAAACAGGGAAAATACGAACAGCAATGATAGATGCGATATAAGGGTATGATGATTCCGTGTCTTGACTAGAATAGAACTCGAGGAGAATGTTCAGTGCCTCTGATGAAGGAGTAAGCCAGCTTCGATTGTTCAGGACGGGAAACTGACCAGAAACGCATTGTAGGTCATGTTCGTTGAGTGTGAAATGTTCGATAGCAAAGCGGTTTGCCTCAGGGGATGGCGGCTTATGTGACGGGGGTGTGGGTAAGGAAGCCGACGGTGCGGCGGCAGATATCCGGGCATCGAGTGAAGGGGAATTAGGGCCTTCGAATATTTTTTGAGCAAGGACATAACATGCGGTTGCCGTAATTTTGGGAGGATATAAGATGCAGATTGGCGTTCGATATCTGAGTCAAAAGTGAGATAATATAACAGAATTAACTCGCAGAAACACACGAATCATGTGCTAGACTCCAGGCATATTCTTGGACCAAAAAGTCATCTTCTTGCGATTCAAATAAATCGACCAGATCAGCGTGTGGACTCTCCACCACGAAGTCAAAACAAAGCGCTTCGAGTAAAATTTCCTCCGTTGACAGTATGGTCGCCTGACGCAGTTCCACGTCCTACACCAAATTCGGCCCCAGCTGCGTGTCAGGGATATTTGCAACATACCTTGCTGTCCGCGGCGATATGACTGATGTCCATTCCATTTATCTTTGCTTGGCAGACTCTAGCAACGTCGCGGAGTTTTCTGCCACATTCCTCAGTTTTGGTCGCAAGAAAGATACACGTTGCGGCAACGTCCTGGAAAAAACAGCCTCTCAGGACAAAGAAGCAAAACACAAGGCGGCCTCTTACCTGGCGGTGGAAATCCTCCATGGAATATCTCATATAGAATCTATGGAACCAGGTGGCGGCAGTACACATAGCTGACGTCGGGCTATCGGGGCCTGCGGTTTAGTTTCCGACTTGAGGCAAGGTATGACAGGTACCAACAGTGCCAGAGAGGTTCCCAGACGGAAAAGAAATTCGACGCCTCTGGCTCTGTCGTATAGTTCCTTGTCGAGCGGGAAGTCCGTCGGCGTCGCTTGCAGGGCTGATAGGGGGAACAACCATTGATTATTAGCAGATGCAGTCGACATACGTAGGTCGCGGAGAATGAGTAACGGCAATGCCTCTATGTCGAGGTTACGTAAGATCATCTTCCCAATGAGGCAATCAGCTAACACCAGCTCTCCTTGTCACATCCGGCTGGAGGAGTATGAATGCCATTATCATGGCCAAATCCAATTTGCGTCGCACCTGTACTCTGGGCCCTTCTTTTCTCGTGTTCAGGGTCAGTTTACTTCGTATTACTTGCACATGTTTTGCGTTTGGTCCGACGTCAATGAACATCAACTTCTACCAGGCAAGCCATCCGCTAGGACTGGTCCTGTTAGACCTTACAACTGTTCAAGACGGCGGCAAACAAGGGAAGGACCTCCGTAAGCTATTGGCCTTGTTTTCCAAGGGATCTCGGTGATGGGTACGTCCGGATGCGCTCGGACCTTTGCTCTGGCTTGGACGGCCTTCCCTCCTTGCGGTTCAGGCATGATATCAATCCTTGTAAACCGTCGGAGAAAGGCATTCGCTCCGTACAGGAATTGGATATCATCCCAATTGATCATCACCTGCGTTCGGTTGGCCACACGTCTGTGGACATTGCACGTCACCTGAACGAAAAACCTATGTTCGGCCGCAATTCATATTATCGTTAGTCGACATTGTGTCATGGTGTGTTCTGCCATGCCGATAATGCCTTTTCCATTCGCACGAAATCCTTCGGTATGTTCGCAAGACCAATTCGCATTCCCATTTCAGATCAGAATTTTTGTGTGGTGCCCGTCCCTCAAGAGGCATCTGACCTGGCGAGCAGTGCTTTGCCCGAGTCGAGTCACAATATGAGTTCCCGCGAAGCTGTAAGTGGTTCGCTTCCGGCTTCTCCGAGCAGAAACATCACCCCTGTGTAGTCGTGGCAGGTGAATTCGGGTGTTTTATCTTCCCTGATAATCCATGACCTATGCTCCTTTTTCTGGGCAATGAATAAACGATTTCATCACAGTTCATTTATTGTTTTGGGCGTTCATTTGACAGATGAATCTATCCATCTGTCATAGGCTGCAGGTATTCGTCCCTCCACAATTTATACAGCACGTATCGCTAAAGTGTACCGTGACCGAATAGAACACCTTCTCTAACGTCCCCAACTACGTGCACTTTGATTCTGGGATGGATCACAATTTGGGCATTTCCTGTTAAATCGACGATCTATCACAAGATAATCAGCGGCTGTTCCGTCGTGGGCATGACGAGGCGGTCCATACGATACTGTTCGGGAAATTGCCGACTTTTGTCATGCGGTTCTGAACTCAGCCTCTTTTGTTTCCGAGATCAGACGGGCGGAACACTCACTACTGCCAGCAGGTCGTCCTGCAGTTAGGCCCGCAATCGCTCGGATGGGTTGTGCTGAATTTGCACCACCTGTCGGCGCACTGGCTCTGAAGGCTTGCGTTATCCTGTGTCACATGAGCTGAAGAGGTCTATGGCGTACGAGCTCATCGGGCTTACGTCGGCAAAGTCCATGGAGTCAAATGACGAAACGGAAGTAAAAACTGTCAGCGTACCGGAGCGAGGACATGACCGCATTCGGCGTAGGTGTCTTGGAATCTGCAAGGGTTATGAACGACTGGACTTGGTCAAGGTGCGGAATGTCCTTCACTGTCTCCATCTACACATGACGAGGTAGGCTATTAGAGGGTGAAGCGAGGGCTGGCAGAGAGGTCAAGATTTGTTGGGAGTTCCTTGTGTTTCTGCTTCCTCCAGAGAAACCCGCAATTTATACTCCTTGACGGCCAGAGAAGGTCCGTTATCGCAAGTCGGAGAGAGCATAACTGATGGTGTCGATTAGAAATCGGCCCGTTCCTAGCCCACGGCGCCAGCTTCGAGGCGTTGGTGTGTAATGGGCCCGAAATCAGCTATACCCAGAATTGTTATTAAGTTTCACGGCCAGGACAGAGTGGTGATCAAGTCGCAGGCCAAATCGTCGGACATGATGCCGTATCTCTAAAATGCTAAAATGCAAATGCCCTATCCACGCGGGTAATTCGTTCAAGCACCTCCTTACCCGCCCAAACGCGTTGGCGCAAAGAACGGCGTGGCCACTCTCCTCGAGATCGTGAATCCCGATGGTGTGGACCTTGAAGAAGATGCAGTAACGTCTGTTGTATGTGACGATGTCAATTCAAGGAAAGGGTTCGCAAAAGAAAAACCGACCAAGACAATACTGGAATTGTTCGGTACTGTCTCCTTGCGAATTATTAATTGCATTCAAACGTGGATATTTGCCTCGTGTTCGAGCGGGCGATTTACAACATCGAATGCCACCGAAGTCGAGACGAAACGTTACGAGCACACTTTGATTGCCAAAAAATAAAAATAAAAAATAAAAAAGGAGCCCAGGGGAGGGGAGGACGTGAGATTTTGAAATAGTAGAGTTACGTACCATGCCCCGTTCCCAAAATATTCATAGCGAAACGATCGACCTCATCTGGCGTCATGCGTTGTAAATGACATCGTGGCCCTAGAAGCACTAGATGCTTCACGGACGTGGGGCGGTACATGATAAAGCCGATGGATTTTATGAAATCAGGACAAAAACTCAAGTTATCGACCATCATGATTATCCATCTCCAGCTCCCGGTCCGTTGTCGCAACACATCGGATTAGATGTAATTATGAATACACGCAAAGAGAACCAATCATCCGGCGAACATGCCGACGAGATATTGGCTGACACCTTCTGGGGTAAGGCTGCCCACATCTGAGAACACGAGGGAAATAAGATCAGGCCTAACGACAAGATCAGTGAGGAGAAGACAGCGAGGATGAGGTTGGGACGTGTACCGTGTGTAGTCGACGTCTGGATTGTTCTGTGATATAAGTTCTTGAGAGACTTTCATTGGCCCCCTTTGTGATGCCTCCGCGGGCGGGCGAGGAAAGGAGAAGATCCGTGCATTATGATTTGGAAGGTCATATTGTGACAGCGGGAACAACCTGTGAAACTTGTAACTGGAGGACGATCGGCAACGTCAGATGAGTCCACTGCATGAAAGCGTGCATCCCGTACCTTTCTGCCAAAGCATAGAACGGCTTATTGGCCGCCTTTGCAATGATGGCCATCTGATTACTGCCCACAGCATTGATGAGCCCTCCACTTTCAACAACAGCTTCCGATCCCACAAGCACGAAGTCGACTTTGTCCATGACGTAGGCGACCGCCGAGTCAAGGACAACGGTACACGGAATTCCCGCTGTCATCAGTGCTTCCGCTGTTTTGATGCTAGATAGTGGCGATGTGCGCTGTTTAGTCAGGCTAAAAACATCCGCTGGTAGTGAATGGACACCAACCCGAGGCCGCGAGGCCGCGCTTCCGTCACGAATACTGGTTCCTGGCATCAGCCGCAGAGATTGCTGGAAAAAGCCGCAAGAAAGCACCTGATATGCGCTTCCGCTCGTGCGCATGTAACAGCGTTTTCATCACCACTCTTGAATAAGAGTGTGTGAGTATCTGACGTTTGGATGTTGTAGGCAAGTATGAACGAGGAGGAGGACCGAACGCACGACGGAGCCATCCTTGATGAAATTGAGGGCGAGTTCAGCTATTTTCCGTCTGTACTTGAGTGCCTCTGTGGCAAACTGTTGGCCATGTCGAACTAACTTTGTTTTGAGATCCGCGAAGGTCTGAAAAGCAGAGAATATGACAGTGCACAATTAAACGCATGGAGTGGAGAGGAGAAGGACATACGGCTGAATCGTGCGGAAACAGCGTGACGAATGCGATGAAGAGCTCGCAGCCAGCATTAAGACTTATGGGATTAGATGATCGTTCCCTTAGTTCCTGTGCACTTTCGTTAAGCGCTTTAACCATTTCAAACATAGTACCCGCTGTTGAGGACGATTAGCTTCGGTCTAAAAACTGGCAGGAGACGGACGACTTGCCATTTGAATTTTCGATCAGCTCTGTCAGCGCGAGGATGGCGGCCAAGGGAGGTGATATCTTTTGATGTATTTTATGTGAAAAACGGGCCACCATTGAACACAGCAGCACTGGGCAAAGCCTGCCAGACATACTTCCTCGTCGCTCAGGATACGCCGGTAAGTTTCATAGATATCGAACTGGGAATCGTTCAATGCGTCGACAGACATGGGCGGACGTTTGTAGACGGAGAGACTTGGGAGGTGTTGAAGAGTCAAGACCGCTTATGTAATAATTCATGACTATAATAATGTATGTAGTTACAAATGGAAGCACAAAAAGATGTTGCTGCCATTTGAATGTTGGCAAAAGATCCGCCATTCATAAGTAGAAGTAGCAGGTGACTTTTCGAGCTGCGTTCGTTTGGAGGCAACATTGATTTCCTTGTTCCTCAAATTGACAAGGGTGACGTGAACGTTTCAGCCTCCATTTTCTCGTAACGAGTAGACGTTGCTAACGAAACAAAGGGCGACCTGGTGGAGCAGTCCGCGTATCTGACCCGATGGCGGAACAAGATGTGCTAAAGCGGTGGACCATCTCCCGCAGCCTTGACAGCAGAGATGGCGCCAAGCGGGGAACAACGACACTCGGAGGATGGAAGGCATGACGAAAGGTGACGAATGCCGCGCCCAGAAGCCTGGGAATAGTCTGGGTGAGGGTCGAGTGAGACCCCGAACGGCTGGCTGGTCTGCCTCACCTAGTCCATGGTGGAAAGGAGTATTCGTGGGCGCAAGCAGGTGCGCTGCGGATCACCGTAGACGCCGTAAAAGTCTTCTCGACTTAGGCGGGGAACGAAGAAGAGAGGGAGGGCGGGATGGGGTATCTGGGGGGATTGTTGTCGGGGTGATTACACGTGTAACTTCGCCCGACGCCCAAAATGCTCGGTTCGGCCTCTCCTTTTTTTTTCTATTTTTTGATTTATCTTATTTTTTTTTCCTTCTGCCAGGGTCCGTCGCAATAAAAGACGACAAGCCTTTGCTACCAACACCATGTCCCTCTTCCTCAACTGAAACCTTCTCCCCGACGCATCCAGGTGTTCCGGTAAGTGTTCCTCTCATTCTCACTATCTCTGATCTTAAGTCACCCTTTCTCATGTCCGCTTTTCCTAGCTTTACCGACCACCACCATGCAGACCCCACGCCCCCGTGCAGAAGTCATTTTCTCCAGCGATGTCAAGAATATGGACGAATGGGCACGACGTACACGCATTCCTCTAACCACCGCTGAGGCTCTGGGTGCGACCTATGCCCGTGCGCACCGTTGGTTGCAAGCCCTGCGCATGCAACTAGTCCGAGAACACAACTGGACGGACATTCCACATGACCATCGCATGCTGTTCTCTCTCGAGACCACCTCCATTTGGCGCTCATCTGTTGGCTTGCCTGCTGGCCCAACGTTGAAGCTGCAACTCCCTGTACACGCCAGTTCCTTTTTCTCTCCCGAACGTCGCGTCCAATGGCAGATGGTCTTCCACAGCGATATTTTCGAGTCTGTCCGAAAGCTCTGTCCACCTGTGAACGACATCTTGAGCCTCATCCAATGCCTTCTTACGGGCGTCGTCACCATCGTCTTTGAAGAGCATCTGCCCCAGGGCATATACAGGACCACGCGTGGCCTCCCGTCCATCTCGTGGATCAACGATAACGAAGCTGCGCTCACCGAGATATTCGGTGTTTCCCATTTCCGAGCATTGCGCAGAGCATGCAGTGACACTGCGACTGCATACAAGCTCGAAGTTATCCCTTATTCCCATTGATCCCCCAACTTCATCCGCTACTGTTTATTGCCCTTGTCATACTCGCTATACCGGACTAATTCCTCATCGAACACTGCATTTTTCTTTTCCTTTTTTTTTTTTTTTGCAAAATCAGCAACGTCGCTGCTTCCCTGTACTAGACCATCATAATCTATCATTCTCAGAACATACCTTTTTTTCCCCTCACCGCATATCATCATACGCTGCGTACTCTACTTGCGAATTTTTCTTTTACCCCATGAAGCTGCTGTTGTAACTGCCTCGTAATAATCAACCCAATAATATGACATGTTAACCCAAGCTAATTTAGTCAGCACAAATATCTCCGACGGCTCCATTTTTTTTTTGCTTTTGCACTTTCCTTCTGCCCTTTTTCTTGTTCTTCTCCGATGGCGATGCCCATATCATGCCAGAGCGCTAACTGTCCGAATGGCAACCCTCCTTCGCGAATGGAATGCCCAACATGCAACAAGTATGTGGTCTCATCAAATGCTCGCTCTACCAAAGCTGACATCCACCATAAGGCTGGGGATTAAGGGGTCGTTCTTCTGTGGACAAGAGTGCTTCAAGGCTGAGTGTACGTACTGAAAACCCTAGCAGCTATAACTAGGTAAATCGTTAAACATCCATCTTCGTTTAGGGGCAAGTCCTTCTGAAGCTAGTTACAGGCGATCGCTATTGACCTTTTTGTCGTACGACAGAAAATGCACAAAGCCATTCATGCCATCGTAACCGCAAAATCACAGAGTTGTTGCGCTCCCTAATCTACCTTGTCGACGACATCTTATGCTCTGATCGTCATTCTGCAGATAACAGTTACAATCCTTTCCCAAATTTTGCTTTCACTGGGGAGATACGACCATCATATCCGTTGTCTGGTACCCGAGTCGTCCCCCCTTACATCCCTCGACCGGATTATGCTGAGGATGGTCTGTACGTCTGTGATTCATATTCATGTTTCTTCTCAACACTTGCTACGCAGGACGTTCCGCGTCGGAAATGAAGAATGCGGGCCAACCTCCCCGCATTCTTTCGCTGGAGGAGCAAGACAAGATAAGGACAGTTTGTCGCGTGCGTCCGATAGGTTTCTATGGTGACGCTCACAATCACTTACTTTTGTCTTCCCTATGCTCCAGCTAGCGAGGGAAGTCCTTGATTTAGCGGCGTCCCACGTACGCCCTGGCATAACCACAGACGAAATCGACGAGATCGTGCACAACGCCATCATCGAGAGGAACGCATACCCGTCTCCTCTCAACTATCGCAACTTTCCCAAATCCGTCTGCACGTACGCCCTCGGTCGCCTTGTGATAACCTTTGCGCACACCACTTTGCTCATCCATGTCCCATCAGTTCGGTGAACGAAGTCATCTGTCATGGCATACCGGATAAGAGGAAACTGCAGGAAGGTGACATTATCAATATCGGTAGGCTAATTATGCACCATAGTCGAGGAGACCATGACTAATGTGCGAGCTTTCAAGACGTCACCCTCTATTACCAAGGTGGGTCTTGGGTTGCGTTGACGATGCTGACATAAGCCAATTTGACGCTTTTGTAGGGTACCATGGAGACATCAATGAAACATACCCAGTGGGAAGAATTGACGAGGACTCAAAGAAGCTCATCGAGACCACTAGACGTTGTCTCGACGAAGCCATCAAAATTTGCAAGCCAGGCGCCCTGTTCCGCGATATTGGAAAGGTCATGTAAGTTCTTTTCTTCTCGCTCATGGGCCGACGTCCACTCAATCGACTAATTAGTGAGCCGATTGCACGAGCAAACGGGTGCGCGACGGTAAGGACGTATACTGGACATGGGATCAACAACCTTTTCCATTGTGCTCCAAACATTCCTCATTACGCCAAGAATAAGGCAGTCGGCACCATGAAACCTGGAATGGTCGGTCTTGTAATGTGACCCCTACATAACACATCCGGCTAATTCAGGCTTTGCAGGTGTTCACAATCGAACCAGTGCGTCTGCTCACCACCAGCAATGCACGTAAACTAAGATGCTCTCAATCCAGATGATTAATCTCGGTCCCAGTTGGGGAGATGTTCATTGGCCAGACAATTGGACCGCGACGACAGTCGATGGCAAACGAAGTGCTCAATTTGAGGACACTCTGCTGTACGTCATCTACAACCGAACACCTTAGATCGGAATTAATTTGCGACATAGCATCACGGAAACCGGGGTCGAGGTCTTAACTGCAAAAGCAAAACCTCAATAGAACATGGAAATTACATGACTGAAGTCCATACATCTTATGCATTATAGGATCAATATACTACATCGGGATTTACTCCTGATGAGGGTGATTTTGTCGTTTTTTGTCCGCTTCTTCATTCAAATCATGGGTCACATCTACGAAAGATTCCGTAGGATCCGCCGCCGCGATCCGAGAGACAGCAATATCATCCGAAAGACTCTCCTTCCTCGCCCTGTGACCAAGCTGTGGTTGATCCGCGCTATGGAGCGTCTGATTCACGGCAATGCTAGAGCTAACGGCAATTGGGAATTTCATTTCTTGGCCACGGGGAAGCGGTGACACACGCAGGCGCTGCAAATCAGCATAGGAGCTTTGTCGACTACGAGTCGTTTTCAGCGTGTTCAGATGGTCGTCATGCCCTGGAATAAACCCAACGACATTATCGTAGTCCCCGATGTCTTCATCATCGGTGTCATCTGGGGTTCCAATCCGACTGATCTCATCCCCAGAGAAGCCGCCCCAGGCGCTTGTACCTCGTTGGGCGCTCCTGCTCCAACCAAAGAGTCGTTCATCTATCCAGGTCATCGGATGAGTGAGGCCCAGGCCCTGGGCGTCAACGGCACCAGTACCGCTTTTTCTGCGCCACAGACCTGGTGTGCCTGTCGAAGGAGGTACACTGGACGAAGGTACCAAGATGCGCCACTAGGAAGACCGAATGAGTGTCTGAAGAAGAAAAATCACAAGAAAGTGAAAGTGAAATAACCTCATTAAAGTCCCCGTACAATCTCGGCCCAAACTCATTGATTACGTCCGCGACTTCGTTAGCAAGCTGAAGCCGCATTGCTTTGAGTCGGTCAAGGGATCGCTGCTGGCCTGGAACGAGAGCGACGATTAAGGGTCTTAGAGATCTTGTAAATTTATGTTAGTGATACCTATGACCTACACCCGCTAAACGCTCACTTTAGGACGTCGACTCCAGCTTCTCCAAATTTTAAAGCCGCATAGTTCATAAATGGGAGTGCGACTATGACAAGGAACGGCGTCCAGATCCTCCACTTCAAAGGAGCATTGGCCTTGACTACGACGATCGTAGCCAAAATCGCGTAGAGACTATAGAGCAGGGGTGCGACCCCGAGACAGATCAGGACTTTCCAGGTAGCCAAAACGTCGCGACCGGCGATTTTAACGACAGAAGCCGCAAGAGCTTCTGCTCAAAGGAACAAGATTTCAGTTCACATAGGACAATGCAAATTGGATTGTCGAACCTTTGGCCTTTCTTCTTGATATAACGGACGCCAGAATAAACATTGGACCGTTCAGGATTGTACCAGGCAGCGCAAGAGTAGACCATAACGTCAACAAAAATAAGCGATAGACGAGCAACCCTAACGTCTTCCAGCCGGCTTTTTGAGCGCGTGGTACCTATCGTCATTACTAATAATTATTAAAGCGGAAGACAACATGGTATATCACGAACCTGGTGGTCGCGGAGGCCAAGGTCCCTGACCAGACGATTGTATTTCAGCACTTCGCGTCTGAGCTTCCGAACGCGCGGCTCGTCCTTGAAATGCACGTAGCCCTCCAAGAGACGTTTATTGAGTTCCACGACTTGTCCCAATGTCAAATGTTGCCCTGGAGTCTTATACAGGCGTCTGACCGCTTGGATAAGCTTTGGACAAGTCAGTCCAGTCTCCAGTTGGGCGAACGCAAACAACTTGCCATCAGTGTGTCGTAGTCTGGAGCTCTAATTGTGACAGTCTTCAAACCGTCGTATATCAGGTCGAGAAACTTTGCAACGGCTTCTCTTTTTTGAGTCCCGCCCTGTTTGAACATCTCAACGTACTCCAGGGGAACGTCCAGTGCACTGCCAAACTCCACGACAGCTCTCGACCTGAAACGGTGCGGATGGAAATAGGACAACCCGACAGGGACAATTTTGACTCGGACATTAGGATCATTCGCCATTGCACCTAATGCCATGATGGAAACGCCCGCCTTTAACGGCAGCAGGTCGGTCCGGTCGTGACTGCCCCCTTGGAGAAGGGCATGGGCTTAACGCTCGATTATTGACAAAAGCAAGAAATATACACACCTTCAGGAAAAATACCTATGCTCCCGCCTCGACTTAAACAATGATACACGTAACGATACATCTCTTGTTGATCGACGAAAGGCAGCTTTTTGAAGTTAAGGCCTTTGTCGCCTTCCTTCTGGCGCTCTGCCACCTTTTCCAGAATACGTAGAGTGCCTTTTCCGCTTTCTCCTCCAAATTCTCTTTTGATTCTGAGCCGAGTATCCGAGATGACATCGCTCACTTCGGCTACGAATGAATTTACGGATTTTGGAAGCATGATCTGCATTCGTGGGGTGAATTCGGATAGGAACTTGGTTCCTTCGCCCACAACAAGGCATGGGTCATCTGCAGACAACCATATTTGACCTGTTCCCGGCGTGGCTGAATCTGCAGCGCGTGCGACAGGGACTAAGCCAGTGGTAAGATGGAGTCCAACATGAGGTAAAGAAAGACTTACTGCTGTCCATTAAGCGAGCAAAGAATCCGACAGCCTTCCTTTGCATACTTTTAGCGGCAGTTAAGAACTGGACATGACGGTGCGTTTCCCGATAGACTTCCAAACTTAAGAGAAGAGGATCAAGAAACTACATTCAGACAAGATTGAACAAAAGACATTCTGCAAGACAGATAAGCCAGAAGTACTTGGTTGTTGTGCGGAGCACCAACGAATATTACAGGACCGTCTCGCGGAATATTGAACGCACCACGAGGGCGAATCTCGCGGAAAAAAATCTGGGTAATGATACGCCAGAATACCATGGCGGTGTCATATGTTAGAGAGCTGCTGGCGGACCTGGGGAGGGTGGCCATGGGAGCAAGATAGGAATGAATGCTGGGGAAACATTCGCTTGGGGTTAGCGGAAGCGTTATGGCACCAAGACATCAATATGAACAAATAATCCATTCAGGCAATTAACAATTTCTACGTTACAACCGTTCGTGGCAAGAGGTATAAAGCTCAGATAGCATCAGATCAGACCGCAAAGAATAAAAGAAACAACCTCGACCTCATCGCCCGGCAGAGGTCTGGTCCTGCGATGTCTCGCTCGTGGCACTAGATCGATATTGGAATATGTCGTGAAGTCTCGACAGTTTATCTTGCTGGCTCTGGTCATTTTGCGGACTCATTCGCCTCAAGTACTTCCCCTCGCTCCCGTCATGCGCGTTCGGTGACGCAGGAGTCGAGCGACTATTGGATTCCAGCTCTTAGATGGACCGTCAGTCTGGAACAGCATCAGGGCTAAAGGACATACTCGACAGTGTATCTGCCACCGCAACTTCCCGCTCTTGGTCTTCGGCTGCACGGCTAGCCAATGCACGGTTGATGTATTTTCGGAAAGCGGCCCCTGTCGATTCCAGCATTTTCTCGACACGCGGTCGTTTGTGAGGATATGCTTTCAGGTAATGATGAAGTTCAGTTATGCCTTCTTTATGCAATGCTCCTGTCGTTTCACTCGATATATGTCCGATGATTGTTAGCAGTTGAGCGTCGGGATCAGGTTCTTCGACCGGGGGACTGTAGTGGCCATTGCCATTGCCATTCAACGAGGATGCGCTCGGGCTCGTTCGGTGGCTTGAAGTGTTGTGGTGGCTCATTGATGTCACTGACGCAGTATCTTGGGGGGATATTGGGCGACTCGACGTCGACGAAAGCGGCCGCGTGCCATCCAGATGTCCTTCGCCATGTCTAGAGTTTGCTGCGTCCGCGCGAGCAGTCGAGTTCAGTATCCTGTAGACATATGGGTAGACAATAGTCGCAGAGGGATCATCAAACGACCCGGAGAGTAGATCATAAACGTCGTCTCCGTAATGAGCTGAAAGCCAACAGGTCAGGGTGAACGTATGCAAATAAAAAGCCACTGTTCTTACCGACGACGTGTTGTATGATGACCTTAATGGTCCTTAATGGCATGTCACCGCAAGGGACCTTGTTTGTTGCTCGGGCACGCCATTCGTTAGGCGGCACAGACTGCAAGAAGTGTTCTATGGCAGGGAAGAGCTCCACGGGATCGAGATGACCATCGCTGAGGTCTTGTGGGATGTTCCTGGCCAATTTCCAGACACATTTCAAAACGAGTTCTGCAACGCGAGCTTCCTTTGAATCTGGTAGAGTGCCGTTGCCGGGGAAGGGCTTTATAATTTGCAGCAACAGCGCGAACAGCGCTCTGTGACAATATCAGACGCGGAAAAAGCAATCATTACGTTTATATCTCACCGGAATATCGACATTCGTCTCCCAGTCGCAAACAAACGGAGTATGATCATGTTGATGAAGCGTGATAGATCCTTAACTTTCTTGACAGGGTTATCGTCTGTCTCCAGAAGACGAAGCGTCAGCTCCTCCAGAAGCGACGTTAGGATGTCAACGGTGAGGGATTCCGCCAAGAATGGGTGGTCGCAGAAATTGTTCAGCGTCTGGATAAGATGCTTCGCGAGTCTGAAATTTTCGTCCGTTTCGAGATCATCGGGCCGGTCAAATACGTGGGCCATCTGGAGCGTAATCGTTTCAATCAATCCTTCCGTGTGTTCAGCAAGCTCGCGATACTGTGGCATTGACGGTCCAGCCTCCGGACCAACAGATAGAATCTTCTGAACTTTCTTAAGGGCGTCCACGCTGCGACTGGGATCGCTGCTGAGAATGCTAGATATCGTAAGCGTGATGCCTTCAGTGCCTTGCCGTGTTTCTATCTCTTCATGAAGAGAGGGGGCCGTAGAGGGGCCCGCTCTTGTATATGCGTTGTTTGAAGTCGGGTGTTCGTTATTTCGGACCGGGGTGTGATTTGATGGTTGTGCAAGATTTGGCTTGGGCCGCCCCAATCTGGATGGAAGAAGGGTTTTCGGGCGAATACCGCCTTTAGGTGATGGTAAAGCCGATTGAGCGCCAAAATTTCCTGCGGGGGATTCAGAACGTGCTGTGCTCGGCGCGGGGGACGCAGACCGAAATGTACGTGCAGGAGATGCGGGTCGTGCTAGTCGCGAAGCTATGGATGGGCTCGCAGACCGGGGACCGCCGATTTTGGACACTGCTGGAGAAGCTGGACGAGGAAGACCTGCTGCAAGCTTCACGATAGTTGGCGCCATAGCGGATGCCACCGCGTCCGCTGGGTCCACAGAGCTAGGACCAGGTATCCGGCGGATGCGTTCCTCGAGCTGTGTCTTATCTTTGGGGGTTAACGAACCCACCAGGCTCCAAATCTTTTCCCCCGTTAATGAATAAGCTTCACTGCAATTGTCGAGTCAGTATGGCGACAGGACAGTCGCATGCATTGCTCACCCCAATGCATTCAGGGCTGATTTCCGGACTTGGGAATCTTTGTCTGACAACATGGAAGCAATAATTGGGAATGCTTTGGGCGGTTCGCAGGCACCTAGTCCAGATTTCCTGAGGATCGCAGTAACCTCGTCGAGAGTGCCTTGTCGAGTCTTTGAGACCTTCGACTTCAGACCGTGTTCGAGTAATAGTTGGAATACTCTACTGTATGCGTATACTTTCAGGAACGCTCTGATTATTTGTTGAACACGATTTCGGACTGGCTCTCGAGCATCGCCAAGCTTCGTAGCCACATTAGAACAACGCTTAAAGGAGACAGTCGACAGCTCACTTTGTATATCATCGTGGGCAAACAGCAATACGCCTCACCATCTGTAAGCTGATAATTGACACTCCGGAGGAACGCCAGTATTGTCTCCACAACGTCCAGACATTTTGATGTCAGGTTAGGTTGCGGTTCATGCGCTTTAATGGACACATATTTCAACGCTAGGTCGAAATTCGCGAGGCATATGGTTGCTGTGTTATCATCCGAACCTTGGGAGGAGGCATAAAAATCGTTTATCATCGTGAGTCCTTGGATGTGGTCATTAACGGCATTATGATCGTGACTGAAAAGGCGGGCTATCAAATCTTTTGAAGCATGGGGTTCCATCTGAGCCTGCAGCGAGTCTGCAAGGTCTTTCCGGGTGGGGCCGCTCTCGTTAATCCACCGACTCGCGTCTTTCCCCGTTCTGAGTTTTCTGGCGTCTAGATTTGTTCCAAAGAAAGGTAGTGAGTTAAAGGAGCTTTGCGATGGAGTGTTCGCCGTCGCAGCATTCGCCTTTTTGAGGTTCGAGGCTAATTTAGTAGCAGGTGCACCGGAATCTGATGTTTCCGCAGGAGACGCTGCGATATTGGGGCCTACAGGGAGTTTCCGTCGAACACCTGTCAACTTTGTGCTTGACTTCAATTGTGAAGCGGGACCTGCGGAAGATGCTTCCAGCACAGCGGCCGTAGGTGAGCTTTCAGTTGTGGCTTGAGGCGCAGCCCTGTTTATCGCCTTGATCGCCGAAACGGGAGGTGCCGAAGAAGTTATCTGGGCAGGACGAGCGGCCTGGATCAGAGGCACTGCACTGGAACGAGAGGCCGGCTTAAGGGAATTAGTCTGGTGTAGAACGAAGTCGTAGCTTGCGTAAGTTATCAAAATCGGAAGTAACGCTTGAGCGCCTTTCCGGACTTCGCTATTTCTGTCGTCCAGAGATGCAATAGTAGGTGCAACCCATCCATTTATGTCTAAAGTTGTGAAGGGCTCGCGGTCTTTGAAGTAATCAACCATCCAATGCAACAGCGTGCTCTTTTGAAGTGGATTCGACGTCTCTAAAGCAGATGCCAAACCTGAGATCATCGGTTCAATTCCTCCGCATGCTGCAGCAATGGCAGACAAGGTTTGAAGGGCTGTTGTGCGAATGGTCGCCTTCTGGTCCGACAGAACGGTCGAGATAGGGAGGACGAAGAGACGAGCGTGCTTTTCGAACGGCTTCCCCATACCCGTTGCTACGCGGGAAACAATATCTAAGGCGAGAGCCTGGACAACTTTGTTCGTATCGGCTACTCTGGCTTTTAAAACTTGACCGATCTCGCCTGATGACTTTTAGCAGGCAACCATACGGGATATGACGTATCACTGACCCATGTTTCCTTTCAATCGCTTGTTACTTCCCTGGTCTAATATGGCTTGCAGTGCTTCTAAGGCTTCCTTCTTAGTTTTCCATGCATCGTTCTTTGCATCGGCGAGTATTGTTGTTCCTTTGAGTAAGCCATCGATCTCAACTCGGGGAAATAGATCATCCAGGGGGTCATGCAGGGTCGCGCCTCCACCACCAGCTGAGGAAGGAGCCATTGTAGCGAGATCAATGGATGTACGCGTCGGCATAGGGGGTGTGTCGCCTTCAACCTTGTCGAACTCGGCATTAATTGTGTTCAGGAGCTGAGGATTCAAATCTTCGACGAAATCTTTGATGCCTTTGTAATTTAAATCCGGCTGAGAAACTAGTACGCGAAAGAAGAGGCCTTAGAAGTGAGCTTACTGGAGCCAGCAAACATCTTCACGGTTACCAGGGTTTTGGTTGCACTAGTACGCACGGTTGCATTCGAGTTTTGTAAAGCCGTCTTTAGGAACTCGACCAAGCTCCTTAACGATAACCCAACGATGCCGAACTCCATCAAAGTCATGCTAAACCAACCAAGAGCATCTGACAAGACTTTAGGGGCCTTTTGCTTCGATAGCGGTTCATATGCTGTGGAGTGAGATATGAGTTGCGGTGTTGCATTGGACAGTAGAATGACTGAACCTTGGTTGAATACAAATTGTAGTGAAGTCTTTTCCGCGAACAGGACGAGGGTATCGCCCGCAGGTTTCTTAAGCTTTATATCGCCCAGTTTTTCCGCAAGGTGCGCCACACAGAGAGCAGCACACGACCTCCCGAATGAAGGACACCGTTCAGCTAGCAGGGATAAGATTCCATAGAGTTTAGCTGAAACCTACGAATCATTGAGAGCAAGTCGAATTTCAGGATGTGGTTACACACTTGAAAATTCTTTTCTCCCCAACCCTTTTTCGCGAGTGCGCGAATGACAACTTCGGCATCCAGCGATTCGACTTGTCCTTCTATCCAAGTAGTCATTTCCTCTAATGCGGCTAATCGAGTTTTCCAATTCGCGTCACCAAGGTCACTCATTATGTTTGTGGGTAATAAATCAACTGCCAGTGCTTCCGCATCTTCGGGTGTATGCTTGTACTTGAACGAATCTAAGGCACTGGGCGGAGCTGCCAGAGCAGATTTCGATTGTTTCGCCGCAGCCGCAGAGGGAGGTTTCTTGACGGCTGGAGCGGCCGCCACTTGCGGCGATGCTCTTCTGGGCTGCGAGGGGAATCAGGAAAGGACGATGATCGATCAACCCAATGAAAGCTCACGGCAGGGGCTTTGGCTGTAGGCTTCTCAGTAAGCTTTTCAACTGGGACCTCTGAATCAGGTTCAACGGCAATCTTGGCGAGTCTGGGAGCCTTGGAAGAGGCTGATTTTGATGGTAAGGGTGCTGACTTCGGAGGTGGTCTTGAAGACCCGGCACCAGCTTTGCATTTGACGACAGCCTTCTCGTACGCCTCCTTAACCTTGGCTTTTCGGACATCCGGCAGACCATCCATTATGACGTTAAGGGGACGTTCTCCGACCATCTTCATGAGCCCCCCAAGGCAAGTAGCCGCCTCGTTCCGTGCGCCCTCGAAACTGTCTTCAAGTAGGATGGCCAACGTATCGGCAAGGGGCTTAACTTGGGCTGGCTGGATTGGCGACGAAGCAACGCTGATGCATCGGTAAAGGAACTTCAGTGTTCCCTCTTTAACTTGTGGGTTCTTAGATTTCAGTGCCGCATCTAGGTCCGGTATTATATCCGCAAGTGATGTCTGCGATTTAATTAATATGAGTTTCACAATATATGGGGGATTCGTGACTCACAGTTGCAAAAACCGCATCTAAAGCAGCACTGATTGCGTCAGTGACACTAGCTTTCCTCTCTTTCAGGCGCTCGAGGATGGAAGGGACGACTGATTCTCGATACTTCGCGAACGCCGACATCATAGCCTTGGCCAGTTCCTCAATGCAGGCGGCCGCAATCATAACGCAGTTAATGTTTGCATCACTGGAGATACGCAATGCAAGAGACTTGGCCAGTTCTGCTATGTCTGGAGAATCGCTTATACGAGGCGTGGAACTTAATAATTTAAGAAGGTCATCCAAGGCTTCTTTACGATCTTTCCACTTTGAAGACTTGAAAGCGGATTGCAAGCCCGAAGGTAGTTTCGAGGAAATGTCAACTGGTTCTGCAAGTGCACGTGGGTCAAGTGGAGTCGATTCTACCCAACATTGATGAGTGTCGAGATCTCTAAAGGTGGAACTGGATGCTTGCCTTCTGCTTGACCAGAATCATCTCCGGCAACGGGCTCGCCTGACTCTGCGGCTTCCTCCGCCTCCCTCGCTTGAGTGCGAGTTAGCCTCTCCGGCTTGAGGCTTCCTTTGCCTTTCCCGTCCTTATCCATATTCTCAAAAGCCTCCTTCAACTCTTTTACTTGGACTGGCTTCAATTCCGCCAACCAGGGATCAATACTGGGTCCGATGCATTGATACAGCACGCGAGTTAATGACACGCCTTCGGCGCGAACAGTCTTGTCACTATGAGAAAAAATCTTTGGAAGCGCCTTGAGGATCGGTGGTGGTTGAGTCGTTTGTGTCCCGAAAGTTCTGGAAAGCGACATGAGGCTACTGAACCCAAGGCCGTCTTCAGGCCGCGTTATTACGGGATAAGACATACCGAACAATTTCTTTCAAGGCTAAGACGCATCCTGCAACAGTTTTTGGCTGTTTTGCACTCAAACCGTTGAGAATGTCTCCCTGCAGAAAATAATGTTGAGGCCACACATCCAGTATTATCGCACTTGGTCAGGCCACGTACCACAACGCCCGCCCCATTATTCTCCACCTCCACATATTGAAGAACTAGCTCGAGAGCCTGAGCTTTAGTCCCCGCTCTGGACGAACCGAAGCACTTGTCGACTAAAGCAGGCACCACCGCCTCACGTGTCCTTGAGGCGGTCTCCCCCGCGAATTTCACCAGTGTGACTATACATTCAACGCCCTTTTCCTGTGCAACCGCATTGGAGTCGGTGACAATCTTCTTCAACAAATCAGGGTTGCTTGTGTATGGCTTGAAAGCGGGATCGGTGTCGGAAGCGGTTGTTTGGAAAGTCTTGATCAGTGATTCATAAGCACTGACGCGGGCCTTCCAGTTTTTGTGGGCGAGTCTCTCAGAGATGGAAAGGGTGGAGAAGTCCTCCTCCTGAGGCGGCGGGCCATCCATGAGGGAGTCTGCTTTTCGGATGAGCAAGTGACTGGGACTGGGCAAACGTTTACAGTGGTACACCAACTGATCACCATGATCGGAAAAGTTGATCGACACGTGACTCTCTTTATTGCTCTCCCCGGCTAGCAAGCGCACCTCCAACACGACTAATTACTCTAAATGTTTCCTGAAGCTCATCGTCTGCAGCCACTCCTCCCAGTTTTTTATGCCATTCTTGCGTCTCGTGGTGCCTCTTTGAGGCCTCGTCGCGTTCTTTTTCCTTGTTGATGTTGTGATAGAACACTGCTAACAAATATTGAATATCCATCAGTGACTGGTACATCTCCAGCACTCGCAAGTCCCGTTCAGCCCTCAACAAGTAAGGGATCGCCTCGCAGATAGCTTCAGCTGACTCTGGATTAGCGCATAAAGTGGCGTCAAGTTACTCATACGACTAACCTTTTGTATTACCCGCAGCCACGATGCATCGAGCAAACGTAAAACAGCCAAACGCTCGCTGCTCCAGATCATCTCCAAGGATGACCTGCAAATTCAATCAGTGTCGTTTGCGTCGACTCCGGTTTCATACTCGCCTGAGGCATGATCTCCTCCATGATCTCTCGTGCTCTACCCGACAACTCAAATTCTAGGCTGACATCTGCCAATAGAATGATCGCTGTCCTATAGTCTGACAGACGGCCTAGGAATTCCGAGTGCCAGAGCGCCCGTAACAAGGGCTCAATGGCAGCAACGGCTTGGCCACACTGCTAAGCTCGGCATCAGAACGAATCCTGCCATCATATGGTTTATCGCCCACCCGCATATGCAATACTTCATACAAGCAGTCCTTGATCGTCTTTTCTGAGCCGTAATATTTTTGTTCAATGAGGTAATCCCGAGGATGATAGTCTCCAGACGGTTTGCGTGGTAAAAGGAATTCATAATACAGACGTAATTGGCCTCTGTTTAATGAGAAAGGTGTCTTGTTAGTGGGAAAAAAAATTCGCACCTCCTGGAAGCACGTAGAGCAAGGATGTGCCAGATTTCATTCGCCCAAGATCCATAGTCATGAATTGAGAGCCCACGCCATACGCCAGGTTCTAAAAGCATGGATATTGCTTGAGTGTAACCACCTTGTCGCGCTGACTATATGACGTTAGTATGCTTGTTCCATACCAGTCACAGAGATAAGCCTTGAATACCCTGTAAGCTTTATTCAGCAGCACAGTCAGACGATTATTATCGCCCCTTTGATGATGTGTGAATGCGACGACTAGCGTTTCTTCGAGCGACGCGATCCGTTGACATCCTGACGCGCCAAATGATGAGGACTTCAAGTCGCCACACGGAGCGTGGAAATACCTGCCGCCTCCCATGCTATGGATTGGATGACACGATAAGCCCATTGTTCATCCTCGACCCAGCCCGCATGATGAGTATCCTGCCACTGATCATATAAGCCTAGAGCCTGGTAGATTTTTATAAAAGCAGCCGTCAAGGGCTGGCCCTAATGTTGCCGATCGTCACTATATATTCCAATGAAGTGGGCAAAAACGAACATTTTGTTCGTCTAACAGTTTTTTTGTATCGAACAAGACCTCCAGCGGATGAATATCGCTTTGGAATTCGTTCAGCATAGGCTTTCGTCCATGGGTAGAAGGGAGACGGTGGTATAGACTGTCAAGGACGGCTTTATGGTCAGAAAGGGAATGTCATTGATTTTAGGGATCTTGTCACCTGATACAGTGTTGTAGGGTTGTCCTGTCTCCGTTCGTGCGAGCAGCAGTGATAGCTTCAGACAATAACTTGAGCCAGTGGTCAGTTATCTAAAACAGGGTATTTTACGGCACGCACTTCGCGAGCAGTTGTGATCTCATTGCGGAGGTAGTGCATTCGAACGAGATTGAGTAGCGCATGCTGTCGTAGCCCACTGAGAAATTAATGAGCATCATTTGCGTTGTCGATCTGCATGACTCACGAGTCATAATGGTAATGGAAGTGCTGCTCAAAAAAGCGTCTCAGATTTTCCTTTGCTGTCTTCTCATCCCCCGTCAAGTCAGCCTTTTGGAATCTGGAAGGTGAGGGATCAATGAGTGTAAATGATCAATGTACTCGGACATACGCTGCATAGGCGTCCGCTTTAGCCCACGTTTTCTTATCTGCCTGGGTCTTCAAGAGCAAACGATCTAGTATGATGACGCTCACTCCAATGAAAACAAAAGAGGAGGAAAGAGCATCTCACCGTCGTTGAGTTCGTCTTTTCGGGCAGGAGCATATCCAGCTTTGGAATTGTTTGACAGCCAGGCTTCATAGTCTTTTTGCAGCGTTATCACGCCGGAGAATGAAAGTTTGTTAAAGCTGAATTGGCAACGCCGTACGAAATAGCCGAAAAGCGAGTGCCGATCCTATCAGCGCTCAATCCTCAGACAAAGCAATAGTTCAGAGCAGAGGAGAGATATACAAATATGGAAAGTTCCTACAATTATTCGTCATGAGGTGTTTGTGATCAAACGTTATAAACTTACTCGATCGTCCCTTTCAACGAACAGACAGCTAAGACCTTGACTTCTTAGTCTACATTTGCATGCTTGCAAGGGTTTACTCACTGGAAAAGAAATCCGTCATCTTCTCCGGCGTGTTTAGATTACCGTGCTAGTCTATTCGTCAGCGTAGCGTCCAGGCGATGTCTATATTTTCATTCGTACGGCGGCTTTCAATTCCTCTATCACCCTTTGTGACTGTCTTGCGTCAGACTGCGGACCAGAGCATAGCACTTGCATTAATTCGCTGTAACACCTCGGTTTTGTCACCTGTTAATGACTCGTCAAATCCCAAACATCCAATGTCATGACGGTCGACAATGCCTGTGTTGTACCTCCGAAATCTCGTTCAGGAGCTCACGGCAGAGATGGAGCTTGAAAGCAGGGGGGATATAGGTCTCCTCATCCTTGAACAAGACTATCAAAAGCGTCAAAATCAAGATATGATGGGGTCGGACGAGGTGCTCGTTCGGCGGTGGTGCGTAATCCATTTTCAAATGACGGGATGAGGCTCTCCAATCGTTCCACAAGCTTGTCTTTGGGTCAGCTCAGATGAAAAGTCCAGCAAAAGTTCCAGATCAGAACCCAATGGTACCACCAACGAGGAAAATATAAGGCTCATTAAGCAAAAGAGGACTGGATATGCGGGCCGTCACTATACAGTGACTGAACAGCAGTACTTGAGTGTATGTGGAAGATGGCACGATGGCACGTGACCGAAAAATACTGTTCATTCCTCCTGCTACTGTAACTACATCCGCTATCCTATGGCGGCGAAGCAAAACAGTAAAAGGGCCGCCCCGCAGCCCCAGGTATCTTATCCTTTAGCTCCACACCCATTACTCTAGTGCTTGGCTTACTCTCTGCTTTACAGGGCCCATACAAGAAACGCAGACTCAATTCAACGGCCGCTGTGTCAAAACCTTCAACGGGCAATCCTAACAAGGCCAAGAAGGAAAAGGCTTTTCACAGGAAATTTATCCAGATTCCATCGCGACCGATCGAAAGTGATGTCGAATTGTCTGATCAGGACCTCGATGCTCTTCGAACTTATGGCGCCGCGATATCTTTTCTTGACCACCTCGATGAACAAGGGATTGCCAGGTCGGTCACTTTCACGAAATGGCTATCGTTCTTCTTAGACCGTACTACGTTTCTCGAAGGAGCAAAACCGAGACGCAGCGCCTGCATCAGATGAACCGGCCTGCACGCGCTCGCCCACAGATGGATGACTTACCATCTTTGAATTCTGATGATGAAAGCGAATCGGACGGACCGGAACGCTCTTGGGACACTGGCACCGATTCTGCAGTTTCAAGTGAAGAATTGACGGATGATTCCGATGCCGAAATGTCTTACGAGAGAGCTCCTCGAGTGCAACGCTCGCCCTCAAAAACGCCACTGCTGAGTATAAGACGTCTTCCTATCAAGCTTCCGGATGGAAGGGTACAAGATACTGGAGGAAAAATAGCCATTTCATCCAATAGCGACAGTGAGGAAGAGTCAGAATGTTCGGCGCCCGAGTCTGCAATGCAACCTGTGGAGGATGTTTCGACTGGTGCACGTTTTGGGCGGCCAGCAGTCATTGATGTCCTGACAATCAAGTCCGAAGAAGAACGAGTTCGTGCAGCCAAGGAGCAGATAGCACAGATCTGTCAGGAAATACTTGCAGACCCCGAAAATAGCGTACGTCCACATTGCTACATTACCCTTGCTAGCTAAATGTCTGACTCATTCTCGCAGCTTGGTCTCTTGAGACGCTTGCAGACGTTTTCGTTGGCCACAATATCCTCACCAAATCATTCAAAACCAGCTCCTAATCACCCTTTGATCAGGAAACTAGCAATTTTGTCCCAGTTGGCCATATTCAAAGATATCTTACCTGGGTATAGGATACGGTTGCTAACGGAAAAGGAAAAGGCAGAGAAAGTGAGCCAAATAGTGGCCCGCACCCGGGATTGGGAGCAGGGTCTAATTGTGGCATATCAAACGTACCTCAAGTCCCTGGAGAGCGAAATGAAAGGTAAAATTATGTCTCTGGTGCTGTACCGGAAGATTGCTTAAGTATACGTGAAGCGCGCAGCGAATTGGCTAATGTTGTGTTGAAATGCATGTGTACTTTGTTGACCGAAGTCACGCACTTCAACTACAGAGATAGCCTCACAAGCTGCATCGTTGCAAGGTTGAGCAAGAAGACTTGGGATGAGGTAGGGTTTATTATCAAGCCTGCCATTATATTCCTGATGTCATGAACTACACCCGTAGTCTTCCGAGATGTGTCTTCAAACGTTAATCCGTGTTTTCAAAGGGGATCACTCTGGCGCAGTTTCTCTGGAGGTTGTAAGGGTGATCAACCGCATGATCAAAGACAAAAAGTTTAAAGTTCACCCAAACGTTCTGTCATGCCTTCTTCATCTTCGCCTGAAGACGGAGCTGGGTGTTCGTGCGTCCGACCAAGGAGCTACCTCTGCCTCCTCTGACGGCACCGCAAGAAAGAAAAAGGCATCACGCCGGCCTAAAGCGAAAGAGCAGCCTCATCTCAGCAAGAAGGCAAAGAAGGCGTTGAAGGAGAAGAAAGAAATTGAGAAGGAACTGCACGAAGCCGAAGCCGAGGTAGACAGAGAGGAGAGGGAGGTAATGGTAAGTCATCCGATAATCGAAAGAAGAAGGGAAAAAAAAAGATCATTAATCGGAGATTCAGCAAACAGAAACTTTGAAGCTTCTCTTCGTTCTCTATTTCCGGATATTGAAAAACTCTTTTCGCACCCCTCTGCTCTCTGCGGCTCTCCGTGGCATATCCAAATTTGCCCATCTTGTCAATATCGACTTCTTTCGGGACTTAATGAAAGTCTTGAAGGATTTGGTCTTGCAAGAGCATGAGACAGACACTTCCAATATCATGGATGACGCGGCCCAGATTCGGCACCGACTCTTGTGTATTGTTACCGCATTCGAGCTTCTTTCTGGCCAAGGTATGCTTCCTCGTTCCAGGCACTTCGGCTTCAATGTTGATTGCTACTTCGGCTTCAGGGGAAGCGCTGAACATTGATCTAAGTGATTTCGTCACTTTTCTTTACTCCCTCATACTTCCGCTCAGCAGCGTGCAAAGCGTCGATGCGCCGACGTCTGATTACTCCAGAAGACAAGAACACAGAGAGTCGACTGCCGACATGCTGTTTTATGCTTTGGGCAAGGTCTTCTCGCCTAGATCATTCGGAACTACTGCGCCTCCGTGGCGCTCTGCCGCATTCGCTAAGCGTCTATTGACTGCTGCCTTGCACTGGCCATCGGAAACGGCTTTGCGCGCCCTCGAGTTCGTTGGAGGTTTGCTAGAGAAGGACCCGAAGCTGGAGGCGTTGCTAAGCACAGATGATCGCACTTATGATGGGGCGTATCAGCCCCATGTAGACGACCCCCAGCTCTGTCATCCATTCGGGTCATCGTTCTGGGAGCTGTACGCTCTCCGAGATCGCCATTATGATTCGAGGGTGAGGGAGCAGGCAGCCAGGTTGTTGAACTTCACACGGACGTAGGAGTCGGTGGAGCAAGTGGGAATTCCAATGTCCGTGTCCCGCACGCCGAAAACAAAGCTATCCATGCTACAGATACAAAAGACTACATAAAACAGCTTATAGGTATATACATATTAAGCAATAAGTAGTAGTTCGTTAAGAGGAGGTTGACAAGCTAGCCACCCAGCTTTGGCCTGCGAACTTATGATACAGCGAGACGGATACCCCCATATGAAATAACCGTATTGAGTTGAATGTGAACAATATAGCAAACTGTCCTTCGGCTCAACGAATATTATTAATCGGCGTGAGAGCGTAAGACAGTGTCGTGGGCACAGGCTGCCTTGGCGATTGGTAGTCCGAAGGAGAATCGCCGACAGTCGGTGCCATTGAATTTCCCGTGAACTGACTGACGGTTTTGATTGGTGCCTTGGTCTTCTGAAAACCCACCAATTCCGCGGATGGCAAGGCACTGCTGTGACGGTCCAAATAATAGATAAGATACAGAAGCGTTTCACCATCCACAATTATCTCCTGGGTAATGGTCGTCTGGACGGCTACATGGAGAGGCAGTGAGCCAACAGCCCATGGGAGAAAGGAAAAGTTTGACTCACCTACATCAAGCCACCGACATCTACTCAGGGGAGACTCCGGAAGCAGTGCTACTGCCGTACCGACTTCGACGCTGGTAATATCCAGAGCGCGATCTTCTTCGGGGACACGGTGACTAGAGGGGTAGACACGGGTAATACATCTGCCGGATGCCGACCAGACCTTGGCGAGGCAGATGCTCCCAACAAAACCATGAAGTGTCGTTGGGCTCCGGATATCATTGACTGAAGGGATGCACAGTTTAATCTTCAAAGCAAGGATACTGCGAGCGGTGCGCGGCGCGCTAAGGACATCTGCTTTCACGGAAAAGTTAGGCATCCCATCAGCGACCAGACAGACTGCGGTGACCCTGTTCTGGGTCGAACCGGTTGGCGGAATCGATGGGTTATATGTGGCGGGTTTGATTGTATTTGACGCATGAACGGAAGGCGGGCCGAAATGCGCGGAGATAGATGTTGGAGAGCTGTCTGATGGTAACCCCGTGTATGGAAGAGACTTTCGTAGGTTAGGAGGCTCCTGGATGATCAAGTCAGAGAAAAATGTCGAGGTACCGGATATAGTCGGGGGAAATAATGAAAATTCCCTGTTGAATGGGACGGGTGAGGTGTCGGGAGACGCAATCTGGAACGGTGGTGACATGTTCTGGGAGTGAACACCTGATGCTCCAGTCGGCATATGAGGGGAAGGTGGGAACTCCGCTATAGAATCGGGGGGCGAAAAATCCGGAGACGTTGAAGGCGATGCTGCCGCGTCGTTTGGATCATCCTGATCAAAGGGTATGAGGCATTGCGTGTTAGCGGAGTCCTCAACTTTGACCGAGGGCGAAGCGCTGGTGGGCGCTTCGGAGAGGAGTTCCTCCCCTCCAGCGACAAGATAATATTCTGAAGGCATTCATATGAACAAAGGGGGATAGGAAGAAAAAGTCGAATAAAAATATCGAACCAGGTTCTCCCCTCCACATGTTTCTTAAAACCTGGATGTGGCTTGCGACCTGCTTTTTTGTGCGCGTGATTCCAGCCTTTTGAAGATAGTCAACGAGAAACTGGTTACGCCAGCGGCTTCGGCCGCGGGACTGAGTGTAGGTGGCCCATGGAGAGACCCAGTATTCTTTCAAACCTAGTCTTCAGATCAGAATTGGGCACTAATAGCTCGGAATAGAAGAACGGATACCCTGGACGAAGATCTCCTCTAGCCTCTCAGGCCAGACTTCCGTTCCACTCCCATCTTTCATCAGTTTGCGGTGCTTACGCTGGGGAGTGAGGCTCTTGGGAACCAGGGGGAGCGCGGGCATTCCGATGGGTCGAAGACAAGAGAAAAGAGGGCCGGGGACTTATATAGGACAGACTTCATGCTTTGTATGGTTTGGGCGTTGGTGTAAGCCGGATGCATATGCTGTTCGCGCTGAGATCCGAGATCCATTCCGTATTGGGAAGGTATGAGCCGGCAGCTGGGGAGCAGCCTTTGAGATTCCTATATCGGGCACATCAGATCCGCGGAAGCAGATTGCGCCGTGATGCCGCGATATTATGTAAGATATTATTATCATCTACAGATTATTTGCGGTTTTTCCTGATTTTCGATGAGCTCCACGGAGTCCCTCACGCAGAAATGGCTGCGACACAACGTCCAGCCCTATCCCAACAGCGATCGCGTATACTTGGACATCGACCGCGCCCTCGCAGGCAACAATGCTCTCCGCCCAAAGTCCGATGTCTACAGTTCAGTCCTTTCTCTTCTCTGTGTCTTCAACCTGACCCCACATTGCTCTCAGCATACGACGATGGTCGTACACAACTTCTGCTATGTGTCCACGGCTTACTCCCCATTATCTTCAGGAATGCTTCATATAACATTCCCATTGCCGTATGGCTCACAAGGGAGTATCCCAATGAACCTCCGATCGTCTATGTCGTCCCGACTCAGCAAATGCTAGTCAAGGCGGGAAAGTATGTAGATGTCAGCGGAAGGTGCCAGATAGAGTACGTATTACAATGGTCCCGCAAGAGTGAGGTGCGTCCATTCTTTTTTTCTTTTTTTCTTCTTTTTCAGCCGTTGACCGATCCCTTTGATCAGTCATGTAATCTGTCTGACCTCCTCGAAGCTATGCGGGAACATTTCTGTAAAGAACCGCCTGTCTATGCTAAACCTGCAAGTCAGCCTTCGCTGGCCTCGTCTAGCTCGCATCAAGCATTCAACTATGCTTCCAAGCCGCCTCCACCCCTGCCTCCGCCGTCGCCGTTACCGACGTTGTCATCGAATGCCATCACTCCACACTCTTCCATTCCGGGTCGTCCAATCCTACCTCCCAAACCTCCTTCATCAGCTGCGGGAATGATTCACGCTTCTGTGCGCTCTAGCCCTTTCCATGTCATCCGTCCAATGTTGAATGTTTCTACCTAGCCCTCTAGCCCTCCTCGACAACTCCCGGCCTTCTCCCACCCACAGTTCCGGCACGATTCCCATTCACCGGTGCCGGGATATCTACATAGCAGCTCGCCCTCTGCCTCGCCTCCCATCCCCACAGGCACCAATGCCCAACCTCCTGTTTCTTTCGCTGGATCGAGCCAGCTGGTCGAGCCGGGAAGACCTCCACCACTGACAACACTGCCACCCGCTGTCCAGCCCTCCGCTAGGCAGTATGCGACCTCATCTCATCCTCTAGCAGCACCCGTTCCGCCTCCAACACCGCCACCACCTCCGTCTTCATTAACGTCTATATCTTCCCACCCGCAGCCTCCAGCACCGTCCGTCGACTTCCTCGATGAAGATCCGCCAAACACTCGACCAACATTGCAACCGTTAGCTCCACCGCCGCCACGACCGCCCAATCCCGAGACGTTACGGCTGCACGGTCAAGTGCGCAGCAAGATCTCCTCGGAACTCGATTCTCTGTCTGAAGCGATGGCGCTGGATGCTGAGCGCTTGCGAGCACATCAAAGGGATCTCTTGTCTGGCGAACCGGCAATACGGGATGAGATGGCCCGTCTCGAGGCTGTGCGCGACGTCTGTCGGAATGTGGCTGAACGGATGGGAGTGCTTGTCAGCAAAGCAGAGGCGAATATCGCGGAGCTTCGCCGGAAGGGTGATCCGGAACTTGACGAACTCGTCTGCTCGACCACGATAGTCTATAATCAGTAAGCTGACTCGATGGTGTTACGAAAACTGATGGATAACATGACACTCCAGACTGATTGGGCTTGTCGCCGAAGACAATGCGATTGAAGATACCATCTATCATCTGCATCGGGCGCTGAACGCCGGCCGCATCGATTTGGACAGATTTTTGAGGGTGCGACACTTAGCAGCTGATTTCTTTTTCTTTTCTTCACCTCTAATTCACATACATGTTACTCACAGACCAGCCGTCTTCTTGCGGAAGAACAGTTCATGAAGCGTGCTCTCGTTGAGAAGATTCGAGATGGCTTGTCAACGAGATCTGGCACCCTCTGATCGATTCCCACGCGATGCCGACATTCCGCACCCTCGATTTTCTTTTTGCCTTTTCTGTCGACTTCTGATAATAAGGCCAATCTCGTGATTCAACCCTCCCCCTCGGCGGAAGTGCAATTCCGACCGCTCTCCTTCAAGTCAATAGATTCTTCGTAAATTAGTAAAACAAGCATCCACAATGTACACACGCTTGTGCTCTTTTGGTCTTTTTCTTCGTGCCTCAATTCTACTTCTCGCCTTCCTTTTGTTTTATAACACCCGCTCCAATCCAGCGCCAAACTCTCATCTCGTCACCTCCCTGAGTCTCGACAAGGTTGACGCGAACATTGGCATTCCCTTCCACAACGCGCTCCACCTGAGTCCATAGACGCGTCCGCGATGACACGGAATGTTCGTCTTGCAGGATCAGGTCCCTCAATTGCAGAGAGGATAGGTATGGCTGCGGTGCCGTTACTGGATCCGTATAGTGGGCAAGCTCCTGGTTGCGCATAGTGTCAAGTGCGATTTGCACCAGCTCAGCGACACGCTTAGCTTCAATTAGTCTCTGAGCCCTGCGTGCTTTGCTGTACATTGCAGCGGCGATTATAGCGATAAGTCCTGTATCACCATGAGCCAGAAAAGAAATCAAAGAACGCAGCTGTTGAGACGGAGAGGAACTAGATGCGCAAGGCCACAATAAGACTTGCCAAAAACCGTCGTTTTCCATTCCTTCCATAGCTCCCTAGACTTTATTGTCACTACGCAGTCCCATGTCAGGTCAGGGGTCTTGTGAGCGACATAGCGTCGGTGTCTGAAAGTGGTTTAGTGGTTTAGCATCCAAGACACAAGGCTATGGTCACGAAAAATTTGCTTACTGGCGGTCCTCTCCAAAAGTCACACCACCCCATTGGATCAATTGTTGAATCGCCTCGTTAAAGGTGTCGTCGAACGTTGCGAGTAAGTGTGCCTGCAGGAGAGACAAAGCTGTCAGCGTCCTTAGCCCGAATGTGGAGAGGCACCATTTCCCAATGCCCACCGGTGTCTTCTTTTTCATTATTCCTTTTAGTTCATCCATATCTATGCCCCATTTCTTAGCCTCCCCTCCGTCCATATCGTCAATATTCTCTTCCAATGTCTTGCCACCAGCACAAATACGACGTCCTCTCTCCTGCCCAAGCACTGATTCGATTGCTTTTCCTAAGACGCCGATATTGCGCTTGCGTTTAGGATCTTCCGTGCAATGTGGCGGAAACGCCACGCTCCCTGCACCCGGCAATCCGTCAAATGCCTCTGAAATCAACTTCCACGCCAATTCACTGTATGATGATGAATTCTTCAGGCTAGTGTGATGAGGCGACGACGCGGCAGGAAGGTAGAAGAACAGAGGGTGAGGTTGCAAAAGGTATCCTGTTTCGCAGGTCACACTATGTTGGCTACATGTAGCGTGATCTGGACAGGGCGTACAGGCATCCGGCTGTGGAAGAGGAAGGAGAGGTAGCAAGGGACAAGGCGTGGTATCAGCTTGGCCTAGGCTGTTATCCCTCGACTGCGGCGGATATAACAGCGTTCTGTTCTCCTTGTTGCACATTTCGATAGCGTGCCGCCTCGCCCGCAGAGCTTCAAGAGCTGCATTAGTATGGCTGCCGGTGTCGCAATAGCCGATGGAGGCAGACTCCATCTTATAGCCGACGAGCGCATTCAACGCCGCAAAAGAAAGCGCTATGCACGCTATGCGGAAGACAACTGAGGAAATTCTGGACCGCAGCGGAGTCTCATGAACAACCACAGCACTGGCAGCTGGGGTCGCGACTTGGCTCTGTTCAGATCCCTCTGCTCCAACAAACCGAGTTTCAAATTCCGAAACCCCTTGGTCTTCCTCGACCTCTTCCTTGATCGGCTCGACTAGGTGATGCGGTTCTGCCTGTTGCTCTGACTCATCTTGCGTTCCGAGTTCCTCACGGATAGGGATTTCATAATCGATGTCAGTGCCACCAGTCTTGACTTCAGGTGAAGCAAGGCGTGACGCTTGTTTGGGTAAGAAAGCCGGCAGTTCCGGTTGGAATGGAAATTGGGAAGGGAATTCTGGTCCTTCTGCTCGGGAAGGTCGAAGGGGAGACGTTTGAGGGGGTGCTGAAGATGATTTTCGCGGCTTGCGAGATACAACGCTCTTCCTACTGGACTTCGGTCTAACCGGAGAAGGACGAGCTGGGGACGAAGACTCTGCTCCTGACTGGAAAATGTTGTTGTCCTCCCAACCGCTATCTTCGTTCGTCTAGCCACCCGATCAGCACCGCCTGAGCAAGAAAAAGACCGGCTAGCTCACCGTTTGTGAAACGCGGCGCGTATGCGCACCTGCAGTGTCGGACTAGAGCAAATATCGGAGGTTAGTTGGATTCCAAGATAGATGCGGGAAACTCGCCGTCGAGTCGCTCTTTCCCACCTTCCGAAGAGGCAACTCATCCTCCTCCGGTTCACTTTCCTCAGCGAGCGTCGGCTGAGTGATAGCGGTAGAAGACTTCCTCGACGGTCCCCCTAGCGAAGGTTGAGCTGAAGAGCGCCGTCGTTTAGGCTGCAAATCAGAGGCATTCCAGAACTCAGCAAGGTAGGAAGGGCCCGGTTATGTATAAAGTTCCATACCAACTCTGCTCGTACGGGTGATGCGTCCTCTTCCTCGTCCTGAATTGGAGCTTTAGACAGTCTCCTAGATGACCTACGGGTCACGGGAGCCTACATGGCAGAAAAATACAGGCTGATTAGCAACTCTGCCAAAAACAAATAAGAAAACAGACATTTCTCCTAGCCGTTCCAAGAGGTTGGCCAGTGATTCCGTCCTTTATGCCGTCATCACTTGCGATGCTGTTTTGTCGCTTGAGCCTCTCCTTCTTGAGTTTTACAGATTTTGCCTTGATTTCGTCGTTGAAAAGCTGAACGAGTTTCGGTTTGGAGTACGGAGTCGGGTAAGCAATGTTGTGATAGCCTAGAACGCCAAGTAGCTGAGAAACGGTGAGCTTGGAAGGGTCAAAGTCTGGCTCAAGGTATTCTCCGAGCTCGATGACCTGCGCAGAGGTCATACGTGACATGACGAACGGATGGGGGGTTGCGTGCAGTTGACGGTGAGACAGATAAAGTGGACGGGCAGATCAAAGCACTCTCAAAATGCGCACGTGTTTGGCACGCTCAACGCGATCATACAAATAATCAACAACAAATCAACAAAACGCGTGTTCGGCGCGTCGTTCGAAAATGGTGGCCAAGTACATGCATGTAGTCGAACAACTGGTTGGATATCTAGAAGCTCGGCCGCAACAATCCACGCGTGCCGAACCACTTTCCTTTCACCTGGACAGAACGTTTAAATGTGCAGAATCTTTATAAAAAATAACCAACAACTCGCCATGTACTTCCAGTATGCTGCCGGAAACAAGTCCTTCTTCAAATTATAGAAGAACCTGTTGTCATCATCTTCAGCTATCCTTGTTGAGATCCTCAACTGTATCCATGCCTACCTGTGGCTTTTAGCTTGGTCAAAGAATGTTGCAAAGGTCTCTTTCGGCACCTGGCCGTATTTAAACTCTGCCAGCATCAACTCTCCATAACCAGTCAATAACTATCAAACACAGGCAGATCAGAAAACAAAGGACAAGGATTTGCGAACGGGGCTGACCGGACAGCTGGTGTAACCATCGTATTCGGCATTGCTGACTTTGCCTGTCTCAGCCACAGAGAACAGGTTTTCAGCAAGGACGGGAGCCTGCGCCGTGATTGCTGCAGCGGTCTTCGACGTCGGAAGAGAGGAGCAGTCGCCTAGAGCAAAGATGTTCCCGTATTCCGGATTGACATGTCTCAGTGTGGCCTGGTCGACTTGAACCCAACCGGCACTGTCCGCAATGGGAGACCCCTTCATGAAATTGAGGGGTCCCATAGGCGGGGTGACGTGCAAGATGGTATAGTCGACGTCAACTGTTGTGCCGTCCGCTTTTTGGAATGTCGCTTTGCGATTGGGGGAATCGATTGCCGTAAGGTTATGTTGGAAATGAGCGCCGACGCCTCGCTTCAACCGAAGGGCGTTCAATGCATCCGAGTATTTTTTCACGCTGAACATAGCAGGCGTAGCCGTGTAGAAATCGACTGCTATGTTCTCTCCCCGGTCAGTTCTGCGATACCTGTCCCAAGCCATCCACATGATCTTTTGGGGTGCTACGATTTCGCGACTCGTTCACAATCAAGCAAGTCACACGAATGAAAGCAAACGTCACCTCCAGCGCATTTGATAATTCCGGCAGGCTGTGTGAAAACGGCCTTCCCTGAACGCAAGGACTCAATGTCGTTCCAAGCCTTGTCGCATGTCTCGTACGAGTATATTGAAGACACTCCGGAAGTGGGGTCTGCGAGTGCCCGTGACAGACCCTTGATGCCATCCCAGTTGGTTTGGAGACCAGTGGCGACGACGAGAAAGTCATAAGAGATTTCGCGGCCCGAGGTAGTAGTGACAGAAGATGACGTCGGCGAAAAGGTCTTGACATAGTCTGGAACGTGTGCAATGTGCTTGGGAATCAAGGGTGCAAGCCGCTGACGGAAATCCGTCTTTGGACGCAGACCGGCGCCTACAAGGGTCCTTGGAAAACGTCACGATTTTATGAGTAATTGGGAGAAGAGATTGTGACTTTACCAGCCAGGCTAGAGGTTAAGCGCCGTAAGAACTTGGGCAGTGCCACGATTTCGACGGGTCACGAACCTGATAATAGTGGTACTCCTCACCGTCAAGAATAGCGATGTCCCCCTCGTTGAGAGGTTTTCCGGCAAGTTTAAAGCGATTGTAGATTTGATTTGCCACAGACAAGCCGCCACTACCTGTCAAGACGAAACAACATCAGGTGAGTGAAGAGATATGTATCCAGGGTGTTGTGCTGTGCACCTGCGCCAACGACGAGGACTTTGAACTTGTTCCTTTCAGCTGAAGTAAAGAACCGGACGCCTGAAGGGCTACTCGAGAAACGAGTGACGCTGCGAGCGACGGAAAACATTGTGGAAGGAGAGAACGGCTTCGGGCATGATTCTCGAGATGATATGTATAGATTTTTCGCCGGTTATGCAAGGATGTCGTGATGTTGACCATGTGACCGGACTTGTCACTGTCCAATTCAATATATTCACTCGCAATCTCTCTCTCATACCCACCCCATGTCAGACGTTCGTTCCAACCTTCATCCCAGGTCCAGAGGGCCCGGCCTTCCAACCAGCCCTCGTTCCCGTTCGATAGTCAGATCTGGACAGAGCCAGCCTCTTGCCGTTCACACTAATCCACCTCCATTCCCTAGGCGGATCCGCCCACAAGAGTCGCTGAACAATTTAACCCACGATCGCTCTCAGTCACAACCGACAACACTCCTTGCGCCAGAATCGTCCTCGAGACGCGCTTTGCACGCCAGTTCTTTCGGTGAGTGGGGCGATCCCCGCTCACATACCACATCAAGAGATGCGAGCTCGGCGTCCAGTTCTCCGTTCAACGGTGGGCGCGATTTGGCACCCGCGGACCGACATCACGACTCCAATGATAGACAACAATGGGATGGGTTTATGTCGGACGAAGGTTATGGGAGCCATACCACTTCTTCGTCGCAATGCAAGTTCCGCTCAAATCATTCGTCCCCCTCCGACTTACGGTTCCATAGCTGAACTGCCAAGCGATGGCTATGGCTATGCAATCTGGAATCGCGTGGCCACTGTGGCCAACTCGTTGACCTTGAGCGTCAGCAAGGCTTGGGCTGCCAATGTAACTACTTTCAGTGGGGAAGGTATCCATAACATATATCTGCGACATCAAGACACGATTCACGAGCCTTGCAGAAACACCTCCTGGCCAGGAATCACGTCTGACGCGAGCGATGAAAGCTTATCATCTGCAGCAAGCACACAGCCGGGAAGATCTGCCTGAATGGCTCTTTGACGAACAAGATCGTCGACCGCAGAAAGTCATACAAAGCTCTGCAGAACTCGCAGCGGGGGATCATGACGACCGACCGCCATCAACGGAACAGAACAGACCAAAGGGACTTCGTGACATTTTCGATGCCGCAGCCGCTGTACCATATGCATCGCTTGTTCACGACCGTCCATCAGAACGCAGGGCGCGAGATAACGTTACCCAACCTTCCAAAGCCACAGACAGGCTGAAAGCGATCAGAGATGCCAAGCGAGGAGCGTTCAAGGTCGCTGTGATGCAAAACACGACTCCCAGTGTCAAATACGGCAGTGAAGGTGAAGCCAGGCTTTCGGTGAAGGAGGATGCTGACCGACCGACCACGGCCAAAGTGGGCCTCCCGCCTCGGCCACGACGGACATGAACGATCACGCATGATTGCTGATGGCTTCTTTCCAAGTTGATAGATTGATCCACTCTCTTGGGTCTGCAGTGTGCATTGCCAATATACTTGGCATCCCGCTGCGATGCCGCATCCCTACCATGCCCACTGGTTGTCGTGGATAATCGCAAGCGGCGAGATAGAAACCGCCTGGGCAGCATCTCGCGCATCGGGATGACAGATGAGGGTAGAATGCCTATGGTATCACTGCAACAGCCTGATTAGGTGATGGATCATTCGAACAGAACAGGGGTATGTATGGCAACAGCTGACAGCTGTCCGAGGTGACCGTACCTCTTTGTCGTAAGTCACAAGTGTAGTACGAAGTCAAGCTGTAATTTGCAACGTGCACTAGGATTGGCTAGCAAGTTCTCATCAAAAAAAAAGTAAATAGCCAAGTAACCGTCCAATTGCAGCTCCTTGCTTCGGAGCTATTCTTGCACCCTGATCAATCGTTTCCATGGTGTTGTGGGATTTCCGAACACTCACACACGCCATCTTAAATACCTAGAGCCATGTCACCTGCCAACTCCCATCCTTTCCCTTCGTTCTCTCCCTTTCGTTTCTTTTTTTTTCCCTTTTATTCCTCCCTCGCTCTCACTCGAGTCGGTTCGATCATCGACTGCATTATTCTTCGTTCGAGGTAAGGTCTTGCATTACAACCTCACTCGTCATCTTATTGATTTCGAAGTACCCAAAGATCATTCCCTCTTTGAAAGAGCGTCATTTATCCTCCGAGAGGTTTCCGTAGTCTTTTGTCCGACATTTCGCAATCTTCACGGTCCTTCCTTCGTTATCTTCTGATACAAAATGGTTTTCTTTGCCCGTTTCATTGGCGCTGCGGTCGCTCTTTCTTCTCTCGTTTCTGCGTTGCCGAGACCACAAGATAGTGCTATCGGCGATGAAGTTGCCGTGTCTGCGCCCAACGGCACTCCTATCACCGACTCTGTCGAGCTGGCATCGTCAGTCTCCCCTTCACTCATTGTTGCGTTCTTTTCTAATTATGATGGACTCATAGGCAAACATCAGCTGAAGCTGCTGCAAAGACTGCGGATTCAAATCTTGGCAATGCTGGTTCCATGGACAACCAATGGACATCATCGGTGGAGGCCGTTGCAACGTCCACCACTGTTGCTTGGTCTTCCTACCAGACGCCATCTTATGGCTCGGGTTCATCCAACTGGGGCGGTTCAGACTACAACGACTGTGTTTCTCGTAAGTTCAGAGTTTTTTAACATGTTGAATCTGCCTCATTGGCTCGCCCTTCGACAGAATGCATTGCTACCTATGGCAGCCCTGCCAACACTTACACACCTAGCCCAACGACTAACGAGAGTAGCGGCAGCTCAGGGGGAAATGGCGTTACCCACACTGTCATTGTTGCTCCTTCGCAGGGTGTCCTTCGATATGTTCCCTTTGCCGTTAATGCCTCTATCGGTGATACGATCAAATTCATGTGGGGCGCCAATAACCACACTGTCACAAAATCCTCCGCCTTGACGCCATGCAACAAGTCCGGCGATGCCTTGTTCGCTTCTGGTCAACAGAGCAAGGATTTCGTTTGTGAGTTTAGGAACTTGCGCGACGATGCTTGCAAATACTGAGCCCTCCACGATCTCCTTCAGTCACCCAGGTCGTCAATGATACCAACCCCACCTTTTTCCACTGCGCGGTCCCTGGACACTGCCAGAAGGGCATGTTCGGTATCATGTGAGTCTCTGCAGGACCTTACTGGCGCACTCCCTTTTTTGTTTATGAGGTTTGTGTCTCCGTTCAGCAACCCGTCAAGTGCCATAGGCGCTCCCACATCTGTCTCCGGCATGATGTCGTCAATTGCCTCCAGCGTGAGCAATCACCCTTTTTTTCAACGTGTTGCCCAAGCTAACGATTGTTACAGAATGCCGACATTTCGGCGTATCAGGCTTACACCACCACGCTCACAGCGAACAGCGACAAGGCTGCGCGTTGGGGTGGGAATATCGATATGGCGTCGTTGCCCGACTGGTCGCACTCCCTGGTCGCTGAGAATGTCCTGTATACTCGCAGTTTCTTGGCATCCAACCCCGAAGTTATGAAGGATGATGGATCTATCGACCTCAGTGGTGCCAATGCAACGCCCTTGATGATACCCGAGGACATTGGCGCGGCTTTGAACAATGCCGGATCCTCGCCTTCTTCGACTTCGTCTTCATCCCCTGCGGAGTCGTCCTCGTCCCTCACCGTGGAGTCTTCTGCCCCCGCCCAAACTCAAGGCGCGGAAAACTCCACCAATGGAGCAGCATCTCTGACCACCTCGCGAGCGTTGGTGGCTTTGTCTGTCTTCATCGCCACATTCTTTGCCCTTTAATGCAGCAGATCAATTTCAAGAGCTTCACGCGTGCATTTTAGTTTCAATAGATAACCGTCATATACCGTCAAGATTTCGGACTTTCTCGGACTCCTTTACTTCTTCGTTGGATAGCTTTACTCTACTATCTTGCATCTGAGAAATTCATTCTCTTGCTACTTACGTGGGCTGTATGTGGGACGCATAATTGAAGCCTCGAATGACAACTCCAATTCTGATTCCACGCAAAAAGCCGTGAGCATTAAAAAAGAGTGTTAATACTCAAGTGGTTACATTCCAAAGATCATGTCGATTTCATCTTTGGCTACCTTCTTTTTCTTTCGTGGCTTGACAAGGTCGGGATGCCGTCTGCCATTCTGCGTTTTGGCTCGTTCAACCGTTACTTCTGTAATGCTTCCATGAGCCCTTTGAAAAACACCTATTTGAACGAGTGCATACTCGTCCTTTGTTTCGAGACCACAATACTCGATGCAGTTTGGGTAAGCTCATGAAGATCAAACTCGGCAGCAACGACAGACGTCGTCTCGGAGACATCAGACATCTGAACTTCCCCGCTTGCCTGAGGGATCTGTAACAAACATAAATCCCATCCCTGTGCGGAATTCGAGTTCGCAGCGCACCGATAATACGTCTACGAGGCGCGCGATGAGATCAATGATAGCTACCATTCCCTCAAGGATCTCCGTCACTGCGATCTGCATTCGGGATGACACTGCGACTAATGTGAGGATGAACTGAAGGAATGCTCCAGTTTGTAGGACAAGAACAAGTGCACTGGATTTTGTTTAATCGACGACCGAACTGTCGGTAGAGGCGACGCACCGATACGCATTCATTATCCGGTCTTGCATCTAACAGCACAAATTCGATAGTTTGAAGGGTCCATAAGTGGAGCACAAGCCGGATAAATACCGTTTTCAACAACAGCACACCATCTTTGAGCCGTCGAGAGGTGCGTTCCAGAAACTGAACATCTGGATAGTGTGTCCAAGAGCCTTTTGGTAAATTTGAAGTACTTTAAAACGCAAATCAATGGCCATCAAAGACGAGAGAAAAGGAATGGCACACCTGATGATAATAGAGTCACCGTCAAAGAATGCCCAGCGCAGTGCGGTAGTAAGTTGACAGAGGTTCAAGGCGAGCAGTCGACGGCAAAATGTTCGTACGTCCGCAACGCGTCGCCAAAAAAGGGCGCCTCTGTGCTGATTCTTACCCTTGTAAAACAGCCTCTCCAAGACTCTGGATTCGTCGGACAGCGTTTGAAGCGCGGTTTGAATCCGCCGGGAACAAAGCTTGATGTCCTTCAACGCGGAATCAACAGTTGCATGGTGGCTAGAGTCCAAGGCAGAACGCGGCGAGCACTTTGGTTCAAAGGACTGAATGTGCAGCTTGGGGTGATTGCGTGTCATGAACGGTTTGTAAAGAGGTAGTACATGTTTGCAACCGACAAAGTCCCCTGACACACAAAAGCAATCACGGCAGCCCTTTTCGAGTCCGTCAATCACCCCTTCTCCCTAACCCACCATAGAATGGCTCAAGCTGGGCAAGATGCCAAGTTCTTCCAGCGTGGCAAAATCGAGGTTCGTCTAGCGCTCGCCATTCCTGACCGTAAAGCTCCGTGACACCGCAGACAGGAATTTCGGGCAGAGCTGCAGGCTGCTGAGACAAAGGACAAGAAATACATCAAACGAAAGACAGCATTGAAGAAGATCGTCGCCAACATTACAATGGGCAATGATAGTTGGTATACCCCCATTTTCGTGGCTACACCGTCATTGTTCATACGCGTATCCTCCGCACCCACCAGTGTCACTCCTGTTCACTGATGTGGTCCAATGTCTTGGCACACCTCTCCTAGAGATCAAAAAGAGTGAGAGATATTGCTATTGCGTTGTGATAATTCAACGCTCAAGCGTCATCCAGTGGTGTACCTTTTTCTGGTCAGTTATGGCAAGTCGAAACCGGACCAGATACATCTTGTCATTCCGAATTTCCTGCAGGTAGAGCACCCCGATTGACTTCGATTCTCCCTAACAGACACCTAAAGTTACGAGTCCGACAGGATTGCAATGACAGGAATCCTCTCATTCGCGCCCTAGCCATCCGTACCATGTCTTATATCCCCATACCCGTCGTCACTGACGCCTTGACGGAAAACTTGAGACATTGCCTACGAGATCGCGATCCATACGTCCGTAAAACCGCTGCCATATGCGTCGCTAAGCTGTACGCAGCCGATCCAAGAAGAGCGGAAAAAGAAGGGTTTGTAGAAATGCTACGCGATTTAATGTTAGACGGCAATGCAACTGTCGTAGCAAACGCGGTCGCTGCGTTATCCGAAATTGGTGACCGGCAAGATGGCGTCATCTTCAAATTGAACCTCACCACGGCGAATAAATTGATTACTGCGCTTGATGAGAGCTCAGAGTGAGTCATTCCCCGCTTCCATACGTTCTTGTCATTCACTGTCGGCTAGATGGGGCCAAATATACATTCTCGATAGCCTGTTACGATACGTCCCTGAAAAGCGCGCAGACGCTGAACTGATGGCAGAGCGAATTATCGTTCATCTTCAACATGCTAATTCTGCAGTTGTTTTGACCACGATCAAAGTCCTGTTATACCTGATGAACTACATGGATGACCGCCGTATCATTGATTACTGCTGCAAAAAGATGGGACCTCCGCTCGGTTTGCTTCTATGTTTCGGTGCTTTCGCTGAAATCTAATGAGGTATCTAGTGACATTGCTTTCCTCAGGCCCTGAAGTACAATATGTAGCCCTCAGAAATATCCTCCTCATAATACAGAGGCGCCCCTCTGTCCTCAAGAACGACGTCAAGGTTTTCTTCTGCAAATATAATGACCCTATCTACGTTAAGCTCGCCAAGCTTGAAATTATGTATCGGTTAGCGCGAGCCGAAAATGCCTCAGAAGTGTTGGCCGAACTCCAAGAGTGAATCTCTCAATCATCAGGTTTTATCCGGAGTCATCTGATCCCGCAAGGTAGATATGCTTCCGAGGTGGACATTGACTTTGTCCGGAAAGCCGTTCGATCAGTCGGTCGACTAGCTATCAAGGTGGAAGCGGCGGCCGACAGTTGTATCCAAGCGCTATTGAATCTTATTGAAACTAAAGTGATCTACGTGGTGCAGGAAGCAGTGATCGTCATAAAGGATATATTCCGACGTTATCCAGGAAAATACGAGGGCATCATCCCGACCTTGTGCGAGAATCTCGACCTTCTGGATGAGTCGGAGTCCAAAGCGGCCATGGTTTGGATTCTAGGTCAATTCGCGAACAGAATCGACAATGCAGATGAACTGTTGGACGATATGCTGTACACGTTCCTAGAGGAGAGCGTCGAAGTAAGTCTGACTGCCATACTCGCTTGTTTAATACCTATAAATGCATATTCAGGTACAGCTGGCGCTGCTCACTGCATCGGTCAAGCTGTTCATCTACAAGTCGCAGTCAGACAAAACCAAGGAACTTGTGCATAAAGTACTCAAATGGGCCACCGAAGAAGTCGATAACCCTGACCTGCGCGACAGAGGTTTCATGTATTGGCGTATGTTGGCTATCAACCCTAAAGTCGCCGGAGAGATAGTGCTTTCGGAAAAGCCTCCAATCACCACAGACTCCGATCGTATGGAACGAGGCGCATTGGACCAGCTCCTCCTTCACACTGGTACTCTTGGCAGCATTTACCACAAGAACCCTGAAGTATTAATTTCCCTGATCCGAAATTATTTCTGCGCTCTAATTCAAAGTCCCAGACTTTTATCCGGAACGCTGCTCCGAAGGCATTGACAGACAGTCCGGCCCTTAATGCACATTCCAAGGCTGTCTTGATACCACTTCCTCGACCTCAGCTACCATCCACGACAATCCAAGTGTCTGGTCCTGGGCCCATCGAGCCCAACCAATCGCTGCTATCGAACCAAGAACAATCCCTACTTTCCACAGACGCAGAACTGATACCTCCTGTACCCGCAAAGACCCAGAACAACAGTACAGAACAAGCCATCCATAGCAACAATGACGGCGCTCAAGAAGAGTCTACCAAGACTGTTGATCCATACTCGGACCTGGAAGGTGCATTTGGGAGCTATTTGGCAGACGAGCCTAGACCAATGGCCACTGGAGACAACAGAACTAGACAAGGTTATGACGATGATTTGCTGATTTGAACATCAGCAAGAGGCGATCGCAACATGATGAGTTCATGGGAATAAGCTCCAGTGTTCCAATCACGTACATTCATCATCAACTGGATAAGATGGTATGTACTTTCTGTGACAAATGAGAAAGCGTCGCCTTCGGCCGTAGGGAGTTATAATGCTAGGATTTAGAAGATTAATCATCTGATTGCTGAAGCAAGATATTACGAACCTCGCCCAGACCATACATTCTCCTATGGAAACTGATTCGGACAGGGCGTTTGTCACCCTCGACACCATTGGCTTCGATCAGGTCATGCACCACCACTGAAGGTTGACCCGCTTGGACGACGTGAATGGGAGTGTTGTACGCCCGACTTAGTGCCAGAATCTCGGGTTCGCCGCCCCAAATGGCTGTGTCTCGTATAGAAGCACAGTAGCGTTGAAATTCTTCCATTGTCATGAACCCGTCACCAGCACCATCTCGGCTATCTTCACTAGAAGGGAGGAAAGGAATGAAATCCTCCGGATGTGCCGACATATATTCCGCAGCCGCTTTGCGCACATTGGTATAGTTGGCCTCCGACGTTGGAAGGATGCCTATGAGAGCAAGCTGGTCGGCAATCGCAGAGAAGAGGCAGTGACCATCTGGGTTTATCTGCAAGAACGTCAAGACTCGCGCACCCACTTTCCACAGCTATGATCTACCTCATGCATTTGTAGTGATAGATCAGAGCAAACCTGATTAATGTCCCGTTCTTCTTCTTTGGCCTCTCGTTCTATTCGTTCTGAAAGCATCGGGTCGTCAGGACCAGACGATTGAGCTAAAGCGGCGGCCTTTCGGGCCTTGCCAAACTCATGATGAGACAGGCTCCTTCTTAAGCCATTGTATAACATGCCTGTCTAGCTTTGAAGCGGCTCTTCGCATTCAACTTGCTGCTGAAATCTTTTGGGCCGTCTGATCTAAGCGGAGGACCGTCCAAAAGTTTTGTAGTTGTCTGCTGATAGGTTTCTTCCATGGAATCCAGCTGTGAAAGGAGCTCGTCCATTAGATCATCGTTTTCCGGCGCTATCGGTGGCGGCGCAACTGGCTTCTTCGCCTTGGTTTTCTTTGAGCCAGCCATGGGGGATGATTTGTGGCAAAAGCGCAACTGCACCGCCACAATAAACAGAGATCACACTATGATCCTGATAACGGGATCGCTTTCAGCCATCGTCTACACTCACACTCGCTATGTCTGCAGAAGTAGTGGCCAACCCCCCTTCAGTCAACGTCACCGTAATTGAGGGTCGTCTCTTGCAATTGTTGGAAAACCTACGTCAGACAGACGCCAAGGAGTCATGGGACGAGGTCGCCACTGCCTCCCATTCTCTAGCAAATATTTTACGCGTCAAGGATGGCCCAGGTGAGCGACAGCAGCAAATCTGGTCTCATTATAGGTAATGACAACCTTCTGCTTCAGTGGACAACCACACTCTACTCGGAAGAACTGCCTTACCACAGACGTGTACATCTCTATTTCGCCTCGCATTACATGACGCTCCAACTCCAAGCGAAGAGTACGTGCCTGCAGTATACGAGATTCTCAGAGTATGCGCAAATATCTGCATGGACCATGGTAAGCATCAACAGCCTCCTGTGCACATGACTACCACTAATCGCTCGACACTTAGACGAAAACAGAGGATACATGCTAGAAGCAGGCCTCCCACAAGCCCTAGTTGCTCTCCTTGAAGGCTATGCGGACACTATCATTTCCCCATTGCACAACGTTCCCCTCAAGATACCCGTTTCTCAACTTCGAATTGTCAAAGTCGCCATCGGCGTTTTGCTAAACTCCAGCGTCAGTTACGGTAAGCACCGTTGTAGGGGATGTGGTATGGATGCTCTTATGACATTTAGATCCCGTCAAGTATCGCTTGATATCGTTAGAAGCGGCTCTTACGATTCTGAAGCTGTCGTTATCGATATATCCTCCTGGATCTTGGTTGACAGCTCCCTTATTATCGGGCTTTAGAGAAACGGATGCCGTCGCTGTGGAAGAAAATTGGGCCTTGCGCAGCAGTCTTTCCGACTGGAGTTGGAAGATTATCACAGAGCTCAAGGATATCAATGATGAATGTATGTTTGCCAAGATGATCAAAGATTCTTCGGCACTAACAGCCTCATCAGCTTTGCAAATCTTCTCATCCTCAGCGCTACCTTTCCTCGTCCTCCCCCTACAAACATATTGCTCTCCCTATTCTGAAGGCACCGATTCGCCTTTTGGTGCAGATTACCAATTGACAAATACCCTGATTCAGGCTGACTTTGAGGTCTTGGAGGAATGCTGCATGCTTATTGAATCTCTTTCTCTCGATTCAGAAGACATTCGGCTTTCTCTAGCTCAAGGCTTCACGTCCCCTGTCGAACATGGGAATCTGCCATACCTTACACCCATCCTCAACTTCATCGAGAATGCAAACTACCCCCAGATATGGCGCCTTGCAACATTGGGTGAGGCGGAACGGAAAAGGATGCAGAAAGCTTTCGATATTTGCAAAGCAGCACTGATCAAGTCTGTCGTGGAGGTGGCAGGTGAGGAAAGGAACTTGGTCGTTCTTTGGGACGACAAAGACAAAAGCAAACCTGGGGGAGAATTCGTTACTCGAATGGTGAATTGGATCAAAAATTACGTGTCCAACATGGAAAAAGGCTCAAGTTCGCCTGAGCAAGATGAAATACCCACTGGTAGAGATGATTTAGTCATCTGCGCTAGCCTGGCCCTAGCAAACATGATTAGAAACGGTACTACCCTTCTACGCGCAGTTTGATGGTTTCTTGCTGACGTCAAACAGAGAAAATTTCGGAAGCGTTGTTGTCACCTCCTTATTCACTGTCTTCGACTCTTGCCTCAGACCATCTCCTATCCGGCACCGTGGATATCAAGGTGAGACATGGCATTATTGGCCTGCTTAAGCATATCGCGCAATCCGCCACACGTTCCATCACGATACAAGCCGCCCTCCTGAATGCTGGAGTAGTTCGCATTATCTCTGACAGTGGGTTATGGGACGAACGCAATGACCCGATGGGCGAGGTCGTTCAACTCGGCGCAATTGGGGTTGTCAAGCACCTTTGTGGTTCAAGCAGTATGTTCCGGTGCAAAGACTTTCCTTCTATTTCCTGATCCTGAGGATTTTCCCATAGTTGACCAGACCATCGTTTTTGTTCTGCCTTCGAGCAAGGCCCCTTCGTCTCCTACGGGCCTTACGAAGATTCTTGCTCTTGTAAAACGCTCCGATTCCATTCCAGTGAAGAGTGAAGGGACACGCATCGTTGTCAACGCCATCAAATCCCTCTGGTCTATCGATCCTCCAACGACACCGTCATCTAACTCAGCCGCAGCGGCGGCGCAAGCCGATAACGCGAAAGATAAATTACCCTTCCCCGACAAACAACGGAAGCGAATAGCCGCTATACGGTCTGTGCTGACATATGAGTGCGCTTTGGCACTTGCCGCCATGGTGGCGCGCAGTGCCAAATACCCAGTTCTGGTCAATGAAGGCATAGTGTCCATGAGCTTACTGAGCACACACAGGGATGGCGGTAAGACCTTATATCTACATACGTGAGGTACTTATTAAGCTGCCCAAAGGACCTCTCGTTTTGCGTGCTTTGATGGACCCAGTCGACTCTAGCCTTTCTTCAACTCTAACGGACGCCTCCTCAGAGACCTCGGGCAATGAGCCCGAGTTGTCTCCCACCTCCGTAGATTCGACGCCCTCCTCCCCTAGGCATGCTCTGGACATGTTAGTCCAAGTATTGAGAAATGTGGACAACCCTGTGAATTTTCCTTTGGAAATTCGAGTAAATGCGTGTTCTCTACTACTTCAACTGGAACGACACAATTCGCAGAACCAGCTGGCAGAACTGAAAGCTTTCATGTACCCTGTGCTAGAAGAGTTGATTGCCGTATCGCCCACCAACTTGAACGACCATCCGTTGGAGGACATGCTAGCGAAGGCAGTCAAGAAAATATTACATGCTTGGTCATCGAGGTAACCAGACATGTTCGTCTCAGCTGACAATAGGGAAGTCAGTAGTAACCACCTATGTATGATACTTAGTAGTGTATGATGTACAATGTGATCTGAATAGACATCGTTTTCCGGTAAAATGATAGCACCGATCCGGCGTCTTTATTGCCGCTGCCGCCATTATTAAAACAGCTCAAACAGTTGAACAAGCAGCAACCTCCCGTAGTTACCCACGTTCCAGAATCATGAGCAGCAGCACTGTTACTGTTGATATCTCGGAGGGCATAGCCACGATCACTCTGAACCGCCCGAAATCTCTCAATGCCTTAGTGGAGGCTGGTGCGGCCACCTGCAGTTTCACTTTTGTATTACTCCTGAACGAACCTCGCCCCATTATAGATTACACACTTCTGGCAGAGACATTGAGAGAAATTAACGGTCGAGACGACGTAGTCGTCACGATATGGCAAGGTGCGTCTTGCGTTGCGCGAATCACCTGTGTCATCTGAGGCTTCTGTTCTGGAATTGCAGCTCAGGGGACGTGGTTCTGCGCGTAAGTCTGCCACCAATCGCTGCGTCTGGTCATGCATATCGTGCCTAAACCCGGTTGTCGCAGTGGAACGGATGTGAAATCCAAACCGAGCGGAGATTTGACCTCAACAAGTCTGCGGCAATGGTATCTATCGGCTGTTGCGCGAACAACCACGGATTGTGGCCAAGCTGTAATGTAATCGGTCTCCTGTATGAGGCTCCGAATTGAGCAGGGAACTCAAAAGTTGTATTCACACCGGAAAATCCTCGTTGCTGCCTTGAATGGACCCGTCATGGGTAATGTTTCTCTGCACCCCCAATAGCCTGCTTCCGTTCAAGCAAACTGATCTCGCATTTATCTGTAGGCATAGCCGCCGGTAAGCCAACCCGATAGAATACAAGTTCACAAGTTAAATCCACGTTTGCTGGTAGCGTTCCTCGGTTATTTTGATTTTATTTATTGCATGCCAGATGCGTGGCTGTCCGTGCCCTTCACCTTTCTAGGTAGACCCTATCATTCGTGCCCCTAGTTTGCTACGGGAAGCTCATTTTTACCTTTTTCTCTATCCTTAATGCAGGGCTTGTCGCCGAAGGAGGTTCTAGCGTCAGTTTCATTAACCGAAGTAAGTGTTAATGACCTGATTTCTCATATGAGATGGTACCGACGCCGCCAAGTGGGCCCCGCAAAGGCGAATGAAGTCTTATTATGGGGAAAGAAAAAAGGAGCGAAGGAACTACTTGACTGTGGCTTCGTGAAGTGCGTCCATCCCCTCTCGCTTTGTCTCTACAACTTATGTCTATCTTAGTCAGATATTTCCTTCCCAAGCAACCGATCACTTTCACAGAACTGTTAGAGAACACGTATTGGAAGAATTGAGAGGTCAAGATCACGGGGCTCTGCTGGAAATGAAAAGGCTCATCCGTGCTGGGCTGAATGATAAAAATGATCCAGATGCTGTCAATTTGAGAGAAAGCTACGGTGAGACAACAGACGCGTTCCGACCTCTCATTCGTATTCACGATTGTACCTGAAATCAGCACAAGCCGGTAGATTCGCCAGCGGAATACCATCGCAACGCTTTGCTATGGTATCCAGGAAGGAGATAAGACATAAACTGTGATTTGCAAATACGAATGTGCTTTCTGTTAATTGACATCTGACCCTCCTGTGCTCGTCCTTAACAAGCGACGTCGAAATGCACAGGGTTGGCCTAGTTAGGCGAAGTGATATGCCAACGCTCTCGCCTATCTGCGCCAGTCACTGCGAGCAAGCTGGGATGTGTGATAGCTATCATTAAAGTGAGATGGATGCTAATCTACTGGCAGTGTTGATGGCTTTTATTCACTCATTACCACCAGTCATCATCCAGCTGACGAACACTCGCAGCTTGCATCCTCCGCATTATTTGCGCACTGAATGTCATGTATATTTGCGAGTAACACGGCGAAATGTTCAGTCACCAAGCCCGAAGGTCAGATGGATAACCGTCATCTACGGCCGCGCGTCGTTGATGTGCCTGAGGAACTGCTTTTATCGGAGGACATCAATCCATTGGCTTGGCACACAAGGTGGTTGTCAGCATTATAGACTTTACTCCATCTTGAAAGCTGTCCAACCCAAGATCCGCACTGGAACCGAGATCGAGATAACACCACACGACCTTATGGCTGCATAAGAAGACTGATAACTGGTCTTCTAACTTGGCCTTCTCATTGCTTCCCCCGCGTTCTAACATGAGCGAGAAAGAAAAATCATCGTCACCCATCGACTTCTATGATGAAACCTTTGAGGAGCCTCCAAAGGACAAGACCCTTCATAGGGGGCTCAAGGCCCGGCAAATATCTATGATAGCCGTACGCGCCATCGTCCTACTTCCGACTCGTCCGCTGACGTGGTGATAGCTTGGCGGAGCGGTGGGCACAGGTTTGATCATTGGTTCGGGAACTGCTTTGCGTCGAGGAGGTCCGCTTGGTAAGCTCCAGTAGTCGGGGTGCTCATACGACGGTGCAGGCGTCAATATTTTTTTTAGGTCTGCTTTTGGGCTACGCCTTTGTCGGCTTCGTATGCTACCTTGTGATGATAGCGCTCGGGGAGATGGCTGCGTTCCTCCCACACAAAAAAGGATTTGCAGGTTATGCAACTCGATTTGTTGATCCTGCTCTTGGTTTTGCTTTGGGCTGGAACTACCTTATGAAATACGTATGTGCAGCGCTGTCATTCCAGACCACGGCTTGCTGAATTGATAGCACTACAGCTAATTGTAACACCAAACAACATCAACGCAGCGGGTGTTGTTGTACAATATTGGAACCGATCAGTACACATTGCTGTCTGGATGGGTGAGTCTTATAGGCCAGCTCGATAAACGCCGGTGTACATGATGTCTTTTCATTTTCATCCAGCCGTTTTTATTGCATTTAGTAGGTTTGGATAAGATATTATTTTCTATAACTGATCACGACGCGGAAAAGTTTTCATCGTAAATTTACTGGGTGTCCGCGTCTTCGGGGAACTTGAGTTCTGGTTCTCGAGTATAAAAGGTAGATCTTCTTAGACTGTATTTTCTGAAACGGCCTCTCAACCTGTTGTTGTTTAGTGACCTGCTTGATCGGGTTGCTGCTCATGGGTATCATTGTTGATCTCGGTTAGCTGTCCCCAGTGAATGTTGGAGCAGTTCTTGACAATTCCCCTTCATAGGTGGAAATCCCAAGCACGATCGTATTGGTTTTCGCTATTGGAGGGCCCCTGACGGCCCCATGGGCTCGTATCTGTTGGACCAAGTTAAGAATGGCCCTCTGGCCATCTTCCTTGGATTCTGGGCAACGCTTACCAATGCCCTTTTCGCATATATCGGCACGGAACTCATCGGGGTATGCTTTCATTTCGTTGCTGAAATGCTCTATTGATCGATTCGAAATCCAGGTAACAGTAGGGGAGGTAAGAAACTTTGCTGGTCGATTTTACGTGGCTGTTGAGTCCTTGACAGGCTGAAAATCCGCGCCGCAACATCCCCATAGCAATACGAAAAACTTTCTATCGAATCCTAATTTTCTATGTCGGTGGCGTTTTTGTGATTGGCCTCATCGTCCCCAGGACAAATGAGTCGCTGTTCGTTGCTACCAAGTCCAAGACAGGTGCAGCCGCTAGTCCTTTCGTCGTTGCGACGACACTGGTATTTCCGTCGTCCCTTCGTACCCGCCTAATGACTGAAGATATTGTAGGTCGGTATCAAGGTTTTAAACCACATCATCAACGCCGCGATCCTTATTTTCGTCTTAAGCGCTGCCAACTCGGATCTTTACATTGGTTCTCGAACACTTTACGGTTTGGCTATCGAAGGAAAAGCCCCTAGAATTTTCCGACGCGTGAACAGCATGGGCGTCCCATACGCATCCTTGATTCTCTGTACACTATTTTGTGGGTTAGTTTTCCTGAACGTCAGTTCCTCTAGCGCAAAAGGTGATACGGGTATCGGTTAGTATGCGCACGGTTTGAGCTGACAGTCACCACAGTTTTCACCTGGTTCGTCAACCTGGTTTCGACGTTTGGCGCTATAACATGGATGTGCATTGTCTATTCGCACATGTGAGAGGATTCTGTTGCCTCGTGGACATCCAAGACATTGACAAGTTGCTTCGTAGTAAATTCATGAACGCTTTGAAAGCACACGGAATGTCACGAGCAGATCTGCCATATCAAGCGCCTTTCCAGCCCTGGGGGAGCTGGTTTGCATTGGTGGCAACTGGTATCATAACTTTCTTCAAGGGATTCGACACGTTCCTACCTTTCAAATCCGACACTTTCGTCACGTAAGTAATTTTGCCTTTCAACCAAGTTTCATGGCCAATATATCGTGCCTCCCTGCCAGGAGCTACATCGGAATTCCCATCTTCTTTCTTCTCTGGGCTGGGTATAAGATGCTGTACAGAACAAAAGTCTTACCCGCGGACGAGGTTGATCTCGTTACAGGTCTTCGTACCATCGACGAAGAAGAAGAGAAATTCCGAGAAGAAGAGGCTACAAAGCCTCCTAGAAGTTTCCTCATGCGATTATGGGAGGCGATTTAATGAATCTAATGATTTGGAATTGGTAGCAATGAGCTCGTGTACCGTAGTATTGGGAGGATCCCATGACGCGTTCCGTCATAATGATTGCTGGATATGCATCGTCCTGAGTGACAATTTACATATGAGGGTCTCGATCACAAATCATAATAGCATTTTCGGTAATGGCGGTCACAAGGTTGCGGCGGTTAATAATTCATTTGTCATAACATGATATACAGTGGAACTCGAAAATGATGGCTATATAGCCTCAAGAATTCGTTCCAAGCGCTTCCAAGTAGTCAAAGCATCGGCTTCCGCGTCGGACTTTGTCCTGTTGTTGCGCCCAGCATCATTTAATCCGTTATTCATCCATGGCTCAAGTCATACCCATAGTCTCTCGCAGTGTCGTCAAGAAGGTCCTTGCTATAGAGACGCCCGAGGTGATGAAGTTTCCTTTTGCTCGCTACGAGTCGCTAGTGCTAATGTTGGTGAGTATGGTTCAGGGTGCGGGCGCACTGGTCCGCAGAAGCATCGGTTCTATGAGTCTCAGGAACCTGACGCCATTCCTTATGCTCGACCATTTCCATGTAACTAAAGGAGCGGTATGTTCCCTGGACTTGATAGATTTTCTTGTATGTCAATTGTAGCATCTCAGGGATTTCCTGATCATCCACATCGGGGGCAAGCAACGGTAACATACATGCTTGAAGGGTATGTGGAAGTAGTTATTTAGGACTGACTGACCCTTATTTGCAATCCAGCACCAGCAGACACGAGGACTCTGCAGGACATAGCGGAACAATTGGTTAGCCATATAACTTCAGATGTGCGCCCAACGACCGACGGAGACTCTCTTAGAGACTGGTGGCGTTCAGTGGATGTGTGCCGGCAAGGGGATCATTCATGCGGAAATGCCCGTACACACCGAAGGTGCACCCGATCCACGCGGGCTCCAGCTTTGGGTTGACCTGCCACAAAAAGTGAGCGGAGGTCCCAATCATCGGTCGCGCACCTTCGCTAATCCTCCAGTGACTCCAAGTTCAAAATGGTGGTATGTCCATGTGTACGACTGCAGAAGGCGGTCCTTTTCCTTTCCTTTCTTCCATTCTGAAATAATCACTCGTAGGATCCTTCATACCAAGAACTGGGGCCTGAACAGTTAGCAAAACTCTCGTATCATTGCTAACCCAGCCTCATGACTACTAGGATACCAACAGCGTATCCAGACGGACTAGATGGTCCTGTCAAAATTAAGGTAATTAGTGGTAAAAGTCACGGAATTGAATCCCCCGTCAGGCCACTGGGCGGTTGCTGGTTCTTCCATGTCATCTTCAGGAAAGCGGCAAGCACGTTTCAGGATATCCGTCAGTCGCCTGTGTGCAATAATATCTGCAATTTAGTCACTGACTATCCGCATAGCTGTCGGGTGGACTTCTTTTATCTATGGCAAGTCCGATGCTTCAGTAAGAGGCGCGCTCTGATAATCGAATTGCAGTCTTAAAGGGGAGTCTCATGATTGGGTCGGGGAGCACTCCACTGGGAGCCTTCCACGCTTTGGTCTTGTCAGCCAAAGAGAACGAAACAGGCATATCAATAAAAGCGGTTGAAGGTGGCACGGAACTTATCCTGGTTGGTCGACATTCTGTCCCTTTGTTCTGTGGGAGGTTGACCCTTTTTCAGGTTGCTGGAGAACCACTGGACCAAACAGTTTACCAGTATGGGCCATTTGTCATGACAAATCGTGAAGAGATCCAAACAACTCTTATTGATTGTAAGTCAGTGCAGGCATGATCATCCTTTCCCTCGATTACACCAATCAATAGATCAGGCTGGAAGGAATGGTTTTGAAAAGGCACATACTTGGAAGAGCAAGATAGCTTACGAATAGTCGCAAGTCTTGAGGGGTAGCATTTCCCAGATGATCGCATTTTCATGTCAGTCAATGTAGCATGCATGAGCTTAATCATGAGTTAGACGCATGTTATCCCACATGGCGTCGTCTTCGGTGCTTTTGTCTTCTTTCACTGCTGAACTGTACCTATCCCATATGACCACTGTCGGTATACTTTTCATGAACAGTTTATCAACTATTTCGCCCTTCTGGCCTTTGAGTTGCTTGGTATCCGGGGGCGGTGGATGCGTAATGTGGATTCGAGTATATCGGTCCAGTGCAGTTGACGCCATGAAAGACTGAGCTGGGGCTATTGACGTGACTGCACCGGATATTCCTGTTGACCGTCAAAGTCAGGCCTAATCCAGAATTTCCAGCAACTATCGCTACCTTTATATCCATATATGATACGGCCAGTTCGCAAGTCTAGAGCGTATAAATGGTTTACTGTATCGGATACAAACACTTCACTATGATTAAGTGAGGAAAAAGAATAAACTTCATCAACACGAAACACTTGCTGTTCACTATGGCCCTTTTCAAGAACTTTAATTCCTGAACCGCGTGCGATGTCCCAATCCGCTATGGGACGATGTGCAACACGCGTCTCGTACAACCGCACGTTTCCCAATTGGGTGCCAGCGATGAGCTTGTGACCCGAGGGCGTGCACGAGATGAAGTTTAAGCAGGTGATATGAACCGGTTGCCGGAGCCCAAGACTATCGTTTCGCACCTGCCAATATTTCAGCATCGCGGTCGAAAAGTTTTCGCGGAGAGTGGTTACATTTTTGGCCCGCCAAATCTCACCTGGGAAGAATGAGTTGGCGCGTTTTCGTTTTTTAGAGTCGGCACTAGCAGAGATGCAAGCTCTTTTCTCCGAGGGGGAGAATGCCAATTCCGTATCCCAGACTGATAATTCCACCTCATCTCCACCATAGGAAAACGTATCTTGGTTTTCCGACATTCGCCAATTGCTCAGTCTGGTGGGCAAGGAGGCAAAAGCTGGTTTGCGTGTTTGAGTATCAGCATCATCTGAGGGCATCTCAATCAGCCTCAAAACTCCATTTGACAGGCACGAGTATATTTTGCTGTAGGTGACGAGCTGTGAGGAGAGGAATCATGAATAAATGCCAAGCTCAGAAACCTACTTTTCAAAAGCGTGAAGACCAATATAGCGCTCTTCAGGCTTAAAGCGCGATTCATTCCACTCAGATACAATCCTTACTCCAAAATCATCGCTTAGAGAAAACGCACTCGCGGACCCGTTCGCGAAACCGGCGACAACTAGTCTTGAGCCATCGGAAGATGGCGAAGTGGTGAGGGCTTGTATAGGCGGCCGGCATTCTTTCATCCCATCTAAGATAGTGGTACACGATAACTTGGGTGCAGCATCATTATTAGGTTGGTGTTCGAGATAATGGATGCATTTGATATTGCCTAGTTCGTCGCCAGTCAGAAATCGAGGCATGGAAGTAGACGAAAGGTGTGTGACGTGACAGACTTTGTGACTACTATCACGAAAATATGTCTTCGTGGCCTGTTTTCCTCATGGAAGGACCATTGAGGGAGCTCGTCAAACTCGAAAAGGTCACTGCAGCCGATGGGGACACGCCATCGCTAGTTGGCAACCTCAATTCTCTTCTTGAATCTCTAGAAACTGTTAAGCAACAATACCTGAATTCCACTGCCGATGAACATACTTTGAAGCATCTGCTTCAGGCAGTGGAGGACAAGAAGAAGGAGATAGACGAGCGGCAAAAGGATGTGCATGCATCAATATCGCGGTTAGGAAAGGCGTTGGATAAGGTGTGGATGCCATCTCGTCGCCAGATCCTTCTACGGTTGACTCCAGGCGTCCAGAAATTTCCATCAAACCTACCATCATATCCAAATCTCTTCGCTTCTCCAGACTCTGCTGTCGCTCTCCAAAGAACCATTGCTTTACATTTTCTGCGAACTGGACAGTTCGAAACCGCAGAAACGTTCTTGAAGGTATGGAATTCAATTCCTGACGATCAATCGTACTAATGTTCTGTCCTGGCGCAGGAAGCAGATGTCGAGATATCTTCAGATTTGCGTTCACAGTTTGTGGATCTGCATAGGATCCTGAAAGCTCTTCGCAATCAAGATATCGGTCCAGCTTTGGCGTGTGTATAAATCCTATTGCGAAATTCCGCACCTCTGATTGAAATGCTATCATAGGTGGGCGAGGACAAACCGTGATTTTCTCTGCTCCCGATCGTCGCCACTCGAGTTCTATCTGCACCGTTCCCAATATATCCGTCTGCTGTTTTCTGCGCATCCACCGGATCCCATACCTGCACTTAAATATGCCACTGCCACCTTGCAACCATTTTATAGGGAACATGAGGCTGAATTCAAGCGGCTGATGGGTTGTGTCATGTATCTTCCTCTGTCCAGGTTGAAGACATCCCCGTATGCTGACCTCGCGTCCCCAACTTTACATTTTGACCTTGAGCCTCTCTTCGCGAAGGAATATTGTGCAAGCTTGGGTATGAGTCGACAAGTTCCGTTGAGAGTGGTGGGCGACATAGGTGGTGGTGGTGCTTTAGCTAGGATAGAGAAAGGACGTAAGGTGATGCGGGAGCGAAAGAGTGAATGGAGCCAGACGGACGAACTTCCGGTAAGCTCACACCCCGTCGGTTTTAATATTGGTACTGAGTGGACTCTTTAGATAGAGATACCTCTTCCGCCTGAAAACAGATACCATTCCATATTCGCTTGCCCCGTCTCCAAAGAGCAAGCCACTGAAGCCAACCCCCCCATGATGATGGCTTGTGGTCACGTCATCGCCAACGAAAGTTTGCACAAGCTCAGCAAACCTGGTGGGTGAGTATGCTTGTTCAACTCACGTAGCGGATGAGCCTGAAATTTTTTTTTCCTTTCGGGCCAGGCGAGTCAAATGTCCATACTGTCCTGTGGAATCTCAATTTGGCGCGGCGCTTAGGGTGTATTTTTAGTGTAGTTTGTGTATCTGGTTCAGGGTTTTGTATTATATCGGCGGTTGTAATGTTCAAGAATATTAATCGGACTCTATGGGCTTGTTTGGGAGCAAAACAAACTGATGACGGTCTTCATAAGCGCACTGTCATTGTCCTCCACCTCTGTGGCTGATAGGATTGCACATGAGTTCTTTCGCCTCTCTCATAGACCATGTTCCAATCAAGTCCGTATTCCGTGAACCGCCATCAACACGGCTCAGACTCTGACGATGCCTTCGTACCATGCATTAGAGCGGTTTACGATCGACTATTTAAGGAGGGGCAGTCGCTTTCGCAGTTGAAAGATGCGGCTCTTGGGAACCGCCTAATAGTTTACACCGACGATCAGAGGGACGCTCCTGGAAGGAGTTTGGCGTGGAAGGCATTATCGCACACCTTCGTCACTAGAGTGCCCCTCTGAATCTGACTTTTTTTTTTATTCCATATAGTTATTCCTACTCTTGGAGGAGCCGTTGCCATCTGCTGAACCAGTAAAGTCCTATGTGTTATTGGATCTGCTCAAGGAATACCGTCAAAAGTACCATACCTTACTGGCCAAGCACGCGAAGCCTCTTGACTGGAATTATGAAACGAATCTTGTTCAAAGGCTACCTTCAAAGGCACCGATCGAACAGGTTTCACAATCAATGGATAATTTAGAGAGGAACAATCCTCTGAGTCTAGATAAAGAGGTGCTTTGACTTGGCAATCTGCGCGGCTCGGCATTGACGTTCCTCCTCAGAATCCCTGGACGGGATGGTTTGCGGCACTTGAAGTGCAAAAGACCGTCTCGCAAGACGTCGAGCGTACGTGAGTTCCTGGACCACATACCTGCCTCCTTTCTACCAAGCGTTCATATCCCTGAAGATTTCCGGACATTTCATTTTTTCGCGACCCTCAAGTCCAATCGGATCTGACGAATATTCTATTTGTCTATGCTGTTGAACATCCATCCATCGGTTACCGTCAAGGTATTTCTCTCTCATACAGATTTTCATGCTTCCATAGGTTCATATGATCCTGAATCAGGCATGCACGAAATTTTAGCGCCACTCTATTACGCGGTTAGCTTCGACGCGGTCGGCGAAAGTGGGGGCGGAGCGCTTCAGGAAATTTGCTCACGGCAATACGTTGCTGCTGATTCCTGGGCATTGTTCACTGCATTGATGCGCGATATCGCCAAATGGTACGAATGGCGTGAATCACGGGATTCGTCCACTGCAGCCCAGGATTCATCCAGTAACAGAATATCCCCAGGACCGCTTGCGGCAAAGCAATCCATTTTGCCTGTCATACAAGCCTGTGATCGCATACAGTCTCAGCTTCTGCGCTCGACAGACCCGCTACTTTATGACAAAATGCAGGCTATTGGGATTGAACCTCAAATTTATGTCATGTGAGTTTCGCATATCGTGCCTTATCCAAATTTTCGCGACGTGAACGTACAGACGTTGGCTGCGACTTCTCTTCACTCGCGAGTTCCCACTGTCGGATGCGCTGAAGTTGTGGGATGGTTTGTTCGCGTGCGATGACATCCCGAGTCTTGCAGAATGGATGTGTGTAGCGATGTTGATTAGGATTCGTCATGGATGCAAGTACCACGTTTCTTCTCTACCGTGCTGGTGGCTCAATACTTGCATGTATCCTCAACAGTGATCGCGGCGGATTACATGGGCCAACTGACCATCCTACTACGTTATCCCTCCGCCCAAACTCGTGGTGGTCATCCTATACACCATGCTTCTCTTTTATTACGCCAGGCGATCGCACTACAAACCTCTCCTACTCCCGGAACGAGTGCAACGATTGTTATGGAGAATCGTAATGCACTCCATCTTCTTATGGCGGTCGGCCAAAGTCATCCTGATGCGAGTGCGAAGCCGACTTTCCACAATCGTCCGGCTGCGCAACTGGAGCCGTCGCCACACTCGCATCAACAATCTTCTCATTCTATGGGTCTACCTGAAATGATAGCCAGGGGACTTCTGGAGCGTGGAGAGAGTCTAGGTCTGAACAAAACGATCTTCAATGCCGTCTCGGAATTGCGAGTAGGTATCGCTCGTATCTCATCTTTGTGCGCAAGCAGAAGTTAATTTCACACCAGCGAAATATTCCAGACTTCGCTGTGCCGTTTGTCCGTTCGCCCAATGCATCGGATCTGTCGTTTCCTATGACAGGTGAAAGGTCACCTGAACAACGACCACTCTGGGAGCCCCAGACCCGTTTCGAAATGGAAAGAGAAATAGCGCAATTGAAGTCTGCTAATAAAAAGCTAGGAGAATGCCTCACATGGATACATGACTCGCTGCAAGATTCAAGTTCGGGGAGGGCGAGCACTGATATAGACAGGGCAAAAGCTCTCGATTCTTTGTTGTACGTGCGGGACGTTCTGGTAGGAAAAGTGGAGGATATCGATGATGGAAAACTCAAAATGGGAGCTGAGTTGCCGTTGACTTCCCTTTCAGATGGTCCGGAGTTTCGCCAGGATCCTCTACGAACAGATATCCTTTCACCGCGGTCCATGTCTGCGGGGACGAGCCGGCCGCGGATATCTGTACGACCTCGTCTCGAGAGAGCGGTCGGGCGATCAAACCCTAGCGTGTCAAAAGCAGGCAGCGGTCTTCAAGACAGCAATGACCGTCTTAACACCGCGTGGAGGTCGACTCGCACGATACCCACTTCCTCAGGATCTGGATCATTTCTGGGCTCGGAGCTGAACGGGGACAATTTTAAAGGGAAACAGAAGGCTGAACAAGATCCACTAGGTGCGCTAAGTTGAGTGGAGGATTGTAAGTGTAATAGAATATATGTAGCTGTAATGTTTAGAGTAGCCCGTTTATTGGTTTGTTCCAAGTCAGTCGCCGGAAAATCACGAGATCGACCGGAAGGGATCGTTGCTTAGTTCTTCCGACCCCAGGCTCTGGCCCCCTCCTTCATATCATTGCCCCCAACTCCTTCCTTTCTCGCCCCCCCATTCTCTGTTTAGAATCATGTTCAAGAAGGGCCTCCCTCGGGCTATTCTGCGTTCCAATCGCGCTTTTCACTCTTCTGCCTCCGTTCGCAAGGTCATCGCGACCAACCCGGTTAAGGCAGAAGAGGTCAAGGTAAGCTTATCTACTCTCTTGAGGGCCTGTCTCCCATATATCTGAATTATGCGCCCAGTCTTGGTCATCTGGAAAGTACCCCTTGATTGAACATGAGTACGACGCTGTTGTAGTGTGAGACTCGGTTTAGCATCGGATACCCGCCCCCGTGCACTTACTCTTCCCTTTTAGCGGAGCTGGCGGCGCCGGTCTAAGAGCAGCTTTTGGTCTCGCAGAAGCCGGATTCAAGACTGCCTGCATCACTAAGTTGTTCCCCACTAGGAGTCATACGGTCGCAGCACAGGTCCGTTTTTGGATCATGTGTATCATCCTCATCTTCATTCTTTCTCATCGTTTGTCCGCTAGGGCGGAATCAACGCGGCTCTCGGAGTAGGTTCCTATCGTCAGCCTTTATCAGCATGAACATCAATTCTTTTTTCTTCATACCACAGAACATAACGGAAGACGATTGGCGCTGGCATATGTATGACACTGTATGTCTTGAGATAGAACACCAATGTGCTATTCTCACCTGACAGCCCCCACCATAGGTCAAGGGATCAGATTGGCTGGGAGACCAGGATGCTATCCATTACATGTGCAGAGAAGCGCCCAACACAGTCATCGAGGTGAAATGCTTTATTCATCTGTTTGTGCATCTGTATTCAAGCAATATTAGTTGGAGCACTTCGGAGTGCCGTTCTCCCGCACAAAAGATGGAAAGATCTATCAACGTGCTTTTGGCGGCCAGTCGCTGAAGTATGGTAAAGGAGGCCAGGCCTACCGCTGCGCCGCTGCGGCGGACCGCACTGGTCATGCACTCCTTCATACTCTCTACGGCCAGTCCTTGCGTCATGACACCAACTTCTTCATTGAATATTTTGCTTTGGATCTTATAATGCAAGACGGAGAGTGTGTCGGTGTTATTGCTCTGAATATGGAAGATGGTACTCTTCATCGTTTCCGTGCGCACAAAACGGTCTTGGCTACCGGAGGTTACGGCCGCGCGTATTTCAGCTGCACTAGTGCACATACCTGCTCCGGCGATGGTAATGCTATGGTCATCCGTGCGGGATTGCCTGTGCAAGATCAAGAGTTCGTACAGTTCCACCCCACTGGAATCTATGGTGCGGGCTGCCTAATTACTGAAGGTAACGTTTTTACTTCCTTACTTGGTATGATTTTTCTCAGATTGCTCTAGGTTCTCGAGGAGAAGGAGGTTACCTCCTCAACTCTGAGGGTGAACGGTTCATGGAGCGTTATGCTCCTACTGCCAAGGATCTTGCATCTCGTGATGTCGTGTCGCGTAGCATGACCATCGAAATTCGTGAAGGTCGTGGTGTTGGACCAGACAAGGACCACATCTTCCTTCAACTCAGCCACCTTCCAGCCGAGGTCCTTCACGAGAGGCTTCCCGGTATCTCTGAGACCGCGGCAATTTTCTCGGGCGTCGATGTTACCAAAGAGCCTATTCCGGTGCTGCCTACTGTTCACTATAATAGTATGCATTTTTTTTTCGAACCCACCCTTTTGACCTTTACTGATATTAAGCACTGCAGTGGGTGGTATTCCCACCAGGTACACTGGCGAGGTGCTCACTAGCGATGAAAATGGAAAGGACAAAGTTGTTCCCGGTCTCTATGCGGCCGGCGAGGCGGCATGCGTTTCCGTCCATGGTGCTAACCGTCTTGGTGCCAATTCGCTCCTGGATATTGTCGTTTTCGGTCGAGCATGTGCCCATCACATCAGGGATACTCTGACTCCTGGCAAGCCCCACAAGCCAATCCCTGAAGATGCTGGCTTCCAAAGCATTGAATTTTTGGATAAGATCAGGTCAGTGTGGAATATTGGTGGACACTGCAGTCGTTGACTCTGTACTTCCAGGAATTCTAATGGACCTGAACCAACGGCCAAGATTCGCATGGACATGCAAAAGGCGATGCAGGCGGATGCTGCCGTATTTAGGTCATGGCCTTCATTTTGTTCACTATGGCAGCTTGCTGAACAAATCCGTTCTCCAGGACTCAAGCATCCCTTGATGAAGGTGTTCAAAAAGTTCGCGAAATCTACAAGCGATTTGACAATGTCGGAATCAAGGACAGAAGCATGATTTGGAACTCGTCGGTATTTTGATTGATTTCTGTAGAGCTTTGATTAATACGGTATACTTGATAGGGATCTGATTGAAACCCTTGAGCTTCGCAACGTTCTTCAGTGCGCCCTGCCTACTATTGTTGGTGCCGCTGCTCGCAAAGAATCCCGAGGTGCTCACGCACGTGAAGATTATCCTGAGGTCAGTACAACATTGACAGTTTCTGCCGAAGGGCTTTGGCTGAGACAACAGGCTAGCGTGATGACGAAAACTGGATGAAGCACACACTTGCATTCCAGCCTGACGTGAACGTTCCGGACATTCAATTGAAGTACCGCAGCGTCATTAACACAACGCTCGACGAAAACGAGTGCAAGCCAGTACCCCCATTCAAGCGTGTCTACTGATTGCTTTTTTTTTTAACATATGGCTTCAAAACGTACACTGTATAATCCGCATATTAAAGAATAAAAGACAGTATACATTTGTTGCCTGAATGATGAGGCATAGCAGATGTGCGACAGCAGAAAGCCCCTGCAGAATGTTGCTATAATGGTTGGTCAAGATCAGCAATATTAAAAGCATCCTCCGGGAAATATCTGGCGCGGACAGTCCTTCCACCAAAGTAACGGCCATCTAGTTCCCTGACCGTCTTCCAGGCACCTGCGGGACCCGCAAACAGGACAAAGATGCGAACTGTCTCTTGTGGGTCAATGTTGTAGCCCTGTACAAGATGTATAACGACCCGTTCAACTGTGCCATTCTTCGAGCACTCGTCACCTGAGGGCACATCACTTAACATGAAACGCAACCATCATAGATTGTTGATAATTACCAATCTCCTCTCTCAAATCCTCGTCATCGATATCCTCAGGCCCGACCATGTTGGTCAGCACGACTACGCGGCTAGGCTCTCCGAACCTTTCTCTATCTTCTCTGGTTTTAGCATCTTCGTTGTCGTTGATGATTCTGCCCATCTTGCTACCGATGGCTTTGCTTCCTGAACCCTGGCTTTTGTTTCCCTTGTTTTGTTTCCCTTGGAATGCTTGTTCAACCGTCAGAGCGTTGACAATGCCAGAACCATCGACCCCGAGTCCCTGTCCCTCTTTGTGGCCCCATTTGGCCATCAAACGAGCAGCGAAACCTTGGGGCTCGGGACTGCATATGGATGTGCAAGTATGTAAATCGGGAACCTCGCCTCAGACCCAACGACAATACGTACCTATCACTACTTTCTTTCTCTGGTGGAGGCGTTGCAGTAGTCGAGAGTGCGGAAGATGAAGATGAATTAGCGAGTGCTCCAAGCTTGGCGGCAATTGCAGCCGCGGCTTTTGCTCTGGGATCGACAGCAATAGGATCGGGAACGGCAGACGGCGGCGGAGGAACGGTAGGTGGTGCGAATGGATTGTATGCTAGAGGAGGAGGCGAAGGCGATGACGGAGCTTGTGGCTGCGTTGGTTTGCTGCTGCTCATTGCAACGCGGCGCAGGTAGGCTTCTTCACCTGTTTCTGTGCGTGGCAGGGCATGGGAGTGGCTCATTGACAGCCCGGGTATTTCATCGTTTGCATCCGCGGGCGGTATGGGGGGAGACGCGGCATTCGCAGGCGTTCGAGTTCCAAGCCCAACAGTCATGGCGAGTCTCCGTTGATATGCTTCGTCTCCGGTGAGGTTGGGGTCGACAGAAGCAGCGGGAGGGAGATAAGAAGTTCTCCCATCGCCCCGTTCCGAGTCCATTCTGGGATGGCCATCGTAGCTATCTTCGTATCGGCCTGAAGAGACAGAGATTAAAAAAAAAATCAGTTTGGAAGAGTCTAATGGACTGGTCTGATGTACCCACCTGACTTTCTGGGTCTTTCGTCCTCGGAACCAGTAGCTTCACTATCAGAGTAGCTTCTGGATCGCTTTCTCTCACCCTGACGACGTTCCTCCGCCAGACGTTCGCGTCTCTCGATTCGTTCTCTTTGTTTCCAAACCTTGTACTCGCTATAGTCATTCGGACGCATGGGATCGTATTGTTCGATGGGATCCCAGACCTGGACAACAGGGACTTGTTTATTCTGCTCAGTGTGTCAATAGAAAACTCAAAGAGCCGAGATACGGGTATGCCTGCCTTCTTGCCCTTGCCTTTTCCTGTCTTTTTCTTCGAGGTCTGAATTTTAAAGCCATTCACATCCTCATCAAGCACCATCGACGGCGGCTTGACCTTCTTGCCCCACCCTTGCTGTTGTGCCTGAGGCTCTTCAACAGCAGGCTTGGGAGGCTCAACCAAGACTGGAGGAGCAGATATGATAGCGGTGGCCGAGAGGCCTGTCGCAGAGGGAAGAGTGGTTGCCGTGGTCAGCGAGGCGCCGACTGGCAGCCTGGCAGGACCTGACTTCGCCTTCTGGGCAGGATTCCTGCGGACCGGAGCGAAGGCGAGAGATGCGGACCATCCTTGTAACGGAAGATGCGAAAGACGGTTATTTCAAAAGGTCTAACGTATCAGAAATGTAGCAGATTAGGAGATACCGGCTGTTGGTTTGGCTGAGGCCGCTGGTGTGGCAGGCTCTGGGGTAACTTGGGCAGGAACGAGCTGAGGTTGTCGTTCCGGTGTAGAAGGACGTTTTGGCTGTTGGGTATTGGGGAGAGGGGTGGAAGGGGTGAAAGTATTACCAGAGGAGAACTGGATGCCTCCGTAGAGGCCACCTGCACGACTACTCGACATCGTGGTCGTAGTTGCTAGAAATCCTTTATTTATTTATTTTCATTCCACCTCATCCTATTATGGTATATTACATAATCCACCCACTAAAGTACTTCTCCTTCGCCTCCTTGCTCAGAATGTGCACCGCGAACGATCCCCCATCAATCATCGCCCAGCCGTTGTGCATCCGCCTCTTCGAATACCCGCCTAGCTCCAAACCCGGCTCCATGGCGAACAGCTTGGATGAATGTCAAATCATTCTGCTCTACGTTCAGCTACTCCACTCACCGTTTTGCGCACTACTCTTACGACCGACTCGATTCCTCCTCTGTTTTCGGTCCCTTCTTTAACCTAAATAGTAATCATTCAGTTAATATGGGGCTTTGCAATGGACATTTAACTCCCCAACCTGAGCCATAAGCGTCCAATCCCAGAGCCCACCCCCGGACATATCATACATGGATTCTTCAGCATATGTGGCGCCACGTCGTCGTCGCCCCTGCGGTGGCCTCACGGGCAGAAGTGGACCAGGTGGTGGGCTCATGGACTGCGAGATAGTGAGTGTAGACGCATCTAGATGAGGTGACTGCAAAAGCCGCTGGTGCAGCTCCCTCAGCAGATTTGGTGTGTCTTCTGGCAACGGCGGTCTCTTTTCCGCCTCTCTTGGAGATTCCGGGCGAACGACATTGTCTGATGGGTGATCAATGAACCATGGAAGACGCTTTGTGGAGAAATCTCGCTTCTGAGCGAGCCACAAGGATCTCTGGACGCAGCGTTGCATTTGCAACCTGTCAAACTGGAAACGATCACGTGGACCGAAATGTACCATAAAAACTATCACATGCGATCTTGCTGTCGAGTACTTACAGGTCGTTCGATCCTTACTCGCAACGTCTGAAAAAAAAAAGATGGGCCTTCGATCTAGCGTCGTTGTCTGCGTCACAAGCTTTCTGTTAGGTGATTTGCGTGCTTTTCTGTGTCTTGAACCTTCTCGCGCTGAGTCAAATATCATAGGCTCGCTGTTCACTCACTGGATAGCTGATTCTCTTACACTTTGGAAATCCCCAGTGACGGACCAGAACCTGTGGATCGCCGCCAACTATTATTCTATACTGGCAAAGGGCCCAACGGAAGCCCTGTGGTTCTTGTCATTAGTGGTTCTTCTCGGCGGCATTACCATTCTCTGGAGTCTGGGAGATGGTGAGGCCGGCAACATCATGTTCGACGGCGGCAGCATCTGTGCGTTTCGGGCATTTCTTCGTCTTTTCATTGGCCTGACATCGCTGCACCACAGTCCTGTTTGGAACCACCATCATCATGTACCTCTACTCAGTACTACCATGTCCGTTTCATCTCACGCTCCCCCTTTCCGTCCGCCACACGCTGAACTACGAAACAGTTGTCTTTGAACGATTCACAACTCTTCCAACACACCAGCTACAAGATCCGTTTCCGCGGCCTCTGAGGCAAATTACTCTCGATCTCGCCTCCAGCAATCTTATCTGTAGCGTCGCCTTGACTGGCGTACTCGCGCTCCAAGCTGGGCGGTTCTGGGCTGAAAGCTCCGATGCCGACGAAGACGACGCAGAATTTGTAATTGTGGATGGCGAGGAGTCACAATCGAGGGCAAAAACTCCTGAAGCGAAAAGCGAAAAGCTTCTCACCAAAATATCATGATTTTCTTCACGACATGTCACCCTCCTCATCCTGCACATTTATGTATCATATCGATACCCTTTCAATGAACAATATCCCTAGTCGGATGTCCTCCCATGATTAAGATTGATCGATCGTTAAATATATATAGCTGTATGTCTGGTTACTCTTGGACAATGTCCTCTTTCCGTGGCTTGGAATTTTTGATCTCATGACCCTGTCCCAGGATGGATTGCGCCTCGTCATCAATAACAATGCCTTCAGAACGCAAGGTGAGAGACGAGCCATAAGTGAATAATGAGTGACATACCTAGTCCTTCCTCTCTCACAAGCCCGAGAACGTGTTCCAGTTCTACGTATCCATCCTTGTCCACATCTAGTTTTTGAATCACAGCTTGTCCTACTTCATCATCTGGCTTGTGCTTGATAACCGCCAATGCCTTGTGCAAGTCTTGCACTGAGATCCTGCCTTGTGCGTCTGCCGATATCATTTGCAGAGAGCTTCCCACACGCGCATCATATTCCTGCAGTTGGATATCGATCTTGGTGAGCATGTGGCGAATGCGTTTTGTCAGAGCACCAGAAGGCGTCTTCGGATCCTGAAAGAAAGAATCAACATCATGTTCGAAAAAGAAAAAGAAGGTTGAACGAACCTCCTCCGCTTGCAAATTTTCTTGCATAAGAGCTCGCAACTCATCGCGTTCTTTGAGGACGCTAGATTTAGCTGATAAAATGGACAGGGCTTCGCCGAGTTCCTTAAGTTGCTCGGTTGTCATCCTGGCATTCTCTTCCTCGGCCTTTTCCGGCATCAACTTGAAAAGTCACAATCGATGAGTACAAAGAGCGGACAACAGAAGCTCGCAATTCTTCGTACCTCAGAATCCGGAAGGAGAGACTCGGCTGTGCGAGCTTCCAATTCAGCCGCTTCCCTCTTGGCCCGACGGGCGTCCTCCTCCTTCTGCTCCTGTTCTTCTTCGTCTTCGATTAGTTCTTGTTGCTGTTGAAGCACTTCTAATTTCTTTTTGTAACTGGCGCCTTCGGAATCTACTTCAAGCTCAGCTTCATTGAGCTGTTTGTTTGACATCAGAGTCCTGGTCGCGGATATGCAAACAGTTCGGAACGAACCAGATTATCTGGTAGGCCGCTGAGAACGCTTTCCAAGCTAGAGATGATAGCTGTTTTCCCATCTTCATTCTCTCCAGGCTTTCTGGTAAAATTGAAAGCCCTTGCAAGAATAAGCAGAACACCAGAAACCCTGTTGTGAAGATGAAGATGCACCCATGTCAACAATTCGTCTCGCAACCTTGCAGGCGATACACCGATCGTCCGTATTCCACGGGATTGGCATGCAGCTTGAAGTTCGGCAGTCGAAAGCTCGTCTATTCCTTCCTTGTCAATGAGCTGGTCGTCGCGACGGATGTTCATGAGACGCGTCCGGATCGCGCCACGAAGGAAATTATCCGTGCCAAAGGCGTGTAAGCCCATGTAACGGGACATGGACACCAGTTGTGGACGCGAAAGGTTGTCAAGAGTAAGATCGTCATCGAAAAGTCTTGCGACACTAATGACATCCTCGGCCGAAGGTGATTCCCCAGTAGACCGGACCTATTCGTATTCATCAGAGAAAGATGGTACAACTCATTGGCGCGCCTTACCTTGCGGAAGAATTCTTTAAAAGCGTCGCTCCCAACTATGTGCGCGTTCGCCTTCAAACCCGATTCGCGTAGCGTTTCCTGCAAAAATTTGGCCATATCCAGACGAACTCGCAACAATTTCCTTTGCTTTTCCTCCTGGAAATGCGGTCATGAAACCCGAGTTGCTTCTCACAACCATGAAAAGCGAAGCGCACCGCAGCGTATTTATCCTCGAACGTGGATGGTAGCATATTAGGGAAGAGCTTTAGTGCAACCGGCAAAAGCAATTCCATGAAAGGGACCACGATAAAGACAGAGAAGGGTACGAGTCGAAGCAAATCTTGAGTGGTGCGTTTAAGCTTGAGGATTGTACGGAATTCAATCAGAGCGCGGAAAGCCGTTAATGGGAACTTACTTGTCGGCGTTCGCGACGTGTGAGAGTTTCACCCTGGAGAATCTTCCACTGAAGTCGAGCTGAAATCCGGACCTCGGAAACCAAAAGCTTGGTACCGTGCCAATAATGAGCAATTTCGTGCTTGACTTTTTTCCAGACCCGAATAGAAAGGGGAGCTTGTGACGCAGCGTCCTTCTGCACTGGGGCATTGGACTTCCCAGAGGAAGCCACCGAATCCGATGAAACAGGGTGGGAAGCATTGGAATTGTTGTTTGAAAGGAAAGCGCGCTGAATGTGAATCCTAGGCTTGATTGGACGAAGGTATGGCGAAGGACGTGTGGCAACGAGTTGGGTGTGAGAAATAGACGACGATATACTATAGCAGCGAGCCAGCGTTGTCCTGGACGTTCTTGGAACCCATAGAGACATAAGAAGGCGAGTGGAAATCCAGTATGTTGGCGATGGGTGGGTGGTGAAGGGAAGGTTGTTTACATCTATTTTCGCCGACTTTGCCAGCTACGCCTCTGTCATGGCTTCGGCTGCCTTGCCTGATGGCGACGCGTACAAAAAAAGCGAAGCGTCAGTACCTCAAATCTACAAAGAACAGGACCGCAAATCCAGACTGGACGCCGTTCCGCGCTGCAGAGAAAAGGTACAAAGCAAGATACCCCCCGCCCGATCTTTCTGAAGTCCTGGACCTCGCGCTCCTCGACAATTCGCGCTCGCGTGAGATCGAGCAAGGCGTTTGGCACGGTGCCATCAGGAATACACTCGAATATGTTGAACTAAGTTCATCTGCACCTTGCACCGGGAGAAAAGCTTTCGCGATACCCCGTATCCCAGGTTCGTGTCCGTCTATTCACCCACTTACCAGTGTAGCCCCCGGATTGATTTGCATAGTCAAGGCCTCGTTATCCTACCGTCCTTTATTTTTCCCGAACAGCAGAAGGAACTTATTAGATGGTCACTGTCCGAGCATGCCCGATTCCCCAACGAGACCAATCTGGACACCCATTACGTTCTGCCGAAGGAAGGCGTCTGGAACAAGGCGCACGCCGAGGGAGGAAATAGCGAGTTGATTCAGCCTCGAGCTGCCTGCACGACTTCTCATGCTGAGAAAGAGTCGGAGTCTCCTGGACCCAGACAGTTGATCAACAATACGCCAGCCTCGTTGGAGACATTGTCTTCCATTTCTGCCATACCGAAATTGCCCTCCGCGCCATCAGACACCGTTCGCCCTGCTTTGGCATCTGATCTAGTGTACAAGCTCCGCTGGGCGAATATAGGCTGGCACTATCACTGGGGAACGAAGCAATACGACTTTGCCAGAGGAAGAGGAAACATAGATGAAAGGCTGCGGAGGACTTGCAAACAAGCGGTTAGCTTCGTCGATTGGAAACAGGTGTTCCGCCGGGCTGATCTTAACTGGGAAGACGACGATTGGACGACATGGGATGAATCTTATGGTAATGCAAACAGTGGCTGATTTTTCATTGCAGTGTATTAACGTCCTCTTAGAGCCAGATGCTGGCATTGTTAATTTCTATCAGGTCAAAGTAAGCCAGTAGTGCACTAATTATGTTCTGTCCATGCATCGACCCATATGTCGGAAAGGACACCCTAATGGCACACGTCGATCGGTCAGAGGTTTGTGCGACAGCGCCTCTGGTGTCGGTATCGTGCGTGCTGCTAATCTTCTAGACACATTGTCCGCCTGGTTAATGCCTTTCTTTCCCTTTCAGTCTCGGCAATGCAGCCGTATTCCTGGTCGGGGGAACGACAAGAGAAACGGAGCCTATGCCACTTCTTCTGCGTTCTGGAGATGTGGTGATCATGTCCGGACCAGAATGTAGGCGAGCGTACCATGGTAAGTGAGAAACAATCAAGTGGGCTTCCATCGCTTCACGAATCGTACAAACTATCAGGAGTCCCTCGAATCTTAGAAGGTACTTTACCTCCACACTTGAAAGCTGATGAACCCACTTGGAGCCCGTTCTTAAATTATGTACAAACGACTCGGATAAACATCAATGTGCGGCAAGTGTTTCCCAAGGGATTTGACCCACGGTGGTAGTGTTTTGCTTAGGGCTCGAATCCAAACAAATTAGCAGCTGTATAGTTTTACCACACATTTTCCCACACATGCTTCATAGTCTTGACTCTTTTTCATTCTTTTCTGAGTAACGCTATCCGCAATGGAAAACGACCAGGTGACATCGCTCTCTAATACTCACTTCTTGGCATGCATTTACCAGCAGGGAATTTAGGGTGTTCTTGTTGATCTCTATGTCCCCCGCAAGTGTGCGGCAACAAGTGCGTTTCATCGTCGAAAAACGACACAACACTTTCTAACGGGAGCAGACCGCTTGATTACATCCAAAGACCATGCTTCGGTCCAGATTAGCATAGCCGATGTCGATGCAAATGGACGAGCCTTGCCTACTTCTACAACCTTTGCCCTTTGCGGACAAGTGAGATCTCAGGGAGAAAGTGACGACTCGATAAACCGACTGGCTACCAAAGCTGGATGTGAGTCGTGATTATGTCTCGCCCTGACCTCTATCTGACTGCAGAATTATTGAAACTCAGTGCTACGAAATGTCTGGTCGTATCAAAAGTAGATTCAGAATCGCTATCGTCCCATGCAATATAGCTTGGAGGTGTAAACTTGTAGATTAATCTATGCACGTGACTATCCATGCATTAGCCTTTCTTGGTCGTCCTGCGCAGCCTGTAGCCTGAGCCTGCGGATTTCTGTGCATTGCCCCCTTTTTATGGTCGAAGATTACATCTCTTCATCTGTCTATAGCGGACTCTCAGTTGCGTCGGTAAGCCTACTTGAGCAGTGCGGTTTGAAACACTAAGGGCCGACAGCGTTTGCTAGTCCGATTCGATGGTCGAAATCAAACGGACCGACTCTCGCAGCGATCATTCCAATGCATACTCCGCCCAAGAACATGGTAGATACCGCCTTGTCTACAGCAAGTCGAAAGTATACGTCAACCCTACACCCTATGCAAGAGATAACATTCCAGGTTTCGTCGCTCTGGTGAAACGAGTATGTGGCACCCCGTTGTTTCATTGTTCAATTCTTAATCGCTTTGCAGGAAGCTGCAACTCCTATATACCTGCTCGCATGGATACCTGAATCACTTCTCAACGAGCAGGGCTCATCGGAATGGGAGAAGTTCGTGAAGATGGAGGAAAAGCCGCCTGTCGACGAAGAAGACGACGGTAAGTGATTTAAATACGTCATCTAATCCTCGCTGGGCTCACTACACGTCTTTAGATGTCGTCCTTATTGACCTGCCCATTCAAAGGCCGGAATCATATGCATTTTCTGTCTCGCTCACGTCCATCTACTCGCTCCTCGTGCACCCACCAACTCTGTCTTCCTGGTGTACGTCAACCGATGTTTCTCTTTTTCCTTTTTCCCCCCGTTAATGACAGTTTGCAGATGGGTCTATTGGCATAAATCTTATCAACGGCGACACGCTCCCCACTCTGCACTTTCATGACGATGAATCGTTTTCGTTCACGCTCCCAGTTACACCCAAATCACCGAGTAATGTCACGACGTACCCTCCCCCTCCATCACAGCCGCCGAAGACATCCACATCCTGGGGAGGCGAAGACCTTTTGGCACGTCTACGTTGCTATGCTCACGTTCTTCGTTCGACGTTACAACCATCGCTGTTCTTGGTCGACCCTTCTCGTGCAGATGTCGAGGCGCATTCGACCCAAATTTTTGCCGACGATGCTGTAGATGATATCATTGCGCACTCATCTTACGCAAATTCCTACTCTCCCGTTCCCGCTCACAGGCGTCCAAGGCCGCTATCATCACCCCCTCTCCCTCCAAACCCTTATTCGCATCGTTCTTCCGTTCTTCATAGGTCGCTTGCGTCGCCCACTACAAGCTCTCAGTCTTCGTCACAAGCTCGCATAGCCTTACTGCAATCGTTCTCCAACATCACTCGCGCCACCCGCCACGCAGCTCAGAATATTCTCTCTCATCCGTTAGCCAAGCCTATTGTCCCCCACTTACCCGATCCTGTCAAGAGCCTTGTGAATGCAAATGGCGAATGGGAATGGGGTAGCTGGGTAGAAAAGGGAGGCGTGGGCGAGTTCGAAAGCGCCAGGGTTTACTTGGCACGATGGGCAAGGATTGTGGCCGAAGAAGGTGAGAGGGCGAGGAGAAGAGAAGCACAGGCACTACCTGCGTTCATGGCCGAGGAAGATTCATCGCTCGGCATCTTTGAGTTGTTGCATTCTACCGCAAACCTTCCTACCCCGAAGTCCTCGCGCGATCCTGGACATCCCATAGACATCGCGACATGGAGCAAATGGTTTGATGCCGATGACAAACCTGTCATACGGATAGAAGAAATGAGAAGAGAAATATTTAGACGTGGATTAGGCGACGGCAACAAGCTAAGACAAGTTGTTTGGCCTTATCTCCTCGGCGTCTTGGACTGGAATATGACTAGAGCAGAAAGGCACGAAAAATGGGAAGAAAAACGGTTCGGTTTTCGGCTAGAGTTGATCAGGCAAGGGATTCACGAATTTGGTTGCAGAAAGCGATACCGCCAAGTTAAGGACGAGTGGTTTGGCGTGCCGGAGGTTTACGACAGACCTGACGTTGTTGAGGTACCTGCATGCCAAAAAGACTTCTTTTTTTTTACCCGCCTCTAACGCAAATGACAGGAACGGCATCGGATTGATGTCGACTGTAGGCGTACGGATCGCACGCAGCCGCCATTCCTCTCTCCGACTCCAGGAAACTCCAATTTAAGTTATTCCATATCGCCGAGCATGACGGACATAGGGTCCCAGTCACCGAGCAATGAGCACATAGATAAATTGGCCAGCATACTGCTGACTTACAACTTCTATGAAAAGGAGCTCGGTTCGTCTTTCTCCAATTCGTACCCATGGTCTCCCTTAGCAAAAGCCAGGTTATGTCCAAGGAATGTCAGATCTGTGTGCTCCTCTTTATGTCGTGATGAACGGCGATGAAGAAATGACTTTCTGGTGCTTTGTTGAATTTATGAACCGTATGGTGTGTAGCATTCACCTCAAGAAGAATTGTTTGCTAAAGGCGGCTCCAGAAACAGAACTTTCTCCGAGATCAGAGTGGGATGAAGAAGCAGCTTCTAACATTACAAGAGTTAATCGGAGTCATGGATCCGGAATTGTACAAACACTTTGGTAGGAATCACGTCCTCATTCTTTTGTTAGTCGACTTTACAGTTCTCCAGAAAAAACAGATGGCCTGAACCTTTTCTTCTGTTTCCGGTGAGCTTATCTCGAAATAAAGCAAATTCACTGTGTCACTGAATAAAACAGCTGGGTACTCATTGCATTCAAACGAGAGTTCCCCTTCAATGATGTCCTGCGGCTTTGGGAGGTTTTGTGGACCGACTATTATAGCAACCACTTTCTTCTTTTTGTTGTTCTCGCCGTCCTGGAGTCGCATCGAGATGTGATCCTTCGCTATCTTGTAGAGGTAAACGATCAAAATCTTCTACAAGTCATTCGATCTGACGATCTGTTGGTAGTTTGATGAAATACTGAAGGTATGGCATTCTGCTCCACCTTAGGACCAACGTCTGTGACTCAAGACCTTGATTTCAGTATTGCAACGAACTCAGCATGACCATCGAACTGGACACTACTCTTGCACAAGCAGAAGTTCTTTTTCTTTCGTTTGCTCAGTTCGTTGCGGATATCGATCGTCGCAGGGCCGAGGAACTGACACCTCCTTCTGCAAACATCCATCGTCGTCTAGGCACGACGATGGATGCAGGCAATGGTTTAACTATGCCCGCCCTATCAGAGAATTTAAGGGAGCTTTTAGAGGCCGGACGATCTTAGTCAATCAGATTGCCTGCCATAGAACATATTTTTGTATCAATATGACAGACTCTTTACGTAGGCATCTGTATATTTTATTTATCTGCGCATGCCCTGTGCGTGCTGCACAAATATAATTCACAACGCACCCCGCTTCTTTCCCTACCTCGCAACCATGCCTCCGCTGACGATCCTTCGATCATATGCTCAGCAGGATCCAGCTCTGCTCCCAGGCTCCATAGTCTTTGGATATACGCCCTCATCAATCACGGTTTACGACGCATATCCCAAGTCCATCTTTCATTTTCTGATATTGCCCCGCGTCACGGAGAAGCTGACGGCGGACATCCTGTCAAACCTGGGCACCCTGTTGAGGCATGACAAAGCCGTGGCGAAAGCCGTTCTGCTTTCCTTGAAAGATGATGCGCAGACATTGAAACAACAGATTGAGACTGAAATGATCTCCCGATACGGCTTTAAATGGGACATTTGGGCAGGGTTTCATGGGGCCCCATCCATGATGTGCGTTTTAGCCATGCTGTTTTATGTAAAGGTCGTCACATCAGACATAAGAAAGGCACCTCCATTTGCACGTTTTATCCGCAGACTTGTGCTCAGACAAGATGAAGCAGAAGAAGCACTACAATTCGTTTCACCCCAAACACGGCTTCTTCCTCCCTATTGAGGAGGTTTTATCATGGTTCGATGCTGAAGCAGGATACTATGTCAAAGTAAGCTTCTTACACCATACACAGACTTGGTTCACGAGGGGTTCCTTCAGAAGTCGAAAATGGCGATGAATACCTATGAGCCAATATTGAAGAACAATCTATCATGTTGGAGGTGTGGTGCGGAGCTTCCAAACATGCCGAAACTAAAGGTCCACCTCCAAGAGGAATGGGACAAAATGAGGGCAAAAGCAAGAGCTAAGGCTGAAAAGGCCGAGACAATATCATGAAAGGTCTTGTGGAGAAGGAACTTGCTGCGTGCAATTTTGTGTAGTCTATAGTCCATTTTGTGTCCATTTCGTGGTGGGTTCATCTAAAGCGTGTCCTTTGCCTTCTGGCTGGCTTCGAGCTTTGCAGCACGAGAACGCTCGCTGGCTCGGCGGATAGCCCAAGTAAGCTCATACGTCTTGACTGCATCTGAAGGCCAGGTACCCATGTTAGTTGCCCTTTTAAGAAATGAAGGCGATTGGTCTTTACCTTCATATGAGCTAAGGATTTGAGCTGCTTCTGGATCTTCTTCGATGTCTTCGATAATATCAATGAAGTTTGACACCTCAGAAAAGAACGGATCGTCATCGGGGAATCGAACGGCTGTCTCTAGATCATCTCCTGGCTTTCTGATGTAAAGGACAGGCTGCACATAAGGATTGACTAGCCTGATCATGAGTGGGAAACGTTAGACATTCACGTGCAGAAAAACCGAGATAAGGAGCGATACTTGAGAGAATAGCCGTCAGCGTAGACTTCCAATTCACAGCTATAGTTTGTTCCATGGAGGGCGACAAGGTGTGTGAAGCTACCAACAGCTCCACTGTCATATTTCCTGCACCCGCCCAACACCGTATCAGGATAGTCTCCAGGCAAACGAAAAAATGGCGCACCAAGAAGCAGTCGTTACGCGCGGGATTCTGTTCTGGGGAGCAATCTTGCTTTCATCAACTCTCATCTTAGACAAGGACCCGGCATTCTCATCCCATTCAAGAGAATGAGCGGTCACGGTCGACATGTCGACTTCGCCCCCGAAGTAGCGAGAGAGGTCGCAGAAATGGGTTCCTTGCTCTATAATTGGGCCCGCGCTATCGTATAACGTCATTCGTCGCAGTAATTCTCCTGTCCACATGAAATTACCTCTTGGATTTGTCCCACCAGTCAGGCTTAGCGATGGCCTCGTACGCGCAGGCATATCGAGCAATGGTGGCCATTACCGTCAAGCCGTTTTCCTCGATTATCTGTTTCATCATCTGAACAGCTTTGAGGTACCGCAACATGTACCTTTGTTGTATCAGGACATCGTTATAATGCAGGAAGGGAAGAAAAGTGTACCCGACAGAGCAGATTGTCTTCGAGTCGCTGATAGCTTTGGCTATGGTATACGCTTCTTCTATTTCATGGCTTGGACCTGTGGCGACTGGTTTTTCTACGAATATGGCGACGCCGGGGAAATGCCTGAGAATCTGTATTTCGAGATCGCGACCAGGCTGGAGAGAGCCACGGTACATCGGAGGACTACCGATAACAATCGCTCTGGGTCTGTCTCTGGGAGACATGTGTTTGATGAAGTCATCCAGCGTCTTGAAGACACGGGTGTCCTGATAGGCTGAGATGACGAAAGAGTCGCATTTTTTCTGCAGGACGGCGGTGGCGCGTTCGATGGCAGGATCGATCAGGGCAACGACTTTGAGGCGTCGGCCGAGTTTGCTGTTCGGGGGTGTTAAAGAGGGCTTCGGGCGGGGTGGAAAATGACGCACTGTTCCAAACGGAAGGAATGGTTCCAAGGCCCTTCGTCGGACCCTATGTATGCGTCAGGTTCTTTGCCATCTCACTGCCAGATAGGGCTGATCGGCATCGTACCAAACATTATGTTTCCGGCGCCGACGAAGACGACATTGAAGTCATCAGAGCCCCCGACATGGCTCGCCCTGACAACGCATCAGCATAAAGCAGTGATCCAAGGACGGGTGACAACTCAACTTGTCCATCGGAATGAGCCTCAAAGGGTCGATGGACGGGCGGCGGGAGGACATGCCAGAGCCGCGTCTGTCTGAGCCGCGTCGCTCGGATGGCCTACGGCTGGACATGCTTTCGGTTTTTTTTTTTTTCCCTGGGGACGAAGGCAAGTCAGTCGAGAGAATGAGGGAGGAACCGAGATGGGAGATAAGAGGATGGAGCAAGGTGGAGACGCCTTATTTAATTATTCAGGTCGGAGCATGGGCTGACCTTGCTTCGCACCTCAGTTGTGATCAATCAAGGATCCGTTGATAGATACGAGCTGTGTACATCTCATACATCCCTTATCGTGCTTTACGACGAAGGCGGCTCCATGATCTTCTGTTCTTTCATTCTCAGTTCTCTCTGTCTCCGCTCCGCTGCTTCTAGTCTGTCTGTCATACTTTTGAGTTCTGCCTTTAGCTTTTCGTTCTCTTGTGAAAGCTTGAGTACGCTCGAAGCTCTCTTTTGCACTTTCTCCTCGCTGTCGGTAGTGGGGCATTTGAGGATGGGTTCGTGCATCGGAACATGTACTGTACTGGGAACTAGGACTGTGTACTCACGTCGAGTGCGACGGACCAATGAAGGCGGATATGTCAAAGTCCAGATCCGTAGGAGGGATCTCTGGTAGCGATGGTGAGGTCTCCGGTTCAGATGGCTGTTCGGTCGCATTCCTGAAGGTAGCACAGTGAATTTGCTAGATCAGGCATAGTCGATCGCACATAGTCAGGAAGAATGGACAGACTCGGTCTGTTCATCCGTCTTTGCTTCCAACTGAGCGCTCATCGCAAGGAGAGAAAGGAGCAGTATCTAGCAAGGTTCTACTTGTTTGTGGGTGTGCTCAAGAGAACTTTATGGCTGACTGGCGGCGCGGTTTCCTTCGGTTAGGTCTTGCACGTGCCATAAAATTCCTCCTGGCAACCCATGCACCTCAATCCTGGCTATCCTATCGTCTTTCTCTCCGCTCTCTTCTTTGTTGTCGCCGGATACGCTATCTTAGGAAGTGCTTTCCTACCGCTCACTGGTTTCATCGTATGTTCCCATCTACGCTCTGGCGATGTCACCGGGCTTAGACATATCAGTTTTTAGATTCACTTGCCCTTGATACGCACTACAAGTATTTTTCGCTGCTCATTATACCGCTTGGCACATATTTCGTCATTGCCAACTGGGTGGGATGGCAGTATTATCGCAATACATGAAAATTCTTTACTTGACCTAGCATAACAAGTGAGCTCCCCTAACTGGATGAAATACACGTGTCATATATACTAATAAATAGGACGACGGACCCATCAGGACGAATCACCGTCCCGAGCAGGTGATGAGGAAGTGGCATATTTTCGTTGAACTTGGCGTAGCTCGTTCCACAATCTTGACCGGCCATTATCGCTCGTGGATTCAGTAATCTGTGCGGTACTTTTGAACCTTATGTACCTTGGGGAGCTGGATGGCAACGGAGATCGTGTCGGACTTTGCTCGCGCAACTTGGGAGGTGAAACACTCCTGACACCCTGCTTTGGCCTCCGGAAATCATACGAGTATCTTCCCGCTCCCCCGAGCCTGCTGGAAGTACGCGAGGAGCCCTCGTTGGACTTTCCGTCGTCCGTCTTGTCTTCCTCGTCATCATCCCGCTGGCGCATGCTAGGTGAGGTGAGGGCAGTCGGGCGTTGGGTTATGGCTGACTGGCGTGGTGTTGTTGTCGGAAGTCGAAGGTATCTCGCTCGGCTAGATATATTGTCAGTTTCTGAACTAGCAGTCCGGGTTGCGAGCAACTTACGCTACTGCTTTTAGAGCTAGTTTAGTTCTCAGCGCTTGAAGCCATAGCTTCGTATATTTTCCTGCAAGAAATTCCGTTATATTCGGGCCCCCTGGGTAGGGGTATCCGATTACTCACGTAAAACGGCTTTCTTATCTCTCTCCCGCGCAGCCCGCATTTGCAAGGCTCTTGGCATCGCTTGTCTCCACATATTGAAATATTTAGACTTTGATCGTGTTGCATGGAACCGAATGGCGGGCAGGGACTGCGGGAATTGACTCGTGAAACTAAACCCAAGCTAAGCAAAGCCTGGCTTGCCTTCGTTTTAGAGTGCCATATTCCGAACGCACGGAATAACGTGTTTTGGCGGGTCTGCGCAATGACGAGATGTTCCTTTCCGTGAACAAGATCAGCATTCGTGCAGAGGACAAGCATTCCGCTCGGACTTACTGTCGGCCGGAGTTTCTCAGTGGTGAAACGATCCCTCCACTTCTCCCACGCAACATTCAACATTGCGAGTCGAATCTGCTCCTCCTTTTCTTGTAACGCTACACGCCTGTGACGTGCCGCACGGGCGAGCGCCAACCAACGAGAGAACAAACGACGAATGAGTTCTGCGAAGTCATTTAGGGATGAAGTTGATAAAAACGAGAAGCCAGGACGCGTGCCTTCACGCTTGACAAGCTGATAACTCTCCATGAGACTCAACTCTTCGGCATGACGGGAGTGGACATGTCTCCATTTTTTGAATGAGATGCTGGAAACAGACGACTAATTGAAGAATGTAACATTACGGTGAGGTGTTAAGGCGCGCACTGTTGGATACTCATATTATATTTTTGAGCAACCTCCAGCTCTCTGAGTTTGATTTTAATGACAGCATTAGTCCATCTTGCTAGGGCTCCACCGAGGATGTGCTAGGCAAACAGTCAGCGAAGATGCGGCGAGATGTAACGTGTCTAGCGGACCTTTTCAACACGGCTCTGCGTTTCTATCTCTGCCACCCAGAGCTGTGTATTCCGCCGTGCACGTTGCTGCCATACTATAAAATGTCGGACACGGTAATCGACGCGCAATCGATGGAACACACCTTGGAAGGTACGGACAACACAGCGTAATTCGGATTGCCGCAGACGCTTCTCTAACAGTTTCAACTTGACCGCGACTACCCAGGTCCTCCATGCACGACGAACGGCGAAGAACTTGTCGGCAACTTTTGCAAGCCTAAGAAGTTTGCGCTTTTCGCGTAACTGGATTCGCCAAGTCAGGACAGTCCGATAGCTCAGTTGTGCAGCATGATATTGTGCGGCGAAAGAATACGCAGTTAGGTGCATAATGCGCAGATCGTTCCATCGAATGAAGGTGGACTGAACTGTCGCAGAATCCCTCCCTGCTGCGAAGTTGACAGCCAATTCTGTGCATGAAACAATCGTGAGACGTGAACTCAACTACTACACCTCGACTTACGTTCATGAAGTTGGATGGCCTGTAGGCGTTCTCGCCATACGTTCCATGTACTTTTCACTAGCCGGGACAGTTTAACGCGCTCTAAGAGGTTGCCACGCTCTTTAGCTTTCCATACTCTGACGATGGCAAGCAGAAGGACAGCATCCTGTCGAGAGACATGTTTGATAGCTCGTTTCTCCAATATCTGTAGTATTTTATAACTGAGTAGACTTTTCGGAGTCGAGAATGTAGATCTACCTTTATTCTATCTCTCGCAGCCTTCCACTGACCCAAACTCCTCTTCATGAGCCATACGTTATGTAGTGCGTCTGCTTCATGGCGAGTACGACTGCGAACATTCAAATAAGAAGATCGAAGTGAGAGAAACAGATAATGACAAACATTGTATTCTGCCATTTTTCCAAGGCCAGCCTCATGATCCTTCGATCGACCCGGTCGATCATTAGATGTTCTGTACTTCGCGTTTCAAGGCCAGCTTTCCAACGGATCCACCATCCGCGCATCGCCCGCCGGAGTACACCATCGTGGAAGTCGTCAGCTTGTATTTCCATCTCGAAAATACCAAAAAGCCGCAATTTCCATTGACTCAAGCTCCGAAGGATGAGACGTTCTGAGTAAAGTTGATCGGATAAATGGGAACGATAAGATTGTCGCCATTTCGCCCATGCATCCTTGCAAATCTTCGTTTCTCGTCTCGTTCGAATGACTTGCAGCTTTGAGCGCATCTCTTGTCGCCACTTTAGCTGTCTTGTATCTTTCCATTTCTTGTTCCAGAGGACTAAAACTCTCTGGGAGGATTTTCGATTAGAAAATTGAATGGCAAGATGCTCCGAGTCCCTTCTCGATGCCCAGATAATCCTCCATTTCTGTAGGTAGCGACGAAGGATCAGATTGTCACGGGCTTCCGAGATTTGACGATGCGTTGTCTGATCGGTCACATAAGGAACTATGTCGAACTGAGAAAGGATATGCTTACACAAATCCAGTCGAATCCTGACCTCCAAACTGCCCAACAACGTTCTAAGATTCGATCATCGTGGTACTGTTCAGCCTCCTTTTCATCTCTTTCCATCTTTATCTTGTTCCATGCCTCGTCTTCATTCACTACACTACCTCCACGCTCTCTCGCCAGCGCGACAGTTCTGCGAGCGTTTGCGGCTAACTGTTCAGTCGTGCGGGGTGATCCTCCGTCTGACGCTGTTTGATGTAATGTTCTGCTGTTGGTGAAGCGAGCGTCGTGCACCCAAGCACGGAGAGCGCGACGGCCGGTGGCGTCGGCGTCTGTCGATGTCTGCGACTCTCGACGTTTGTCTGGTATGTAGGCGACCGGTTTCACGCCTTTCGTCTCCGATGCGAAGGTGGCTCGTGGATGACGACTGACGACATGGGAAGAGCGTGATCCTTCCTGACCGTGTTTAAGTATACCTTTGTATGCATTAGTGGTGGTTAAGTCTTTACGCGTGGGTGCAAGAGACGTTTTTGAGTTCGAGCTCTGGCCGAGTTGTGTTTTCACCAGCGTCCACTTGTCGCCCCAGTTGTTTCCCTTGAGAGTCCCGATTTTGAGCAGTTTGCCATAGTAAAGGACTTCGTGAGGGTCCAACCCACGTTCAGCCAAAATATCGTTGTAAGCTTTAAAGACAGTAAGGAATGTTGTAGCCGAGGGACCAGCCCGTTGGATGACGGCGTCGATGAGCTCTATGTCATCCTTCGTCAAGCCCAAGTTCTCAACAGTGGATGAGACAGAGACTCGTGAGGTGTCGGCTACTAGAGCATGGTCGACGATGTTGACCGGCCTCGACGGCGGGGACGCGCGAGTTGGTTGAAAGTAGGACATACGGTGAGGCGTCCAACACAAACGCGTTGTGATGACGGTCACATGATCTACCTTCATTCTTGTCACGTCCCACGGGATATCCAGATATAGTACTTATACGCTAGTATTATGTAATTTATCACATCCACAAATCTTGAAAAGGTGATGCACCATTCATTGTCCACTTTCCTTGCAGACTCCATTGATTCCACGCGTCCAGTTGGCTTCCGTTTGTACCCATTGCATGTGAGCCTTGCATAGCTGTTGGCAGTGTAGGTGGTAACTCTTGAGTGACTGTCTTCACGAAGTGCGATAAACTGAAGTCCATGTCAGCCTCGCCGTTTGTGTATGCTTGGTGTGCTGGGGCTTCTCCAAAGAATGAAGCTTGGCTCTCGGGTGGCTCGTTATGCACGACGTCAGGCCAGGAATAAATGGTTGAGTATGCGGATTGTTCGTGGTTCCCATGATATGTTGCAGCCTTTGACTCGCCTTCTGTAGCAGGAGATTCGGGTCGGGATTGCCTTCTGACATGCCTCGCAAGTAGTGTTGACAAAAATTTGGAGTATAAGGCAGGAGTATGACGTCCGTCTAGTGCCACATTCTTGGAAATCAGGATATTAATTAGCCGATCGACGACCATCGTAATCTCCTGTTGCCGATTTTCGTCCAATAGAGGGAGAAATTTGGGACGAAGCAGCTGAAAAGTCAAAGATCGTGCCCGTCAGCGACCAGAAATCTTTCAAATTTTCTGCTTACATTAATCAAGAACGCCGCTGCGAACGAAACGTAAAGAAAGTGCGCTTCCATGGCATATCGCAGATTCCCGGTCGGGTACAGCCGTTCTATCATGACCTGGATTACCTCCTGGGCAGCTTCGACTGATTTCGCGACTATTTCGGAGTCTCTCGATAGGCCATGCTTGGCAAGTTCTTGAAATCCAGTTGCCAACACGACCAGCCGGAGATAGGATGTAATCCTAGACGGATGGAAATCATGAATATGGCCTGGTTACAAGGAGAATGTGAAGGCACACATCTGTGTCGTGTTCCCTCTGTAGGAACAGATGGCCAGAGCTGATGCGATTTCAAGATCGATACTCCTTCAAAACTAGAGCATTGCTCACGATTAGAGTTGTAATCTTCGGCGTAGGCTTTAACCCATTCTGACATCTCTCGAGAAAGTCTCGCTTGAGTCTCCATGACCGAAGCGACCAGCTCCTATGTTCAACTCTTAGACATGACCCATCTGGAAGATGTAACGGACAGACCATCGTCCTCCCTTGTTGCAAATGGTCCTTAACGCGAGAACGCCATTCGGCCGCGATGAGTATGATTTGAACGTAAGCGCAGAGATGGATATCGAAAGGGATATTCAACGACGAGCACCGATACCATTCTGAAGAGTTGCGAGCGAGATAGTCGTCCAAACGCAGCATGGGCATCTTCCCGAATTGTATGGCGTGCGAACCATCAACGCAATAACAGTTCAACCACGTCCGCGTCCTGTTGAGCTGCTCCCTTTCGTCACAATCGGGCGGTGGCGGTTGATTCAATTCTAACTCAACGGCCATACTGCGGAGATAGACAGACCGAATTAGTGCATGAAGCTATTTTCGGGGGCTGACTGTTACCGGATCGCGACACCCATAAGTAACCAACTCCGATCTTCAGTCCACTTCTTCTTCGGCACAGGGTATACACCCATCAGGAGATATGCCTGGCAAACGTCAACACTTTTTGAGCCATCGATGAGCGCCAGACCTGCTGCGTCCCTCGCAAACTTCATGGCAACAGGGTATAATCTTGGTCGGGCGGTATAATAGCGTGAAGCGACGGCGCAAACTGTGTTCATTCAAGCCCAAGTTCAACAGGAAAACAGGTCTGTACTTACCAACGGTGAACAAGAAAGGACATGTCCAGATAAGATATTGTGGCGTATGTAATTCTGGATCCAGAATGGAGAAGAACGGCTGGATGTATGTCATGTTAGATGGCGTCGCCTTGATAGGGTAAACTAAGTACATTGATTCTTTCAAAAAATCTAATCCACGGAGTAAGCGACGGTATTCCTTTGTACGACCGATGGAACGTACATTGAAAACAACTTCAAGATGTCTTCAGGGTACAGTAAACAAAACTTCACGATATCCGGCACAGTTAAAGGGGTAAATCCCTTGCCTAAGACAATGGTCAGACCCTCAAAAGAAGGCACCAGAACAAATCTTACCGGAAGAGAAATAAGCTGTCACAGCTGACTCGACCGATACATCCTTGGTTGTCCATCGGAGTACTGCATGATCAGGCGATATACGGTCTAGAATACCCGTTAGACTCCCACGTCTGCGAAATGTTGCAGATGAATTCGTAACGTACCAGTCTCGGCATCCCGTGTTCGATCCAACCATGCCTTCACTTTGTTATCTGCCCGCATTTTATCGAACTGGTGAAGAAGAGCTTGTATTTGTAGATCTTGATTGTGGGCTTTCTCCTGAAGGTCTTCGTGGGTCCTTGATTCGTGTCAGTATGGTAATTGGAGCGTTAATCTAACAACCAGTTGCTGGAAATCGACGCACGGGGCTGGCTTGCGCTTTTTCCTGCTGCGAGCAATGCACTGATAGTTTCCAGCTTGGCATCTTTGGCACGCTTCCTCTCCGGAATTGAATTCGCATTTGACCTGACGATCAGAAATCTAGGTTGACATCAAGTTCGGGGTTTGGGTGACTTCTACCCGCCTTCAATGACTTGCAGTGAACGCATGCACCCGACCGTCTGCCGCCCATGAGTGCTATGAAGACGAGAAGATGAAACACATACAGTTTTGACATCCCCTGAGACGCATGTTTCGCTCTATGTCCTGACTGCTCATCAACGCTGTCGCTGTCGTCTACGACCTCGGCAGCGCTGAAATTCCGGTTTTCTACCAATGTGGGCATGCTAAACAGCACGCTTTAGCAGGCAGGATGTGAATGTGAGTATAGCACATGCTTGTATGGGCTGTCAGAATCTGGGGATGGTTGGAAGAGCCTGAGTGTCAATGTTCAAAGCGAAGGGTATGCTTTTGACGAACATTGCGTAGGTAACGATGTCAGTTGGGTATGGGGTTGAGTGAAGCGGGGTAGAGCTGTCAGAGTTCTGCAGATCTGAGGCAGTGGACCGGAGGAAAAGGAACAATTTAGCGCTGTTGGACCTTTAAATGCTCCTTGTTGATGAGGTCCCAGACGGCATGCTCTCACGGCCGAATGGTTTCGTTATCTTTTGACCCTAGTTCATGCCGATGTAGACGGTGTCTTTCGTGACAAAGAACCGCTTGGATGCCGATTGACGATGCATCGGCGATTGGCGCTGAGAAAGCCCAGATTGACGCCGGTCGCCCTAAACATCAACTGGCCAAACCGCTCGTCGTATTACCAGTGCTTTGAAAGCGTTTAACCCCATACAAATCCTTTGCATGAAACGCTGCGCGCATCAGCAGATCGTCGAGCAATCCTCCCTAATGAGGAGGGGGAGGTGGAATTCATCGTTTCACGCTGTGAGACGTTTCGGCAAAATGGGGAAAGAATGTGAACTCTAAAGAAGTGACGTCTAACTAACTCACGATCCATCGTCGTGTTCCGTGAACTCCGGTCGCCTTTGTTAGCCGTCGAAATGACCTTGGGCTTTACCTTCGGGCAATGCACGGTGCACGAGAAATTGATTTACTGTTTAGTATAATATACATTGGAAGGAGACTCAGAGAAAGGAAAGAAGATTCAGATTGCGTCTACAATGATATAGCGTACACAAAATGTCATTATTTGAGACCGCCCTCAACTTCATTACGATGCATGTATCACGAAAGCATTCCAATCAAGGCATCCGTTTAGTCAACTTCCTCGACGCTTGGTCCCTCTTCGCCAGCTGCGCCAGGGAATCCGCCGGGAGCACCGCCTGCAGCACCCGGGAAGCCTCCAGGTGCACCTCCAGCACTGTAGAGTTTTTGCATGATGGGGCTAAAAATCTGATCAGTACCACGGCAGGAGATGGAAGGATTATTAAAAAAAAAAACGTACTTGGCGATGCCTTCGAGTTCCTTTTGTTTGTCTTCGTACTCTTCTTTCGAGGCCTCCTGAGAGTTGTCGAGCCATGAAATAGCTTCGTTCACAGCAGTCTCAAGCTTGGACTTGTCTGCGGGATCAAATTTGCCGGCCAACTTCTCATCATTGATTGAGTTACGGAGATTGTAGGCGTACGACTCCAAACCGTTCTTCGCGGTGATCCGAGCGGCAGCGGCCTCATCCTCGGCTATTAAAGACGATGGTAAGGAAAAGGTTCCTCCACATCGACAAGCATTAATGTCCTACCTTTGTATCTCTCCGCTTCCTGGACCATGCGCTCAATTTCTTCCTTCGACAGACGTCCTTTATCGTTCGTAATCGTGATGCGGTTCGACTTGCCCGTAGTCTTATCGGAGGCAGACACGTTCAAGATGCCGTTCGCGTCAATGTCGAAGGTGACTTCAATTTGAGGAACACCACGAGGCGCGGGAGGGATGCCCGAAAGCTCAAACTTGCCAAGGAGGTTGTTGTCCTTGGTCCGAGCACGTTCGCCCTCGTAGACCTGTATTAGGACTCCGGGTTGGTTGTCTGAGTACGTTGAGAAGATCTCGGACTTTTTCGTAGGAACAGTTGTGTTGCGCTTGATCAGCGCGGTCATGACACCTCCGGCAGTTTCGATACTAGAAACGACGTCAGGAAAGAGATAAAGGCGGAAAAGGGTAGCGGACTTACCCGAGCGACAAAGGAGCAACGTCGAGCAAGAGCAAATCTTGAGTCTTCTCGGAAGTATCGCCAGACAGGATGGCAGCCTGTACGGCGGCACCATATGCTACGGCTTCGTCAGGGTTGATGCTCTTGTTGGGCTCTTTGCCATTGAAAAAGTCGGAAACCAATTTTACGATGCGCGGGATACGTGTTGAGCCACCGACCAAGACAATTTCGTGCACGTTAGCCTTGTCGATCTTCGAATCACGGAGAACCTTCTCGACAGGCTCAAGGGTGCTACGGAAGAGATCTTGGCACAGTTCCTCGAATCTTGCGCGTGTAAGGGAAGTGTAGAAATCGATACCCTCGTAGAGTGAGTCGATTTCGATGGAAGTCTGAGTGGCGGACGACAGAGTGCGCTTCGCACGTTCGCAAGCGGTACGGAGGCGACGAACGGCACGGGGGTTCGAAGACATATCTGCACAGTCCGGTCAGTAAAGAACTTCAACAGACAAAGAGAAAAGAAGAATACCTTTCTTGTGCTTGCGCTTGAACTCTTGAATAAAGTGGTTCACGAGGCGGTTGTCGAAGTCCTCGCCACCCAGATGAGTGTCGCCCGCGGTAGCCTTGACTTCGAAAATACCCTCCTCAATTGTCAGGAGGGAGACATCGAATGTTCCACCGCCCAGATCAAAAATCAAAACATTACGTTCGCCAGACACTTTCTTGTCGAGGCCATAGGCAATAGCGGCTGCGGTCGGTTCGTTGATGATACGGAGGACGTTGAGCCCAGAGATCGTCCCAGCGTCCTTCGTGGCCTGGCGTTGAGAATCGTTGAAGTAAGCCGGTACAGTGACGACGGCATTTGTAACTTGAGTGCCGAGGTACGACTCCGCTGTCTCCTTCATCTTAAGGAGAACCATGGACGAGATTTCCTCAGGCGACTAGGGGTAACCTGGTCAATCTGATTTGGAGCAAGCCAGAAAAGAAGAATGCTTACAAAAGTCTTCTCCTCTCCACGATATTCGACTTTGATATATGGCTTTCCATCCTTATTCAGGACTTTGAAGGGGAAATGCTTGATGTCTGCCTGAACCTCAGCGTCGTCAAATTTGCGACCGATTAAACGTTTGGCATCAAAGACGCTAGATAAAATATGAATTAGTCGAAGCGAACTCCACGGGCAAAGAAAAGACGTACGTATTGTGAGGGTTCATCGCGACCTGGTTTTTGGCAGCATCACCGATAAGACGTTCGGTCTCGGTGAACGACACATACGATGGCGTCGTTCGGTTGCCTTGATCGTTGGCAATGATCTCAACACGATCATTCTGCCAGACACCAACGCAACTGTGGTGGCGATGAGTTGCGATAAGAACGACAAAAATGCCAGCTTACGAATAAGTGGTGCCAAGATCAATACCAACAGCTTTGGAGGAAGACATTAGGAATCAAGAGAAATTATGTAGCAGAAATGGGTGCAGACGAAAAGATCAGTGAAAAATTTGCGTTTGCATTTAAGACATTCTTATATACGGCGCTTGGAATTAACCAGAATCTGGACGAACTCTCTGGAATTTTGGCGAATCACGTGACAAAGATGCGTCATACAGAAGTCTAGGTTCTCGAACGCGCCTCAGCCAGGTCGTTGCATTCCAGAAACCGCGCGACAACACATGCACATTGAAGAAAACGGTAATATCGAGGCCTATGAAGGGGGAAGGGATGAAGGACAAATATAGGTGTACCACAAGGTGTATATGTACTAGAATTTCGAGAGGTATCCATGTCCGGGCACGATCTTATGAGCCTTTCAGATGCAAGGAAAAGGACCCAGATGGGTTATCGTCTAGGCTTCTGTGAGCCTGTAGGTCCCGTAAGACCGACGGATCCACTTTGAGGTGCATTAGAACTGTAAAAGCATCCGATAGTACCCAACTTACCGGGCAAGACACTTTTGCGGCGGGAGTGCATGCCTGGACTTGTCGGCGGATGGTCTCCCACGTCAGGCACGGGACGCTAATAGATAGTCGTATCAGAAAGCGATGAAAGCTCATTTGCAGTCACCTACATCCAAACCTGGATCGGCCATTGGCACCCTCTCGATGCCATGCTCGTCAAGGTCACCCGGAACGTCATCAATTGAAGCTGCATTCAGCTCCATGGATAAGTCCAGGATGTCATTGTCATCAATGGGAGGGGGAGGAGGAGGAGGCGGGTGTGGAATTTCTATGTAATTTTGGGGTAGTTTACCACCAGCATTGCGCAGAGCTTTCTCTCGCATCTTCTGCCATGCTTCGTACCTCTCTGCGGCATGTTGTTGCTCTCTATGATCTTGATTAGCTCGGGTGAATTCCTGGAGATGATAAAACTGACTCTAATCTTTTCTGTTTGTACTGCCGCATAGACTCATCAAATAGGTCAGGATTGATTTCCATAAAGAGTTTCAGGGCATTATAGACCATGCCGTGGATTGTCCTTGAGGTTTAAATTAGGGCGCGTTCCGGCGAAAAGAATTAACAAAGAAAACTAACCGGTTCCAGTGCGATTTTGAATTCGTATACAGAGCCGGAAATACGATGGGAAGAATGACAGAGAGGTTCTCGCTCATGAGGTTCACAACATATTCGTTGTTCCAATAGAGCAGTGCGCGCTCTGCGACCTGGAAGTGTTGGCTGTTGATGCATTTAGCCAACTGCTGGAACAAAGCGACTTGAATCTTCTGAAATTCGGCCGGATCTGTAACATCGAGGACTTCCTCGACTTCATTGAGGAACATGACCTCCTTGGGAGAATTGACTTTTGGCCAGTACTTCAACAGTCCCATCATAACCTCCTCAGCAAGCGAAGGGTCCTTCTCGAGGAATTGGACAACGCAATACGCTAGCTGTGGATGGTATAGAGACAGACTCTTGACTTTGTGCAAAGGAAGGAGTACTCGCGTGAGAAAGATTTTGTGCTCTTCTTTGAGTGGTAGGGCAAACCCGTTTATGATGGAGCCCAAAATCTCCAGCAATTCGGCGATGCCATTATGGCGCTCGGTTTCATAGATGAAATGGAAGAAGACATTGTTTATGGACCTGCGTATGAAGGCGCGCAGATTGAGGAACTTGCCATAGATTCGGTGCAATGTCGTCTTAAGGAAATCACGTTCCCGAGGGTCTTCCGAATCGAAGAGTTCGAGAAGGTTGAGAACGAATGATTGATCAACGTATCGTTTTGCCAAGTTCGTGTTGAAGTCCGGGCTTTCGACAAACCGGAGGAAAAATTCATAAACAATATGAAGATGAGGCCAGGCCAATTCGAGGACGGGCTCATCTTCTTCTGGATCGAAAGCGTCTCCAGTTGGATTGACGGGAGGGGGTATTGATCGAAAGAGGTTGGCAGCAAACTGGACGAGGGTTTGGGATGCATTTATATACGGAACTAATCAAGCGCACCATGTTGACCACCTCGGGGTATATGTTATCAGTTATTACTCCACGTTGTGTGGTAATGTACTCCAACATTTCTTGCAGCGTTTGCGATTTTATCTGTTTACCTCTGAGGTCTGAACTGGCGTCGTTGAAATCGAACAACACGCGGCATTGATGCAATTTCTTTAAAAACAGGTGTGGCCTTTCGGTGGGCGGTGTTTCTGCGCGTGATAGAGCTGTGAGGACGAAAGCGACTATCAGTGATATCATAATACTTACCCATAAAAGGCGGAAGGCGCTCGATTTCGACTTTCTCTGTCACGACAAAGCGGCTGCTGCGTTGTTTTCGCGGAGGCTTACCGACCATAGGAATGGTGTCCTTGGGACCGGGCCGAAGCCGATTCAGAGTCGAGGCACGAGGCGGCATGGCATTGGAGTGTTCCGAAGAAGGATGCTTATCCGGAGCACTTGCATATGAGCCGACGGTGTGAGGTGCACGATGGGGATTTTCGGGCGGTGCTTCAGGACTGACGACGACGATTGGAGGTGCAGGTGAACCTCCTTCACCGGAGGATCGGCGATCAGGCGTGTGGCGGCCCACGGAGACGGGAGAGCCGGATCTATTCGACGAGGGCGAACTTTGGGAGGACGAAACATATGAGCTGGTGGTTGTATGATTAGACGCGGAAGAAGCAGGGTGTGGCAATGGCTTGGACGTATTCAGCGGATGAGAAGACGGGACAGCAGAGGAATTGCTGCTATTTGATTTGGACTCCTTTTTGGAAGAGCTGGAGTCCTGCGAACTCTTCCTATTGAGCTGTTACGAACGATATGATAAACAGAGATCAGAGCAGAGGACGAAAGCGAAATGCAAGAGACTGACAAGGGTCTTCTTAAGATTCTTCATGATTTGTCGTCAAAAAGATAAGGCTCGACGCGAGAAAGGAGACGACCTGAGTACCGTGGGCGTCTTCGCGCTGGACTGTGTGCTTTCGTTGTCAGAATCGATGAACAGAACGGCGCGTGACACAAGCGTTACAGTCGTGACACATGGCAAATGTAATGGCAAAACATCGGCAAACTCTTCGTTACGGCGTAGATCTCGTACGCTGGTCTTGTCATTTCGCCCAATAAAATCAGAAATTTAGTCATGGCGCTGCCTCTGTGATAGCTGCAGCATCTTCTGAGAAACCGATGAGCGATCTCGCTGTGTTCATACAATGGTAGTCAAGGAGGTATTCCATCAAGTATCACGTGGTCACGGGATCATCCCTCCTGTCCCAAGAAACACCAGCTCAGTTCGTCTGCGGTGCTTGCACACGTTCCCTCACCATGGCTGGTCAGTCTCCCTTACTTCTCGTCTTCCTCCCATCGCTGATTCTAATGTTTCAGCAATATATGCCGTTTACACGTCTCCGAACCATCCGCCCATTCCTAATCACCTGCCAACGTTGATCGTAACCCCCCACGGTGCGTCGGGTCTGCCGCTCCTATCTATCCCCGCGTCCAACATCGCCTCTAGGTCAACCGTCGAACATCCTTTATTCTTATCTTCATACCAATTATGTAATGGCCTCCTCTTCTTTGCAACAAACTATTTCACCAAACAGCTCTTTCAGAACACTGAAAACTATCTGTTGACGCCCTCTCCTCAAGGCGATCTGTGCGTAGCGAAACTCTTCCCTCCCAAACCAAAGGAACCTGGGAAGGCATCGGCATCTGATCCAGGTCATTCATCTTCGTCGTCATCTCGAGTTGTGCGTTGCGAGGCCTCCCGAAATCTCAAATGGTCAATTGCGAATACAGGTGTCATATCTCCCATCTATAAATTGTCCCTGCCATCCCCAGACTCCCCGGATCTTCCGCTCTTCCAGATATCAAAGCCTAATCCAAATGCAGCCTTTTGGAGCATGTTTTACTTCGCCTATGCCGGACACAATATACCTCCAAAGAGGATAGAGTTCGGGAAGATACAGAAGAATCCGCCAGGCCCGAACGGTGGCGGTACTCGCATTAGCATCACAGGAAAAACCCCGGAAGAGAAGGCAGTCTGGCAGACCCTTGGGGAAGGCAATGAGGATTGCGTGGAATGGGTTGTGCTATGCGCGGCGTTGAATTTGCTTGAGTAAGATTTTCTCTACGTGTATCATGATCTTCGCTTATGGCGACCTAGTGATGAAATTATGAAAGCCGCGGAGAAAAACTCTGCCAATCAAGTCCCTCCCGCCGGGAGACCAATTCCTGTTACTCTTTCCGACCCCGGGGTTGCGGGTAGCTCTTCCAGTCAGCAGTCACAGCAGGCAGGTCCCCAGGCCCAGATGCGGGCGCAACCTCCGCACTCGCAATCGGTCCCAATACCAGGAACACGTCCCCCCGTAGGCTACCCTCAGTCTCAGCCCTTACGCGTGCAATCTTCTGGTCAAGTACCAATGAACATGCAGAATAACCATGGGGTTTTACCTCCTCACATGCCGAGTTCCGTACCTGGACAACGCCTCCCACCACCCCAGACTCGTAACGGAATGCCGTCAACTGGCGGTTCAGGCCCATACCAAGGGAGACCCCCGCCAGCGCAAGTGCAGCAACAGCAAATCAGGAGGTTCTAATAACTATCTGTGGCGATACCCTTTCTTCACTCTCTTCCGATCTATAGGACATGATTGCTCATATTCATTCTGTCTTTCATACGCCCCATGTCGTATTCAGAACGTTTCTCTAAGATTAGCAGGTTTATTTTCTTTTGGCTGGATGACAAATTGGATGTTTAAATATGTATTTTGGTTGTCAGGCTGTAAGGCTGAACTGATGTAATGAATAGGTGCCATTTATCAAACGATTTCCGTTAGCCCGATTTTGCAAGTTTCTCTAGGGCTTCAATCGACAATGCTAGTAGAACATCGTCAGAATTTCCTAGATGAGTTAATGCGAAAAGGAACCAACACTTTGGTCTTTCGAGGGGCAATCCAAGACCGCGTGCCCAGACGAGCTGGGTAAGAGCACCCAAAGCTACAGCAACAGATCAGAGATTTTTTTTTTTCAGCAGGTTTTTCCATGCACCTCTCGAAACGCCGAAGATGACTGTGTAATACTGGATAAAGAACTTGAATAAAGACAAAACTTTGAGACCGCCAGTGAATTCCTACCTTAAACTCAGTGAGGCCGTAGTGGTAGAGCACACAACCTGATTGGCTTTTAGCTGACTTCAAATGCAAAAGCGAATCAAAGAGTGGCGCACCGGAAGTGGCATCGACGTTGGGGTAAGGGTTCTTAGTCTGTTGGAAAGAGCGGTTAGTTTATGCTGATAATAACATGGTCAGGCTGTCTGTACCTTGCCGTGTTCCTTCAACACTTGGGGAGCCACCTCAGACGTCTGATTGGGTTTGTCAGATTGCACGCAAGTCTGATCGTGTTGATGCAGCTTACCATGTTAACGAGTTTTATGATTGTGCTATTTTGCAGCTCTGGTCTAGAGTTGCAGAATTCTTGTAGAGCAATGAAACGTGGGTCTGGACTGCGAAGCACGCCATGACCATAACTTGTAAAAGATGTGAGCCTCTGTCTTGCGAGAAGAGATGTAAGATTGTACCCGGGAACAACTTGACCACTATTGAGCGTCTTCCAGAGATGCTCTTTAATCTTCTCATGTGTAATCTCGTCGCCAATTTCATCTTTCATGGCTAATTGCCATCTCAGAACTTCTTGGTTTGCCAACCTGGAAACGCAATTCGTTGGTGAAAGAGGTATCAGGCGTCGTGAACGAGATTCTCACCCGTGCAAAGGACCTGCCAATGCGTATAGGGCTGCAGAATAAGCCAGATAGGGATCCGAAAGAGTTGACCCGACAAGATCTTCACAAAGGACTGTCAATGAGGGGCTGAGAGTAGTAGTGACACCAGGGACCTACGAGCTGTATGCGCCGAAGCATTCCCGCCCTCGTGATCTCCATGCAAAGCAATGTACAGACGGAGGTATTCTGTCAGGTCATGATTGTCGCCATATCCCAGCAGCCGCGTGTAATTTCCTGCAAGAGGCATGTAAGGGATATAAACAGTATAACAGGGGGGAGACGCCCTAACCTACGAGGTCCAAATCCTTTTCTATCGCGGGCAATGCTCGCTCAGGGTAATAGACGTTGCGATAGATTCGCGCAGCCAGAGCAGGCAATTTGGCGATGAGGTTGATGCAGTCTTCCAGGGTATGAGTCCAGTATTCGCCCTTTCTGATTCCTTCTTCGTATGCGGCTTGGAAGGAGCTCTCGTGATTGAGGGCTGCAACGCCGATTCCGAGTTGAGTCATAGGATGAAGCGAGCGAGGAAGACTGGCAAAGGATAAAGTCAGTCTCAACAGCTGGAATCGGTGCGATGCTTGATACGGACGAGTCGACAAGTTTTACAACATAATTCGGCAGTTCTCCTTTCTCTGCGAGCTCCCTGGAGAGCTCTTGCGTCTGCGCAGAAGTAGGTACTCGGCCAGTAAGCAGGAGCCAAAGCATGCTTTCGGCAATGATCTCCTTGCCTCCAGGTGCAGGAGGAAGCACCTTTTGGCAGTCTGGAATTGTCATACCGTGAAAGCGGATTCCCTGATGGAAATGGTGTTGGTGCCTTGCTGGTCCAGAAGGAATATCCACTGTACCTCGACAGGATCCAGCACAGACGCATCCCAGAGCATGGCTTTCAGGCCCCGCATACCGCCAATCACATTCTCGACCTGATATGCAGCGGTAAGAGCCGGAATCGAGCCAGAACGACGTTGAGGTGTCTAACCTTTACATCGCCAATAACAGCTTGGCTGTGTTCGCTTTTCTATACGTAAAGTTAGTCACATATATGAGGAGTGAGTTGGAAGACAGCGGCTGACAAGCTTCTTCAGTTGGTCGTGCTTGGCCGGGATGACTTCCCAAAGCGTTTCCCGGAGCGACTGGAGTGTGGGGTTAGATGTACGAACAGGATGTGGAGTAAGGTTGGGGAATGTTAACCTTTGTAGACGCGAGGCGTCGAGAGCCGGTGGAGAAGGCAGTTCTTGCAAGCGGTCGGAAAGTGACGGGGCGAAGGAACATGGTGAATCGAGGCAAAGAGACGAGACCCGGATTGCCGGTTGACCTTTGTAAAGTCTATGTACATACCGTATTTGGTGATTACATATTCACTGCCATTTCCACGTCACGACTAAACCATCCTTTTTCCTCCAGCAGACATGGCATCTGTGCTGGTCCCCGTTCTCTACCTCCTCATCGTCTTTGGAGGTCTATCCCTATTCAGTTATTTCTATCGCAGGCGCAACGCCAGTAAGTCTCTTTACCGATCAAGCTCATGGTCCACTCACTCTCCAAGTCTCTCAGCTCAAGCATATGAACCCTATTTTCCTTCGCATCCCGAACGCAACACGTACATCACGCTCCTCCAGCAGAAGAATCCTCCGGCATCTGATGCCCTCCTCAAATCTGCCCTCGTTCGCCGCGCGATGGCCGACGTACAACGTGTCATGCGCATACGCGAGGACAAACCTGCACTCCAAAACCTTCTCCAAAAAGGTTCAATAGGAGATGATCTATGGAACAGTTTGCTGAACGCCGAGAAAGAGCTCGAGGCCGAAGTCATGGAAGTTATCGCCGAGGCCAACTCTTTCGTCGAAGGTTGGGGACAGGTCATCTTCCCAACCGCCAACGAGATGCTTGCCAACGAGAAAATGCGCTCAATCTACGACCATACAGCGCAGACGAAATTAGATCTAGGTATGCGTCTCCTTTGATGTTTAACTCTACGCTTTGGAATTTACCCAAACACATGTTCGTAGAGCAGAAATATGGCGTTAAAGCCAAACTCAGCACGGGCCCGCTTCCAACACCGACACCAAGTAAGCCTGCGAATGGACCCTCAGCACCTTCGACGCCTTCCGATCGTGGCGACAGTGAGACATCAAGATCGGTACGTCACCATCAAATATTGCGCTTTCACTTTTGCTCATGTATCGCAGGCCAAGAAGGCCAAAAAACGTAGATAGACCTGCCACGAACAGATTCTTTCTTCACTTATTGAAGGCTACCTTTGATAATTATTCCGAGCTGTATTGACAGTATATGAAGGCGAATTGGATTGGTGCGATTGCGAAGAATTACACTGGAAACAGAAGAAAATTCGAAATGAACTGAGATACATGCTCCATGGCAGGACTGCACCAAGAAGGCTTTATCCTCTAATAACAATCGCTTTCTCTCCTGTCCCACCTCGCGTCTTGCCCGACTTGTCGACATGGTCTAATCCAAGCACGTCTTCCGGAGCGAACTGATGCTCATAAATTGTATCCTCTAATTCCAAATCGCAAGTCAGTCGTGCTCGCACACGTCACGCTTCGGGCGAAGCACCCACCATCCTCAATATAGGAAGGTTGTTTAAAGGTTGATGCTTGAATGAGGGCAAATCGATACTTCGCCAGTTCCTTGTCAGACACGCCTATTCGCGCTTGAAGGCGCTTCTTTGTGTCAACGAACTTCTCTCCCTGCACAAAGACTCAGACACAACACGACACCAATAATGTCGAATGAAAAATACCCGTTTCACGACAAATTTGAATGGCACGCCGTGGGTCCGTGATAAGTCTTTTGAGAAATGGAAGACGCCAATCACTTTGTCTGAGTCATCCGCCTCGAGCTCTTCACGAGGAATTTCCTGCAAAACGTCGTCAAGTCCTTGGCTTCTTCAATAAGAGACAAGTGTTTACCTCGGCATATAGCTCCACCGGATCGGGAATGTTCCCTATCATCTCGGAACCAGTAAACTCCTTCTGAGTCTTGCCATCCTTCGATATCTCGAATATGCGTATCTTTCCCGTGCCGCCTGGAGTGAGCGTGACCAACTTCGCAAGATTGTCAGCTAAGTCATGAACCATGCTGGTCTTGGGCAACAAGAACGGATGCGTAGCTTCCTCCTTGTTGTGTATGCCAGTCCAGATGACCTTCAGACTGCGTTTCGTCTCCAGCTCCACGATGCTGACATCCAATTTCTCGTACAAGATAACGGACGACGTTGGATTCATGTATGTTGGAGAGATGATCTCCGCTATGCTTGGGTTCAAAGATCTCTTCAGAACATTCTTTGCAGAGCCATTTGGCGAATGTGTTGATGTGAACCGCAATTTAATAGGGTCATGTCGCAGATATTCTCCGACTTTGGTCGCCATCTGAAGGCAAAGGTAAAGATGAAGGTGAATCAAAGAATCACGAAACGAGCTGACTAACCGTGTCATAGTTCTGTTTCTTGCTGAGGACGAGACTGAACTCCGGATAGTTGTCTTGGTCTGGTTCTTTGCCTTTAGGTCGAAACATGATCATAACCCGGTTTTGTAGAAAGTCGTAGAATTGAACGGGATTGGAATACAGCCCCTGGGATTCCAAGTCGTGGATCCTATGGTGTGCTGTTAAACTGGGGAGCGCCTCTGGATGACAGATTACACTCACTCTTTATCAGGCAAGTCAACTTGGAAACAGATGACGTCGCCATCTTGGATTTCGCTTTGGGCAAACGAAAGTTTGGGTTTCATTATTTCGATCATCCCAGGTTTAATTTCCTATCACAAGCATTGAGGAGAAGTTCACGGGCATAAAGCATCATAGAACACACCTCATAAAGCTTGAGTGGTGTACCAGGTGTCCATCTCATGCGCTCATTGATGACGGGCACAAGGTCTGCCACCTTGCTATTTCGCTGAACATAGGTCTTTCCGACGCCATACAATGTTTGTTTCGAGGTGTCGAAATGCTTCAGAAAGACCATGATAGATTGTGGCGGAGGGTCAGGCTACGTGCAATAGCGAAATAAGTGACTACAGATAGAAGTCACCCTGACAGATGAACTAACCTTGGTGGGATCAGGAATAACATCAAGATATAATCGAAGGTCGTTCTGCCTGGCGGCCATGTTATTTCGGATAACTTCAACAGCTTCGGTGAATTTGTGAGCAACGTATAAGGATCGAGTGCGAGGGCTAACTGACTGAGAGAGGCCTCATTCTCCGGAATATGTGTATCTGGACGAACAGTCTTGTTTTGGCGGTTAACGAGTACCCATAGGCGAATCTGATTCTCCGGATAGTTGAAGTGTATGGCCACACGACGCTTAAAGACGCTGTACGGTTCTTGCTTCAGAACTCGGAAGGTGGGCAGCTCTGATGGTGGCCAGTTTTTTTCGTCGAAAGTTGCTAAATCAAAGCCCTCATGCCTGGAAAACGTTTCATCTGTGATGACCTGAGCAGCTTTGAATCAGTAAGCAGGACAGGACACGACGAGGATAAAGGAAATACCTTGGCGGTCAGGAACAAATGTTGCTCCTCTCGTTCGCGCTTCTTCGCTTCCATCTGTAGCCGTTCTTCATCGAGCCGCCGTTCTAAACCATTCAAATGAACACTATGGTATTTCTCAAAGTCTCTTCAGACTTACTCAAGTGAGCGGGAGTATCCTCTTCTATGAAAGGTGCCAACACTTCATCAATGGCACTTTCTCGGATATACACAAGCATGTACGCGTTCGTAAACCGCTTCATCGCTCGTACTTGATTACGTTGCAGAGAGGGCGGTAGACCATTCAATGGCTCGCCACCGTAGTTCTCCTCCAAAACTTCCTTGTCGGTGACGGGCGTAACACGGTCATCATCGAACTTCAACCATCGAGTGTCACGGTCGGGTTTAATGAGAGCGAAATAATGGCCGCCGTGGAGATCGCCAGAGTGTACCAAGACGCCAAAAAGCTTGTAAACCCAAGGTTGTGACCGATCTGCGTCCTTGTCCAGGAATTCATCGAGATCGATTTCAAATGGAAATTCGTGACGGTCGTTAATTTTCACCATCGTATCTCGCTGGATGTCGTACTCAAATCGCTTGAGTTGGAGGTGCAATACGGGGGGGAATGACTGGAAGATAATTCCTTTCTTGGCATCTTGAAGACCATAGCCTTCGGCGTGATATTTGTTTTCCCCGTCGAGCATTTCGACGGCTACATAATCTTTAAATGATTCGTACAAATTCTTCATCCCTTTTACGTTGAGTTGTATATCTTTGACAAGCCGATAAACATAAGAATGTCCGAGCACAAGCAAGGAGCCCCTACCGTTGAATTCTTCAATCCTAGAGGATTCGTAATCCACATTGACGCACTTGATGTAACTCTTCATTTTCCCAACGAAGAGTTTTGCGATGGCGCCCTCGGCTTGCGTTCCCTGTTCCAACGAGTTTTGAGAATTGGAAATGGATGAAATTCGCTGAGATGAAAAACAAACCTTCATTTTCGACTCCAACTTGTCTTGCAGGACTCGATTGAACTCTTGGACGTCATGCTGAAGGAAAGAGTCCAACGACTTCCATCCGAAGGACTTTGTAAGTTCCGTCGTGCCTTACAACGATGTTTAGCTTAGATTCATTGCGCGGCTGTCGAGACATACCGACGGGTTGATCCGAAGTTTGTAGATGATAAAAGACGCGCTGCAAGGCCAAAGCAACGCTTTCCGTAGGATGGTCGTCTTCTGTGGGAATTTGATAGACGGCCTTGTGACATCATGTGAACGATCACCGTCCAACAGTAGGAAAACAAAGCACCTTACCCTGCGGAAGTAACGAGTGCAAAAAAGGGATTGCAATAGAGAATTCATGTAGCATGTTGCACCTTGATTTTTCAGCCCAACGCAGCCGGTCTCCTTCTTCGAATCGTAGCTAAGGAGGGATCAACGATCTGTAGGGAAATGATGAGGAGTTTACCACGCACTTGACGAAATTGTGCCAGAGTACGCCAGTAGGATCTTCCAACACCCGAACATAGACGGTGATATCAGCGGACTCGTCTTCGATTGTTGGTCGAGTATGCCCTTCCTGAACGTTGAATAACTTGCGGAGTTCGCTAAATCGTGTAAAACCCCAATCGCATTCCTCGGCCACGAAGCGATGATGGGCATCTGTAATTGGACTTGAGATAATGGGCCCACGACAAAATAGAAGCAAAAGACGTACGGCTAACGGTGTATATTGTAGGATCATGTATGTTGGATATTACAAGGGCGAACTGAGCACATGCATGCCATCCTTCGGGTGACTTCTTGGGTTCAGCATAATCAAGATAAACCGAGACCGTGTCGTTGGGCGGAGAATTAGAATTTCCGAATGGGAAAAGCAGAATGCGCCTGCAGCGACGCGAGACAAGATGAGGCATGTTATCATCGAGGAATTTCGATAGAAACACACCATTTATGACCGCCACACTCGAATTCGGGACTAGTGAGTTTCTTTTCGAGTTTCTTCCAGTTTGTCAAACGCCAAGTGAAGACTTTGAAGTCTTTAACGTCGTGACCCAGCTCAGGCATATGCTTCAGAGCGAACGCCTCGTCTATTTAGTGATTGATGGCAGTCAAGCGTAAGCATATAATCGAGCAAGATAAAGATACGAACGATCTCGGACAGAGATGACCTCGTCGATTTCCATCGGTGGTGCACCATTCTGTTTCTCGTCGAGTATTTCCATACTGTCACTCTGGTTGCGAAGAGGGTTAGGCCGGGCAAGCAGGCCGGGAATGACATGGATAACGTACCATCGACGAAAAACGCTTGAAGTACGGACTTGGATAGGATGAGGTGGTCGTTCAGAGTGCAACCAAGTGCCGACTTATCCACGTTGACGCAGAGGAGTAGTCGGTGTTGGGAGCTGGAGTCCAATGTTATGATACGAATGCCTTACAAAGGTTCAGAGCTTGTGTAATGCGGGCTGTCCTCGGTCAAACCCGACCGAAGCCGGCAGAATCCGCCTTTCTTAAATCTCGAGCCACGGCAATCCTGATGGACTCAGAGTTTTTCTCAATCGTTATCTCCTTGATGATGATAATTATGCTCTTGTCTCTTCTTGTGTTCTGCCACACGATCCTTAAATTATCTTGACAGGGAGGAACATCCTCTACAGCACCCTTTGCTGATCCACTGTCTTGTAATGAGTCAAAATCGTGTAAGAACAAGCCACATTTCCACCCCGTGCTGTCAAGGTCGCTCGTTCTGAGCGCTCCTCAGCCTCGTGGTCTTCTTTGGTGATCTGCCACGACGGAGAAGACGATAGATCTGGTTTCTACTGCAGTTGTTTCCGTCGACGGCGAACATGTTTTATATACATAACGCAACTTGTAGTTCCAGTAATGAAATTGGTTGTCCTCAAAATCCATTTGATCAGTTTGAAACCAGGGCGTGATGAGCCTCAATTCTAGCAGCCAGGCTTCCCGCCTCATGCTTGCAGGCGGAATCCATGCTCTGGATACCCCCCTAACTTTGTCAATTTCACGGCAAGGAATACAACGGCGTAGTTTAAGCGACCTTCCGACACTCTATTCCCGTCCTCATCCTCCTGGATGAAGAGCTTCTTCCAACGCATACACGGCCAATCTGGCGCACCAAAGTCCACGCCGAAACGGACCAACGAACCGTACGACTCACGAACCGCAAAGGAACGTTCCCAACTCAAGGATACCACTTCTACTCGCCCCCAAGTGCAATATACAGACTACAAGCTATCGCATGCCAGAGAGGACGCGAGAAGAAATGACGACGCGAAGCCTCCAAGTTTCAAGTATGCAACTATGCCGGTTATGGGGAAAAGAAGCCATTCCTCTGGGCCGCAGCCTCCGTCGCAGACTGTGACCAACCCTTTCTACTCCCGATCGCAGGCCCATTCCAGAAAGCACGACGCTTATGACGACCGCCGTCGGCGTGACATACATATCTTCGTATCTAGCTCCCAATCTTCGTTGGAGAAGATTCAATACCACTCGGATTCTCCTAATTCCCAACGGCATGGTCGCTCCCGGAGTGACAATCCACCAGTTGTCGTCTATCCCGCAGGCACGTCTGCTATTCAACTTCCCATTGCTCAACAGCTTTCGTCACGAAACGGCGACAGGAAACGTCACGTTCCCGAACAAATATACGTTGTTCGAGAGAGAAAACTCGATTCAGCCGGGTTTGTATCCAAAGTCGATACTCCGAGTGGGCTTGGAAGTCGGAAGGATTACGCTCGACAAACTCGCAGAAAGGCTGAAGAATACCCTGCGAAAACGGGTCGAGACGGCCTTCCCCGAGATGCACCGTGGAACAAGAGTGTGTTGCATCCGACTGAACCTGTCCGGGATTACAACAGTAAACAGCATGACAGAAATCACCGTGTCTATGACGAGAAACGAAGTCACGAACGAGAGGTACCTCGCACGTCCCACGCAGATAGGCCGATTGGCTATGAACGCGATAGAGCAGCTCGAGTGGAATCTAGGCAGCGTGCAGTGGAAATTGGCAGAGATTGGGACTATCACACGGACTGGGAAAGGGAAAAGCATCCACGTCCCGATAAGGGAGTGCACCCCTACCTAGGAAAAAACGGGGAATGGGCTCAATCCAGAGATAGAGAGGCTCGCTCGCAGGAGAAAGAGAAAGCACGACATTATCACCGTGAGTCAGACAGTAAAGCGGAAAGAGAGATAAGAGAGCGGAAGAAGAGGGATGGCGAGAGAGACAGAAAGAGGGACCGGCAGAGTGAAGACGAATTGGATCAAGAGAGAAGGAAAGAAAGGGACCGGGGCGGGGAATGGGCGACGGAGAAAGATAGAGTGAAGGACAGAGTGCTGGAAAAGGAAAGGGAGAAGGGTGTCATCAAGGGGAGAGAGAAGCAAACGACAAAGGAGAAGGAGAGAGAACGGGGGCGGGAGAGTGCTCGGGAAAAAGCAAGGTCGAATGACACCGCCCAAGGCAAGGATCAAGATGCGGCTCCACATTCATTTCGAGTGCCGGCAATGCAAGACGCGGACATGCGAAACAAGGCACCTAAGGACAAGAAGAACGACGCAGTTCCTCCCCGGGACGGGCACAGGGGTGTCATCCGCGACGGCGTTTTGCAGCAACGCGATGGTCGGGTACCCGACATCGTTCATGATCCACCCGGATCGAAGGGTCATGGCAAGAAGGCCTCTGGCAAGGCCTCAGCTGATGTGAAGGTGTCTTTGCTGAACTCATCTCATCTTCACTAGTTCGTACTCATTCGTACCGTCATACAAGGCGTTTGGCGACGTCCGCTCGAATCTCCAGCAGCATGCTTCCCCGGAATCTGGCGTGGCCTACCAATTTCACGCTCCTCTGGATCAGACGGTACCACTCTGAGATTGTTTCCTCGAGCCGCGCTAACAAGAACCAGGTTTCCAGATCCCGACACGGTCAGGGCTTGCCAGGTTCTGCTAACGTTGTGCTGATTATATTTCCAGGCGGTGAATATGTTTCTCGTGACGTTCTCCCTCCTTATGCGATGCAACAGCCTTCTGTTCGCACCATACTGGATCCACCACCTGCAGTATCCAAGGACTACTCGCCAGGGCCTGTGGACCCGTCGAAGTCTAATGCGACAAATAACGGATCTGGCAGGAGCAGACGCGAAGTACGTTTTTAATTAGCTAACGTAGACCCGCTCTCAGCGTTCTTCCGATGCGGGTAGACGCGCGCAAACCAGATGCCTCAAATGAGCTCCATGAAATTGGAGGCTAAGGCTAAGGATGCACCAGTTCGTGGAGGTACACCCCAACATCAGGTGCAACATCAGGTGTGTACTCACAGAGCATTCCTTGGCGCATTTCGCTATATTTTCGTTATAGCAGTCTTCGGCGATTTATCCTAGCTCAACAAAGCTATCGTTTCACGGTCAGCACAAGGCCTCTCACGCAGAGGGCCCAACACCTTTTCGCGAGGCGGGATCAGGACACGTTGTTCCAACAGGGATTCCTCCTGGCCAAAGTTCCAAGCGCAATCGTTTCCAAGAAAGCCACCAAGGTGTTGCCGGCCGGCGTTGACACCACTTCGTCCAAAAATCGATCTTATTCCCCTCTTTTGAAAGGGCCTCTCGACTCAGGGAATGCCCAGACCACTGCTGCTCCAGGACTTCAAAACGACGTCTCTACATCTGGTGTCACATACGACCAATCTGTGCAGCATACCAAGAATAGTTCAATTTATGTGACACAAGGTAGAAACGTGACGCCGGTCCCACATGAAAGCATTATGGCAGGACCAGCGATTTCGCTCACTCCTCCGTCAAGGCCTGCGGACTCAGCCCTAGGGACCACTCCCCAGAACATGATATATGAAATATCGTCAGCTGAAGGTGACACACGTCAATCAGCATGTTGATCCAGTCTCTCACTCTAACCCAGCTCGACAAGGTTATTCTCAGCCTGACCTATCCACGCCGCGCCGACCAGGTTCAACCACGCAATCGTCTCAGATCAATAGTCAGGGACTCGGCAAGCTTGTATCGGTGAGCACATTGCCTTCTTCATTTCTGTCCCTGAACAACGATTTTCTCCAGGCTCAAACTGTGAGAATCCTGCTCGATTTCCCCGTCGTATAATCTCCTCATTTCCTGATGATCCTCAGCCACCTTCGAATAACGTCCCTTACGTATTGAACCAATCCTCTCGTGATTCTGATACCGTGTCACCACGAAGGGTGCCGGACTTGATTGCGAAGTATGAAAATCGTTCTCGTATGAACAATAATTCCGGCGAAGATCCCACTTCAGTCCATCCATTATTGTCGGGTGGGCAAGGGCAGGAGCGCCTGCGCGATATTTCCTCAAAGGCGAAGTCTGGGCAATATGATAGCATTACGCTGCAACCCCCAGCCAATCAAGAAAGTGTTACCCCGTCCTCAAGGCACACAAGTCAAAGAGCCGCTCGAGACCGTCCGAGAGATGTACCATCGGCATACGAGCAGCAGTCCAGTATCCCAAACAATCATTTGGGATTCAGTATTCCCGAACCAACGTTCCGAGGCTATTCAGCCGAGACACTTGTCGCACAAGGCAGCCACGAGGCCAAGACTCTAGAAAATGCTCCCAGTTATTCTGGCATTCCAGCTTTGGATGTCTCTTTGCACGGTCGCCCTGACGCTGCTGCAAGTGGCTTAGATGGCAGAGTTGTAGTGGCCGCTCACTATTCCCATTCGAACCAACAAGCGGTTTCCAGCGAGCGACCTTCCGATTCATATAACCCAACCAAACTTCACACTACCATGTCATCCGAAGTCTTTGACGCCAGTCGTTCCGACAAAAGAGCACGAAACCTCTCCCAGGATGGCTATCCTCGTACGGAGTCGACACGAGCTGGGATCAGCTCTCGGAATCGGCATGCAATTGACTCTGAAATCAACCACCACATGGACACTCCTGAATCCAAAGTCAAAGCGCAGCTGCAATCTCCGAAAGTTACCGGACCTCACAAGCCTTTCGTTGCGCAGCCTGGGCCTGTAGCCTCCGCCTGGCAACCTCCAATTCCTTCTACAATCCAGCATCCCGTTTTGGCACAGTTGTTGTCATCTCCTTCGCCTCAGCCCGGCCCCCAACATGGCGATGTGCCAAGTGAATGGTTGAGAGCAGGAATTAGCTCCGTCATGACAACGTCCATCTTGCCATATTCCAATTCATCTCGAGTAAATATCCAGACTAACTCTTCATCACCTGGAAAACCTCGATCTTCTCCTGGAAACTCCTCTAAGAACTTCACCATGTCCTCTTCTGGGCCAGAAGGAATACCCCATTCAGAAAATACCCCCTCTCATTCTATGAATCATGAAACGGAGCGCCCTTATCCTTCAACAAAGTCAACAATCATCCAGGCCGCAGGACCTCAGCCATCAAAATCTCTTGCTTCTCATTCAAGACAATCCTCAAATAGAGGTGATTACCGATCCATGACGGAATCCACACGAGCGACATCCACTTTCGCATCAAACCAATATCCTCACCTCATCCAGAGCGGCCCAGCATCGGGCACAAAAATGTCTCAATCGAACGAGTTTTCTTCACGTGTCGCCGCAACAAATGCCTCTTATCGGTCAGAAGTTCCAACGTCATCCTATCGCATAGATCCTAGCACGCATTCACGGACATTAGCGTTGGCCAGTGGCAATCAAATGCAAGCGGGGGGCGCTGGCCGTTCGCGTTCTAGTGCAGCTGGCACTGCGGAGTCTTACTCCTATGCACAGCCTCTTACCATTGAAGCTACGTCGGAAGCTGGGCAGCCGCCCACTTCTGAAGCTCCGCAACCGTCCTCGTCGTCTCGACCTCCTTACACATCCGCTTCTCTTCAACAACAGGATAATGCTGCAGAATCGAGTAACCGGATACGCGGTCAATCTGTTGCAGGTCAGAAGGCGAGGATCTCATCGGACGAATCTCTCTTGAGGACCCCCTCGTCCCTTGCTCCTTCCATGCTAAAACCCACGGCGTCCCAATCATCCATTCCTGCGTCGACGTCCTCTCGGACCCGGAAAAAGGGTCTGTTTGGCTTTCTACGGTCTATATCGGGCGGTTCATCGCAAAACGCTGAAGATTTGCCTCCGAAAACATCTGCAATAAAGAATGGCGCAGTTAGCATAGATCCTGAGGCCGTACGCGTGAAGCTCGATCCTGCCTCCTTTCAAGCAGCACCGATCCTTCAAAGGAGGTCATCGGGAAAGAAGTCGAACAACAAGGCGTTTACTCCGTTCCGCTATCTCAGTTCGAAGAGGAATCGATCTATGTCGGGTGCGTCAATGGAAGCTCAGGATGGTACAGCAGTATGTTTGCATACAGCGTGCGGACAATTCCTTATAAACTGACGTTCTTGTAAAGGCCAATACGGTCGTCGGATCGCCCACGGCTTCCATGCATAGTCAGGCTGCCTTGCAACCGCCTCCGTCACGAGACGCAATGACGGCCACAAGAGAATGGAGAGATCACGAAGCAACCTTAGTCCGCCACCTTGCAGACGGGAAAATAAGACGCCAGCGTCCAGGAGTTGTCTTTGACCTGGACGGCGACTCTTTCGAAGACGAACGACCACGAATGCCACGGACACGATCACATTCACCCAGCCCTCGCACTCCTCACCATCACAGCACTAAGTAAATTTCGGATACCCTGATTAATGGCTATCTATGCTTAACGTCGGACACGAATAGACGCCATCACTGTCTTTATGTATCATGTAGTAATTTAACACTTATGATTGCTGTTCTACAGAAGACAGATACATATCGTTCCTTGTGACGTTTCGTGTCGGTCACAGAACGTGACAACGCGCTCACCCTCTTCCCTTCATGTACAAGAGTACAGCTTCAACGCCTTTCTCTGACACTCGAAGCCAACTGCAGGTCACTCACCACGGCCATCTGAAGTACCCGCACAGGCTTAATTTGTAAGCTTTCGTGCCTTTAGAAAGAGCGCGTCTCATATCGCCGTTCTCGCAGCTACGACAAACCACCCTTGTACGACGTGACGCTCGAGGAATTCGAGATATGCGCTCTCAATCGTCTGCGAATACTTGCTGAGGTTGAATCCTCTGCTGTTCGCAATCGCACTTGGGATGATTTGAAGCAGGTCATAGACGACCAATGTCATAAGTATCTCCCATTAAGTGCTACATCGGCGAAATCCATAGACAGGGATTATGAGCGTAGAAGGGATCACCTAAGCCATTATGTGCTCAGACTCGCTTTTTGCCGATCGTGCGTGGTTCTCATTTCGCTGTTAGGCGGAACATGGTTCACTAAGGTGCCTATTAACCAGCGAAGAGCTACGGCGCCGGTTCGTGAAGGCCGAAACTACGCTTTTCAAGCTTCGTTACCAAGGAGTCGGTCGTGAAGAGAGGGATGCATTCTTGGATTCGCGTGATTTTGGTTGGCTGGATGTGAGTAAGCCTGGTTGACTGTTGCCGCACCTCCGGGGGAAGAGAATCATCGCGTAGGTCGACAGCGATGAAAAGGCTAGATACGCGGAAGACTTGATCTCCTATGGTCACTTTGCAAAATCACAGGATGAAAGACAGGCATTTGACTCTGAAAGATACTTCAAGGTAACCCCCCCCTCAACTACTGCCGTTGCTGAAACCAACGCTTGTGCGCTTTAGGTGAAGTGGACGCGAGTCCCTGATTTGGTCGAAAGAAGGAAGACATTCGTAAAGCGTGGATGGGCTTACGTTCCCGCAAGAGAACAATCAAGCATTGTATTTCATGAATTTGAGACCCATCTGACGCGAGCCCTAGAGGTAACCCACTCATATCACTCTTAAGACTGGATCATGGACAGTGTCTAGATGACAGCAAGATCGTTTCCACGCCTAGATGAAGACGATCGGCTGGTGCCTATCTTGGATAACCTGTCGCAAGGTTTTCTGCTGGGTGTTCCGTCGGACTGGACAGGTTCTGGTCAAGAGCATACAGGGGGGGAGATCAAAGCAGAGATGATCGATGACCTCGCCAAGAAGCATTTCCCGTTATGCATGCGTAGCCTTCATGACGCCCTACGCAGGGACCACCATTTGAAGCATTTTGGGCGCCTGCAGTATGGACTGTTCTTGAAGGTGCACAGTGGATTTCGCTTTTTTCAGGTAGAAACATGCTAATCCGGATTTTGTGTGAAGGTGTTGGGATTGTCCATTGAAGAGGCCATCGCCTTTTGGAGGAAGTCGTTTGATAGAATCACAGACGACAAATTCAACAAAGAATACAGGTACAATATTCGACACTCTTACGGATTGGAGGGTCGACGCGCGAATTACCCGGCGAAAAGGTAGGTCGTGTGACACAGGTGAATGCGTGAATCGCTCAAAAAGAGGCAGTTGTCAGCAAATATTGACTCCGGGGCCATCTGATCACGGTTGTCCTTATCGGCATTATTCTCCAGAAAACCTTGAAACAGCACTGCGAGCGGCATATTCCTCGCAAGGCTTAACCGACGCGCATTTACCGGAAGTTATGGCGCTGGTGAAGGCTGGCTCGTATCATGTGGCGTGCACCAGAGTGTTTGAGCTGACCCATGCGGCGTTCGGGGTCAAGAAAAACGAAGGAGTAGGTGGGGGAGAGAGCGTTACGCACCCGAATCAGTACGCAGCTCGCAGCATGGAACTGCAGAAGAGCTCGGATGACATGACTGTTGATTAGATTAGATGTAATAATAATAATAATAATTTCACGTGACAAAGAGACCACCTTTTTGGTCCCGGTGGCAAGAGCCATCTTCAGTTCACGCTTGTAACGCTTTCTTACGACAAAGTCGTAATGGCTCAGAGGAGGTCTCAAACAAAACTAGCCAGCGACGACGAGCACCTGAAGACGGTCGCCAGCGATCGAACGGCCGACGTGCTTCACCAGTATCAGGACACCGATGGTCATTTCTCGCTTGTCAGGTATGTCGTACTATTATGAATCATAGCCTTCTCGCGGCTCACCGACTCGCAGAAATTTCCGGCTCGCTGATCTTGTAACAATCATGAATGGCGTCTGTGGATGCTTCTCGATCTTTTCTTCAGCCCATTACCTTCTGACGAATGACATTGACTACTTGTGGTCCGCATTGGCATTGCCCCTCGCTGGGCTCATGTTTGACTTCCTCGACGGAAAAGTGGCTCGATGGAGGAAGTCAAGCAGCATGTTGGGACAAGAGCTTGACAGTCTTGCTGATTTGGTTAGTCGACGTTTGTGTGGGTTCGCACATGATTGATTGGTCGCTCACTTTTTGCCTAGATTTCGTTTGGTGTTGCACCATCGCTATTGGCCTTTGCCGTGGGATTGAGAACCTACCTTGACACTGTGTTCTTGACGGGTTTCGTCTGTTGCGGCTTGGCCCGTCTTGCTCGCTTTAACGCCACAGTAGCCCTTATTCCAAAAGATGCTGCTGGGAAGACAAAGTACTTTGAGGGTCTTCCAATACCCTCCTCCCTCGTTCTTGTCGCTGTCCTATCGTATTGGGCCAAAAACGGCTGGATTGCTGGTCAAAAGGGTATCCCTCTTGGTACCATCACATTATGGGGCGCAGAAGGGGGTCGAGGAGAGTTGCATCTAGTCAGTCTGATTTTTGGTGCTTGGGCCGCAGCTATGGTTAGCAAAACACTGCGTGTCCCAAAGATCTAGGACATTTTAGTGGCAAGGTTGGTAGAGATACCCCCCAAGACTAGTTCTCCCAGTACGCGTATCGTAATCAGCAATGTAATGCAATCACGTGTCACATCCACTCATTCCACTAGACGCGTTCCTTCGATTCTGCCATCATGGTCTCCAAAGATGACATTCAGCGTCTATTCCTTCAAGCCGTTCTCTCACGTGGAACTGTATCAGAAAAGCTTGCCAAGATCACCTGGGCGAGGTCTATTCACGCAGTTCAGGGTGGATTACTGTCGCCTTCTCGCCCGTAGCGTCGCGTCATTCTGACTCTTTTCTTGCAAGCCGTCGATGACAGTTTAGACCTGCCCGATCCTAACGTTCCCGCAAACTGGGAAGCGTTTGTTGCGAAGATTAACAGGTCAATAGATCCCTTGGACCTTGAGTTCAGGACGCAACATGACGAACTTTCGGGGCAGGAGGTGTATGCGTTAGTATGTTGTACCTAAACTAATCACATCACATAACCCTGGATCTTAAGCTTCATATCTACAGGTCAATAGAAGAGGAGATGACGTTGCTCAATTGGGTACGGATTACTCGCCGGCAGAGATTGCATACTTCAAGGCCATAGTAAGCATATAAATCTTTTCGAGCTTAGCGCCATAATGTAAACATCGCCAGGTGGAACAAATCATGTCAGCACCCAAAGAATCATACTCTGTATCGTCGCTTGTTGCGCTGCGAGAAGTGGCTTCCATCAAACCCAAGTCCAATATGACAAAAACCCAAGCCGAAACGGTCCTAGGTAGCTTCGTAGCCAAAGGTTGGCTCCATAAAAGCAAGTATGTAAATCGCTTCGCTTTGCTTCTGGGACAACGTTCACGACGAAACACAGGCGAGGTCGATACTCACTTGCCACTAGATCCTTGCTCGAACTTCAGCCATACCTCAAGTCCACATATCCAGATGAAATTATCGAATGCACGATATGCATGGAAGTACGTTCATGATCTGCAACATTGAGAGTTGGTGTCTTGATGAAAGTGTCTAGATGATAACTCGTGGCATTGCATGCTATACGACTAACTGCAAGACCAGGATGCATTTTCATTGTTTCACCGCATTTCGTCGGCGAAACGGCGCCTGCCCATCATGTAGTGTCAAATGGCCGAATTCGAACGAGAAACCGTTGTTGGCCATTGGCGAGGGGGCTGTCAAGGATGGAGATGAAGGGAGACGGCAGACCAGATCAAGGACTGCAGATGTCGAAAGTGATGAAGGTTCTAGGGAAAGTATGTCTAACGATGAGGTGCAGCAGGTCCAAACAAGGTCACAGCCTAGTCGCAGAACCAAGGAGCGGCGTGGGTGATAGCTGATTGAGCTGATGTCCATTCTCTAAATTAGCGACAGAATTAATGACCGTCTTATACAATATGGCGTTACGCTCCACTTTCACCGGCATCTAGTGATGAAGGGAGAACCTTTCCTGGTTCTGCAACCCGTCCAGGATGGTTAATGAAGCCAAATTGACCTTTGCCCCACACCTGGCGCCGCTTGTGATCTCTGCGACCTTCGCCAAACTCATCATTCCATTTGCGCAGTTCGGCAAGGCTGCCGAGCGATTCGGATGAAGACGGTGTGATTTCCTTCAGTGCCTTGATGAAATTGCGAAGATGCAGAACTCGGGAGCGAACTTCAGGCGAGGAACTGGCATTCGTAGCGGCAACAGATGCGACGTCACGTATCGCACGGGACGGGGATTCCGAGGAAAGCAAAGACGTGGCATCAGACGCGTCAGCGGGTCGCGACGTCGTCGGTGCCGCTAATCCAAATGCACTCTCTGAATGAAGCGGTGTGGCCCATGGCAAGTGCACTTTCTGTTTAACGGCGTCCAGAGCGGCGGACACGCACAAATCTGTTGATGTTCTCCATCAATGCTAAAATCTTGAGTGAGATCTGATAATGATACTCACGCTTGAGATCCGAGCCAGAAAACGTCTCGGTCTTCTTTGCAAGTGTTTGAATGTCCACGTCATCCGCCAACAATTCGTCCCGGAGGAGAATTTTAAGAATTTCTGTAATGATGTTAGTACTCTGAAGCGATATGTGCACTATACGAAGCCCACCTTCTCTCTCGTTTTCCCCAGGAAGGTCCACCAACAAGCGACGGGGTAAGCGTCGCAGCACCGCGTCATCCAGATCGAATGGTCTGTTCGTAGCCCCAATGACTATGACACGATCATCTTTGGAGGTCTTCAGGCCGTCCATTTCCTGCATGAACTCGGTGATGACGCCTCTGTGCGCGAACGCACCGCCACTTTCACGAGCTGACATGCGAGCCCCGAACAAGGCATCAATCTCATCGAGAAAGACAACACAAGGAGATAGTCTCCTGGCGAGGGAGAAGACCGCCCTCACCAACTTCTCCCCTTCACCTACATACTGCACGCCAATCAGTGTATTGGTTAACAAGAAAAGAAAAATAGGGTTCACGAACCATATCCATGACATCAGACGGGGAGATAGCAATCATACGGCACCCAGCTTCCTTTGCCAACGCCCGTACCACCAACGTCTTTCCGGTGCCAGGGGGACCAAACAACAGGCAACCGGTCATACCATGCTCCTTCAGAATGCCATGTTGGAAGGCTTGAGGATGGAGGAGTGGAAGGGAAACGATTGTCCTGACAGAATCTATCGTATGCGCAGGTAGGTGCACTTGGTTGAACGATGTGGGCATTGAAGCTGTGGCCACCAAAAAAAAAAAAAAATGAGAACGAGACAATCCAACAGGAAATTACGGTGCTCACCTGAATCCACGATGCAAGGCAGCAGACGTTGCTCGTGGGGATCTAGTTCACTTTCATTACGGACACGCTCTACCACTTCATCGACCTGTTGCTCTTCTCCCGCTTCTGGCGCTTCTTCCTCTGCGCCGCGACCAGCTGAGCCAACCAGGGAAGACTCTTTGAGCCACGTTTTTCGTAAATCCTTAGACGACCTGTAGACAGCCCACGCCTTGTGCACTGCTGTCCACGACACCGTCGTAGGATCAAGAGTCGGTTTGCCGGAAACGTGCGGCGGATGGGCTCCAGTGGACATGGTATTGCCGATAGCACGATCTGCGATCCGGCGGACATTCGACCACTCGTCTACCCTATTCCCCCAATCCTCCCACATGGACATTTTGTCGCTATCGGCATCTTGATCAACATGTACGGAGATGGCACTTTCTCTTTCAAGAACGCCGCCCGCCGCTCCGATGCCCATCCTCATAGTGAGCTCATTGATCTCTCTCCTCCGAGCGATACGGACAGCCCGTTCTTCTGCAGACGATCGTACGCTAGGGACCAAGATGGACGTCCTGAAGAAGGAATCATTTTCCAGGTCATTCGGTTCACCATATGACGAGCTCTGTGGCGAGGCGCCAAAAACGGGTGAGACAGCAGGCATGCCGTTTGGTCCACCGATGACGATGATATCAGGCCTGGCATCGCTGGATTCACCTTCTCTAGTGGACGACAGTTTCGGGATTTCGTGATACAACGCGCTATCACCCCTCTCCCATTTCTTGAGTCGTTCTCTTAACCGCCTTTCCCTAGATTTCTCGGCTGTCTCATCTTCACTCCATTCGTCCTTGCCACTTCTTCCGTCGGACACGCTTTGCGCCGAAGCGCGTCTTGACAAGGACACGAAGCTACTAGAGCTCGGTGCGTCGTGCGAAGCGGGTGGGGTGATTGAAGGCGTGACTCCAAATATTATCGTCATTGGGTTGGTGACCGGAGATGATGGCCTTGATATTGGGCCTCGACGCCTCTCTCGCACAGCGGATAGAAGGGGCGGATACCAAGCAGCTGAAGTTGGCGCCAGCGTGGGGAAGTCCCGAATGTATATCAAACGAGGACGTGGCGAAGGAGACTCTCCAGTTTTTATCTTTGAAGGGGAATTGACAAGCGTATCAAAGAACACCTTGACTTTACTGGGAGGAGAGCTGCGGCGAGAAGGCGATGTGAGAATGGCGCGACCTTGCATTATGGGGGGCGTCATTACTGTCAGAGTCATTTGTTGGGGTCGCGAAAAGAACTGAGGAGGGCCATTCGTCTCTTCGTCTTCCTCATCCAGAAGGACAGGCCGTGCGTTTGATGACGTAGGCGTCAATGTTGAGGGAAAATGCAGCGGATTTCGAGGAAGGACAAGCGAATTCGCCGCTATCGAATAATCGTTGGTAACTTGAGCGCCAGCAAGCAGATATCGGTCACGTACCCGGTCCAAACTGTCCCCATTCTCCAGCAGCTAGCTGAACTGCATCCAATACAAGGACCTCGGACCCTGTTCGACGCGCCAATTCACGAACAGTTGCATCGATAACATATTCACCACCTTCAATAGGACAATAAAGGGCCAAGGTAGGCTCCATTGGACGTCCCGATGGCGTTGAATAGGTTGCCCGATGCTGTGTCTGCGGATGGAGGGTAATCAAGAGCTTGTGAAGGGCGTCATCCAGTACGTCGGATGGCGGCAGCACAGATTCATTCCGCACATCAACATCTTCGGGTTGGGGGGACCAAAGTATGTCGAGATCTTCTGGGAGTTCGACAGGTTCTGGATCCTTGTTGAGGAAGGCCCCCACTCTAGATTTTCGTTGCTTCGGCTTATCAGGATCCTCCGGAGGAGGTTCGGACGATGGATGAGGAGCATCAGCTCCCTCTTGGATAGACTCGGTAGGGGGATCTGGCGCAGAAGGCGATGGTGTAATGGTAGCAAGGCGACGGCGCTGTATGTGGGCGGCGGAACGGAGTAAGGTATTATTGACTGCGGTCAGACGAGCTGAAGAAGGTGCAGGAAATGCATGGAACGAATGGGGTGATGCAGAAGTCCTGAGGAGGGCGGTAGAGCGAGCGAGGATAGCTGCTGAGGAGCGCATCTGCAAGCTCGGAAGGAAACAGAACGCCAAAGAGTCGCAAAGCGTTCTTTCTGCCTCGGCTTAGCTTACGCATTGACCGTCACAGAAAAAAAAATATATATATATTCCAACATATGGGGGGAAAAAAAAATGAATAAGTAAGATATTCTGTCTAACGCTCCTTTGTCTTCTTGTCATTTCTAGCCATCGCTCGCTCCGCCAAGTCCACGCCAACCAGTATTTTGGATGCCTTCCACAGCTGGACGACATTGATAATGTTTTTCATGAGACAGATCGGGAAGCTGACCAGTGCCATCGCTTGTGCGTATGTCAGCCCCGATAGCACCCACGGCAATCCGATAGGAGTCGTCATCCACTGCATCAGATAAAGTGCTACAAAGAACAGCTCGTTGCCCGCGCACATGAAGAAAAGCGTCCGCTAAACGGAAACGGCGTCATCAGTGTGTCTGACAGCAAGCAAACCGCATAAACGACGAAGCGCACCGAATCGTTGTAGTACAACCAAAGGATGCGGCTCACGTCGCTAGTGACCAGCTTGTGGCTCCTCGATCCCGTCACAAGGGAACTGCGCACGGTCTTGCATAAGTCTTGAGAAGAAAAGTCACAACAGATGGACAAACCTGTACATGTGCATGTAGTGGCTGCTAAAGTCGAGCGTGATGAGGAACTGGAACACGATGGCATAGGCAGGATAGGCCGAGGATAGATAACACAAGAGGCATGACGTGGTGCATCTGCAGCAAGTCAATTTAGCCAGCGCGACAGATGTAGCCCTGTTTAAAAACGTTACCGATCCGTAACCATGTCCAGTACGGCCCCGAACTTGGAAGTCTGGTTCAGCGCGCGTGCCGCTTGACCATCGACAGCGTCCAACAGGCATGAAATCACGTAGGCAATCGTGCAATACTTTGGATGATAGCTCATAAAGTGCAGCGATGCGCCTGCAAGGACGACGCGTGTATATCCTGCGGTAACACCACTCGTCTCGTCTCCAGAAACATGAATGAAAAATAACTGGGCGTCACGCACCGATGAGATTGGGCACAAAGAGAAAGACATTCTCGGAGTAAGACTGTGCGGTGGCCAGATCAACAGCCTCTTTCGCGTCGACGACCTCCATAGAGTTCCTGCGGCGCCTTCGTTTGGCAGAAGCGTCAACCATTCTATGCTGCTGCTGTGGGTGGGAGAGAGTGCGTGAAAACGAGGGGAGAGAAAGCCGGCGCTTTAATGGTTAGCTTGACCGGTCGACAGCTTTCAGTTTGCAAGACTCGGACCACTCCGCGCGCAGGCCATGACGCGAAAGTGATGTGTCATCCTCTGTCGCTAACCAACAGCCACTTTCAATGAGATTATAATGATATACAGTAACTAACGTAGATAGAGATTAAATAGACGGAGCATCCATCAACGTCGTCCGAAAACCACCCCCAGCACGATCGCAAGAACAGCAGCTATAATGAGGAAAACGAAAAAACATATCCATCGCCCCTTTCTGTAGTTGCGTGCTGTGTCGAAATGTGAACAACCAGACTCAGTGCTGCGGACAAAGAAACTTGCCGTGGATGACAGCCTTCCTCGTGTGCTTGACACTGACGGACCGCAACTTTCAGATGCGTGAATCTCGAGCGCAGCAGCGATACTCACGCCTTTTCGGTGTCCCCTTCGACATCCTTCGCGGTGCTCTCAATGTTCTCTATGATAGCATCTTGTTGCTCTACCATCAATGCGACCTTTGAACGCACATTTGGGTCAGAAATTCCCCGAGTAAGAACGCAATGGACGATTACATCGTTCATCATCTGCGCGAGTTCCATGAGCGTCTCTTCCATCTTCCGGATTTCCTGCTGCCTCGTCTGAACTTCCCTATATGCCAGTCGAGATTCCCCATATCGAGATGATGCAGAGAGCTGAGTGACAAGTCAGAAGGTGCGCGGTGCCATTCGTCCTGACGTCGACCTACAGCTTGCGCAAAAATCTGACTTCCACCTCCTTCTACCACCTCCGCTATCTCACCGTCCGTCGCATCGGGTTTAACTACGTCACAGGATTGAGAAACGCCGACAGAAAAGCATGAATCGCCAACCTATTTTTAGCTGCCGTTCCACGCGCTGCCTCGACTTTGCACGATACTCGTGTTCGACTCGTTGATATCTCTGAAGCGCTTCCAGGAACTTGGATTTAACAAAGGCGATCTGGAAAGAAGGTAAGACTGGCGAGTTTGATATGAAACTTTCAGACAAAGGCAGCACCCTATTACGACGCATCTGGGCGTCCGTGGACGCCGGCTGAACCTCAAGCGCCCTGATGCGCTCTTTTATGTCGTTGCTCAACGCTCTCGTTTCGGCCGCGAGTTGGTCAAGTTGAGCAATATCTTGCTGTTTTCCTTCGTCAATGACGCTCATGATCCGAGCATGAAGCGTCGAAATGTTAGACACGTTCAGGTTGATCTGCTCAATCCCATCTTGAATAGAAGAAACCTTCAAAGTCGAGATAAGTGCATCAGCGGAGAAAGATATGCGAGATGCAGGATGTACTTCTGCCAAGAAAGCGGACGATTCAGCGGCAGCACTAACTCCGTTCGGCAAAGGTTGAGAATTGAGAACAGACATTTCGTGGGCTTGGGCAGCTCTTTGTGCCTGAGCCCGATGGAAGTGTCAGCTATATGAAGGCCGGACAGAATAGGGACTCACCCTGGAGGCCGCAAGTCGATCCATGGCTCGGACGCACTAGGGGGTCCAGCGACTGGGAAAAAATGGAGGGTCCCGCAGTCAATTAGTGTCACAGTTTCGCACATACATCCTATCTAATCTTATCTTATCTTATCTCTTTACGATAGGGGCCGAGCGGGAAAAAAAATCGAGTGGTACCTGATCTGCAGTATTGACTCGTTCTGCTCGCAAAACGATACGTCGACATGTGTGGTATACTCGCTGTCCATGGCTTGGACAAGCCATCCAACGAAAGGGCCCATTTTATCGCACTGTCTAAAAGACTTCGCCATCGTGGGCCCGACTGGTCTGGTTGCTTTGTTGGCCGCGAAGGCATTCTCGTCCATGAGCGACTCGCAATTGTCGGCGTGGGTGAGTCATGATCACAATCGTCTTTGACCTTCAGCCTCACTCATCGCCTTCCAGACACCGGTGCCCAGCCACTGATCAGCCAAAATGGAAAGATTATCCTCGCTGTCAACGGTGAGATCTACAATCATGTTGCTCTCCGTGCAACTGTCGGATCCGATGTCAAGTTCAAGACGCATTCCGACTGCGAGGTCATCATTCCGCTCGTGCGTCCCCTTTCGTTTCTTATAGAAGCGGCTGTGAAAACTAAATTCCCGCCGACCAATGTAGTATCAAACGTTTGACAAGCAGTTATGCAACCAGCTGGACGGAATGTTCTCTTTTGTTCTCCTTGACGAATCGGTCACGCCTTCGAGAGTAATTGCCGCAAGAGACCCGATCGGTATCACCACCTTGTATCAAGGGTGGAGCTCGAAACATCCAGGAGCTGTCTATTTTGCATCCGAGCTAAAAGCATTGGTTGACGATTGCGATAAAATCATCTCCTTCCCTCCCGGTCACGTATACGATAGCCGAGATCAATCGACCACCCGTTATTATCAGCCATCGTGGTGGGACGGCGACGATGAGACCCTCCAAGGCAATATACCTACGAAGCCTGCAGACCTCACACGACTTCGAGAAACTCTCGAAGATGCGGTCCGCAAGCGTCTCATGTCCGAAGTGCCCTATGGCGTCCTTTTAAGCGGCGGGCTGGACAGTAGCTTGATCGCGGCCATTGCCTCCAGGGAGACGGAGAAAGTGGCACAGGCCCAGTATGAACTCCGCCAGAAAAAATTACAAGAAGCAGCCAGCGGACCGCCGACTCCTACGCCCCGTCTCGTCAACGAACAGGGTATGCGGCTCTTCACCGGTTTGAATCTGAACTCATTTTCGTACTCTGTCGGTAGCCACCCTCGTTGCCTGGCCGCAACTGCATTCATTTTCAATTGGCCTTGAAAACTCTCCTGATCTATTGGCGGCTCGAAAAGTTGCGCACTATCTGGGGACCGTGCACCATGAATACGTTTTCACTGTGCAAGAGGGTCTGGATGCCATTCCAGACGTCATTTATCACCTTGAGACATACGATGTCACGACCGTGCGTGCTAGCACTCCAATGTATCTTTTGAGTCGCAAGATCAAAGCCATGGGAGTGAAGATGGTTCTTAGCGGCGAAGGAAGCGACGAAATATTTGGAGGTAATCGCACCACACCAGGGTGTTGGCAATAACCTGACGATATTTCTGTCCAGGCTACCTATACTTTCACGCCGCGCCAGACAGCAGATCGTTTCACCAGGAGTCTGTGCGTCGCGTCAAGAACTTGCATACATCCGATTGCTTGCGTGCTAACAAGCGGGTTTTTTCTTTGCCTACCTTTGCATCGTGCTCACCCTCACACAATAGGTCTACAATGGCATGGGGTTTGGAGGCCCGCGTCCCGTTCCTCGACAAAGCGTTCCTCGACGTTGCGATGAACATCGACCCGAAGGAAAAAATGTTCAGCAAAGGATTGACCCAGGAAGTTGATGAAGACGGATGCCCAAAGATGGAGAAGGTATGGGAATGCCCGGAAAATGACGCCAGCAATCAGCCTCACTTTACTTTCCAGTATATCATCCGAAAAGCGTTTGATTGCTCACCAGACGGCAAGGCTAGCTTCTATCACAGCCATGTTGTCATCCATGCAGACTGAATAATCTGCCTTTAGCCATACCTTCCACGTTCCATATTATGGAGGCAGAAGGAGCAGTTTTCGGATGGCGTCGGATATTCCTGGATTGACGGGTAGGATAGAATTCCAGCACATGCTGACAAGATCATTGGGCTCATGTCGCCAAAAGGATCAAGGATCACGCCAACGTGGTCGTATCCGACGAAGCTTTCGCCAAGCGCAGCGAACGCTGGCCAGAAGATACGCCTGATACCAAGGAAGCGTATTATATCCGAGAAATCTTCGACAGTGAGTCCGCGGCATTGATCGTAGTGTTGATCTCCCTCCTGATATGCTGCACTTCAGGTCTCTACCCTTCAGAAGCCGCTGCAAAGACAGCCGTCCGGTAAGCCATGAGTTGCTCAAGCTCCTTCCATGTTTCTCATCCGTTTTCAGATGGATACCCCGAGGCGATTGGGGCTGCTCGCCAGATCCCAGCGGAAGGAGTGTCAGCATTCACAACGCGGCGTACAAAACGGATTAAATGGATGTTGCTAGCACTGTACAGAGTGTTCCGGTCATGCTGGGTAACCAAGTTAGACATATTTAGAGAAGGACGGAAATACTGGTGCATCAATAAGAATGGTTTTGTATAACTTTGGTCGTGAAGGAAAGTAAGCGTGAAGCAAACAATCGGCGTACCGGAATGACAGGTAACGAAGAGCGAAAATGGGAAGAAGAAAAGGAAGGATGGTAGTTGCGTGAAGAACCAGATGGACAGCAAGGGGTAATGTTTAATTGATGGGAATATTATAGGCCAGGGGTTGTGGGAAGTGATCTACGATTCCGTTAGAGAAGGGTCGTTTGCGAGCATCTGTCGGTATAGGCCCACACCCGAGTCTTCCGATGGTGCAGGAGACGAGACGCTTTTGGCGGGTATAGTTGAGCGTGTGGCAGCACTGGTCTGAGATGTGTTGCGTGTTCGCTTTGGAGGCGGCGTTCGCGTTGTGGCGTCCCACGCTGGACGAGTAATGGTAGCTTTAGCATAATTTGGGCCGTCCTCCGAGGTCGGCGGTTTCCGAACGGTCGGCGTAGCTGTTTGAGCCCTTCGACTGGCGGGCCGAGCCGCAGCATGAGGGCTGTCAGTCGAAACCAGCCGCGTTCCGAACTTTGCATTCGCTGATGACTCTCGGCCATAGGAAGCAGTTGGTGTCGCTCTGCGTAGTTGTGATCCTACGCGGCCCTTCAAGACCGGCTTTTGAACTGTGATCTTGTCTGCCCCCCAATATGAGAAACTCATTTTACTCTTCTTGTCGGAATCGTCAGAGTCGCCGTCGTCTTCGTCCTCAGTTGGTAATGGGACGATTCTTGGTGAATGACGTGCTTGTACGCTAGAACGTACAACGCTACGGCAAGGATGAGCGTGGCCGGGCGAGATAAGAATTGGGTGTTTAAACTTACTCTTCCATGGAGACGACGCCTTCGCGTGGCTGCATGACGTCGCCGATGGCCCAGGTTTCAATCTTGGCGATCTCAGCATCGAATGTCGGATTGATCAAAACACTCACCTTTATGAACTTGTAAAGGTTGCGCGGTTTTGTATACGCATTCCGACGCCCGGTAGTGGCATACTTCGCCTTACCCTGGAGTTCAGGCAAGGAGTTTGTTCGAGAGTTCGTGCCTGCGACCATGGGCAGCGATGTCGTCCCAGTTCGTTGGCACTGTAGAACGACATCGTTGAACACGACAAACCAGAGATCTTTCTTCCCTCCCATTCCTCCAGAGTGGAGAACATCGCTCAGACGCTTGAACGACGACTTGCCCCTCACTCCTTTGTTGTTTACGACAGGAGGGGGTGACGAAGGCTTCGCCGCGGTGGTGGTAGCATTGAGCGAAGGACAAGGTCGTTCCTCTAGGAGCACCCGAGACGGCTTGGGCAATGCCAGCTGCTTGACTTTCTCCAGTCCCTCAATCCGCGCAAAGACGTCTCTGGTTTTGTCGCGTTCTTCCTTCTGGATTTTCTCGTCCTCAATGCTTCGCACTATCGTCTCGACCTCGGCCACCATCTGCAGCGTGCTCTCGTACTCGAATGTACTGGGATCTGTATGGAAGAGGAGATTCTGGAAGAGAAGGGGATATTTCAAAAGTCTTTGAAAAGGTTTGGAAAGGGTGATTGCTAGGCCGGTTTCGCCTTTATCCGCGGCATCCTCCTCCAACTTCTGGAGGAACTTGCAGACTTTCTGCCACTCTTCCGCATCCTGCTTTTTCGGCTTCTTCGTCGAGATGTTCTGCAATGCGGCGTCGACCTGCTCTAAAGCTCTTTCCAGGTGTAGGACATACGTGGCGTAACCTTGAAAGATGTCGGACTAGGCGCAATTGTTCAATGAATACAACAGGATGCGAAAAAAAAGGAGGGGCCAAAGGACTGACATTGGCTACGAACACGTCCGCAAGGGAGCGTACTAAAGGAAACTGGTCATCGTAACGCTTCTTTAGGGCCCCAGATAGCCGTTTGTGACCTTCGAGGACCCCGTTGTCAATGACTTCGAGGCAAATACGAAGGTCATCTGGAATTTGACGTGGAGCCAGGTAGCTGCCGAATACGGCGTCAGATGATGTCTGGCTTTTCTTGAGCTTCCTGAGCATCCCACGCTTCTGTGGCGGGGAAGAATCCTGACCCTGGCTGTATTTACGTTCGCGGTCACGTTCCCGATCGATGGCAGTTGTTTGACGGCCCAGCGAGGTTGTCGATGCAGACATTTGAGTGCGGGGTGGCGGGGGCAGTGAGTGATGGGACTTGGACGGGAATGGTACTGCGGCAAGGCGCCCTCCCGTTCGAGAGGCAGCTGAACGATATGGCGACCGAGGATGGTCCGCCTTTGATATCGGTGATGACGCGCCTGTTCTTCTCGACGAGGCGGGGTAAGTGTCGTCATGCTCTTCGTCCGTTTCTAGAGAGTCACCATCAATGTTAGGCGTGTCCTTGTTTCTCGCCGAAGACGTTGCGGATGCGGGCACGCCAATAGACGGAGTGGGAGACATGAAGCGAGCAGCGATCGGCGGTAGATGGTCACCAGACTCGGTCGTTGGAGATTCCGAACGATAGTAATCGTAATCTAAATTTGGAGTCGACGCGGCCGGAGAAACAGCTGAGGCCGCGAAGGGATGCAGAAGGGGATCTATGAACGTCTCCTTCATCTTGACGAGTTCTTGTACATATCTGTCATGAGAGCAGGGGGGTCTAAACACGAGCCGGCTACAGAGTTAAGAGGGGGCGCACCTATCTTCGCTAGAAATAATTTCGAACAGGACTTCCTGCCTAGTGCGCTCCCGAGAGCCAAGGTTAGAGACGAGGTCTTCCTCCGTCACTTCACTCCAGGATGTAGCAGCGAGGATGCGACTGCTGCTGCCGGCAGACATCTGAGAGTAGGGAGTGCCGGATCGAACGGATGACGCGGAAACATCTTGTTTGCTGAGATAAGGGGACGTTGCGCGCGTAGACGTGACCTTGACCGACGCCTTGGCGTTGAGATCGGTCTTGGAGGAAGAGGGCGCGGTGGAGACCGAAGCTCTGCCGTGGGTCGCCTGGAAACGCGTCACGTTGGTCTTCAAGGGTGCAGAGACGATCTGGGGGGCGGTGCCTGGGGCATCTGGCAAGGCCCGTTCCATATTCATGGGTGTTGGCGTGGGCGGCGGTGATATGAAGGCGACTTTTTTCTGGACATCACTGACGATGGGTTGGCTCAATGAGCCGTTCGGGGGCTTCCTTGAAGGGGGCGCCAAAGTCTCTTGTTCGACAGGGCGGGGAGAAGAGGACAGAGGAGCGGGCTCGGGCGGCGACTTCGCGGGAGGTAAAGCTTGGGATGCAGGGGGCGGTACTGGCGTCGAAGGCGTCGAGCTGGACAGGACGGGCTCTTCGATTGGAGGCAAGGGACGTGTAGAGAGCGGGGCGGCGAAGGGGGCGGCGAGTTCAGGCAGGGGCTTGAAAGAGGGTAAGTTAGTTGGCGTTGGCGTTGGCGCAGGGCGCTGGGGTTCCTCCGGCGGCCAAGGGCGGAGAGGGGGGAACTTTTCCTTCTGGACGATGGGGGACTCTTTATCCCTGTCCTTTGGACCGCCGCCGATGTGAAGACGGTGAAGAAAGGCCTTCATGGAGAGCAGACGTCGTCGTCGTCGGGACGATGGCTGTGGGACGCAGCCCAACTTTGCTCTAACTGAACGCCTCGTGGGAACCTCGTGTCATGGCATCATGCCTTCCCGCTCATCGCACCAAACACATTCCCGCCCTCACCTACCCATTCCGAGACGCAGTCTTTCAACTGGCTCAGCGCTCTGATGGCCAAAACAACGGCACTGCCCTGTGGCTCGGCGCCCAGTGTCTCTCGCTTTATTTTGCCGCGCTGTACGGTCGCTCGGAACGACGCCTCAAGGTCGTCGAGCTAGGCAGCGGCATCGGCCTCACCGCGTAAGAATTCCCGATCGTCCATCGATTGACTGCGTCATGTCCTCTTCAGTCTGGCCTTGAGCTCCCTCGGCTGCCACGTCGTCGCTACGGACATCCGTCCCGTCATCTCTTCCGTTCTTCGACATAACATTAGCATCAACTCGCCAGAGCTACTGGGTATCGTCCAGGTGCGCGAACTGGACTGGACCGTCCCGCCGATGGAATGGAGCTGGGACGATCCTGACGTCATAGCCAGCCATTGGCGTCCGCCAGCTCCCCCTGCCTCATCCGCTGCGGAGTTTCTGGCGCCTCCATTCGATGTGATCTGCACTGCAGACACGGTCTATGAGCGCGCACTCATCCAGCCTCTGCTGCGATCACTTCACGCTCTTTGCATGCGTTCGCTCCAAGCGTCGTCTCGCGCGCCTCCTGTTTACCTCTGCGTCGAAAGGCGCGATCCCCAGCTTCTCGATCAAGCCTTGGACAATGCACGGCATGACTGGTTTGAAAACGTAGTCCGAATTCCTCACAAGAAGCTGACCCGAGCCTTGGACAAGGGCGGTATCAAATGGGCGCGTGACGATTGGGAGGACATTGAGATCTGGAAATTCACCTCTCCCCGTCATCCAGAAACGTAGATACAATAAAGAAAGGCTGCTATGAATGATATATACACCGCCACACACGCAGATGCCCTCTGTCTTTTTCCTCGTACAAGCGTGAATGTGTCTTGAATGTTCGTGACTTTGCGTACATGTCGTTAGCGATGGCGGCAGATTGACTATCTGGGTCTGGCTCAGCAAAAGCGCGACTCGATGAACGTTGCTGTCAGGATCGTCTTGACCCGTGATAAGTGTTGGGTGAGTTCTGGACACGTTCCACCGCTCACCCGTCGAGGCCTGCTGTCCTTTCCTCTGGTTCCGTATCTTCTCTTCGCGTAGCCACCAGCTCTAGCGACCGATCGAATCCGTGGCTCGACTAGGGCGCAATCGGACCGTGAAGGCCCGTCCTTTGGCCAAGGCTCGGGAGATGACGACGCACCAGATCTCTCCACGTCTCTTCCTCGTCGTTCTCAGTCTGTAGCTGGTATATCTGCAGAAAGCCCTTGAAGCTGCGATCAAAGGGAAAAACAAAGGCTTGTTACTCCAAGCCACGCGTCGACGGAGACAAAAGGAGCAAGACACGAGTGTGTGCAGCACCTACGTGAGACCTCCGTCGTCCGTCACGTCCAGAAACTCGATGAGCTCGTCCTTTGTCTCTTGCGGGAACGGGACGCCGTTCGTGTCCCTCGCCCACGCATCCAAGCCCTCAGGCGAGAGGTATGCGTTGGAAGGAGGGGTCAGCAGCGTCGCGGGCCTGTCTCCTGCCTTGGGCCTGGGAACGCAGTACTTTGCAAATATATGCTTCAGGCAGGTCTCAAACTGGAAAACACGCGGCGAGTCAGTTTGGGCAGGGTTCGGAATCGGCTGTTAGAATGGCGCATGCCTGATCAGAGATGGCACCGTCGTCGTCGAGCAGCTGAACACCTGCGTCCGGGGGATTTCTCCTGCCTTGAATTGAGGCAGGTTCTGGAGTTTCGGGACGAGGCGACGCTGCTCCAGACTCTGGGCCGTAGTACATGGAGAAAAAACGGTCGAGGATTGAGTGCGCTTTTAAAAATATCAGGGGCAATGAAAAGGAAATTTGCAATCACGTGATATTTCACAAACCAAGAGCCACTTCATCATGGCGAAACGTGCGGAACCGCTCTCCATCGAAGTGTTGCTGCAAAAGCAAAAGGAAGAAAAAGAAGCAGCGTCTAGAGTGCGTCGCAGCTGTGCTGTTCGTGCCTTCCCTTTTTGCTGAAACTTTTCTGCAGCCCAAATTCCTTTCGAAAGAGGAACGAGCAAAGCTTGCGATAGCGAAGCGCGCGCAAGAGATCAAGGATGAAAGGGAGCGCGAAGAGCAAGCGCGAAGAGACCGAGAAGGTCTGGAGCGGGAAGCCGAGGAGCTGAGACAGAAAGAGCGCAGCCAGAGGCGATGTCTGTCGGTCATTCTATCGTTAGACGTCGTACTGACATCTCGCAGTCGATGACAGGTACACGCAGTCGGATCGCGAGCGCGAGCGAGACCGGTATGGCCGCAGAGACAGAGACAGAGATGGACGGGGCGGACGTGGTCCTGCGTCGGAGGACCGCCGGTCGCGCAACGGGTTTGAAAACGTGCCAACGGCGCCCCGAGCAGACCGCAACAAGACGATGCCGCCCCCGCAAGCGCCTGCGTCCGCTCAGGCAGATTCGTCGTCGACGTACGTGCCGCCGATGACGGACACGGATCTGTCTGCGATCCGGTCGCGGTACCTTGGAGTGGACAAGAAGAAGCGCAAGATCCGCAAGATGAACGACCGCAAGTTTGTGTTTGACTGGGACGTGCAGGATGACACGTTTTCGGAGGATTCGCCAGTCGCGTTCGGGACGAACAGGCAGGGCGCACAGGTGATGTTCGGACGCGGACACATCGCGGGCATGGACGATGGCGGTGGTGGGCCTGGTCAGCGTAGGCCGGGGACGGACGCACACCTGGCAGATGCACTGGAACGACGAAAGGCGGCCAAGGCAGGCCTGGATGAGCGGCATTGGACTGATAAGCCACTGGCAGACATGAAGGAGCGCGACTGGCGCATTTTCAGAGAGGACTTTAGCATTTCTGCCCGAGGCGAGTGCAATCTCGACTGTACACTGCTATGGACTGCTGATGCTACATACAAGGTGGCAACATTCCCCACCCTCTCCGGTCTTGGGTCGAGTCGGACATTCCTCAGCCCATACTGGAGTGCATTGAGAGGATCGGATATAAGGAGCCTTCGCCGATCCAACGGCAGGCGATCCCTATCGGACTTCAGAACCGCGATATTATTGGAATTGCAGAAACAGGTAAGGTCGAGTCACTGCCTCTTCTCGGCGCGTTCTGATCATGCTTGTCTTTTTTTCTTTTTTTTTCCTTTGCCAAGGATCGGGCAAGACGGCGGCGTTTGTGATTCCCATGCTAGCGTTCATCTCGAAGCTTCCTCCTTTTACGGACGAGAACAGGCATTTGGGGCCGTATGCGCTGATCTTGGCGCCGACACGTGAACTAGCACAGCAGATTGAGAGCGAAGCTAAAAAGTTTGCATCGCCTCTTGGGCACAAGTGCGTGTCTATCGTCGGAGGGGTGAGTCAACAGCCAGAAAAAAAAAATTTTAGTGCGTTCTTGGCGGACTGACGTGCGCTTGCTCGGTTTCGCAGAGAGCAGTGGAGGAGCAGCAATTCAATCTGCGGGAGGGAGCCGAGATGATCATTGCGACACCTGGACGATTACGCGATGTGATCGAGCGACACGTCCTTGTGCTGTCGCAGTGCCGGTACGTGGTGATGGATGAGGCCGACCGGATGGTGCACCTTGGGTTTGAGGCGGACTTGACGTTCATCCTGGACGCGCTGCCGTCGGAGACGATGGAAGGGGAGGATACGGGAGAGCAGATGGACGTGGACGGGGAGACTATGGTGAAAAAGGGGCGAACGCGGGTGACGACGCTGTTTTCGGCGACGATGCCGCCGCCGGTGGAGCGGCTGGCGCGAAAATATCTCAAGAAGCCGGCCGTGATCACGATCGGAGAGGCCGGACGGGCTGTGGACACGGTGGAGCAGCGGGTCGAGTTTATCCATGGGGACGAAAAGAAAAAGTGGGTGACGGGACTTGTCGTCGTCGGTGCGACGAGGATGCTGACGATTCCGACAGACAGAGGCTACTGGAGATTCTCAACAGTGGACAGTATGCGTCGCCGATCATCGTGTTTGTTAACCAGAAGAAGACGGCGGACATGGTGGCGAAGGACTTGTCACGAGCTGGGGTGAGTGTGCTTGGTATAGGCTTGGTTTCTGAACCGTGCGAACCTGATTTGATGTAGTGGAGTGCATCGACGCTGCACTCGGGTAAGAACCAAGAGCAACGTGAGGCTTCGCTACAAGCGCTGCGGAGCGGAGAGGCGGACGTGCTAGTTGCGACGGACCTGGCTGGACGGGGTATCGATGTTCAGGACGTTAGCCTCGTGGTGAATTTCCAGATGGCGGGCACGATAGAGGCGTATGTGCACCGGATCGGTAAGGATCGGATTTTTATTTTTTTATTTTTGATAGGATGGTTTGGCTGAGTCGGGATCTCAGGACGGACTGGCCGAGCTGGCAAGATGGGGACAGCCATCACGTTCCTGACGAATGATGATGACGAGGTCATGTGGGTCATGTTTTTGTATGTTCTCTTTCAAAGAATTTATTGACTTGTTTTGTTCAGGTACGATCTCAAGCAAGGCAAGTTGCTCCTCAGATTTTTTTATTTTATTTTATTTTTTGATTTTAATTTTGCATAGAAATTGCAAAGAGTCCGGTATCCAAAGTATCGATAGAACTTGCCAAGCATGAAGCGGCTCAACACAGGGTATCGCGAGAAATGAAAAGGAAACGGGATGGAGAGGACCAAGGATAAGTCTTGGCGGGAATGGAGCCGATTAGTCAAAAGTGATTTTAAATAAATAAATAATGGAATATAATTTTTTTTTTTAGAGTGTGATCAAATGCTGTCCAGTCGCAGTCTGTCCGAACTCCTCTCTCAATCCATCTCTCTTCAAACAATGGCTGCTCCTCAGCCTGTAAGAAGGTCTTCGTCGCCAGAAGCATTCAAGCATGGTCCTCTTCATGATCTCAAACGTTTCTTAAATCACCATATTCCACATCCTCATCACCACCCTCATCACCATACCGCCCCCGTCTCTCCCCGTCATCACCATCAACCCGAGCCCGGTTCACCTTCTTCTCCTCCTCGCCCCGACCGCTTCGCCGCCTTCATTCGCAAGGACAAGCACGCCATCAAGCAGAGCAAAGACAGAACACCGTCTCCACCCCTTTCTAGCAACGAGTCCGACCAGCACCACCACCCACACCAGCACCAGCACCACCATCATCATCACCATCAACTCCATGCCCCGTCTCAGCCTCAACCTCAACCTCCTTCTCCGAAGGCATCTGGATTCGCAACCCCATCCATGACAAACCTCCGGGGCGTCATCACTCAGGCCCACTTGTCCAAAAAGTATGGCAAAATGGGCAGAGTCCTCGGGAGTGGTGCAGGAGGCACAGTCCGACTCATCAAGTCTAGCGCAAAGCACGGCGGATGCGTTTACGCAGTCAAAGAGTTTCGTCCTAAACGCGTTGGCGAGTCTGAGAAGGAGTACCAGAAAAAGGTCACCGCAGAGTTTTGTGTCGGATCCACACTCAAGCATCCCAACATTATCGAGACCGTCGACATCATATCCGACCATGGCCATTACTACGAGGTGAGTATAAATTAGCAACCTCATGCCTCCTTACCCTCCACCCTCTTGCTTTTTTTTTTCCCCTGATTTGCCGACACGTTTCGAAAAGGTCATGGAATATGCGCCCTACGATCTCTTCAGCGTCGTCATGACCGGTAAAATGTGCCGTCCCGAGATTTACTGCGTCTTTCGCCAAATTTGCGACGGCGTAGAGTATCTCCACGAGATTGGTCTTGCCCACCGCGACCTCAAACTCGACAACTGCGTCATGACCGTCGACAATATCGTCAAAATCATCGACTTTGGCACTGCAACCGTCTTCCACTACCCAGGAAAGGCTCACACACCTGCCACTGGCATCGTCGGAAGTGATCCTTATCTCGCACCAGAGGTTCTCTCCAGCGAGTCTTACGACCCCAGAAAAACAGATGTCTGGAGCGTAGCCATCATTTTCATGTGCATGATCCTCAGGCGCTTCCCGTGGAAGATCCCAGACCCAAAGACCGATCCCTCTTTCCGCGCTTTCGTAAAGGCCCACCCAGACCTGTCCGAAAAGCCGCCGTCCAAGCCCTCCAAGGAGACTGAAGAACCCACTCAGACCCGAAAGCCGCCCCTCCGTGGTGCAACCTTGCCCGTTTCTCTCGACGTCCCGAACAAGGAAGCCATACCCCCTCGCCCGTCCAGCGCCGGCGATCAGCACCACCAAGAGGCCAAAGCCCAGCATAAGCGGCAGCGTTCTCACCCTCACGATCACGAAGAACATGCCTCTAGCACCACCAATTCTTCCGAGACCACCTCTATCCTCACCTCTTCCGATGGTGCTTCCGAATCCACGGCCATTACCGATCCGCCCTCTCGACTCGCCAGTCGACCTGCTGACGCCGCTTCTTCTCCTCTCACGACTCCCACCGCCAAGTCGAACAACCACATCTCGGTCGACGAGGCTTTGAACGCTCGCTTCGAAGAGTCTCTTTCCACACACGGCATCACGTCACGCAGCTTGGCAACCCTCCCCGTGATGAGCAGCAGCACTATCCGCCGTCCGGAGAACGAGCGTGACATGGATCCCTCCGTCCTGATCTTTTCCCGCCCAGGCCAGTCCACAGAGTCACTGCCTTCGAGCCCCATTCCCAAACCCTACACCGACGAGACGCCGCACATGGCACTGTCCATCCATGAACCGCTCACCTTGACCGTCCGGGAGCAAGCGACGGCCGCCGCGCCTGCACCTTCGCCAACGAAACCAAAGGCACCCGAGAACAAGGTCCTAAGGCCAGTGCAGATCGCAGAGGGCAGGCAGCGCCAGCGCACTGACAGTGTAACGACTTTTCACGGCGGCGGCGCCGAGTCCATCTTCCGCCTTTTGCCGCGGGAGACGCGTCCGGCGCTCCGCCGCATGCTCTTTGTCGAGCCGTCTTCCCGCTGCACGCTCACCGACCTCCTCAAGGGTAAGGGCAAGACAAGCGTTCTCCTCTGCGGCTGCGTGCGAGATGGTCGCATTGGACCCAACGAAGAGGGCGCCTCGATCGTGTCCTCGTCCTACTCCGGTGTCGAGACGCCACCGGGCGGTCATTGTGCGGATCACGATGATTGGGGTCCCGAGGACGAAGACGACGGCGACGAGTGGCTCCGGAGCATTGTGCCTTGCTCATGGCCTGGCACCGTACCCGACCACCCGCACACCAAGGTCCCCGTCGACGAAAAGAAGCCAGGTAAACGCAGGTTCTTTTGATCGCAACGACATCGCCTCTTTCTCCCTCTCGACATTGACGACGGCTCATGCAAACAAAGTTTCCCTGTTCATATGTCTGAAATGATTCTTGTCTTCTTTTGTTTCGACAACGTAACCATGACACCACAAACGTCTTATTTATTGTTCCCTTTTCCTCTGCTCTCCTTCCTCCAAGGCATGTCCTCTTTTCTTTTTTTTTTTCTTTTTTTCCTCTCGCATCGTTTCGTTTGGCGACACGTCTTTTGCTCTTCAACTTCATGTCGTCCTTTCGCACGCGGCTTTCCTCAAAAGACTGGTGGACCTGGACGCTACGTCTCAATGTTCTAATATGAATGTACGAAAGCACGAAAAGAGGACGTTGGGTTCCTTTCCTCCTTCTCCCCACACCTCGCTTTGGTAAATTTCTCCCCCAATTGCTGTCCATAATATACATATTATTCTCAGCTACAGTTTAGACCAAACTTGTACTAATTCCTATCATCTGACATATATATTCATATGGCTGGCTTCTCCTTTCACGCACTCGGCAAGAACCGCCAAGAAAAATTTGAATTATACAAGCACGTCTAGATGCAGTTGAACGCCGACAACACAATATGGGATCTACAACTCGTCATGCGTTGATGTATCAGGGTTTTTATCAGATTTTTCTTTCCCTTCCTTCTTCTTCACGACCAGTCCTTCTGCTCGCACATCGAAGCCCACGGCTCGGAACATCTCGACAAGCTTATTGGCTGCCTCCACCTCTGCTTCACCAATTTCACCATCGTTCAGGACCTCAACCACCATCTCTTCGTCCTCGTCGAGGCCGTCCACGTACACACTTCCGGGCTTCAGCTTAGAGTCCTTGTTTGCCAGAAAAGCTTCCAGCACCTTCATCACGTCTGGTCCTTTTTCCTTCTTGCCGCTTTCCTTCACGGGTGGCGGCAAGACGGGCTTGCGTCGGGGCAGCTTGAGTGGATGGTCCGCATCAGGCAGTTTCTTGAACTCTACTCCATCAGGCATAACACCGACGACCTCACGGCACCGAATCTGTGCTTCTTCCCCGAGGTCACGTCGTGACTTAAACCCTGGCTCGCCACAAAGACGTGGCGTATTGATCACGAGGACATATGAGCATGTCTTGGTCTCCTTCACGAAGAGGATTGTGTCCGTCATCGTCATCGAGCAGTGGAACTGTTTTGTTGCACATTGAAGTCGACGGTCAGGAATGAGGCCATGAAAGACGAACCTGAACTTCTACTTCGCGGTGCTTTCCCGTCTTGTCACATATCGTTCCATCACCCCATCGCTGGACGAGATATCGCGAGCCTGCGTTGCGAGCGAGTTCAAGATTGACCGCTTGGGCATTCTGTTCTGCGACGGTAAGCGCGTCTCCCGGTTTAGGCGCTTTGCCTAACGAGTATGCTTCCCACTATGAATTTAACCAAAAGGACACTTTGAACTTAACCGAATGATGGGGAAAAAAAAAAAGACAAAACTCACCTCAGGGTCTTCTTCTGGCTTGTATGTTCCTGTACAATTCAAGGGTGGGCGTGATCAGTTCCAGACCGAAAAGCGGACACGTCGAAATCGCGGGACGCGTAGGCGGAGAAAATGATGGATTAAAGCACAGTGACGGGACCACAAGGGTCATAACCAAAAATGGACAAGGAATTCCAAAACGGAAACGAAAAAGAGACGACAAATACGGAAGAAAAGACACGACGGAAATTACCTGCTACATGAGGATGAGTTGGGATCAATTCCTTGAACTGCCGGATTTCCTCGTTGTGACAGTAGGAATATGTGAACCAGCCCTGCCGGTGCTGAAAAGGATGTTGTTGTTGGTGGTGGTGAGCGATCGACGCACTGGTTCCAAAGGAGGAACAAAGCGGCGTACGTAAAGACAGGTTCCAGTCAGAGGTTGCAAGAGGGACCACGTCCGTGCCGGTGTCACTTCAGATTCGGCTGGATCGTCCTGCGGCAGGGATGTGGTGTGATCCAGCGGTTTGGGTATCAGACACAGATACGAGTCCTTCGGGCCCATTTTCATCAGGTGCAGAGTGTGGTTGGCTTCTTGAGCCGGAGGCTGGACGTAAACACAGAGCACGTCAATGCCGTCAATCTTCTGGGAGGCAGAAATGGAAATCCATGCACGTTGGACGTGGAGATGCTGTCATGAGACGGGGCGGCGCCGTCAATCTCCTTGAGCGACGAGGCGACGGACCACACATCGTCCTTCCATGGCTGATCGAGAAATTCGAGCTCGCCACCACGTAGACCGTCGGTTAGCCAGCGCTGTGCAGTTTCATTGAGGACGGGGAGACTGTTAAGGAATGCGACGCGGAACTTTGGGAAAGCGTGGGGGTCATCTGGAAGAGAATGGAGGCGGGCGGCGAGGACGACGGGGACGACGAGAGCGATGGCGAGGCCACGTAGAAGATGCATTACAGAGATGAAGGTAATTGGAACTCCGCCCTCCGCGGCGATAAAATAAAATAAAATAATAATAATAATAAAGAGATCGGCGGAATATTTGTGTTACGTGAGGGGGACCCTCCAAAAAATCAGGGGGAAAATTACAGCGATAATAATACATTTTCCAACTCTTCTATATTCGGCATCCAACCTGGTCATTAAAGCCGACCCTCCCAGCACTTTGCCCCTCTTCTTTCGCTCGTTTGCTCCTTCGCTCTCCGTCCTGGCACAATGTCTGCCTCGCTTGCCCAGCATCAGCATCAGCCAGACGATAAACGTCCGTTTGACGAACTCGACGATCCCCAGGCTGGCGGAGACGCAGAGGGCGGTAAGCAATCACCCTTCCCTCATCGCTCGATCGCACCTTCCTGACCGCTCTCCCGACCCCCGAACGATCTTTGCTAATGTCTCTCTTTTTATCGTCGTCCCCCTTTTTTCCACTCGATTTTAGAAACAGTCCAGCCAGATGGCGACGTTCCCGTGAAACGAGGCCGAGGCCGTCCAAAGGGCAGCAAGAACAAGAAGCAATCCACAGCCCCCGCTGCAGCCTCCTCCGCCGTCAAACGAAAGAGGGGGCGACCGCCGAAGGTGCGAATCACATTTTGTTATGAAATTTTTCTAGTCATCTGATCTCCGACAATCTCCAACTGTTGCATTCCTCCTCCTTCGCAGCAAAAAGCTGACGACGACTTTGATGAGCCTCCGCCGAAGCGGAAACGCGGTCGTCCGCCAAAAATCCCCAAACCAGAAGATGGTGAAGGCACATCTAGCGGCCAACCCGCAGAACCCATTGCGAAGAGGAAACGGGGGAGACCCAAAAAACATGTCGACTAGCCTCCCCTTTCACATCAAACGAACAAGTTCAATACTCCCGCATTGCCTTTCTTCGCTTTTGCTCCTCATTTGCACTCGTACCTCACGACTCGCACGACACGCCTCTCCCTTTTTTTTCGGATCTGGAGTATTGGCCCAAATTTTTTCCTGGTTCACCTGTTGTTATCATCTGCAATGCTGTCACCACGTATTTATGCTGCACCGACGAACAGTCTTCTTGTTTTTGACCTGTTTTTTTCCCGCCTTTTTTTTTCTTCTTTCCCGTTCTTGTACTCCTCACCTTACTCTAATTGTAGAACAGCTTTCTTATGACACAAAGCTTGTGGCGACGGGTGAAACATCCGAACGTAGCGTTAGGGGATGAGAGCCCCGTGCCAAACAGGTGATGAGCACTTCGAAGACTTGGTTGCGTGCACATGTTGAAAACGAACTTCGATAGCACAGATTCCCGCCGTATCTGTGAAGCGAATTTCTGATTGGCCGAGTTTGATAGTTGGATGGCGTGTTTGCGACATTTTTTCCACCGCCAGCATGCGTCCAAATTTTATCCCCCCCCCCCCTTCTGGAGAACAAAAGAAAAGACCGAACAATAAAGTTTGACGTTCCTTGTCCTGTTTATTGATTTATTCTTAGGGCCTGTCTACAGAAACGCGATGGCAGCCCCGTCATCCAAATGGCTGCAATCCCGATAAAAGACAGGCCAGACCATAAACACCCCTCCATCAGCCTCGTCTGCCACGCCGCCTTGTTGCGCGCCGTCGCGTAGCTGATATCCGGACGGAAGGTGACCATGGTGTAGAGCGGGAGCCATCCGCCTGGTTCGCCCGGGGAGTATGGCACGCGAGATAGCAACGGCCCGAGGTGTGAGAGAGAAGTCTCTGATCTTGAGCTTAAAGCATAGAGAACATTGTCCACCGTCTTCTTAAAAATATACTTCAATGTTGTGACGGAATGGCGCATCTCAACGCTACATGCGAAAAGACAAGGAATGATGATGAAGAAAGAACAACAGAATAATCAGAAAATGATCAGAATGAGCACGGTAGCATAACATTTTGTCCACTTACTAATTGTCCATCGCTAGATCGCAGATGGCGATTAAATCATCGTGTCGTGTCTCCGAGTATCGTTTGAGAGCACGAGCGAGACGCTCGTCGACATCCCGCGAGGGTTTAGTCCGGCCTGTGTCCTTGAAGCCAGCCACCCCTTCTTGAAGCAACATGATGGCCAGTATCCTGACATCTTCCAAGCCACAGTTCAAACCTTGGCCGTAAAATGGAACCATGGAATGTGCTGCGTCCCCTAAAATAATAACGCGATCTTTGTAATGGTATGGCTTGGACTGGTCGAAAACACGTGTATGAATTACATGCTTAACGCGATCAAGTTTAAGAAACCTCACCTTGGTGCATATCAACGGGCTCCTGGGGTTCCGTGTAAAGTCGCTTAGAAGCGCTTTCTCTCCAATCATCTCCAAAGCATCAGAGAACTGTGCTTTGAACCAGGGCAGGAACAGTTCGGCGCTACGCAGGCGATCAAATTCTGTGCTAGGCGCAAACAGGGTGCAGGTGAATGTCTTGTCCTGCCACAACAGCCGTCGATGTGGTGGATAAATCAAACAGAAACTAGGGCGAACAGAAAATGTATTACCTTGTTGGGAAGCGCAACGAGCATGAAAGAATGACGAGGCCATATGTGCAAATGATTGGGATCAAGCAGAAATGTCGGATTCCCATCAGCATCTCGGCCTGCCGGCATTCGTAATTCTATGTATTCGTGCTTGATGTATTCCTGCTGGTAATCCATTCTGGCGGGTTGGCGGTTCATTGAACGTTTCGCGGATGAGAAAATCGAGGAAGGAAAACGTGGTCACAATTGCACCAGGTCCCTTGTGCGGCTCACCTGACCACCCTCATCATTTGCCTCCTTATTATTGAATAGCTGCCATCCGCACCGATACAGAAATCGAAATCGACAGAAAATTCTTGGCCTGTGACCGTGTTCCGCACAGAAAGCGATTTCTCGTCAAAGTCAGCAGCTGTCACTTTGTGATTGAAGAACACGCGGACGTGATGCGAAGCGCAAGCTTCTTCCAAAAGGTCTTCATTGAACAGTGCACGGTCGATGGAGTTGATGCACTGTTGAAAGGCGATGGCCCAGTGGAGGGAAGACCGAATGAATGGCCAGTGACTTCGGCATATGACAGAACACCGTTACCTGCCCGTCCCTGTCGTATAATTGACTGTCAAGGCCGCCTTTCATATCATGAATCATACGCCCGCGCATGGGAATGACGGTTGTCAAAAACCGCTCTGTGGCGGCCGGGTCAACAGTCTCAAGGGCCGTGATTCCACGGCTGGAAATGGCAAGATTTATCGACCTTTGTTGTGCTATTGCTCTAGAAGAGGGGAGTCGAATGTCTGGCAGAGAAAGCAATTATGAGTGAATCGCAGATTCTTCTTAAGAAATATCATCAAGCACCTGGACGGCCTTCATAGACCTCAACGATCCAACCTTGCTTCGCAAAGCTCATCGCCGCTAGGCATCCAACAGGGCCAGCCCCAACGATGACTACCTTCCTCCTCATCTGGGAGCTGGAGGTCATGGAAGCAGAATAGATAGAATAGATAGATATGCCGCTTTCGGATTCCCGTTCTCAACTTTGTGCGTCCGAATGCCTAATTTTTCTGTCGCCATTTTTTTTTCCATCCGACGTTTGTCCCAGATAAACACTTAATCCAATCCGATCTAATCTAATCTGATCTGACCCAGACTCCCTACCTCGGATCTTGGGCCATGGATTTTGTGTCATGGCAAAAGGCGCCCATCCACATCCACGACCCTGTTCCTCGGCCAACAACAAGCTTTCATGGCATCCGATAGCGTTCCGCTCGACGTTCCCCTCAGCAATGACTTCATATTACCAAGAATCAAAGATATAGATGCGAAACTGCGGGCCGATAGCGGTGAGGGACCTGGACAATGCCTAGGACCGTCAGTTTGCCGTTTCTCATCCGAGATTTCTAGAAATCACGGTCACCTACCTCTGCGGTAATTCCCTTGGACCGTTGTCCAAAAGGTCTAGTGTCCGAATTCAAGAGGAACTGGATGCGTGGGCTTCCCAGTGAGCTGTATTTTTATACGTCTTCGTGGTCAGGCTACCAACTTAGCGCCATGCGCTTCTGTATTACTCACTAGTGCCGTTGTCGGCCATTTTACGCATCCCCGTGGAAGGCCGTGGACAGAGTTTTGCGATACGGTTACACCAATGCTTGCGGAGCTTGTAGGTGAGCTGAACATGCTTCCTGAGCTTGACGTTTCCTTTCCCAGAGGAAATAACTTATCTTTTGAGGTAATATACAGGGGCCAAAGAGAAGGAAGTTGCCTGCATGGGCACACTGACGAACAATCTGCACCTTATGATGGATTCCTTTTATAAACCTACCCCCGAACGCTTCAAGATCATCTGTGAGGCCAGAGCGTTCCCTTCAGATCGAGTGCGCGGTTCTTGTCATTTCTGCTGCTCGCTTCATTTCACCAACTTGTCAATGTGTAATGTAGTATGCTTTCAGGTCTCAGGCAATTGCGCACGGATATGATCCCGCAACGACCATCGTCGAGGTATCTCCGCGAGAAGGAGAATATTTACTTCGCGAAGAGGACATCGTGGACACCATCGACAAGGAAGGCGAATCAGCAGCCCTCGTGCTTTTCAGCGGCGTGCAATATTACACTGGGCAGTGGTTCCCAATGCAAAAAATTACGAAGCGAGCCAAAGAAAAGGTCGGCAGCCGATTCGTTGACCTCAATTTTGTGGCTCACTCGCTTATATCAGGGTTGTATCTGTGGTTGGGATCTGGCCCACGCCATCGGAAACGTACCATTGTCTTTACATGACTGGGATGTCGATTTCGCCGTGTGGTGCACGTACAAATACTTGAACGCCGGCCCTGGTGGTATCGCAGGGCTGTATATCCACGAGAAGTGGAATGAGATCGAACGTCCAAAGTATGTACGGTTCCTTCAAACGTTGCCTCCAATGATCGGGTTCACATAACGCTACGGCAGATATGCTGGGTGGTGGGGCCACGAACTCTCTACCCGGTTTGATATGCCAGACGATTTTTCTCCGGTAGTCGGAGCTCAAGGATTCCAGCAATCAAATCCCAACATTCTTGCCATCGCGGCTCTGTTGGGGTCGTTAGAGTTATTCAAAGAGGCCGGGATGATACCGAGGTTGCGAAGCAGGTCAATTCAGCTCACAGCGGCGCTGGAAAGCATGCTCGTGGTATCCAAATTCTACATTCCTTTAAACGAAGCTGAGCGGAACGGCAACCGCACCGGATTCACGATCATCACGCCGAGTGATCCTTCGGCGCGGGGAGCGCAACTTTCGCTGCTGTTTTTACCCACCGGGAGCGGGTTCATGCGGAAGGTGTATAATGCGTTGATCGATTATGGCGTCATCGGAGACGACAGGGAGCCGGACGTCATACGGCTTGCTCCGATTCCTCTTTACAACACAACCAAGGACTGCGAGGAAGCCGTCAAATACCTCGACAAAGCCATTGAATACGTCCTGACGCATTGATTCTAAGCAATAACGTGTTGTATTTTAGACTGAGTAGCTAAATTCAGGAATGGATATCCAGGAATGTGTTAACGGCATCAACGAAGTTGTCTTCCTTCAAGATGTCATTATGTTCCGCGACCAATTGATCCAAATTGCATTGCACATGCTTCTGAGCATCGGTTCCATATAATTGCTGCAAGTGTTGATAGATTCCCTGGCTCTGATAGAGGTTTACCAGGGAATCGCCTTTCGAGTGAACGACGAGCCATCTGATGTCGGACGGCCAAAGACGGTAATTGAGTGTGGAGAACGGAGCATACGAGTCCCGAACACCGAAAGCGGGGACGACAAACCAATCGCGATAGTTTGGAAAATCCTCGAGCAACTTGTCGAGATCGTAGATGCCCTCCGAGATGATGATCGCTTTCACCGCCTGAAGGAGCGATGCTGACGGCGTGAGAGTAGGGGTGACTGCGGACGAGTTCAGGAACACAGAAGTCAGCATATGAGCACTGCAGCTATGCCCCATAAGGTGGATGTTTCTGAAGTTGGAAAGAGACCGGTTCTTGGCAGACGGGTTCCAAGTTAGAAGAAAGTTGAGGAAGAGAAGAATATCTTCTGCATGAACAGGATGCCGCAAGGCAGCGTCTAAATTGGGCTCCTTCGGAGTCAGACGGTAATTGGGAACGGCGACTGGCATGCGGGTCGCAAGGGCGAGGTTACGTGCAAGCTGCTGATGGTCTGCCTTGTCCTCGCTGATAAGCGAGTGCGGGTGAGAACGCTTGAAGGGCAGTGCGACAAAGGGAGGGACTCACGAACGCCATGCACCGCCATGAATGAAGCAGAGAACGACGGCATGGATGTGCTGCGATGGCACGTAGAGGTCGAACGTGTGAAAGTGCTGGACGGGGTCGTACGGAATGTCGAGGACAGCCTCGAGCATGGCAGGGACGGGCAAAACGTGATAACACGTGACATGCAACGAGAGACGGATGACATCATCGCACGCCGTATTTAAGCACGGAGGCCTCGCACCGTTTCCTCAGCCCTGTCTCAATGGCATTCACCACCTCCGACATCTGCAAGGTATCCTCGTCCTCTCGTCCTCGAAGAAGCCAGTCGACTAATCCTTCTTCAGATCATCCTTGCTATCGTCCTACCGCCGCTCGGGGTATTTTTTGAGCGCGGCGTCGGTGCCGACCTCGTCCGTCTTTCATTCTTGTCTGGAGGATATCCATGAGACAGACACAACACTTTGCTTTAGATTATCAACATCTTGCTAACCTGCTTGGGCTACATGTAGGAATCTACTCTTCGGTTCCATGCAGAATCACTGATTACCTATCTTTTCAGCCCTGGAATCATTCATGGTAAGGCTGACAACCTCTCGGTAGGTGGCACTTGTTGACTTTTGGCACTGTCAGCATTGTACATTATATTGAAGTATTAGTGTCATCGAGAGACTCGTCTTCTTCTATACTATGCTATAATCCGCCGTGAATGCTGTTGCAATCGTATTACCTTCTCATTTGTCAATTGGATACCAGTCGTTGACTCTGTGGCATGTTCGGGATTGCTTGCTTCATCAGAGATGTCTAATCTTCTTCATCTCCTTCGTCCTCGTCTTCGTCATCCTCTTCACTTTCCGCGTCTTCGTCGTCGTCTTCATAATCCTCTTCCTCGTCGGTGCCACCGTCCTGCTTGACCTTGTTCGCAGCCAATATCGTCCCCGGTTTCGCACTTTTCGGTTCTTCTTCGTCTTCTTCTTCGCTCTCATCTTCGCTCTCTTGTTCGTCAAACTGCTTTATCATGTGTGAACCGATCATCCAGCATCGCGTAAAGTTCTCCGTCGTCTCTCCAGCCTTTCGTCCCTCGCCCTTTGATTGAGGCAGAGCATGCCATTTGCGGATATCGTCTTCTTCGACGATGTCATCCTGATAAAGCGCAGCAAGAATCTGCCCGAATAGGGGCAGTCGAGGCGACGACGCACAGTGCGACTGATGTCTTTTCAACCGCAGCACCGATTACCTTCAAAAGTCCGCCCTCACCTGCAACAGTTGAACAGTTTCAACCGGATCCACACCTCCGATCTTGTTGATCAGCTCGCCCCATCGGCCTATGACGTCTGCGATGCCCTTTCTCTGAGCCACGCCGCCACCTTCGATAATGTCTATCCTCTCCACTATGGCGCCTATGACGGCTTCACGGACGCGTGTCAGAGGCACATTGCTTGCCATCCTGAGCGTCTTGAGTTCCACTGCCGCGTTGTCAACCGAATGTCCTTCTGCGAATGCGCGCTCCAAAGATTGTTTGACCTCCAGTTGGAATTCCTTTACTGCGGCTGCAGGAATGTCAAGAGGTAACGATGTATCCGACGGCGCGGTTAGCGATTTGTCTCCATCGTCCTCAAAGTCGCTTTCTTCGTCCGAAGTCTCGCTATCGGAAGTAATGGAGCCCGGATCAGAATAGTACAGGTCCGACGCGGTGTCCCCTGTCGTTTACAACATATTGTGGGCACTTCATTTCCATGATTCAGAGTTCCCCTCCATTGACGTACCTAAACGCATGAAACGCTCGTTTTTGAAGGTCTCCATTGCCTCTTCCTCATCCTCCTCATGAGACGGGCCTTGGGGCCAGACGATCGCATTGCAATCTTTTCCTAACCGTTCGGGAATAGACGTCTGGTCTTGTGCGAATAATGAGATCCAAGTGCATCGGCCGAATGGAACGAGACTCACTGGCTGCGATCTCTTCCCAGTCTGAATCGTCGTCATCGTTTTCGGCTTCTACGTCTTCATTTCCCGCCTTCGCAGGTTCTCGTCTAGTCGACAAGCGTTCGAATGGTTGGAGTCTGGCTGACGGTCCGATAATCACGCCGTCGCTGATTAAACAGCCTCTCGGTACCTTTGAGTTGCCCTTGATGTTGACATTGAATCCGATAATGCTCTGATCTACCACACAACTGGCGCCGACAACCGTTCCATCAAACAGATAAGAATTTCGAATAATGGATCCGGTGCCAATTGTGCAATTCTTTCCAATGACGGAGGCAATTATTTGCGCGTTCTCATGAACTTGAGTGGATGATCCTATCATGGTATTGTTTCCAATTTTGCACGTCCTGTGAAGCGATACCGTTATTGAGGCGCTTGTCGCAAAGGTCATTTCAAGAGTTTACCGTGCGAGAACGACTGAGCCGTCTTTTGGAATGTATTTATTGCCTCTATTGTGTTCGTATATGTGTCCACCTGGGTGATTATCATCGGGAACCAATGGGAAAGTCCATCTCGAAAGTATATCTTTGCTGAAGAGGAGTTTGCCACCGGTGCAGAAGAATGCACGATGCAACCGACCTGATGGATTCATAGCTTTTTGTGTCTTTGACTCGTGCAGCGTAGCCCTCTTTTGCAACATAGCAGTAGATATTCTTCATCAGCAGATCGGACGTCAACACGCCATGGACGAAATCTTTTCGGATGTCCAGATAGTCAAAGTTGTCTTGGAACAACGAAGGAACCTGGAAAAATCATCCCACTTGAGAACGAGGCGATACCACAATGAGCATGGCACAAGAACATGCTGGACAAACCTCTACGGAGCAGACGTCAATAGAGCAATCTAGCAGGTCGTTGCGAATCTCGAGCTCGGTGTGTGAATCGAGCAGTTCTCGAGGGATGTACGCAGTCGTCGTTGGGGGATACATGGTGACGGGTTGATAATGAAGGCATTCTGAGCTCTCTGGATCGAGGACGTATATAGATGAATCTCCTCGTGCCCTTCAGGCCATCTTTGAGAAGAAGGGATGGGAAGAGAGACAGCCAGAGTCGGAGCTCACCTCGTCCTGTGGTTCACGCCACTCTCCTTCACCACCATGGTCATGATTGCGTCCTTGTTGGCCTTGCGGCGCTCCTTGTGCACCGCGACGACCTCATCGATCCGGATGTTGCTCACAAGGTCACCCATGACGAGCACAAAGTCGGTCGTAACCAGCCCGCGGGTGTAGATGTCCCGCATCGCGTCCCCGGGTGAAAACGTCTCCTTCGCCATCAGTATTGGCACAATTTTCATTCCGGAGCCGGGTTTGGACCATTTTGAATCTCTAATGAAATTGACATCAGATGGACGAGAGAAAGGTGGGAAAGAAAAAGAAAAAGAGAAAAAGGTCGCGCTATACGTACTTGACGGCCGATTTTACTTGTTCAGCGTGGGATCGACACACAACGAAGATTTCTTGTACGCCAGCGAGAGCCAGACTCTCAAATGTCCAGTCCAGAAGAGGTGCGTTGCAGATGGGCAGCAAGCACTAAGAAGAGCATGAAGTGAGGGACGCTAAAACACCAATTTTCGCTTACTCTAGGCTTTTGGGCCGTAAGGGGTCTAAAACGTTTGTTGAAGCTTTCAGCGAGTATGACAGCCTGTAGGACCTCCTCTTCTTGATCCAGCAACTTGTCCTTCGTTGGAGGTGCTGACGATTTTGGCGCCATGATAAGTCCAGAGGCAACGATCCAAGTGACTCACAAATCAACAACACACACAAAACTGATCAAATGCGAGCCAAAAATGATTACAATTGAACCTAAATGACATGGAGAGACACGATCCAACAAAACATGGGGGTATTGTGCTCGAAGAGAAGAGATCGAGGATTAGGTATAGAAGACGGATCAGGTGAGTCGTGATAACGGATAGTTCATCAAGGTTAGCAATCAAAAACCAAATCCGAGATGTATCGTAAGCAGAAGGACATAACAGAAGAAATGAAAGACCCGCTGGCCACACCGAACGCAGGCTGAGTAGGGCTCTCAAGGAAGGTTTGGCCCCAAGATAAAAAAAAAAAAAAAGGAAAAGCAATCATGAGAGTCATGCATTAGAATTAGGGTATTCCTACGTCAAACGGCGTTTAGGCAGCGGCGGCTACGACAGGTGCAGCCGCAGGCGTTTCGACGGGTTTCGATGCATCTTCGGTCGGTGCACTTTCAGTCGTAGCCGCAGCAGGTTCAGCGGCCGGATCAACAAGAGGTGCAACAGGTGCGGGCTCATCGATCTTGGGTGGATGCTCATCGACCTTGGCAGGTGTGGCCACTTCGTGCTTCGGTTTTTGCCTGAACAGGTCACCGACACGAGCAGAGAGTCGACGTCCGACTTTGGTAGGCTTCGACACTTTCTCATCCTTCTAAATATGAGATGAACTTCCTACTATGTGATAGTTAGGAAACACTAAGACGTACCTTTTCTTCCTTAGCCTTCTCATCCTTGGGCTTCTCTTCCTTTGCCTCTTCCTGTTGGGGTGCAGGGGCAGCCTCGGCAGGGACCTCTGCTGGTGCAGACTCGCTAAAACGCCACAGAAAACTTCGTCAATAAAAGTAAAGCGTATGATCGGAACTTGTCGCTTACGAAGTCTCCTTAGCGGCCTCGGCGTTCTCCGCAGGTTTGGCAGATTCAGAAGGTTCTGCTGCAGGGGCGTCCGTAGCCGGACTCTCTTCCTTGGCACCCTCTTCTTTATGAGCAGCGGCCTATGGGAATGTAAGAAATATAACATCTTATGCGGAACTACGGCTCACCTCCTCATCTTTCTTCTCTTTCTTAGAACTCTTCTTGGCTTTCTTCTCGTTCTTGAAGGGAGCCAAGAGCTTGGCTAACAAGCTGGGACTCTTGGGACGATCCTCTTTCTTGGGAGCCTCCTCAGTGGCCTAAGGGACATTAAAATATAACATTAAAAAAATACGCGGAGGGACTTACAGGTTTGGCCTCTTCCTTCGGAGTCTCCTCAGTGGCAGGAGCATCAGCGGCAGGTGCAGGTGTGGCGTCAGTGGCAGGTGCAGGGGTCTCCTCGGCATTTTCTGCTTTGGGAGCCTGCTAACAAATGAGTCGGTAACGAATATCGCCGTGTTTTAAGTGCTGTCATGACACGTACAGCAGCAGCCTCTTCACCCTTGGGCGCCTCAGCGGCAACAGGAGTGGCTTCCGAGGCGGGGGCAGGGGTCTCTTGTTTGACCTCAGTGGCGGGGGCAGCAGCTTCGGTAGCGGACATTATGTTAGGAAAGCGAAGTGGACTGTGCAACAAAGAACGTGAGGCACTGGGGGGACTCGAACAAGTCAAGAACAGACATACACGGAAGAGTATTAGACGATAAGAGAGAGAAAAATGCGTGCTACACAAGACCGTAAACCCACTAAGATGGTAGGGGGGGCTGAGGGAAATAAGGAAGGAGGGATGGAGAGACGGACAATTTTAGTGATGTCTTCTTTATATTTGATTCACTGTGTTTGGATTTTGTTTGGACGTGCTAACCCTATTTGCTCACAGGGTCGTCTAGCTCTTTCATGGATTCTGGGTACAGGGCGTCCCGAATCTCGCCAAATCCTCCCGAAATTTGCGTGCCAGACGCAAGGCTGCATCGTAGCACGGTCTTGGAGGATGAGATATGTTCACATTGCATTGCTAGTCTGTTGCCGCAACGGTGGCAGGTTCTTTTTTTTTTCTTTTTCTTTTTTTGTTTCTATGCTTCTCTTCACGTGAAGGATGGATACCGCATCACTCGTTTCATGTCGCTCTCACGCGTCTCTTGATCTTCCATCACGCCATTCCGTCCCCTCCTCTCCTCCTCGTCCTCTTCCTCAGCCCTATACCATTCTTCCTCACTGTTTTAGTCGTCTTGTCACCATTTCAAATACTAACAACCTATCCGATCCAATCTCAGATCTCCATCACGGTCGAAGGTTGTCTGCCGATCCGCTTTTCAGCTCATTCGGGCACTCGGAGCTGCGCGTGCATAGAACTGTTCAAATGCTCTTCTTTTTGCTCTTTCTTTCAACTCCGCTTGTTGCAATGTTCCAGACAAAATTGCTAACATTTCAATGTCCCATTTTTGGTCATATCTCGTATTGGCCCTGATCGGATGGGCCATGTGCCAATCTGGACGGTTAGGAGGTCTTATCTGTCTGCCTGGCCATGGCTGGCCTCTTTCATCATCGTTTATGCTCTGTACAAGTACCGTACCCAAAAGTTGATGGAGCATTATTGTCGGCGTCAACAGAACAGCTTGATTGCTCATGGTCGAAATTCAGAATGCTTCTAGTCCATTGTCATGCACAATTCAACCAAACGTCTCATATCTCTAACCGTGGTACTTTTGCGACAAATTCTTATGATCATCAATGTTTGTCCTGTTTTTTGATGTTCCTTGGCCTTCCTAGCTCAAGCAAAAAGAGGCACTGGCAGATGTCATTCCCAGTCATTGGGTTTCCGCCGACATCATTGTCATACTTGCGTGATTGCCTTCCTATCATGCAAGTCACGCTTTCGCCGCCACCCCTTTGGCTGAACGGGACGGAGGGCGCAAGCCTTTCGCTCTCATCCTTCGGCGCTTCGCGTCTAGAAATACCGATCGGTTAAATACCAAAGGACAATTTCTCATCGCCATGGGAATAGACAGACCTTCAAGATACTGTCGATCTTCATCCGAGTCAAACTCGGCGCCTTCGTCACATTCGGCGTCCTCCTCGGCTATCCGCTCCACAGCAACATCCTCGGTTTTCTGCGATGCCGTTGGTCTTTTTTCTACCTTGAACTTGGCCACGAAGAATCCGTCCATATTATGTACGTGAGGATAAAATCGCCGCGTCAACACAACGCTGGGATGGAAGGTCTTCCCTCTGTATTTTGCATAGCCCTCTCGGCCGAACGAGAGGCCGGTCTCGACGAGCTTCACGTTTGGTCTCTTACGCAGTGCGTAGTCTACAACGGTTTCGTTCTCGTCAACCGTCACCGAACAGGTCGAATACACGACATAGCCTCCCGTTTTTGATTGCGGGCTGACACTGTCGATGGCACACAAGATCAGCTGCTTCTGCAGGTGCGACAGCAGAGTAAAGTCGCGTATCGTCTAGCTCGGCGCTTGATCGGAATATGTCGGTGCGAACAAGAAATCGCCGACGCTCACCTTGTTAACCTTCACGCTCGTGTCTTTGCTGATAACCCCGGTTCCACTGCAAGGAGCATCCAAGAGCACGCGATCGAAGCCCCCCATGACCTTAGGAAACTCTCGACCATCGTGCGAGCACACCACTACGTTCTTGCACCCCAGCCGGTGAACATTGGCAGTGAGGCTTTTCGTTCGTGCCTTGTTCGCGTCGTTTGCAAACACAATGCCTGTATTTTGCAACAGTGCAGCTATGTGCGTCGTTTTGCCACCAGGAGCGGATGCCATATCGAGAACGCGTTCGTTTGGCTGGGGGCCGAGCGCGATGACGGGCAGAAATGATGACGCAGCTTGAAGCATATAATGCCCCGCCAGATATTCCGGAGTAGCACCTGTGAGCGTATATAAGTCATGTTACAAAGTCACTCGTATCCAATTATACCTATTGGCACGCTGCTTTCGAACACTTGCAATCCGACGTTCGTCCACTTGCCGATGGGCTCCAAGTTGACCCCTCTATTGATCAACGCTTGGGCCAGATCACGCCTTCTCGTTTTCAATGTGTTGGTGCGAATCGTCACGGGTCTCGGTACTTCATTGGCTTCAAAGAACTCAATGGCCTGGCAAATTTTCAAAATACAGATTTTACGTCGCAGAAGAAAAACGCACACCTCAGCAACGGGGAATAATTGGAAGAGTTTTTCGGCCAAGAACTCGTTATAACCATAATAGCTTGCAATGTCCGCTATCAGTTGTTCCGTATATTCCGACCTCGAACTGTAAAAGTAGCGAACGTCGAGTAAATCCGATTTCTCGTGTCGAAAACTCGAAAAAGACTTACCGCCCTGGTTCGGCCAGCTTTTTAAATCTGCTCAGAATCCTGACGCACTTTTTCATTCGCCGTTGGACGGTATGCACATCCGGACCCCCTGCCTTCTTCTCTTCCTCTCTCTCAGCAGGTGTTGGTAGGTGGAATGTTTCGACATCGGCTTCTCCGTCGACGTCCATGTCATCCAATTCCTCATCCTCCATTTCCGCCACCCGCATCTCTTCCGCGTCCAGCTCCGCCTCACGAGCCGCCTTCGCATCCAGTGCACGCGACCGAGCCTCCATGTTCTTCATGGTGATGTGTTCGTCGTCGGAATTCTCATCCTCGCCCGACTCAGAGGTATCCAACGTCGAAGGACTGAATTTTGATTTTCGGCGCCCCGAACTGAATCGCGAGTCGTCGGCTTCACTTTCGTCGTCAGAGTCGAAATCAAATTCTTGAACGGCGCCTCTTGGCACCTGGTCACTGAAGCCACAGGCAAGATGGGGTTTGAGGTTAAGAATTTGCGGAGCGAAACAAGTTGCCCACCCATCATCCTCAACATAAAACTCGTCAGCCTCGCCTTCGAGTCCCGCAAATTCGCCTTCACTGTCGCTAAAAAGAGCTCTGATGATATAGATTTATCCCAGCGACACAAAACATAAAGTAAATCGTACTTGTTTTCGTCTTCCAGATCCACATCATCATCCACGTCTTCCCAGCCATCGTCATCGCTTAGGCTTTTGGTCCGTTTCTGCTGAGCGGTCACCTTTTTGGACTTCTTGGCTGTTGGAAGTTTCTGATTGTCCTTAGCTTTCTTCGCAGGCCTGATGTCTTCAATGTTCGTTTTCCGCTTTCCAGGTTTGTTCAGAGAAGATTCCATAGGCGCAGGCGGCTGCTGCTTGTTCTTGGCTCGACGACCCATCTGCAAGAATCACACAAGTAGGTGCTGCTTCCAACGTTGAAGTGAAAAAAGCCAGCATCACGTGACTGACTATCGTCTGTGCTGGGTAAGTTGTACCTCCAGACTCTGCCAGTCAATTTTGAATAGCCAATATGACTACTTCCTAAAACTTGCTTCATCTTGGCCCATTGCTGTCAAGTACGTGCAACCGGCGTGTGACTGTACCATACACTGAAAACTGTATGAACAAATCACCCTCATTTGGGGAACGTAGAGAATCCGCTTCGGGTAACGGTGGGTCTTACATCAAATATCTGGTTGACTTTCAGTGATGATTGCAGGTGCGATGTGGACACCCGGACACGAGTGCTTGACATACTTACCGATGGACAGCCGCGACATTGGCCTACGAGGATTCCGCCGCAGGGTGGATATTCAAACAAGAAAATGGCAGATTACGCCTCCAGTTAGCCAATGGGAGTTATTCGCTGCGAGTCTATGCAATGATGGACGCCACGAAGATTGGTCCACTAAGAATGTTAGCATTTGGCTGCGGCCACTGAACGGGGTGCGACAGGAACAATACAAATGCTCGATAGGCAGTGCTCCGACTCGATGACATCTCTGTAAGGTACGCCATTGCACATGATTGATTATTATCGAGTCTTCACCTTATTGACTCTACGATCGTACGTCGACAACGAACCTTAGAAACATCTACGACATAGATGCTTGGCCCTACCATGATTGAATGTTGGATGGATGCAAATGAGTTGAAAGGGCAAGAAGGACAGGAACCATTATGCATCTGTTTTGCTCGCTCTCATGTTGTGCTGCCTCATTTTACAACACTGACAACTGATAACATCATTTCTTCTTGACGTCAAAGTGTTCGGTTTCTCTGCGATCTTTACCAGCCAGCGCTTCCAAAAAGGCCTCACTGTATATATTTCAGGCGTCTTCGCCATGTCGGTCATTCGGGGTTCTCTTCTTTCCCTCTTCAGAGCGCCAGCCCAGGTCCATACATTCAGAATATCGGCAGCACTGCTATGGATCTTCGGCGCACCTTTCTATTTTCGCAAATCGGACAGGTGAGATAATAAACTTACGCTGCTCGAAATGCACTGAACAGGAGTCAAGTATATGACTGGTAAGGTTCTTACTTGTGATTAACCACAGGTTGGCTGAATGTTGCCCTTCCCGGATCACAAGTCTCTGGATTTGTAGTTTTGGTTGGTCTTTTCCTTCCGAGTCGTTCTGCTCTGCTTTTGATCACTCACCGACGTGCTCTTCCAGGTTTACGACTACTGCTTGACTTTGACTTCTGAGGTGGGCATTCAGTCCCGAGACCGAGGCGAATCACATAAACCGAACCCAAACGGTCTCTATTGTGATAACAGGTTGAGTTGATATGGAGCTCAAAATGGACCATTATAAAAGTCCTATACCTTATTGCCCGATATTCGGTTTTTATTGACCTGCCTCTGGTCGTCTTTCGTACGTAATATTCTTCTTACCTGAGGGCTCAGCATCGGATTAAACCTTCGTCTCAAAAACAGGCAACGTGACACCTGGAATTTCTGACCATGTAGGTGTTCTTTTGGACTATAACAGGCAGAACGACTGCTTGATTGGTGCTCGTCATACAACAGATACAGCTATGCTATGTCACTTTCTGCCTGACCGTCTGTGAGCCCCCCCCCTGCTATGAGCCGTCTCATTACAACCTAAATTTATCGTCATTCAGCGACAGCTGTGCTGAGTTTCGGCGCGGCAGAACGTGAGTGGGTTTCTTTCCTATCCATGCGCTGAGCTTCTTCATTGAGCGATGCTTTTACATTCCGCTCATACCCAGTCATCTTGATTTGGAGAACATATGCATTGTGGGGAAATTCGCGAAAAGTTTTGGTTTTTCTTCTGGCTTTCTTTACAGTTGGTCACCGCTCCTCAATCCTCGTCAGATCTTTTCACTGATCATACTCCATCAGGCCCTCTACGCTGCACTGGCCGTCTGTGTGGCCATCTACTTACGATCCGTCCGATGTGCGTCGTGAATTAGTTCGCAAATCCATGCTTAGGATCTCGTACCGATACGAATTTGGTCCCTTTTAGTCGAAGAAGCTCCGGCGGACTTTAGACAGTGCTGGGTCGCATATGCACCTAGAATCATATTTATCGCATTCGCGTTGGTCATAATCACGGAAGCAGGTTCGTCCTCAAGTCCTGTTCATGCCTTACTGCTCTGAATTGCTTCCATTTGCTATAACAGTCATCCTAGCATTCACGCTCTGGGTCGGATTTAATAAATATCGACACAACCGAAATGAACTAATCAACACACTTTATCGAGATGGTATCTTGTACTTTGTTTATATGTTCCGTGAGTCACTTCGAATTGGCCTGGCCCTTGGATCATGTTGCTGACGAAGACACCGGTCGTATTTGTCCGCAATGCAGTGATTTCAGTCGGAAACATCGTTATCACGGTCACGGGCCCGGTAATGCTGTCGGCATTTCTTATTTTGTACGGCGTAAACTTATCTTGGTTGTTATAGCATGAACTTGGCGATGCTATGAACGAGTTGGGTAGTCGTGGCCCTCCTATATTTCGGAGCTAACTCTTCTCTTCTAACTGACAGGTTTCAGCGAGTTCTACAGAGTCTCTTATCGGCTCGAGTGGTGTTGCATGTGCGTCAAGCAGCTCAAACCGAGGTAACGACGTCAGAGTCGACGTCCGGGCTGCATACGCAAGGGCGCAGAGCATACACTCGCTTCGACACTAGCGTTTAATCTATTGCTTTTATGCATCGTCGTCATGACGCGTTTCCTTGCTGGGTTGTTGGTGTTATTTATTATCGTTGCAATTGTTTGTATAGTCCTGTGACATCGGCATTTCTTGCATTGTACTGTTCAACCTATTCTTAATCCCAACGCTAAGCCTGCCAGAAAAGAAGCCCGTGGCTGGAAATCAGCTGTCAGAAAATCGACGAGCCAAGTCCAAACGGAAGCGATGGTGGGAGGCTGCCGTATGCCCTGCGCATCGACCGTGTAGAATGCATTCTCGAACCTAGAGCCTACAGCGCGCCAGTCCACGCGAACGAGAGATGCAGAGTTCAGATACTGGACGAGTTGCACGGTGTTTGTCAAGACCTGCAACCTGAACCATGCTACGTCACGTACCTGCAGGAGTATGAAAACACCTCCAAGAAGCCATGCCACGGCTTTGGCACCCTTTTTGATGAATATGCCCGCGCATATACCCGTGACAGTGCCAAAAGAGAGCTGGTACAGAGAGACAGAAGACACGGGCGGGGGAGGCAGGTCCGACTCGTCTTCAGGTTTGGCGATTTGAGCCGGAGGTGGCTGGTGTTGAGGTGGTGCTGCGGGTCTCGCAATGAGGCTTTGCAGCCGACTAGTGAACCGCAGATGCACCTACCATCACAGTACACCTTGGGCGGTGCGCATGAGAAGCCAAGACCCAGGCCAGCGAGTCCCAGACCGGTCGCTTTCAGTAGGAGGGGCACCGAGCGCCAGGGTGTGGTCGTGAACGCGACGTTTGGTTTCAGACGCGGCGCGAAGCTGAAGGAGGCGTTAGCCGAGCGCGCAAATGAGCGGGAGGCTACACCAGAGAGACCTCGAGCAGCGAGTAACGACATGAGGGGTGCAGGTGTAAATGGTGACGTCACGTGTCATTAATCGGTGTAGTCTACTGGTTCAAGGTCTATCTGCCGCATCAAGCACATTCTGTCGCCATTGCCTCGCATCTACCTGCAAGCTGAGGCCTCCAATATCCATCGACGGCAGTCCGTATGATTGGTTCTGATTTTGCGGTAGCCCCATCGAAAGCGGCGTCGTCGAGCGCGACGCACTGTCATGTACACTCGCTGCCATAGAACGCATCGAGTATGGAGATGTGGTGTATTGTCTAGGTACAGACCCGTTTCCTGCGGGACGCAGCACCATCGGCGTGACGGGCGTATCCCTGCCCCACTGGCCTCCGTGCCCAATTACGTTTGTCAGCGAGCGTGTCCGATAATGGTCCACATGGGCAAAGTTTCTGTATGTGTAGGGGTAGCCATCGCTTCTTGTCGTCCGGACCGATGCGACAGACATTGGGGAGCCGATTCGTGGGACCGGTTCCGTAAACGGGTTGGGCAAGGGTCGTGGAGGGATTTGCAGCCCAGGTGGGGGAGGGCGTGAAGGGTAAGACGCAGAATGCTGGCCCACGTACGACAGGAACGACATTGGCGTATTTGCATCGCTGCGGTCTACCACTGAAAGACTCGGTGACGGGGAATGCATCGAGAAATTTGATGCCGAATGGTTCATCGAGAACGGTGTGCCAGATCGAAACATACCATAACGCTCGTTCAGCAGTGCCTCGCGACGGCTGAGGACAGACAGAGTCCTGACCGTTGGCGCAGGACTCTTGAGTGAGGGTGCGTAAGTTTGAATGAAGGATTCGCTAGAATCGACGCTTTGGCGTTTCCCGTTCACTTGTCGACTCAACAGCCCCGTGTCGGAATGTATCGACGACACGGAGGAACGACCGGAATTATTACCCTTCTCAGTCAAAGCAGCTTCGGGGTTCGGAGGCGGCAGAGGAGGCGGCATGTACGACATGATTGCGAGGAAGAAAGCATAAACTATCACTGGGCAGGTGGTTAAACCAGCAGCATTGAGACCTTTTTCTCAGAAAAACTGAGCCTACAAATTGCGGAAAGTATCCATCCCACTATGATGGCGACCGACTGGATCCGCCGGCAGTTAGATTCAGATCCTGTTAGTACCAACATGAGCAATGCTATACGCAGACCGTTCCAAGCTTCAAAGAATACCAAGATTATTGCAGGGAAAAGTAGGACTGGACAAGGCGAACGTAATAGTTCCTCCTAGTGAAGGCCGTCCATGAGCTCGGACCAGCATCAGCAATACACTTTTTTTCTCCTACCTAGTTGAAAGAAGAGGACAAGAGAAATTCGGGCAGCATCTAGCCAAATGCGAAACCGCACAACGATCCTATACGCAATGGTATCATACTCATTGTTCGCTGCGGGGAGCATTCAACTTACATCAAGTACAGCAGAACAGTGGCAACACCGTTTATGACCAGCAATATAATGACGATGACGCCTACGAGGAAGGTCTGAAAATATTCGGAGAAAAAAAAATTCGAAAAATGAAGTTACGTTGATTGACATTGTACACCTTCCATTCGCGAGCGAGTAGCACCGCAAAGGCGATGGCCAAAGCAAGGCTTATGAGAGTCGATAAAGCTGATATAAGGTGCCAGCGTTCGGCATTTTCGAGTTCTACTGGGAGAAGTTTCAAACGCACCGAAAACAGCTATCCTCACTTTCTTAAAAAAGGACCAAAGCGTCGACATCCCAGGGTGAAAAGAGCACAAGGGAAGTCAGATAAAAAGCAAAAGAGCGAAGAGGCGAGTGCTCAAAGAAAGAGAAAAACGAAACAAGGAAAAAGCAGACCGCCAAGGCACAGCAGAAGCGGCCAGCGGAAGAGAGAAGAAAGGAGAACAAATGAAACCCTGGGCATAATCGGGGCAACCGTGTCGAACTTATAAGGTGACCTGTAAATTTGCACAGAGACGACTCTCCATGACAGAGGGCGCTGGATGTCAAAGCCTGTGCAGCGGCGCGGAATCGCGTTAATATTGGCAGGTGGAACATCAAATGTTCTCTAACAACACCGCGTGACATGTCACGACCGCGGTGCAACTGCTCCCTCCCCCACCCTTGGCATGTCAGAGCAAGACACTTTGCTGCCAGTCCAGGACGGCGGTCAGAATGGTTTCAAAGTCAGGCAGAGCGTCCGAACATGGCGTACCAGGACCGCCCATCTCCTTGAAAGTCGGACCTTGCATCGGACCGTCATCACCTTGGTGCGTTACGTAATGTCATCATCTATCCAGACGCGCCAGGCGAAACCCGCTCTCTTCTTCAGACCCTCATCGACGCGACGTGCGCCTTTGTGGACTTGGCATATACACTCTTGTCGCCGTCATGCACCCCTACTGGCCCAGACGCGCCGCTGTGGCTAGACGTCCTGGCGTATGTCTCTCTCACCATCAACACGTTCTTCCTTGGTGAAGTTCCCTTGTCGCTGTGGGCGTTCGGCTTTGAGTACTACAATCCTTTCGGAGACGTTGTCCATTCCTCCTTGCACCTGTTCGATGCCTTCATTGTCGTCACCACGTTTGTCTTGGAAGTGGGTCTAAAAGGACGCGTCAAAGAGCTTGCTGCCCTGCTTGTCATCTTCCGATTGTGGCGCATCGTTAAACTAGCTGGCGGTGAGTGCAATTTCGCCGTCTTTTCTCGTTGTGAGACACGTCCTCATGTCAACGGTTGATAGGCATCGCCGTTGGTGCCGGCGAGATCGAAGAGGAAGTTGCCAACGAATTGAAAAGCACAAGGCAGGAGCTGGAAAGCGTAAAACACCAGTTCAACATTGTTCAGGAGCAAAATTGGAAACTAAGACACCGCATCGCATCTATGGGTGGAGATAGCGAGCTTTGATACATGGAGAACCGCTATATATTACTGATTCGTGCAAATACTACATGGAGGCGTATCTAGGCAAAGGTCCTAAAGCTACATTTGCATTATCCAGATCAAAGAAGAATATCGTCCAAGAATAAATGTCCACATGACAGTCCTCTTCGTCGGAAATTTCATCAGTTATGGCGATGGCGAACGGGGGACGGTATGAACGTTGACTCCTCGAATCGCATCTGCCCGGATCCATTCAGACAGTCTAGGAAGGGGAATCGGCAGGTCATGGTTTTCAACGGAAACAGGAAACGGCTGCAAGGGGCTTCGTGGCCGCGAGAGTATGAATGACTCCCGGAATTTCTCGATGAACCGCGAGCCGTTTGTTGTTCTTTGAGCTCTGAGCGGGAGAGTAGGTGATAGCGGCGTTGTGCTGGTCGCAGGAGAGGGCCTAGATGACGCTCCATCCTGGACTTTGAACGGCGCATCAAGGCCGCGGCGGATATTTTGTGCCTGTGCCCAAGGCGCCTTTTCTTGTTCCGGCGAAGGGGAGACAGGGTTCTGCACTGACGCGTCCACATCAGCAACGTAACGTGACCACGCATCGAGCGTGGATTGAGTGAACTTCTCTCGTCGCCCAGAGTATTCGACATCCTTAAACCAAGGGACAGAATAGACTTTTTCTGACCAAATATGGGGCTGCTCCGACGCGTGGGTGAACGCTGTTATGACCAACATGAAACAGTGAATCGCAGCTGGGGTGTCGTGCTGAGCCTCGTGTTCGGAGCGAGATATGCTTGTTCTCCTTACCCATTATAGCGCTCGACCATGTCGTTGGTATGAGCAGGTAAGCGGATGCGCATAGGCTCCAGCTCGCTATAAATACAAGTGGTATCAGACTCTGCAACGTCAAGACGTTCCAGTTGGCGATTGATTAGACTTACAGTTCTTGACACAAGTGTCTGGAATCATGATGGTCGAGCTGATTGCCCCAGCTGCCAACATAGTGTATCAGAAAAAAAAATGAACGTCGAGAGAAGATGATTATCAGCTTACATATTTGCATGACGCTGAGTACTCCAGACCATATGCATTCAAGCGCCAACTGGGATGTGTTAGCCTCTGGCAAAGCGAGATCCGCCAGTCCTCTGACGACGGTGAGCACGGGCACAAGTGCGACTAGTATGATGAACTGCGTACAGCGCGATGAAGAAAAATACCACACAACTGTTGAAAATCAAGAAGATGGACGTGGCAGATGCTAGAAAATAGCCCATTCAGATTAGAAACGCGGCGGACTGATCTCAAAACAGAACAACTCACCAGATAACCCTGCTGCCAGACTGACGTTGATATTCCATGCCGAAAAGATCAAAATGAGAACATTTAGTTTAAAAAGTAGCGCTGCAAGTGTGCTAAGTTTAATATGGCTGACCCAGATTTTTATTGGCAGAGAACCAGCGCACCGAAAATGACGAAGCGTGCGACAATAAATGGGCCCATCATCCTGACAAAAGTCGTCGAGTCCGTGAGGTTGGAGAGTAGGTCTACAGTCGTGAAGGAGCGCTCGGAGCTCAAATGAAGAAGATGAACGCGAAAAAAATAAAGAAAAGAATGTGTAGGAATCGTCCGCCAGTGACGCCGCCAAGGAAGCTAACGCCGTTGATGTTCTCTGGTATTTATTGGAGCCCGCAGAAGAGCCAAACAGAGCACGGAGCGCGCCAGCATAGCAGAGAACAATGGGCTTAGACCGAGAACAATAGACCTGCCCGTTGCTGTCCCTTTCTGAACAAAGGACATAAATATGCTTATGTAACACAATGAAGAGGCCTAGAATACAAAAAGAAAATTGTACGTCGTAACTTTGCATCTCAACGTTTGCAAGCTGTGTGTCAGCTGGAGGTATGCGGGTCTGCAATCGCTGTCTGTTGCATTGAAGGTCTCTGGGTGTCCATGGTCTTCCGCCTTGGGCCTGTCGGATGCGAGCGCAGAGACGTCGTAGCATGCAGCGTTGTGCGTGGCTCCGCTTGTTCCATAACATTGGTTGTCGTCAGATTTGTCTGATTCAGTTTTCTCCTCTGAGGGCGCAGCGGCTCCATTACCGCACCAAGCCTCGGCCAGTCGCCGAGCACGGAAAGCGATTCGCGCTCCACAGCCGACTGGTTTCCCATCTGCGGCCACGAAGGCGGCGTTTCAGGGGCAAGCATAGGCTGCAGATGCTGGGGATAAAAGGACGAATTCTGCATGTGAGATACCTGAGCGGCACCATGCGGAGGTTCTTGGCACGCTGCGGGCTCAGGGCGAGCGATGCTTTCAGGTGGCCGGTAGTGTTCGATTTCATACTCTGCACTTAGACCGGAATTATACTTGAAAATGGTGGGCGGGACAGCCTTTTGAGGTCTAGGTGCTACAACAGATGGCATCCTTTTGGCGAAATTGTGACGTGTAGGTGAAGACGGAGGACTGGGTAGACGCAAGCGACAGGTCGCGGACCACGGGAATCTATGGATATGGCGGGTCCATATTCGAGGGTCTTGTTTAGCATGCATCGCAGATGCACCGGCTAGCAGGCCAAAGTACAACAGGACTGCGCATTGCAAAGGCTCAGATAAGGACAAAGGGCGAGAGGATATTTGGACCAGAGAACTCACGAGTAATAGTAGATATCCAGCAGAAAGCAATCAAGACACGGGCTGATGGACAACCACCCGGAAGAGGCACTGGCGATGTCGTGCCAGCAGCACCGGTGCCGCCGGTACCCGCTGACGCATCCAATGGCTGGCACATCTGTTTGGGTTCGGTAACCGATACGACGATAGAGCCAACTTGGGACTATCGGTTAGCAAGCCAATTTTCAACATGAACGGGAGCACGATTAGATCTTTACCGAGGTACAAAGCCCAGAACAAGCACACCCAAACGCACTCAACCCACACACAGCTAGTGACGGGATCCTCTCTTATCAATTCCACGGCAATTCTGCGGGATTCAAGGGCAGGCTGATGTCAGGAAAGACATGCAGCAGGCAACGGAGAATGAAACCAGTCCACACATTGTGAAGATGAAAACAAGACCAAGACAACCCAAACAAGTCAGATAAATGTCGACGCCCGCTGGAGATCGAGCACAGTCGGTCGCTGGAAGGTACAACGGCAAGAGAGAGGGGGAGGATTTCTACGCACAATTCCAATCTATGAGGACCTCGGCAATGCTGTGATTCCAGACAGCGACGCTAGCTATAACGGCACTGCATATGATAAAAGAACCTGGTCGAACCCAAGAAGAGAACGACGGATAAGAGCGCAGTTATACGAGAAACGGAAGCTTGCAGACCGAATACAGCATATCGCACATATTTTATGATATTTCGCATGCCTCGAACATAGAGACGTGGATGGGGTGGACGTGATGGGAGAAGGAAGCAGCAGCGAGACCAGCTCTTGAGAATTGGCAGTTGGCAGCACGCCACTGGGGCTTCGAAGCACCACTCAAAAGACGTTTGATTCCTGATGGAAATCAAACTCAGCCAACAATAAACACCGTCGTACATGCGCATATATACTCCATAACATAGACCATCGTCCTCATCCTGGTTCTTCAGGCGGGTACGGCGATGGAAACCTTGGTATCAACGTCGAAATTGCCGCCAACAACACTCGCCCCGGCTTGTTCCAACGTCCGACAGCTGTCTGCTGATCCTGATGACTTAATCCTATGCCTTGTCGGATCGATTTCTGTCCTAGATGTCGAGTATCCATTGCACTTATACGGTATACCAATCCGGACCGTGTGCATGCCATCGTTGAAGCTACAACTCAAGCACTCGAAGATCCCTGGTTGAGAAGGAGGCCGAGAAAATGTGACTACGGCTTGCAAACGCTTCTGGGATTGATGGCAATGAGGTGCTGCGCCACGACCTTGTGAGGTGTCCGTGATGTATGATCGAACGTCAGGTGACGGGTCTTTTGAGAGGCGCTCAGCAATGCTCAACGGTATCTGCGATACCGATACCGACTCTGTGCCGAGTAAGCGCGACGCTGAATGGTTTGTTGAAATGGAATCAATCCGAAGAGAACACCAAAGCCTGCCTGAAACCAGCTTGAACAGCCTCGCTACACCGATCCGGACGCCGACAACAGGATCATCAGCCAAGGTTGAGAATATCGTCCAGAACGCATTGTCCAAAGACAGTAAGGAACGGCCATTGTCGTCAAAAGCGATGAGTGATTGTTGGCATGCTACATAACTGATGAGGAAGACATCGATGAGCCTGCACGACAGGGATTGAATTTTCACCTACGTCATCCGTTTCTTGTACGAGTCCGATTTTGCGAAACCTTCGATGGCCAAGGAAAGGCTCGATAGTAACTCTGGTCTGTTCAGGGAAAATCTCAACCAGATATGAGGCAGCTGATAAAAGTATGTCAAAAGAATGCCGCTCATACCACAGGGTACGACAATGTTCGCTCACCGTTCTTATGGCAGATTCCCTAACAGCTGCTGCGTTGTCCTCCAATGTGCGCAAGAATATTTCTTTCACCAGGTAATGTATCCGCGAATTTTCAGCTAGCTTGATTAGCTCAGACAGAGCCTTCGCGATAGTTTGTCGCTCCCTCCAACTTCTGAATCGTTTTTCGTCCCAGACAAGGATCAGCTCGCCAAGGACAATACGAGCCGAATCTTCATCCAAGGCCGGTATAAAAGTGTCAAGGCATTCAACAACTTTCAGTCTGATTTCATCTTCTGCCGCCCGCACAGTACTGCGCCATACTTGAAGAAGATCACGTCGAGCATTCTCCGGGCCGATAATCTTGGCCAGTTCGCCAAGGCTAGCGGCAAGCGTGCGACGCACTTTGAATGCATCGTCCGCGGCGATATCGAGATACTTGTCGCGTAGCAGATGCCATCGATCTCTTCCCATTGAGAGAGCCACCGCGGGATAGTTAAAGGCGCATATAAGAGGACGTTCCGTGTCTCGATAGAATGACTCCAGCGGGCCATCTTGTGTTTCTTCGTGGCTATCGCGTCTTTGACGGTGCCCAAGGAAGAGATGTAGCAGCTCTAGAGGAGGGCCTTCGTCGTCTTTATGGAACATATACAGCACTTCGCCAAGTGCTTCCAAGACGCCGGACCTTACGGTAGATGACGGATCTCTGGACATGGAGACCACGACTACCAAAGCTAATGAGCGGCGCTGAGCAGCTGACAAGCGCGACAAAATGGCGGGCAATGCAAACAAAGCCGAATGACGAACATGCCAAACCTTGTCTCTTGTCAAAGACTCAAAGAGCGGCAACTGGCATGAAAGAAGTGGTAGAATTCACAATCCGCTTATCAGCTTATCCACACCAAAGGAAAGAATTCTTGAAGATCAAACGCACCAAAGAGCTCATCACGACCTCTTGTGGGACAACTTTTGCCAAGGCGCCCACTGCAAAGGAGGCTTCCCTCCGTACCCAATAAACAGGATCTCTGCCGACATGCTCGATCTCTTTTACAAATGCTTCTTTCATTTCATCCGTCAGAGAACCTGATGCATTACGAGATATCAGTCGCTATACTCGTGGTGTACGGAGCACCAAAAAAGCGAGAGGTAGAGACGAACCGCTCGCGGCGACAGAAGCCATAAGACTCATGCTCGACAGCCTTCCAACGGCAGCTTGTTCATCGTGCTCCGCCATTTCGTGTTGCGTATGGTTGCCGGTCAGGCCTGACAATCTCCATGAAGCAGTTGTAACGTTAAGGTTGGTAGGCCACATCTCATCGACAGATGAGGAAGAATTCTGAAAGGCGTCGGAGTCGGAAGAAGGAACATCCCGCCCGGGCGGAGTCAGAGGTAGAATTGATGCAGTTGAAAGATGGCTCGACGATAATACTGTTTCCGACTTAGAGACGTGTGGCGTTGTAGAAAACGACGTGGGAAAGTAGGGGTTGATATCTGGCCGTTCTGGCGGGGTATAGAACACAAGTTCCTCGTCAGGCGTCAATGGGGAGAGGGACGGTGAGGTATGGTGTTCGCCACTTTGGAAGGTCAGGCCTGAATGAGGAACATCGACATGGAGCTCGTCAGGATGGTCGACAATATCCACATCCAATTTTCCCATGCCAATGACAACTTGTTGTATGATTTCGTCTCTGAACATGGCGCGTTCGGAGCGATGAAACAGACCGATGGACCAGTTGCAGTCGTCGTCGTCATCACATGATGCATCATACAGATGCGGATCATCTTCCCGTTCGTCCGCCTTGCGTAGGCGGGTGAGGAGAGTGACGACTGCTATTTGCGCTGCACCGCCAATAAGCGCGTTTGGACTGAGCAGGAGAGTGCCAAGAATGGGGGTGAAAGCCTGTATAGAGATGGCAGAAGATGGCCCTGGACTAGAGTCGTCTGCGATAATCTGACAATGCTGAATTATGCAGTGCGAGTTCAGCCAAGGGCAAAACGAAGACTGGTCGGGTGACTGACGGTAAAAAACCACCAGATGATGGAGACGAGTTCGACAGCGAGCGCGTGTTTTACCTGATCATCTGTTCCCCGGAGACAAGTGGATTAGCTGAATGAAACTTGACAGGCTAGCACGAGCACGCACCATCGTCTACGGCGAGGGTAGAGAGCAGAGGGAGGACGTATTGGATTGCGTCGAACGGGGAGACCTGATCGAGGAATGACGGGAGGGCATGGGCGATAAATACCCTGTGAAAGGACGCATTGCTACGAGAAAAGAGGTAGATCTTTTCGAGGGTGGTTAGTGAATCGTCGTCGAGGGCGAGATGAAGTGGAAGGTCAGCGGTGGGGACGAGAGGCGGTGGGGACGAGGGGGACGGAGACGTTGGGGGAGTATAATAGATGTCTTGAGAATCTAAGGGGACGGAGGGAGGAGGAAGGTCGATGTGAGTGGGACGAGCCATTTGAAAGGGAAAGGTTGAGGAAATATTTAAAAGAGAGAAAAAAAAATACAGTAAGATTTGTTTTGGATGTAAAAAGGTACAAACAAATGATGACATCATTCTAGGCAACATGACGTACGACCCAGTCAAGCTGAGCGGCAAAGTAGCGGACGTTCTTCGAGTTGAGACCTGCCATCGAAATCCTTCCGTTTCCTGTCAAATACACGTGCCCACGAGTCGTCAATTCCGCGCATTGTGAACCATTCAATCCGGTGAAGCTGAACATTCCAATTTGCCGGAGGATGTGTTCCCAATTCCCCGGCGTCATAAACTCTTTCGTCAACAGTCGATACAACTCCTCTCGCATCGAAATAATCCGACCGGACATCGTCTTAATGTCGAGCTTCCATTCTTCGAACAACTTCGCGTCATTCAGGATCAACGATACCACACGCGCACCATATGTTGGCGGGTTGCTGATCTCGCTCCGCTGCAACACAGATAGCTGGCTCTTTACTCGCTCCGCCGTTTCTTGATCTCCAGAGACGACGTGAAGTGCACCGACCCGTTCGCCGTACAAGCCTGCATTCTTTGCAAAACTCTAATACCGTCCCCTCGTCAGCGTCGGCTATCCTGTCGCAGGTCCATCATCAATGCGTACCTGACACACCAACATAGGCACGCCCTGCTCCACAAAATACCGCACAGCGGCCGCATCCCTGTCCAGATCCCCACTCGCAAATCCTTGGTACGCACAGTCGAAAAACGCATAGTGCTTCTTTGCCAGCATCACTTTTGCTATGGTCGCCCACTGCTCTATCGTGGGGTCCACGCCCGTCGGATTGTGCGCACACGCATGCAGCAGAAAAACAGAGCGCTCCGGGGCCCTCTCCAGCGCGTCGAGGAACCCAACAAAGTCCAGCCCTATGGTCTTGGGATCGTAATACGGGTAGTCGACCGGTTCCACCCCGACATTTCGCAAAATAGCGTGATGATTCGCTATCCGACTCTCATGATGAGAATCCGACAAAGAGAACGTCAATAGAAACGGGTAGCGTTATGCTCACCCCACGTAGGGTTGCTCAACCACACCTTGGGCGCGCCGTTCCATTTGTAGAAGCGTGACAAGAACAGCGCGCCAAGATGGTTGGCTCCAGTGCCCGATATCGTTTGCACACTGACAACGCGCTGATTTGCGATCGCAGGCGAGTCGCGCCCAAGAATCAGTTTGGCCGCCGCCGCCGTAAATTCTGGCAGACCCGTGATTGGCAGATATTCATGATCCAGCTCCTCGTTGCTGAGCAGGATCTCATTGGCCTGCAGAGGTCGTCGTCAGTTCAACGAGCCTCTCGTACATCGACCTCGTATACTTTTTTCACAACCGGTAAAATCCAAGGCTTGTTGTCGTCATCTCGGTAGGCACCGACACCTAGGTTTACTTTATCTTTGAATGTATCCGCCTTGTAGGCAGCCGTGAGCTTAAAGATGCTGCATTGTCAAATTTGAGCATGACGGGAGTCAGACCACCACATAGACTAAGTTTCTTTCTTACCTGTCGGGGGGAGCGAGGGGCACGTCCTGCCAGAATTCTGCCGACATCTCTTGCTTCGGTATGTGATTCAGCAACTGCTTGAGCCTTTCTGTCATGGTACGTGAGCGAGAGTCGAAGCAAGAATATTAGAAACCGAGCGCATCCTAGGCTACGACCGTTTATATCGACCGCTACGCGAGGTCGCCGACGGCGCAAGCCAGGTGAAAACGAAAAGCGACCCACGTGATAAATATCCAGGAGATATGCTGTCTTTGTCACCGTTGTATGTTCGTCTCGAGGAATTCGCTGCGTGCAAAATGTGGGGAAAGGCGATTTGTTAGAAAGACCTCCTTTTTTTTATCGCAGACGATATGATAAGTAATCGATCGCCCTGACTTGACTCGTTCTGGACCCCAACAAAGTGCTGTGTATTCCTCCACCCGTGGACCCCGAGGACTGACCTGTTCCGATCTCAGCTTATCAAGCACCGAATCGATACTCGATGCTCGAAAATTTTTGCGAGTGATCATGGGGAACGCACTAAATGTGGCTAGCAACGTCCGACTGGGCAGCTCTGGCCATTCCAGACCGCAGACGTAAAGGGAATAGCATTGGGAAGAGGTAATAATACGAAGACTACAAGTATCAACTAGATAGGCCACCAACGCCGCGCATGCCGCTGTGCCTCGACATTAGGATTAGACCAGGGGAGGGCAATAAATAAATAATACAAGGGAACATTGAGATATGCTGAAGATGAATGAGGGGGTGTGCGGCGAACCCTACAATGGTACAACTCGACAAAGGAGAGAAATTAAGCGGTGGCCAACTTCGAAGCGACCGTCCGCTCGCTTTCCAGCTTAAGCTTGTTGCGGTCGAAGGCTTGCTGTCGACAGTCCTCTAGATTGGTGCAGCTGTGATGCTCCGGCAGGCGGTGCTGGACAACGTCTCAATATTCAGTCCTGAGCCAAGCGAGAGAAACAAGTGACAGCTCACCGTTCCGCAAAACTGTGTTCGACAATGAGGGCATTCGCCAACAATTCGCAGAGCGGCGGAATTGCACTGCGAGTCAGTTCCAGCTTGGAACTGGCAACGCTTCTTGGCCGGCATGATAATGGTCAACGGTTCTGGAGCTAGAGTGAGTCAATGAGTCTGAAATGCTTTTTGCAGTCAATTCAGCGTGATCGTTAGGGAAGACGATAGACGTACAGAAAACTGTCTAGAGCAGAAAGCGGTGTTACAAAGAAGAAATGAGTCGATCCGGGCCTTTTATATTGCGCAGGTGAGCGACGCGTAAGCAGCTGTCTTCACCACGTGGCAAACAACTCATTCCGATGACACCAAATTTAGCACTGCCTCACAAATTCATAAAGGGTTTCAGCGCATACTAGATATGACTGAATTAAGCTGTGGGTATAGATCAAAGGAATGTCTGGAATCCACATCGAGCTACTGTATGTAAAGTAAGATAGGATATCGACGACCAACGCAAATGAATAAACTGTCCGCTTGCAAAAGGATATCTTTTGGCTGTCCAGATCCTAAAGAGGGAACGGATAAGAGGGGTAAAATAGTCGTTACGTTCGAGACGAGTTGTATCGTGAGCCAGACAATCGCACGTTATTTGCTACGACGATCATCAGCGACCGTAGAAATAAGGATGAATGTTCAAGTGCGGCTTACTTCTTGGCAGCCTTCGCATCGTTAACAGCTTTTTGGACGGGGAAATAGATGACGAGCGCAAGGATAATGAGGAGGATGATCGTGATAAAGAAGCAAATCCATCTCTTTTTGCGTGCAGCCCGTGCAGATTTGACCGCCTTATCGGTATAGCCCAAGCTAAGATACTGTTAGCAGTCGTAATCAAGACAGTGTGTGCGCCGTAGTACGCACCCAACTTCGGTATCCTTTTGAACTTGATCTGCTTGGGCTTCTATGTTATTGATCGTTTCGTCTTGCTGCTCGACAAGAACGCTCATCTGCGTAGAGTCCATACATTATTGGATAACCAAAGGAAGAGAATGCTCCATACATCATTGAACAACTGTGCAAGCTCGGCCAATGTCCGCTCTATCCGTTGAATATCCGCGTGCCGTTCTTGAACTTCGCGATAAGCAGCACGAGACTCGCCCAATCGATTTGAATTCATAAGCTATGCCAAAGAAACATATAAGGTGACATTGCGCAAATCCAGACTCCAGCTTCCATACCGCTTGACTGAAAATTTGGCCCCCTGATTCATCGTTAACGACGGCTCTAATTTCTTCTGGAGTCGCGTCAGGTTTCACTAGCCAAAAGACAACGTCAGCACAAGCCAAAACGCGGCACGTAACCAACGACACCAATTTTGTACTGCCTCTCCATTCGCTGCTTGTATCTCGTGCGATACTGCTGCTCGACCGTCTGATAATTTTGAATCGCCTCCACAAATTTGGATTTGACAAGCGCCGTCTGGAGCTATGTCAGCAATAAAAGGCGTGAATGCAGAGTTATGTGTGACCTGTTGTTTCCGAATCTGTGCGTCTCGTCCAGAGCCGCCTTGTCTTTCCAGGTCTTTTATCCTGCGCTTGAGACTGGCACTAAGAGCACTCGTATCATCAACAAGTTGCTCCAGTTGGGAGGCGTTTCGCTGAGCAGCAGCGTCGTCCATGTTGTTGAGGGACCTTGAATGGAGATCTCCTATGCGTGCAACATTGTCGTTGAACGTTCGTAGACTGTCTTGTAAAGATGATATCTGCAGGGATGTTCACGCTGTGCCAGCGAATAACCGCACGCTGGGCGAACCTCTGAGTAGAACGCAGACATGCTGTCTCCGTTCGAGGAGGCGAGATGCGTCGAACTATCCTTAACATCCGCCATTTCGTACGCGCGGTCGTCTTGTTGTGCGTATGGGTTAAACCTACGGTTGCTTGGGTATCCTCCACCAGCTCCTGCCGACGCCTGCGTCGGGTAGGAATTGCTGGAGCGACATGTCAGAATGCGACCTTGGCCCCGAAAGGAACGGGAAAACTAACGTGGACAGTCCACCCCCTTGTTGTTGCTGCGCCTGTATGTCGAATGTATGTGAGAATTCATCCAAACTGAGCTCGAAAATGTTGTACCCTCATGGCGGCAAGACGATCTCGAGCCATTGTTGAAGGTTGGGAGGTTGAAACGGATCAGTAAGAAATCGAGTTGACAGGAAGGGGAAGAGCCCGAGTTGGTATATAGGAGTTCTCGTAGCTGAGGGTTGAGTCGGACCACTGCTTGCAGTCGAAACAACAGCCACCTTGATGTCCAACACAAAACATGCAAACTTGCATAAACAACGCCAAGGGGGCTGTGTCAGAGGCAGTCTGATGCGGTGCATCCTGCGACAGGCGGCTATCCAACACAACAATTCTAGTTAGGCAGCGTGGCGTGTCCGCAGTACTCTATTCGTCAAGTATGTGACGGAGAACGGAAATTTGTCGTTCAACCATCTTTCGACTGGTCCCTCCGATCGACTCACGCCTCTCCACGCTGGCCTCGAAATCAAAGACTTGCTGAACGTCGTCTCCAAAGGCCGGATTCAACTTTTTATAGTCGTCTATGGTGAGCTCGTTGAGCTGACACCCGCGGGATTCAGCCAGAGCTACCGCACGGCCAGATACATGATGAGTTTCCCGGAACGGAATCTGATTTCCGTAGATTAGGCATTTAATAACGTCGGAAAAATGAAATACCGTACCCCTTTGCGGACAAGATAGTCCGCCAGATCAGTAGCGAGAACATCCATAGTGAGAGCTGCACGCATTTTTTGTTCATGGACCTGGAAAGGCGCATGAGGCTCCTCCCTCAAACTCCTACAAATAACTCACCTCCAATGTCGCGATTACACCTTCCGCTATTTGAAGGCATGCCGAAATATTGTCAACGGTGTCGAACAATGGTTCTTTATCCTCTTGCAAGTCCTTGTTATACGTGGATGGCAGGCCTTTGTACGTCATCAAGAATCCTGCCATCTGCAGAGTTTTATTAACAGAATCAGCACGGCGAAACTTCTTGCTCACGTTTCCAAATAGACGCCCTGTCTTTCCCCGCAGGAGTTCCAGGGAGTCAGGATTCTTCTTCTGGGGCATAAGGCTAGATCCAGTGCTGGCACGCCAATGAGCCGAACCCAGTCTGACTTCAGATCCGCCTTTCAACTTACCTATACGCGTCGCTGAGAGTGATAAACCCGAATTCCGCGGTGGAATACACGATCAAATCCTCTGCCATACGGCTGATGTGGGCCATGGTCAGAGATGACCAAGTCAGAAACTCAGCAATGAAGTCCCTGTCTCCAACGCCCCAAAGACTGTTCTCCGCCACGGCGTCGAAACCGAGCTCTTTAGCCAAAAAGTCGCGGTCAACAACGAACGGATTGCCAGCAAGGGCACCACAGCCTAGCGGTGAGACAGAAATCCTAGGAATCAGTTGTTGAAGTCGTTCGAGATCTGAGCTAAAGGAAAAGGCATGGCAGAGGAGCAGGTGCGACCAACGAATCGGTTGGCCTCGCTGAAATGAGGCGTCTCAGCCGAACAAAATAATAGATGGCATTTTTTTTCCGGGCCCCACCTGTAAATGGGTATATCCTGGCAACAAGACGTGCTTTTCCTTGTCTGCCCTTTCAACCATGACGCGAATTAGTCTCCTGAGCAATTCCTTTACTTTCTTGGCCTCATCCAACAGCCAAAGGCGCATGTCAGTCGCAACCTGATCGTTGCGGGACCTTCCAGTGTGTAGTTTACCACCAAGTGGTCCGATAAGTTCGCTCAATCGGCGTTCGTTGGCAGTATGGATATCTTCGTCATCCGGCTTGACCTGAAACTGAAATCCGAATTAAGAGCGTTCTAAAGAATCGGCGATCAGAGGGGAAGCATACTGAACCATCGCTCCATTCTTTTAAGACTGTTTCCAGGCCTGCGATAATTTTGTGCTCTTCACCCTTGGTGAGTATTCCGGCCAAAGTCAAAGATTTGGCATAAGCTATGGAACCACGAATATCGGCTGCATACATCCGTTGATCATATCTCAACGATTGATTGAAGGCATGCATCCTGGAGAGAGACTGTCAGCGAGTCGGACGAGATCATATGAGCATAATCATACAAAGGATCCAATTGACCGGTGAATCGACCACCCCATAGTTTCTGTTTCGTGGGCTCGCTGCTCATATCTAACCGACCTTCGCCCGTGTTGAATGGCGAAAATGGACTGGAACTATTTTGACAATCCCTCGGCAATGTCCGGCGAGGGCACGTGACATTACACATAACCTCCATCTCTTAAACCACACTTTCCATTACTTAACACGTCGAACATGACCAGTTGAACGTTTACACAAACCTATCCAGCTCCGTGATCCGTGACGTCTAAATGTTTATTGTGAATTCTCACTTCCGCTATGTCCTGGTGTCCCTGTCGATTGGCGTGACGTCGTGCGCTCATTAGCTTTGCCCCCTCATAGAACTTGCTGAAGATTTCATGACCAGATTGTGTGCAGGAGGAATATTCACCTTTCCTCTTCTAGCTCCATCGCTAGCGTCTCGCGCCAAGTTGTCACAAGCACAACTCACAGCTTTGATAGTTGCGTGAGTGTTCGATTGCGACGAATGACCTAACACAGATTCCAACCGACGCTTTGCAGCGGCATGATAGGGCAGTATCCGTTCTCGCCAATGGTTGGGAAAATCCTTGACATATATGGAACATCGGCGTGCTCCATGATGGCAGGGTCGGCCTTTGCTGCAGGCTATCTCGCAATTGCCAGAATAATATCTGACGCTGCCGTTCAGTCCAATAGAAACATGTTCACTTTCTATCTTCTTATATTTTCGTTCGTTCTAACTGGTTTGGGGACGGTATTCTCGTACGTCAACATATTATGGGACCGGAGCACACAACCCACTCACCGACTCACCGATCTGTGGTGCAGATTCTTTGGTTCCATCTTCGCTGCTTCAGCTACGTTTCCGAATCATCCTGCTCTCGCATCCGGCTTTAGCATGGCTTTATTCGGCCTTTCTCCCGTGCTCCTGTCTTCCGTGGCAGTTCACTTTTTCTCGGATCCGAATTCAGAACTCCTAGATGCGGTGTCATACCTGAAATTTCTTACATGCTTGACTGTCCTCACTCAACTATCCGGTGCCTATATACTTCACCGTTATTCAAGCACGCAATTTGCCTCTGATGAAGTTGGCTCCCCGCATTCTCCGAACCTCCACAGTGAACGTTCTCCTCTACTATCCTCCGATCCTCCAGTGACTTCGGACCCACGCAATTCTCGGCGTGAATATCCAAGTCCATTAAGGGACAGCTATTTCTGGTTGCTCGGGTTGTACTGCCTCTTGACATTGGGATCGGTGTGTTAACTTTCAACGCTATGTGGAAGTGACGCTTAAATTCTGAGTTGATATCAAGTGCGAGATGGTCATCTCGAACATAGGAACTATCGTCCTATCGTTGCCTCCTGCTTCCAAGTCTACCGTCAATCTCGTCGCCATGAGGACGGAACTGGCGGCATCTCGTCAGATACAAATCTTGTCGTTTTCAAATACCGTGTCCCGGATTATTATTGGACTCCTTGCTGACTTCGTCTCACCTGTTGCGTTGCATTTCGAGCCCGGTTCGGTGATCTATCCACGGAAACGTAGAATAAGCCGAGTCGTTTTTCTCGCTGGTCCGGCCTTTGTCCTGGCTGCAGCTTTCCGTTGGACTGTAGCCGGAGTGTATGAGCGAGATGCCGTCTGGACTCTGAGGTAAGCCGCTCGTCTATAATGTGTCGACCTGCATATCATTCTTCATCACAGTACCGGGATAGGAATTACCTATGGAATTATCTTCACTGTCATGTAAGTAACAGCTCACCTGGCATCTTACCATGGCCTGTGACACCCGGGAAGTCCTAGTATTATCTCGTCGGTTTGGGGCTTGGCCAACTTGGGGAGGAATTTCGGTATCATCTCGTATGCGCCTTTCATCGGAACACCTCTCTTTTCCTTTTTGTATGCTTCGTTATCCCAATCCGCCCCTCCGGGTCAGATATGTGTCGGCAGGGTATGCTGGGAGACAACATTTTGGGTCTGTTTTGCCACTTCATGCATCGCCATTATTATAAGCCTAGTTTTATGGAGACAGTGGAGAAGTCATGTATGATGACATGCCGTTTAAAGACATGCGTATCCTATTGTTGGGTTATTGCAGTCAATTGAAGCCTTATTTCCAGTGCATGGCATCAGGGAGCGAAAGGAGTGTGCCATCTTCGACGTGGTGTAGCACCTCTGGATACATGTCCGAAATGGTGTTTGAAGAGCGGGTAAGGGACAGATATGATGTGGCACTGACATCAGCACATCATGTCACTTCCCTCGCGGGCCTGCCACTTCATTCCTCGTATTCCGCTGATCTGTTCCGTCCCAAGCGTTCACTTCCTGTTTTTTGAGAATGACTGTCCATGCAATGTCGCGTCCGATTGCAAATCCAGCTCACTTCTATAAAGTTCTTTACTTGGCCTGCACCATTGCCATCTTAACTTATGGCTACGTGGCATTAACGTACCTTCCACTTGATGAATGGATACGGCGCCAATATGGAGGACATTCGCAGTATCTTACCATCCAAAGGCACGTCGGAACGTCCAGCGTGATCAAATATTAGGATGACGAACGACTCACTTCCTCAAGTCTTGCATTAACCTGGTTGACAATGGTAATGGGTGTTGTAACTGAATGGCTCCCGGTGTCAAAATGTCCGTAAACCCCTTTTTAGGCCTGTCATTATTCATATTCACCTTTTATATAGATCTCAAATTTGCCAGGAGAATGTCCCTCTTGTTAGCGCTTCCGGTAGGAAAGAAGCTTCCCGCTTGAGATTAACACTCAAACTTCCCGAAGCTTGAAATCATTGTGTCATTAATCTACTGGAGCCTTCTTGTCCTCTTCCCCCATCTGCTCCTGCAACCGAGTGGTTTGCAAGCATCCACTGAACAGGACGGCACCTTGTTAATGACGATCCCGCTCCACATCGATCTCGCGCTTCATGCCGTGCCATCGTTGTCTCTGTTGATCGATTTCTTCCTGTTTGAATCAAAGTATGAAGATGAATACATCACGATAGTAGCGCCGACTGCTTTTTTGTCCTTCGCCTTGTGGTACGCGTCGTGGGTCGAACACTGTGCTGAGCACAACGAAGGAACTTGTGAGTACGATACGTCACATCCAAAAAGTTCTTTCAGAAGCATTGAAGGGTTTTATTGTTGTAGTCCCATATCCATTTCTCACAACGAATCCGTTCAAGATACGATTGTTCATCTATGCCTTTGTCACAGGCTTAGCTTATACCACTTTCCGCCTCGTCAACTACTTCAATCCACATGTAGAAAGAAGGCCCAGACAGAAGGTTATATAAGAATATAGAGGATCATAGGATGACTACAAATGGAACCTTCGCATAGCTAGACTTGCATACTTAAGTAGCTCTGTGTTGGCAGAGCAGCGTAGTATCTGTCCTGAGGATATTTGTGTTGACAACTCTTCTGACTTAGTACCGATTGTTTATTACGTACTCAACAGCAACACCACTGTCGATGAAGCAGTTTTGTCCACTGCCTACAACCCACCCGGAGTTTACAGTCCTCCAAAGTCCGGGTCTTTCGGAGTATAGAGTTGAATCCTGGTACTTGGCCCGTGATGGCTCCGGGAAAATCAAAGACCCCGCTTCTCCTACGTGGTGGGACATCGCCATTCTCCTATTTTCCTTCTCATGGTTTATGGTAAGAGACTGCGTACTGTCTTCAGGTATGTGCTAATTTCATCTAGTTCAAGTTTGACACGGTTAGTTCAATTCTCGCATGTCTGACAGTCCTGTGCCTCGGTTTTAGATGGGTTCGCGTCATTTTTGGTACAGTTCGTTAGACATTCGCCCCACACACCCAAACTCATCTGGAGCATAGAATCCGTTCTTATTATCCCACCACATGGAATACAGTTTGTGTCGGATTGGGGATTGTTTTCATACCATCTCTTTGCCACACGCCGTTTTATTCCCTCGCACAACATCGAAGATGTCGTCATTCACGAAGCGTTGAGGCGCTGGAACATCTATTTCTACATGGGTGCTATCAAACGAATTCCTACAGGCGGACATGCTGTCGAAGTTGCCTATCCGGTGCGTCATTTAGGATGGAATATTCCGCTATGATGGAGTTCACCCAAAGAGTAGAACGTCTTGCCACCCGACTCTGTCCTCACCCATGTTTTCAACGCTATTCACGAATCATTACTACACAAGGGGTATCATCGTCAGCACCCCGCCACATGATTAGCGTGAACGCGGCTCTGGACCATTTTCGCTCTCATAAGCGCTCAGCAGCTCGTCATACCCTTCATCATCGCCCTCATCCGCGGAACTGTCCCTTGTCTTTCTCGGACGGTCTCTATTCTCATTCGAAGTCTTCCTTACTCGCTGATTATTTGAGAATTTCCGGACCCTGGTGTCATGGCCCTCACTGGACATTTTCCGTGATCGGTCATGAATCTCTGCGGAAGGCGTTCGAGAGCGTCGGGATCGGGGAGGTGACCGCGGTAAGGAGTTCACATCCATTGCAAAGCTAGATGCCCTAGGCGTGTTTATGATATCTTGTTCGTCAGTCGGCCATTCGACCATAAGTGAATTTGATGCGCTTGTCTTCCTCTCAGCCTTTGTCCGCATTTGTTGAATATTAAGATCGAGCGGCTTCGCCGTACGTTTTGAAGCGATACGCGGACTTCGAGAAAGACCAAGCACCGCCGACGAGTCTGAAGTGTCATCAATTGAAACACGATCTGCTGAGATAGTCCGCTTTCGAGACAGCTTCTTTCCAGGAGTCGCTTCGAGCACCACTGATTGTTTATGATTAACGGCTTGCATCGGTTTTGTGCATTGCGTATCGACATTAGACTCTGGTGTATTAATCGGCGCCTGTGGCAAGAGCGTAACAACAGGATCTGACATTTCAATCTGTGGAACGATCGAAGGAGCGCTGGAGGTACTGTTGTCCGAGGAGGTGGAGGCTGACTGTGGCCTATGACGGTAGTAATGATAACCTGGCGCCATAGGAGAAATGGAGCGTCGGTTGAGTGGGACGAAAGTGCTTGATTGGCTCGACGTCGGAGTGGGATCAGACCGTGCTGAATTCAGACGAGAATGGTCAGAAAATGAGAGCGATGATACCGATGATTGCGAGTCACGGTGATAACGTGCGTGGTGTTTGTTTTTCATGTCAGCCCATTCCAGGTCCGGTGTTGAAGTTCTGGAGGACGGCAGACTTGGGGGAGAGGTAATCGGTGAAGCTGATCCCAGTATTAGAGGACGAGGAGCTGACTTTCTTGCTGGCTGGGGATTTTGTGTTTTCGTCAACGAAGCGAATGATCTCTTGGTTTTTTCCAAGAAACCATCTCCTTTACCTCCGTTCAGTGACGGCGCTTCAACAATCGAGCCTAGACTGCTACGCGGTGAAGTGAAATGTGAGCGAAGAGGCGACGACCATCGTTGGGTTGGTGACAGATCTATCGGGCTTTGAGAGCTTGCCCTTATCGACTGGGCTTCATCGTTCGCGGCCGTTCCAGGGAATTTGCCCCTAGAATTCCCCAATGCCCGTGCCTGCAGATTTGTGCCAGCCTTTGCAATGGCCGCAGCCGTATCTGAGTCTTTAAGCTTTCGCGCATAACTCCAAAGGTTCGGAAGAAGAAAAGAAGAATCTGACGACGGGCTTGAATTGTCGACATTGTCAGCTGAGCGACTACTGGAAGGCTGGTATCCAGGTGTTGGTTCCATTGGAGACGGCGGCACTTCCATGGCAGTTTGATTGGTTATTCCCTTCCAGACGGTCGTTGCTAGGCGCGAGGGGAAGCCAGATGATGATTTTTCCGTAACCTCTGGAGCCTCTGCTGATTTGCTACTAACCGATAGGAGATTATCATCCTCATTCTCCTCTTCTGTAGGCGAAAGCTCCGGCGAGGGTAACTGATTTGTAAATCCTTTCCAAAGCTTGGTGGTTAAGCGGTCCGTAATGCTTGGGGCGGCTTTGCGGTCCAGGTTCGCATGAGGATGTTGCATACTAATATCCAAAGCCGTTTGTAGGACAAGGTCAATTCCACCGGCTCGTTCTATCGGGTAGCGCTGCAGCAAAGCCAGAAGTTCCATGAAAGGGTCACCAAGAGGCGCACGGGTTGTTTTACTCTCCTTGGCAATGCCATTTCCAAGCCAATTGCCAATGAATGATGTATCGTTTTGAGCTAGCCTGTCACGAAAGACATAAGCTGGGCTAATGCAGTAGAGGATGGGCTCACTGTAGGATGTGATCGCGTATACAAAGGAGCATTGCGATGCCTATATTTAATGCATAGTCCAGTTTGAAATTCATGTCGCGTTCTCTGGTTGGACGCGAGAACAGAACATCCCAGACTGGCATTAAGGATTGGAATGGAAGCGTTTGCGTGAATAACGACGACAGCCAGCGACTGGCAGCATCTGAGATAAGGGACTTTCAGTGAAAGAATCAAGACATACGGGGAATAATGGGGTTCTGCGGGACTGAGTTCGCAGATGTTCTGTCACAGATATTAGACGTATTATTTGTTAGTTTCTACCACATAACAACCTACCAACGTATCCCATAGATCTCGGTCAACCTGTGCTAATCGTTCACTGAAGCGACCCATCCACAAACGGAGGCCAGCTTCATCATCAAGATCTGAGAGCTCCCCAATCAGAGCTTCAAATAGCCAGAAGGAATCGGCTTCAACGTGGGCAAGCTCCTCGATATCAATCTCTTGATTGAGCACAGAATATGTCGAGACAAGCAGTGACGCAGTGAAAGGAGATAAATTCGCTGGGTTGATAGAGACATGAATATAAAAGAGTCGAAGTAAGGCAGCGAGATGTTTTGGATGAGCGTATCCACGTAGGTAATGTTGGGGAGAAAACAATGTTTTCTGGCCAGCAAGCTCTTCGATTTCGAGTCGTATCTCAGGGGCATTTGAAGATGACAAGGAGTCGCCAACGCGAATCGCATCTAAACGCAGAGTGAGATTCTGAGCAGAAGGAATTGCAATATCATCAGCGGCATCTGCATCAACTGGGTTCAAGGATGAAACTTCGCGTTCAGGTTCCGCGTCGAGTCGATGAAATAAGTCGACAGGTGTATGTGAAAGCTGTGCCAACACGTTCAGTAGGTTGAGATCTTGTGGAAGCGAAGGGGGCGACGGAGGCGGCAAACTTGAAATTGGCTCAAGCAATCGTCGTACGAGGGTCTTGAGACATGCTTCATCGGCATTTCATCGTGGACAAGACAAAGTGTAACTCACATAGTAACTCTCCCGTTGCTTGTCTGATTCAGCCTTCCAAGACGCTTTCGTGGACGGCAATATTCCGAACAATAGTCTGATTGCTAATCAATAGTCATGCTTTATCGGCGACGCGGAAGAAGGACTGACTTCCAAACTCGCGGTCGAAGCCAGCTTGGCTCGTCCGGAAGGCCTACGGGTGTACTGAGGATGCGAACTAATCCAACGGAGTTCATGGACAATACCAAGGGAGCATAATCTGCGTAGCTCGGTCATTTCAATTATTGGAAAGGATTTCGTGTCCAGGATTTCCGATATGTTATTTACTCTGGTATAGAGTCAGCGGGAAATTGATTGCAGAGTACAGAAGCAATTGATCCTACCTCTCTTGACGCGGAGGCTCTGGAATCCAATCTACGCTATTTGAGAGAGCTATGTCCTTTAGGCAGGAATTTAGACTTGTCACGGAAGGTGGTGCTGTGTGTATCGCTCGAACAACGGAAGGGGCTACATGCTTGTCATGGTTTCCAATTGCAGAGTAGGCGAAGGCGGGGCCAAGGCAGTGTATTAGTGCGGCGCGGATTGAGCTGAGTTCTAAAAGGGATGTAAGCGCTACTTAATAAAACGCGAGACCCTACAGGGAACGCGACCTTTCGAGTTTACATGGGGAGCTGCAAAAATTATCCCAGAGGCAGCTTCAACGACGTCCGGATTTGAAAGGCTATATCCTTTGAATGAATATTGCGAAGGCGGGGAAGAGGGAGCGCACTTCACCTTGGACTCAGCTCACTGACGTGCTCACTTATTACGCTGAGGTATAGTCCTAAAGTTTCCAGCAAATCACCCAACGCATCCTCCTGCAAAAGCCTCCGCGCTTTCGCCCGGGCTAGCCCGAGTTGGTTGTCCTTTAAGAGGATAGCAATGTCCTTTCGAGCAATAAAACCTTCCGAGTCCTTCTTGCCTTGCGATTGTCCGAGTATTAAACCTGCCGATCTTAGTTGCGCCTGCAGACATCTTTGAATGAGTAAAATTCGACCGCGTCGAGATGTCGCACACCTTAAAGACCTCTGTATCCTTGGTCAAACCCGTGAACATAGTTGATTCAGTGGCAATGAGACGTCCAGGGGTTTCTACACGTCGCTCAACGTCACGATGCCAATGCAGATGATTGTCACGTGATACTACAGAGACGCTCTTCCAATACCAACAGTTTAAACACGCAACCAAGTCCAACCACGTCGATAGAACTACAGAGGACATGACCTATTTCCGCGCAGACACTTTCTTCTTCATGGCCTTCCTTTCCAACTCGAACCGACTCCGCTTCCTTCTCCCATCACTCTGGCCTTCTCCATCAAAGGCATCATCCACCTTCCTGACGAAGAGTCCCTTACGACTCCGCGTTAGTACTTGTTCCTTTCTTCCCTTGTGGCGCAGCTCCTCGTAACCATCTGTAACACCACCCATTCCGTTATTTGATCGACTGATGCTCTTGAGCACGTCATCGAATTCATCTTGCAAGCCACCTGCTCGTCGCCTGCTGCGATGAGACGAGAGAAGACCAGCTCCTAAAGCGAGATCCTCTTCGTCACGAATTCTTCTCTTGGCGTCGCGCTTTTTCATGACAAGTCTAGTGAAGTTTTCCTCTTCATATGCAATCATATGTCTCAATTCTGCGGCACGGCCTGAGGCCGCCGCAGGAGCGGAACCTAAACCAGATACGGTCTCTGCGTGGGGACGGGATGGATCGAGGGCTAAACTAGCCAGAGCGGACGGTAGCTTTTGACGATCCTTTCGAGTCCGAGATGACTTCTCAGTATACGGCATAGCTGCCACCCTGGGAGGACGATAAATATCATCATTGTTGTCTGAAGAGTCGTACGGTCGATCGTGGGGTTGATCAGCTTGGTCACCCGCGGCCCCAGGATGAACCAGATTTTGAGGATTTGGTTTGTACGACAGGGGATCTGATGTTATAAACGTCAGTAAAGATGAGGCCAACCAACTGGAACTAAGTACCAGAATCGTCCAAGAGCGTTTCGGTGACTTGGCTCCCCACTTTGACGAGCTTATCGATCTGGTAACGCATTTTCGCCTCTAGGGATTTCACTTTCTCAAGGATAATGCGATCCTCTAACATAAGATCAACCAAATCACCAGCGCCAGAACCGCGTTCCGAGCGATTCGAAGTGGAAAATGGCGCAGTAGGGAACGTCCGAGTAAGGAGGGTATCGCCAACAGCGCGGCGGCAGGTTAAAAGTAAGAGGGATTGAAGATAAGAGATTAAGATGTGTTGCTTGAGAGAAAGTAGAGATATTCCTTCTCGAGTATCCAATTGAGAGTCACTTTAAGATGCATCAGCAACGTCGTTAACAAAAATAAATGTGACTCACCTCGGTCGAAGAGACTTTAAAACTTCCCGCACAGCCGACACGCTACCTGCAATAATGTTGACTGCATTTGCAACCTCTTTTTCATAAGAGGTACCTTCCATCCTGGCAATAAATCAATGAGAAAACATCCGGTCGAGGGTGACTGAAGAGATGAAAGTCAGTCCACGGGTTTCTAAGCCGCCGCTCTTCGAGCGTTATGCATTGCATCAGGATATCAGGGCCCAGTGCATTTCATCTTGGAAAGCAGTGCAAAGGGAAGAAGCAACATACCTTGCTCACGGTGGAGGCAAATAGAAGAGTTGAAAACCATCTTCGTATTGTCGAAAGCAAATAGGTGAAAGCAACGTACATCACGTGGATGACAGTCGGGTATGGACACTGCACCTTGCTTCGATGGCGGTGGCATCGCCTTTCTGTGTGAACGGCATGCCACACAACGGAAACGGGTGAATTTACATATATATAGCAGACTGGATTTGTTGTGATCTCGAGCTCCTTTCAAGAAACGATGGGAGTAAAGCAAAGTTTTTTTCACAAACTTACTTCCAGTAGTTCCAAGGTGCGGTGCGGCTCCGCCTTGGTTGACTGATTATAACTCATCCCTCCACCGGTTCAGAACAAGAATCCACAGTATAAGCATACCCCCGGGACAGGCAACAGCCCAAGTAATACCATTCAGGATCCAATTTACGCAAGCTTCATCCAATCTTTTGACGCTTTAAATGTCTCCGACTTCAATCCGTTCCAAGGGGATGTTCCCTTCGTCGGTGGCTTCAAACCTCAACCTACTTCAGACAATGCAGCATCGCATCAACCGAAATCGTCCACCTCCCGGCCGTCACAACAAATGCCGGTACCAATGCCGACCCCCCAGCACTCCTTGACGATGCAAATAGCCTTGGGACTGCATGAACCAGACACCCGTTCCCCGCACTTTCCTCAGCCTTGGAGTCCGAGCACACAGGTTGCTACCCCTTCAGTCGTGTCATCTGAACCTGTTATGTCCGCCCAAAGCATAGCTTCAGATGAGCCGAACGAATTAATAGCTCCGAAGGCCGCTCGAAACTCTCAATCCGCTTCATCTCAATGTTCTGGTGTCACAAAAGCCGGCAAACGATGTACGCGTTTGGTGAAGCGCGGATCTGCTCTCGGTGACATGATGAAAAACGATGACCGAGAGCCGAACCTAGAAAGATTTTGTTTCCAGCACATGAAAGAGCTCCTTCACCCAACAGGATATTACAGTAGGAAAACTGGAGACTGGGTTAAATTCAATGGTCAGCCTTACATATCAACAGCTTCGCCCAATTAACTGACCAGCTATGTAGAATGGATACCTGGTTATCTCCGACCAGAAACCCAAGTCGCCCTACGAGTAGAAATGGAGAAGCCTCATTCACGTTCAGATGTTTCAGGATATATATATACCTTTGAGATCAGAGGTAGGCCATCCTAATTCTCATGAATATGATCGCGGTGCATTCATTGACGACCTGACCGAGGCTAGAATCGAAAGCGAATTCGAAATCATCCACCATTGTCAAATTGAAAGTCGGTCGAGCGGTCAATCTTATCAAGAGGATTGACCAATGGGGCAAGCAATGTGGTTCCGCTGAGCAAGTATTAAGAGGATGGTACCCAGGAAGCGTAGAATCGAGCGAAACAGATGACCCGAGCTTGTTGAAAGGGCGCATTCAAGCAGGTGCTAAAGGACCATGGTGTCATCGATTGGGTGAGTTTACCGAGTGGACGTATTGAGTTTCTTGATATGGGCATTGATCACAAAAATTATAGAGCGCCTTGTTCATCTGGAATTGGCAGATCTATCTGTGACGGCCGTATACCTTGAACCCAAACGGCCCCATCACACACCACAGAATCAGTCCGCAGGCGATCTCAAAAGCGGTAAAGCCAGTGGCACGGCAATTGAAAGGGTCCCTTGTGTCGACTGCGGTGCCGTACACAGAGAAATATTTGAATTCAAAAAATTCACCAGCCATAGAATGAAAGGTCAGGAATGGGAGCTCATAGTGAAACCTGTTATTGAACGATGGGGAAAGTTCGTCGAAACTCATGTTTGATTACGTAATATATTTCATCTTGAATACCACACATTCTGATATCAAAACCTAGCGGAGTGCATTTGACCCATGTTCATCGCATGTTCAAAACTAGGCTAAAATGTCTTCTTACCACCCTATAACGCCCATATCGACGTCCAGTTTTCCGCAGGCGGTGACGGCCCTATCTTTCGATCCTGTTTCCGATATAATTTGGGTGGGTTCCGGTGCAGGAAACGTGACAGGCTATTATGGTGCTCGCGGTGTGCGAGGTGTCTGCTTTCCTGTTAGCAACGGGACACCAGTGGGCAAGATTCTATCAGGCGATACTTACGTCAGGGCCACTGCTCGAGGTCTGGGAACGTGGGCAAAAGGCGGCATGAATAAGTGGTTCACCCAGTACGGCCTTCCAGTCCTCCTTCTTAGCAGGAACTCAGCTTTTCGACCATAGCGACTCACCCGACATTCAAACGTTTTCGAATACTCCAGATTCCAGTTTAGTGGCAGCATCTACTACCGACCTGCAGATGCTATTCATCAACTCGTCCGCAGGAAAGATTATTCGTCAATCGTCGCTACCGGCTCCCGTCACACACCTGCAATCCTCCAGTTCATTATTACTTTCCGGCTCTTCAGATGGTTATATTCGAAGTCACGACCCGCGTTCTGGAATGACAAACCTTCTTACCAAGGCGCACCCCAACGGAATACAAGGTCTGCAAACAGTTGGCAATTTCGCCCTTACTATCGGACTCTCTGAAAGGTTGGTAGAAGCAGAGACTTAATTAAAATGTTGCCTCATCTCTGCTTTCAGACAGTCTCACCCTTTCCCCGACCCTTTGGTGAAGGTTTATGACCTACGGCTACTTTCTCGACCGTTGCCTCCGATTCCATTTCCATCCGGACCAGCATTTATTCATGCTGTGCCGACAAGAACGTCAACAGTTGTGGTAGTGTCTAATCAGGGCTTGATCAACGTCGTCGACATTCTAAATCCGACAGCTACGAACGAATTCTACCAGGCACGTCGCGCTCTCTCGGGCACGTTGCTTGGGCGAACTCATGGGCAGCTTAGCTTGATTTATCTTCCTACGTCACGTCTACATCAGTTTCACCGACAGCCTCTTACATGGCCTTCGGTGACGCGGAAGGCTTCATACACCTTCTCACGCAAGCGGAAGGCCAAACAGCTGTGCCATTTAATGGGTTTGATGGAAAGCCCATCAACTGGCCAGATATTCCGGCGCCATTGCCTGACATCGATTGGACGGATTCAACGTAGGACTCAAATTCTATCGATGTCTTGAACTAACGTGTATTAACAAACGTTCCCAGGCCGTTAAATACCGTTGGACTGCCTTTTTACGATGAACCGTTATTGTCGGCATGGAGTTCCCACCTGATTTCAATGTCACCAACCTACCCTGCACCTCAATCGATTCCTGCTCAAATATTGGAATCCATGAGGGTGAAAGACAATGTTGCATACGCCGCTCTCCCCCACGAATTAAGAGGACGTCGTAATGTGGTTTCGCTCGAATCCCAAACACAGGCACGATTTAGGAGCGGAAGGAGCGGAAAGTTTCGAAAGTCTGAAGTGCGTTACTTTGCAAGTCTTTGCGTGGTAAATTTTATCCTCGTCCCCAAAATAGATGGACCCTGATCACCGTGGACTCGATTACTCTAATGTTCCTCGCCTATATAGACGAGTCGAAATAGAATATTCAAAATTTGGCGTTGAAGACTTCGATTTTGGGTGAGGATGATTGTCTTTCGTTATTCGTATTGTATCGTTAACTCTTTGACGACAGGTTCTATAATAAGACACAATTCAGCGGGTTGGAAACACACATACTTAATTCGTACACTAACTCTGTGCTGCAAGTCATGCATTCCGTTGTTCCCGTTCGCCAGCTGGCCAAGTCCCATATCACAACAAACTGTGAACGAGAACACTGCCTTTTATGCGAATTAGGCTTTGTCGTTCGTATGTTGGAGGATGCTCGGGGTATCAATTGTCAGTCAAGTAATTTCTGCAAAACCGTCGGTGTTCTGGCACAAGGTACGTTGTGTTATTCAGGGTCTATCATATACTAACAATCGCCAGCGTCCAATGCAATTGAATTGGTCGATTATGGAAGAGATGCAGCAGAAGTTGATTATGCGCATAAGATCCAAACATTTCACCGATTTCTCATTGATCACCTGAATTCCGAGGCGAATACCTTTGCAGACGACCTTTCGTTGGTGAAGGGTTCTGACCGACCCGTTACCTCGCCGCTCTTTTCCCAGTTACTCGGAATTGCCGGGACGAGCGTCATGACATGTCAGAACTGCCAAGCAACACGGGACAAGCAAAACATGACATATATGGTGGATTTGTCATATCCTCGGAAGGTTTGCATCCGGCCATTCAGGTTCTCCTCGACCAACAAAATTCCTCTAGGCATCTCCCAGTGACAACGTAGACTTCGGCCAGGTACTCGTCCAGTCGTTAACGCGACGCACAAGCCATAAGGCTACATGCCAGTCTTGTAACAAGGTCGCCGTTTTTACATCCCAACGCTTGACCCGTCCGAATGAGCTGCCCCCAATTCTGGCTGTGAATGCATGTGTTTACAATGACGACACGCATTCCCTTTGGTTGGACGTGCGAGGGCAAACTTTTCTCAGACCTCATGTCAATCTGAGCTTTGAAGATTCGCCTCCTGACGGTTCTTCGGTATGTTATACAATTAGGGTAAGTACTTGACGCTTCTCCTGCCCAAACGTTACATACCAAAATTCTTCACAGGCTATCGTTGTACAAGTCAAAGCCGCGGACCATCCGTCGCACCTCGTCGCTATCATTAAAGGTGCCACTTGTAGCTTCCCTCGAGTGACCAACAAACCTGACATCCGTAACAGTTCCCGAAGCCGAACATCGAGAAGATCTATCAAGTCCATGGTTCATCTTCAACGATTTCATGGTCGAAAATATTTCAGAGAAAGAAGCACTGAGCTTTCCTGACAAATGGAAGGTTGGTGAATCTCCCTTCGGCTCCCGACTTTGTTATGAGACTTTTCCTTAGGTGCCTGCCATTATTTACCTTGAGCGGGCCAATATAGACCAACTCCTCGATCTTAGTCGCCTTTCATATGACATCGATCCGGCGATACTCAGTATTGACACTTCGATTTCACGGTATTCTTGGATTTCGTGTCCCTGTCTCTCCCGACGTTTATATTTTTCTAGAAATCGAGACGCAAAGCTTGTGAGGCATGAACTTCTTCAGCCTGGCGAATTGCCACGGACAGCTGCTATTGATGCCGAGTTCGTTCTGATGCAACAGGCATGCTTCAAGATCTCTTCTGGCATCTCCATCTACTAACATAGCTAACTCAACTTACTAGGAAGAGACGGAATACCGATCGGATGGAACCAACAGGGTCATCCGCCCAGCGCGACTTAGTCTGGCTCGCGTTTCCGTGTTGCGGGGCGATGGACCGAAGCAGGGCGTTCCGTTCATCGACGACCACATACATACCAGTGAAGTTATAGTCGATTATTTGACTGAATATTCCGGCATCAAATGTGAGCTCGCCTGCATCATATATGACGCGTTCTGACTAGTCCTACTAGTCGGCGACCTAGATCCCAACCTTTCTCGACACACGCTTACCCCGTTAAAGGTTGTATACAAAAAGTTACGTCTCCTCGTTGACCGTGGATGTGTCTTTATTGGACACGGCCTATCGAAAGATTTTCGCATCATCAGTAAGATTTTTTTTTCAGCTAACAGGACGTCAAATGCATACGAGGGTGATCAGACATTTTTGTACCGCCCGAACAGGTTAAAGACACTGTCGATTTGTACTTCTTGAAAGCGAGACAACGTCGCCTATCACTGCGATTCCTGTCATGGTATGTCCTGCACCAGCACATACAAACCGACATGCACGATTCGATCGAAGATGCACGATCCGCTCTTTATCTATACAAGGCCTATCAGAGACTTTCAGAACAAGGGGTTTTTGACATCAAACTCGAGGAACTGTATAAGGAGGGCCGGCAAATGGTGAGACATTGAAAAGATGACCTTGGACAGAAAATGATAATCGAGATACAGAACTACAAGCCTCCTCCAGCACCAGACTTGAGAGAAATTGATGCAGAGAAAGATCAGGGCTCTTCCACTCCGACTGATGAAGGACTTGCAACTTCACTGCCGGCGTCGTCTTTGTTATTGCTTGATCCAGGCCTTATTGTACCAAGGGCAGGAGATATAATGAGATTAGGGACTTGGCAGGAATGAAAAATGTTATAGGTTTGTTTAGCGCGCACTTATCATATCACTCTTGTGCAACTTCCACACAACATTGGATGAGTCAACTGTCAGATATCAAGGTCAAGGTCATCATCCACATCTTTTCTACGTTGATACTGTCGGCAGGAAATAATTCAATGATTAGCAACACTTATCCGTACTGCTATGTCGACCTACCACGATCCCCGATCCTCCAGACCCTGATTTCCTACCCCGAGATTCTTCCATCTACGAAAGAGAGGATGAATGGCATCTTTTTGGGTCTTGACTGCATCCACGCACCTGCTCCAGTAAATCGATAAGTTGGTTCTCACTGACCCGTCCCCGTAATTGCCCCGATTGTGCCATCTTTAGCAGTATGGTCTCAATTTGCTTCGATCGTTCTGGACTAACAAGGGCGATTCGCGAGACTTGGTTTAGCAATAGGTGAGCACAAGGGTAACGCTCAACAGCATCCGTTCACATACGCCTTTCGCGTGCAGCAGAGTCCAAGACTCTGGACATAAGATCCCTTCTAACTTCCTCCTCCTCTTGACGTTTGGCCTCCTCATCTGAATGATTCTTTGGAGTTGATTCCACTTGTCCCGAGGTTCTGTCCATATATGCGGTAAGGCTTGGGCACTCGGATAGAGAACTTCAACAGCGACTACGGTAGGCTATCGTCTGTTACGTAATGCAATGTTATCAATTAGCACTATGAACTAATTTGTCGATCTCTCGTCTAATTTCTGCAAGATTTGCTCGTAAAGTCGTAACATCCTCGAATTTCCTGCGTGCCTTCGCCTCCTCTACATAAGATTCCAATAATGCCTCTTGTTCAAGAAGTGCTTGTAACGCAGAGGCAATATCGTTATCGGCTTGAATATCTGGTGAGGTGTCCTGACCTGTCAGAGTAGGAGCCCTTTGCGACTTCTGAGCTATAGTATTCAAAGACTGCACGAATCGAGTATTAAAAATTAGACCGTTGGCGGCGTCTACAGGCACTCACTTGGAGCGGCAACATGTGTTTTTGCAGAAAAAGAGTCGCACGAGCCAAAATCGCCGTCTGAACATGCGCTTGAGAGCTGCCTGGCCCTGATGGACAGGGTATTCTTTTGATCTGCTTGGCCAACGTGTCGTACCGAGAGAAAGCCTCCAGGAGCTGTTTCCTAATGGTGGCAGCCTCTTTCAGTGACTGATGTCTAGATACGGTGTGATGAATAACTAAGAACACGATCAGACGAAATCGCACCCAGGGTCCATAATGCACTCCTGAAATTTAGGCAGAATTCCTTCTATATCATCTTCGAGATTGACAAAGGCCTCGCAATCATGTCGGTCTGTAGCCAACGTCTCCGCAAATGTAGGTCGCTTACCTCGTGTAATGAGATAAGGGTCGGGAGGACCATTTTCTCCCTTTGGTACTGCTGATGTCTGGTCTCGTGTGAGAGAAAGCATCCTGGAAAAGCGAGTGACCCACAGTAATATTGGCCTACAGCTCCCGCATATTCGGATACCTTTGGAGGACATTTCTTCTTCAACGGATTGCTTGAGTTCGGGCTTGGCCGTAGTCGACATCTTCGATTTCTTCACCCCATAGTCAATACTTTCTTCAACCTCTTGTATAAGACCAGATTGCGGGTCGACAACAAATAGCACAGAGCATTTCATTGGACGTTGCGGGCCTTTTGGAGGCAACGAGCAGATAATTTGGCCACAAAGTCGGCAGTGATGCTTCCGATTTGTTATAGGATGAAAGGTAGAGCTATCGAGACATCAGCAATTTGGAGAAGAGCTAACGACAGCCTTAAAGAGAGCCCACCTGCATAAAGGGCATCTGTTTACCTCCGCGTCATCCTGCCAAGGGGTGATGCGTTGCTCTGCGACTGGTCGAAAGTCAGACAGGATAATTGAGAATATGTGAAAGCCTCCAACCTCGGATGTTGATTGCCTCGTTGCTCCTAAGCGCTGTTCTCCAAGCCTCCGCCGCTTCGGACAACGTCATGGAACCTATTCCACGATCAAAAATTGAGGACCATCGCCGAATGCTCGAAGAGTTGCTGGAGGGCTTGACAGGTGGTGGCGACGACAGTTTTTGATAGTGAACATCACCGTTAGAAGTCGCTTTCTCGTTCTTTACTTCCATGGTAGGTGCAGGAAAATGAAGCGCAACAAGTTTCTCAAGCCTCCTCTCCAATTTTGTCCTTTCAATCCTCTTCGAACTCGATCGAAACCCACTGTCCTCTTCCCCATTTTGCTTGGTTCTGCGAAGCTCGATGAAAAAATCAGTGAGCGAGCGATAAACGCCTTTGGGTTGAAAGCCGGGGCGATAGGGAGTGGTACGCAATAACGATGCCGGGGTTGGCGAGAAGTCGTGTCTCAATGATATGTCAGGAATAGGCTGCTTTCCTGTGCTTGAAGCAGTAGAACTTTGTTGAGACGGACTGGTCACCATAGTTGGTGGCGAAGCACGCGGAATGCTGCTGTCGACCAATACGTTCGTATGTACGTCGTTCGGAGAAGGGGGTGTTGAAAGTTGTGGTCGGCTCTGGGGATCGCTCTTCGGGCTACCATCGTCGTCACCATGATGCAAAGTCGAGTTAGCCGTTCGTGGAATGACTGTGATAGAATTGTGCGGGGTATGTGATGGAGTCTGTTGGCGGGAGCTTCTCGGAGACGAGGCTGCAGAGGATTGAACTGTACGTGCGGGCACCCGCCGGAACGTCGACGCCCTCCGAGAAGACGACTCTGCCTGGGGAAGCGGGAGTGATCCTTTCGAAGTCGACGGAACACCTGCAAGCGGAGAGGAAGTGGTGTTCATTGCCAACAATGCGACCGGGGTCGTGGTGGAAGCGACAACATGCGGGAGAAGTGTATTGGGCGTTTCGGGGAAAGAAAAAGATGATATACGGTGGACTTCCGTATGCGCGGGTGGCGTTGATGAAGAACGTATGTGTGACGTGGTCGACGATGATCGTGGGCCCGGCAAGGTCGCATCCGACCTATTGAGCGAATGCCTCTTGGACTATTAAAATTGAATGAGAACAAGACAAAGGCCGAGCGCATAGCTCACTTTATATGCCTGATAGGGTATATCGTCATGCATCCCCAGACGGTGTTGGTGGTGGAAGAAAGCGGCGTATATAAAACGTTAGACAGCCGACCGTCACCGTCGTCAGAGCACTTTGGCGCCTCCGACAATGTCTGCAACATCCAACATCCATGTTACACCAGAGCTTGCCTCTCTTTTCGCAGACGCAAACCTCACGGGGCATACACGCTTCATCAAAGTGTCTATCCATAATGGTTCTCTCCTCAGTGGAATATACTGAGGATAACAGGCTCATCGTGAAATCGTCCATAGAAACGCTCGTCAACGAACCGGCGATCTCCATCAATGGTTCGTTCGAACAAGATCTCGCACTCATTCAGGCCTCGGACGTCCTCGAGGACAGCATGCCTGCATATCTACTTGCCTATCTGCAGCCCTCGAGCTGGTTAGCGATCTCCTACGTTCCTGACTCTGCGAGGGTGCGAGACAAGGTGCGACTCCACAGTCATCAGTCACGAGTCAAATCCCGAGTTCACTCCCCATGAGATGTTGTACGCGTCTACACGCGCTACCTTACTCAAGGACCTCGGAGCAAGCCTCTTCACCGACACTTTGTTCGCTACCTCTAAAGCGGACCTCACGCCAGAAGCCTATGCGGCTCACAGAAGGCACATGGCAGCACCCAATCCTCTCACCGCCCGAGAGCAAGAAATGGCAGATCTTCGTGCTTCAGAAGGCTCGAGTGCTTACGAAGGCTCTCGCGGACGAATGAACCACGTCGGAACAGGTGTCGGTTTCCAATGGTCTCAAGAAGCAGAGGAAGCTATCGTGCGATTAGGGCAAGAAACGGATTGTAGCCTTGTAGTCCTGGTAAGCATATCTTTACCGTCATAAAATGCTGATTTCAAGCATGAAAATAGAAAATCGATCAATCAAGCGAAAGTCTCGTCCTTCACGAGGCATCGAAAGCGGATATCAGTAACCTAGGGAAATCGCTTCCTCCTAGTGATCCATGCTTTGCTTTCTTTCAACTTCCTCCTCTTCCGCGAGGCGATATTGGTGCGGGTTCGTTCATGTGCCTTTTCACTTCAAATGATCTGACGGTGGCTCTAGTCTTCATATATTCATGCCCCTCGTCCTCTCCGATTAAAAGCAGGATGGTGTACTCGACCGGAATGTCAACGGTTTTTCTCACAGCTAAACAAATACTGGGCACGTTCCCAAGCAGCCCAGATCTTCTTTCTCGCAAGATCGAAACCAGTAACCCTTTAGAGCTAGACGAAGCATATCTCAATTCCGAATTCAACGCGGACAATACGCCAACGCCGGATGCAGTTCATTCACAACCACCACTGTTTGCAAAACCGAAAGGCCCCCCCAGGAGACGATGAACAGTTGTCATATTAAACAGATTTGACTACCACAATTTGTGCGATGTACAGTACCGCTTCACGTCGTCTATCATCCTGGAATACTCATGGAACCTCTGTGTTCGTGACAAAGGGGAGTAGCATAAACGGAGGTCACATGAACAGTGACCCCCCAATTTTTATTCGTGACTTCCATTTCCCATGATTGTCGGCGTAGTCACTAGTCACTGACAAATGGCTTCGTTCTCACCACATCGGAAGTTTCCAGGGCTCTTTTCATGTCTGTTAGCCTAGCCAATCGCATCCTATTTCTTTTGCATTCGGAGCATGGATGTGGGAGAAGTCAAGGTCAGTCCACGGAATAATAAATCAGATTTCGAGATAACGAGCAAAACCGTGCTCTTGTTCGCCCGTGTCGTACGTCTATTTCCCAGTGATCGACCTTGGTTGTGACTGATTCGTCCATGAATGTGCAAGGCTATGATAATACCAACAATGCGTTAAGTGATCTCAGTCTAACGGAGGCAAGGTTGCTCAATTCAGCCCCAGAATCGCATGCGAGATTCTTTTTTGAAAAACCTCTTAACGGCACAGCGTCTCATAGCTTGACGTTCCGTTGGAAATCTTCCAGCAGGGACGTGACTTTGGTGACGTTGAGTATCCGCAGGCAGAACATGGGCGACTCCGATGGCGATGGCCAGGATAACCGAATTCTGGACTCGGTGCACATTCTTGCTGCAAATGTTCGTTCAGATGCAGGCGAATACATCTGGCAATTTATCGACGTTCAAGAGGGTTGGTATACGATACATGCCATTGAGGAATCGCCCGTCGCTGGACTCATTGCTGAATCTTCACCTTTTTACGTTGCACGTCGAGTATCGCCAGCTTTTGCTCACAGGACATATCGACCGAAGGTCACGCCAAGTCTTTGGCGACTCCAAGACTCCGCCGAACTGGCGGGCGTCGGTTGTGGAGTGGTCGTTGGGCTATCTCTCTTACTAATGGCCTTCATTTCCCCGAGATGTTGGAGGCGGGCGTTGCCTTCAAGAAAGAAAAAGCGACGTTATATACTATATTAAGGAAATGCCTGTTCGTCTATGTAAATTACAAGATGCTATATGGATATTCGGAACTATGAGCTGAGAATAATAATACAACTGGATAGTGATCACCGCCCAAGCGATCCCATGAAGGCGGATAATTCCAATTCTTGATATTCATGTTCTGCTGGCAAATCTTCTAAGCCCTGTAGTACATTTTTCTGGCTGGCTGGTTTCGAAGCATTTTGTGCTTTCTGTTTCGCTGCCGCCGCCGAGTCTTCTTCCTCCGTAGTACGTCGGAATAGGTCTAAGACGAGGTCTGTGTCCATCGACGCCAAACCTGAATTCTGTTGGGTCACAACCGAGTTTGCGATATTGAGCTTGAACTGTTGTAGCCTGGTATGCCGATTAGACCGTCTCCGTAAGTGCCGCGATAGAAAAGTATATATACATACCCCATAATTTTCTCCTCTAGAGTCCCTTTAGTTATTAGTCGATAAACGTTCACAACCTTCTTTTGTCCAATACGGTGTGCTCTGTCCATTGCTTGAAGGTCTTTCATGGGATTCCAGTCGTGTTCGACGAATATGACGGTGTCAGCGCCAGTTAAAGTTAAACCGAGGCCGCCCACGTGAGTAGTCAGGAGGAGACAATCGATGCTGGGGTCCGAATTGAACGTCTGCACAATGGCATGACGCTTATTAGCATCTGTGCTGCCGTCGAGCCTCATGTACGTGATGGAAGACATATGAGCCTTGAACAAATCCGCCTCTATGATGTCGAGCATTCGTTTCATTTGGCAGAATATGAGAACGCGATGCTGAGAAAACGCCCCGTTCGAGTCCGATACCGAGTCAATTAACTCGCTCTTTGTCGGATCTGTTGTGGGCCCAACAGATGCGCAACCAATTCCACAGTCCGTCAAGAGTTGTCTAGATAAAAGTCGTCAGTGTTCACGATTTTAATGAAAGAAGGCGACTTCACTTCAATGCCAGCAATTTGGGAGCGTGTTGTATGTCGCTGAGGCTGTCGGACTGGGCACCCGCTTTCGACAAAGTGGACTTGACCATATCAACGTCATTGTTGAGGACCAGCGCAGGATGGTTGCACAGTTTGCGCAGGTATTGTAGTGACTGGAATATGTGCTGCTGGGACCCCTTACCGGCCTCGCCACCCTGCACAGCATTTTCCGCGAATGCACGGGCTCTCGACCTAGAGAAATCGTCGTACAGGTACTTCTGGACATCCGATAACTCGCAATAATAGTCTTGGATGATTTTGGGTGGAAGATCATTGAGGACGTCTTCCTTCAGGCGCCGAAGTAAGAATGGTAATACTTGTTTATGTAACGCTTCTAGAGCCAGAGCCGCTGCGATGCCAGTTGAGTGACTACGGGAGGTGAAACAGAGAAGTATACTGACCAGCCTCGCCATTCTTTGCTCTTCCATCACGATTCGACAATATCGGCTTTCCGAATCGTTCATTGAAAGACGTCTCTGTGCCCAAGAATCCCGGCATCAAGAAGTCAAATAAACTCCAAAGTTCGAGAACATTATTTTGTATAGGTGTTCCGGAGAGTATAAGGCGATGTTGAGCCCTGAGGCACTTCACGGCTTTAGTGAGCTTCGTCTTCGCGTTCTTGATGACGTGGCCTTCGTCCAATATGCAATAGAGCCAGTTGAACTCCTCAAGGCTAGTAATGTCGTTTCTGACAACTTCATAGGAAGTTATGACAACATCGAAGGTCTTCAATCGCTGCAGAAGCCTGACGCGGTCTCTAGCATTCCCGGTATATAAGATTGGTCGCAAGTTATCGGCATATTTCAGAATCTCATAATACCAGTGCCCAGTGAGTGTCGGGGGGCATACGATGAGAGAAGGGAGGTGCACGGAGTCGACCGATCTGGTTTCTTGATGGCGTTTATTTCGTTCGTGATGCTTGCTCGCCAAAATACATATGGATTGCAGCGTTTTACCCAGACCCATATCTAAATTAGATCAGTCCAATCAGAGACTACGAGGGGAATGTTCTGTCATACCGTCGCAGAGAATTCCGTGAAGCTGATATTTTGCAAGGAATGCCAGCCAATTGACCCCATCTTGTTGGTATTTCCGCAATTCAGCCTTGATTTTGACGGGAATGATGTATTGTTCGACTTTGGTTCCGTCCAGTAATTGGGTAAGAAATAACCGTTCTTCTTCCCTACGCTTGAGCAGTTCTTCCGGAAAGCCCGGTGGGTCAGGAAGCCCAGCCTAAACCTAGTTAGATTCGATGGATTCCTTTGACATTAGAGCACTTACTTCAAGAGGCACCATCTTTACAAGGGATGCAAACGTATTCGTTGCAGTCGATCGTATTTCATCATCGGGATCGCTCATCCTCCCGAGAATCGGGACGATCATAAAGATGACATAGGGCAAAGCCTTGATATCGAGACGGTGCACTATATCTGTAATGAAGCGGTGTCAGTGTTGTCCACGATGGGAAAGGGCAATGCGTACGGTATATCAATTCTACAGCACCCTGTCTGTTGGACAACACGAGCGCGTCTCCTAGCAGAGGAACGAGATGTTCAACCACGTAACGCATGGCTTCGGCTGTCATAACATCGCATATCATTGCAAAACACCGTGCGGCGGACTGTCGAATGATTGCATAACGGCTACGCAAGGCCAAGTCCATCACGGGAAATGTGTCGGTCAATCTAACTCTAAGATCCTCGTGGAAGGTCGGGGCAACAGCTTCCAAGACGCTGAGAGAGTCGATAACATCTTGCCCATATTGTTTTTCGATGGCTGTGTCCGACTTCTCGATATCGTCTTTGGACGCGTCTCTCAGTGGGACTGCGACATTTTTGATTAAGGCAGGGATGCACATACTGGATTCGAACGCGCTCAAAAGGCCTCCAACCATGGACTGCCACATACTCGGTATCGCGTCCAACAGTCGAGATCCAAACTTGGCGGACAACTGGCTGAAAGCCAAGGATGCGCCTCTCCTGGAGATGTGTGCACCGTATAACTCAATATCCTTTGCGATGTCTTGAGTTTCTTTGTCTTTCCCCGCATCTTTCCCGTTCTGTTGAAAGATTGATTTCCCCGATTTGGAAAACGACAAAATCCCATCCGTGAATTTGCGATGGAAGGCGAAGGTCGGCGTCCGGTTAGTATCCTGACACAAGAATGTACAAAGATTCTTGACGATCTTCTCTGGAGGCTGTGAGATGTGGCGCGTCGTACAGAACTCCACGAACGATGCAACCGCGGCTGCTGAGCGTGTCTGCAGATCGATGTTTGTCTCGTTCTGGGGAGAACATTAAGCTTGTAAAAATTTCTATGTAAGATGATTCGTCGCCTACCTTAATACCGTTCATGATTCCCTTCACAACTGGGCTAACTTTCTCTGGTGTGCTCCTAAAGGCGACGAAGGCGCCAGCAAACGCTGCTGAGACGCGCGTATCATGCTCCGCTTTTACTTCGGTGTATCTTTCTATGCTAGCCAAAATCTTGTTCCGTTTTTCGTTGATCACCGTTAACTCGCGCTTCTTCGTCTTTCCCAGACTGTCTTTGAGCCTTGTGTAGATACTTCCGACAGCCGCCTGAGCCGTATCAATCGTAAAGCAGCCTGGTTTCGTACCAGTGATATCAATTTCATTTCCGAGATGAGGAATAGACGACATGGGGAGTCTACAGTCGGTCGAGAAAGACTGCAGGAGAGCGGTGCACTCCGTGTGAATACGATTCAAAGCGAAAGCCATTTCGTGGTACGCTGCCGGTGGCTTTTCTTGCAAGAAAGAAAGGATAATGTGACTGAGTTCTTTAGCCAGTGGAGAGACTTCCACCAACGGCTGGCGGGTGTCTGAAGAAAGGGAATAGCCACATGCCCACTCCTCCGAGATGACGGCAGCTAAAAATTTTTGAAGCATACTTGTCGAATTGAGGTAGTGGGTCAAGATGGGATGAAAAGTTGTTTCGAGCGTCTATTCAAGCAGATAAGTGCTTGTACTCGGACAGGCAAGGGAAGCTTCTTACCTCTGCAGTCCAGTAAGGCATTAAAAGGGCAAGTGCAGTAGCGGCCGCTATTCTGGCCTTCAATGTGACCTCGGTTGTGATTAAAGCAGGGTCCTGGGCAAGCATATTCTTGTCAACGTTGTGACGCTCTGTTAGCGCGTCGCCCTCCACAGCTATCGACGGATCGTAGAACGTAGAAGGATCTATTGGCACGCCAAGGGGAGCCATCACGATAGCGTACCAATCCAGAGCTAATCGTTGATCGATAACAGATTCGATCCATCCAGGATTGGCGGAGGTTACAGAAAGAGTCGCCTGCCAGGCGGCAAGGCTCGCGGCGCGTATATCGGCACGCTCTTCAACAATGAGGTTCTGGAACAGCAGGCGCAGGAAGGGAGCGGCAATCCAATCCCTCGGAAGTGTTGGAACAGCCATGAATGAATTAAGAGTGTTGACAACAGCGAGTCGGACGTTTGGTATTGTGTGTCGAAAAAACGGAAACAACGTCGGGGCGAGAGTTGATAGCGGCAGCCTGATCGAAAGTTAGGAAATGATTTAAATTGCGGAAAGATACATACTGAGCGTCGTCTTTCGACAGTATCTCGATGACTTTGTCATAACTGACGAGTTTTCCTAAAGGAACCGTTAAAAGAAATCAAGAATCAGTCACATTCACCAACCAAGAAGATCCATTACAGCTCCGACACTTGAACTTAAGTCATCCTTCATATCGCAGAGACAGTGCCACAGCACCAGAAGCACCTGCCCAAGCAGCTCGGGTAGTTGTTCGACGAGATGACCAGCGACAGGGAGAAGACACGATGCCGCTACAGCGCGTACGTCATCGTCGCGGTCGCTGAGACTGTAAAGCAAGTTTAAAAAGGATATTACGCAGAGGTGTGGGTGAACTTACCCTAATATAGCGGCATCCACGACGCCCCGAAGAATCTCCTTCCCAGACAGTTCAACTTCGTCCTCCTCCTTGATTGTCCGAGTGTCAAACAGGTCATTTCGTACGGCAACCTCATACTTAATGCCAAGAAGGCCGGCATGTCGGATCTCCCATATGTGGTTCTTGTTGTGGCCCACTTTCTTCTTGACATCCCGAACAGGCATTGCGAATTCTTGTTTAATCATTTGAAGCAGGATGGTGTGCACATGAATCAAGGATCGGCGGGGCATGCAGATCAGCAGCGCAGCGAGCGTCTGGGATACTGTTTCCCGTACGGGAGCGACAACCTTTCTCAGATGTAAGCGGGGTTCTGATGGAAGATGGGAAACAACAGACCTGATCCGAGACAAAATCTCCAAACCGGTCGAGAACAAATACGCATAATAATTTGGCGGCTAAATCGTTGCACCACTTCTCGTGAGCAAAAGCATTCTCCTGCAATGCTGCGCCGTCTGGCAAAGGATGAGTAAACCATGGTTTGCGGGCTCGAGTCCATACCTTGCATGCCACCAAACTCGCCCTGGGCTTTCAACAACTCTCGCAAAGCCATGGCCGCACCATGTCGGACTTCCCAGGCATCACTAAAAAGATCTACTTCAAGGACTTTGGCGACGCCATCCCAGGCCCATGAACCGGGTTTGACCTCTAATGCTGCTATTTTCTGCGCTTGCTTTGGAGAAACCGCGCCGCCTTTTGATGGATCGATGACGACCTTTTCAGATGAAGTGGCAATGGTGGGGCTTGCACGCCCGGAAGTAGGGGATGTCGAATCTTCCGTAGATATAAGTCGGGCCCTAAAGTGAAAAATTGGGTGTGAAACAATCAAAACTTCCAAGTATATAGACGCACTTATTTGAGGGCCCAGCAGAAGTTGCGTTATATTTTGCACCTGAACCCTGAGAGGGAGGAGCAGCGACGAAAGCGGCACTACCGGGCTTTCGTTTGCGCTTCAACCGATTGCGCTCTCGGGCTGATAGTGTTGAAACATCTACATCAGGAATCGAAGGGGCGTTTGAGGTGGTCGGAGAGGGAACAGAAGGGGAAGCTGAACGCGTAGGTGGACTCTCTGCCTTTTTTATTGACCGCTTCGCGGAACAACTATCCGTTAATTGAGGAGAGCTGACCGTAGCCTCCGCTTTGATGGTGACATTTTCCATTTCGTAATCCGCTTCGACCTCTTCTTCTGCAGCAAGCTCCTTATCCAGGTCCATCTCGTCCGCAACGTTATCTAGAAAGTCAAGGCCAAGACGTCCCATAGCCTCTTTGCGAGCTTTTTTGACTTCGGCAGCACTGGACAAGATTCCCGTAGGCTTGATAAATTCTTTTCCTGATGACGCCAGGAGTAGCTTTCCCTTGGAGACAAGTTCCTGAACTGAAAACTTAGGGAAAGGAGGAGGCGATAGAGGCTCAACCGCATCTTGCTTTGAGTCTAGGGCAGAAGATGGCTTCCAAAGAGGAACCAGGGAAAAAATCTGGGATAAGGCGACTGAAGCGGCCGTCCGAGTATCGAAGGATCTTGAATGAAGGAATGGAAGCACCTGGTAGCATAAACAGTATCAGATGCAGGAAGTCAAATCATGAGATGAATCGGTAGAACATACGCGTGCGACCACTGCCATCAACTCTGACCACGCTGACGGGTCGATGACAGAGGTGGTTTGACGGGAGGATTTGACATCTTCTTCGTTTACTATAACATCGCCAATGACACTCTTTGCTGCTAACTGTGCTATCTGCTTTGCAGCTGTGTTTCTGACCGAGGGTGACGAGCCAGTGTCGAGAAGAAGGAGGAGCCTGTCCAACCTAGAAGGAAGTCATCAGCAATTGTGAGTGATCGACGAGTATGTCCAGGCACACCTTGAAGTCATAAGGGGCAGCTCGGGCCGTAATGATGCCGGCCGTGTGAAGTGGTAGAAACTGAGCTTATTTTGGTTTGTTTACGGGGGGAATTTTCCTCGCGCCGGAAAAGCTCGCCTTTAAATCTCTCCTCGTTGCGTGTGACTTTACCTCGTGACGGTCACCCCTTTCCCGAAATGGAATAGACTGATCTCAGATATCATGTAAAAAAAAGTCGGAGAGTCTCCAAGTCTTCGATGCCTGCCACAACCGCCAATTCTCTACTCGCAGACCTCAACGACGCCAATCACCGGTTATCCATACGTGAGTCACCGTTTTTTGTACACTGGAACCCCTCACACAATGTAGTGGTTCTCAGCGCTGAAAACGTATCTCCCGGAGCAGCTCGCCGAACTTCGCTTGCATGCAACCCACTTGCTTCAAAGCTGCTGTACGGAACAATGCCTTGTCGAATTACACGGCCTAGTAGATAGCGCATACGCAAATATGTCTTCGTCTTCCACTAGCATCCCACGTCATGCTTGGATGAGATTGCATTCCGACGCTTCCATTCTCGCATCCTTGTACAATCTCAGCTCATCCAACGCGAAGCATTCTATCTCTGTGCTGGACCGGTGCATTATTGTCTCGGGACCGGGTGGTGGCCGTCTGGAGCTCATTCTCGCACTTATCCGGTCAATCCAGGCCGAATATCTTACTGTGACCCCCCGTCAGTATTCGCCTTTGGGTCGTGGCGATGAGCCGGTTATTCTTCCCCTCTCTGCTCAGGAAATAACGACATTTTCATGTCCCCCTAGCATTTTCAGCTTCCAATGCAAATACTATGATCGACCATTCTTACTTCGTGCCTATGCTTCGGATTGGCCGGCTCTCAACGCCCACTCATGGTCCTCACGGGCGTATCTGCTCTCGGTATCAGGCCCGGGGCGTGTCGTACCGGTTGAGATTGGAAATGATTATCGTCAAGACACATGGAAGCAATCTTTCGTCGACTGGGAGGATTTCCTTGCCTTGTTAGAACCACCACAACGATCTTCACCATCGGAGGTTCGGTATCTAGCGCAATACAACCTGTTCATGCAATTCCCTGGTCTTAGAGACGACATTGTCATCCCAGATTATGTCTATACTTCAATTTCGCCGTTGGATCTGCCTGGCTATGCTCCACCGAGGAACGATGAACAACTTGTCATTAACGTTTGGTTGGGGCCCAAGGCGACGTTTACACCTCCCCATACGGTATGTACCCCGCTCAATGCCCTTATTTCTTTTTTAATTTTTGAAACTGAGCGTCTGGGCTTCAGGATCCACACTGTAATATGTACGGTATGACCGTTTATCGTGGCCGTAAGACTGCCCACTGACCGTTCATTCATAGTGCAGGTAGTGGGTCGTAAGACTGTCTGGCTTGCGCCACCAAAGACTACGCAGTGGATGTATTCTTATGGCCAAGCGAATAACGTATCTCGAGACTCAGAGGGGGCGACGGGAAGCTCGTTGCTTGAAAATACATCCCGTGTTGACGTATTCTCAGACTCGGAGGAGAGCAGGCAACACTACCCTGATTTCTGGAGCCACGTGGTGCCGCATGCTATGGCCGCCACTCTTGAGCCTGGAGATCTGCTTTACATACCTGCTGGATGGTGGCATTCGATGCGGAGCGAGCAAGTTAGTTTTTCGGTGTCGATGTGGTTTTAGAATCAATAACGAATGATAGTGAGGTGCACAGCCACAACCCCTTTGGTTGACATCAGTAAATTGGCGCTGCTCTGTTGTAGCTCCTCCGCATATGTCTGCTCTTGACGAATCACCCATCTTCCTCAAATCCAAGGCCTTTTCCACCTCTCTGAATCATGATCACATATCACAGGCTATCCAACGTTCTTCCGACATGGGGGCTACCCTGATATTCTCGAAGATGAGTTTGACGGATGTAGGGACGGAGGCAGCAGAGGAGCTCGCGACAATAGGAAGAGTAACACCGGAAGACGAGAGCATTGTTGAGAGGTTCAATAGCAGTCTTGTCTTCGTCACTTCATACGGTGCTGAATGAACACACCTTCAGAATTGCCCTCCGCAACAATAGGCTCACCACACTTCCAATGGAGTTCGCGCTGTTATCACGTCTGCGATACCTCAACCTCCGATGCAATTGCCTTACGGTCTTTCCTGACGTGGTGCGGCTCGTTTTCCTACTAGGACGTGATGCTTTATGCTCAGTGACGATTTAGCTTACCCTCTTGCCTGCGCTTGACACCCTCGACTTGAGTCATAACAAGATCAAGAGGTTGCCGGCAGACGCAGGGCAGCTCGTTTGCCTTCGAGTACGTTGACTTCGAAGCCCGTATGGTCTACCCGTAAATGACGTCGACGAGGTCTTCTGTTTATCACGCAACAGAATTGCGAAGCTTCCCAGTTACATTGCGAACTTTCACAACTTGGAGATCCTACGGATTGATCGCAATCCCATCGAATGGCCCCCAAGAACAGTGTCGGACTATGTCGGCGATCCTGAGTCCAAGAAGACTGTGATGCAATGGGTTAAGAACCTTCAAGATTGGATGAGAAACGATGCTTCTCGGTCGAAAGATTCTGAAGATTTGACGACACCTGCAGATCCTGATCTTACGACGAGGCAAATATGTTATCTGTTATCCGTTGCTTTGTCCTTTCATGGCTGATTCATCCCTTCTATGTTCAGTGAGGGCAGTACAAGCTCTTTGAATGCCGCCGAGCGGCCAACGGTTCCCGAGGCGACCTCCATAGCTCACTCACGTTCAGTGTCTATCGACTCAATGAGGTCTTTTATGTCGTCCGATTCTTTGCAAGGTTCTACGCCTTCAAGCCCGTTACCGAAATCCTTGGGCCAACCTGCGTTGCACCTGGGTATCCTGCGATCTTATGGTGGAGAAATATCACCCACTCGTTCTTTCGACAGCCTCCTTCCCAGCCCGGCGGACTCCAGTGCATCATTTGGGGATAAAACTGTCCCCAACCCGCGCCATGGTGGCATTGGCAGGTCACAGGATGACTTAGACAGGGTCGTCTCTGTCAACCATGCTACGATGTTGTCCGCTGCGCCCTTCGGGCACAAACCAGACGAGACTTCAGGGTGGTCCGATACCCATCTGAATGGAAGTGGTATCTACAATGCACAGGATTACCACGATGACATTTCAATATCCCAGCCTACATCACTTGGCCAGCGCATCCAGCTGCGCACCCCGAGTCCCGACATACAACCTTCGGTGAGCACGGAAGTTCAGCATTCCTCTAGCTGGGCAATTTCCTCCATGACTCTGCAGCGTAATTCATATTTTCGCCGACTATCAAAACTCCCGACCATGACTGCTCTCCCACGCCCTCTTACCCATCTTGTGGATTTTGCACGCAGCATTCTTTTCGCTCTCTGCCAAGTCTTCCAGACTTTAGAGCACTACGCCTCCTATGCTGCAGATGAAAGGCTTTCGGCAATCCTCAGGAAAGTGCTTGGACCGGCCAATACTGACCTTCTGAATCTTATACGCTGCTTGGATCGGTTTGATACGATGAGTCATAGACATATCCCATCCTCTCCCGTTTGCCGTGCGCTCGTTGAGAGTTGCAGGGACACGACAACCGTTTTCAACAAGGCGGTTGGCGTACTGGCACTTCAACTCAGAGTAATAGCAACGGGTGATGATGTACAATATGCGCGATGGATATTGTTGGAGCTGTATGCCGCTACAGCGGAGATCTCTTGTGCATGGCAGAATGTGGCTCCACAAAGAGAATCAATCCGGCCGTACCTTCATGCAAAGCCAATCAATTTCCAAGTCCTGCCGGTCACTCCAGGAATGAACGGATCAGACAGCCTTTCAACTTCGTCTTCCGCGGAAAGGTCACAATTAGCAGAGTTGGCTCCAATCCGAGGTACGGATGCGACAACATATAACATTGGTAGAACACGTACGTCTAGGCGCCACGCTGGCTCGTTCAGCTCAAAAGACGTCGAGATTGGTAAATCTCTACCGTCCTACGACGATATCCCTATGAGTCAAGGACGCATTCTGTCGGGACCTGCCACCAAAGTACCTGTGTTGCGCACGCCCAAGAGGCAGGCGACAGTCCCACAGCCTACAGTCCCCACTCCCTGGAGCTCTACATCTGATGCAGGATTCTTTGGAGATGCCACACGCTTCGCTCATTCCCGCCGTGGATCGCAGACGTCGTTTCAACATCAGGAGCCTTTGACCTCAGCGCTTCCCAAATCCCCGTTCGGTGAACTGTCCTCAACTTCAAAATCGCAGGTTGATAAAGAAGCGCTGCTTGCCATCAAACAGGCTGTCGACATCGCTCCCAAAGTGTGGAACATGATCGAGTCATTAGTGAGCAAGATACCCCACCCAGAGCCTTCGGTAGAGGAGAAGCTCAGGACTGCCCGTACTGTCACACGAAGATTGTCCGAGGCTGTGCGCTTGATGGAAGATGTTGAAGTTGTTGCTGATAGAACCATCCTTCGAGACGATGCTCATCTCTTCCTAAAGGTTTGATCTTTCGTCTTTCTCATTTTCCTCCATGGTTTTGATTGTTCAATCAGATGGTTGTCCAGTTGTCCAGTGTCATCAAGTCATACGGTGAAAGACAGCCGGTTTCGACTTCTCTGCGCAACAACATGGTCAAGCTGACTAACTCGACTGAGGAATTCGCTATTCTGCTCCACGTTTCTTCCTTTTCACCGTCCATACCACGACCATATCGCAATACTCACAATGACTCCGTAACACTACCCCATTCTGAGGAAAAATATCTCGGATCCAGTCTATCGCGGAACCGAGGCCTGTTGACAGGAACGGATCTTCAGATGCCGTCGAAACGCAGGCCGTGATTGTTATCTAATTGCCCAGGTGGCGCTTTTTCGACTTTGAGCAAAGTCCGGTCGCGGCCGCATTATACACAGATAATATGTAGTATATTAGGTGATTGATGCTAATTCACAGCCAGAGTTTATACCGATTTTAAGACAGTTTCTTAATTCTCTAATTGACATTGCAAACTTCGACCTTCCGAAGTAACCATATATATATGTTCGTGACGGACATCGAGAATGGAGTTCAGAGGAATCTCCTGCGGGCAATGCCATTCATGTTATGACTGAGATGCAAGATTGCCATTGGCCGGCTGCGGTGGGGATTGCTATGAAATGGCATGAAAAGGCCGATAATTTGTGCGGGATAGCTAGGCTCACCTGGAGTTGAAGCCGTAAAGCAGCGTGCAGCTGTTCTTGCGTGAAACTCTGCATATTAAGGGGGAAATTTGTCACTGCATTATTTGTTGGACGAGCACCGGAATTCGGTATCTGTAAAGCTGGGATAACCGGGTGAGGTTGAGTGGAAGCAGGACGAGAAGTCATTGAGGAATTTGATGGCGATGAGGTAGCGGCTTGACTAGGAGATAGTTGGGCAGAGGCAATCGGATCTCTGTTTCCAAAAGGAGAGCCTATGTGGGCGACGCCTGCCATCTCCGTTGAGAGAGTGATACCATTCGTGATGCCCTGAACTTGAGCTTGCTGCTGAACATGGGCAGGTGGAGTTGGCGCTTGTTGTGGTTGTTGATGCATACGTGCATGCTGCAATATTTGCTGGTTTGGAAGGCGAGCATTGCCTACGACCACGGACGGTGTCCCGATCCTCTGCTGTTGCGAAATGTTGACTTGAGTCCGTATTTGAGGAATACCTTGCGGTTGGGGCAACCCAGCTGTCGGTCGCTGACCAGCACTGGCTAATTGTTGCTGAAAGACCTGTTGCTGAAGTCGGATGTCAATTACGGTGCTTCACAAGGGGAAGATATTGATTTTACAGGAACGTTCATACGGTGGGATTGATCACGAATTTGACGGCTTAGTTCCTCCTGCCTTCGCCGGGCCATTTGGAGTTCTTGCATCTCCCGAGCTTCTCTCTCGGCTTTCATCCGGCTCAGTTCCGCAGGGGATAGCTTAGGCATCTTATTGAACTGAGTATGAGTCTCGTGAATAGCCGATATTTTTCGCTGAGGGGCTTAGGATACGTTAACGCAAAACGGGGACTTCATGAGAGTTTTGTACATACTTAGCATTTTTTGTGCATGTTCTGCTCTTTTCTTTCCTGCCTTCCGGATAGCATCTTGCAGGAGGAGGTGCCGCCGCCGCTTTCTAGCATCCCAAGCACCAAGTACTCCAGCGGGTGAAGGAGCAGATAAGCTCGTGCTAGCCAATCGTCTGACACCCCGGGTCATCATCTGATTTGAAGAGGAATCCTCCACACCTTGTGCGGTGTCAGATGGTTTTGTTCTGATGTCCGGACCCCACTTTTCCTTCCAACGCTCCAAGCAGTCGCGGGGAGTACGTCGATCGACCGCAATCGTAAGCCTCGAAGCGTTGAAACATTCTGCAATCAGTATCCAGTTGTTTGGATACCTGTCAATTAGGGATTTTAATAAATTGTCGTCGCTCGGACTCCAGACATGTTCCGATGCACGTCGTCTTGGATCTCTGTCTTTGAGCAGAGCTGCTTGCATCTGGAGAGTCAGGACAGAAGAAGGTGAGTTTGATGACCTGCTGTCAAAAAGTTCTGAAGAGAATGAGGGAAAATAAACTACTGTTAGCCAATAACGGTATGTACCGTTTGAAACTTCATCCATGGACTTCGGGTCTGCCTCGGCAACCACGGGACTGACATCCAAGTCAGACCAAGAACCATTCTTCCAATATTTAGAAGGCGTCAGCGATCCGAGTAAGGTGGGCTTTGAAGACATGAAGCTTCCAGCGGGATAGAGTTTTGTCAGAGTCGTGTCTTCCGTCCTTTTCTGAGGGTCATGACGCTCTGATATTTTCTCCGGCCGTTTCTTCCCATCAACAGTGACTTGCATGGAAATGGAGGTCATATCCACAAGCTGTAAAGGCTGTAAATCCGGAAAGACGGTAATAATATCTTGCATGGTTGCTTGCGCCGATTCCGCCTCTTGGGGTGACACGCCAATCGCTTTGTCGTCAAGGAATAGTGCACCGGGATTCAGATATGCGATGGCCGCGCGCAATGGGTTTGACGTCGAAGCCTTAGTGGGTTTTGAACTTGCGATGTCGTCACCACTGCTTGAATTAGGTGTCGCTTTGGACCCTGGCGTCTGACTTGCGGATGAAGGTTCGAACGCCTCCGTGCTCGTCTCAATGTGAGGGGCGATTGGATTGGATTGGGCCATCTGTTGATCTTCATCGTTATCATCGTCAGAGGCATAATCGATGTCCAACAAAGACGACTTCGAAGGTCCCGGCTTTGCCACCATCTGGTCGTTGCCTACACGACTTTCCTTATGTTCTTGAGTTGCTACCGTAGGCTTCGATGATATGATGGGTCCCGGCTTCACACAGATACCCTTCACTATTCGCTCCGCAGGATCAGATATAGAATGCCATTCAAGCACAGCGGTTGATAGTTCGAACGCCATGGCTATTTTCCATTTCCGTTCTTCCCGAAAGTCGATACGCATCCACTTCTAAAGAACAAACAAATCGATAACATTATATCGCTGATATGAGGATAGTTCCGGCTAACCATTTCATCCATCAGGTAATCCCAATGTGTTTTCGTCATGCCTCCAATGCCCCTTTGCTTTTTAGGCTGTCTGAAACTCCAAAGGCCTTCGCGCTTCAGGTTTTCGATGCGATCAAACGCGCGCATGAGTCGTATTTCCGACATCGCTGTCTGTATTTATTCAGTCATAGGTCAACTGACGTCCAGCCAAATTATACTGACCGTCCAATCCCTCGAACTGAGGCATTTAGGCGCACGAGAAACGTTTTTCCAAGCAGGATTTACATTGATTGTCGCGGCCCATCTGTTCGCGCCGAAGGGGTGCCAGTCGTCCTTAGCATATTCTTTTTTGCCATCGCTCTTTTCACGCTTGCGCGATTGCTTCGCTTTCGTCTTCCGGGAGTGTTCCAAAGGCAGTGATTTGATGCGAGGGAGGGTATATTCGACCTTTGATTCATGACGATGTCGAGGCACGACAAACCCCGGCCGTGGTTGTTGCAATTCCACATTGAAATCAAAAATTGTCGAAGCGGAAGGTGTCTGGGGTAAAGGTATGACGACGGGCTTCTGTGAAGATGTTACTGTTTGGGTTATGTCTGTGCGAGCTGATGGTGATGAGGGCAGAAGGGCGACGCCCTTAGTCTCCTGAGTCTTGAACGATCCATCCCATCCCAATGCAGGTGAAGACGCAGAAAGTGCTTTGTCACCCTGTCCGGCTGGCTCCTCGAGATGAAGTAAGTCCTTCGGGGATAAGGGTGTATCTGCAGTCGCGTCTTCGATCTTGACAGCCGTGCTAAGGCGATCCTGGTAAGCTCCAGGGAAGTAAATAGCCTGTCCAGGACTTGCATCAGAGGCGCGTCCCATTGAGAGCCTGAAATCGGAACTGGGATGCGTGTTGTTCTCGGGAAGACTACTGATTGCGGTAGTCGCAATGATATTATCTGGTTCAGCATCCATATTAACTTCCTCATCCGAAGACAAATGCTTCTCGTCATAGTCGGAACCTGAAGGGCCATTCAGGAGATCTAGCTCATCGACATCATCCGTGATGTGAATGTGCTTGGACGTAACCGATGACGGTCGGGTTTGAGTTTGTGCTTCGAGTTTCGCATCTTGTGAGTCACCAGGAGACTGAAAGTGTTCAATTCGGTCCCCGGTAGAATCTTCTTTCTCTCGCTCTCTAGGCGAAATCACCTGAGAACTGCCTGGGGGTGGGCCATCGGTGGGCTCGAGGGAACGCGCGCTACGTCGAGTTGAGCGGTGAAGGGTATCCTCCTTGGACTTTGATGGAGAGTGAAAGAATACGTTTGTGTTTGAAAACGGTAAATGAAGCTCTGACTCGCTGAAATTGATTATGCTGCCAAATTCTGGGCTTTAGACATGGTCAGTATGGTTGAAGGGGTGAACATGGGAGTACAATTGCACACTTTGCGTGGTCTAAGTCGAACATTCGCAGAAACGTATCCAGATGATCGTCACTTCGTTCTTGAACGTCAAGAATTGTTGTGTTATTCTTCCGCCAGCGCATTATCTGATACATCTCGGAGAGTAACTCATTTCGATGATTGGTTATTGTGCTGGAAAATCGAAGCGTGAATGACAGTCCTGGCAGCACCGAGTGACTTTTACGAACTTCAGTTGCTGCATAAATTCCTCAAGACGCGTATCCGAAACCTGCTGCATCTCTGAACGATAGACGTTGTTCGTTTCGCAGCGGTGGCAGCTTGAGCATCCACGCCCAAAGACAAAAGGTTTCCCTATTCCACGTGAGATATCAAATAAACCATAACATCCAAGTTTGGTAATTGCATTTCATGCAATCCACCCACAGGTTGACATTTTAACTTCTAATCCATGCTGAGCATTCTACGCACGAGAAGGCTATGTCTTCCTTCCCTGAACAAACGTTGGTTGCTCTTGTCACACAGGATACCTAGTCCGAGACGCAACTTCAGTTCCACCAATCCGCACGTCACCCCTGGATCATGGCAGACCAAGACATGGGTCAAGTCACTCATATATGCCACCGCAATGGTCGGAATAATTGAGATTGCCACACATTATGTCATTGTGAGTTATCCGAATCTTCACCGTGCTTAACTCAACCACAACAGCCAGAAATTGCTGCGAAGGAGCCACCGAATAACTCCACGTCATATACTTATGCCAATCATGAGGGCATCCAGCAGGCCATAAGGCAGCTGAGAGAAGAGCTTCCAGGCGGAGACGCCGTCACAACTGAGCCGACTGCCCTTCGCGTTTACGGATTCTCAGAGAATTCTTACCACCCAGCGTCTCCACACGCAGTAATTGTGTGTATCGCGATCCGCGAATATTGCTAGCTCTGCTTATGTGTTCCAGGTTCGGCCACGCTCAACCAACGATGTCGTCAAAGTTGTCAATATAGCACGGAAATTAAAGATCCCCATTATCCCCTACAGTGGCGCAACGAGCCTCGAAGGACATACATCTGGGGTAGCTCGATTCCCACAAAGCTTTATATCATTAATTTCTCTTTATCTAGTACCCTTCGGGAAGCATTTGCCTCGATATGTCGGGGATGGACCAAATTCTTAACATAAACGGTACGCAGTACCAGCTTTTCATATTACCTATTTATCGGGAGACTGAAACCAAACTTAGTCCAGGATTCGGATCTAACATGCCAAGCAGGAACCCGTTGGGAAGACATCAATCAAGCACTCAAAGATCGTGGCATTCCGTTATTTTTCCCGGCGAGTCTCAGAGTTGGTTGCCATGTAGCGTTGTTATGACCTTGCGCACAGCTTGACCCGGGACCCGGAGCGGTATGCATGTGACCTTTTTGAAGGTTGCTTTTAGGTTGACCGGGGTGTAGACTATTGGCGGGATGATAGGAACAGGATGCAGCGGCAGTCAGTCCTCCAATTAATCTTCTGGGAGCACGGACTGAGAAAGTACCAGCAAACGCTGTTAGATATGGAACTGCTAGAGCGGAGTGGTTCCTGAATGTCGTGGGTATCTCGTCCCGAAATTAACGAGTCTATCCTAAATGCTAGGCAGACCGTGGTGCTTCCTTCTGGAGAGGTAATCAAAACCAGAAGTCGAGCTAGAAAATCCTCCGCGGGCTTCGACTTGACCAAGCTGTTTATCGGGGCGGAAGGGACGTTAGGTATTGTAACGGAAGGTGAGTTCAAATATTTCTGCAAGACTAGACCGATTCACTTCTGTGGCATATAGCGACCTTGCGTTTAGCACCAGTCCTACCTACCAAAGTCGCCATGGCCCAGTTTCCGGATGTCGAACGTGCCGTTACTGCTGTTCAAGAGATTTTAAACTCGCCATGGGGCGCACATATACGTAAGGACTTCCAATCTATTCTATCAATCACATTATGCTGAGCGTAGTAGAGTGTGTCGAGTTGCTTGACGATAATAGTATGTTGTGGGCAGGCGGTCTCGTTCTTCTCATTAACTCATAGCCTTCAGTGATGGATGCCATCAACAAGGCGGGCATAGTCGATCATCCCTATCCGGTCAAGGATACCCTATTTTTCAAAATCCAGGGCGATTCATCGGCAGTGCAGAAGACCTCGCAAGTTATTCAGTCAATCTCAAAAAGTCATGGTGGTTTCCAGTTCAAATTTGCTGCCACTGATGAGCAAGCGGAAGACATGTGGCAGAACCGCAAATATGCCCTGACCTCAACAATGGCAGCACATCCAGGGACCAGATGCTGGACGACCGACGTCTGGTATGATTTTTTTTTCTTGGAGACAAGCATGTCTTAGTGTTTGAGCTGACTCCAACCGCAAGTGTTCCCGTTTCTCGGCTGCCTCAGCTTGTTCTAGAGACAAAGAAAGACCTGGCTGACGCCGGCTTGTCAAATACTATTGTAGGACATGTTGGGGATGGCAATTTTCATGCCTTGATCCTGTTCCATGACGAGCAAGAACTCAAGTCTGTTAATGATGCGGTACATCGATTGGTACACCGCGCCCTCCGTCTAGACGGAACATGTTAAGTTCCTTTAGGAGGACGTTATGCAGCCAAGGAGGCTAATTCCATGTTTCTAGGTACAGGAGAACATGGTGTTGGTGTTGGAAAGACAGAATACCTGACAGGCGAACTCGGGCCAGGCACCATCGAATTAATGAAGTCGATCAAGAGAACAATCGATCCGACAAATATCATGAATCCGGGCAAAGTGCGCAACTCGTCCTCCATGCGCAACTCATTATTTATACTCTCATTTTTCAGCTATATCCTGGCGAGGATTCAACGGAGGAGTAATTTGTTCAATAAGGGTATTTAGATTATATGTGATCACTTAGAGACAATGCGTGCTATACGAAGACAAGATCCAGCCCATCTTTGAATGTGAATTTATGGTTCCACGTCATCGGGTCGTAACAATTGCGTTTTCGTCATCATCTCCCTAACCTCCGTCTCCGCAAATATTGCGGCCTCCTTTGCGACAACCAATTTCTCTTCCAGTTCGCTGATAGTCATTGGCCTGATCTTTCCATCCGTCTCTATAAGGCCAATGTTGTCGAAACGACGCAATGTGTTACCGATCCGTGGCATAGAGCCAGATCGATCCCAACCGTTGTCATTGAAAGACAGAACCGCACGGACGGCGGCGGTATTAATATCACGATGGAGTTCTTCTAACTTCGATAGCTGTACCTCCATCCACCTTGCTCGACGCTCCAATGCGAGCGTAAGGGCCGCGACTTCGTCTTCCTTACCATGTCCCTCGTCGCCTACGTCATCAAGGAAATCATCTCCTTTTAGCATGTCACGTAGCACTCCATCGAAGGAGGAACTGTCGTCCCAAGTTGTCCGAGGAAGCAATCTCAGCAAATCGGAGATAGTCTGGGTCAAGGTTTCCAGTAACTGCTGGAAGGACGACACAGCATTATCGATGGAGCCGGAAGGCATATTATTCGCAAAAGATCCTCCTCCGACGGACAGGGCGGACAGGGCATGTACGAGGGGTCCATATTCAAGGGGAATCATGGCGGCTGGGTTTAGTTTGTGCATCGAGAAAAACGGGTGATTTGGGAGGTCCATGGACGGATTGGCGACACTAATGTGACCCAACAACTGGGAGACAGAGCAAGGTCCATCGCGATCGGAAGATTGAGACCTGGAGCTCATGGAACTCGTCTCGTTGGCGACGGGCAAGGAATCCGACCCTGCGACTACTGACTGCGTCTGCGCTGCGTCAGACTGGCGCTCTTCTTCTTTTGGAAGCTTGACCAGTTTTATAGTCGGCTTGTTCTTTTTCGGCTTCTTAGATAGTAATGGGAGCTGAGAAGGAGGTTCCGAAATAATAAGCGTAGGTAGAGGTGTCTGTCGACTCAAAGACTTGCTGCCGGAACCTTGATCAGAGCGCTTCTCTGCACCGGACTTCTTCGGGGACTTTTTGGATTGCTGAATGTTTTTATCTTTGTCCTGATGAGCTGGTCCAGGATGGGACTGTGCAAAGGGCACCGTCCCAACCTTTGGTTGACTGAGAGTCGGTTGCGCATTGACGGCGGGCTCATCATCCTTCCCGTGGTCCTTTTCAGTCGCCGGAACATTCTCGACAGAGTTCACCAGCTTTTGAGATGCTACTCCGGAATTCTCGTCTTTCCTTTCAGAGGCCTTTTCAGCTTTGGTTGCCTTCCTGGCTTTACGAGCCGTCTTTCCGTGAAGCTGATTCTCCGGAACAAGAGATACCGTGTTGGCTGCACGTTCGCTGGGACCCTTAACACTGATAACTTCGGTAGAGCTGGGCCTAAGGGCAGGGAAGTCCTCCGCAGACAACGTGATGGGAGTTGGTGAGTATGTACCGGAGACTATAAGGGTGGGACAAGGCATATCAGTTTTGGCAAGAATAACATGCCATACCCAAGAGGGGGAGGGAGGATTATCGGGCATTATGTGATTTTGTACTGAATGGTTCAAGGTTCCGTCGTTTCCGTGTGCATATGGGCATTGAATATCGAACAGGGCGTTATATCAGTTTCGATGATAGATGTTCCGCACTGGGAAAGCACGGCACTCGGTACGATGACCTCCCTCCCCTCGGTGAGAATATTGAAGAACTCACTATTGGCAGGTCTATTGCTTTCCTGAACATTAGCGTGGCCATTGGAAATCACGGGAAAATGTGAAGATGGGTATGAGAGGCCTGGCGGCGGACCATATGCCATCTGAGCGCCGGTGGTGTTTGTGGACGGGGTGGAAAACTGGATTGACATAATCGCGGGATCGTTGAAAGGTAAATTTGCTTTGGAAAGTGTTGCTTGATCTAGCAATCGCACTCAATAAATATAATGAGAGTAGGGGAACTAAGGTCGACATACCTTCAGTTAAACTCGCTCGTTCACGACTTGATTGGATGAAATCTCGCAACTGCGCTTCGCTCACTCCCTGCGTGAACACCGGCTGGGTCTCCGATGGTGGTTGACTTGGGAGCCTCCGAGGCGGCAAACTTGGAGGAACAGAATCTGGATGCATAAGCACGTTTTCGACACGATCTGGTACCGGCCAGGATGAGTAACGATAAGCTTGGACACCGATGTTGTCCAGACCAAACAGTTGGACATCGCCGCCGTTGAGACTCGAAGGTGTTGAAACACGGAGCGGAGATGATGTTGCAGTAGATGGCTGCCTTCCCCGCGCAAATCCAAATCGGGAAACCGATCTTGTACTAGAATCATCGTCTAAAGAATAATGAGAGCTCTGAACGGCAGGAGCAGCCTTTTGAGAGAGTTCATCACTGGACTCCGAAAACGGGTTAAAGGATCCCATATAATTGGTACTGCCGATGGGGCGATTATCAGGTCCCTGCCCATGTCCAAGCCTTGAATTAAGGGGGTCATATATAGAGCGATTGGGTTGATGAGGGTATGACAGTCCTGGAGGTGCTGAGAATGCCAGTACATGAGACGAGTTCAGCGCCGGGAATGCATCGATAAATGTCCCAAGCAGCGGGGTATTGGTATCTAGCTCAAAGTTGGGCATATCTTGGAGCTCCGCGTCGCCTTCGGGAGCAAGGTTGGGATCGAGATTGAAACTGAACCCTCCGCTGTCTCCGCCACTCAAGGTCTGCAAAGTTCGGTCGAGATCCGGGAATGGACTGGCAACCGGAGGAGATGTGACAGCCGACTCACGTCGTGCTCGAACATCATCAAGAAGCGCTCGAGCGGCATTCGACATCTGATAAGATGATTGACTGGAAAGGAGGGGCGTTTGTGGAGAAGCTGAGTCTACCCTAGGAGGACGGCTGGGTGAAGGTATGCCAGGAGGAGCTGACAAACCCGGCGGAATAGCCGGAACCTCAGACATGACCGGGTTTGGATGACTGGTCGCAGAATCTGTGGAAGGAGTTTGTGGCACGGGCGGAGACGCAGCAGAGGAATGGACCGCCGAACCAGTGTCTGTATCTGCGACGATAGGTCGAGACGGAGAGTCTGGCGGAGGTGACGGCGCGGCTTTCTTTGATGCAATGGGAACTGTTGCGGTAAGTGGAGACTGAGGTGTCAACGGTCGTGGAGACGATGAAGATGCTAACGTCCTTGAATTGGCTGCTGATTTGCGTTCTTGATTAACGGTTCGGGTTGTCGGATGACGGCCGTCGGTTACAGGTGAAGTGGGAACAGCACCAGCACCACGAGGCGGGCGGACTCCGCCCGTTCGGCGAGGTTGACGGCTGCTCAAGGTACCAGATGGAGCTGTTCCAATAATTCCTTTCTGACCCCAAGCCGCGCGCGGGAGACCGGCTAAAATATCACAGTCAGGAAGATCATGAGAAATATGCGTACGAGAGGAGATACCGTCTTGTTCTTCTGACTTCTTGTTTGACGCCACAACATTCCTCGGTCTAGTTTCCGTTGCCTTCATCGTATGTTTACTATAGCACCCTTAGGAGACACGCTCGAATAAATATCCGGTAAAGCATACGCACAGAGTCGTCAGATCCTCCTTCGTAAAACAATCCTTCTCATCACCCCATTCATGCAGGTTCATACAGTTGTGATCGGTACACGGCACGCCGCGCAAGAATGCCATGCAGTACTTCGTCGTACCATAGCTCGCTCTCATGACCTCCTTTCCACCTCCAGGTGAAACAGCGCCATCGACAGCGGCGATGGCACGGGCGGCATCCTCCTTTCGATGATAGGTAATATACAAACCTACAACTGGCGCACCCCCGCCTGACGGGGTCCGTTTGACAAGAAGAATTTTACTGATCTTTCCATATTGTCCAAAGTATTCATTGGAACGCAGAGTCGGTATTAGCTAAGCCCCGAGAAGACAATTAGTTTTGAACAGGAAAAGCGACTGATATCACCGACCTCCTCTTTAGCAAATCGTGGGCCAATCCCTACGACGTAAACAACGTTGCGTTGCACGACACGCACATTGGCAAGCTGGCGCCTGCCAAGAGCCTCAAGTTCTTTGCGTTCGCGTTCCCTTTGTTTTTTCTGCTGTGTCAATCGCTTATGGCTGGATGACATATATGCTGTAAGTATGTGCAGATAGATGGGCACAGTGCAGAGAAACCAACTCTTCGGGGGCGATGGGCTTGAATTCAACGGCTTCATCTGTATATACTCGACGACAAGCAGGGCATCGCTTGTTCAAGTTCTCTTTGATGTGGTGCCAGCAAAAGCGGCAGATCTGCGGGAGAATGACTGGTGAGAAACACGGCGAGTTGGAGTAAGTTACATCGACCGGAACCTGATAACCACATATGCATGGTTTGAAGTTGAGATCGGATATATCCATTTCCTCCAGGCAAAGAGGACATTCAGCGTCTTCCTGCTCCACGCTGTGAGTAAGAGGGACCAAACAACTATAACCAACCAAGAAAGAAACGCACCGTCTCATCGTCGCTCCAATACGCGTCTTGAACGCCCGCCAACACATGAGATTTGGACTGCGAGATTGAGAGGCCCGAGTGAACGACAGGAGCGGGAAGAGGATGGTGCTGCCTTCCGGACGCCATGGCAGAAAGTCGGGATAAGAAATATAAAGGTTTTGGTTCTGCGAAGGACTTGAGACGAAGAAAAGTGAAAGGCCCTGGCCAGGCAACGAGGCCCCCCAATCTGATCATTTCTCACGATGGCGTTGTTTGTCAGCGCCGAAGTCACGTGGTTGGCGTGTCACTATGGCTGCATGTCACAGGAAAGATTTACTTGAACCGGCATTTGCGTCAATATCACTGATATGTCTTGCCCATCCCCCGCCGTTGCCGTTTACTGCGGATCGACGTTAGGGAATCGACCGGATTATAAGAAAGCAGCTTTTTGTAAGCATTAAACATCTTCCTATTTCTTGATCTCACCGCATGGCGACTTTTTCTGGAAGCTCTGGGTCGTGCTCTGGCACACGAGAATCGGCCGCTGATATACGGCGGAGGTTCGCAAGGACTAATGGGCGTCGTCTCGCAGACGGTTTTAGAGAATGGTGGGTCAGTCACGGGCATTATTCCATACGCCATACAAGCGGCAGGAGGCGAAGGCGACCAGTCGTCGCGTCTCGCGCCTCTGAATAACGTTCGACATCACGAAAAGGTATTCACTGTTTTCCATCTGTGGCTGATATGGAATTTGAATACGTGTCAAAGGCACAGACAGTGAGTTCTACAATCGCGCCACCGCAATATTTCCATTCACTTCCGCGACATAGATTGTGGTGAATAGTATGCATGAACGAAAAGTAGAGATGGCTAGGCGTGTGAGTGGCTTCATCGGCCTGCCGGGGGGATATGGCACTTTTGAAGAGGTGTGAGCGTCGAATATTCCTCTGTTATGACCTCACCCTTCTCGTTTCAAAGATCTTGGAAGTCATTACCTGGAACCAGCTCGGCATCCATCGGAAACGTGAGTGGAACTCGTTCACCCAAGTGGATGTATCTGACGCATTTCATCTTGGCCAGCCGTAGTGCTTCTCAATGTTCTTGGCTTCTTCCAGCCTCTGCAAGACCTCATCGATCGCAGCATCGCAGACGGCTATATCCGACCGGAGAATCGGGATCTCGTCGTATTTATCGATGGTCCTAGCCGACTTGAACAGCATGGGGACTTCGACTGGGGACAAGCAGGACTCGACGCTATGAAGGCCTGGCCAGGGCAAGTCACGAAAGCTAGGTTTGACTGGACAAAGAAGCTAGATAATCTGGCGGGACCAGGCGCAGAGGGAGTGTTGAGTATGACGTAATACTCTACCGGATTTACAGACGCTGTATAGAATCAGAACATTTTGGACGACCTAACCGGAGGCAACGCAGTGAGTATTATTTTTTTTTCCAGAATCCACAGCATCGCCTTAAGGCAGACTCGTGAGGCTTTTGGACATTGATACAGTGATCTTCCGACTTGGGTCCATGAATCTATCCACGATGTCTTCCGTGACCCGAGATCTACGCTGATAGCGAGAGTTCAGTTTCGTCGACTGGACAAAAAAGTGATGACACTTACATCCTGGAATTCGCGCACAAACTGCTGAAGCACATCTATGCACTTTGCTTTCAGCTGACCAGTCAGCAATCTTCCAGCTCGATAATCCTGAAGATATTACACGTCGGACCACATGAATTACATTAGACTAGCTCACCTCGCCGAGCTTCGCCAGTTCTGCGTCGTCTTCTAACAAGAATGTCAAGTATTGGTAGCTGACATCGACATCTGTATTCCCGCCTAGACGTCTATGTTCTTCCTCTGTCTCCTGCCCGCCGGAGAAGCCATGGCGGTTGATCTTGTTCTTTATCTGCGCTTGCGTATCGGTCATATATATGCTACTGTTTGGATCGCTGGCACTCATTTTGGTCTGTGGGCCTTGTAGGGCAGGGAAGAACTTGGAATGAAGAAGAGCTGGTTTAGCGTATTTCAACTTTGTCGCGACATCACGCGTCAGACGGAAATAAGGATCCTGATCGATAGCGCACGGTATAAGGCACGGAATATTGGATACGGTTCCGAATATTTGTGGAAAAGAGTTGGAGAAGGAAGGCGCGGCTTGAATAGAAGCAAAGTGGATTCTGCCAATGTTGTCTCTGATGGAGATGAATATTCAGCCTGCGTCATGTTCGGAAGATGAAAAACTGACGAATCGGTGAATCCAAAGGTAGCCTTGGCCTGGCTATACGTTATTTGTCTAGAAATCTTGGATATATTTTGGTAAAATGCGCCCCCAACGTAATCATAATTGCAGAAGATGAATGTCTTTTCTAGATCAAATCCGACGGCGATGATATCGCGAGCATTCTGTCTGGCGAATAACCTAGTTTGCTCGACCTTGAGCTCATGCTTAAACAGGAACTTTTCGTCATCTTCATTCATGTCAGATGGCGTGTGAAAAGACTGCAGATGCACACACACCGGTGAGCTGAATGACGAGCGGAACGTTGAAGACATCTTGCAGCCATCTGCGAACTAACATGAGGCGGGGGCCAAAACCGTGAGAGGAAAAGACGTGCTTGGTGAAGACGAAGGGTATCATATGACCTAGATGCATGCTATCACTGCTGGGACCTCGTCCGGTATATAGGAAGAAGGGCTTCTGCTGTTCAAAGCGATCAAGGATTTTATCAAGGTCTCTAACAACGTATTCAGCGGACAGAGATAGCTAGATGCAGCTGCACACGGCACCTGTGAGAGAAAAACATGCCGCGACGGAGGAATACATGTGGTCTTTTGCCAGTGAGTCGTTCGAATCGCGCGAGGACAGCCTCATCAATCCGTCGGGTGCCAAACTGGTCAATGAGCTTGTCGTAGTCTATCGCCTGCTGTTTTCCGTCAGAAGAAACAGATCCATGGACGTCCCACGGGGTGACGACTTGTTCATGCGTTGCATGCTTCGTAGTTGAATCAGGGCTAGTGTCATCAAGGAGTGTCACTGAGGTTGACAGATAAGATAAGGAGCAAAAAGAAGCAGCCATACATTGCAGCAGGGGCTACGGTTGAGCGAGACGTGGTGGTCAGCTAGTGCAAACGTCAAGAGATGGGAAGAGGAGATGGCGAACTGGACATGATGCGATGTGCGGGTTGATAGTATCAGATTCTGGTGATACGGGGAAGACAAGCCGCGTATTTAGGGGGTGCTTGCCGAGGTTGATCGTCTGGCTCGTCGTCGCCGAGGTTTATGGCGATGGAAAGGGTTGATGGCAGTGAAATAGCGCCGAATGCCAAGGGCTGGCAGTAACCAAGACAAGGGCTGACAGCAGAGCTGACCGTTCCAAACCAAAAAAGGAAACTTTGGCTGTGTTGTTATAACACGCCCGCATCCAACCGCTGCCTCCTGGCTCTTGCCACCCTTCTCTTTTTCATTTCTTCTCCCCGTCCTCCTCATCGCAGTGCGTCTGCCTAGGCTTTAGCTCCCCGTTACAAGCTTTCTCGTCCTTGGTCTTTCTCGCTACCCTCCTTTCCTTCACACAGGCTGTGCCTTCGTTTTCTTCGCCGCCATGTCAGGTCACGAACAGCGCAATGTCGCCTACGATCCCCTTCCGCTGACCTCGGATGAGCACACGTCGCACCTCTATAACGCGCCTCCATCTCCAGATCCCCGCATCTCCGCCTTTCGCACCCCTCAACTCGAACCAGGCGACATAGCAGACCAATCCACCTCTACCATTCCTTCTGGTGCCGCCGCTCCGCGCTTCTTTGGTGCTGCCTTGTACGACGACCCCAGCGCACCCCATATCCGCGAATCATACGCATCGTCCCACAACACATTCCCTTCAAACGGCGGCGGGTCCGAATACAACAGTTCTGTCTATGCCCTCAACGATACACTCGGTGCAACACCACTCACTCATGGTCCTTATTCTGGCGCATATCGTGACGATCCAAACGACAGCTTCGTGGACCAGGGCGGTCATCCCATGTCACCTATTGGTCGGTCGCATCACGCGCTGCTGGAAGAGAAGCACGCTGCTTATGCCCATCCGCGCGCGAAATCTAAGCGGTGGATTATCATCCTCGGCGTCCTCGGAGCCCTCGTCATCATCATCATCGCCGTTCTAGTACCTGTTTACTTTGCCGTCATCAAGCCAAACAACAACAATGGTGGCCATGGCTCGGCCGGTGATAATACCCCCAAACCGTCCGCATCTAGCAAAGATGGCAAGACGCCAGTAGTCGCAGTGGTCACCGGCGGCGATGGAAGCACCGTCACCACCGAAGACGGCTCCACTTTTATTTACCGCAATCCATTTGGCGGCTATTGGTACTGGGATGAAAACGATCCGTTTAACGACGGCGCCAGAGCCCAGTCCTGGTCGCCGGCTCTGAACGAGACATTCAAATATGGCATCGACCAAGTTCGAGGGTTAGTTGTATTCATCCACAACCGGCGAAGTCGTCCCTTACGTCTCCTCCTTTTCTAGAGTTAATCTCGGAGGGTGGCTGAATACTGAGCCGGTGAGTCCTTGGCCCCCCTCCATCAATTGAATCTTGACTCTGACCTGCTGACGCTTAGTTCATGCAAGTCTTTTTCTCTTTGCAGCATGTAGTGATCGAACACTGACATTTCATTTCGTCTCCGCGACAGCACCCCAGCACTCTATGAGCGTTACACAAACAGCACTATACCCGTAGTGGACGAGTGGACGCTTAGCCAGGCGATGGCCGCTGATACCGCAAATGGAGGTCTTAATCAGCTAGAGGAGCATTATAAAACATTCATCGTGGGTCGCACCAAATCGTTGCCGACATCTCGCCTCTGACTTTTTCTCCTCCTTTCTTTCTATTTCCTTCTGTTCTTATTATCATCCTCTTTCCTTCCTCTTTTCTTCTTCATTCTTCCAGACAGAGAAGGACTTTGCAGAGATCGCAGGTGCTGGTCTCAATTACGTCCGTATACCGCTTGGATATTGGGCCATAGAAACTCGTGAAGGGGAGCCCTTCCTTGCAAAGGTTTCCTGGACGTATGTGATCGAGCCATCGCCGTAGACCGTGATACTGATTGACATCCTCAGATACTTTTTGAAAGCTATAAAATGGGCACGCAAGTATGGAATTCGGATCAACTTGGATTTACATGCCGTCCCCGGTAGTCAGAACGGATGGAACCACTCCGGTCGTTTGGGCACTGTTAATTTCCTGAATGGCCCGATGGGTTACGCAAATGCTCAACGTTCATTGGACTACATACGAATCATTGCCGAGTTCATTTCGCAACCTCAATATCGGGACGTAGTCACGATGTTTGGCATTCTCAACGAGCCGCAAGCACCTGTTATAGGCCAAGATGCATTAGCACGATTGTATGTCCATGGCTACATCTATTGTTATTGTGACTGACTTCCGAGCGTGACAGTTATATGCAAGCATACAACATCATCCGCAATGCTGGGGGCGTAGGTCAAGGAAAAGGGCCATTCATCTCCATCCACGACGGTTTTTTGCAGCGGAAAGAATGGGTTGGCGTATTCCCAAATGCTGATCGCGTTGGCCTCGACTCGCATCCGTATGTGTGCTTCGGGGGTCAATCCAGCGCTCCGATGTCTTCATATGCCAACACGCCATGTACGACCTGGGGTTCTACGGTCAATGATTCCATGGCGAACTTTGGTTTCACGAATGCCGGCGAATTCAGTAATGCGGTTACCGACTGCGGCTTATGGTTGAACGGTGTCAATCTCGGAACCCGCTATGAAGGAACGTACACCGACGGTTCGCCTCGCGTTGGCAGTTGCACTCCATGGACAGACTGGCCCAATTATGATGCCACAATGAAAAACGCGATCAAGCAATTTGCCTTGGCCAGCATGGACGCGCTTCAGGTACGCAGGTTACGTAGTGAACACATTAAATGGTTATTGACCAGCGAAAATAGAATTACTTCTTTTGGACGTGGAAGATTGGCAACTCCAGTGTCACGGGCAAAGTAGAGACACCTGCATGGTCATATCAATTAGGTTTTGAAAACGGCTGGATGCCGAAAGATCCCCGTGAAGCCAGAGGCGTTTGCAAAAACTCCAGTCCCTGGTCGCCGCCCCTTGAGGCATGGCAGACAGGAGGAGCTGGTGCAGGAAATATCCCGGCCAGCGCTAGTTCGTCGTTGGCTTGGCCACCTCCTGTCCTCAGCAATGCGGGATCCATCTCGTCTTTACCGTCCTACACACCCACCGGTACTTTGACGACGTTGCCGGGACCAACGTTCACAGCGTCAACGGGGTCGACTCCGACAGCCAAGATAGACGTTGGCAACGGATGGGCGAACCCGTCCGACACGACTGGAATGGCGGTTCCTATTCCTTCCTGCAGTTACCTTGACCCATGGGTAGGACCAACCGCGGCTCCACCATCACCCCTGTGCGCAGGCGGTGCGGCGAGACGGCATGAAACACCCGTCCCTCATATAACTCCGTCCCCATCATAACGTTTGGACAAAAGGTAATAAAATAACGATGTCTTCCCCTGAGTGCCATCGAAGCAGGGGTACTACATGACAGGGTCCATAATTTGTGTATCTGTTGGCTATCTCGCTTTCTTCATTCCCTTGTTTTTATTAGCATACCATGGACATGCAGGACTTTTTCTCTCTTCAATAATACACACTCATTTAGTACATGTTGACGCACTTAATGATTGGGATCGTTCATAGGTTGACATTGGGTTTGTTAAAATCGACGGTCAATGTTCTCCACTCGTGGTCGCATATCTGTCCTCTAACTCCTCTTGACCTCCAAAGCCCCCTTCAAAGTCATGATCTGTGTCAACCTCATCTTTCGTTAATTCCGATGACTTCGCCGCCTCTTCCCTCAGGGCGGTAAGCTGAGTGGTTTCCTGTCACAGAGATCTAGATGTCCTATTAGACTAGACAACGGCAGACAAGACCTTCTCTCGAATGTAGCGAGCCTCTTCGGCTTGCTCCTTTGACTTGAGTACGCTGTCCTGGGTAAAACGTAAGTCTGTGACGCGAGCAGAACTCGAGACAGATGAGGCACTTGAGCTGTGGCTCCTTCAGACATGATAGACAATAAAGAGGGTAAGTGCGAACGGAGGTCACATGAGTTGTGACTGCTACTAGATGGATTATCACGTGATTATGACGCGTGTTACATAAGTGAACGATACACAGTCACGTCACGTCCAACGTCCCAATGTCTCCAGTCATGCCGACCAAGGTCGTCCGCACCTATTCAGCCCGCCAGATTGGAGCACGTCCTGCCCTTCACCAGAAGCGGCCGCTTGAGGACAACAGCAACCTCGATCCCTCGCCAAAACGCGCAAAGGTCACGGAGGCGAACAAAACGTCTGATCGTCGCGCCGGTGGCGCAAAAAAGGATAAGCAGAAGACCTTGACTCAGCTGCATTTCTGCACGGACAAGTCTGTCTTCCGAACGTGTCCCTCCTGCAACATGTCTTTCACCCGCGGTGCGCCAGACGACGAGAGTCTTCATCGCGCTCATTGCGCTAGGGTCCAGCGAGGCATGGAATGGGGAAAGGAGGAAGAACGGGAAGCAATGAAGAGCGAGGTCGTTGAATTTTCGAGTTCAGTGAAGTTGAAAAACGGAAGCAGGGGTCGGATAGTATATTTCAGTGCAGACGTTGGCGGAAGAATAGGGTCAAAGGTCGGCGGTTTCTAAGTTCATACTCTCGAATGATACTAAGTCCATATCAACCTCAGTTACGCACCCTGCTCGATACTATAAACCTGTCGTTGGCAGCTCCTCACCTGACTTCATCAGTTCTGCAAGCCTCTAAGGCCTATTTATTCCTCCTTAACCCCCTGAATACTAAACCTGGGCGCGAGAGGATCGTCGGATGCGTAATTGCCCAACGTATAGAAACCGCTATGGCAATTGCCATTCCGGCTGAACTACAAGATAATTCCAAAAGCGCCTCGTCGCTCATAGCAGTCGACCCCGCAAAGGGCATTTTCTGCTATCCGGCCGCATTGCGAACGCCGCTTGGAATACCGCGTCTTTTCGTCCCGTCCGCCTATCGCAGGCAAGGTATAGCTACATTGTTGCTGTCGGCCGCTGCCGAAACATTTGTGTATGGATGCCCTCTTGATCCTACGAAAGGACAAGTGGCTTTCACGCAGCCCACCGGTGACGGAAGTGCCGTTATGTTGCGTTGGGGCCATGGAGGTGTAAGGATATATGAAGAGTGATACTGGAATGTACATAAGGATGCATGTGCACATGTTTCAATACGATCGTTGCCAATGACCTCAGGCGTCGAATGTGCTAGTAAGGGTAGTCAGCGCTGGATGTGGTGGCAAGAGTAACAAGTGCACGAAGCAGAAAAAGAAAACAGCGACGACGAAGCAAAACGCAACGATCAGGAAGAAATCGCGGGCTACACGGAACGTACAACATTACTTTCCGTTTGAGCGTTAGTGAAATGCTGCACCCACAAATCGTATTTTCGTAGCGCTCATACTCGCGACGACGATGAAGGTTACGGCCAAGGTTTCTGTGTCTGCGACGGCCAGCGCCTGCACGGGAGAGGGTGCTCTGGGCTGGGTATCGTGGATTCTTACAGGCATCCATACGCCTCATAAGAGTTAACCTTTTTACAAGGAGGAAAGGCTATCGTCAGGTGAACATAGTACTAACTAAACACGTGACTACTCGGACTAGTCCATAACGGGTCCTTCACAGAGGGCTTCCAAGAAGTTTTTCAGGTCTTTCTGTGGAATCTCTAAGACGCTGGCGTCGAAGGATGTATGTCGTGTTCTCGTATTGCACTTGACTTTGGCGTCAAGAAATGCGACACCAAATTCACTGCGAGAGGAAAGGGTTCAGTGCTGAGCTCATGAGCCAACGACAGACGACATCACGATACTTTTTACGGAGGTCGCCAAATTCGAGGGATGCCATGATACCGACGACCATATATGCGTTCGTATTCTCATTTAGGCATGCGACGACAAATGGCAGACTTTTGCGTTTCGACTGTATACCGACACTCGTGCCCGGAATGCGGTCGCGCAGCACGTCCACAAGCCATAGTGCCAATCGCGAGAGCACTCCAGGATGCGAGAAAAGAGGCAAGTCCGGTCCCTGAGAAAGCAGGACAACTCGATGATTTCGCATAGTGCGAATGTCCTGCTTGTCGATGATGGAGGTGCCCTGTCGGATGATAGCACGATGAAGACTCATAGCGAGCTTCAGTGCCTCACGAAGTGAATCAACGCTTTTGAGCCGTTGAGGCTTGCATTGTCAGGAGGAGTCGAATCGAAGGACTCACTCATTAAGCGCATCGAAAGCCGCCCAGAAATTCCTAGCCCACCAAGTCAATCTCTGCTTCGTCTCTTGCTCGATCTTTTCCCCTTCGTCCTGATCAACGGGATTCCTGGCCTTGTATGAGGCTCCTTCCGCGGGAAGGTTGGTTCTGAGCATTTCCTTTGTTCCTTCTCGAACTTTATCGGCTTCCCAGATTCTTCCACTTCCGAACCATTCTCCCCCGTTCCGCGACCCTTCCACTTCTATTTCTAGCTTGACACCACTTGCAAGGTCTAAAAGAGCGCCAAGGCCCTCCACAGCATCTGCCGCCGACAACGGTTGGGTGCGATATCCGTAACACCGCGTAAATGAAGGGTACTGTAGTTCAAGTAGACCGTACTCGGGCGCAATCTCTTCTAGCTTTTTCAGAAGATTGCGCTTCAAATCCATGTCCATGTGCGAGTACGGTTGCTGTGTCTGTGGTATTGAAAACCTTTTTTTTAGCGTTAGCAAGGATCGAGGCAACATTTCTAGCACTCTCATACCCCATTTTTGCGAGAAGTCCAGTGAGCCGGCTTCTCCCACGTTCTTTCCATATGCCAAGCTTATTTGCTAGATAACTGGAATGGAACATGGCATCATACAGTGTCCAATGTCGAAAGAGCATGAACCGCAGTTCATCCGTTGCGCGTATATTCGTATCATCTGGATTTAGGGACGCAGAAGAGCCGTTCGTTGCATCGACGGGAAGTGGGTTAAGCCGGAAGACTTCGTCATAATATATAGAGTGATATGATTCGTAAGTTTCCCTCGATATTCGTGATGTGATATACTGGTATGTCAAACCCAGTATTGCAAGCCTGGAGAATCGAGAGTTTAGCAAACATGTCGAAAGATGCCACGGATTACCTACCAGAGCATATCGTTGTCGACTCGTTCAAGGACTGTTGCCAATATATAAATGGTCCCTGCCGCACTTTGCCCATGATATGTTCCACCCAAATAGTGTTTGGCTATTGTAGAATCGTACGCATCGCGCTGTTCACGTGTCATTCGTTTCGACTATGCTCAAATTTAGTTATCATGCGCGCGTCCACTTCGGTCAAGTCACGTACCTCGTCAACTCGACGACGCTTACTGGGATCGGATTGGTCGTCGGCTATTCTACGCCTCTTCTTTGGCGTGCTGGACTCGTGATCTTCATCGTATTCACCTTCTACGTGATGAGGGGATTCCGAATCGGTGTAATAATCCGAGTCCTCGTCATCCGAATCTGGCAAAGGTTCGTACTATCTAAAGCATGAGCGCCAATAAAACCCCAAGGTGAACGACATACCTGTAAGGCTTCCCAAGCCTCGCGTTCTTCCTGAAGTTTCTCCGCTCCACCATCGTCCCATAGTACAACACGTTCACCAACTTCGCCTCCGAGAAATAACGTGGTTAAGTTCAGCGGTCGTGAGGAATCGATGACATGGACCGTGAGGTTGCTGCCAAAGTTACCAAACCACTCAGTTTCGGAGGTCAGCTCCAGAATTCCTCCCATGTTCAGCAAGATCAATGTTTGTAGCTGAGCAGGAGACGACTATATTAACCAGAATTGCTGAAAGGGTGCAATGCGCGTAGCGCACCTCTGAATACGATAGAAGATCATCGCGAATCCGTTCCAACTCGTCGAATCCGGGTACTGGAACTATTCTATGTATTACGTCGTCTTGATTGAATAGGTCGCTGAGCATACGCGCGGCACAGAGGGCGTCCACATCTGGGGCAACCAGAATGACGACGGAAGATGCGGAGGTGAGAGGAGATGCCCTAAAGGACGCCAAGATTTTAGCATAAGCCTCGGCATAAGATGGTCGTTGACCGTTGGCAAGGTGAGGCGGTGGTATGTAAACCATGATGAGTGTAGTTGTAGTAGTGTGTCATGATTAAAACATGGCCTGTGACCAGATTCACATGCGCGTGACAGTTCGTGTAACTACTCTATTCCCAGTGTGTCATACTGCTCAGCAATCCTCCGCTATAACGGTACATCAGAAAATACGTCAGCCTAACGAGAACAAAATACTGACCTTGTAGGGTTCGAATGACGCGAGAAATAGTCAAAATCAATATTCACTAGGTAGCTGCTGTCAAGTTGCCGACAGAAATGACGAGGCTGGTCCTACCGGCTAAAGCAAGAATAAGCTATATTTCACTATCAGCATACGTCACGATAAGGTTAGTGAATCTGAACGTACAGCACGTTGCTCAAGCGGGAGATGAATTGCTGTGCCCGTCCGGAGATCCTCGTCCATGCCAAAATGGACATAATATTGTCCTGAGATGGGAGTAGCGTTAGGATTCACAAAGTCGTGCTTCATAATAAATCAGCTTGCCGGTGTCCGTAAAAATCTGTTATGGTAGTAGTTAAAGGTATAAAATCAGACCAAATAGCATCTAAATACCTCTCGACCGAATCCTCGAAAAGCCCTACTAATCAATGATAGTTCATTTCCGTTCCTATCGATGATTGGAAAGTGCCAAGCCAGAAATCCAGAGTCAACATTCCCAAATTGTTTATAGATCGCCGTGTTGGGTTCTGGCTGGGATTCTGACGCGGTTGAGACAACTGGTCTGTGATGCTCATCACTAGCGAAACGATTGGCAAAAGAAAAAGTCAGCAATCCAAAACAAAAGAAATACCGGATGAAAAGCTCGTAACGTCTCCGCCAAGGATGCCATATCTGCTGAACTTCTGCAAAGGTATCGAGGAGGGGTTCGCCACTGGGTGTGTACTGATTCAAGCCATGAAGGTGTTGGACGAACATGCGTGAGTTGATCCATGCAAATGGCCGACGAAGCTGGAATATACTGAGCAACGGCACTGTCATGGCCAATAAGCTAAATACATACCCACAAGATGGGGGAACCCGCGCTATCCATGACAACCGCTTTAAATGGTCTGTGGGTGGCGAAGGCTTGGCGCGCAAACACGCCGAAGAAACTGCTAGACTCCTCTGCGATATAACCAACGGTTTCCCCTTGCTTATTGCCTGTGATTGGTGCAGTTATGATTTGCACAGTATCACATCAGGAAGGAAGAAGAAACTTTACTTATAGAGTATTTGTTGGATTGCTCGAAGCCGATAAATATGTTGAGCATCTCAATCTGTCTGGTGGGTCGAACTTACAGCAATGACTGTAATTCGCGAGAATGGAGAGGAACAAACCTCTCGACAACAAGCATGTCATGTCTGAGGAGGTTTCTGAGCCCATCTTCTGGTCGATTCACCGGCGTGCGCTGACTGGCTCGCCAAAGCGGAGAAGATTCCTCTAGAGGGACAGATTCACGGGGAAAGGAGTCCAGCACCGCCAGATCATCTCTGTCTCTGGGAGAACGCAATTTCGGTGGTGTGCGTTTCGGAAAACGAGAAAGTGCATAGGCACGGTGACTAGCGAAGGCCTGTCTGAAGGTCACTGGAGAGAACATGTCATTCCAAGTCACGTGTTTCCAAATTCTACGGCCAACAAGCGTTGACCAGTTTTCCAGCGCTGCCAGTCTTATGCAGTGCCGTGGCAAGGTCTTTCCGGCCCTGTGCTCTGCCTCCTGCGTTTCCCGGTCGGCGTCGACTGCTGCAAAACTGAAGGTGCCGTTCCAACTGCGTCAAATATAATCCCCGTCTCATTCCGAGTCTCACAGCCTCGGGTATGGAGTGTTAGCGTCGAGTCCTCCAGCAACAATTTCGCAGCTGGTATCGGCATTAACTCATCAGTTTCTGCCCGAGTTGGACCCGGACATGTTTCATCTCCTAGATTGGATGCGAAATCCAAATGGCATCCTCGGCGGAAGCCCGCGCCTTCGTTGGATACGGCCTCAACATCGCCAAAGGCCTCAAATTTACCAAGCTTATCGCAGGCTCCGTCTTCCGATGCTCTGAGTAAATGGGCACGTCCGAGGCCAATGGCTCAGCCGCAAAAACGAAATGGTGAAAAGTCAAGAAAGAACGTCACTACCTCGTTCCAGGAGATTGTACAACCGAAGCAGGGAGTTGAACAAGATGGTAGCCCGGGTGTTACTCCGCAAGACACGAATACTATACCAATAGACGTCGTATCCGGTATCGAGGCAGACGACGTAGATTCAATAGACTCTCGTCAGCGTCGTAATGAACGTCGACGCTGGGAAACCAAATGGAAAAAGCGCATATTCAGTGAAGACCAGATGGAGAGCGTAGGCGCACGAATGGATAAAGACAAGCTCAGAAAAAAGAAGACTCCACTGCCCGAAAAACGAGTCTCCGTAGATGTCTTCATTCCAACCACAGTGTCTCTCGGGACGTTAGCTAGGTTGCTTGGAGTTCGATTAGGTAAAGTCTGCCACGACCATCTCGATTTATCTCGCTCTCAATGCGACTAGAACACCTACAACAAACCATGAGACAAGCTGGGTTGTCCGAAGAAGCGCAGTATGACCACGGTATGCCAGAAGTTCGAGCTGCGAAATGCTGTTGTTAATAGTGCCCCATCCCCGCTAGTGCTGACATCCGATTATGCCATTCTGCTAGCTGAGGAGTTCGGCAAAAATCCTATTGTCAATGATGAAGCTTCCTTCGATTTGTACACACCGTCAGTGTATTCCGATCATCATAGCATACATCACACTGAGAATTTGCTTATATCCGCTCAAGACCTCCACATCCCAATCCATCATCTCTCCCTGTTCGTCCACCAGTGGTCACAATTATGGGACACGTAGATCATGGGAAGACGACGCTACTGGATAAATTGCGCTCATCTTCTGTAGCGAAAGGAGAGGCAGGTGGCATTACACAGCACATCGGAGCCTTCTCTGTCCCTGTTTCGGCATCTGGGGATGGTTCTGATGGACCGCGATCGATAACATTCCTAGACACGCCTGGACATGCAGCGTTTTCGGCAATGCGTGCTCGTGGGGCTGGTGTCACCGATATCATCGTACTTGTTGTCGCTGCAGATGATGGCGTCATGCCTCAGACGCGGGAAGTAATAGAACTAATCAAGAAGGATGACAGTAAACTGGGACTGGTCGTCGCTATTACTAAAGTTGATAAACCTGGCGTTGACATCGTCAGTGCACCCATTCTTTCTGCATGAAACATAACTTACCGATGCGATAGGACGCGGTGTATAAAGCGCTTATGGCAGAGAACATACACGTCGAAGCCTTCGGGGGTGACATCCCATCCGTTCAGGTTTCGGGCCTAACGGGTCATGGGTTGCCGGAGTTGGTGGAGACCATATCGGCAATTGCGGAGGTACAAGACCTCAGAGCGGAAAGCGAGGGTTCCCTGCACGGCTATGTTATAGAATCCAAAGTTCACAAAGGACTTGGGCGAGTCGATGCATCCGTGTTTCTGGTACTTACTAATTGCCTTTCCACTGACAGGTCTGTAGCCACCGTTCTGGTTCTACGCGGCAGTCTGGCTACGGGTTCGCACATCATCAGCGGTGTAAGCCATGCGAAGGTTCGTTTAATGCATGACTCCTCCGGAACATCCATCAAAGCCGCCTACCCTGGAATGGCTGTCACCGTATCTGGCTGGAAATCCCTTCCCAATGCCGGAGATGAAGTTCTCCAAGGTAGCGAAGCCGAGATCAAGAGAGCCGTTACCAATCGCATTCGCAGGGCGGATATTGCGTCATCTCTTGTTGATGTCGAAGCGATCAACGCTAGCCGGAGGCAAGAGAGGGAACAGCGGCAACTCGTCGCGCAGTCAGACAGCAGCCTAAAGGAGACTATCAACAGCAATGAAGGCTTGAAGGAACTCCGTCTGATTGTCAAAGCCGATGTAAGTGGTAGTGCAGAAGCGGTGGTTGGTGCCTTGCAGGGCATTGGCAATAAGAAGGCAATGACCAAAGTAGTATCTTCGGGCGTTGGGGAAATCACCGAGTCGGATGTCATGATGGCGAAAGCTGTTGGAGGTAGGTCATACTCTATATGGAAGGCCGATCAGGTACTCACCCATCTAGGTATGATCGTTGGGTTCTCCGTACCAACGCCACGGGCCATAGAGTCTCTCGCCGCGAGAAATGGTGTTCCCATTAGCTCATCAAACATCATATACCAGCTTATGGACGACATCAAGGAGCGGGTAATCAAACTACTCCCCGTCATTACCGAGACCCGAGTGATCGGCGAAGCAACGGTCCTTCAGTTGTTTGATATCCAGCTCAAAGCGAAGCAAAACAAGAAGATTGCCGGCTGTCGCGTTGTCAACGGTGCTTTGGAGAAAGGCAAGTTCGCGAGGGTCATAAGAAACGGAGAGACAATACATGACGGTACGATGTCCATCATTTGTACTCTTTCTAGAGGCTGAAACTATCTACAGGTACTGTGGATACTATGCGCCACTTGAAAAAAGACGTGATGGAAGTACGCAAAGGCTTCGAGTGTGGACTCAGCTTTACATCGTTTGACGATTTCCTGGCCGGAGACTTGATTCAGATGTATGAGAACATAGAAAGACCAGGTGTCTTGTAGATCGATGCATTAGTCGTACACTTGCTTAATTGTATTTATAATCTCTAATACTCATGCTCGAGCAGATTGATTTACGTGGTCCAGGACAAGATCTTTCCCACCAATTGTTCCAGTGCGACCACCGACACCAAAGGTTAAACTAATGTTGCCCAAGTCTCGGGTAGGCTTTTCAAGAATCGTCCAGCTGCGCGAATCCTTCTTTTGAAGATGCAACTCGACCTGCAAGAAGAGACCAATTATAGAGTAGATGACGCTGATCTCTTCCACCAGATGAACTGACCTTGGTTCCGAAAAATTGAACAGTGGATTCTGCAGGAGTGATCGGTCCGAACAATTGCAATGTACGAGTGAACCGCCTCGAGTTCGGCAGATGGATATCGATACCGATCTGGAGTGTGTTCAATCGGTCAGTTAAATACGCAGTCGCATTGGGAGAATAGACGACGGCAAGATATCATATTACCTGAGTCTCGTCGAATTCAATATTGCTTCGTTCTCGATCCGCTTGTTTAGCAAAGATGGAAACATGGACCTTGTCAAGAGTCTGATAATGATCCATTCGACATTCGACCTTTTCTTCCGCCTGCGGAATTTAACAGCGGATTTCAGTCGTGACAGATTCACAAAAACGCACAGCAACAGGTTGATTTTTTCGCAGTGGCGAAAACACATGTTTGCCAGTTCTGCATCCGGGTATCTTTAAGAATTCCTCGAATTCCAGTACTCGACGTTTGCAGCAAAGATAACCCTGATCGACGTTACTGTCCGCGGCGATAAGAGGGGAGATTATGCGGACATGCCTTGCTGCCTTCTCGGAATATCGGCTGGGGGGGCGTGAACTACGTGGCTCGCGGCACAATAGCGGGTGACTTACCGGTGCAGGATGATAGACACACACAGAACCGTCTCCATGCCTGCTTACCTCGTCGCTCACAAAGGCGATGCCACAGCCGTTTCGTTTGCAGCGTGTCCCTGGTTCCACAAGCGCGTTTGGATCATCTTCCTCTTCAAGGAGTGGGACGGGGGCAGGCACCGCCGCGGCTGCTACGCCAGAAACGACGGCACCGATGGGACGCGACGTATATGTCTCCGTGCCGGATGCTGATCCAGACATTGTCACCGTATCGACCGAGGAAACAGGTTCAGGCTTTGGCTCGGCCTCTGGAGCGTCTGCGCTATGGGATTCCGCCTCTGTGCATCCCTACGAATAGACGATCAGATTGGAAGTGGCGTTGGAGTGAAAGGACGAACGGGGATCTTCATGAATTCATCAAAGTCCAAGACAGGTTTGTTCACATCGGCGCAACAGGACCAGGACTTTAGACCTTCGTGGAAGACCTGGCAAAAAAAAAACATCAACACATCAGGCCCAATCGGACAGACAAGGCAATTCACTGGAGCCCCAGGATGATATATGCATTTCTCATCTGATTGTCCATCGAGGTCTTTACCGCATCCTCTGCGCCTGCAGATCGGCATCGCGAAAGACGAATTATAACGGGTGAGAGTTTACAATACAATAGTCTAGTTTAGTGAGTTGAATGAGATTATTAGGAACTGGTTAGGTTCTAGTCGAGCTTTGTCAGCGGTGGAAGTGTAAAGAAAAGATTGGAACGCTATCAACATCAGCTCAAGCCACCTCCATACGCTTCCCAGGCCAGAAAACCAACGCCCCAAGGCCCAACGCGGCCAAGGGTCCGCGCAACGGTCATCATCCGCCGCCGACGCTGGCCTTCATCTGGATGTTTTATGTGGCTCTGGGCGTGAACAAAAAATGATGAGATTCCACTGTCATGTAGCTTTTGTCTGAGAATTGAAAGTATCGTAAGATCCTTTCCATCATGAGTCAGTCTGTGGACGTGGACCGTGTGTCTGGCGATGTCCCACGGCGTGCTCACTGACTCATATGCAAGACCGGCCACGACCTTCGGGAACGCAGAGAAAACAGTTAGTCCAGGAACCAAATCGTATCTTCGACTCTCACCCCGCCTGCGATAAGTGTCATTCCATGAAACATCCGAGGGTATAATTGACCCCATGAAATGTCGTTTCCTTTTCTTGCATTCCATATTGAAAGCATCTGTTCAGATTTCGCCCTTGCTTCTAGAGCAATGCTTCGCGTGACTTCGAACAGGGCAAAAAACACAGCGAACCCTTGGTAGGTTAAATCAAGATCTGGAAAACGGGTGCCGGGGCGGAGGGAGGAGCATACCAGCCATGTCTTTGCCTACGCCCCAGCCCCAACCATTCCATCCTCGTCCGGCCATATCTCCGACTTCCTTCATCCAAGTTCTCAATTGACGGATGTCCTCAATGTCGTCCCTCCGTGTGTTCGTCATAGATTTAGTTCCAAGAAAGACTTCTTTCCAGGCCTTGGACCATGAAGCCCCTCCGGAACCTCCCTCGAGGATCAGACGTACGTTTTCAGCCGGAGCAGCGACTAGTGCTTGCATGCCGCCAGCAAGAGCACCTCCCAGGGCAGCGGAGAACACGGCATGATGCCTTCCTATGTTCGATTCCAATATCGTCGCGACCTGCGAGTATGTCGTCCAGAGAACAGTGCCCAGAGCTGCGTTGACCAGCATCGGGGGTAGGAAATGCTTGGGTATAACAACGAACTAGATGCTTAGGTTAGCTTCTTTGCATCGAAGCATGCGGAGGACTGTCATCCGTACTCCTTGTGCCTTGACCAAGGTAAATACATAGTGCGGAGTCAGCGATGCTCCATGTTGTGTGGCAAGGCTGCGCAGAGTCTGCCATCCGCTGACTATTCTCTCTTCAGACAAGACAACCTGTTTGTGACGGAAAATGTCGAACCTTTGGATGGTCGGAAGAGCCGTACAGGTCGAGAAAAGTAAAGAGCGAGACTTCGCGTGAGTGTCCGGGCGACTGCGGCTTGCACATTGGCGTGTTGATTCTCTGTAGTCTCTCGATCAACAAGCTGTTTGTTAGCAATGTGAAATGGACGAACTGTTTTGAGTTGACCTAGCATCGCTGAGGGCATCCGACATCCAGGAAACTAAGAAAAAGGACGCATGGACGAGGATGAACGAGTTCGGCAAAGTGTAAAAAAGCAAGGTCAAAGTAAACGCTGGATGACGGGAGTCACATTATGTGCGGCTGGTCTGGTTGTTAAACTATTAGCTACCAATTCAGACTCGACTGGACGGCATCGAACGGAGAGCCATCGGTTCCTATCGAGCTCTACCGTAAAAGAACCCCTTCATCGAAATGTACGTACGGTAATTACCGGCCGAAATGTTAAGCTTCGAATCTGGCCTCGTACAGGCCTTCAAACCATACGTTATGTACTCCTATGCCACCCGACAAATGGCTCGATTCGTACAGCTGCTAAGTCGTGCTACACAGGCTCACGCCTTCTATCGAAGCTACACAGTGTCCGGTATTGCGGTCGCAGAGCAGTATCACGACGACTTCAAGTTCTGGCCGTCCTTCTTCTCTCCGGCTGAACAGCGCATTGTGCTTGCTGCCGCACTTTTGAAGCTTGACAGCAGCGAGAGCAAGAAATATCGCCAACGGAGAAAAGCGTACGTTGGCAATCGGGCTTCTGCTTTGGCAGCTCCAGATCTATTCTTTCCGGATGAATATTATAATTTTCACGAAGTAAGTGTCGACATCTAAAGGGACCGCGTCATGCCACTGATACTTCTAGGGCCACTATGATGGCGTTATTCACCATTATCGTGAAATGCACCTCGCTTCGTGGCCGGAGGCTGAAATTGGAGGGTTGCGGCCCGTCCTCGACCGGCTTTACTCATTGTGTCCTACTCAAGACACACAGACACACCTTCTTCACCTAGCGTCTCATGGGGAAATCCTTCCACATATAGATAACGTTCACGCTAGTGGCTCTTGGATCCTCGGAGTCAGCTTGGGTTCCGAATGGACCCTCAAATTGGAGAATTCGCAATTAGGCGACTCGTTTCAATTAACCCTACCTTCCGGAAGCGTTTATCTTCAAAGGTTAAAATTCTTTTTTCCGGCACACGCAGAAGAGTGACTCTGTTTTTCTTCATCGCTATGACTAGGAACAGACTACGATATGACTATAAACATTCCGTCTTCGCGCCGAACATGGCGAGTATGTCGAATGCTCAACGACTGAGTGTAATGGTCAGGGTTCGTTTAGTTGGACTCGATCTTTGGCCGTGCATGACCTAAGTTCTTCATGTTACAGGATCTTCCGGCCAAGTCCGCCTAGCGCGATGAGAACTTACCCTGCATGTCGCCCCGTGGAAATTAAACGAGCATCATTCGATTATGCAGACCCATCGGGTGATACCAAGAATACTTGATGAACACATGCCTGACGTTCTAAAAACTCTACTGAATCGAAGCCTCCTCTGGGACTTTCAGGCACGATTATCAATTATCGCACTTCCAACGTCACTTGATGGAATCCCTTGCATCATCATCAAGGCCTAAAAAAGATAACGTCGTCTGGTATGACCTTCAGCCCTTTCAACGTCCTTTTACCGTTTACCGCTGCATCTGGTGGCTGCACTTGCCGACAACTAGTCTTTCATGCCGTCGGTGGGGTTCGGGAAATGAATTGACCTACGGGCGAGTCCTTTTACGTGGTAGTGCAGGAACATGTTTCTGCCGCGGGTGGATGTCAGTTCCTCAAGACTTGTATTTCTCGTGTACAAGACTTATCCCATATTTGATTTTTCCCCCTAAATCAAAGAGGATCTTGGAGCAAAAGAGATTATTTCTTGAATTTGATGCACGATGATCTTCCCCGAGCTCGATCATTGTTGGAGGAAAAGGCATCTCGTCACAATGTAACCCCGAATTTACGCCTTCTGATCATCCCTTACAGGGACATGGGCGAACATGAGGTTTCTGGGGGACAAAGGTATATCACCACTTCTAAACGTTCCGTACCGGGTTTGTAAAACAGCAAGCTTCTTGGTTCCAAAAGAGATTTCGATGGAGCGTCTGAGAAAATCTAACAAACAACAAGCGAATAAATACAGTCTAGTAGAATAGAATACACTGCCAATGCCTCATAATCGATACAAAGGAATCCGTGAAAAAGCCCGGTGAAGAAGTGCGTCCGTCAATGATCGATAGTATCCTCTATGCTATTAAATTGAGTGCTAGGTTACTTTTGTAATGCCGGCGGCACTGTCAGACAAGGCAATCAACGACCTGTAACGCATATCACTGGACTTTTGGAACATACGGTAAACTGACGATCTTGCCGTTGTCATCTTTGATTACTAGGACCTGCGTCCCCTTGGGCGATGAGAGACGTGTCAGCTACGCGATGACCTGGAGAATAAATTTGGCTCACATCTGGCATACGGCTCGTCGATTGCACTGTACCATAGACAATCTGGGCATTGGACGCCCAGAAAAAGACGCGTGTTCCAGCCTAAATAGCTATGTAAGTTTTGAGTATAGTCATAGAAGTGCGTAAAACTGTACAGGGAATGCGTTCATAGCCAAAATACCAGGCACAGGCAGGTTTCCTGCAGTGTTGGTTTCTGAGTCCTGCTGACCCTGGCCTTTTATAAGGCAGACAGATCAGAACTTAGCGAAAGACGCGTATTGTGAAAAGAAGAAAGATCGAGAAGTGAATCATTGTTTTGACGGAATCAGTGGCATAATCGTCAAGCAGGTGAAATGAATGCAAATTTCCTGTGAAAGCGCGGACGATGTTCAACGGCATGTATTGTGATCTCGTCGGGAAGGGACGAACCGTCATCTCGTTCTAGCTCCAGATCAACCGAACGCGCATGTTGTTGTGCTAAAGCTGGCCAGTGAATCGAAATCTTCGCTGTTTCGGAATAGAATGACATTGTAGGAAATTGAGCAGGGAGCATGTCTGCAAAACTGTCGAACAAGGACACGAGTTGATCTGAAGGATCTACGTAATCAACACGCGAGGTTGCAGGTCGATCCTGCAGAATGGCTAAGTTCATGAGCATGTGCGTCTCAGAGACACGCACAGAGGGCACCGTTTTAATTCCGTGCTTCGACCATACAGACTCAAATATTTCTAATATCCCTCAGCCGAAAGGGAGAGGGACCCATTGATCCTCGGAGCGCGAGTTGCTTCAGAAATGTGAGGCAAAGCCTCTGTGCCGACCATTGTAGCCGGCCCTGGAGTACCATTTCGTAACCGGCGCGGTTGAAAACTAGCCTGCAGATGGAGGACATCTCTTCGTTTACGATATGTGGGATGAGGAAAGACCATTGAATATTGTTCCATGATTCTGCCCAGGTTGGCATGTGTATGATCTTGTTAGATGAACGGAAGCTAGGCAAACACTACAACACTAACATCAGGGGACTACACTTCATCGACAATGCCTGCACCAACAACTACCTCGAAAAACACATCGGCTGCTCGTCATGATATGTCGGTTATCCTAGTAACAGGTTCATACGATCATGAAATCAGGTTTTGGGAGGCTTGGAGCGGTATATGTTCCAGAACCATTGCTCGTACAGGCGAAACAGGCGTGAGCGAAGTTCCCGACCAAAGTATATTTTCTATCAATAAAATAAAAAAAATAATAGCAGGTCAATCGACTCGCAATATCGCCGGAGTGAGCGACGTTCGGCTAATAGTCTCTGCATTCCTGATCTCCAAGTCACAGCAAACGGCTTCTCGCCGCGGCGATCCACAAGAAGGTGAACATCTATGAGGTCGCCAGCACGTCCTCCGATCCGGTGAGTCGCTATTCGGCGTTCCAAGGTGTTCCTCGCTAAGAGTCATTAGCTCGTAACATTCGAAGGCCACACGATGAATGTCACATCGGTCTCGTTCCACAATGAGGGGAAGTGGCTAGTCACCGGTAGTGAGGACGGCACCATTAAGATTTGGGATCTCCGGTACATTATCGCCCTTGGATGAATGGATCAGAATCATACGTTCTAACGAGCCATTAGCAGTTCGCAACTTCATAGAACCTATGACAACTCATCCCCAGGTATTTGGACACTGTGTTCTTCTTTACCCACTTGGCTCAACGGAACTTTGACAGTCAATGATGTTCTCATACATCCGAACCAAGGCGAACTTATCTCCTGTGATCAAGGGGGCAGCATTAAACAGTGGGATCTCACGGACAATATCTGTTCTCATGAACTTGTCAGTTCGCTGATCGTGCTGATTGACTGGGAAAAGCCGTTGACGTCACTCCAGACTCCCGCAGGAGATGTTCCAATCAGGTCGGTCACTCTTGCTTTGGATGGATCATTTTTGGTCGCCGGGAACAACAAGGTAACCTCTCTTTGCTTCACAGGGCGTGACGAGCTCATCTGAGCACTCACTCAGGGTCAATGCTATGTTTGGAGAGTCAACGACGAAAACTCCAATTTGGCACGTTTCCAGGCAGTGACGAGATTTCAGGCGCACAACAAATACTTGACTCGTTGTTTGCTTAGCCCGGATGCAAAGTACGGTATTGGCGGGCTTTCAATACATGGTTCTGACGTCTACCAGGCATTTGGCCACCTGCTCCGCGGACACAACTGTCAGGCTTTGGTCTATCTCACACAATTACGAGTTCAAACACGAGAAGACTCTCGTTGGGCACCAACGTTGGGTCTGGGACTGCGCTTTTAGCGCCGATTCAGCATGGCTAGTGACAGGTAATAGGACGACGCAAATAATTTCGCTAGTCGTTCACGTTCATTCCAGTTTCATCCGATCATACGGCACGTCTCTGGGAAATAGCTTCAGGGGAGACTGTTAGGCAATACAACGGTCATCACAAAGGTATTTTTTTTGGAGCTGCGTCATTTAAAGATCGCTGAGATTGCAAAACAGCGGCTGTTTGCTGTGCTTTGCATGATGGAACAAGCTGACTGCTCGGAGTTCAGCGCTCATGAATATGAAGGGGATGGATGGTAGTGGGCACGATCGAACTGCCACACCAATACCCGTGACTGAGAGGTATGCACACATAGGCAGACGGCTTTCGCGCTTGGCCCGCCGGTAAGATGGGCCAACTGTTTCCGAAGTGAGAATCGATCAGGAAATGCTTTCAATTCAAATGGCAAGGAGTTCCGGAAGTGCCAGCCGTTGTACCGGAGGCATGTAATGGCGGGGTGCCAATTCTCAGCAGAAAATCTCCGCTGCGCAAGCTCATTGAAATGCGCACTAAGCCTAGACCTTATCCATGGGTAACATGTTAAGACACGAACGGCGCGTGCAAGATCTTCAGTTCAAAGAGGATCAGCGTCTCATTCGTGGCAATCTGGTTGCTATTTTTGGTACCTCCTCTTGAATCGGCCGAGTGACCAATCAGAGTAGCGCTTATCTCCAAAACGTCAGCTGACCAAGAACCCGGTTTATTCCGACCTCTTATCTGTTCCACTCTGCTTTTTTTTTTGTTCGGGTTATAGGGTTTTGAGTGGCGGCCTTGAGTCCTAGCCTTCTCCTTATAACATCCTCGTCGTCGTCACCTCTCATCGAAGAAGGTCCATGGCCAGTGTTGATTTCGACAGTCTTCGAACAGATCACACCCCCCTTGTATCCGAATCCGCTTCTGCGGAGAATATCAGCGGCTTCCACGCAGTTGAGCGTGACCCTTCGTCTTGGGCAAGCTCTTTGCCTGCGAGTCAGGGATTGTATCTCAACGATTATGAGAAAGATTCTTGCGGTGTCGGTTTTCTATGCCACATTAAAGGAGAACCCAATCACAAGATTGTCTCTGACGCTCGTCAGCTCCTCTGTGCAATGACACATCGAGGAGCGACGGGCGCTGACAGTCGCGACGGTGATGGAGCGGGGGTCATGACCGCAATCCCTCATCATTTCTTCCAGAGAGAGGCTGAGAGAGATATCGGCTGCACTCTTCCCGAACCGGGACAGTATGCTGTTGGCAACGTCTTCTTCAAGGCAAATGATCCCGTCCAGCTCCAGAACCACCAAGCGATCTTCGCGAAGATAGCCAACGAGCTTGGGCTGAGAGTTTTGGGATGGCGCGAGGTTCCTACCGACGGTACAATCCTCGGTCCGGCGGCGAGCAGCAAGGAACCCGCGATTTACCAGCCCTTTGTTGTCCTTCGAGCGCACTATGGCGACGGCACCGCCAATCAAGGAGGCACTTTCGATGCGAAGCATTTTGAACGCCAACTATATGTTCTTCGAAAGCATGCAACTCATACCATGTTTGTGATTTCGTCTCTTAGCGTCTTCTCAGCGGCTCAATTGGTTTCTGTCATAAAAGTACCCTTGCAAAAGGCTTCTACGTTTGTTCCCTTTCGTCCAAAAACATCGTCTACAAAGGCCAGCTATCCCCTTCCCAAGTTTACAATTATTACCATGACCTCAATCATGTCCTATATCGGTCGCATTTTACTCTGGTTCATTCCCGCTTCTCCACAAACACGTTTCCAAGTTGGGACAGAGCCCAGCCACTGAGATGGGCTGCACATAATGGTTCGTAACGTTACATTCTTGGAAGCAATGCCATACTGAAGAGGCACAGGGGAGATAAACACTGTTCGCGGTAACAAGAATTGGATGCGTGCCCGTGAAGGAGTACTGTCATCGCAAAATTTCGGCGACCAGCTGGATCTACTTTATCCTATCATCGAAGCGGGTGGGTCGGATTCGGCTGCTTTTGACAACGTGCTGGAATTGCTCGTTGTGAATGGCGTTGTCACATTGCCGGAAGCCATCATGATGCTCATCCCAGAAGCGTGGCAAAGCAACGAGTATATGGAGCCTCAGAAGCGGGCATTCTACAATTGGGCTGCATGTTTGCAGGAGCCTTGGGATGGCCCTGCGCTTTTTGCATTCAGCGACGGCCGTTACTGCGGGGCAAATTTGGATCGAAACGGCCTCCGTCCTTGCCGTTATATTGTCACGAACGAGGACATAATAGTTTGCGCATCGGAAGTCGGAGCGCTCTATATCCCTCCGGAAAAGGTTGTGCAGAAAGGACGGCTCAAGCCAGGTCGGATGCTTCTAGTCGACACCCTTGAAGGCAGAATTGTTGACGACAAGGAGCTCAAGCGCACAACTGCTACGAAACAAAACTTCGCTTCCTGGCTTGAAGGCCACGTCATTCAAGTTCCTAATATCATCAAACGCGTTAGACGCAGCAATATAACCCTGGAACCCGTTTTGGACGACGCCACCCTTAGCACCGATCCGAAGCTACTAGCTTTCGGATTTACTGTCGAGCAACTTAATCTCCTCATGCTACCGATGGTGACGGACAGCAAGGAAGCATTGGGTTCCATGGGCAATGACGCCCCTCTCGCTGCCATGGCTGTTCAACCTCGAATCATATACGATTATTTCCGCCAATTATTCGCTCAAGTGACCAATCCACCGATTGATCCCATCCGGGAGAGCATCGTCATGTCTCTAGAGGCTTACGTTGGACCAGAGGGTAATTTGTTAGAAATGAAATCGGAGCAGTGTCACCGCATCCTGCTACCATCGCCGTTGATTTCGATCGAAGAGATGAATGCTATGAAGAATCTGAAATCTGCATACACTAATTGGCCTTCCCGAACTATCGACATCACTTTCCCAAAGAGCGACGGATTGCCAGGATACCGATTAGCTTTGGAACGCGTTTGCAGCGAGGCCGCTCAAGCCATAGACGATGGTATAAAAGTCATCATTCTCAGCGATCGCGCCGTAGGCCCTACACGCGTCCCATTGTCATCCCTCATTGCCTGCGGTGGCGTTCATCATCACTTAACATTGCACAAAATACGGGCCAAAGTAGCATTAATGGTTGAAACGGGGGAGGCACGAGAGGTTCACCACATATGCGTACTCGTGGGGTATGGTGCTGACGCAGTCTGCCCCTGGCTTATGATGGAAACTATCCACAAAATAAATCGGGAAGGACTGTAAGGCATCTAGCCTATTGCTATTTCCTCAGTTCGTACATGCTAATATTGGTCTAGTGTCAAGAACGGAAAACCAGCTGCCCAATTGATCGAACACTATCGCCAATCTGTTGATAATGGTATTCTGAAAGTCATGTCGAAGATGGGAATATCTACCCTGCAATCGTACAAAGGTGCCCAGATCTTTGAAATTTTAGGTCTGCATAGCGAGGTCGTCGACCAGTGCTTCATTGGTTCAGCCAGTCGCGTCCAAGGCGCCACCTTCGACCTGCTTGCTATGGATGCTTACGAACTCCATGAACGGGGTTGGCCCAGCCGTGAAACGATTGTTCCCCCAGGCATGCCGGAATCGGGTGAATATCATTGGCGAGATGGCGGAGAAGCTCATATCAATGACCCGTCGGGTATCGCCAATCTTCAAGATGCTGTCAGGGAGAGGAACCAGGCTGCCTACGACGCATATGCTCGCAATGCAAACGAACAAGCGCAAAGCATTCACCTTCGCGGGCTGCTGGATTTCCGTTTCGAAAACGCTACTCCCATCCCGATAGAACAGGTAGAACCTTGGAATGAGATCGTGCGACGTTTCGTGACTGGTGCCATGTCGTACGGTTCCATTTCTATGGAGGCTCATTCGACTTTAGCCGTGGCCATGAACCGTCTTGGTGGAAAATCGAACACTGGCGAAGGCGGCGAAGATGCCGAACGGTCTCTCGTTCTTCCCAATGGCGATACTATGAGATCAGCCATAAAACAAGTGGCATCGGGACGCTTTGGCGTGACGGCGAACTATCTTGCAGACGCCGACGAACTTCAAATCAAAATGGCCCAAGGTGCGAAGCCTGGGGAAGGTGGAGAGTTACCTGGACACAAAGTCTCCGCTTCGATTGCCCGCACTCGACACTCGACTGCGGGTGTTGGCCTTATCTCACCTCCTCCTCACCACGACATCTATTCAATTGAAGATTTGAAACAACTTATATACGATTTGAAATGCGCTAACCCGAGATCACGGGTGTCCGTCAAACTTGTTTCTGAAGTGGGTGTTGGCATCGTTGCGAGCGGCGTGGCAAAGGCCAAAGCCGATCACATCTTGATATCTGGTCACGACGGTGGTACAGGAGCATCGCGCTGGACTGGCATTAAATATGCCGGCCTTCCTTGGGAGCTTGGCCTAGCAGAGACCCATCAGACCCTAGTGCTGAATGACCTTCGCGGACGTGTTATTGTTCAGACTGACGGACAGCTTAGGACGGGCCGGGACATTGCTATTGCTTGCCTTCTGGGAGCAGAGGAATGGGGATTTGCCACTACTCCGCTCATTGCCATGGGTTGCATCATGATGCGGAAATGTCACCGTAAGTTTACCGTACGCAGGATATAGAGCTTGTTCGCATACTAACGCCCTATGAAGTGAATACATGTCCCGTTGGAATAGCGACTCAAGATCCTCAGCTTCGCGCCAAATTTGCCGGTCAACCCGAACAGGTTATCAATTTCTTCTATTATCTGGCTGAGGATCTTCGGGGTGTCATGGCCAAGCTGGGGTTCCGCACCATTAACGAAATGGTGGGAAGGGCTGATATGCTGAAGGTGAATGAGAAACTGCGGACAATCAAGACAGCCCACCTAGACTTGAGCGCTATACTCAAACCCGCGTGGCAAATGCGTCCTGGTGCTGCAACTTATCGCGTTCGTCAGCAAGACCACAAACTCTATATACGCTTAGACAACAAGTTCATTGACGAATCCGAGCCCGCTCTTGCCCAAGGATTACCCGTTCACATTGAATGCGACGTGACGAACACAGACCGCGCTCTCGGTACCACGCTATCATACAAGGTTTCAAAATTATACGGCGAGGAGGGTCTACCCAAGGATACCATCCATATTCGCATGAGAGGCTCAGCTGGTCAATCGTGTGGCGCTTTCCTCGCCCCCGGTATCACAATCGAACTCGAAGGCGATGCGAACGATTACGTGGGCAAAGGACTGTCTGGAGGCCGTATCATCGTTTATCCACCAAAACAATCGCAGTTTAAAGCGGAAGAAAATATCATCATCGGCAATGTATGTCTGTATGGAGCTACGTCTGGAGAGGCGTTCATTCGCGGTGTAGCCGCAGAACGTTTCGCTGTGCGGAACTCTGGTGCGAACGCTGTGGTGGAAGGATGCGGCGATCACGGTTGCGAGTACATGACTGGGGGGCGAGTAGCCGTTCTAGGTGTTACTGGCAGGAACTTCGCTGCTGGAATGAGCGGAGGGATTGCGTATGTTCTCGACACGGCACATACATTCGCATCGAAGGTCAACACAGAGATGGTGGAGTTGGGCAAGGTGACAGATCCTCGCGAGATCGCTGAGCTGCGCAGCCTCATCGAAGATCATCGTCACTATACTGGATCCGAAGTGGCTGATCGTGTCCTCCATGACTTCCATCACCTTCTTCCACTCTTCGTCCGGGTTATGCCTTACGATTATAAGAAGATTTTGGACGAACAAAGAGCACGCGAGAAGGAGGAGAAAATGAGGCAAAGCGTCATCGATTTGATTCCGTCTCGGACCGCAAGCCAGGTGGATCTCGCTTCAGAAGGCTTGGAAGACATACTTCTGCCCAAGACACCAACCGTATCAGCTTTTCCGAGGGCTAAGCACGAGCCAGCCGTCATTGATATGGAAGACTCGATGCTGGATGAGAACGCGACGAAGCAGAGATTACACAAAGTTGACAAGACCCGTGGTTTTATGAAGTATAAGCGCCTTGGTGAAGCTTATCGTCCCCCCCGGAAGCGTGTCAAGGACTGGAAAGAGATCTCTTCACGTCTAACCGAAAGCGAGCTGAAATATCAGTCTGCTCGTTGTATGGACTGCGGCGTTCCGTTCTGTCAATCGGATTCTGGTTGCCCAATTTCCAATATCATTCCGAAGTGGAATGACCTCGTGTTTAAAGAACAGTGGAGAGATGCGCTCAATCGGCTTCTAATGACGAACAATTTCCCGGAATTTACTGGTCGAGTGTGCCCTGCCCCATGCGAAGGCGCATGCGTTCTCGGCATCAATGAGCAACCAGTTGGAATCAAAAGTATCGAGTGTGCTATCATTGACAAGGTAGCACTAGCGTGATCTTGCTATTCCGTCAACAGATCTAATGGACAATTCAGGGATTTGAAATGGGATGGATGAAACCGAATCCTCCATCCTTTCGTACGGGCAAAACGATTGCTGTCATCGGCTCTGGTCCGGCGGGCTTGGCTTGTGCGGATCAGCTAAACAAGGCAGGCCATACCGTCACTGTCTACGACCGGAATGACCGCATGGGAGGTCTATTGATGTACGGAATCCCAAAGTAAGTTTCAGATCTTGACTTCAAAGATTAGGTCGTGAACATTGGTATACAGCATGAAACTCGATAAAACCATTGTTCAGCGTCGTCTCGATCTCATGGCTGCTGAAGGAATTGTGAGTAGATTGTCGAACGCCAACTTTCTCTGTGCTAAACGACCGTAGACCTTCGTCCCTAATACTCATGTTGGCGTTGATGTCGATGTCACAGAACTACGGGAGGAGAATGATGCTGTAGTCATCTGTACTGGTGCGACGTGGCCTCGGGACTTGAAGATACCGAGTAGGGAAGCGGACGGTATCCATTTCGCGATGGAATTTTTGCAGGTGAGTTGGATCGCAGATTACGCTGAAAAGAAGATGCTGACGAGCAGTAAAGATGAACACGCAGTCCCTGCTGGACTCCGAGCTCCAGGACGGACATTACATTAGCGCTAAGGGCAAAGATGTCATCGTCATCGGCGGTGGGGACACAGGCAATGACTGTATCGGGACTGCTATGCGCCATGGTGCGAAGTCTATCACGAATTTTGAACTCTTGCCCAAACCACCCGTCTCGCGAGGACGAGACAACCCATGGCCCCAGTGGCCGAGGTAGGTCGATCCTCCACCGTAATTCCGAGATGGCTAACCGTTTGACAGGATATTCCGCACGGATTACGGACATACCGAAGTCGCAGCACACTTTGGCAATGGTAAGGGAAATAGATTTCCGAATTGAGGATCGGGTTATATCTTCTGCAATCAGACCCAAGAGAATATTCTATCTCTACCAAAGAATTCATTCTCGACGAGCAAGGCAAACTTACGGGCTTGAATACTGGTTCGTATATTTTATCTCCTACTTTCGGTTTATTTCTTTAATTACTTTTATCTCTACGTCAGTTCGGGTTGAATGGACCAAAGACAGTGGGGGCAGGTGGAAGATGGAGGAAGTTCCAGGCTCGGAGAAATTTTTCCCTGCACAACTTGTGCTGCTAGCCCTTGGCTTCCTTGGTCCTGAAGCGAATGTAATCAGGGCGTTGAACATTAGGCAGGATGCGAGGTCGAATATTCAAACCCCTGCAAAGGCGAGTACGAAACCTAACTGTTCTGAATCTCGATCCCTGACACGGGTGGTGTATAGAAATATTGCACGAACGTAGAAGGGGTCTTTGCGGCTGGCGATTGTCGTCGTGGGCAATCTCTCATTGTTTGGGGCATCAAGTAAGCCCTGAAGAGCCACTCTGGTATGGAAGCTAACATTATCTTAGCGAGGGACGTGGCGCTGCGGCGGAAGTCGATGCATGGCTATGCGGTTCCACCCGACTTCCAAGTGCAGGTGGAATCAAGGCTCGAGTAAGCACAATGCTTTTGATTCCAAGACTACTTGAGGTATAACGCAGATTTGCTTTCGGCAGACTTTCGTCCCCCCTCCATCTGAGCTCTGAGTGAAGGATCGGAGGTTGTTTATACTCTGAGTTGTGATATTGCTATCATCTAGAGTTTAATCTATATACACAGGGTTTCTTTATTGAGGATATGTAGCTATAGGGTAAATGAGAATTTACTGCGTTCCTGAATGTCACGACTCTTTCCGCGGATGCCCCAAACGCCCCAATTCGTTTTCACCATCACCCGAGGGTCGAAGTCAGCTACTTCCCATTTTTCGCTACCAAAGGCATTAGATCCTGGCGTTATCACCCACTCAAATTCACCCGCTACTTCGGGCGCGACGGATAACGAGCGGACGTCCCTTTCCACGTCGGCAGGAGAGAATCCAGTCACGAATAAAGGGCATTTACTTGCTAGGAGCATGGGAATGACATGTCCCCACTCTGAGGGAGACGCTATCTGCAATAGAGGCTTCCCGTCATCACCGACGGACTCCGGTGAAGGGAAGCCAAAGCCAGGGGAGAAAAAGAAGAAGCAGTCACTGTAGGGATCCAGAGTGTGCTGGAATTGAGCGTGAACTTCAGCATAATTGGCTCGCATGCCAGTGATAGTAAGCTGCGGCGTGTACGGCACGGTATACGAAGGAACGCCGTAACGTTCCAGTGAAGAACGAGTACGTTTTAGGCGAGCGATCGGAGCCGGCGTAGGGGGCTCATACACATTCGGAAGGTAGATGGGCTTCTCTTTGACTTCTCCTTCTTTCGGTGGCAATGACGCGTCAGCAGCTTCTTGGGGTTGATTTTTAGAGTTGGTGAAGGGATCCGAAGGATTGGATGAAGGCCGTTTGTTCAGCTCCTCGGGAGGCTTGGGTAAGGAGACTTGCGGTCCGATGAAGAACAGATGGAAATGAGTGGACGGGAATAGCATGCAAAGTTGTTCCCATACATGCGGTGGCAATGAAGATTCGGCCCGGGCGCCAAGAATGAAGATGCGTACTTGAGGCTTTCCTACGGCAGCTTCTGGTGTCTCGGGGGCTCCCGGAGCGACATGCAAAGTCGATCGCAACGCTAAGAATGAGAATGAGAATGAGATGAACGAGGGTGAGTGATGATGTCGCATACCAGCCAGCGACCTGCTACCCTCTGGAGTTAAACGCTGATTGTTCAAGGTCAGACTGCTGTGTTGATGGAGGACACTACCGACAGTGATGGGATATGTCAGAAGCTTGCTGGCATGCCTTCGCGAACGTTCAGTGTCCATGGAGG